>OU342737.1:49527356-50808486 GCA_910589765.1 Avena atlantica
TCATGTTGCGACTGCCCCCCCCCTTCCACACCGACGGGGTGCTCAGTTAGAATCAAGTTGCAACTAGGAGCAAAGCTCAGTTATAATCAAGTTGCGACTGGACATTCGACGGGGGTCCCCCTTCCCTCGTTTGTAGTCAAGATACATCTGCCACCCCGCCCCCCCCCTTGATGAGGCCCTATTAACAAGCAACTTGCAACTGGGACCCGCTAGGAGCTCAGTTATAATCAAATTGCAACAGGACCCCTTCGACACCGATAGGTGCTCAGTTACAATCAAGTTGTGACTGGCCCCCCTTCGACACCGACGGGGTGCTCAGCTACAATAAAGTTGCAACTAGGAGCAAAGATCAGTTACAATCAAGTTGTGACTGGCCCTCCAACGGGGGTCCCCCTTCCCCCGGTTGTAGTCAAGATGCAACTACTTACCCTCCCCCCTCGACGAGGCCCTAGTAACAAGCAACTTGCAACTGGGACCCGCTAGGAGCTTACTTACAATCAAGTTGCAACAGGCCCCCTTTGACACCGGCAGGTGCTCAGTTACAATCAAGTTGCGACTGGACCCCATTCCACACCGACGGGTGCTCAGTTCCAATCAAGTTGCAACTAGGAGCAAAGCTCAGTTACAATCAAGCTGCGACTGGCCCTCCGACGGGGGTCACCCTTCCCTCGGTTGCAGTCAAAATGGAACTGCCACCCCGTCGTCCCCCTCCCTCGACAAGGCCGTAGTAACAAGCAACTTGCAACTGGGACCAGCTAGGAACTCAGTTACAATCAAGTTGCCACAGCCCCCCCTTCGACACCGACAGGTGCTCAGTTACAATCAAGTTGCGACTGACCCCCTTCCACACCGATAGGGTGCTCAGTTACAATCAAGTTGCATCTAGGAGCACAGATCGGTTACAATCAAGTTCCGCCTGGCCCTCCGACGGGGGTCCCCCTTCCCCCGGTTGCAGTCAGGATGTATCTGCCACCCCGTCCCCCCCTCGACAAGTCCTAGTAACAAGCAACTTGCAACTGGGACCCGCTAGGAGCTCAGTTACAATCAAGTTGCAACAGCCCCCCCTTCGACACCGTCTGGTGCTTAGTTACAATCAAGTTGCGAATGGCCCCCCTTCCACACCGACAGGGTGCTCAGTTACAATCAAGTTGCAACTAGAAGCCAAGCTCAGTTACAATCAAGTTGTGACTGGCCCTCCGACGGGCGTACCCCTTCTCCCGGTTGCAGTCAAGATGCATCTGCCACCCCTCCCCCCTCGACGAGGCCCTAGTAACAAGCAACTTGCAATTGGGACCCGCTAGGAGCTCAGTTATAATCAAGTTGCAATAGGCCCCCCTTCGACACCGACAGGAGCTCAGTTACAATCAATTTTTGATTGGCCCCCTTCGACACCGACGGGGTGCTTAGTTACAATCAAGTTACAACTAGGAGCAAAGCTCAGTTACAATCAAGTTGCGACTGGCCCTCCAACAGGGTCCCCCTTCCCTAAGTTGCAGTCAATATGCATCTGCCACCCCGCCCCCCCCCCCCTCAACGAGGTCCTAGTAACAAGCAACTTGCAACTGGGACCCGCTAGGAGCTCAGTTACAATCAAGTTGCAACTGGCCCCCTTCGACACTGACATGTGCTTAGTTACAATCAAGTTCCGCCTGGCCCTCCGACGGGGGTCCCCCTTCCCCCGGTTGCAGTCAAGATGCATCTGCCACCCCGTCCCCTCCCTCGATAAGTCCTAGTAAAAAGCAACTTGCAACTGGGACCCGCTAGGAGCTCAGTTACAATCAAGTTGAAACAGCCCCCCCTTCGACACCGTCAGGTGCTCAGTTACAATCAAGTTGCGAATGGCCCCCCTTCCACACCGACGGGATGCTCAGTTACAATCAAGTTGCAACTAGGAGCACAAATCGATTACAATCAAGTTCCGCCTGGCCCTCCGTCGGGGGTCCCCCTTCCCCCGGTTGCAGTCAAGATGCATCTGCCACCCCGTCCCCCCTCGACAAGTCCTAGTAACAAGCAACTTGCAACTGGGACCCGCTAGGAGCTCAGTTACAATCAAGTTGCAACAGCCCCCCTTCGACACCGTCAGGTGCTCAGTTACAATCAAGTTGCGAATGGCCCCCCTTCCACACCGACGGGATGATTAGTTATAATCAAGTTGCAACTAGGTGCAAAGCTCAGTTACTATCAAGTTGTGGCTGGCCCTCCGACGGGGGTACCCCTTCCCCCGGTTGCAGTCAAGATGCATCTGCCACCCCTCCCCCCTCGACGAGGCCCTAGTAACAAGCAACTTGCAACTGGGACCCGCTAGGAGCTCGGTTATAATCAAGTTGCAATAGGCCCCCCTTCGACACCGATAGGTGCTCAGTTACAATCAAGTTGTGACTGGCCCCCTTCAACACCGACGGGGTGCTTAGTTACAATCAAGTTACAACTAGGAGCAAAGCTCAGTTACAATCAAGTTGCGACTGGCCCTCCAACGGGGTCCCCCTTCCCCAAGTTGCAGTCAAGATGCATCTGCCACCCCGTCCCCCCCTCAACGAGGTCCTAGTAACAAGCAACTTGCAACTGGGACCCCCTAGGAGCTCAGTTACAATCAAGTTGCAACTGCCCCCCTTTGACACCGGCAGGTTCTCAGTTACAATCAGGTTGCGACTGCCCCCCGTTCCACACCGACGGGGTGCTCAGTTAGAATCAAGTTGCAACTAGGAGCAAAGCTCAGTTATAATCAAGTTGCGACTAGACATTCGACGGGGGTTCCCCTTCCCCCGGTTGCAGTCAAGATACATCTGCCCCCCCGCCCCCCTTGACGAGGCCCTATTAACAAGCAACTTGCAACTGGGACCCGCTAGGAGCTCAGTTATAATCAAATTGCAACAGGCCCCCTTCGACACCGATAGGTGCTCAGTTACAATCAAGTTGTGACTAGCCCCCCTTCGACACTGACGGGGTGCTCAGTTACAATAAAGTTGCAACTAGGAGCAAAGATCAGTTACAATCAAGTTGTGACTGGCCCTCCAACGGGGCTCCCCTCCCTAAGTTGCAGTCAAGATGCATCTGCCACCCCGCCCCCCCCCTCGATGAGGTCCTAGTAATAAGCAACTTGCAACTGGGACCCGCTAGGAGCTCAGTTACAATCAAGTTGCAACTGGCCCCCGTCAACACTGACAAGTGCTTAGTTACAATAAAGTTGCGACTGGCCCTCCGACGCGGGTCCCCTTCCCCTGGTTGCAGTCAAGATGCATCTGCCACCCCGTCCCCCCCTCGACTAGGCCCTACTAACAAGCAACTTGCAACTGGGACCCGCTAGGAGCTCAGTTACAATCAAGTTGCAACTGGCCCCCTTTCACACCGACATGTGCTCAGTTATAATCAAGTTGCGACTGACCCGCCTTCCACACCGACGGGGTGCTTAGTTACAATCAAGTTGCAACTAGGAGCAAATCTCAGTTACAATCAAGTTACGACTGGCCCTCCGATGGGGGTCCCCCTTCCCCCGGTTGTAGTCAAGATGCAACTACTTACCCTCCCCCCTCGACGAGGCCCTAGTAACAAGCAACTTGCAACTAGGACCCGCTAGGAGCTTAGTTACAATCAAGTTGCAACAGGCCCCCTTTGACACCGGCAGGTGCTCAGTTACAATCAAGTTGCGACTGGACCCCATTCCACACCGACGGGTGCTCAGTTCCAATCAAGTTGCAACTAGGAGCAAAGCTCAGTTACAATCAAGTTGCGACTGGCCCTCCGACGGGGGTCCCCCTTCCCCCGGTTGCAGTCAAAATGGAACTGCCACCCCGTCGTCCCCCTCCCTCGACAAGGCCGTAGTAACAAGCAACTTGCAACTGGGACCCGCTAGGAACTCAGTTACAATCAAGTTGCAACAGCCCCCCCTTCGACACCGACAGGTGCTCAGTTACAATCAAGTTGCGACTGACCCCCTTCCACACCGATAGGGTGCTCAGTTACAATCAAGTTGCATCTAAGAGCACAGATCGGTTATAATCAAGTTCCGCCTGGCCCTCCGATGGGGGTCCCCCTTCCCCCGGTTGCAGTCAAGATGCATCTGCCACCCCGTCCCCCTCGACAAGTCCTAGTAACAAGCTGAAGGGTTTCGCGGCATAGTAAATCAAAATTTTCTACGGAGCGAACAGAGGGAAAGCCAAGATCTAATCTAGGAGATGCAAACAACGAGAGAGATTGGATTATATCTTCATACCCTTGAAGATTCGCACAGCGGAACGTTCGTCGGAACGTGGGTGATGTAGTCGTACTCGCTTCTCCTCCTCGCGATCCGATCCGATCTAGCACCACAAGTGGCGGTGCCTCCGTGAGATGCACACGTGCAGCACCTCGACGTCTCCTCCTTCCTCGGACCAGCAAGTATGGTGGAGAGATAGATTGGATCTACAACACGACGGCGTGGTGTATATGGTGGAGAATTTCTGCAGCAGGGCTTCGCCTACAAACAGTCGGGAGGGAGAGAGGAAAGCTAGCAAGGCGGCTAGGGTTTGGAGGAGAGGTGTAGGGGTTTGGTGCGCCCCCACCCCTCTTTATATAGAGGGGGGGGGCGCAGCCCTAGCCCCTCCCCCAAGCCCAAAGGATAAGGAGTGGGGGGCATGGACTCTCCCCTCTTCTAGAAACCCTATCTCTAGTTTAAACGATTTAAACTCTCTAGGATCGGCTGGGCCCTATGGGGCCTTGTGCCCCTGGCCCAATGCGGCCAGGGCACTCCCTCATAGGCCCATGCCCCCTCCCGGCAGGTGGGGCCACGTTGGTCCCCCTCCAGAAGGTTCTAGAAGCTTCCGGTACAATACCGATTAACCCGAAACAATTCCGAACTCCAAAAACTGCATTGCCTTATATGAATCTTATTCTCCGGACCATTCCAGAACCTCTCGTGATGTCCCGAATCCCATCCGAAACTCCGAACAAACAACTCATAAACCAATTATCCAATATATCCTAGCGTCGAGACACGTTAAGTGTGTGACCCTTCGGGTTCGAGAACATGCAGACATGATCTTCTATCAATAATCAACAGCAGGGTCTGGAAACCCATATTGACTCCCACACATTCATCGATGATCATATCGGATGAACCACGATGCCAGGATTCAATCAATCCCATATATATATTCCCTTCGTCTCGCGATATTTTACTTGCCCGAGATTCGATCGTCGGTACCGTCATACCTAGTTCAATCTCGTTCACAGCAAGTACTTTACTCGTTCCGTAATCCGATATCACTTTGTGATTAACTCCTTAACCACATGCTTGCAGGCGGTGTTGATATCGATTACCGAGTGGGCCCGAAGTATATCTCTCCGACTTGGGAGGGACAAATCCCATCTCGATACATACAACCCAACAGATACTTTCTGATCACCTGAGAGACACCTTTATGATCACCCTCCCATAGGATGACGTTTGATGACCTCAAAGCTTTCTTCCGATACCAGGGAGTTGTATTATCTCATGGTCTAAGGAATACAATATTTGACATAGGAAAAGCTTCGCAAAGATGAACACGATGAAACGATCTAATTGCTTTGCTTAGTTTGGGTCTGTCCATCATATCATTCTCCAATGAAATGATCTCATTATCAATTGACAACTCATGTCTATGGTTAGGAAACCTTAACCATCATTGATCAATGAGCTAGTACTTAGAGGCATACCAGGGACACGGTGTTGTTCACAAACGACACAAGTATTAATGTTTCCGCTTAATACAATTCTAGCATGGAATATGAACTTTATCATGAACATGAATTATAATAATAACATCTTTATTATTGCCTCTAGGGCATAATTCCAACAGTCTCCCACTTGCACTAGAGTCAATAATCTAGTTTACATTTGGCAACAATCTCACACCCATGGCACTGAGGTGCTGATCATGTTTTACACGTGGAAGAGGTTTAGTCAATGGATCTGCGACATTCAGATCTGTATGTATTTTGCTAATTTTTAGATCTCCATCTGCAATATAATCTCGGATTATATGAAACTTGCGGTTAATATGCTTGGTCTTTGGATGATATCTTGGTTCCTTAGCGAGTGCTATGGCGCCAGTGTTGTCACACAATATCTCCAGTGGGTCCAATGCACTTGGAACCACGCCAAGCTCAGTGATGAAGTTTCTGATCCAAACTCCTTCACTTGACGCTTCTGCAGCAGCCATGTATTCCGCTTCTACTGTAGATCCCGCGATCACGCTTTGCTTGCAGCTTCTCCAGCTCATAGCTCCTCCATTCAAAATATAAACGTATCATGTCTGAGATTTGGAATCATCCTTGTCGGTGTCAAAACTAGCGTCGACGTAACCTTTTACGACAAGCTGTTCATCACCCCCCATAGACTAAGAACATTTCTTTAGTCCTATTTAGGTACTTTAGGATGTTCTTCACGGCTGTCCAGTGTTCCACTCCTGGATCACTTTGATATCTGCTCGTCAAACTAAGAGCATTGGACACACCCGGTCTAGTACACAACATGGCATACATGATGGAACCTATGGCCGAGGCATAAGGCACTTTGCTCATAGCTTCCCTATCATTTACCGTAGCTGGACACTGAGCCTTGCTCAATATCTTACCTGACAACATAGGCACTGAACCTTTCTTTGCCTTATCCATTCTGAACCTTTTCAGAACTTTGTCTAGGTATGTACTCTGGCTTAAAGCTATCAGGCGTCTTTGTCTATCTCTATAGATTTTGATGCCCAATATATAAGCAGCTTCACCTAGGTCTTTCATTGAAAAACACTTGTTCAAATAACTCTTCACATCGTTAAGCATGTTGATGTTATTTCCGATAATCAATATGTCATCCACATATAGTACCAGAAACGTCACCGAGCTCCCACTCACTTTCTTGTAGATACAAGCTTCGTAGCAATTTGGAACAAATCCAAAGCTCTTGATCACTTGATCAAAATGAAGGTTCCAACTCCGAGATGCTTGCTTCAGTCCATAAATGGAACGCTGAAGTTTGCATACTTTACTAGCATCCTTAGGATCGACAAAACCTTCGGGTTGCATCATATAGAACTCTTCATCAATGTTGCCATTAAGGAAAGCAGTCTTGACATCCATCTGCCATATTTCATAATCATGAAACACAGCAATTGCTAATAAAATCCGAATGGACTTAAACATCGCTACGGGAGAAAAAGTCTCATCGTAGTCAACACCTTGAACTTGTCGAAAACCTTTCGCGACAAGCCGTGCTTTATAGACGGTAACATTACCATCCGCGTCCGTTTTCTTCTTGAATATCCATTTGCACTCAACGGCCTTTTGGTCGCTAGGAGGGTCCACCAAAGTCCATACTTGGTTTTCGCTCATGGATCCCAATTCGGATTTCATGGCTTCTAGCCATTTCTCAGAGTTTGGGCTCATCATCGCTTCCTCATAGTTCGTAGGTTCACTGTCTTCTACTAACAAGACAGTCAAGACAGGGTTGTCGTACCACTCAGGAGGGGCACGCGACCTTGTCGACCTGCGACGTTCAGTAGCAGCATCGTCCGAAGCTTCATGATCCTTGTCATTAGCTTCCTCTATTGTGGGTGCAGGCGGCACTGGAACAATTTCAGGTGCTGCGCTACTCTCCAATTCAAGAGAAGGTACAATAACCTCGTGAAGCTCTACTTTCCTCCCACTCACTTCTTTCGAGAGAAACTCCTTCTCAAGAAAGGAACCGTTCTTTGCGACAAACACTTTGCCTTCGGTTCTGTGATAGAAGGTATACCCAATAGTTTCCTTAGGGTATCCTATGAAGACGCATTTCTCTGCTTTGGGTTCGAGCTTGTCCGGCATCAACTTCTTGACGTAAGCTTCGCATCCCCAAACTTTAAGAAACGACAACTTAGGTTTAGCACCAAACCACAGTTCATACGGTGTCGTCTCAACGGATTTAGATGGTGCCCTATTTAAAGTGAATGCAGCGGTTTCTAATGCATAACCCCAAAATGATAACGGCAAATCAGTAAGAGACAACATTGATCGGACCATATCTAATAGGGTTCGATTCCGGCGTTCAGACACACCATTGCGCTGTGGTGTTCCGGGTGGCGTGAGTTGTGAAACGATTCCACTTGCTTTAAGATGCGTGAGAAAATCATAACTCAAATATTCACCTCCACGATCGGATCGTAGAAACTTAATCTTTCTGTTACGATGGTTCTCCACTTCATTCTGAAATTCCTTGAACTTTTCAAATGTTTCAGATTTATGTTTCATTAAATAGATATACCCATATCTACTTAAGTCATCGGTAAAAGTAAGGAAATAGCGATATCCACCGCGCGTCGAAATACTCATCGGTCCGCATACATCGGTATGTATGATTTCCAACAAGTCCGTTGCTCGCTCCATCATTCCGGAGAACGGGGTTTTGATCATCTTGCCCATGAGTCATGGTTCGCATGTGTCAAATGATTCAAAATCAAGAGACTCCAAAAGTCCATCAGAATGGAGTTTCTTCATGCGCTTTACACCAATATGACCTAGACGACAGTGCCACAAATAAGTAGTATTATCACTATCTACTTTGCATCTCTTAGCCTCAATGTTATGGATGTGTGTTTCATCCCTTTCGAGATTTAGAAGAAATAAACCATACATAAGAGGTGCATGACCATAAAAGATGTTACTCATATAAATAGAACAACCATTATTCTCCGATTTAAATGAATAACCGTCTTGCAATAAACACGATCCAAAAATAATGTTCATGCTCAACGCAGGCACATAATAACACTTATTAAGGTTTAAAACTAATCCCGAAGGTAAAACTAAGGAGAGCGTGCCGACGACCATCACATCAACTCTTGATCCGTTGCCAACGCGCATCGTCACCTCATCCCTCGCAAGCCGCCGTTTATTCCGTAGCTCCTGTTTCGAGTTACAAATATTAGCAACTGAACCGGTATCAAATACCCAGGCACTACAACGAGGGATAGTAAGGAAAACATCAATAACATGTATATCAAATATACCTTTGATGGTGCCAGCCTTCTTGTCCGCTAAGTACTTCGGACAGTTGCGCTTCCAGTGACCCTTGTCCTTACAATAGAAGCACTCAGTGTCGGGCTTAGGACCAGACTTGAGCTTCTTCTCAGCAGGAGCATTGCGCTTGCCGCCGCCCTTCTTGAAGGGCTTCTTTGCTCCCTTACCTTTTTTAAAGGAGGGCTTGTTGACCATCAACACATGATTATCCTTTTTGATGTCCACCTCCGCAGCCTTTAGCTTTGCGAAGAGATCGGTGATCGTATCAGTGGAGCCAATCTGATTATGAGTCATTACAAAACTTTTGTAGCTGGGAGGGAGTGATTACAGAACCCTGTCAATCTTGATCTCCTCTGGAATCGTGCATTCCAGTTGCTCAAGGCGTTGAGTGTAGCCCGACATCTTTATGGCGTGCTCACTAACGGAACTCCCTTCCTCCATCTTGCAGTTAAAGAACTTCTCAGAGATCTCATATCTCTCAGAACGGGCTTGAGTCTGAAACATGGTTTTCAGCTCCTCGAGAATCTCAAAGGGCCCGGGATAGGTTTCAAAACGATTTTGAAGTTCCGGTTCCATAGCAAACAACATGGTGCTCTTAATCACACCATAATCATCTTTGCGCGACTGATAGACAGCTTTCTCATCAGCCGGCGCAGTTGCAGCAGGGGGGTCACCTAACGCTTTCCCAAGGACATAGTCCTTTTGTCCGCCAGACAGAATGATTCTTAGATTGCGGAACCAATTGGTGAAGTTAGACCCATTGTTTCTAAGCTTTTCCTTCTCAGCAAAAACGTTTAAGTTGAAGTTGGATTTGGCCATGTGATCTACAGTATTTGCAAGTACAATTTAGACTATGTTCATGATAAATAGTTCAACTTAATCAAATTACTAGATGAACTCCCACTAAATTCAACATCCCTCAAGTTGTTTAGTGAACACGATCCAAATTCACCACACCTAATCCGATCATCACGAGAAGAGATGTGGTTTCAATGGTGGACAACAAAGTGTCGATCATATCATTCATATGACTCATGCTTAACCTTTCGGTTCTTGTGTTCCGAGGCCATGTCTGTACATGCTAGGCTCGTCAAGCTAGACCCAAGTATTTCCGCGTGTGCAAAACTGGCTTGCACCCGTTGTATGTGAGCGTAGAGTCTATAGGACCCGATCATCACGTGATGCTTGGACACGACGAACTTTCGCAACGTTGCATACTTGGGGAGAACACAATTTTTATCTTGATCTTTAAGTGAGGAATCATCTTATAATGCTACCGTCGCGATCTAAGCATAATAAGATACATAAAGGATAAACATCACATGCATATAACTTTATGTGACATGGTATAGCCAATCTTCGCGCAATGATCTCCATCTTGTGCGTTCCGGCATGATCTCCATCACTCCACCATGATTGCCTTCACCACGAATAGCAACTACAACTATTGCTAACTACTTAGCGATAAAGTAAAGCTATTACATGGCGTATAAGAAGTTGACTCGCAGGTCATACACAATTATAAAGACAACCATATGGCTCCTGCCGGTTGTGTACTCATCGACATGCAAGTCGTGAAACATTACAAAACATGATCATCGCATACATTATACACATCACATCTTGGGCCATACCATATCACAGAAAACACTCCCTGCAAAAACAAGTTAGACGCCTCTACTTTGTTGTTGCATGTTTTACGTGGCTTATGGGAGTAGATGCTAAGAACGATTCTTACCTACGAAAAGCCACAACGGTGATATTATGGTTGCCAAACTCCGGTGTTAATCCCATGACAACTATAGTGAGAGAAACTGACATCCACCAGCCGCATGTGTGGAATAAGCCACACGTCAAGTGCGGAGCCGGTCTCGCGAACGACGTCGCGTAAGGTTGGCCTGGACCGCTTCAATCTCACTATCCCGCTTCATAAGAAGAACACAAACAAGAGGCTTGCAACAGAAAACATCAACGCCCGCAACAACCATGTTGCGTTCTACTCGTGAAACACATCTACGCATAGATCTAGCTCTGATACCACTGAAGGGTTTCGCGGCATAGTAAATCAAAATTTTCTATGGAGCGAACAGAGGGAAAGCCAAGATCTAATCTAGGAGATGCAAACAACGAGAGAGATTGGATTATATCTTCATACCCTTGAAGATTCGCACAGCGGAACGTTCGTCGGAACGTGGGTGATGTAGTCGTACTCGCTTCTCCTCCTCGCGATCCGATCCGATCTAGCACCACAAGTGGCGGTGCCTCCGTGAGATGCACACGTGCAGCACCTCGACGTCTCCTCCTTCCTCAGACCAGCAAGTATGGTGGAGAGATAGATTGGATCTACAACACAACGGCGTGGTGTATATGGTGGAGAATTTCTGCAGCAGGGCTTCGCCTACAAACAGTCGGGAGGGAGAGAGGAAAGCTAGCAAGGCGGCTAGGGTTTGGAGGAGAGGTGTAGGGGTTTGGTGCGCCCCCACCCCTCTTTATATAGAGGGGGGGGGGGCGCAGCCCTAGCCCCTCCCCCAAGCCCAAAGGATAAGGAGTGGGGGGCATGGACTCTCCCCTCTTCTAGAAACCCTATCTCTAGTTTAAACGATTTAAACTCTCTAGGATCGGCTGGGCCCTATGGGGCCTTGTGCCCCTGGCCCAATGCGGCCAGGACACTCCCTCATAGGCCCATGCCCCCTCCCGGAAGGTGGGGCCACGTTGGTCCCCTTCCGAAAGGTTCTAGAAGCTTCCGGTACAATACCGATTAACCCGGAACAATTCCGAACTCCAAAAACTGCACTGCCTTATATGAATCTTATTCTACAGACCATTCCGGAACCTCTCGTGATGTCCCGAATCCCATCCGAGACTCCAAACAAAAATTCATAAACCAATTATCCAATCTATCCTAGCGTCAAGACACGTTAAGTGTGTGACCCTGTGGGTTCGAGAATATGCAGACATGATCTTCTATCAATAATCAACAGCGGGGTCTGGGCACCCATATTGACTCCCACACATTCATCGATGATCATATCGGATGAACCACGATGCCAGGATTCAATCAATCCCATATATATATTCCCTTCGTCTCGCGATATTTTACTTGCCCGAGATTCGATCGTCGGTACCGTCATACCTAGTTCAATCTCGTTCACAGCAAGTACTTTACTCGTTCCGTAATCCGATATCACTTTGTGATTAACTCCTTAACCACATGCTTGCAGGCGGTGTTGATATCGATTACCGAGTGGGCCCGAAGTATATCTCTCCGACTTGGGAGGGACAAATCCCATCTCGATACATACAACCCAACAGATACTTTCTGATCACCTGAGAGACACCTTTATGATCACCCTCCCATAGGATGACGTTTGATGACCTCAAAGCTTTCTTCCGATACCAGGGAGTTGTATTATCTCATGGTCTAAGGAATACAATATTTGACATAGGAAAAGCTTCGCAAAGATGAACACGATGAAACGATCTAATTGCTTTGCTTAGTTTGGGTCTGTCCATCATATCATTCTCCAATGAAATGATCTCATTATCAATTGACAACTCATGTCTATGGTTAGGAAACCTTAACCATCATTGATCAATGAGCTAGTCCTTAGAGGCGTACCAGGGACGCGGTGTTGTTCACAAACCACACAAGTATTAATGTTTCCGCTTAATACAATTCTAGCATGGAATATAAACTTTATCATGAACATGAATTATAATAAATAACATCTTTATTATTGCCTCTAGGGCATAATTCCAACACAAGCAACTTGCAACTGGGACCCGCTAGGAGCTCAGTTACAATCAAGTTGCAACAGCCCCCCCTTCGACACCGTCAGGTGCTTAGTTACAATCAAGTTGCGAATGGCCCCCCTTCCACACCGACAGGGTGCTCAGTTACAATCAAGTTGCAACTAGGAGCAAAGCTCAGTTATAATCAAGTTGCGACTGGCCCTCCGACGGGGGTACCCCTTCTCCCGGTTGCATTCAAGATGCATCTGCCACCCCTCCCCCTCGACGAGGCCCTAGTAAGAAGCAACTTGCAACTGGGACCCGCTAGGAGCTCAGTTATAATCAAGTTGCAACAGGCCCCCCTTCGACACCGATAGGTGCTCAGTTACAATCAATTTGTGACTGGCCCCCTTCGACACCGACGGGGTGCTTAGTTACAATCAAGTTACAACTAGGAGCAAAGCTCAATTACAATCAAGTTGCGACTGACCCTCCAACGGAGTCCCCCTTCCCCATGTTGCAGTCAAGATGCATCTACCACCCCGTCCCCCCTACCCTCAACGAGGTCCTAGTAACAAGCAACTTGCAACTGGGACCCGCTAGGAGCTCAGTTACAATCAAGTTGCAACTGGCCCCCTTCGACACCAACATGTGCTTAGTTACAATCAAGTTGCGACTGACCCTCCGACGCGGGTCCCCCTTCCCCCGGTTGTAGTCAAGATGCATCTGCCACCCCCCCTCGACTAGGCCCTAGTAACAAGCAACTTGCAATTGGGACCCGCTAGGAGCTCAGTTACAATCAAGTTGCAACTGGCCCCCTTCCACACCGACATGTGCTCAGTTACAATTAAGTTGCGGCTGGCCCCCCTTCCACACCGACGGGGTGCTCAGTTACAATCAAGTTGCAACTAGGAGCACAGATCGGTTACAATCAAGTTCCGCCTGGCCCTCCGACGGGGGTCCCCCTTCCCCCGGTTGCAGTCAAGATGCATCTGCCACCCCGTCCCCCCCCCCCTCGACAAGTCCTAGTAACAAGCAACTTGCAACTGGGACCCGCTAGGAGCTCAGTTACAATCAAGTTGAAACAGCCCCCCCTTCGACACCGTCAGGTGCTCAGTTACAATCAAGTTGCGAATGGCCCTCCTTCCACACCGACGGGATGCTCAGTTACAATCAAGTTGCAACTAGGAGCAAAGCTCAGTTACTATCAAGTTGTGACTGACCCTCCGACGGGGGTACCCCTTCCCCCGGTTGCAGTCAAGATGCATCTGCCACCCCTCCCCCTCGACGAGGCCCTAGTAACAAGCAACTTGCAACTAGGACCCGCTAGGACCTCAGTTATAATCAAGTTGCAACAGGCCCCCCTTCAACACCGATAGGTGCTCAGTTACAATCAAGTTGTGACTGGCCCCCTTCGACACCGACGGGGTGCTTAGTTACAATCAAGTTACAACTAGGAGAAAAACTCAGTTACAATCAAGTTGCGACTGGCCCTCCGACGGGGGTCCCCCTTCCGCACCGACAGGATGCTCAGTTATAATCAAGTTGCAACTAGGAGCAAAGCTCAGTTACTATCAAGTTGCGACTGGCCCTCCGACGGGGGTACCCCTTCCCCCGGTTGCAGTCAAGATGCATCTGGCACCCCTCCCCCCTCGACGAGGCCCTAGTAACAAGTAACTTGCAACTGGGACCCGCTAGGAGCTCAGTTACAATCAAGTTGCAACTGGCCTCCTTCGACACCGACATGTGCTCAGTTACAATCAAGTTGTGGCTGGACCTCCGACGCGGGTCCCCCTTCCCCCGGTTGCAGTCAAGATGCATCTGCCACCCCCCCTCGACTAGGCCCTAGTAACAAGCAAGTTGCAACTGGGACCCGCTAGGAGCTCAGTTACAATCAAGTTGCAACTGGCCCCCTTCCACACCGACATGTGCTCAGTTACAATCAAGTTGCGGCTGGCCCCCCTTCCACACCGACGGGGTGCTCAGTTACAATCAAGTTGCAACTAGGAGCAAAGCTCAGTTACAATCAAGTTGCGACTGGCCCTCCAACGGGGGTCCCCGCTTCCCCCGGTTCCAGTCAAGATGCAACTACTACCCCGTCCCACCCCTCGACGAGGCCCTAGTAACAAGCAACTTGCAACTAGGACCCACTAGGAGCTTAGTTAAAATCAAGTTGCAACAGGCCCCCCCTTCGACACCGACAGGTGCTTAGTTACAATCAAGTTGCGATTGACCCCCTTCCACACCGACGAGTGCTTAGTTCCAATCAAGTTGCAACTAGGAGCAAAGCTCAGTTACAATCAAGTTGCTACTGGCCCTCCGACGGGGGTACCCCTTCCCCCGGTTGTAGTCAAAATGGAGCTGCCACCTCGTCGCCCCCTCCCTCGACAAGGCCCTAGTAACTTGCAACTGGGACCCGCTAGGAACTCAGTTACAATCAAGTTGCAACAGGCCCCCCTTCGACACCGACAGGTGCTCAGTTACAATCAAGTTGCGACTGCCCCCCTGCCACACCGACAGGGTGCTCAATTACAATCAAGTTGCAACTAGGTGCAAAGCTCAGTTTCAATCAAGTTGCGCCTGGCCCTCCGACGGGGGTCCCCCTTCCCTCGGTTGTAGTCAAGATGCATTTGCCACCCCGTACCCCTCCTCGACAAGTCTTAGTAACAAGCAACTTGCAACTAGGACCCGCTAGGAGCTCAGTTACAATCAAGTTGCAACAGGCCTCCTTCGACACCGCCAGGTGCTCAGTTACAATCAAGTTGCGACTGGCCCCCTTCCATACCGACGGGGTGCTCAGTTACAATCAAGTTGCAACTAGGAGCAAAGCTCAGTTACAATCAAGTTGCGACTGGCCCTCCGATGGTGGCCCCCCTTCCCCAAGTTGCAGTCAAGATGCATCTGCCACCCCGTCCCCCCCCTCGACGAGGTCCTAGTAACAAGCAACTTGCAACCGGGACCCGCTAGGAGCTCAGTTACAATCAAGTTACAAATGGCCCCCTTCGACACCGACAAGTGCTTAGTTACAATCAAGTTGCAACTGGCCCTCCGATGCTGGTCCCCCTTCCCTCAGTTGCAGTCAAGATACATCTGCCACCCCGTCCCCCTGTACGAGGCCCTAATAACAAGTAACTTGCAACTGGGACCCGCTAGGAGCTCAGCTACAATCAAGTTACAACTGGCCCCTTCCACACCGACAGGTGCTCAGTTACAATCAAGTTGCGACTGGCCCTCCTTCCACACTGACGGGGTGCTCAGTTACAATCAAGTTGCAACTAGGAACAAAGCTCAGTTACAATCAAGTTGCGACTGGCCCTCCGACGGGAGTCCCCCTTCCCCAGTTGAAGTCAAGATGCAACTTCCACCCCGTCCCCCCTCCCTCGACGAGGCGCTAGTAACAAGAAACTTGCAACTAGGACCCGCTAGGAGCTCAGTTACAATCAAGTTGCAACTGGCCCCCTTCCACACCGACAAGTGCTCAGTTACAATCAAGTTGCGACTGCCCCCCTTCCACACAGACGGGGTGCTCAGTTACAATCAAGTTGCAACTAGGAGCAAAGCTCAGTTACAATTAAGTTGCGACTGGCCCTCCGACGGGGGGCCCCTTCCCCCAGTTGCAGTCAAGATGCAATTGCCCCCCCCCCCCCCCGCCCTTGACGAGGCCCTAGTAAAAAGCAACTTGCAACTGGGACCCGCTAGGAGCGCAGTTAGAATCGAGTTGCAACTGACCCCTTCCAAACCGACAGGTGCTTAGTTACAATCAAGTTGCGACTGGCCCCTTTCCACACCGACGGGGTGCTCAGTTACAATCAAGTTGTACTGGCTCCCTCGTCCCTGCCGACGGGGTCCTTCGTGTTACAACCAAGTTGGAAACCGAGCGAGTGCTCACAAGTAACTTACAACACTGGCCTGCCAATAGAGTCCCCCACCTCCCGGTTGCAAGCAAGTTGAAAATCTCAATTAAAAAACTCAATTCAAAATCAAATGAATAGACAACTAAAAACCATTAAAAAGATAAATCTTAATTGAAAGAAAAAACCCGCTAAAAAATGTTCTAGCAGTCTAGCTTAACATATTTATGTTGACAGTAAAAATAAAAATTAAAAATATCGTCCATAATAAAATGACCACACATATAACAACTACAAAAACACAACACACAACCTTAAAAAAAACACAAAACGATACAGAAAAAAGCAGACAAAAAAGAACACAGAAAAAAGCCACAAAATAAGCCCATCGCGTGCTATTAGGAAAATAGGACACAGGAAAAAAAAAGCACGCTGAAAAAAAGCTAAAAAAACCCAGCCCGCAGTACAGCCAACAAATAAAAGAAGCCCACACCATGCAAACAGCCCATGCACACCACGCAAACAGCCCCTGCAGTATGACCCTCTCTAAGAACAGACGCGCAACAGCACATAGAACAGACGCGTGACGGAACTGACATTGCTGTTTGCACGAATCACAAAGCAAATGATCTAACGGTTAAATAGGCGATTGAGTCTTAACTAATTCTTAGGCGACCGAGAACTAGCAAAACCGCTTATTTATTTATTTATAGATTTGGCCATTTATAGGAGAACTTAAGACACGTCTGGCCTGGTCAAAACTAAATCAGGATATGATCTCTGTAGTCAGTCGGCGCCAAAGAGTATATATAAATCGAACTGCGCAAGTTCAGCATCAAGGTCTTCTTTGGCACAGACCTCGATGGCTCGATCGTGATATCAAATTCTGATATAGTTTTGGGAGGGGCTAGATGCCGTCCAAGTCTCTCAGATCAGAAGGGGAGATTTGTTACTAGTAGAGAACAGTTTTTGGGTCCACCTTACATGGCTTTTACGACGCCGCTATCTCCTGGAGATGTTCTCAAGAAAGTCACACAAATGAATTTGCTGGCCACGTCATCTCGGTTAACCTGCACACCTGTTCATGTCATAGGGAAACAAATGAGCGTCATATGTTGCGGACGGTATAGTCAAAGAAGATGAGAACAAAAGTCATAACAAAAAGGTCATATATCACTCAACATGATGCAGGTAGCAGCGAGCTTCTCTGCCGATGGCACTGTGATGGAAGGAGACGAAGCAATGGAACAACCTCATGAGTACAAAACGGAACTTTGGTCCAGAGCACTAGTCCCGGCCCTGGTCTCAATGGCTAGAAACGGCCGCAGGGTCTAGAAAACATTAGTACCGATTCGTAGGAGAGTTTTAGTCACGGTTCGTTTACCGATGGCACCGTAACAGCAATGGAACAACCTCCACGGCGAATGGGGCTACAGGAAGAAACAGAAGTTGACATACTTATTGTATAGGTTATTAAGCATTTGACACCATAGATTGTGGAGGAACCAAGCATGATTTCAGCATTTGGTGGATCATTGAGGAACAGTTGTGGGCCTAGTACTAGCAGGCATTGAGGCCCTGGGATCCGTGAGCACGATGGTCAATTTGTAGGTCAGGTCATCATTATGTACATCTGGATTGTGTTCGAGGATCATTATAGTTTCCTGAGGCAGCTATAAGCAATAGCGAGTACAAAGTCCCATATCTTGAAAGCGTAGTTATTATTCTGCTACTGTCATAAGCTCATCTCTGAAACACACAATTTTTTTTTTGAGTGATACTGGTGTCGATTCCTCCTAGTTCTGTGATATCACGATCAATAATAGTATAATCTGCGGTAGATTGACGTGATTTGTTCATTCATTGGCCCAGACTGATGGTGTGTTGCTGTTGGACCCCTGGGTGCAGCTTCAGTTCTCGTTCTTCTTCCTCCTTGGCCATGGACCCCTGGTGCAGCTTCAGATCTTGCTTTTGCCTCCTTGACCATGGAGCCCAGCAGTACTAGTGTCCGACGCCTAACTCGATGGACCCACACGATATCTCTGTAGATCTCAGAGCAAGCCCAAGCACGGAGCTTACCGTTATAACGACGATGTGCATCAGCCACCAGTTGTTCTCTTCTGCCTCGGTCAGCCTCTGAAAGGAAACAGGCGACAACTCAATTACTTGCAACGAGAATCTGAGAATACATTATTTTCGAGAAATCTGATAAGTAATACATTTGCAAAGCATTGCGATTTACCTCTTCAGAATCACCAATCACAGTTTCATCTTTAGGATAACAGACTAAGGCCATCTCTAACTGATCCTCAAAACTTTAAAGGAGTAAACCGACTCATAAAACTTAGAGAAGTAAAGTACTCCTCTAAAAGAAAGCGGTACGGAACCGATTCTCAAAACTTAACTCCCTAAAACTAACATTTGACTCATACATTTCGTCGAACACTTCCTATACGCCGGTAGGGAGTCGACCAAGGTGGCGTACGAGTCGGCTGGCAAAGGCGGCGCCGCCAAGCGTGTCGTGCTCCTGTTCCGTGCAGCGTCGGCTCACACGCGCGTCGTGTTCTTCAGCTCCTTCTATAGCATCAGGAGAGACGACATGAGCTCGCTCTGCGGGCCGATGATCGACGACGTCGCCATCGTCAGCATGCGCGCGCGTGCGCCGAAGCGCGCCTACAAGGCCAGCACCCGCCTCCCCGGCCACGGCCAAAGCCGTCGCGCCTTCCCCGACGAAGGAGGCGAGAAATCCCCTGCTCCCTCTTCTGAATAAGCACAGAACAAAGAGAATGCTAGCGGTGGTAGGCGGGATAGGAGTAGGCGGCCGACGCGGTGCTTCCCCTCCCACTCCACGGCCGTGGAGCCTCGCGTCGCGCACGTCTCCGGTGGTGGTGGACAGATACGGGGAGGTCGGGCGTGTCTCCTCCTCCAATGCCGACGGAGGCCGAATTGGAAGAAATCGGGGAGGCGGCCGGGAAAACACGATCCCCTCGTCGATTCCAGACGCTGAGAAGCGGAGAGCGATAGAGGGGTGGCATGGAGGCCGGTGCAGGGACCGGGGTGGCGACGGTGGAGTACGATGGTCCCCGCCGCCGACGCCTGCGAGAATAGGTGTGGTGTTAATGTAGCCCGACCTACGGTCGTTGCCGCATAGGGGTCTACAACTTATGCCAAGTCGTCATGGACTCCAAAGGTGAATCCTATCCTGTTTGAGATCCCACTTCCTACCCTATTGAATGGTATACTACTTCATTCTCCATCCTATGGCTATGATAGGTTCACACCGACGAGTACGGAGACAAGGGAGTAAGCCCGAGGACTCACGCCCGACAAGACGGAGGCTTGGAAGAGGAGACGGAAGAAAGCTCCAGCTGGAATTGGCGTCAGCACCGGTGAACCGGTTCCACCGCCGGAATCCCCGGCGACAGCACCGGCGAACCGGGCTCCCCGCCGGAATCCCCGGCGACAGCACCGGTCGACCGGAACCACCGCCGAAAGAGCTTATAGAGAGCAGTTCCGGTGCGCGACCGGAACATCCGGCGCCGACCGGAAATCCCGGCACCAGATCCGGCACCGCCGGATTCACCGCCGGAATCCCCTGCCTGCGCGCGGATCTGGGTTTGATGCCCTGAAATATTCCCTTTACTTACCCCTTTGCCTAGTTTATTCCCAAACTACCCCCTTGTTTAGTGGCTGGCCTATAAATAGAGCCCCCACCCCTCATGTACCCCTTAGACATAGATGATAGACTAAAGACAACCCCCTTGTGTGGAATCTCTAGTTTTGCCTCATACCCTTACCCAAGGGGACCGACTATCGTCACCAACCTCGATTGGACTTTGCATCACGCATCCATCATTGAACAAGGCCTTGGAGTTCATTGTCTCGTCTCCAAGTTGTCAAGACCCTCCCCAAGGTGTCCTTCCCTCTCCGATGTGGATTTGAGGGAGCACGTTGACCGATCTTTCCTTGCGAGGATTCTATCGGACCGGTGGCCACCGTTCGGGAGCAATCGACCTTGTATCGTGTGAGTTTGCGTGTGTTCATCGTGTTCTTCGCGAGGTGTGTGTTCGCTTTTGCTACCTTCTGTAACACCACGGTTCTGAAAATACCGTGGCTTCTATGTGACATGCCAATCCCTGGATCGGTTCATTGGCCCACAATAGAATAAGATGAATAACATAGCAAAATATCCGTGTATCATAAATAACGAAGATCCAGAGTACCATTATTACAATAAAAACTTATCTCAAGGCTAGTTCAAATTATTCAGGTAGCAACATAAATAAAGCAAATCCTCCATTCTTCAAATTGCCCACAAGTGAACAAGTGCCGAGTGGAGTACCGTGGCCTAAATCGATTACTCAGAATCAGAATATCCTACAACATGAAACGTAGCAGTCCCGAAGGGTCAATACATGGAATGTATGGCAAATAGAGCTATTAAAGGAGACAATAATGCTAACATCTACATGCATATCTGGCAAGTGGAGCTGTGGCTAGCTTGCATTTGCAAATACCTTTATCCTACTTTCATAAATAGTTTTGATTTTCTTTGAAAAGATCCCAATTAAGTTAACCCAACAACATTAAAGCAATTATGAAATTGGAATGAGCGAGAAACATGTCATGGAATCAATATCAAGCAACTCAGACGTCCATAACCGGGGACACGCCTAATCGATTAGATTATACACCCTGCATGGGTTAGTACACTTTACCCATGTGACTTGGCCAGACCAACTCGTACCATCACTCTCATTTTGGGTGATGATAGGGAGAAGTCCAAGAAGAGACCGTTCGGGAAGTAGCTCCCCAATCCCGACGCGCACCGGTCCAACCTACCAAAATTCTACATCTCTGGATACGCGGGTTCGAGTTACCACAACCTACTGAGTCCAACCAACCGCCCATTTCATTATTGGCACATGGTTGTACACGTAAGCTACAAAATAAAGAAGCCAATCATTTTCTCTTGATACCTGGGTGCCTTTCCGCAATGATACCACCAAAAATTATCAATCCCATCACACCCAGGAGATTCATTGATTAAGTTGTTTTAGTTTTCACAAACCAACACATTTAGAAACAACTTTCAGTGATGTAACCCAGCCCTCGTTCATCATAGTATGGCTAAGAACATCTACCAACGGTGGTTCTTCTACAATGAAAGCCCTACCACATAATAGGACATAGCATAGCGATAGTATTATCCTACACATGCATCTACAAAATACATGACAATGCATTGAAAATAGTAGGACGACATCATGAACAAGGTAGCATCTACTTGCCTTGGTTGTAGCGGTTGAAAGAACAATCCACATACGAGCAAGCGTTGCACTCGTCACAATCTACACGATACAATTGCAATCATAAACAAACCATTCACAATCATATGCAATCAAAGATGATGCAAGATGCATGCATGACAAGTGGATTGATGCTACAACAGCATCACATAATTCTATTCAGTAAAGCTACTGTATGCATGCATGGAAATTATTTTTAGCGCAAGGAAAATAAGTATGCAATTTATAATGCTCAATAATAGAGCTAGAAACCAAATAATTCACTGCTGTTCACATACTATTTTTAAAATCTTGGAAGAAATCTACTGCGTAGGCAATACTAAATAGGAACAGTACCAATTGGAAATTCTCAAAAAGGATTTATATAACTCCCTGAGTAATTAAAATACTGCAGTAAGCCATTAAATAGATTCTGCAAAAAATATTACTGTAAGCCTAACTTTTTAATTCTCTTTGAGATTCCCCTTGTTCTACATATTCCAGGGACATAATATTTGCAATTTTTGGAGTTACAGAACTTATTCTACGAATTAATTACTCTAAAAAGGCCATTAACTCATTTAACTATTCTGGACAAAATCTTGCTGTAAAAGTGTAAAACAATGGTACAAAAATATTCTACACGAGTTACTGAATCTACACATATTTTATTTGTAATTTTTGGCCTAGTAGATCTATAGATATGAATTTTACAAGTTTGGTCAATTTCTGCCAATTAAATCAATTTAGAAATTACCCAGTCAAACTTTGACTGTTTGACCGGCCCACGTGGCGGCTGTCGTGGCGCTGACTGGCAGTTGACCAGTCAGCTGCCCACGTTGACTGTTCAACGGTCCGATCTGGACCGTTGGATCACGATCCAGCGGCAGGGAGGGGTGGCGGCGAGGTGGCTCACCGGAGTTGGGCGTGGCGACGACGGCGATGGTCGGGGCGGCGGCGTCGGCGATCCCTAGCGGCGGTGAAGTGGCGCACGGCGTCGGGGGCGATGGGGTGGAGGTCGTCGGCGCGGGAGCGGCCTCGGGCGAGCACAGGAGCGTCGGCGGCGGGCGGCCGAAGCGGAGGCGGCGGGGTCGGTCGCAGCGGGCGAGGTCGCGGGGACGCGAGGGGGCGACGGCGTGGCGGCGGAGGCGCTTACCGTGAGCGAGGAAGGCGGCGGCTAGCTCCGGCGAGAAATCGCCGGAGTTCGAGGGCGAGAGAGGCGCGAGGGTTTAGGGGGTCGGGTAGAGGAGAGGCTAGGGTATAAGAGAGGGGATCGCGGTGGCGCGCGGGGGTGCTGTTCGTGGCCGGGTCGGCCTCGGCGTCCGTGCCCTGGCCGGCTCATGCTGACGGGCGGGCCCTAGCTGGCAGTGGCAGTGGCTGCGTGGGCGGCGCGCGCTATCTGCCGCGCGGGCGGCGGCGGCTGCTGCGCGCGCGCGCTGGCTAGGCCGTGGGCTGCGGCAGGTCGGCTGGCTGCCGCGCTGCCGTTGCTTCTCTTTTTTTTTGTTCTTTTTCTTTTCTATTTTCTGTTTTAGTATTTCTATTGTAACTTTTTCCTATGAACTCCAAATTGAGTGAAATTTCTTTCTAAATTTTTCTAAAATCTAGGAGATCAACCTAGGGTCATGTGGTATCGTTTCCACTAGCTTCCAAAGGTGGAAAATACAAGTCCTAGTATAATCCCTTGTAGGGGCATTTTAGCAATTCAAAATAGGGCTTTGAAAATATTGTTTCGCCAAAATCTTTTCAAGCTGAAATTTTGCATAGATGATCATGATGCAATGACATGAATGATATGCAGTACCAAATCTAAAATTTGGGATGTGACAAGACTAACCCCCTTAAGATGAATCTCGTCTCCGAGATTCGGCGCGACTAGCAAATTGGTGTGGGTAGTCCTCTCGGATGTCATCCTCACGCTCCCAAGTGGCTTCCTCTTCGGTGTGGTGGCTCCATTGCACCTTGCAAAACCTGATCGTCTTGGTACGGGTAATCCTCTCTGCAGTCTCCAGAATCTTGACTGGCTTCTCCTCATAGGTCAAGTCATTCTCAAGCTGAACCTCCTCTAGTGGCACAGTGTCTCTCAACGGTGTATCCACCATCTCTGGATGGCACTTCTTCAGCTGGGACACGTGGAACACATTGTGGACAGCGGACAGAGCCTCTGGCAACTCCAACTGATAAGCAACTTCTCCCTTGCGTGCTAAGACCCGATATGGTCCAATAAACCGAGGTGTCAGCTTACCCTTGATTCCAAATCTCTTGATTCCACGAAGTGGCGACACTCTGAGGTATGCTCTATCACCTATCTCATACACCACTTCCTTGCGCTTGGCGTCAGCGTAGCTCTTCTGCCTTGATTGTGCTACCTTCAGCCTGTCCCTAATCAAGGCGACCTTCTCCTCAGCGTCCTTGATCAAATGAGGTCCAAACAGCTGACGTTCTCCTACTCCACCCCATAACAATGGTGTCCGACACCGTTTCCCGTACAACGCATCGAACGGTGACGTCTTGATGCTGGTCTGATAGCTGTTGTTGTAGGAAAACTCGGCATACGGCAAATTCTCATCCCAGCTAGAACCATGAGCCAAAGCGCAAGCTCTCAGCATATCTTCCAAAATCTGATTTACCCTCTTGGTCTGTCCATCAGTCTGGGGTGGAATGCTGTGCTAAACTCCAATCTAGTCCCCAACGACTCGTGCAGCTGGCGCCAAAAGTGTGAGGTAAATTGGGTGCCTCTATCAGATACAATACTCTTAGGAACTCCATGTAGGCACACAATCATGTCCATATAAATCTTGGCCAACTTTGCACTCGTATAGGTCGTCTTCACCGGTATAAAGTGGGCTACCTTGGTCAAACGGTCGACCACTACCCAAATAGAGTCATATCCTGACCTGGTCCTAGGCAATCCTATGATAAAATCCATTCCCACTCTATCCCACTTCCAATTCGGCACGGGCAATGGCTGCAGTAGTCCTGCTGGCTTCTGGTGTTCCGCCTTCACTCGGCTGCACACATCACATAGGGCAATATGCTCAACGATGTCTCCCTTCATGTTGTTCCACCAAAACCTGTCCTTTAGGTCCATATACATCTTCGTATTGCCCGGATGTATGGGATACGGCGAGTCATGAGCTTCCTGCAGAATCAATTTCCTTATCTCCGGATCGTTGGGAACACACAAACAATCTCCATACCATAAGGTTCCTTGCTCATCCTCGCAGAATTCTTTTGCTCGATCCTCCTTCATCTTTTCCTTTACTTCATCAATCTCTTTGTCTCCCACTTGAGCCTTCCTGATTCTGTCCTGTAGCGTTGGTTGGACTTCCATTGCTGCCAAATATCCTTCAGACACTACCTCTAGTCTAAGGTCCTTGAATTGCTTGCACAAATCCTCGGGCAATTCCCCAATTGTCAATCCATTGGCATAAACCTTCCGGCTCTGAGCATCTGCTACTACATTAGCTTTTCCTGGGTGGTATTGCAGATTCATATCATAATCCTTGATAAGTTCCAACCATCTCCTTTGCCTCATGTTCATTTCCTTCTGTGTAAATATGTACTTTAGGCTCTTGTGGTCGGTGTACACATCACAGTGTTTTCCCATTAAGTAGTGCCTCCATACCTTGAGTGCATGCATAACTGATGCTAATTCCAAGTCATGTGTGGGATAATTCCTCTCATGGTGTTTAAGTTGCCGCGAGGCATATGACACCACTCTCCCATCTTGCATCAGCACACTCCCAAGTCCCTGTCGAGAAGCATCACAGTACACTTGGAAATCCTTCTGAAGATCTGGTAAACACAGAACAGGTGCGGTCACTAGTCGACGCTTCAGTTCCTGAAAGCTAGCTTCACACGCATCTGTCCATTAAAACTTCCTCTCCTTCAGAAGTTCTGTCATTGGCTTAGCAATCTTGGAGAAATTTTCAATGAACCTCCTGTAATATCCAGCAAGTCCCAAAAAGCTACGAATGTCACCCACATTCTTGGGCGCTTACCACTTAGTTACTGCAGTCACTTTGCTTGGATCAACAGCGACTCCTTCTCCTGACACCACGTGTCCAAGAAATCCCATAGTGTTAAGCCAGAATTCACACTTGCTGAATTTGGCATACAACTTGTGTTCCCTCAGCTTCTCCATAATCAGTCGCAGATGTTTCTCATGCTCAGCATCATCCTTGGAATATATCAGTATGTCATCAATAAACACCACCACGAACTTGTCCAAATACTCCATGAATACCTTGTTCATCATGGTCATGAAATATGTCGGGGCATTCGTTAGTCCAAAAGACATAACTGTATACTCATATAAACCATACCTAGTAGTGAAAGTGGTTTTGGGTATGTCCTCCTCCCGGATCTTCAATTGGAAGTAGCCCGATCGCAAATCAATTTTGCTAAACACCTTTGCTCCTCCCAGTTGATCAAACAAATCATTTATGTTCGGCAGGGGGTATTTGTTCTTGATGGTCACTTCATTCAGCGAGCGATAGTCCACCACTAATCTCTTGCTGCTGTCTTTCTTTTCCACAAACAGAACAGGTGCACCCCATGACGACGAACTAGGCTGAATGAACCCCTTGTCCAACTGCTCCTTTAGCTGTTTCTTCAATTCCTTCAGCTCATCCACATCCATCTTATATGGTCTCTTTGCTATAGGTCCTGTTCCCGGCATCAGATCGATGAGAAACTCCACTTCCCTGTCAGGTGGCATCCCTGGCAGCTCTTCCGGAAACACGTCGGGGTAATCCTTAATCATAGGCACAATATCCATGCTAACCCCCTTAAGAGAATTAAGCTTACACCTTCCCAGTCGCACAACCGACTTGAACCTAATTCTCTTACCATCCGGGGTTTTGAGTGAAACAGCTCGCTGTGCACATTCTATGTGTCCCCCATGCATAGACATCCAATCCATGCCCAGTATTACATCTAGACCTTGTGATTCCAAAACTACCAGATGTGCAACAAAATTGTGTATTCCAATCCTCACAGTTAAGTCGCGGCATCCCGCGCTAGCTATCGTATCTCCCCCCGGTGAGCTTACTCTAATAGACTCTTTCATAGACTCCGTAGGTAACTTATACTTATCCACAAATGCCCTTGATATGAATGAATGCGATGCACCAGTATCGAAAAGTATAAGTGCAGGGTGAGTGTTGATTGGAAACTTACCAATCACAAGGTCAGGCTCATCTGGGATCTCCTCCACATTCATGTGGTTCACTGTGGCCTTCTGGTTGTTGGTGGGCTTCAGTACCTTCTTCTCCAGACAGTTGTCTGCATAATGCCCCTTCTGACCACACTTGAAGCATGTCACCTCACTCAGATCCTTCTTCACAAAGCTGCGATCACAGTTGCGGTCATGTCCACTGTGTCCTCCAGAGTGGTGAGTGTGTCCTCCCTTGTGGTTGTGGTGGTTGCTCTTGTGGCTATCATGGCGATGTCCATCGCCTCCATGGTGGTGGCGGTTGTCGTGGTGGTGGCACGACAGATGCCATGGGTAGGCTAAAGTATGGGGCCAATGGATGCTAGAGGGAACTGAGGAGGGAAGATGTAGTTGATTCTACACACAAAAGACTAAGGTAAAGATCTTTATTTCTCCTTCCTTGGGCTACAAGTGCTCCTTGAGTTGTGTACAAGAAGAAAGAGATAACTTTACCAGCCTAACGGTACTAAATGAGCCAATGCCCTCCTCAGGGTCCAAGCCTCCCCTTATAAAGGAGAGCCATGGGTTCCTCTAGGGCTGACGTGGAAAGCATATTCGAGGAATATGCTTGTCCCAATATAGTAACTCGGCGGCCTCCTTTCCGTGTCGCCCTTCTAATGACGGCAAGATTCCAGAGGGCCCCTCCTGCGTGCCTCGGGCTTCAGTACTGTCACCTCCGTGACCTCCTTTTGCTCCTCTGTCACTCTGCGCCTTTGTCCTTTGTGCTTGGCTCTGCTCAGATTCTCCCTAGCCTGTGACTAGAGTTTGACTTTAGGCTTCTCCTGCAAGCTTCGTATCATTCGGCCCTGCTTCGCATAACTCGGCTCGTCCTTCACCTGCATTAAGACTACTCGGGCTAACCCAGCCGACTTACGCAGTATTTCGGCCGGATAATTCCTTGCTTTTATCATAAGGGTCCTGCTCTTTCATATCTCGGCCGACCTCTACAGGATTCGGCCGTCTTAGACTGAAACTCGGAAACTGGACGGGGAACGTCCTTTCGTCTTTCCCCGTATTTACCCTATCCGAGGTCACCTCCCCAACATTAGTCCCCGAAGCTGGTATGGTCCTGCCAATAACTTCGGCCGGGCCGTATCAGTTTCATGATATTAGTTTCCCATTGTTTCCAAGTTATCTTTTACTCGTTCGAGGTATCAGCATATCTTCTCGCGTACGCCTCGTCCTACGTGTCATACTCATCATTGTTTCTCTAGTTTTTTGTTCCTCTACAGTATTTACTGACAGGCTACAGTTATTACTGCGCCTGTCGCGTCGGCGCTGCGACGCCTCGCGTACCGTTTCCGTCAGGGATCTGGGCCTTCTATTTCATCGTGTGGTCGTTGGTGTGGTTCCACTTAGCGGCGTGCGGTCGTGCCGCGTACATGATCTACACAGATAACCGCCACACCCACGATCCCACTACCTCTCAAGCGGCGCGGTTATAAAGAGGGGCGCGGGGCTGGGGGACTCACTTTCCCCCTCCGCTTACCTGCGCCCTTCTCCTTCCTCTCGCCTCTGCGCCCGTTCATGATTCTGCCGCCGTGCGCTCACCTGGGTCTTCGACGGCAAGGATCTCTCTGCACTGCTCCGTCGACCTCGTCCCCGTTCGCTTGCTCCGGCGTCGTCGCCGGTGAGTTCATCCGGTCCTATCGCCTAGGCTCTCCTCTATACACTTCTGCTTTTCTTTTGTTCTCGCCCGGTAGTTCCTTCTCCGCTCTGCCGCCGTTCTCGCGTAGAATCACGACGGGGCCTTGCAGTTCTAGGTTTTCCTCCGCCGCTATTTATTCCTCCATAAGTTTCTCCGGCGACCCCATGTCGAGCTCTGTCAGCGGTGCGCTCATTGAGGATGACGATGCTGCGTCTGGGCCCGAGCGGGGCTCATGGCAGGGCTCCTCCGTCACCCGCCGAGAGGTTGAGTGGCTAATCTGGACTCGCCGGATTCCTGCCGAGGTAGCTTGTCGCTTACCCGGCAGTGAATCCTCTCGAGTTCTTAGGGAGGGCGAATATGTAGTCTTCATGTCACATTTTTCTCGTGGGTTTGGTCTCTCTCTCAGCGATTTCGCTAGGGAGTTCCTTGATTACTTCGGCCTTCACCCGCATCATCTTCCTGCTAACGCCATTGCCTCTCTTTCTGCCTTCATCTCTGCCTCGGAGGGATACTTCGGCCTATGGCCGTCTGTGCACGTTTGGTCAAAGTTTTTCTAGATTCGATCCAACGTCGCCCCAGACAAATCTCTGCAATCCTCCGAGAAGTCGCTCACCTAATGTGGAGCTGCGTCCATCACACCTCGGAGGAAATCCGAATTTCCTCGCGTTGCTGGTCTATATCATGCAATAAGTGGCATAAGTCGTTCTTTTATGTCAAGAATTCTGGGAATGAGGATAAGATTCGGCTCCCTGCTTTTTCCATTGGCACTCCTTCCAAGAAGAACTGGACCTATAATCCGAGGAAGAGTCATGCTCTAGCCGAAGCCTTCGAGATTCGGCTGAAGGAACTGATCCGTTCCGGGCTATGCGGCGAGGATCTGATGACTACCTTCGTTAGCAGCCGGGTCTGCCCATTCCAGAAACGCACACACAAACTCTACTACATGAGCGGTCCTCTTGATCCCAACCGAGTCTCGACGGTCGAGCTGGACAATTACCTTATCTTCAAGCGCGTCCGGGCTATCTTTAAGACGGAGATGCCAGAGGGCTGGGCCTGGGGATTGAAGCCGTTCACCCGCGAGAACCCCCCTCCAGAGTAAGTTCTTGCAGTCATGTTTTATCTTTTAATCGCATCTGTATTTTATCTTATTAATTTTTACTCTTTCTTGTCCTGCAGAGGTTTGAGGAGCAGAAGGTCGAGGATGCCGAGGTTTTGTCCCTCCCATGGCCCGCGGACCGGAATACTCCGGACAGCAGGGAGCCGGACTCGGAGGAGTTCGTCCCTAAGTCGGATCTTACTCCGGCTCGCGCCCGCGGCAAGACCACGGCCCACGAGGAGGAAGGTGATTCGGACGAGGTCCAAGTTCTAGAGGTAGTTGCCGCAATGCCAATTTCTTATGCATTTTCGGCTTCTACTTTCTCAGCTAATCCGGCCGGTCAGGTTCACAACACCGAGCCTCTTGCCTCCCGGCCTCCTGTTACCTCGGGGAAGCGTAGCGCTCCAGCTGGTGCCTCAGAAGCGGCTCCCAGAAAACGAATAAAGAAGTCAGCCCAGCACCCTCCGAAGCGCAAAACTATGCCCGGGGTTACTGGGTGAGTTGCTTTTGTTTGTATTTCTTGTTTCTCTCTTTCTGCTTTTTGACCTAAACTTCTTGTCTTTGCAGGGCTCCTCTTTCTGTTAAGCCCAGCGGTCCTAGCATGACGAGTCGTACGACTCGGCCGCCTTCTCCTCCGCCTCCTGAGGATACCAGAGTTCCGAGTCCTGCTCGCGCTGGTTCTCCTCCTGCTCCGAATCAGACGCCACCTCGCCAGGATGCGCCTGAGATTTCTGCTGTCGATGCCGATACAACTCGGCCAGTAGATATTTCTACTGAGCCTGCTGCCTCCTGCGTGAACCCTGAAGTTCCGCCTGAGGTCCCTTTGACCCCCACAACCCTTGCTGCTACTCCGATTTCGGCCGAGGACACCAATATCTCGGCGCCCTCAGACACCGTAATCCCTCCGGCTCCTAAAGACATCATTCCAAGTGCCGAGGTAACGACTCCTGCCGACGCCTCTCCTAAGGCAAGAAAGGTTGTTGTTACCAAGCCTTCGTCCTCTCAGAAAGGACTTGCCAGCTCATCTCAGCCTACAATTGCTGATGCGCTGCGCAAGGGGGCTTCCTCTGCCAAGAGCACTGTTACCCCGGCTACTGATACACAGCTTGCTCTCCACAAGAGTCCGGCAGCGGCGGCGGTTACCCAACATGTCCGAGGTAAAGTTCTGACTCGCACGGAAAGTGGGAACAGTCTCGGCTCGTTGGTCGAGTATGCCAACAATTGGAACGCTACCGATCAGCTCGAGGGTAATCCAAGCAGCCAGCCATTTCAACTCTCCGATATCAGCAGCCGCCTACATCAGGCTGCCAAGATCGTTCTTGAAAGTGACAAGATGAATGAGGTAATTGTTTTTATGGAGTTATGATTAGTCCTCCGGATGCTATTATATATACTCTAGTCCCCAAAGCTTGCAACCGAATAACTTGTTATTCGTTTGGAAGTTTTATAATGCTTTACTTAGTTCAGTTTTTGTTAGGGTTCGAATATCCAACCACCTAGATCCGAATCGAGCTTTGCTTGACTCGGATCTGCCTGAGCTTCGAATATCCAGCCACCTAGATCCGAATTGAGCCTTGCTTGATTCGGATCTGCCTGAGGTTCGAATATCCAGCCACCTAGATCCGAATTAAGCTTTGCTTGATTCGGATCTGTCTGAGCTTTGAATATCCAGCCACCTAGATCTGAATTAAGCTTTGCTTGATTCGGATCTGTCTGAGCTTTGAATATCCAGCCACTTAGATCCGCATTAAGCTTTGCTTGATTCAGATTTGTCTAAGCTTCGAATATCCAGCCACCTAGATCCGAATTAAGCTTTGCTTGATTCGGATATGTATGAGCTTTGAATATCCAGCCACCTAGATCCTAATTAAGCTTTGCTTGATTCGGACCTGTCTGAGCTTTGAATATCCATCCACCTAGATCCGAATTAAGCTTTGCTTGATTCGGATCTATCGTATGTTCGAATATCTTATTGCTATTTGTTCTGTTGCTTAGGTTGCGCATGATCGGCGTACCGCCGAATTCCAAAGGCTGCTCTTTGCCCATAAAAAGTTGCAAGAGAAGTACGAGAAGGTCATTCCCGTGGTGAAGAAAGCTGGTAAGTTAACGAGCTTTCGCATTATTCTTAAAATTCTTATTGCTTTGGAAGTGAGGTGTTAGCTGACTTTGCTGGTGAATAGGTAATATCAACAATCTTAATATCCGTCTTGAAAAGAAAGTCAAGGCCCTGGAAGGTTAGTAACTCTTTTTATTTTACGCATATCTATGTGAAATATGCGCCGGGTTTCTCTTAACCCCTCTGGCTTCGGTATAGCCGAGTTACAAACTTTTGCAGTGTCACACCAAGAATGCATACCCATGCCTGATATGATGCTGCATTTTTTAGAACAAGCCGTCACTCACTCGGCGCAGCTGAAAGACAAATATGACGAGATAACTCGCTTGCGCGCCGAGGTGGAATCCCTCAAGCTTTCTCAGAAGTCTGAGTTAGAAAAAGTCGACCAGGAGTTCTCCGAGGAGAAGAATCGGCTAGCTCTGCAATTGCAGAAAAATAAAGAGCTCCTCGAGGCTGCCGAACTGAAGACACGGGGGATGAGCAAGGAGATCACTCGCTTTGAGAAAAGCAAGAGTGACTGGGATAAAGATCTTCAGATAATGCTGAGCTATATTCACCGTAAGCTTCTGACCGCGGCCGAGTTATCTTTTTCCCTTTCTTACTAATGACCGACGTACTTGTGTTTTGCGCAGACCATTTTCCAGAAGCTAAGCCCGTGAGCTCTAAAGCGGTGATTAATGCTCGTGTGCGCCGATGCGTTCCTGCTGATGCGAACTCAGAATACTCGATGGAAGATTTCGTGGTCGCTGTTGGCGCTGTTGTTGTTCCGATGAAGATTATGGGCAGGGATTTGGTGCAGGCAGCTATCCGGGCCTACCATGTTACTTCTGGGACTCCTGACATTGATGAGGTCAAAGTATTGGTGGAAAGATTAATGGCATCTGAGAGACAACTAAGTCTTTGGAGGGAATCCGCCGGACGAGCTGGTGCTGATATGGCTCTCACAGTTATTATGTCATGGTATGAGGATATCTCCCTTGATACCCTGATAAATTTGCGCACTGGTTCCCGTTGGGTTGAGGACCCAGACTTCGTCGCTCTCCGGCAAGCTCGTGCCTTCCAGCTTGTCGAGTATGCAGACGTGCATACCTGGAATGAAGGGCCGAGTTTCCTTCCTAATCCGGAAGACGAGGTCGAAGTTGAGGATGCCTCTGATGATAACTCAGACGAACAGGGCGAAGATGAGGGTGACTCGGCTACTTCTGGTGATTCCAATTCGAGCTCGGATGGTAATGGCGACGCGCGGTCCTCCTCCAAAGGGACTGGGCATTCCACAGCGCAAGCTGACGTTTCTCAACAGCCTCGGGCTTCCCCCGAAGTCGCTCCTGGATCTGTGGAGGGCGAGGCAACTTCGGCCGAAGTGCCACCTACCTTAGAGTGCCCAGCTCCTGACCAAGTCACTGCCTCTCCAGTTAAAAAACTATAAGTTCTTTCTTATCCCTGGTATGCCGGGCGTATGATGTACGTCAAACATTTGTCCGTCTTTTGTGCGGTATGAAACTCTTTTGCCTTGTGCCGCTGAGACACATGTGGTTGTAATCGTCATCACTTTGTTTAAACTGGTCCTGTTTGTCCGAATCCTTGCTTTGGCAGCTTTCAATTTCTTGATTTTGGAGTGTATATTTGCCTTTGCTCTACCGTAGTTCGGCGTTCAATATTGCCTGACTTTTGATAAGCTTCGTAGCGTGACCGCTGTGTTTTGGACTGTTAATCTGGGTGTAGATCTCGAAGGCCGTATTTGGGGAGAGTGAAATAGCATCACTCTGGCTGCCGAAGTTTGGTACTCACTCTTGTAACACGGGATACCCATACTTAGAAATAATATAGGGTAGTCCCCGAGCCATTGCTTAAGGCATCGAGTTTTAATGCATAAACCAAGCTTAGAAACAATATAAGGCAGTCCCCGAGTCACTGCTCAAGACGCCGAGGTTTAATACATAAAACAAAATTAAAAACAATATATGGCAGTCCCCGAGCCACTACTCTGGGCGCCGAGGTTCGATACATAAACCAAACTTAGAGACAATATAGGGCAGTCCCCGAGTCACTGCTCAAGGGGCCGAGGTTTGATACATAGCACAAAAAAAACATATGGCAAGCCCCGAGCCACTGCTCAAGGTACCGAGGTTTAATACACAAACCAAACTTAGAAACAATACAGGGCAGTCCCCAAGTCACTGCTCAAGGTGTCGAGGTTTAATACATAACGCAAAATCAAAAACAACATATGGCAGTCCCCGAGCCACTGCTCTGGGCTCCAAAGTTCAATACATAGCTGATGCTCCGTCCTGAAGCGTCACTTTACGATGTGTGGTAGATGAATCCTATGAGTAAAATGGACGAAGTAAAGCTACGTTCCATGGTCTTTTCGATTCTTCGCCGGCTTTGTCTGCCTTGTTCTTTCCTGGTGACTGAGCATCGATTAGGTAACATGCATCATTGTGCAATGCCTTGCTCACGATGAATGGTCCTTCCCATGGGGGCGACAGTTTGTGCATGTCGGTCGTGCGTTGCACCAGCCGGAGAACCATATCTCCTTCTTTAAACACTCTTGGATTCACCCTCTTGCTGTGATATCGTCACAAGTCCTGCTGATAGATAGCTGATCTTGATAATGCCAGCTCTCTGGCTTCTTCTAGCAGATCGACATCATCTTCCCAAGCTACTTCATTTACTTCAGCGGTTGTATACTGGGTAACCCTTGGCGAGTCATGTATTATATCGGCTGGAAGCACAACTTCTGCCCCATACACTAGAAAAAATGGTGTATAACCTGTTGATCTGTTTGGGGTAGTCCTGAGGCTCCATAGTACTGCTGGTAGTTCCTCAATCCAACATCCTGCCGACCTTTGCAGCGGTTCGACGAGTCATGGTTTTATTCCGGAGAATACTAGTCCATTAGATCTTTCTACTTGCCCATTGGATGTTGGGTGAGCCATAGAGGCGACATCTAGTCTTATGAGCTTTTCTTGACAGAATCTGGCGAAAGCTCCTTCTGCAAAGTTTGTATCGTTGTCTGTAATAACACTATGTGGGTAGCCATATCTCAAGATAATATCTTTGAGGAATTTCACTGTTGTTGGCCCATCACACTTCTTTATTGGTTTTACTTCAATCCATTTTGTGAATTTGTCCACCATGACTAAGATGTGGGTCATCCCGCCTCGGGGCGGCTTAAATGGTCCCACCATATCTAAGCACCATACAGAGAATGGCCAAGTAATTGGTATCGTTTTTAACTCGGACGATGGCATATGTATCTTGCTGGCATATCTCTGGCAGCCATTACATTTTTCAACCAGTTCTTTGGCCTCTTTCAACGCTGTTGGCCAATAAAACCCATGCCTGAATGCTTTGGCCACTAAAGCTCTGGATGAGGCGTGATGACCGCATTCTCCTTGATGTATATCTAGGAGGATCTCCTGGCCTTCCGCCGAGCTCACACATTTTTGCAACACGCTTGTGACGCTCCTTTTATACAGCTCATTGTTTATGATTGTATAAGCTTTAGCTCTTCTCAGTGTCTGTCTTGCCAGTACCTCGTCATTCGGCAAAATCGCGTCTCTGAGGAAAGAAAATATGGGTCGCGCCCATGTTGGTATGATTTTTCCGGGGTAATCTCGCTATCTATTTCCATATTTTCCACTGACATAATTACCTCGGATTTCCCCATATCCGTCCTTGCATCGGTCGGGTTCATTTTTGGAAATTCCGGGTTACATTCCTTGTCAACTTCCATCGGCACGCTATCTTCGCTTGATTTTGCCGGAATAAAAATAGATTCAGACTCTGGTGATGGTGTTATTGATGGTTTCCTCAGGTGCTCTAGGGTGATACCTGGGGGAATCGATTGTCTGGTTGATCCGAGTTTTGACAATGTGTCTACAGCGTCGTTTTCCGCCCGAGGTACATGATGAAATTCACATCCATCAAAGTATCCATTGAGTTTTTGCACATGAAATCTATATAAGGCCATATTGGCATCTAACGCATCCCAATTGCCTGAGACTTGTTGTACTACTAGATCTGAGTCTCCGTAGAACAAGATTCGGCGTATGCCAATCTCTTTTGCCACCTTCAATCCATGGATTAGTGCTTCATATTCGGCGACATTGTTTGACGCGGAAAAATGTATTTGCAACACATATCTCAGCTGGTCTCTTTTTGGCGAGGTTAACACTATTCCTGCCCCCAAACCATTTCTTAGTTTGGAACCATCTAAGTGCATCGTCCAATAATTCGGATCTGGTAATGGTGGCTCATATTGTACCTCGGCCCAATCCACGAAGAAGTCGGCCACAGCCTGAGATTTGATTGCATCTCGCCTATCGAATTGCGGAGCATAAGGTTACAATTCAATTGCCCATTTTGCTATTCGGACACTTGCATCTTTGTTGCTCAATATGTCGGCTATGGGTGCTTCACAAATCACCTTGATGGGGTGCTCTTCGAAGTAATGTTTAAGTTTCTTTGCTGACATGTACACCCCATATGCCATCTTCTGATAATGTGGGTAATTTTGTTTTGAGGCTGATAGTACCTCGCTTAGGTAATACACCGGCCTTTGTACAGATTTATCATCTTCAATTCGTTCCACCACGATCACAGCGCTCACTACTCTGTTCGTGGCTGCTATGTAAAGTAACATAGGCTCTTTCGACAATGTAGAAGCCAAGACTGGCGCTGTGACCAACATCTTTTTCAATTCATGGAATTCATTGTCTGCTTGTGGTGTCCAAATGAACCTATCAGATTTTTTCATCAACTGGTAAAGTGGTAGTGCTTTCTCTCCCAGCCTACATACAAATCGGCTGAGCGAGGCTAAGCAACCTGTGAACTTCTGTACGTCGTTTATACATCTCGGCAATTCCATCCTTTCCACGTCTTTTATCTTAGTTGGGTTGGCCTCTATACCTTGGCTAGATACGAGAAAACCGAGCAGTTTTCCCGCAGGCACACTGAAAGTGCATTTTTCCGGGTTAAGTTTCATTCGGAACCTTCTCAGGTTCGCGAAAGTCTGCCGTATATCATCCAGTAACGTTTTGCTTTCTTTGGTTTTGATAACCACATCATCTACATACACTTGTACATTCTTTCCTATCTGGTCATGTAGACATTTTGCATACATCTCTGATACGTTGCCCCCGCGTTACGCAGGCTGAATGGCATGGTGCGATAGCAGTAAGCCCCATACGGGGTAATACACGCAGTCTTTATTTGATCGGCCGGATTTAACGGTATCTTGTGGAAACTAGAATACGCGTCTACAAATGAAAATAGCTCACAACCAGCGGTCGAATCAATGACTTGGTCTATTCTAGGTAAAGGAAAAGGATCGTTTGGACACGCCTTGTTCAGTTCGTGTAATCGATACACATTCGCCATACAATGGCTACATTTGGATCATCCTTCTTCTTTTCCACTAGCACCGGGTTCGATAGCCAATCCGGATACAGCACCTCCATGATGAACCCGGCCGCAAGGAGCCGAGCTATTTCATCCCCTATTATTTTTCTCCTGTCTTCGGTGAAGCGGCGGAGAGGTTGCTTCACCGGCCTTGCTCCTGGCCTTACATTCAGAGAGTGCTCAGCCAACTCCCTCGGCACACCTTGCAGATCCTGAGTTGACCATGCAAAGATATCCCGATTCTCACGGAGGAAGTTGGTGAGCTCGCTTTCCTATTTAGCATCTAGGCTGGCACCAATGGTGACAGTGCGCTCTGGGAACTGCTCATCTATCTGGAACTTTTTTTGTTTCTTTAGTCGGCTGAAAGGAGACACTTCCATGAGGGTTGGATAATGCCGGCATATTCAGTTGTGCCGACTGGGCGTGGGCCGCTACCTCCTGAATCCTTCTTTTTTCTCTTGCTATTACCAATGATTCAGCCAGATTTGATCCGGCTGAAGCACATTCCATTGACTTCCTGTAATCTCCTGCTACTGTTATCACCCCTTGTGGTCCGGGTAACTTCATTTTCAGGTAAGTTATGTGGCAGCTTCCCATGAATTTGGCCAATGCTGGCCGTCCGAGTAGAGCATGATAGCAACTCTCTAGATCCACCACTTCAAACTCTAAATTTTCTGCTCTGCAGTTATCTCTTGTGCCAAATAACACATCCACTCGAACCTTTCCAATGTGTTCGCACGAAAGCCCTGGTACTATCCCATGGAATGTGGTCCTCGTGGATTGCAGCATGTTCTGCAATATTTCGAGTTTATGCATTGTATCTTTGTACATGATATTGATACTGCTCCCATTGTCAATTATTACCTTTGAAAATTTCACATTAATGCTTGGTCCGACAAATGTCGGATCTAACACGAGTGCATACGACCCCGGACTCGGCATTATCTTGGGGTGATCCTTTATGCTCCAAGTTATTTCTTGATCCGACCAAGGCACATATCTTGGTACTGCCGGCATAACTGCATTTACTTCCATATGTCGGCGCTGTACACTCTGCTTGTCTTGATGTTCTGTTGTGAACACGCAATATGATTGATGATGTTCTATGTAATCATTGCGTCCATTACTTCCTGGATTCGTCCTTCCATCCGGACCTTGATTTATCACTTGATGCACCGCATCTCTCCGGTCCGAGTTTTCATACCTCGGGGGAGGAGGTGGTAACATCAGTTGCTGTGCATTTGCTCCAGTCAACTATGGCTGATGCTGCCGATGTTCCTGGAGAGGCGCTGTCTGTATGCCCGCGGGGTTACCCATTGCATTTTTCATCCATGCACATTGGCGGGTTGTATGGTTGGCCGGCTTGGCCGGGTTTGACGTGTGAAATTTACACGACTGATCTAACATAGATTCAAACGTGTACTTCGGCCTCTCCTGCCATTGATTCTTTTGCTCTGGTGTCCACTGTCTTTTCCCTTCATTCCTTGGTGTCCATTGCTGAGGACCATTCTTTTGTCGCTGACTATTTCCGTGACTCGGCTGATCTTGCACTACTGCTGCCACCTGAGTTGAACCATATCTATAATCCGATCTTTCTTGTCTTCTTCTTCCTCTGTAGTCATTGCGCCTGGATGACCCGGCCACATCTCTTGCATATTGATCTTGATGTTCCCGATGATCTGCCGACATTAATTCTGGTTGCGTCGGATCTCCCAATGCATAGGAATCCGCTATCCTGATGGTTTCTGCCAAAGTGGTTGGCATATCTCTTTGCGGTCGCTGCCATAATACACTGGCGTAGCGGCATCCTTGAGCGAACCAAGCTATTGCCTGTGATTCTATAACTCCCTCACACGAATTTCTCAGGTTACACCACCGAGTTAAGAACTCTCTGTATGTCTCATTCGGTCTTTGTTTGCACATGGCTAGCTGCTGCGGCCTGTTTGGCCTCTTATAAGTACTGGTGAAGTTGCTAACGAACATTTCTTCAAAGTCCAACCAACAGTTGATGCTCCCTGCCGACAAGTTATTTAACCATACTCTAGCTGGTCCTTCCAACATTTGCGGGACGTATCGTACTGCCCATCGTAAGTTTCCACCTGCTATTTTAACAGAAGTGGCATAATCGATCAACCAATCTTGTGGTTTGGTGCTCCCATTATATGTTTTTGTGCCTCTTGCGAGCTGAAAGTTCGGCACAGGCGGTTCGCCCATGATCCGTGGTCCGAAGCATGTCGGACCCGGTGGACCCTGTTCTTCTAGCAACTCGGACTGGTATAGCCGGTCTAGCTTTACTCTGGCATCATTTGACGGCAAATCTCTATACAGAACTCTCTCCTGCATTCCATAGTGGTTATTTCTACCATGAATCGCATATTCCATCTCGGAATAACCATCATTGTACCTTTCATTCACCTGATTGTGGCGAGCTGGTCTCGCTTCTCTTTCCTGCCGAGGTTCATGTCTCGGCTATGGGTTGGGCGGCGGTTCTCTCCTTCCTTCGACCAGGATATTGTTCTCGTGATTCCCTCTTCCTAGTTCTCCTCTTCCAAGATCTCCATTGCCTCGGCTTCCGCTGCCTTTGTCAGCACGGCCGGGGTTTCTCTCGCCACTGTTACCTCGGCTTCCATTGCCTCTGTTCTCATTTGCTTTTCCGGCGATCGCCGGATCATATGGAACAATTTGCTTATTTCTCTTTCCCGAAGTTACTGCTCTGTCCTTTCGTGCATTATTTCCGGGTGAAGATGCCGCTGCCACAGATAAGGCAGGTGCTGCACCAACCGAGTGAACCATTCGCGAGGCACCTGGCCTCGCCGGGTCTGCTCTGAGCATTCCTTCATTCTGCTGGTTCGCAATGCGCACCAGCTCATTCACTCTTTCTTGTTGTTTCTGTCGGGCTTCGCCGGTCAATCCTTCTAACTCTAATGATGCGGCATTTGCCGCTCTCAGGTTCTTTGCCGGGGTACTGTACCTCGGCAAGCCTAGATCAACTGACTCTGCCTTATGAGCATCATGCTCCTTATTGATATCATCTATGAGGTTTTTCCTGTTAATCTCAACTCGTCAACCCGCTCGGGGGTGACGTCAAGCTTGTTTGCCCTGGCATATTCTCGCAGGGTCCTGTTTAAGGACTCCCGCAAGGCCGACACCTTTTTTGCCTCTACAAGCACTTTCTGCCTGGTCTCTTCCAATTCTGCCTGAGCATTAGCCGGATCAAGTATCAGCGCTACAGGTGTAGTCAGATTATCTATAGTTGCCTGAAGAATGTTTTCGGGTTTTCCAGAGGTGGCCCTCTTACCCTTGGTGCCTTTGGGGTTGTCTCCTGCGTCTCGGCCTGGTTGGCCGCTGAAGGAATTACCTCGGTGGGCTGTGGAGCTGTCTGCTTGGGAGCCACCTGCAGACCCGTCGTTGGATCCCTGCTTGATCCGGCGCCCGCTGCTCCTGCCTGCACCCCGGCTGCGACCATCACCTTGACGCTGCTGACAGGGCGCTCTCCGCGCAGATTGTTTGTGGCGTTGAGGGGAGGTTCTCCTGCAACAACAAACTGGTGAGGATAAACGCCGGAGACATCGACGCCGACGTAGATCTGATGCATGCCCAAGTTGATGAAGACGCTGTTGCGCGGAGGAGTTTTTCCCTTGAAGCTGCCTGCGTTGTCGCTGACGTAGTCACAGAGATCAAGTCACCGGACTAAGCCAGAGACAATGCGCTTGCCAGTGTTGATGAAGTTTCCTGTCTGGATCATGACTCCAGCTAGCACCGCTGCTGGCCCCACGGTGGGCGCCAACTGTCGTGGTGGTGGCACAGCAGATGCCATGGGTAGGCTAAAGTATGGGGCCAATGGATGCTAGAGGGATTTGGGGAGGGAAGATGTAGTTGATTCTACACACAAAAGACTAAGGTAACGATCTTTATTTCTCCTTCCTTGGGCTACAAGTGCTCCTTGAGCTGTGTACAAGAAGAAAGAGAGAACTGTACCAGCCTAACGATACTAAATGAGCCGATGCCCTCCTCAGGGTCCAAGCCTCCCCTTATAAAGGAGAGCCATGGGTTCCTCTAGGGCTGACATGGCAAGCATATTCGAGGAATATGCTTGTCCCAATATAGTAACTCGGCGGCCTCCTTTCCGTGTCGCCCTTCTAATGATGGCAAGATTCCAGAGGGCCCCTCCTGCGTGCCTCGGGCTTCAGGACTGTCACCTCCGTGACCTCCTTCTGCTCCTCTATCGCTCTGCGCCTTTGTCCTTTGTGCTTGGCTCTGCTCAGATTCTCCCTAGCCTGTGACTAGAGTTTGACTTTAGGCTTCTCCTTCTCCTGCAAGCTTCGTATCATTCGGCCCTGCTTCGCATAACTCGGCTCGTCCTTCACCTGCATTAAGACTACTCGGGCTAACCCAGACGACTTACGCAGTATTTCGGCCGGGTAATGCCTTGCTTTTATCATAAGGGTCCTGCTCTTTCATATCTCGGCCGACCTCTACAGGATTCGGCCGTCTTAGACTGAAACTCGGAAACTGGACGGGGAACGTCCTTTCGTCTTTCCCCGTCTTTACCCTATCCGAGGTCACCTCCCCAACATTAGTCCCCGAAGCTGGTATGGTCCTGCCAATAACTTCGACCGGGCCGTATCAGTTTCATGATATTCGTTTCCCATTATTTCCGAGTTATCTTTTACTCGTTCGAGGTATCAGCATATCTTCTCGCGTACTCCTTGTCCTACGTGTCATACTCATCATTGTTTCTCTAGTTTTTTGTTCCTCTACAATATTTACTGACAGACTACAGTTATTACTGCGCCTGTCGCGTCGGCGCTGCGACGCCTCGCGTACCGTTTCCGTCAGGGATCTGGGCCTTCTATTTCATCGTGTGGTCGTTGGTGTGGTTCCACTTAGCGGCGTGCGGTCGTGCCGCGTACATGATCTACACAGATAACCGCCACACCCACGATCCCACTACCTCTCAAGCGGCGTGGTTATAAAGAGGGGCGCGGGGCTGGGGGACTCACTTTCCCCCTCCGCTTACCTGTGCCCTTCTCCTTCCTCTCGCCTCTGCGCCCGTTCGTGATTCCGCCGCCATGCTCTCACCTAGGTCTTCGACGGCAAGGATCTCTCCGCACTGCTCCGTCGACCTCGTCCCCGTTCGCTTGCTCCGGCGTCGTCGCCGGTGAGTTCATCCGGTCCTATCGCCTAGGCTCTCCTCTAGACACTTCTGCTTTTCTTTTGTTCTCATGCAGTAGTTCCTTCTCCGCTCCGCCGCCGTTCTCGCGTAGAATCACGACGGGGCCTTGCAGTTCTAGGTTTTCCTCAGCCGCTATTTCTTCCTCCATAAGTTTCTCCGGCGACCCCATGTCGAGCTCTGTCATCGGTGCGCTCATTGAGGATGACGATGCTGCGTCTGGGCCCGAGCAGGGCTCGTGGCAGGGCTCCTCCGTCACCCGTCGAGAGGTTGAGAACCAGAGTGGTGATTTCTGCTCTTTCTCTTGCGGTTTTCCACCTGCTTTTGCTTCCCTTCCAAGATCCTGGCCTTGTCCATAAGCTCCTGGAAGGTGGGACAATAAACCACCAGTAGCTGCACTGAAATCTCATCACTGAGGCCATCCAGGAATCTCTCCCTCCTCTTCGCATCAGTGTCAACGTCCTCTGGTGCATAACGAGACAAGTTGTTGAACTCCTCAATATACTCAGCCACGGTGCGGTTGGTTTGGCGCAAGTTGCGGAACTCCTTCCTCTGCAGGCTCAGAACTCCTGAAGATACGTGGTTGGTCCTGAAACCTTCCTCAAACATTGCCCAAGTCACAGTGTCCAGCGGGTGGGTAATCTGAAAAGTGTCCCACCACGAAGCGGCTGGTCCCTCCAGTAGGTGAGCGGCAAACCTCACCTTCTCAGCATCAGTGCATCCAACAGTTACCAGATCCTTGTTGACTGAACGCAACCAGTCGAGAGCAACCATCGGCTCCGTTGCAATAGAGAAATTAGCTGGCCTTAGCCTCAGAAACCTAGTGAGAGCATCTCCCTGAGGCTGGTTGTTCCCATTGTTGTTGTTGTTGTTGTTGTTGTTCTGAGCTTCCATGAACTGGGTCATAACTTGGGTCAGATGTGCCTGAGCTGCCATGAGATGCTCCAATTCAGTGGGTTGACGGTGGGGAGGCATCTGCGGTTCAGCACAGGTAAGTTTAGAAGGAATCGATTACGAAAACAAGATTCTACCCATGCATTATGACCAAACAACCACAAAACAATCACAGGCAATCTCAAGCAAGCAACACATTAACAAACAAATGATTCAGCAACATCCCAGGGGTTATCCTAGCAGTACATATCTACTGAAATAGTTTTTAGAAGAGTTGGCAACAGTTATCTACACAATAGATCAACAAAGCATAAAAGACAGGAATCTGCCAGAACATTCCAGCAGTGTTCACGGATTTTTCTACCTGACTTAAACTCGTCAGGAATTTTTGCTGATTTTTTTGTATACATTATAGAGAGTTTCGAACCATCCCTATTTTTTCAGATTTTTCCCAGACACCAGTAAAATATGAAAATTCGTACAGTATTGCTGTGTCAGCAGAAAAACTGCAACAGGAATAACTCAGATATTAACCAAACTTGCCATAACTCTTCCATAAAATTCGCACAAATAATCCTGAGATATTGGAGTACACAAATAAGCAACTAAACACTCTTAAACTAACAGTAATTAAGTTTTACATAGATCGAGACTAATCCTAACGATTTTTACCTAACGAAGACTAATTGGCGGACTTCTATCTACTTCTTGAAGAGATTGTGGTAGGTCCTTGCACTCATGCGTTGGCGCTTCTGTCCACGATCCAACCATGGCGTCGGAGTATGCACCTCTCCTGAGTCATCACTTGAAATCTCAAACTCCACCTCTTCTGGATCCTCCTCTTCTTCTTCATTCTCTGCTGCAACTGCAACAACTTCATCTCCTCCACCATCATCGTCTCCATCATCATCCTCCTCATCCTCATCATCATCGTTCCCACTGTCATCATCATCACCATTGTTTTCATCATCTCCATTGTCATCATCAGAGGGTGGATTCAGCTGTGCTTGGAGAGCGGCAATCTGGGCTGCCATATCTTCAATAGTTTGATCCCTTTCCTGGACGGTCCCTTGCAACTGTTGTATGGTCTGGTTGTTTTCCTGCACAGTTCCATTAAGCTGAGCTATGGTTGCATCCCTGCCTACCAGGGCATTTTCCAGAATACCCACAGCTTCATGCAAGGTCTCTACTCTAGTCCTTGGACCACCATACCATTGCTGGCAAAATCTACAATCTCCTTTACCATCATCACTTTCTCAGCTAGAGCCCCATTCTCCCTTTCCATGTCCTCTATGTGCCTCCGACGGGGCGGCATGTTGTTCCTGTCGCCCGGGGTAACCACAATGTTCCCATCTTCATCACGCCTCCCATAGTCACGGTAGGGTGAGTCTGCTGGCAGTAGGTGTCGGACAAGATGGCACTGGCGAGACAGGGCTTCATGCATGGCCAAGTTTATTCCAAGTCCCCAGGTATGTCTTGGTGTAGATCAGATGCACAGGGTTTGGCAAGGCGGCATCCCTGAAGATGAAAGTGGTGATCTCCCATGCATCCTCGCCATATCCATAGGTGTACAACCTTCTTCCCTTGAACATGGGCAGTGGCAATCCCAATGACTGCGAGAGCTGTACTAACTGTCTTGCAAAGGGCCTTGGTGACTCCATGGTTGCATACTCAGTCCCGACTTCTCCCATCTATCAATTAAAGATGAAAGTGTGAGAATAGCATATGGTAAGAATTTACGAGAGTGAAAGGCATAAGATGAAAGATAGAGTTAATATAGGCTTTAATAAATCTATGGCTTCCTATTCCAAACCTAGGTCACGATCCTACAGTCAACACACGGGCTCTGATACCATCTTGTAACACCACGGTTCTGAAAAGACCGTGGCTTCTATGTGACATGCCAATCCCTGGATCGGTTCATTGACCCACAATAGAATAAGATGAATAACATAGCAAAATATCCGTTTATCATAAATAACGAAGATCCAGAGTACCATTATTACAATAAAAACTTAGCTCAAGGCTATTTCAAATTATTCAGGTAGCAACATAAATAAAGCAAATCCTCCATTCTTCAAATTGCCCACAAGTGAACAAGTGCCGAGTGGAGTACCGTGGCCTAAATCGATTACTCAGAATCGGAATATCCTGCAACATGAAGCGTAGCAGCCCCGAAGGGTCAATACATGGAATGTATGGCAAGTAGAGCTATTAAAGGAGACAATAATGCTAACATCTACACGCATATCTGGCAAGTGGAGCTGTGGCTAGCTTGCATTTGCAAATACCTTTATCCTACTTTCATAAACAATTTTGATTTTCTTTGAAAAGATCCCAATTAAGTTAACCCAACAACATTAAAGCAATTATGAAATTGGAATGAGCGAGAAACATGTCATGGAATCAATATCAAGCAACTCAGACGTCCATAACCGGGGACACGCCTAATCGATTAGATTATACACCCTGCAGGGGTTAGTACACTTTACCCATGTGTCTTGGCCAGCCCAACTCGTACCATCACTCTCATTTTGGGTGATGATAGGGAGAAGTCCAAGAAGAGACCGTTCGGGAAGGAGCTCCCCAATCCCGACGCGCACCAGTCCAACCTACCAAAATTTTACATCTCTGGATACGCGGGTTCGAGTTACCACAACCTGCTGAGTCCAACCAATCGCCCATTTCATTATTGGCACATGGTTGTACACGTAAGCTACAAAATAAAGAAGCCAATCATTTTCTCTTGATACCTGGGTGCCTTTCCGCAATGATACCACCAAAAATTATCAATCCCATCACACCCAGGAGATTCATTGATTAAGTTGTTTTAGTTTTCACAACCTAACACATTTAGAAACAACTTTCAGTGATGTAACCCAGCCCTCGTTCATCATAGTATGGCTAAGCACATCTACCAACGGTGGTTCATCTACAAGGAAAGCCCTACCACATAATAGGACATAGCATAGCGATAGTATTATCCTACACATGCATCTACAAAATATACGACAATGCATTAAAAATAGTAGGACGACATCATGAACAAGGTAGCATCTACTTGCCTTGGTTGTAGCGGTCGGAAGAACAATCCACACACGAGCAAGCGTTGCACTCGTCACAATCTACACGATACAATTGCAATCATAAACAAACCATTCACAATCATATGCAATCAAAGATGATGCAAGATGCATGCATGACAAGTGGATTGATGCTACAGCAGCATCACATAATCCTATTCAGTAAAGCTACTGTATGCATGCATGGAAATTATTTTTAGCGCAAGGAAAATAAGTATGCAATTTATAATGCTCAATAATAGAGCTAGAAACCAAATAATTCACTACTGTTCACATACTGTTTGTAAAATCTTGGAATAAATCTACTGCGTAGGCAATACTAAATAGGAACAGTACCAATTGGAAATTCTCAAAAAGGATTTATATAACTCCCTGAGTAATTAAAATACTGCAGTAATCCATTAAATAGATTCTGCAAAAATTATTACTGTAAGCCTAACTTTTTAATTCTCTTTGAGATACCCCTTGTGACATGGTTATACCCTACGGGTACATAACTTCAGCATACCTGGTTCAGCCCAAGGAAGGCCCACTACAGGCATACGCTGGCCCATGAAGATTTTCGGGTGACCAAGGCCCAAGACATCTTCGGATCCTTGGAGAACAAGACTAGTTTAAATAGGAAACTCAAAAGGGTAAACGCCCTAGAACTTGTAACCGACTAGGACTATGCCCGGGACCTTCCTAAGTCTATATAAAGGTCAGGAGGGCACGTCCTAGGGAAACTCAACCAACCTCGACTCATACTTTCGCACACGTATCCACGCCAGATCGAATCTGCGCACCCTGTAACCTTCGGTTCCGCCGTAATCAAAGAGCAGACAAGCAGGAGTAGGGTTTTCCCTCCGGGGGCCTGAACCTGGGTAAATTTCGTGTTCCCTGGTTGCTTGTCTGTTAACCGTGCCACGATCTCCAGCATCCCCATCTTCTCCAAAACCCAAGTCCATAACAATGGGCATTGACGAGATTAAACCTCGTCAATTGGCGCCGTCTGTGGGAACTGGGGCTGCTGATTATGCGGTCGTGACGGTTCCGACCCGATCGATCTACAACTCCGCGGCGACGGAGAATCACCTCCTCTTCGGCGCTTTCGACTTCACCGCCCACTCGTCGGCCACCATGAAGGATTTCGAGCCCGTAGGCGACGGACTCGAAATTTTGTTCGGGAGCTTCTGCTTCCAGGTGGGACAAACTGGCACCCTCCGCCTCCCTGAGCGGGTGCCCGTACCGTCAATCAGGCCCGCTTCATGGGCTCCACACCCCGTGCTACGCACGTCGCCATCAACAGATGAGTTCTACAGCAGCAGCTGCTGCAACTCCGATCTGTGCGATCCACCTTCGGATGAAGGGACCTACGGCTCCGGATCCGAAAGCTGTGGCAGCAGCCAACCAATCTGCAGGCGCTACCTGTGCGCCGCATTCATCCAAACCGACGAGGAAACGCCTAACCCGCCGCCCAACCCCAACCCGGATAGAAACGACGAAAACGGTGGAAACGGCGATAATGGGGAAAACGACGGCCACCTCATCCAACTTAGCAAAGAAGGATGGGTCGAAGCACGCCGCGCTATCGCAGGCGAAATAGTCCTACCTCTGGACTCCCCACGCGATCTGCTGAGGGCATACCACTACCTCCTCATCGAGGAGCACAAGAAGCAAGTCGAGATGCAGAAGACGCTCGACAAACGCAAGCAAGCAGCCTCTGAGTCCAGTGCGCGACGAGCTGCGCTCTCCGCCATGTAACCGGGCTCTAGCACAAACATAAATCAGGGAAACAAGCACCGTTCTCGGGTGGAAAACATGGACCCCAAGGAGCGGCGTGACGTGACCCGAAATCTCCATACATCGTTCATGGACATGGACGCTGACGGCAACATCATCCCGAAGACGCCACAAGCTGCGATCATGGCAGCCACTGCATATCTCGCAGCTCACCCACCTCCGGAGGGGGACCCGAAAAGGGCCATGCATAAATCCGCACTCACCGGACTAGGACTAATCGGAGCTGCGCTCCACGAAGACGCTCCTACGGAGCCGAAGAAGAAAGCTTCAGCCAGGCGCGACTGGAGCCACACACCCTCATCCGAAGAGGAAGAGGAGCACGATCTTCCTCGAAGGAAGAAGAGCTCCAACCGCCACAAACGCGACTACGACGCCAGAGACAAGCTTACACAGCGCAAGATCGACAAGGCACGCGCCAAACGTGCATGCTCATCTGAATCTGAGATGGATGAAGACGAAGGAGAACTCTGCGGGGCTCGATGCTTCAGCAGATACATTCGGCGAACACAAATGCCACGCAACTTCAAGCTTCCTTCGGATACTTCAAAGTTCAACGGCACGCAAGATCCAAAATCCTGGCTCAGTGACCACCTGTCATCCGTCAAGCTTCACGGAGGCAACAAAGAAACCGCCATGCAATGCCTTCAGCTGCAGCTAACAGGCGCAGCGCGGGTTTGGCTTAGCAGCCTATCATCAGGATCCATCCGAAGCTGGGAGGAGCTCGCTTACAGCTTCATCCGAAACTTCAAAGGCACCAGCAAGAGGCCCGCCTCAATCGAGGAATTGCGAGCCTGCACTCAAAGAACGGGTGAATCTATTCGCTCGTACATACTACGCTGGTCTACGACCAAAAACTCCACAGCACACATCTCCGAAAAGAGGGCCATCGACGCCTTCAGGGACGGCGTCAAGCGCCCAGACTTCAAGGAGGAACTTGGGCGTGTAAAGCCTAAGACACTCGACCACCTCATGGAAATCGCCAACAGTTGGGCGGACGGCGAAGATTGCATCCAGCGACCGCAATCAGATGAAGAGGACGACTACGGCCGAAGACGCGAACGCCGCAGCAAGAGGAGATCACGCGTCTACGAGGACCGCGACGGACCCGACATGGTCGCAGCCGGCTACGCCGACCGCCGCAACGACAACAGCCGCAACAACGGAGGATACCGCAGCGGAAACTTCCGCGACAATGGACGACCAACGTAGTCGTGGCAACGCCGCGACCGCGACAACGGACCCTCAGCATTCGACAAACTTTCGGGTCCGTGCACCATCCACTTCTACATCGACAAACAGGATGGCAAAAAGAAAGCCAGCCACATGATCAAGGACTGCCGCGAGTTCCAGAAACTCAGCGAAGGCATGATGCAGATGAGGCAACAAGCTCCAATTCCTGCGTTCGGAAACGCACCTGTGCCAGGCGAAATAGCACACGGAGCTCCTCCACCGCCACCTATTGGAGGCCAAAACCAACCAGTCGCACCAGCGCAAAACAACAGTGGGGTCCCATATCCCCCACCAAAGGGAGCACTAAACATGATCCAGAAGGGACGCCCAACAAACAGGGTGCAGAAGAAAATCACTCGACAAATCAACTTGGCCATGGCAACTCCGCCCGCAATCCCTGAGTACCTCAGTGGATCGGAGTCCTGCATCACATTCACTCGCGCGGATCACCCTTGCCAGATCCCTCGCCCAGGTCATGCTGCCCTGGTGCTGGAGGCGCAGATCGGAGGCTTCGAGATGAGTCGCGTCTTCATGGACGGCGGTAGCGGCATCAACCTAATGTTCGCAAGCACTCTAGCAGCTATGCGGATCCCGCAATGCAGCCTAGAATAATCAGACACAATGTTCCACGGCATTGTCCCAGGGAAGGGCATCTACCCCCTGGGAAAAATAGGGCTCGACGTCATCTTCGGGAAGCCGGAAAACTTTCGGCAGGAGCGCCTAGAATTCGAAGTGGTGGACTGGCCATCGCAATACCATGCCATCCTGGGACGTGTAGCATTCGCAAGGTTCCTGGCCGTCCCACACTACGCATACCTACTACTCAAGATGCCAGGACCAAGGGGCGTCATCATAGTCCACGGGAGCTTCACCCGATCGGACCAATGCGACAGGGATTTCAACAAAATCTCCCAGTCCTTCGGCATGCAAGACGAGCTCGTAAGGCTCCGCGAGGTGACGGACAATGGACTACCCCCAGTCACAAGGCAGAATGCACCCGACATGTCCTTCAACTCCACCGTCAACACCAAGAAAGTGCAGGTCCATCCAACAGACGCCTCCAAGACGGCGCTGATCGCCAACGACCTCAGCACCGCATAGGAAGGCGCGCTCGTCGAATTCCTCCGTGAGCGCTGGGAAATCTTCGCCTGGTGTCCTGCGGACATGCCAGGAGTTCCCAGGGAATTCGCCGAGCACGCACTCAATGTCTTCCCAGACACCAAGCCAGTCAAGCAGTCTATCCGAAGACTGTCAGAGCCACGAGCCAAAGCTATCGGCAAGGAGATCAACAGATTACTCGCAGCAGACTTCATCCGGGAAATCAAGGAAAGCGAGTGGCTGGCAAATACAGTGATGGTCCCGAAGAAGGACACGGACATCCTGCGGATGTGCGTGGACTTCACGTCACTAAATAAACACTGCCCAAAGGACCACTTCCCTCTTCCTCGGATCGACCAGATCATCGATTCGACTGCAGGTTGTGAGAAGCTGTCCTTCCTCGACGCCTACTCAGGTTATAACCAGATTCGACTCAAGGTCAAAGATCAAGAGAAGACGGCGTTCATCACACCGTTCGGAGTATTCTGCTACAACACAATGCCCTTCGGGCTAAAGAACGCGGGTGCCACGTACCAGCGATGCATGCAGGCCTGCCTCAAGGACCAGATCGGTCGCAATGTCCAAGTCTATGTCGACGACATAGTCATAAAAACCAAGGAAGCAGGAACACTTATCGACGATCTCCGCGAGACGTTCGACAACCTTGATCGCTACAGGATCAAGCTCAATCCAGAAAAGTGCGCCTTCGGCGTCCCCTCGGGTCAGCTGCTCGGGTACTTCATCTCTCAACGAGGGATCGAAGCGAACCCGAAGAAAATCAAAGCTATCATGACAATGGAGAAGCCGAAAAACCTCAAGGGCGTTCAGCAGCTCGCAGGGCGAGTAGAGGCACTAAGCAGGTTCATCAGCCGCATGGGCGAGAAGGCCCTACCATTTTACCAGCTGCTGCGCAAGGCAGACAAGTTCGAGTGGACACCAGAAGCCAACGACGCATTCGAAAGCCTCAAGCGGCTCCTCTCCACCTCGCCCGTTTTGGTTATGCCAAAAGAGCGCGAACCCCTTCTGCTGTACATAGCAGCCACGCACCAGGTGGTCAGCACAGTACTCGTGGTCGAACGACCCGAAGAAGGCAAGACCCACGGGGTACAACGCCCAATTTACTACCTCAGCGAGGTACTCACTCCAACAAAACAGTGGTACCCGCACTACCAGAAGCTGGCCTACGGCGTGTTCATGACGGCTCGACGACTGAGCCACTACTTCCAGGAGCATCAGGTGATGGTCGTCAACGAGGCACCCCTGAACAGCATCCTGAATAACCCAGAGGCCACAGGACGCGTGGCCCAGTGGGGCATTGAACTATCACCCCTGGACATCATCTACGAGAAGCGACACGCAATCAAATCACAAGTCCTTCCGGACTTCCTGGTGCACTGGATGGAACTACAGCTGCCTGACACCCCAGACATGTCGCAGTCCTGGACAATGCATTTTGACGGCTCCAAACGCGAAGCCGGAGCAGGGGCAGGGGTCATACTGACCTCCCCGCAAGGTGACAAGATGAAGTACGTCCTTCGGATGAAATTCAGAGCCTCCAACAACGAAGCCGAATATGAAGCCCTGATCCATGGCATGAAGATGGAAAAAATATGCGGCGCAACGCGCCTGGTCATCTACGGTGACTCCAACCTTGTCGTACAGCAGACGATGAATGAGTGTGATGCACACGCCGAAAATATGATCGCGTACCGCGCGCTCTACAACGCACTCAAAGGATAATTCGACGGATGCGAACTTCGGCACGTCGGAAGAGAGAGCAACGAGGAGGCTGATAGACTCGCCAACATCGGCTCCACTTGTGCAAATATACCACCAGGTGTGTTCCTCGAACAGATCTGCGTGCCATCTATCAAGCGGAAATTCCCCAAAGGATCACCCGAAGAAGCAGAACACTCGGGGGCTACGCTACCCAAAGTTCATGAAGGACCCAAAAAGTTGGATACCGAAGTTGCCACTATCAACCTGATGCAGGTCATGGCAGTCGAAGAAACTTGGACACGTCCATACCTCCAGTTCCTGATAAACGGAGAATTTCCTGACAGCCTGACAGATGCCCGGCGCATATCTCGTCGGTCAAAAGCCTTCACCATCATCGACGGCGAGCTGTACAAACGCAGCATTACGGGTGTACTACAACGGTGCGTCGCCATCAACGACGGCAAGGCCATACTCCAAGATATTCACGAGGGCATCTGCGGCCACCACGCAGGCAGCCGCTCACTTGTCGCCAAAGCTCTGCGAGCAGGATTCTACTGGCCAACGGCCATGAGCGACGCGAAGGACATCGTCCGAAGATGCAACGGGTGCCAACGGTTCGCCGACAAACCGCACGCACCTGGGTCCGAACTTCGACCCATACCCATAGCCTGGCCTTTTGCCCAATGGGGCCTTGACATGATTGGCAAACTGCCAAAATCCTCGAAGGGAGGACACGTCTTCCTCCTGGTCGCAGTCGACAAATTCACCAAGTGGATTGAGGCCATGCCAGTCACCAACCAGAAGGGCACAACCGCCGTCAAGTTCTTTGAATCCATTGTCTATAGATTTGGCGTACCACACAGCATCATCACTGACAACGGATCGAACTTCATCTCCGAAGAATTCCAGGACTTCTGTGAAGGCCTCGGGATCAATATCACGTATGCCTCAGTGGCACACCCGCAAACAAACAGGCAAGTGGAAAAGGCCAACGGCCTAATCGGCGCTGGCATCAAGAAGCGCCTCATGTGCTCACTCGAGCACAAAGCTGGAAACTGGACGACAGAGCTACCGTCTGTCCTGTGGAGCTTGCGTACTATGCCAAACAGCTCCACCGGATACACACTGTTCTTCATGGTGCACGGAGCTAAGGCCGTGCTACCAGCCGAAGTACGCCATCAGGCTCCACGAGTTGTCGCTTACAGCGAAGCCGAGTCCACGGCTGCACTCGAAGATGCCATCGACACACTCGATGAGGCACGGGATATAGCAGCAGCTAGATCAGCGGTGTACCAGCAGAGTCTCCGCAACTATCACAGCCGCCGACTGCACCCAAGGTCCTTCGTCGAAGGAGACCTCGTCTTGCGACTCAAGCAAAAACGACCGAACAAACTCGATTCACCATGGGAAGGACCCTACGCCATCACCGAGGTCATCCCAGGTGGCGCCTATCGCCTCAAGCACGTGGAGTCCGGAGTCGCATACTCTAACCCGTGGAACGTCTCGCACCTGCGACGATTCTACCCGTAGCAACCTACCCCCCTTTTACTTTCAATAAGGCTTTCAGCCAAGGCTACTCAGCCGAACCATGTACCTCCTCCATTATGATATAAATAAAGCTAAGTGTCTCGCTCCCAACCTTCGGTTGACTACTTTTCTGCAACTTTACTACATGCTACAAACGCACTCGGGGGCTCCCCCCACCTCACGATTTCATCGACTGAGGATAATACGTGCACCTGAGTAGCTGACCACGTCAGGCAAACGAAAAGGGCGCGTACTCAATCAAAGCACTGCGTGCTCACAAACAAGCAAACCTTTACAGAGGGCACATATACGCCCAGCCGCAATATACAAAATTTACATCTATCTATTTATTTTTAGGTCCTATCTACTCTGAAGAATAACCTGCGCACGCTGCTCAAACAAGTCTACAATTTGCTCGGCATACTGCCTTACAGCCGCGTAATGCGGACGCATGTTCCACTCGCCACCATCTGGTTGAGGAGGTGGCCCGGTCGCCACAACAGCCAAATCTACGTCAGGGCGGTGCACCCTCACAAGAGACAAGGCAGCCTTCACCCCTGTGACGAGCTGCTGCCGCACCAGCTCCTTGACATTTCCGGCATTCCGAAACTTCGTCAGAAGACCCGCAAGAGTCGTTGGCACGACATCCAACGGAAACATGACGTGCAGTACCGAAGACAGTGATGTCTGCACCTGGCGGAGCACCCGCGAAACCTGGTAGACGCGATCCTGCACCGTCGCCAGAACCACGGCGCGATCACGATCCATCCAGAAGAAGCCTCCGGCCTCCATATCCTGCTGAGTCAAGCAATTGACTCGAACAGCAATACGCTCCTTTTCTTCCCTCAGAGCAAGATTGGCACCTGCACAAAACAAGGGTAAGGCAAGCAGGCTCACCCGAAGAACTGGGCTACAACCCAAAAAAAAGGATCAACTTACATTGCAGCTGCTCGGACAGTCGACCCAGCTCTGCCATCAAATACTCCTCTCTGGCTGCACCACGGTCTGCTTTGGATTTCCAAACGTCAGCACGACCGCGTAACCCAAGCAAATCCCTCTCCAAGCTACGCACGCGATCCCGAAGAAAAGCGAGCTGCGAGGAATCATCCAATGATGCTCGCAAGGGCCTTTCGGATGAAGTGTCAACTAGGTCAGCACCCGAAGGAACCTATAGCAGCAGAAAGGCACACAGACATTCAGCCAAGGATAAAAGCACAACACGGAGGAATTCATTAAAAGAAGGCCACTACGTGGCACAAGGATGGTACCACAAAAGATATTTACAATAGAAGCAGACTACAAACTACTCTACGCCTACTATGCCTAAGGTGCAGGACACTGAGTCGCCTCAGAGCCAGACTGCCTAGCCTTAGCCTCGCCCTGCTGCCGCAGCGCGTACTCAGACAACAAGTCAATGAGCTTGGGCCCATATCATCGGCAGCGAGCGGAGTAGGCGGCGAAGGCTACCTCGGATCCATCCGCGGCCGTCGGCATCCGAGAGGTAATCTAGGGCAGGTCCAGCTCCGCCCCAGCCGCCATGGCCATTGCCAGCCCGACGGACGCGTCGATGCCCTTCTGCTTGCGCTTGTACGCTGCAGGCGCTTCGCCCGACAGAGCCTCCGCCAGGGCATCCACATCTTCAAGAGACGCACCCTTTGGGAAGAGCTCCTGGTAGAAGCGACCAAGGACTTCTTTCGCCTTGGCGAGGGAGTTGACGACGGTGCTGCAGCGGTCTTCGACCGCTACAGTGGCATCATCCAGAGCACTCCCGTGCTCCAGAGCACCACGGTCGAACTCAATGCCTGCGGCATCTGCGACAAAAAGAAGAAAACATGAAGAAAGGCAACATAGAAGAAGATCCAAAGGAAAAGAAGCAAGTACAAACGCTAAAGCTCACCCGAAATAGCCTTGGCAGCAGCCATGAGCTTCTCCGCCACCCCTTTTTCCCGAGCAGCCGTAACGGTGGCCAGCTGCTCTTCACGATCCGCGGCCTCCTGCTGCAGAAGCTCTTTTGCTTCGGCTGCCTTCGTCAGCTCTAGCTCAAGACGCTCTTAAACGGCAGCTTCGGCCTTCTGCTCCAATTGGCCAAGGCTCTTCTTCAGAGCATCAACCTCACGGAGAGAGTCATTATGCTCCTCTGCATTTACAACAAGCACACGTCAAAGAACAGGACCAGGATAAAACAATAGAAGTACTACGAGGCAGACGAATACCTTGAAGCTGCCGCAGTTTCGCCTCCAGCGTCAGGCGCTCCTCCACCAGCCGCTTGGCCTCTTGGACAAAAGGCTGCAGCAACAGGCAATAGCAGTCAGAACAGGACTTGGGGGCTATGCCCCACACAAAGAAGCAAAAACAACATCAGCACTCGAAAACACTCGGGGGCTTCCCCCCATAACATTCAAGAAGAATAACTTACGTGCTCCGAAGGCGAACCCGTAGGCCCGCCTCCGAAATTCTGGGGCGCAACCACCAGCCTCTCCTGCACAGGAGGAACTGGCGCAGCGTCACCAGAAGTCGCCACCGTCTGAGGAGGAGGCGACGCAATGTTCGACTCCCCCATCATCTCGTGCGCTCCATCACTAGAGCCGTCGGAAGATTGCCTGCACACGAACCAATCAACACAGGTGCAAAAACAACAAGGGAACAAAGGAAAACAGAGGCAACAAGAAAACTTACGAGCCCAACGCGCTCAGGTCGAAGATAGGAGAAGCCCTTCGGGCCCTCTTCTCCTCCTTCTTTTCTTCCTTCTTCTCCTCCTTCTTTTCTTCCTTCTTCCGCTTTGCTGGAGGGTGCGGAGCAACAGCTCGCACGGGAATGGCAGGAAGAGGAGAGGAAGAACCCTCATGAACATCACCCTGACGCTCAAGGCCCAGAGGATTCCTAGGAGTCGGAGGAGTCGAGGCATCCGAAGACTCGCTGGAGCTCCGTGATCGCTTGCGCGAATGGTCCTCACTCGACTCGTCGGCATCCATCGCTGGAGATCGCGCTGACGGTAGCTCGGACACGGAGTCCACGACTTCATTATCCGGGGCATTCAGATACCTTTCGGGCAATGGAGGTGCCATGCCCGGCACTTTGAAGCTCTACAAAAGGAGACGGAACTTTGGTAAGCAAACAAAGGAAAAAGTACACAGCTGACAAAACAAAAGGGGAGCACTACGTGCGCAAATCTACACCTTCGGTACGGCCAACGTCGAAGAAAAGGGAGGAGTCTGCGACTTCCCCGGAATTTCTTCGTCTGCCTTGAACTTCAACAGCGCGCGAAGAGTCTTGTCAAGTTCTGCCTCGGAGATTTTCTCACTCGAAACCCTCATCGGATCACGGCGCCCAGAGTAAAGAAACATCGGATGCGCCCTCGCTTGGAGAGGCTGACCCGACGCTCAAGAAACGTTCGGATGACGTCGACACCGTTCACCTCCTTCTCAGGAATCAGCTGGAGATCCTCCACTCGAAGGTACAGGGCCTCAATATCCGCCACCTCACCATCTAAGATTTGGTTTTTCCAGGATCTTTTCTTCTCAATCAACTGGGAGGGGTCAAAAGGAACGCGACCAAAATCTTGCCCAGGCAGTACGGAGTCACGGATGTAAAACCATTTCCTCCGCCAGTACTGGACAGATTCAGACATGGAAAAGGAAAAGAACTGGACATTGGGACTAAGAGAGATGATGAAACCCCCAATGGGATACACACCATCCGACCCAGATTGCCTCTTCACAGAATAAAGCTTTCGGAAGAGTCCAAAGTGCGGCTCAATGCCAAGCCAACACTCGCAAAGCGTGATAAAACACGCATGTGGAGAAGGGAGTTGGGAGACAGATGATGCAACTGAACCCCATAGAAGAAGAGCAGTCCACGAAGGAAGTCATGGACTGGATATGAGAAACCACGCAAGACAAAGGCAAGAAACATAACCCGATACCCAGCTGGGGGACGGGGGATTACCTCATTGCCGGGGAGTTTGACGGACGTCGTGTCCTGCGGTATCAGGCTCCGCTCGCGCAGCTTGCTGTAGCATCCCATTTGTCTAACAACTGTAATGCTACTTGGTCTAGTAATATTATGGCTACTTCCTAGACATAATTGTTGCACCATCATTATATCATGCTCATGTCATCATGCATTTGAGCATCATATAAAACCCTTTTTGGTTTGGTTCTTCTCTCATATGCATTGTTAATTGTATTTGCCTCTTGATATTGTATTTGGTTCTTGATATATTGTTAAATGCCCAAGTTGAGTTGGGGGCATATCTTTTATTCCACTTCACCACCCTTTCTTTCACCACCTTATAATTCCACCATTCCATTATACATGAGCTTGTATTCTATTTTCTTTTGAATTTTAATCTAGCTCATGGGAGATAGGATGGATCTACTTCAAATTCTTTTGCTTGGCCTTTACTCCACATTTGGGGATGCATAGGAATAATGCCATGCTCATTATTTTGTTTTCACAAGATTAAGACATGGCATTTAATACCCTTGCATGGGCCATGCAACCATAACCATCCTTTGTCCTCTTTGAGTTTTATTTGAATTCTTGAGTGGATCATCTCCCATCTCATCCCTCTCCCTCTGTTTTGTTTTCTACAAGCTTTGGATCCATGTGAAGGTTCACTAATTCTACAAATGATTTTATCCAAATTGCAAAACCTCAAATCTTCATATTCTTGTAAAATGCCCCAATTGACACATACACATTATGTATGTGGGCATCCTCTCTTTCAAATATGCTATTTTCCTCTAGTCTATTTTGTTGCCTAGACACCTTTGTTCAAAATCCCTGCAAAGCTTCAAATGGTTTGAATAAGTTGCTTCCTTAAAATTGGCTAAATATAAACATAAAAAAAACATTTGAACTAACAAAAATGAAATAGGAAATAAATAAAGGAGAGAACCAAACCTGGCAGCAGCCCACCTTGGGCCCAGCCGCAGCAGCCCGAGAGAGAGTAGCAGCCCACCAGCGCGTCACCCCCATCCGACCCAGCTCCTGCAATCGTACCGCTTCGACGGAAAGGCACCCTCCGTCCTGTTCTTCTTCTCACCATTCCCTTCTGCTCTCTCTGCAGCTCACGGAGCAGAATAGTTGGCCGTCCACCCTGCTGTCAGCTGGCGTCACTGCTCGTGCCTCCCGCGTGTCGCGTTCCCCATATCTTATAACGCAAACCCGCCCCTGGAACCCTAGCCGGCTTCCTCCCTCACGCCGCAATTCTGTTTCCTCTTCCTGGCTGCTGCCTCCCCATGGCCCCTTCGTTTCCGTCATTCCCAGGGCAAGCCGCAGGTCCAGGAATCATCGTCGAGACCTCGTGAAGCTTCGGGCGCTGCCGCCTCGACCTGAAGCACATCCGAGCAACATCAGGCTCTACTTCCTCCTCTTCGGCCGCCGCCCTCCGGCCCAAATTCCGGCGTCTTCGTTCCTCCTACGTCCAAGCGGACACAACCTTCATCTTCCTGGTGAGTCCCCGGTTCCGTTCCCTCCCTCCTCGGCCGGATTCTTTCGCTGAGGCAGAAGTGGTTTTCCTGTCCGTGTGCGCAGCCGCGGTCTTCAGAGGAACCAAGGTGGGCGTCAGCTCGAACTACTCAAACCGCTTCAAGACGTCCTCGACTCCGATTCCAGTGGGAATCGGCGGAGGTGAGCTTCACCTACCTGTCCCCACTTTTTCCCTAGGCTATCTGCCACCATAGCGTCGTCTCCGACACCGACTATCCGCCGCACTGCTGCCGCAAGCCGCGACACGAACAGCACGAGCATCGCCCCGTTGCAGCACCCTTTGTTCTCCACTTTCACGAGTCGCTCACTGCCCACCTCTGTTACCTTCCATCACATGCCTAGGGAGGGGGTAACTCCAGCTATCTGCGGTATCAAACCACGCTTCAATCCGTGGACTATAGCTCTGGGAATCATCCCCGAAGAATCCCCAAATCTCTCTGGGAAAACCGCTTCAGTTCGACAGTTTCGGAAACCATCTTCCCCCTATGTTCATCGATGGTTTCCAGGTGCTTCAGTCCTCCACCGGCGTAAACTCAAACATGAAAGTTGTAGCCCTAGGTTTCTGCTCCATCTTCTGTTTTGACGCCATCTCCAAAAACTCAAAGGATCGCTCGACTTGGACCTCCAAAACTCGCGTAAGCTAGCAGTTTTTCGCGCACCCTCGTTCAGTTTCGTCAGGGTCTGAATCGGAGCACACCTGGCAGTTTTGCACATAGGCCCTCTGCTTTTTGGCAGCTCAACCCGCCGTCCTCCCCTTCGCCACTTGTCACCACCTCGTTCGCTAGCGCTTCCGTGGCCCCTCTTTCCTCTGCGCCACATGTCATTGACGGTGGGTAGAATGTCCCTGAGTGAGAAAAGTCGCCCGAGTTTTCTGAAATCAAATAAAATTTCAGGAAATGTTTAAATCTAACTAAATTCATATATTATGAAATAATTCGAATTTGTAAAAATTTTCAAAATGAAAAGTAAATGTTTTCCAAATATGAATTCAACCATGATTTCGAATTTGACCAGATTTGACTCTATCTAGTCAAACCTTTGACTTTGACCCCCTTTTAATTATGTTGACTTTAAAATAAATTTAAATTCATAAATCCAAATAATACAAATAATATATGTTTTCAAATCAGAAAAATGTGAGGATTTCAAATATGCCATCCAAAATATTATTTGAACACTTTAAATTTCCAAGTTGATTAAAATTACAACAAAATGCCTTTTCTTAATTAATTAATAACTTTTGATTTATAACTCCAAATTTCACAAATGATATGTCTAAAATGATCAGCGCGACGAGACCTTTCTGTTCATGCATTCCATGTTCTGTTTTGCAGCATGCATCATATAAATATAATGCAAACAGCAACTATTATGAGGATAAAATGTGGCCAAAACTCAATAAAATGCTTATTCTTGTATTCCACACCTCACCCATGCCATGCCACTTTATTGCCATGCAAATTGTGCACCATTCATCATGGCATGATTGTTTGCTTGTCGCATTTTACTCTTATGCTTGTCCACTTTATTTATGTTGGCCCTTGTTTGTTTGGTTCTTCTTCGAATAGACGCTGAGCAGGGGATATATCAAGAAACCCAGGAGCACTACCCAGATCCGTCTCTCGCTTCAACTGAGCTGCCAGGCAAGCACTACCACATGCTTGCATACATACAGTACCTATTGCCTCTATCCTATTCTTGCATCATTGAGTCGCGATTGCATTAAACTGAATCCCAAGTATTGCATAGCCTTTATTTTTGAACCCCACCGAAGCTTGTTCCTCCATCCCATGAGCCATTACTACAGGAGTTGCTTGAGCCATGCGAGTCGTAGAACAGCATGTGTAGGGTATGTGAGTGTCTGATGGATAACGAGGTACCTAAACAACTTAACCTGAGTAGTAATGAGATAACTAATGAAAGTGGCACCGGTGAGCAATATCTGCTATTTGGTTTTTCCTGCTCACTTGTGTCCCGTAGGACCCCGAGTACTTGATTACTGTTCCTTGATTATTCGCGCTATCCACATCCGGGAGGCTTATGGGACCCCCCTGATCCAGAGCTTGATTCGTTCTTATTTCTTGGGGACACAAACTAGTTTGAGGTTTTATTTACTATCCTGTACTTATGCCATGCTTTACTGCTTTATTTAAATTGTGCGATGTACTGCACCTGTACTGTTTAGGTAAGCGGAGTGTTTTCGCGGTATCGACGAGCCCAGTCACATTTTCGGGTTCCCAGTCGTTTACAGCCATTGGCGCAAACCTTGAGTCCGTTTCGGAGTCAGCTAACTTCGTTGCGGGTAGCTTAATGGGGTGGCCCCCTGAAATATTTCTGAATCCTGTGATTGCTTTGTCGTGAAGGCCTCGTTGGGTTTTGATTTGGTTTTTTCGAGGTTGATCGAGTGTGTGTTGCTATTTGTGCACCCCTGCAGGGTAAAACTTTCTGAAAGCCGTGTCCGCGGTTATGGACGACTTGGAGCACAGTTTCTCGATCATAGACAAGTATAACTAAAGTACCGCTTTTAATTTGACTAAGTAACTGACTAGTAAATAGTGCAACACTCATGGAATGGTTAATAAAACTGCCAACGGATGGGGGATGTTCGTCCGCTTCCTCGTTGGTAAGCGAGGAGGAGGATGGATCGGTGGATATTACTGTTATAACTGTTGTCATTAATTCACGGACATCCGTCTATCATTGGTTAGGCGGATAGTTAGCGAGTATCTATAGAATTGTTAGGGTTTATATTTTGCTGCAATTGCGTCACCCCAGGTTGTGTCCCCTTTAGAGGCATAAAGACTTGCTGAGTACCCCTAGGGTCTCACACGATAAATTGTTTGATTCAGATGAACAGGTACACTCACGAGATGGATACTGGGTGGAAGAGACGGACGATGTGGGCAACGATCATTCGGTGTAGAGATTCCGGGCACGGGTATCCGTGAGATCTGTGGGCGGGATGTGCTTATTTATGGGGCATCTTATGCCGATTTGCTTCTTATCCGTACTCGGATATTGTTTTACGCTTCCGCCTGATACTCTGATGTTTGATGTATGAGGAGATATCCTAAACTATATATCTATCTAGGACATTTGAATCTTGCCGTATGGCGTTGCTATATTTCCTTTCTTTTTAGATGGTATGGCTCTGATGTACTGTTGTATGGTGGCTTGCATACATACTCATTTGTGTATGTAGTTGATCCCTTCGCCTGCCGATTACGCCGCCCGTTCTTGTCCTGATGTTTGGAAATGGTTGGGACGGCCGAAAGGTCTACCTGTGAGTGGCATTTGGGCCCCACCGTACTATTTCAACCATTTCCGCTCATCCAGGCTTGAAACTAGGAGCGTAATTCACCGAGGTAGTTACAATTGGTATCAGAGCCATCCCGCCCATCAGGGTCTCAGCCAAATGGTCGTTGTCAGTCTAGCAAATATTTTTGGTAGTTATGTATACTAGGGAAAAACAAAACGCGAGAGTAGGACTGCTTCCACTTTTCTTCTTACCCACCCACCCACCATTTTCTGGTAAGGAAGTGTAATGTTTTCAATCCTCTCCTTAAAATTCAAACTAGGATTCACGTGTTCGGGGTTTCCGTAGTACCATAGGTTGTGTGTGTGTGTGTGTAATTCCTTGTCTATCTGTTGTATCCAAGTTGTTATCACAATCGTCCATTTGGTTATCAACTGTTGGTACATTCCATACCGACAGGTTTTTGCAAACCGACGCGATCTATCTGATTCGTTGTATACCGCCGCGATCTGTCTTACTCTTTGTTATCCGACGTTATCTTGTTTGGGGTGTTCGTTTCCGTAGTTACTAATCTTTAGGTTCGTTGTGAGAAGAAGGGGTTAGGATATGTGTTCTACTTGTTCATGTGCGGAGTAATGATTTGAGTGCGGGATGGAGTCGCGACCATACCACTACTCTTATCATTCGCTTTTGTATATTGAATTGGTAGAGTCACTAATCTTGATTCGTTAAGTGATTTTGCGCATCTATTGGTATTTTAATGCTGAAATTTGTGGAAAAAATTTCTTTGATATATTTGTGTACCACACTCCTTTTCTGTCGTGTGCGATATGCTTAATATCTTCTAGGTGCTTTGAACTTTGTTGATATTTTAATATCATCTTAGTAAATTGTATCCTTTAATCTTGGTTAATTCCATTTTGGTACTATTTTGGATTATTATTATTCTCCATTATAGTACTGACTTGTGTTTTATATCAATCACAGGATGGCTCCAGCACGCCGTTTTGATGAGGACATACCACCTGAACTGGGGTCCGCATTGTCAAACATCGCCAATGCCTTGGCAGCAATGCAGCAGAACCAGCAGCGTTTTGAGGAAAGTGTCAGGAGGAATGAGTTTGCTCCGCTACCTCCACCACCCAAGCGAGGAGACATCAAAAGCTTCCTGAAGTTCAACCCTCGCCAATTTGATGTTTCTGATCAACCACTTGATGCTGATGATTGGTTGCGTGAGATGTCAAGGCTACTGGAGACTGCTGATGTTCCTGAGCAAGAATGGGTAAAGTGTGCTACTCACCTTCTGAAGGGAGATGCAGCTCTCTGGTGGGAGAATTACCTGAAGGAAAACTGCATTGGTTTTCAGCCTACTTGGGAATAGTTCACTCGAGCCTTCAAAGAGCAGTATCTGTCAGAAATTGTCATGGAAAGGATGAAGGAAGTGTTTCTCAACCTCAAGCAGGGAAATGACAATGTCAATACCTACATCAGGAACTTCATGAATCTTTCTCGTTATGGTGGCGATGAGATCTCTGATGATAAGAAGAAGCAAAAGAGATTCCAGCAAGGGCTCAATGCATCGATTAAATATGCAATCACACATGCAAGGCCGACGTCTTTTCTGGAACTTCAGCATACAGCTCTGCAGGAAGAAGCAAGTAAGCAAGTGTTTGAGGAGTCAAAGAAACACAACCGTGATGCACCAAGCTCTTCAGCTATGTCAGCTCCTTCTAAGCGTCGTGTCTGGGTTCCTAACACCCCACCGTCGCTCCCGGCTTCACCAAGACCTTCAAGCTACGCGGCAAGGCCAACAAACTTCCTCACTGCGGCTCCTAGGGGCTACAACCACCACTACCCTGGAGCGCCTGGCGGAGTCCCTGGCTACGTTGCTCCACGTCCACCTGGTGCTTGTTTCATGTGTGGAGACACTGGGCATCAGTACTGGAACTGTCCGATGAAAAACAAAGCTCTTCCGCCACCACCTCCAAGATCTGCGGCAAGCTCTCCTTTGGTTCGTGCACCACCACCTCGGGCTCTCAACATCAACACCAAGCCCGGGTCTACTGTTGCTCGTGCCAACTGTGTCAACGCCGCTCAAGCTGAGCATGCACCTGGAGTTGTGATGGGTATGCTTCCCGTTAACTCAGTCCCTGCACGAGTTTTGTTTGATTCTGGTGCATCGCATTCTTTTGTTTCTATCAAGTTTGCAAATGAGAATGGGTTAGCGTTGGATCCTCTCCTTAAGCGGTTAATGGTCCTTTCTCCGGGAGCAACAATGGCAGCTTCAAAAATCAGTCATGGCAATCAAATTGAGATTGGTGGCTCTTCGTTCTCGGCGTCCCTAATTGTTTTGGGCAATTCTGACATTGATGTCATCTTGGGCATGGATTGGTTGACAGCAAATGCAGCTGTTATTGATTGTGCTGAACGCTCGGTTTCTCCGAAGATTCCTGAAGGCCATATAGTCTTTTCTCCAAGTCTGACTCCTGCTATCCAGCTTTTCTTTTTGGCGGCTCTGAATGATTATGCTATGGAAGCTATTCAGAGTGTTCCGGTGGTCTGTGAGTTCCCAGATGTCTTTCCTGAAGAGTTGCCGGGTATGCCTCCGGATCGTGAGGTTGAGTTTGTAATTGAGCTTGAACCTGGAACGGCTCCTATCTCCAAGCGGCCTTATAAAATGGGTCCTGCTGAGTTGGCTGAACTCAAACGTCAGCTTGATGAACAAGAGAAGTTGGGTTTCATTCAACACAGTACTTCTTCTTGGGGTAGCCCAACAATCTTTGTGAAGAAGCGGGGCAGGACTGATAGACTGTGTGTTGACTACCGGGCTCTCAATGCTAAAACCATCAAGAACAAATATCCCCTTCCGCGGATTAATGATCTCTTCGATCAGCTAGCTGGAGCTGTGGTGTTCTCTAAGCTGGACTTGAGAAGTGGTTATCACCAAATCAAGATTCGCAAGGAAGATGTTCCTAAAACAGCTTTCACCACCCGCTATGGCCTGTATGAGTACACGGTCATGTCTTTCGGTCTCACCAACGCACCTGCTACCTTCTCGAGGCTTATGAACTCGGTTTTCATGGAGTATCTCGATAAGTTCGTTGTGGTCTATCTGGATGACATCCTAGTCTATTCAAAGTCAAAGGAAGAGCATGAAGAACACCTTCGGTGTGTCCTAAACAAGCTTCGTGAGAACCGCTTGTATGCAAAGTTCTCAAAGTGTGAGTTTTGGCTGCCTCAAGTAACCTATCTTGGTCACGTCATCTCTGCCAAGGGCATCGCAGTCAACCCGGAAACTGTGAAGACAATTGTTGAATGGCTTCCTCCTGTTAATGTCAAAGAAGTGCGGAGTTTCCTTGGTTTGGCTAGTTATTGCCGCCGCTTCGTTCAGAACTTTTCGAAGATAGCGAAGCCTCTTACCGATCTCCTCAAGAAAGGCAAGAAATACCTTTGGACTCCTGCATGTCAAGCAAGCTTTGAGACACTCAAAGAGAAGCTCACTTCCACACCAGTCTTGGTTCCTCCGGACACCTCTAAGCCTTTCCAGATATTCTGTGACGCCTCTTTGCAAGGATTGGGTGCGGTCCTTATGCAAGAAAAACAAGTTGTTGCTTATGCCTCTCGACAGTTGAAGACGCATGAGATCAACTATCCTACACATGACCTCGAGCTCGCAGCAGTTGTCTTTGCTTTGAAACTATGGAGGCACTACTTGCTTGGCAACCGTTGTGAAATCTTTTCTGATCACAAGAGTCTGAAGTATATCTTCACTCAGCCTGATCTCAACCTTCGGCAGAGGAGATGGATTGAAGCAATCAATGATTTTGATTTGACCATCAACTACACTCCGGGCAAAGCTAATGTCATGGCCGATGCCCTCAGCCGCAAAGCTTATGTTAACAACCTCATGATGGAAGAACAACAGCCTCTCTTGTGCGAGGACTTCCGTCAGCTCAACCTTGAAATTGTGGAACAAGGGTATCTCCTGAACCTTCTGGCTACCCCTCTCTTGGAAGAAAAGGTTCGCTCTCGTCAGCTTGGTGATCCGCACACCAGAAAGATCATCTCCAAACTTCAGCTTCCGAAGTATGAGTCCTTCCACGTCGATGATCAAGGCACGCTTTTCTTTGAACACCGGATGTTTGTTCCGAACTACCCGGGTTTGAGAGAGCAAGTTCTCAAGGAGGCGCATGATTCTGTTCTTTCTATCCACCCTGGCAGCACAAAGATGTACATGGACTTGAAAACACAATATTGGTGGCCGGGATTGAAACGATATTGTGCCAGGTATGTCTCGGAGTGTGATGTCTGCCGCAGAGTAAAAGCTGTCCATCAGAAACCTTTCGGTCTTCTACAGCCATTGAAACCCCCGGAATGGAAATGGGAGAAAGTAGAGATGGACTTCATCACTGGTTTTCCAAGGTCGCAGAAGGGCAACAATGCAATCTTTGTTGTCATTGACAGGCTTTCTAAAGTGGCTCACTTCTTCCCTGTCAAGGAAACAATTTCTGGAATTCAGTTGGCTGAGCTCTATATCAACAGAATTGTCTCTCTGTATGGGGTTCCGCTTGAGATCAGTTCAGACCGTGGGAGCATCTTCACTTCCAAGTTCTGGGAGGTTTCCAAAATGCTTTGGGAACAAAGTTGAACTTCAGCACAGCTTACCACCCTCAGTCGCAAGGACAAGTTGAAAGGATCAATCAGATTCTGGAGGATATGCTTCGTGCTTGCGTCATCTCTTTTGGCATGAAGTGGGAAGAATGTCTTCCTTATGCTGAATTCTCTTACAACAACAGCTTCCAGAAAAGTCTGAAGATGGCACCATTTGAGGCTCTCTATGGTCGCAAGTGCAGAACTCCGATTGGTTGGTCGGGTGCAGGAGAAAGAATTTGGTTTGGCCCTGACATTGTAACTCAAGCAGAGGAGAAGGTGCACATCATTCTTGAAAATCTGAAGATTGCTCAAAGTCGCCAGAAGAGCAATTATGACAGGAAGCACACGGACATGGTGTATGTCCCTGGTGATCTCGTTTACCTTCGTGTCACTCCCATGAAAGGCACACACCGTTTTGGTATCAAAGGAAAGCTGGCTCCTAGATACATCGGTCCTTTCAAAATTCGTGGTAGAAGAGGAGAAGTTGCTTATGCTCTTGAGCTCCCGGGAAGACTCAAAGTCCATGATGTTTTCCACATCTCTCAACTCAAGAAGTGCTTCAAGGATCCCGGCAGGACCGTGGATCATGAGCTAATCAATCTCCAAGAAGATCTGTCTTATCAAGAACACCCCACAAAAATCCTTGAGACCGCAGAAAGGACTCGCAACAAGTCCATCAAGTTCTGCAAGGTGCAGTGGTCGGACCATTCCGTTGATGAAGCCACTTGGGAGCGTGAAGACGAACTCCGTGCCAACTATCCTACCCTCTTTGAGTCTTCTTCTTCTTCCTAGAATCTCGGGGCGAGATTCTTGTTTAGTGGGGGAGAGTTGTAGCATCCCATTTGTCTAACAACTGTAATGCTACTTGGTCTAGTAATATTATGGCTACTTCCTAGATATAATTGTTGCACCATCATTATATCATGCTCATGTCATCATGCATTTGAGCATCATATAAAACCCTTTTTGGTTTGGTTCTTCTCTCATATGCATTGTTAATTGTATTTGCCTCTTGATATTGTATTTGGTTCTTGATATATTGTTAAATGCCCAAGTTGAGTTGGGGGCATATCTTTTATTCCACTTCACCACCCTTTCTTTCACCACCTTATAATTCCACCATTCCATTATCCATGAGCTTGTATTCTATTTTATTTTGAATTTTAATCTAGCTCATGGGAGATAGGATGGATCTAATTCAAATTCTTTTGCTTGGCCTTTACTCCACATTTGGGGATGCATAGGAATAATGCCATGCTCATTATTTTGTTTTCACAAGATTAATACATGGCATTTAATACCCTTGCATGGGCCATGCAACCATAACCATCCTTTGTCCTCTTTGAGTTTTATTTGAATTCTTGAGTGGATCATCTCCCATCTCATCCCTCTCCCTCTATTTTGTTTTCTACAAGCTTTGGATCCATGTGAAGGTTCACTAATTCTACAAATGATTTTATCCAAATTGCAAAACCTCAAATCTTCATATTCTTGTAAAATTCCCCAAATGACACATACACATTATGTATGTGGGCATCCTCTCTTTCAAATATGCTATTTTCCTCTAGTCTATTTTGTTGCCTAGACACCTTTGTTCAAAATCCCTGCAAAGCTTCAAATGGTTTGAATAAGTTGCTTCCTTAAAATTGGCTAAATATAAACATAAAACAAAACATTTGAACTAACAAAAATGAAATAGGAAATAAATAAAGGAGAGAACCAAACCTGGCAGCAGCCCACCTTGGGCCCAGCCGCAGCAGCCCAAGAGAGAGTAGCAGCCCACCAGCGCGTCACCCCCATTCGACCCAGCTCCTGCAATCGTACCTCTTCGATGGAAAGGCACCCTCCGTCCTGTTCTTCTTCTCACCGTTCCCTTCTGCTCTCTCTGCAGCTCACGGAGCAGAGTAGTTGGCCGTCCACCCTGCCGTCAGCTGGCGTCACTGCTCGTGCCTCCCGCGTGCCGCGTTCCCCATATCTTCTAACGCAAACCCGCCCCTGGAACCCAAGCCGGCTTCCTCCCTCGCGCCGCAATTCTGTTTCCTCTTCCTGGCTGCTGCCTCCCCATGGCCCCTTCGTTTCCGTCATTCCCAGGGCAAGCCGCAGGTCCAGGAATCATCGTCGAGACCTTGTGAAGCTTCGGGCGCTGCCGCCTCGACCTGAAGCACATCCGAGCGACATCAGGCTCTACTTCCTCCTCTCCGGCCGCCGCCCTCCGGCCCAAATTCCGGCGTCTTCGTTCCTCCTACGTCCAAGCGGACACAACCTTCGTCTTCCTGGGGAGTCCCCGGTTCCGTTCCCTCCCTCCTCGGCCGGATTCTTTCGCTGAGGCAGAAGTGGTTTTCCTGTCCGTGTGCGCAGCCGCGGTCTTCAGAGGAACCAAGGTGGGCGTCAGCTCGAACTACTCAAACCGCTTCAAGACGTCCTCGACTCCGATTCCAGTGGGAATCGGCGGAGGTGAGCTTCACCTACCTGTCCCCACTTTTTCCCTAGGCTATCTGCCACCATAGCGTCGTCTCCGACACCGACTATCCGCCGCACTGCTGCCGCAAGCCGCGACACGAACAGCACGAGCATCGCCCCGTTGCAGCACCCTTTGTTCTCCACTTTCACGAGTCGCTCACTGCCCACCTCTGTTACCTTCCATCACATGCCTAGGGAGGGGGTAACTCCAGCTATCTGCGGTATCAAACCACGCTTCAATCCGTGGACTATAGCTCTGGGAATCATCCCCGAAGAATCCCCAAATCTCTCTGGGAAAACCGCTTCAGTTCGACAGTTTCGGAAACCATCTTCCCCCTATGTTCATCGATGGTTTCCAGGTGCTTCAGTCCTCCACCGGCGTAAACTCAAACATGAAAGTTGTAGCCCTAGGTTTCTGCTCCATCTTCTGTTTTGACGCCATCTCCAAAAGCTCAAAGGATCGCTCGACTTGGACCTCCAAAACTCGCGTAAGCTAGCAGTTTTTCGCGCACCCTCGTTCAGTTTCGTCAGGGTCTGAATCGGAGCACACCTGGCAGTTTTGCACATAGGCCCTCTACTTTTTGGCAGCTCAACCCGCCATCCTCCCCTTCGCCACTTGTCACCACCTCGTTCGCTAGCGCTTCCGTGGTCCCTCTTTCCTCTGCGCCACATGTCATTGACGGTGGGTAGAATGTCCCTGAGTGAGAAAAGTCGCCCGAGTTTTCTGAAATCAAATAAAATTTCAGGAAATGTTTAAATCTAACTAAATTCATATATTATGAAATAATTCGAATTTGTAAAAATTTTCAAAATGAAAAGTAAATGTTTTCCAAATATGAATTCAACCATGATTTCGAATTTGACCAGATTTGACTCTATCTAGTCAAACCTTTGACTTTGACCCCCTTTTAATTATGTTGACTTTAAAATAAATTTAAATTCATAAATCCAAATAATACAAATAATATATGTTTTCAAATCAGAAAAATGTGAGGATTTCAAATATGCCATCCAAAATATTATTTGAACACTTTAAATTTCCAAGTTGATTAAAATTACAACAAAATGCCTTTTCTTAATTAATTAATAACTTTTGATTTATAACTCCAAATTTCACAAATGATATGTCTAAAATGATCAGCGCGACGAGACCTTTCTGTTTATGCATTCCATGTTCTGTTTTGCAGCATGCATCATATAAATATAATGCAAACAGCAACTATTATGAGGATAAAATGTGGCCAAAACTCAATAAAATGCTTATTCTTGTATTCCACACCTCACCCATGCCATGCCACTTTATTGCCATGCAAATTGTGCACCATTCATCATGGCATGATTGTTTGCTTGTCGCATTTTACTCTTATGCTTGTGCACTTTATTTATGTTGTCCCTTGTTTGTTTGGTTCTTCTTCGAATAGACGCTGAGCAGGGGATATATCAAGAAACCCAGGAGCACTACCCAGATCCGTCTCTCGCTTCAACTGAGCTGCCAGGCAAGCACTACCACATGCTTGCATACATACAGTACCTATTGCCTCTATCCTTTTCTTGCATCATTGAGTCGCGATTGCATTAAACTGAATCCCAAGTATTGCATAGCCTTTATTTTTAAACCCCACCGAAGCTTGTTCCTCCATCCCATGAGCCATTACTACAGGAGTTGCTTGAGCCATGCGAGTCGTAGAACAACATGTGTAGGGTATGTGAGTGTCTGATGGATAACAAGGTACCTAAACAACTTAACCTGAGTAGTAATGGGATAACTAATGAAAGTGGCACCGGTGAGCAATATCTGCTATTTGGTTTTTCCTGCTCACTTGTGTCCCGTAGGACCCCGAGTACTTGATTCCTGTTCCTTGATTATTCGCGCTATCCACATCCGGGAGGCTTATGGGACCCCCCTGAGCCAGAGCTTGATTCATTCTTATTTCTTGGGGACACAAACTAGTTTGAGGTTTTATTTACTATCCTGTACTTATGCCATGCTTTACTGCTTTATTTAAATTGTGCGAAGTACTGCACCTGTACTGTTTAGGTAAGCGGAGTGTTTTCGCGGTATCGACGAGCCCAGTCACATTTTCGGGTTCCCAGTCGTTTACAGCCATTGGCGCAAACCTTGAGTCCGTTTCGGAGTCAGCTAACTTCGTTGCAGGTAGCTTAATGGGGTGGCCCCCTGAAATATTTCTGAATCCTGTGATTGTTTTGTCGTGAAGGCCTCGTTGGGTTTTGATTTGGTTTTTCCGAGGTTGATCGAGTGTGTGTTGCTATTTGTGCACCCCTGCAGGGTAAAACTTTCTGAAAGCCGTGTCGCGGTTATGGACGACTTGGAGCACAGTTTCTCGATCATAGACAAGTATAACTAAAGTACCGCTTTTAATTTGACTAAGTAACTGACTAGTAAATAGTGCAACACTCATGGAATGGTTAATAAAACTGCCAACGGATGGGGGATGTTCGTCCGCTTCCTCGTTGGTAAGCGAGGAGGAGGATGGATCGGTGGATATTACTGTTATAACTGTTGTCATTAATTCATGGACATCCGTCTATCATTGGTTAGGCGGATGGTTAGCGAGTATCTATAGAATTGTTAGGGTTTATCTTTTGCTGCAATTGCGTCACCCCAGGTTGTGTCCCCTTTAGAGGCATAAAGACTTGCTGAGTACCCCTAGGGTCTCACACGATAAATTGTTTGATTCAGATGAACAGGTACACTCACGAGATGGATACTGGGTGGAAGAGACGAATGATGTGGGCAACGATCATTCGGTGTAAAGATTCCGGGAACAGGGATCCGTGAGATCTGTGGGCGGGATGTGCTTATTTATGGGGCATCTTATGCCGATTTGCTTCTTATCCGTACTCGGATCTTGTTTTCCGCTTCCGCCTGATACTCTGATGTTTGATGTATGAGGAGATATCCTAAACTATATATCTATCTAGGATATTTGAATCTTGCCGTATGGCGTTGCTATATTTCCTTTCTTTTTAGATGGTATGGCTCTGATGTACTGTTGTATGGTGGCTTGCATACATACTCATTTGTGTATGTAGTTGATCCCTTCGCCTGCCGATTACGCCGCCCGTTCTTGTCCTGATGTTTGGAAATGGTTGGGACGGCCGAAAGGTCTACCTGTGAGTGGCATTTGGGCCCCACCGTACTATTTCAACCATTTCCGCTCATCCAGGCTTGAAACTAGGAGCGTAATTCACCGAGGTAGTTACAATTGGTATCAGAGCCATCCCGCCCTTCAGGGTCTCAGCCAAATGGTCGTTGTCAGTCTAGCAAATATTTTTGGTCGCGCACCCTATGAAGTCTTCGACTGCGATCTTTCGGATCAGCGCGCAAAAACTTTTTGGCAACTCTGCCCCAATAAAACGCTAAGTGAGCAACAATCTCCTTGGCCACCCGAAGCACCTCCGAGGTGATAAATGTTCGGATGCTGCATCTGCGACGCAAAGATAAGACCTACAGATATCATCTGATGGCCTGGCAACGCACCTGACTGCGCTCTGCTAGTATGAATCCGTACCAACAGGTACGATGAAAAATCCTGACGGACGCGTTGGGTACACCAATTAAAATCACTGTAATTCCTCTCCTGTAAGTCCTCCGCGGCCTGAGTTGAATTACGCCAGCATATGTTCCAGGCCCGGGTTAAGGGACCCGAACCTGAAGAAGATCGTGTTGTTTCGTCCTAAGACAGTTAACTGACCCTGATCCGTCGGGTGAGTCAGGCACACGTATCAACAATCCCTACACATTCTCTTGAAAGACAGAGTTGCACCCGAAAGATGGAAGAATCCTCAGCCGAATCTACGATTCGACTGAACACTCGGGGGCTACTGACATGGTTATACCCTACGGGTACATAACTTCAGCATACCTGGTTCAGCCCAAGGAAGGCCCACTGCAGGCATACGCTGGCCCATGAAGATTTTCGGGTGACCAAGGCCCAAGACATCTTCGGATCCTTGGAGAACAAGACTAGTTTAGATAGGAAACTCAAAAGGGTAAACGCCCTAGAACTTGTAACCGACTAGGACTATGCCCGGGACCTGCCTAAGTCTATATAAAGACCAGGAGGGCACGTCCTAGGGCAACTCAACCAACCTCGACTCATACTTTCGCACATGTATCCATGCCAGATCGAATCTGCGCACCCTGTAACCTTCGGTTCCGCCGTAATCAAAGAGCTGACAAGCAGGAGTAGGGTTTTCCCTCCGGGGGCCTGAACCTGGGTAAATCTCGTGTCCCCTGGTTGCTTGTCTGTTAACCGTGCCACGATCTCCAGCATCCCCATCTTCTCCAAAACCTAAGTCCATAACAATGGGCATTGACGAGATTAAACCTCGTCACCTTGTTCTACCGATTCCAGGGACATATTATTTGCATTTTTTGGAGTTACAGAACTTATTCTACGAATTAATTACTCTAAAAAGGCCATTAACTCATTTAATTATTCTGGACAAAATCTTGCTGTAAAAGTGTAAAACAATGGGACAACTTTGTAATTTTTGGCCTAGTAGATCTATAGATATGAATTTTACAAGTTTGGTCAATTTCTGCAAATTAAATCAATTTAGAAATTACCCAGTCAAACTTTGACTGTTTGACCGGCCCACGTGGCGGCTGACGTGGCACTGACTGGCAGTTGACCAGTCAGCTGCCCACGTTGACTGTTCAACGGTCCGATCTGGACTGTTGGATCACGATCTAGCGGCAGGGAGGGGTGGCGGCGAGGTGGCTCACCGGAGTTGGGCGTGGCGACGGCGGCGATGGTCGGGGCGGCGGCGTCGGCGATCCCTGGTGGTGGTGAAGTGGCGCACGGCGTCGGGGCCGACGGGGCGTAGGTCGTCGGCGCGGGAGCAGCCTCGGGCGAGCACGGGAGCGTCGGCGGCGGGCGGCCGAAGCGGAGGCGGCGGGGTCGGTCGTGGCGGCGGCGTCGGGCGTTCCCTGCGGGGAGAGAAGAGGAGAGGGAAGGGGTCAGCGGCGGTGGGCGAGGTCGCGGGGACGCGAGGGGGCGACAACATGGCCGCGGAGGCGCTTACCGTGAGCGAGGAAGGCGGCGGCGGCTAGCTCCGGCGAGAAATCGCCGGAGTTCGAGGGCAAGAGAGGGGCGAGGGTTTAGGGGGTCAGGTAGAGGAGAGGCTAGGGTATAAGAGAGGGGGTCGAGGCGGCGCGTGGGGGTGCTGTTCGTGGCCGGGTCGGCCTCGGCGTCCGTGCCCTGGCCAGCTCGTGCTGACGGGCGGGCCCCAGCTGGCAGTGGCGGTGGCTGCAAGGGCGGCGCGCGCTATCTGCCGCGCGGGCGGCGGCGGCTGCTGCGCGCCCGTGCGCTGGCTGTGCCGCGCTGCCGTTGCTTCTCTTTTTTTTTGTTCTTTTTCTTTTCTATTTTCTGTTTTAGTATTTCTATTGTAACTTTTTCCTATGAACTCCAAATTGAGTGAAATTTCTATCTAAATTTTTCTAAAATCTAGGAGATCAACCTAGGGTCATGTGGTATCATTTCCACTAGCTTCCAAAGGTGGAAAATACAAGTCCTAGTATAATCCCTTGTAGGGGCATTTTAGCAATTCAAAATAGGGATTTGAAAATATTATTTCGCTAAAATCTTTTCAAGCTGAAATTTTGCATGGATGATCATGATGCAATGACATGAATGATATGCAGTACCAAATCTAAAATGTGGGATGTGACACCTTCTCCCTTTTCTCTCGCTTTCCCATCGATTTGACCACGAGATCCGTAAACATCGGGCCACCCAAGAGGTTAACCCCTCCATCATCTGGTATCAGCAGCTTTTCGTTGCCACGGATTTCTCATCGATTTGGTCTTTTCCCCATAAATAAGAAAATTTCACCAAAAATAGCCCCAATTCGTGTTTTGGATCGATCTGTGATTTGAGTGCGTTTTGGTAGGTTTTGATCCGTGGATTACTTGCTAAACTTGTTGATCTACCTTCCCATGCGTTCCCATGGCCTAATTCCTTGATTTCCCCCTCCGATCTGAAGTTTCCCATCGAGTTTTTCCGTAGAAAATCGAGTTTTCGCGTTCCTGAACTCGTTCCGGCGCCAGATCCGGCGAACCGGAGCTCCCGCCGGAAATTCCGGTCAAATCGGACCTACCGGCGAGAATTCCGGTCCCGCCGACCTGGTCGCCAACAGATTCAGCTCCTCACGGTTTTGAGCATAACTTTTGCATTCGAACTCGAACTTTGGTGTTCTTTAGCTCATTTCGAAGAGGAGAAGGAGGTCTACATCATCATCCACGTTGTTCATGCTATCTACTCCATCCAAATTCCGTGAGCAAGGCGGAACACAACAATAATGGGTGAAGATCGTCGATGAAAGGTATAAACATTCCGCGACTTCTCCCCACTTGCATTCCTTTGTGAACCCCACTATCTTTGCGAGCAACAAACACCTATTGAGACTAGTTCCTCTTATGATTGCTTGGGCTATGCACATTTGATACCTTGTAGATTCCGAGCAAACATTGTGAGCGCTATCTCATATAGTTATCTTGTATAGTTGTTGGCACAAGGAAGAGGCAAGTGAAAAAGAAATAAAAAGAAAAAGAGAAAAAAATATAGAAAAAAGAAAAGAAAAAAAGAAATATACATGTGCCTCATAGAATAGGAAGCGCAAGCTCGATGAACATCATACAGGTGGTACTTATTGTGCATATCTTGTAGCCCACCAATTTTGTGCAATCGGACTAGCGTCTCCCTAAAACTATTCACAATCATATGCAATCATAAACAAACCATTCACAATCATAAACAAACCATTCACAATCATATGCAATCAAAGATGATGCAAGATGCATGCATGACAAGTGGATTGATGCTACAACAGCATCACATAATCCTATTCAGTAAAGCTACTGTATGCATGCATGGAAATTATTTTTAGCGCAAAGAAAATAAGTATGCAATTTATAATGCTCAATAATAGAGCTAGAAACCAAATAATTCACTACTGTTCCCATACTGTTTGTAAAATCTTGTAAGAAATCTACTGCGTAGGCAATACTAAATAGGAACAGTACCAATTGGAAATTCTCAAAAAGGATTTATATAACTTCCTGAGTAATTAAAATACTGCAGTAATCCATTAAATAGATTCTGCAAAAATTATTACTGTAAGACTAACTTTTTAATTCTCTTTGAGATACCCCTTGTTCTACCGATTCTAGGGACATATTATTTGCAATTTTTGGAGTTACAGAACTTATTCTACGAATTAATTACTCTAAAAGGCCATTAACTCATTTAATTATTCTGGACAAAATCTTGCTGTAAAAGTGTAAAAAAATGGTACAACAAGATTTTACATGAGTTACTGAATCTACACATATTTTATTTGTAATTTTTGGCCTAGTAGATCTATAGATATGAATTTTACAAGTTTGGTCAATTTCTGTCAATTAAATCAATTTAGAAATTACCCAGTCAAACTTTGACTGTTTGACCGGCCCACATGGCGGCTGACGTGGCGCTGACTGGAAGTTGACCAGTCAGCTGCCCACGTTGATTGTTCAACGGTCCGATCTGGACTTGTGTGACACGAGCTTATAGTCTTCGCTAGGTAATCATTTGGTTCTTAGCTCACTTCCTCCTTCGCACAAGTCCCATTTATCCCACCGTGTGTGTTTCCTTGTACATATTTCCTATCTTGTGGATTGACTTGTTTTGCTTTGTGATCATTGTCGTTCTTTACTTGCCATTACAATATCTTGATTTCGGATTGGTTCTTGACATGCCACTTTACATACCTATCCACCATAGGCCTTGTGTGTGTGTGTTTTGGTTAGTAGTTGGTTTTGGTGTTCCGCTGAACTTCACTTTGCTTGGTTTATTGCTCTCAAGTGTGGCCACTTGCACGATACGATCTTCCAAGGTAAAGTAAGGTTTGACGGTGTATCCCTAACTCCCACTACTACTTCCATATACACCGCTTGGTCTTTTGAATCATGTCTAGGGACTCCAGAACCGAGGATGATTTCTATGAAGAATCCACGATGAGCCACCATGCCTATGTCTCCACAATCATGGACAACATGATGGAGCACTACACCAACAATGGTTCCACATGCTTGGGTGACATGGAGTGCTACAACAACAACGACTCCCCAAGCATGGGCGACTTCAAGAACGACAACGACAAGCTCCTCAAGTCGCACCGGCCAAGATGGAGCCTACACCTCGAGTGCACCAAGGTGCACCATCAAATGGACAAGTTGGACAGCGACCTCCACAACTTCAAGAAGGACATGGACAACGACTTCGACAAAACCATGAGCAGGGTCGCCAAGATTAATGATGCTTTGCACTCATTACAACAACTCACCAAGAAGAGTGCCAAGGACAAGGGTCATCGTCGCGAGTGTCATGTGGATGACAAAATGCGCCGCCTACATCAACCATCGGCAAGGCACGCCAATTACCTCCGTTGAAACCGTCACAAGGCACCTTCAACTACTAGTGCCACCACCAAAATGGCACCAAGAGCAAGCCTTCGTCCACGCCATCAAGCTTCAACGACTACGCTTGCATTCGAAGACCTCATGAACGAGGAAAATGAAGACCTCTACTTCGCCAAGTTGGATAGCATGAGCCTACCTCCACCACTACTACGAGATGGCCACAAGACATTCGAGCATGGGATTTTCCCTTCGACCATGAAGGAGAGCGATGATGCCCATCTTATGGCATCCAACCTTAAAGGCGACAAGGTCAAGAATGGTGAGCATGTGATTTTCCCTTCACCAAAGGAGGCGCATGGAGTTGAGGAACCCGAGCCTACCCCTATATGCTTGAGTGATGATGTGGTACCAATCCCATGTGAGTATGAGAGCCACTTAGCCCACTTGAGTGAGAACAAGAGTGAGATGAGTGACTCCACCTTATGTGAGATTGAGTGCTCCCACTTTGAGGGCATGAGTGATAATCCTAGTGAGTTGAGAGTGGTAGTTGATAGGTCAAGTGAGACCATTTTAATTTCTAACAATTTACCTCTACCTCTAGTGTGTTCTCTTGTGTTGTGCTAGGTTCCATGGAGGAAGACGCACCAAGCCATGAAGCAATGATGCCTCAATTGGAGAAGATGTACATGGTGCATGAAGATGATGTTATGCCATGGCTACATCAAGAAGACGAAGTCGTCCACAAGGAGGCCACTACTTCCACAACACCCACTTCATATGAGAGGTATGACCAAGGTAACAATAAGGGTGTTGATGATACCATGATCCCACTAGTGTACATGATGAATTGTGAGGATATGCATGTTATGGATGATACTTGTGACATTACATATGCTTCACTCATATTCCCATGTGATGATTTGCCTTTGCATCATATTGATCATGTGGAATTGTTTGATTGCGATATCATTGCCATAAACATGCCATGCTATGCATCTTGTGTGTATCCTCCAATTGCTTCAGACTTGCCTTGTCATGCTAGTCATTCAATTTCTCTCGTTGCTTGCGATAAGATGAATGCTTTCTATGTCACTTGTTTTGCTTGCAACAATATTAATCATATGCGTTATAATGAGATGGCCCCCATAGCTTTCTCAATTTTTGGAGATTTTGATGATTGCCATGATAAGCATGTTCCCCACTTGCATACTCACCATGCATCTATTTCATACTTGATTGCCACTAATGGATGTGCACAAGAAGAGATACGTCATGATGGATGATGTGTATCTCTACCATGCACACACGTTCTCCCTTTTGTGTATGATGTTTGTAGGTACCCGCACTATCATGTCAACCTCGGTTGATCACGAGTTGACAAAAAGAGCTCTTGAGAGCATCCCACAAGTGAGTTCAAGATCGAACCCAGCTCTGATACCTTTTGCATGTTTTGCATCTTTCATGTTGGCAAATTGCTCTTTCCTATGGTTTGCTTGCAAGCATGTTAATGGTATTATCTCCCCTTATGACAATCATGTTTCTTTGCTATTGGATTTTGATGCTTTCTGTGTTGCAACAAAAATGTTGAACATTTTCTCTTTCTGATGTTTTGTGTGCAACCATAATGCCATTAAGAGCATGTATTTTCACGAGAGCTCCGAGAATCTCGTCTTGTTGTTGCAACAAACATAAGGACCACTTGCTATTTCATTTGGTTTGTTTGCAAACATGTCGTTTTTGTTTCCACTTGGGATACTCATATTCCCATGATACTTGATGTTGATGATATGTGTATGGCATCCAACATATTGAACAATTTCTCTTTACAATGGTTGGTTTGCACACATAATGATGTTGCTTTGGATATTTTTCCTCATGTGTTTTTGCCGAATTCTCCTATTCTTGCATCAAAGATGTTGATTGAAATTTTGATCCAATGCTTTGAGTGCCCCACTACTATGTTATATGGAGTTTTTGAGTTCCCACATTTGGAGGATGTTCGAACGATTTCCATGCACTTTGACCTTGCATATGCATTCCATTTGCTATCGTTGTATTGTGTTAATAGTGTTGTGAACAAGAATGGACATGCCACATTTGACATGCTCCTCTATCACGCACGAAAATATTTTGCTTGGTCTTTGTTGTGTGTAGGTACAAATGCATACACGTCAACCTCTACCAACCACGTGTTGACAAGAAGAACCGAAGAGAGTTACCTATGTCTACCCTTCATCGAGCTATATCTACAAGATAAGGTGACTTCCTTCTACTTGAGGACTCATGAAATAATCTTCATAAATTGGCTACGCTTTGAGTGTTGCTTTGATTTTGTTGTGAGCTTTGTAGGCTTCAAGGAAGGTGAAGGAACATTGAAGTGTTTTCAAGTCAATCTTCCCGAGGATGACTATATGGTGAACCCCAGGATCAAGAAGGTCTCTCGACCTCTTCTACTTTGTGATGAGCATCTAGAGTCGAGGACGACTCTTTTTGAAGGGGGGGGAGCTGATGTAGCCCGACCTACGGTCGTTGCCCCATCAAGGTCTCCAACTTATGCCAAGTCGTCATGGACTCCAAAGGTGAATCCTATCCTCTTTGAGATCCCACTTCCTACCCTATTGAATGGTATACTACTTCATTCTCCATCCTATGACCATGCTAGGTTCACATCGACGAGTACGGAGACGAGGGAGGAAGCCCGAGGACTCATGCCCGACAAGACGGAGGCTTGGAAGAGGAGACGGAAGAAAGCTCCAGCTGGAATTGGCGTCAGCACCAGCGAACCGGTTCCACCGCCGGAATCCCCGGCGACAGCACCGGCGAACCGGGCTCCCCGCCGGAATCCCCGGCGACAGCACCGGTCGACCGGAACCACCGCCGAAAGTTCTTACACAGAGCAGTTCCGGTGCACGACCGGAACATCCGGTGCCGACCGAAATCCCGGCACCAGATCCGGCGCCGCCGGACTCACCGCCAGAATCCCCTGCCTGCGCGCGGATCTGGGTTTGATGCCCTAGAATATTCCCTTTACTTACCCCTTTGCCTAGTTTATTCCCAAACTACCCCCTTGTTTAGTGGTTGGCCTATAAATAGGTGTGGTGTTGATGTAGCCCGACCTACGATCGTTGCCCCATCAAGGTCTCCAACTTATGCCAAGTCGTCATGGACTCCAAAGGTGAATCCTATCCTCTTTGAGATCCCACTTCCTACCCTATTGAATGGTATACTACTTCATTCTCCATCCTGTGGCCATGATAGGTTCACACCGACGAGTACGGAGACGAGGGAGGAAGCCCGAGGACTCACGCCCGACAAGACGGAGGCTTGGAAGAGGAGACGGAAGAAAGCTCCAGCTGGAATTGGCGTCAGCACCGGCGAACCGGTTCCACCGCCGGAATCCCCGGCGACAGCACCGGCGAACCAGGCTCCCCGCCGGTATCCCCGGCGACAGCACCGATCGACCGAAACCACCGCCGAAAGCGCTTACAGAGAGCAGTTCCGGTGCGTGACCGGAACATCCGGCGCCGACCGAAAATCCCGGCACCAGATCCGGCGCCGCCGGACTCACCGCCGGAATCCCCTTCCTGCGTGCGGATCTGGGTTTGATGCCCTGAAATATTCCCTTTACTTACCCCTTTGCCTAGTTTATTCCCAAACTACCCCCTTGTTTAGTGGATGGCCTATAAATAGAGCCCCCACCCCTCATGTACCCCTTAGGCATAGATGATAGACTAAAGACAACCCCCTTGTGTGGAATCTCTAGTTTTGCCTCATCCCCTTACCCAAGGGGACCGACTATCGTCACCAACCTCGATTGGACTTTGCATCACTCATCCATCGTTGAACAAGGCCTTGGAGTTCATTGTCTCGTCTCCAAGTTGTCAAGACACTCCCCAAGGTGTTCTTCCCTCTCCGATGTGGATTTGAGGAAGCACGTTGACCGATCTTTCCTTGCGAGGATTTTATCGGACTGGTGGCCGCCGTTCGGGAGCAATCGGCCTTGTATCGTGTGAGTTTGCGTGTGTTCATCGTGTTCTTCGCGAGGTGTGTGTTCGCTCCCGCTACCTTCTCCCTTTTTCCTTGCTTTCCCATCGATTTGACCACGAGATCCGTGAAGATCGGGCCACCCAAGAGGTTAACCCCTCCATCAGGTGTGGTGGAGGCCAGAGTTTTTCTCTAAATTGGTTCTCGACTCCTAAATTTACTCATTGAAGGCCAGTTTTACTCCTCCGATGAATAAATTTTTACTCCTCTAACCGTTTTGGAAATCGGTTAGGTGTGTCTCCTGCCGATTTTTACTCCTCTAACCGTTTTGGGAGGCTCGGTTAGAGATGCCCTAACTTGAGAGCAGTTGCAAGTTTCAGTCTATCCTAATTCTTAGAGTCAATTCCTGATACCTCTTGAAGCTGCTCAGTGCCATACTGCAACAATTCAACATGTTCAGGGGCGGAGCTGGGCCTGATGCTACCCGGGCTGTAGCACCGGTCCAGCTAAATAGCCCAAGGGTATTTATAGTATATTTTTCAGTCAAAATTGTCCAGCCCAAAGAAATAGCACCACCTAGCCCGTCCTAGCACCAGTGACAGTCAGCCCACAGGCCAAAGAAATCTGGTCGCTCACTCCCGCAGGCCTCCGGCGGTCCGGCCGTTCGTTGATCGCTAATGAATTAATTAGGCCACATCGAATCGATCGCAAAAGGCAACGAGCCAGCGACAGACTCCCAGGTCGCTTTGGTTCATCTCTCCATCTCCGTCTCGGCATCCGGAAGCGGGCGGCAGGCCGGCAGTGGACGGCACCAGGCCACCAGGCACCAGCAGTCAACGGACGAAGGTGCTCAACTTCTGCTTTCCAGCGGCACTACGGCGGTACGGCCAGTTCTGACTACCAGTCTGCTGACTACGACAGTTCGCTTACTTCGCTAGGTATGATTTCCAATCTTCCATCAGGACTCGTTTCCATCCCCTAAATCTGTAATTTAGATTTGATATGTATTGTGGATTGGTTGCTTCTAAATTTCTAATTAGATTGTTTCAAATAATTATGCCATTTCCTAGGATGAAGAAATATTACCCAAACAAAGATGCACCTAGTACTAGTTTAGCAACGCTGCCAACACAAAAAAGAGTCCGTATTGAACTTAACATGGATGACATTGTTTCTGATCCGGCTCTTCGAAAACCAATATATGAGTTTGATACGAATATTAGAGATGAAGCTAAGAGAGCATATTTGTCTATGGGTCCATGTCAACCACGTGACCATGTTTTTCCACGGAAATTGCAAGGGAATCAAATGAGAGGATTTATAAAATCATGGTTTGACAGATTTGATTGGCTAGAATATAGTGTGCAAAAGGATGCAGCTTATTGCTTTTATTGTTATCTCTTTAGACCTCCAAGGATTGGTAATTGGTAAAATGATACGTTCACTAAAGATGGTTATGTTACTTTGAGACGAGGACTTGAAACTTTCAATGCTCATGTTGGAGGACCTGATAGTACACACAACAAGGCAAGAAAGTGCGCCGCTGATTTCAAAAATCAGAGACAAAGTGTGGCGTATGTGTGGTCTGAGAAAAATGCGGAGAAAGAGGAGAAATATAAAGCTCGCTTGATTATTATTTTAGGTATTGTGAGGTTTCTTCTTTTGCAAGGTCTTGCTTTTCGTGGGCATGATGAATCCTCAAGCTCAAGCAATAAGGGAAACTTTCTAGAGATGTTGGAATGGTACAAAAATAAAGATCCCAAAGCTGCAAGTGTTCTTGGTGTAAATGCTCCCAAGAATTGTCAAATGATTGCTCCTAAAATACAGAAAGATTTAGTGAAAGCTTGTGCACACGAGACAAGGAATGTAATTATTTCTGAAGTGAAAGGGCGTCGGTTTGCAGTGCTTGTTGACGAGTCTCGTGATAAGTCAATAAAAGAGCAAATGGCGGTGATCTTGAGGTATGTACCAACCTTCCTATCGATGTTTCAGTTCTATATTGTTGTCAAATACTGATCACTAATATATTTTTTCATGTAGGTATGTCAATGGTAAAGGTGAAGTGATTGAGAGGTTTCTCGGGATTAAGCATGTTTCTGATACTACTTCATCTTCTCTTAAGATAGCCTTGGATGCTATGTTTATCAAACATGGTTTATCTATTTCTCAGTTGCCAGGGCAAGGATATGATGGTGCCTCAAATATGAGAGGTCAGTTTCATGGGTTGCAGAAACGCATATTGGATGAAAATCCATATGCCTTTTATATACATTGTTTTGCTCATCAACTACAACTAGTGGTTGTTTCTGTTGCCAAGTGTTGTGCTTCCGTTGAGGATTTTTTCAATAATTGCACTATGTTTGTAACCACTGTTGGTGCTTCTTGTAAGAGAAAGATCAACTTCTCCAAGACCATCATGACAAACTTGTGGAGCAATTGGAGACTGGTGAAATCTTTCCAGGAAGAGGGAAAAACCAAGCCACTAGTCTTGCAAGGCCTGGTGACACACGGTGGGGTACATATCACAAAACTTTGGTTCGTCTTCAACTAATGTGGACCTCGGTATTGGAGGTATTGGAAAATATTTGTGAAGATGGAGAGAGCGAGCAAAGAACTAAAGCATCAGGTTTGATAGAAAGGATGGAACACTTTGAATTTGTTCTTATAATGCATCTTATGATTAGAGTGTTGGGGAAGACCCAAGAATTGTCACAATGCTTACAAAAGAAAAATCAGAATATTGTTCGTGCTATTGGACTAATTGGGTCAGTGTTGACGAATATGAATGACATGAGGGGAAATGGTTGGGAAGAGATGTTTGAAGAAGTGAAGAACTTTTGTGTCAGTAGGAAAATTGTTGTGCCAAATATGGATGATACAATACCACTAAGAGGTCGTTCAAGGGGTCGAGGTGCGAAGTTAGTAAGTTACTATCATCATTTTCATCATGGAATTTTTAATGTTGTTCTTGACCAGATTCTAGTTGAGTTAAACCACCGCTTTGCTGAAAAATCAACTCAGTTGTTGAGATGTATTGCTTGCCTTGATCCTAAGAATTCTTTTGCTAACTTTGATGGAGACAAACTAATTGAACTTGCGAAGATTTATGCTGCTGATTTCTCGGACTATGAGTGCGTTACCTTAAGGGATCAACTTGCCACGTTTGTTGTTGATGTGAGAAGTGATGAAGAGTTTTCAAGGTGTAATGATCTTGGCAATCTTGCTGTGAAGATGGTTCAAACTGATAGACACACATGCTACCCTTTGGTGTATCGCCTCATTGAGCTTGCCTTGATTTTGTCGGTTGCCACCGCAACAATTGAGCGGGCTTTCTCGGCTATGAATATTATCAAGACCGAGTTGAGGAATAAGATGAATGATGATTGGGTGGATCATAGCATGGTGTGCTACATTGAGCGAGGCATCTTTGCAGGCATTGAAGATGATATCATTTTGCGGCGTTTTCATGGTTACAATAATCGTGCATGTCAATTGCCTAAAGCGATTACTAGGACGTGAGCCGCTGGTATGTTATTTACTGTTGAGTTCATCTTTCATATCAATTATATATCATTCATATTCATGATGTTTGTTCTACAATCAACATTGTATATGCAGACTCATGACTCAAGTGGATTTATGGATGGTTCATGAATAATGTTGATGACATGCGAACTGCAGAGATATCTCACTTTCTCGATGGTATTTCTAGAGATGCTGCAATAATTTGTGTTTTTTGTTCATCGGTTACTCAATTAGGTATTTATTATTTTGTCTATTGTAGAAATGCACTTTTACTATTGTGAATTTTGGGTGATATCTGGTAGAATTTTTTTTCCTGCAATTAGTTAGCACCCCTCTTTCTTCGTTTCTGGATCCGCCACTGAACATGTTCATCCTCAAAACGATCACACTCATACAAGGTAGATGACAAATCAATGATGCCTGGATTAACCTGCATAAAAGGAATACTACTTCATCTCTAACAGAGAAACACAAAGGGCATAGTCTTCTGCGAGAATATCGTACAAATACTTGTGTAAGTTGCTGGAAGAGGGAAGATCACAAACTGTTGGAAAGAGTAACAGTACATAACATAGAGCAAACCATCTCAGACACAGGAAAGGAAGTGATGAGCTCACCAAGCTGGAATCAACGTCAAAGTCATAATGATCCAGGACTGATTTCATTCCTTGACTAATCTGGAGGCGGTCCTCATCAGTCAGTTCTAATTCTTCATCAGGCACTAAAACCTTGATGAGATTCTTCAAGCCCCACATTAACTCCAGAACAGCGTCATCAAACAGGCAGTGAATTCCCTGGCAAAAAAATCCGGAACAAAAACTGTGGTCAAACTGTTAACAGGCATACAAGTTTGCATAAGCATATACATGGGAAGTTTACATACAAAGGAATCTTACACTCACCAAAGTTGCTTCAATGATGTCTTTATACTCATGTTTTCCAACAGCAAGTTTCTGGCCAGGCCGGAGTGAGCTCTTGTCATCTTAGCAAGCTTAGAACAAACACCATTACTCTTAATGGCACTGGCCCTGTCCTCGAAGATTTTGAATTCTTTAAAAAGAATAGCCTGATAAAGGAATAAACAAAGACGAGAAAGCATGTTAGCAGGGAAAACAAAGAATCAGTCAAACACCATGTAATGTCTCAATCATGAGTAGAGAGGATGCATGTTAGCAGGTATGCATCAATTGTAAAGATGTAGCCTATGGAAGTCTTCATTATCAAATTATTGCAGTGTAATTCACAATAGATTCATGTGCTAAGATAAGGCGATGTATGCCATTTAAAAAACGTATCATAGATGTGTTGTTTGTTGGTAGAAGTATCATATAACTGCTCCTGGAAAAAATCAAATCCTTAACCGGTTACCCTTTAGTCTAACTGATATGTTATACCGTTTTCACTCCCAATAATTATAATTATAATTAAATATCTGTAAAAGAAGACATGTCGGTTAACGCATTTAACCAATTTGCAGTCACATTTGCCCTTTTTAGCTTCGTGTACCGTATTTCCTTTGTGTGCTGCTCACTCGAATAATCTCTAGTCCATTTTACTTGACAAGCTATGAGGAACACTTCTTGAGGAAAATATCAAGTCAGATCTGGCAGTAGAGGGAATCAAAGAAGTAGTGGTTGCAAGAACTAATAGGTGTATAGAACTAAATAACTGACTTTGATTTTGAAGAAGAGGAAGTAAAAATACTCGGAGAGGAAAACAAACAGGAGGATGAAATCTTTGATCAGGTAAGCCTGAAATACTCAAAAGTTCTTAACTCTTGTTCAAAAGAGCATCAGATCCCATTCATTTTTTTTATGGGTACAAATATCATGCCAGGCCTTCCTCAATCATCCTAGCTGGCAGTTAGGCAGCTACTAGTCAGAAATTGGTGACAAAACGAGAATGTGTTTTCAGACTGTTACATATAATTCGGTAAACAGCCAATGTGCTACTCGCAAAGAAAAACAACTAACGGACAATATAATGTGCCTGTTTTCATTCAACTCGTCACTTCAATTAAGAGGGGGAATGCAACATAAATTTAAGAATATGGGAATGTGATGCAAGATTGAAATAAGAGGTACCGACGGGCGACGTGTCGTGTTGTAGACATGCTGATGAAATCTGACCAGATATCCTGCAACCAATCCGGGCAAAAATAGGTGGATGACAAAGACGAGAAAGCAAGTATATCAATAAATAGATAAATAAATAAAATAAAATAAAATAAAATAAAGGAAAGGAAAGAACAATAAAGCAGGAGGGGGAAATAGGTACCTCCAAGGCTTTTGGACGAAAAAGCCTGACCCCATCATAATGCAAGATTGCAAATCCAGAGGGCGTCTCAAAGAGCACCAAGATTATCCCACCATGCCCCAGCTAGCGGGCTGTTGGGGGGTGAAAACAGAAGTAAAGCAAACTAAGGCAATCAGCAGGATTGTGGAGCATTCAGATTGATTATCAAATGTTAAGAGTCAGCAGCGGATCAGAGAGGCAGGAGGACCCCCATCCCCGCCGGATCAGCGCCATGGCTCAATATCCCTTTGCCGTCAAAACCTAACTCGCAGATACCAAATGTTGGGGAATTGCTCGAATCCAAACTAGCTTCGTGAGCGCAGAAATTCGCCTTATCTAAAGCCCTCTGTTCTATACTTAGGGTTTCATCTTATTCTGAATACTCACGTATGGGTAACATTCAGACTCAGAGAGGAGGGAGGATGGAGGCGGGAGACTCACCAAAACTGACGGACGACGTCCTAGGGGGAGGAGGGGGAGACGGAGCAAGAGGAGCGGGGGCAAGACGACGACGATCCCTCTCTTTCTTTGCGCGTTTCACCATCGAGCAGGGAGATGGCCGCACTCGTGCAGGAGCAGCCAACACCAACAGGCAGCAGATGAGCCCACCAAGAAGAACCTTCTACGCGACTGCATTTGCCTTCTCCACCACATCAGGATGCATTCTCAGAGTTTAATTTCATCCATCTAGCTATTATACTAGCTAGCTAGCAGATTAGTGATTGACTAGTTGATGTACTACTGGTATCCATTCATACTGTTTGCATGTCCATCTTGTGCAATTCAGAACATCTATAACGAAATGAGTGGTTGCACCGTACGAATGTGATTGCATCAATATAAAAAATATGTCGCCTAGTGCAAGTACATGTGCATTGGATCACTTACAAAGTTACAATAGAATAGCATGCCTTCATCTGCAAAATGAGCCACATAGGACAAATGGTAGAGAGGCTAAGAAAGTTGTAGTATATGTGATCCAACAAACATCTTACACGGGTTGCAACAACCTGCCGAGAAAAAACTGTTGGAGTTATGCCCTAGAGGCAATAATAAAAGTAGTTATTATTATATCTTTGTGTTTATGATAAATGTTTACGTTCATGCTATAATAGTATTAACCGGAAACATTAATACTTGTGTGATTTGTAAGCTAAATTAGAGTCCCTAGTAAAGCCTCTTTATAATACTGGCTTGTTGGTTAATCGATGGTCGTGGTTTCTCGATCATGAACATTGAGATGTTGTTAACAACAAGGTCATATCATTAGGAGAATGGTATGATGGACATACTCCTATAGATAAGCGTAGCATAAAGATCAAGTCATTTCAATAGTTCGTTTGCTATAAGTTTTCTGATACATAGTAACCTAATTCCTTCGACCATGAGATCATGCTAATCACCATCACCGAAAGGATGCTTTGATGACATCAAACACCACACCGTAACTGGGTGGCTATAAAGGTGGCATTGAGTGTTTGGAAAGTATGTGTTGAGGCACATGGATCAACAGTGGGATTTGTCCATCCATATGACGGATAGATATAGTCGGGGCCCTCTCGGTGGAATGTCATCCAATTAGCTTGCAAGCATGTGACTGGCTCACAAGGGATCACATATCACGGGAACGAAAAAAGAGTACTTATCGGTAACGAGGCTGAACTAGGTATGCAGAGATACCGACGATCAAACCTCGGATAATTAAACTATCGTGAGACAAAGGGAAATTGGTATCGTATGTAAGTGGTTCATTCGATCGCAAAGTAATCGTAGAAATATGTGGGAGCCATATGAATTTCTAGATTCCTCTATGTGTTATTGATCGGAGAAGTGTCTCAGTCATGTCCGCATAATTCACGAACCGTAGGGAGACACACTGAAGTATTCAATGTTGTTTAGTAGATATAGAATGTAAGTAGGGAGACCGAATGTTGTTCAGAGTCTCGGATGGGATCCGGGATATCACGAGGAGATCCGGAATGGTCTGGAGAATAAGATTCATATAAGGAAAGTCTGATTCCGGAGTTCGGGAATGATTTCGATGTTTTCATCGGAGAGATTCTAGAAGGTTATAGAAGGTTCACCGGACCGGAAGGGGAATGGTCCATGAACGTGTCATGGGTAAGTGGAATGATTGGATCATATCCTAGGTCACTTGGTGTGGACATTTGTGAGAGAGAATTAAAGATCTAAATTGAAAGTCAAACGAGAGGTTTGAAAAGTCAAACTCGAACAATGGTTTCCTAGTGGAAGAAGAAAAGAGTCCTTCCAACTTGGGTTTGGAAGTGGATTCAAACTCCCCTCTCTCAAGGCTTCCCTCCTCTCATAAATAGAGGGGGAGGGCTGCCCCAAACACACAAGCCCTAGCCCTCCCCACACCCGTGCGCCGGCGCCGCCGCCGCCCTATCCGCCGCCGACACCTCCTCCTCCTCCCGGTCTTCTAAACCCTAGATTACCGAGAAACCCTAGATCCACCATAACTCGCACCGGCTTAGGCGAAGCCCTGCGGGATCTTCCCTCTACTTCTGACACCACGCTGTTGTGCTGCCGGAATCACGAGGAGAGAACTACAACCTTCGCTGCCTGCTGGAACAAGGGAGAGGAAGGTCTTCATCGAGTATCGAACGTGTGACCGACTGCGGAAGCGTTGCTGGAACGCAGCGCCGGAAGGATCGTCTACGCGATCTTGAGATCGGCAAGTGTACGACTACATCACCCACGAGAATCTGTTCTCGTTAACCGCTTTGGAATCTTCTAGGGTGAGTGCTTCTATCGACTCGTTGCTACAATCTAGTAGATAGATCTTGGCTTGTTTGTGTGCATGCGGTAGAAATTTTTTATTTTCCATGCTACGAACCCCTACAGTGGTATCAGAGCCGTGTCTATATGTAGATGTGTTGCACGAATAGAACACAATGGTCATTGTGGGCGGTGGTGCTTTTATTATCAGTTGCTTTTTGTGTACTTCATCTTGCGGTATGATGGGATGAAGCGGTCCAGGCTAACCTTACATGACATCATTCATGAGACTTGCTCCACGCTTGACATGCAACTTGTATTGTATAAGTGTCTTTGCGGGTGTCTGTCTCTCCCATTATAGTATAGATCCAATTTACAACGGGCACTTGATAGTTCAAACATCAACGTTGTGGTTCTTGTTCGTAAGTTAGAACGACACTTATTGAAATCCCTAAACCACATAAAACATGTAAAGAAAATTAGAGGCGTCTAACTTTGTTTTGCAGGGGTGTGCTGTGATGTGATATGGCCATGATTGTGATTATATATGATGTATGCAATGTTCCTTATTGTAAGTCGGCAACCGGCAAGAGCCATATGGTTGTCTTTTAAATTCGGTTAAGACCCGCATGTCTATTCAAAGTAGTTCTAATAGTTGATGCTGGTGGACGACAACCATGAAGCGACGCCATTGACCTTGACGCCATACCGGTGATGATGGAGATCATGTTCGTGCTTGAAGATGGAGATCGAAAGCACAAGAAGAAAGGCCATATCATATCACATATTATGAATTGCATGTGATGTTAATCCTTTTATGCATCTTGTATTGCTTAGTTCGCGATGGTAGCATTATAAGATGACCCTCACGCACAAAATTTCAAGTTATAAAGTGTTCATCCTTAGTTAGCACCGTTGCTAAAGCCCGTTGTTTCGAAGCACCACGTGATGATCGAGTGTGTTAGATTCTATGAGTGTATACAACGGGAGCAAGCCAGATTTGCTCATGCGGAAGCTAAGCTTTGATCTTGACGAGCCTAGCATGTACAGACATGGCCACGGAACACGAATCACCGAAAGGTAAAACATGAGTCATATAGTAGATATGATGAACATGCTCATTGTTCGCCATTGAAGCTACATCAACTCTCGTGATGATCGGTTTTGATGTGGTGGATTTGGTTCATATGATCACTAAAACAATATGAGGGGTATTGTTTTGAGTGGGAGTTCATGTAGATTAATTTAAACATTAATTAGAACTCAATTTGTCATAAACTTAGTCTAAACTATTGCAAATATGTTCGAGGGTCAATGGCGACCCCTACCATCAATTTTAATGCGTTCCTAGAGAAATAAAAGTTGAAAAACAATGGAAGCAACTTCGCGGATTGGTTCCATAATTTGAGGATTGTCCTCAATGCTGGTAATTTGACCTATGTGCTGGATGCACCGCTGGGTGATCCACCTGCAGCTGATGCTACCGATGAGGTAAAGAATTATTTCCTCGCTCGGAAGAATCAGTACTCCATAGTTCAGTGTGCTATCTTGTATGGTTTGGAATCGGAGCTTCAGAAAAGGTTTGAGAACCATGATCCACATGATATTGTCCGTGAACTCAAAATGATATTTGAGGCTCACGCGACAGTTAAGAGTTATGAGGCTTCTGAAAAGTTCTTTAACTGCAAGATGGAAGAGGGCAGCTCTGTCAGTGAGCACGTGATTAAGATGTCTAGGCATGCAAGCAAGCTTCAAAGCTTGGGTATAGTGATTCCTAATGCTTTGGGGATTCACCGTGTCCTCCAATCACTACCACCAAGTTACAAGAACTTTGTGATAAACTACAATATGCAAAACATGGACAAGTCGTTGCCCGAACTCTTCTCCATGTTAAAGTCTGCGGAAGTGGAGATCAAAAAAGAGCATCAAGTGTTGATGGTCAATAAGACCACCAAATTCAGGAAGCAAGGCAAGTCTAAGAAAAAGTAAAACTTCAAGAAGGGCGATAAGAAAGTTACCGTGTCGGCAAGGCTGGGACTAAGCCTGATACTGAGTGCTTTTACTGCAAGGGAGAGGGTCACTGGAAGCGGAATTGCCCTAAGTACTTTGCGGATTTGAAGAACGGCAACATCAAGAAGAAAGGTATATCTGATATACATGTTATTGATGTGTATATCACTAGTACTCGTAGTAGTGTCTGAGTATTTGATACTGGTTCGGTTGCTCATATTTGTAACTCGAAACAGGTGCTGCAGAATAAACAGAAGCTAGCGAAGAACGAGGTGACGATGCGCGTTGAAAATGGATCAAGGTTGATGCGATCGTGGTCGGCACGCTACCTCTTCATCTACCATCGGGATTAGTTTTATACTTAAATAATTGTTATTTGGTGCCTGCGTTGAGCATGAACATTATATTCGGATCATGTTTATTGCGAGATGGTTACTTGTTTAAGTCCGAGAATAATGGTTGTTCGATTTATATGAGTAATATGTTTTATGCACATGCACCTCGGATAAGTAAACTATCGCGAGACAAAGGGAATTTGGTATCGTATGTAAGTGGTTTATTCGATCGCAAAGTAATCGTAGAAATATGTGGGAGCCATATGAATTTCTAGATTCCTCTATGTGTTATTGATCGGAGAAGTGTCTCGGTCATGTCCGCATAATTCACGAACCGTAGGGAGACACACTTAAGGATACAATGTTGTTTAGTAGATATGGAATGTAATTAGGGAGACCGAATGCTGTTCGGAGTCTCGGATGGGATCTGGGATATCACGAGGAGATCCAGAATGGTCCGGAGAATAAGATTCATATAAGGAAAGTCTGATTCCGGAGTTTGGGAATGATTTCGATGTTTTCATCGGAGAGATTCTAGAAGGTTCTAGAAGGTTCACCGGACCGGACGGGAATGGTCCATGAATGTGTCATGGGTAAGTGGAATGATTGGATCATATCCAAGGTCACTTGGTGTGGACATTTGTGAGAGAGAATTAAAGCTCTAAATTAAAAGTCAAACAAGAGGTTTGAAAAGTCAAACTGGAACAATGGTTTCCTAGTGGAAGAAGGAAAGAGTCCTTCCAACTTGGGTTTGGAAGTGGATTCAAACTCCCCTCTCTCAAGGCTGCCCCCCTCTCATAAATAAAGGGGTAGGTCTGCCCCAAAAACATAAGCCCTAGCCCTCCCCACACCCGTGCGCCGGCGCCGCCGCGAAGCCGCCGCCGCCTCACGTCGTCATCGCATCGTCACCGCCGCCCTATCCGCCGCCGACACCTCCTCCTCCTCCCGGTCTTCTAAACCCTAGATTACCGGGAAACCCTAGATCCACCATAACTCGCACCGGCTTAGGCGAAGCCCTGCGGGATCTTTCCTCTACTTCCGACACCACGCCGTCGTGCTGCCGGAATCACGAGGGGAGAACTACAACCTCCGCTGTCTGCTGGAACAAGGGAGAGGAAGGTCTTCATCGAGTACCGAACGTGTGACCGACTGCGAAAGCGCTGCCGGAACGCAGCGCCGGAAGGATCATCTACGCGATCTTGAGATCGGCAAGTGTACGACTACATCACCCACGAGAATCTGCTCTCGTTAACCGCTTTGGAATCTTCGAGGGTGAGTGCTTCTATCGACTCGTTGCTACAATCTAGTAGATAGATCTTGGCTTGTTTGTGTGCATGCGGTAGAAATTTTTTGTTTTCCATGCTACGAACCCCTACAAAACATATGGGGTAACGGCATCTCTAGTGGGACGACCAATTTCGAACATGGAATATGTTCAAATTATTCCGCGGGTCTTGGATAGAGAAATGGCAGTTGTCTAGCCTTGTCTAGTTTTCGGTGGGGTGCTCGACCCATTTGATCTGCCCATGCCCGTTTTGGCCAGTATTTTCCAAATGACACATATATGGATCAAAAAGATAACAAATAATCCACTAGCAAATAAATTACCACTAATTAACATATCAGGGAAGTTCACAGGACATAATGACGAATCATAGCGCAAAATAACACAAGTTTCATATCTAATACAGAAAAATACTCCCTCCATCGTGAAATAAAAAACTTGAATTTCTCGATTCGCATGTATTTTGACGCATTCTAGTGTGTAGGTATATGCGAATCTAGACAAACCCAAGTCATTATTTCAGGACAAAGAGAATATATTGTTGGAGGTATCATTTTTCTTCTTCTGAAACCATGCTCTTTGAGCCGGATCCAAGATGCTCAAGTCCATCATCATGAGTATGGCCTCCTTGACCGTGAGTCTGGCCTTGGCCTCCATGGCTCTTGACTGGGCATTGTCTAACCTCAAGACCTCTCTTTTGAGGTTAAGGAAGCTTGTCGATGATGCACCGTCGCCGATGCCGCCGCTAGCCATGGCCAAGGATTCGGTGAGCGCCTCATGTTTCATGTATAGAAGGGCCTAGGAGGCGAGCCCTTTGGTGGCGACCTCGACGTTGGCCTTGTCCTGAAAATAGGTGACGAGCATGGCTCGTTTTGCTTCTTCGATGGCGGCTTTTGATTATGCCGCTCGTGCCATGGCCGCTTATCTCCGGCTGGCGCACTTCCTGCTCTCCTCTTACCTCTCCTCCATCGCCAGCTCCTTCTTCGGCTTGAGTAGGGCCTTCCCCATGTCCTTGGTGTAAGTTTTGGTGGTGGGGGAAGTGGCGACATCATCCTCTGTCATTGACTAGGGCTTTAGAGCCGGAGTACCTCGGGAGAAGCTAGGGTGTTGAACCACTAGGTGGCACGCCAGGGGAGGACAAGAGGGTATGTGGACTTATGCGCGCTATCCCGGTCGATGCAAATCCTACCCAAATTGGGCCGGAAATATGTTGGCACCGGCCGGTCCGGGATGCTCTATCCGTTTGGGTCTTATTGCTGGGCCGAGTCCCCTGTGTGATCAGATATGTTTGGACAGCCCTAGTTAGTTTGGGTCAGCCTGTTGGAGATTCCGTAAGAGAGATGGAAGTGATACTGCATCTGATCCTACATTGCAGCATAGACCATGCACAACAAATTAGCGTAGCAACTTCAGTCCACCAAGACTGCAACGCTATAGTGCAGATCGAACCAATGGTAAGATAGGAGTTGAACCATTATCTAGTCTCTAGCAGCTCCCACCTAATAATGGAGGCACCTTGGTCCTAATAACGTACATCGGTCATAAGAGGAATTCTGGCGACCACGACGGTCAAGATCTTCATTGGCCAAGTCAGTTTGGGCGCCTTTGGTGGGCTGCTTGAGGTCGGGGGCAAGTCCATTGACCACGAAATCGGGCTGATTGATTGTCTGCCCAGCCTCAACATCGTGTCCCACACAAACCTCAAAGCGCCTCCAGGCCAGGTCTTAGAAAAACTGCCGAATTGATAGTTTTTAGGGGCAGGCTGCACGCATGCATGAGCGAGGGTATCTCATTCTATCAGGTACGTGAGCGTTTCTTCCTCTCACCTTTATTCGTCTTCTTCATCTACTCCTTTAACCATGCTTTGATTCAAAATAAGCTTTTCATGAAAAAGATGCATGTTGATGATGGTGTTCAATTCTGAAAATTAAAACCAAGTATCTTGAACTATATTTTTTCAGAATTGTGGTCAAATTGGAGCTTCTTTTGATGTATTTCTTCAGATTCGTCACACATCGCTCGACCGTTTGAAATTCCCTTTCAGGAGTAGCTCGATCTTGTTGTTTCTTACAACTCTCGTGTTGCATTTTTTATTTGGTAGACACAGAGGTATTCACGTGTAGCTTGTATATAAGGTGAGATGATGTTCTTATAACCATGGTCAAAAATTGAAACTCTCTACTATACTGTGTGTGTTTATGTGTGACCAAGAAGATAAAGATGACGATGAAGGGAAGACGTATGCACAGAGGTCTCTTGCCGTTGATGATGGCTCGCCATGCCTTGCCCGAGCTAGATATGGTGAGCTAGTGTGGCATCGCCCCAGCTATCTTTTAGGACCCAGTTTAATTAGCGGCATGAGTTTTCTATTAGTTTGTCAACTATCTTTTAGGATCTAGTCTCTACTCTCTCATCGATGATGGCTTGTCATGTCATTAGAGCCGGGCCGATAAATTCGAGGACCCTGTGCGAAAATCTAAAATGTGTCACTATCTCACTAAACATATTCATTATTTTAGTATTCTTTGAAAATTACCAATTTAGGATGCAACTCATCATTTCTCCTAATCACGGGTGCTACAGTGTAAACAATATATAGCAGACCCTATGATTTGTGGCCCTAGGTGATCAGACATTTACAGTGCCTATATCCAAAAACATTTGCTTATATGTCTAGTTTTACAACCATCGCCAGTCTTTCGAACACCTAGAGTGTATCACCCAACACCAACAAACAGGTAAACAACATATGGAGGGTAGGGAAGGAAAGAAAGATTTGTGCGTGGACTATGATGACAAACCCTGATGTTCCGTTGGAAGGAGTAGCGAAACTCGGGATCGATCTCAGCCTTCTCGAATTCATCGACGTGAGCTCGACGTCAGGACACTTGTTGTGTTGCACGTTTATGGTGGTTGTCTCTCGGGGGTTGTTGGTGATGATGACCTTCCCCTTTTGGCTCATACTCGTTGTCTCGTTGTCCTCCTTCGTCTCTCGCGTCTGTCATGCCATCAAAGACAACAACCCCTTCATGTTACTCTCGACTGTTCGTGTTGCTACTATCATATCTTAATCGATCAATGCTAGGAGTTCGTTCTGGATTAGGAGCCACGACCAAATCTAGGTCAGATGCTCAAAATTGAAGTGTAGTCCGTCGGGCCCAGGCGAGGCCATCCGATCAATTCCCTCGATCTCACATCCCACTTATATGTGAGGCTCTATACATGCCTGCTCAAAAAATTGGGCCCCCAAAATTTTGGGACCCTGCAGTGCGGCCGCACATGCAGCACTCCCATCGGCCCGACCCTGCATACCATGGTGAAAGTGCATATGAGCCTCCATGTATGGTTTTAATAAGTATATGTACTAGTGTTTGTATTCAGTTACACTTGTAGGAATTGTCCATTGGCATTGCTTAAATCATTTGTTGGCTTCAAGGTTGAAAGATGAAGAAAGGAAGACGAATAAGCAATGACTAAGGACATATTCAAGGTGTGATCTGAAGAATGGTCATGTGAGAGTTGAGCCTATTAGAAGCATGTATGGAAGAATAAGATAACATAGCATTCTTCCATTACTTGAAGACATCGTCTTTTTGAAGAAATAAGAAGATACAAAGTTGATCGAGACAAAGTGCGAAGAGTGGATCCACACGCACACAAAGAAGATATGGAGTACAAATTCAAGATGATCCATCTCGAGGAGACCACGTGCTTCAAGTTTGCCATCCTCGGTGATCATGGACAAATCAAAAAAATTCCAAAGAAGGGACTCTCCCATGGAAGTTTGGGGAAGCCATTCGCAAGTCTTCATCAAGCTAGCACGAGCAAGAGAAATAAAGAAAGGTGATCCAACTTGAGAAGGAAAATATCATCATAATCAAGCTCAAGTGGAATACACAAGTCAATGGTATGATCTTGATAACTTTTCTCTTTTGAGGGTCTCATGTTGTTTGTTGGGAGACCGGGTTTAGGACAGATAATTGTACTATCAACAGGGGATCACGAGTGAGTAAATCGATCGTATCTTTCAGAGAGAGCTCAAACATTTGCATACTTAGCATCATATTTCTTGGTTGTTATTTGGATCTTATTCATGTGAGGTTCTAGAGCTTGTGTTATTTTCATAACAAGTTCTAGTTCATCAAAAACCGATTTTCCTTGTATATCTTATTATATTTTTGATCTTGGAGGTTTTACCAGCTCCTCATCTTGGGAGGTTTCTCGCATATTTATACTTGGTATTTTTCTCCCTTATTGTATTTTACTTGTTATTATCTTTCTAACAAACTTGGTTTCATCCCTTTTAGAGTTTGGACGCTCACGTTATTGCAATTTTGGTTCTGCAGAATTGCCAGGACCGGTTGTACCACTAGGAAAATTTTGTCGATGGTAGTACCGTTGGAAGTACAGGGTCAGTACCGATGGCCCCGGGCAACCCTGTAGTAACCTCTCTGTATGCCTTTCGTATTTTATCGGAACTTGGTCGAAAGTGGACTCGTAGTATCGGCCGGAAGTTTTGGACTAGGTCGGGCAGTACTTCCGGTCCGTACTATCAACACACTTTCGCGACTGGAGTCCAGGGACCGGAAGTAACGACCAGACACGGAAATGTCTCAAACGATTAGTTTTGAAGAGCCCTTTAGAAGGAGCTCTTTTTCCCCCATTGTGGGGTTATCTCTTGAATTCTACTCCCTCCGTTTCAAAATATAAGATGTTTTAGGTTTGTGAAGAAAATGAATCTAGACTTGTTTTAGTATGTAGATTCACTCAACTTTGGGATGAATCTACACAATAAAACAAGTCTAGATTCATTTTCTTCACAAACCTAAAACATCTTATATTTTGAAACGGAGGGAGTATCTCCTCCATTGTTGACCTTCAAGAGTTTGTTGTATCCCCTTCTCCTATGATTCTTGCATCTATTTGAGGGATTTGAGAGATGAGATGTGGATCTATATCCTACCAAAACAAATCCCTTCTTTGTGAAGGAATTCTTGGGATCTAGATCTCGGAGAATTTGGTGTTCTCTTCTCGTGTTCTTCCTCTCTTATTCCCTTGGAACTCAACCCGGAACATTCTGAATCAATCTGGAACTCAACCCGGACAATACGCATAAATTATACAACGTTAGGAGAGAAAAAAGGGGCAGAGGAACATGTACCTCAGGGCACGCCGGAATCGATCGAAAACCCACCAGAGATTAACCGCGGAAATGGAGAAGGTTAGAATCCTGAATCCAACCAACGGAGAAACGGAGAAGACGATGGAGGGAGAAGAGAAGGAAAGACCTAAACGGTCGGGAGAGTGGAGTAATGAGGGGGCGGGTGGGCCCCTCAGGGTGTGGTGTGTCCGTTTCTAGTTGGTCGACAGCGTGGCTCGATCTGCACCGTGAAAAATCAATCCAACGACAGATGATTGACCGGGTAGTTCCACACAACGCGTGCCAGATCTAGCTATCCGTGGTCGATCCGATGAACACCGTGAGTCAGCTGGCTAAGACAATGTGCAGGGCGCCCTGAACTTAGATTTCCCCTATTTATGAAGCAAAGCGAAAACCAGTTTGGACGAGGGACTTCTTATATTGATATTTGCAATAGGGTTCCCGACCTATGCAATTATTGACGACTTTAATACGGAGAGAGACGCGTCGTGTGACATTTGACCGAAAAATGTTGGTTCATTGTCGTCCCATTGTACATTTTGCTTCATGTCACGCCTTTTGTAGACGTCTGATTATAAACGTTGACCACCAAAGAATGATCTTTCGCGGACTATAAGTTGTTAGATAGATGAGACCTCTTCAGCGATGAATTATAGCCGCTCCAATAACGCCCTGTATAATTTGGTCTTCATGGGGACTCAAACCTCAATGAACTGGCTACGTGCACTCACTGACATTGCCACCAAGCCAGTACTTGATTCTCGTAGACGTCTGATTATGTTAACACAACCTAATAAAGTATTAAAGCACATACTTTGGCGTAAAAAAGGACACATTTAAAGCAACTTCACTCGGGCTACCCAGGACGTCGATCCGGACGCCGAAAATAAGTACGGACACCAAAATTTTGCCACTCGCGTACCCAGAAACCCGTTTTCGTCCTTATTTGGACCAACTTTGGTCCGGACTACCTAGACCGTACCCATGATCCGGATACGCCCTGGGAACTCCGAACGAAGCGAATTCGGCAAGTGGACCCGCCCAGTCAGCATATATTCGTCCAAAGTTCGCCCATATTCGCCCAAAGTTCGTCCATATTCGCCCAAAGTTCGTTCGTATCGCCACATTCCTTCAAAGTTCGTATAGATCATACTCGCCCAAAGTTCGCCCAAAATTCGGCCATATCGCCCAAAGTTCATCCGTATTGCCCATATTCGCCATTTCGCCCAAAGTTCGTTCATATCGGCATATTCGCTCAAAGTTCGTCCATATAGACCATATTCGCCCAAAATTCGGCCATATTTGCCCAAAGTTCGTCCGTATTCCCATATTCGCCCAAAATCAGCCATATTCGCCCAAAGTTCGTCTATATCGCCATATTCGCCAAAAGTTCGTCCATATCGACCATATTCGTCCAAAACCGCCCAAAGTTTGCCAAAATTTATTAAATTTTAGCCAACGCGGAAACTAGTCTAAGAACACGAGCGAGAAACTCCGCGTTCCTAGGCCGAACCGGCCAAAATTTGGTCCGAATTTCGGCCTAGTTCGCCCAAGGAGATGCTCTTATACTTTGCTACAACCATGGCTACCACCTACTATTTTTGCACATGCTTTTCCGTTGCCTTCACTACGGAGTCCGATAGCAAAGCTGGCGACGCAGTCTCTCGAAGCAGCTAACCCTCTACGGACTATGTACTTTCAACTTGAATCCGGATCGAGTTCGAGGCTGCACTTCGTTCTCGGTTGATCGAGGCAGCAGCTAACCCTAAATGCCGCCAATCCACCCGCCCCCAAATGCTTCCTCCCGATCCACGGCCGCCGTCTCCTCCACCTCTCCATCGCGCCGCGGATCCCCTGATCTCCTCCGCCCCAGCAACCAAGAAACCCATCATGGCCGTCTGCAAGCGACCTGCCGCTGTCCTCGACGCCGGCGACGCGACGGCGGCACAAGGAGGCAAGCGGAAGCGCTTCCGCATCGGCAGCTGGGAGGAGTACGAGGAGACGGGCATCCTCGGCGCGGGCTCCTTCGGCATCGTCAAGAAGGCGCGCCACCGCGTCAGCGGCAAGACCGTCGCCGCCAAGTTCCTCCGCCCCACCACCGACGCCAGCGAGCTCCTGCACGAGGCCCGCTTCCTCGAGGCCTGCGACGGAAACCCTTACGTCGTCCGTTCGCACGGCCTCGTTCGCGACCGGGCCACCACCAAGCTCTGCCTCGCCATGGAGTATGTCGGGCCGAACCTCCACGATTTCTTGTCGGAGAGGCAGCCGCTCCCGGAGGCCACCGTGTGCGGATACATGGCCCAGCTCCTCACCGGCGCCAAGGAGATGCACGAGCGCGGCATCCTACACCGTGACATCAAGCCCAACAACATCCTCGTCGGGGAAGGCGGGAAGACCCTCAAGTTCTGCGACCTTGGGCTGGCCATGTCGCTAGCGACCGAGAAGATGCCGTACGAAGATGTCGGCACGGTGGTCTACATGGCGCCCGAGATGCTTCTTGGGAAGCCGGACTACGACGCGCGGGTGGACACATGGTCGCTCGGATGCGTCATGGCCGAGATGCTCAGCGGCAAGAGGCTGTTCGATTCCAAGGGCGCGACACGGGGCGAGAAGCAGATCGACCAGCTCAGGACCATCTTCGGCTTGCTCGGCTTGCCGGATGACAGGACGTGGCCGGAGTTCTCGTCGCTGCCGCTCGCCCACGAAGTGCCGCCATCGTTCCAGACGCGGGAGAACAGTAGCACGCTGGGGGAGCTGTTCCACCCAGACATGCTGTCCGAGGATGGGTTCCAAGTCTTGAAGGGGCTTCTTGAGTGCAATCCCGACAAGCGGCTGACCGCGGCCGCCGCGCTCCGGCTCCCATGGTTGTTGCCTGACATCGACACGCTTGCGACGCCGGAGAAGAAGAAGAACGTGGTGCGGATCAAGATCACTCCACCGGCGACACCGAAGAAGATCGTCCCACCAGCGACACCAGAAATCAAGAAAGCGAGGCGGATCACGATCATCCCACCGGCTACATCGAATAGCAAGAACGTGCCCCAGACCAAGTTCATCGCACCGGAAACGCCCAAGAAGAAGAACGTATTCAGAGTTCCACTAGCTATGTGGAAGAGCGCACAGTTGATGGATCCATGTAAATGCTGAAGTAGAAAATATCCTTCTTTCCAACTGTGAATGATGTAACTCGTTGGAGCGAAACTGCAGAGTAGTGTTTGTCTGTAGATTTTGTCTTGTCCTTGTATGTAATTGCGAGGTGATGTCTCGAATTGAGCATGATGTACTTCCTCTGTTCCAAATTTTAAGATGTCTTGGTAGGCAAAAATAGGCCACCAAAACTTCTTATAATTTTAATTTTTATCTTACTAATTTCATCACACTTGCCGTTACTGTCTTTCTATACACTGAAATGCTATTATGATTAAAGTGGGGAAATGATCAAACTGAAGTTGTTGTTCTGTAATGGAAATTGTACGTTCCGTATGCAACAGAACACGAAAATACGAAAACTTGAAGTAACTTGATGATTTTCAGAGTCAACTTTAAGCTGTAACAAGAGATATGCTTGCACTGAAGGTGTTTCTCTGCTTATTTAATCGTATCCAGCTTTGAGGTTGTAGACAGAAAGTTTCAGTTTACATGGTGCTCCAGCCTCCAGGTCAAGGGTTGTCTCCGAAGAGCAGTACCAGCATCAAAGCTTCCTACTAGTATATGCCTACTAAAATCGTAGGCTTCTTTCAAAGCCAAATCGAGCGCGAATCTGTAAACCAATGCGCTATTCAAAAAAAAAAAAAGATCGAGAAACAGCCGTTCTGTCAGCTCCTGAATATTCGGTTAACTGCACCTGCCTATCTTCAGTTTCGTCAGACAACAGTTCAGATAGAACCTGCATAATGCTTCACTATGTCTAGAATACAAAGGTATACATCATTGGCTACCCAGGGTTTTTTTCAGAATATTTTGAAGCTTCCAAATACCAATTTCATATTTTGAAAAAATCGATTCATTTTACAGAAAAATGAACCAACTATTGCAAAATGATGATGTAATTGTAAAAGCTTGTTTGTTTTTTTGAACTAAAGCGGTTATAGGGTATCCTAATGATGACCCACTTGCATCTCTACTGCCCGGTCATTTTCTGAATCCAAATAGTATCAGAAATATAGAATTTATCTTCTTATAGATCATGACGTTTGATCATGTGCTCTACAATGGATCAATTCTTCATGGAGACCAATACTTATGAGCCTCTCATCGCTTCGACAGAAGCAAGGATATGCACGCAAGCACGCTCTTCACTTTTATTTTTATTTTTGCTAAACAAAGAATCAGGCTACCAAATAGTACTACAATAACAGCATTAAGAAAAATGCCCTACTGTCATGGAAGTGTACAATTTGCCATTCTCTTGTGAATGGATTGAACTTTTTTTTTTTGCAGATTTACCAGAAAAGAACGGATAGACAAAGTTATTAAACATTTATAGCAATTCAAACAGGCTTACTATAACAACTTAAACTATCTTTGGCCCTTTCTTGAACTTTTCAATTTGGTTTCCAATATAACGGATCATCTAAAATTATCATAGCATGCCAATATACATATACTAGAAATGTTGCACGCTATCCAGACTTGAGTGTCCCCGTGTAGCCGTGTAGGCAAGACCTCTTTTCCACGCCAAAACCTCAGCTCTTCAGCAACTCCTTCATCGGAATATGAAAACACAAGCCATTGCCTCGGTAGCAACTGCACTTTAAATTTACAAGAACCCATTAGGGCTTCAACATCGCGGAGATTAAGATTACAACAGTTTACAAGCCCTTTTCCCGCCATCGGTTCCATGAATGCTTTCAGCACTACATAACACAAGAGTAATCAACTGCTGACTAAACAAGGGGAGGAGGTCAGTTCGACTGGAAACACTAGCCAATTGTGCATCCCATCCTAAAGGAACAAAAGAACCCAGAGGAAGGCTCTCAAATATTATTATTCACCCCTCTAACCTGCCAACAACTTCATCATCATGGATAAAAAGATGACAAGTAGCGAAATTTTCGCTAGATGTGCTAAGCTAGTAAGCATCAACCTCTCTAACAAATTATGAAAGCTAATACCCCTTCCTTCATCAGCAAAATGATGCGAGGTCCATGGTTTTCTTTCTTCCTTACTTTCCACAATATACAGGGGACCTATACTTCATACAAGGGAGAAATAACAACAGCCCGCACTGAGTTGATCGGCTGGACACATCCCTTGGCATCTCCTTGGCGCATGTGACGCTTGAGATTTCCAAACGACCCCTGGATCTGACCCTTCTGTATAACGGCATGCCTTGCAGGATAGAAAGGAGCATTGGAAATCGCAGTTGTAACCCCAGAGGCGATCTGAGAGGCTGAGGAACAATGCAAGAGATCGTTGCACTAGAGTGAAAAACAGATCACCCCCTCAGGAAGATTTCCTGGCACAGCAAAAGACATGACATGTCTATCAGGGAAAATTCTGCGAGAAACCATTTGTGAACCCGATGAGGCCTCAACTCCGGCTGCATGGTTCCGGCCATGGAATCTTCCCAAGCGATTTACGATAGAAATCCTTTCCAAATCCTGGCACTCCAGATGCACATCTAGCATTGAAGCCCTCTTGCTCAAACTGCAACGAGAGGAAAAATTGAAAACAATCACTTTACAAGTCCAGCTAAATATGGATAACAAAAAGGTAGTTTTGAAATTCATCACAGGGGCAGAAAGAAGAGCTAGAAGCAAAAATACAATTGATGTCATGAGTGGAGTTTACAGGAAATTTAAGGTAAACAAGCCCTAGTTAAGATTTTTCAGAAATGCAACACAGTTTAAGTATGTGTACATAGTCAACTGATATTAGATTATTGTCATTAAAGAACAAAACTTAAGAATAAACAGGGAAATAATGTGACTTTCTTTGAGTTAAATCACTGATCAAGTGTCAAAGGCAGTGACAGTGACACACCCGAAGCCTTTTCTTGGCTTGGAGGTTGCCCATTTATCCTCATGGACCTTTGGTATCTCGTATAAAATAATGTCATGACTCTGATCACTAGAGCTCAACTCAATGATGAGAAAGACTGCTGACGGTTCATTGGAGAATAACAATGTGATATTCACTGTCCATTTTGTTAGAACTTAACATATCAACGTTTATTCCTACCATATTCATATCACCAGTGACCAAACCCAGGCTAAAAACATTACAAATGAAGTAGCCCAATATTAAGAAATTCACACTACAACAAGTTAACGCCTTGGCAAAAATGTAAAGAAAAGAAGAACCAAGCCAGCTAATACGGGAGTCCTCACAAGTCCCTAAATATTGACTGGTGCATCCAGTCATCCGAAAGGCCCATATGCTTCCGTAGTTAGCAAGCTTTTATCTTTTTAGTACAGTGCACATAAAATTAAAATCATTATTTTTTTTGCATATATAAATATTCTAACAACAGATGTGGAAATTTATAAACGCACAAATCCGAACAGGTCCAGAAATAAATGAGAAGCAGCAATGCTGTTTCTGGATAGGCTGCTTGTACCTGAGATAGTCATTTTCCATTTTACTGATTCTTCCAACAAAGACTTCCACAACCTTTGATAACTTGTCTTCCATTTGCTTGGCCCTTGTTCCTTGTTCAGATGGGCTGATCGATAATAGTGCAATACTTAGGACATGAATAAGCAATGGGATTATAAAATGCCCACAAGAGAACGAGCAAAAAATGTTCACTTTACAAACACTTACTTATTTTCATTATTTGTAATAGCGCGGGAGTTATCTGATGAGATAATGCACGTATCCCCTAGTGTCACCAGAGCGATATTGTATGTTGCACTCTCATAAGCTGATACAGCTTGTGCTCTGAGAACTCTTGCTGGTATAGCAGGGAAAACTTCCTGAATCAACCTTGTGGTCACGATTAACCTTTTGCGTGGTAGATAATTTAAAGGGGAATCTTCTAGACTTTCTGGATCATCCTCGGACTGTCAAGAAACTCAATTCAGTATCAAATAAAAATTATATGAACCAATATATGAGACCCAAAGTAGCTGAAAAAGTAAAGCTGTGCAGACCTTTTTAATTAATCTATTAGCTGCCCAAGCCCAGTCCATCTCGTTCGTGCTGTCAAGCAATTGGAGATAGTCATAATCGTTAGCAATATCAAGACCACATAAGATAAACAACTCCAGAAATAATGAACAAAAAATATGCTGTCATGCTGGTGCAAACTGCTGCACTGCAAGGGGAGAAAATTTACCTCATCTTTCTCAATTTTTGAGTGCCTTCAGTGATTTTATGCCAAGAAACAAGAGCAGCTTCTGTAGATTTGCGCTTCTTTGACCTTCTCATCAAAGCTGCCTTCACATTGGAAGGCACCAACGGCCTGACAGACAGGTCAGAATCAGCTCTATGCTCAGGGGAGTTATTTTCCATGCACCAAGAAGCTTTTGGAGCATTATATGGCAGTGTTGGAGTCCTCTGTGCATTAAACACAGAATGGTTCTGACCGTTTCTTTGGTTTCCATAATGTTCAAACCATGAAGGTGCCATTTGAGGGTTTATCCCAGGTCTCTCACTTCTTTCAACCAAATTTGATGCTGCATTGGCCCCAAGAGACTGAACTTGACTTTGATGATCATTCCGCACGACCATAGAATGAGAGGCAAGTTCCCTGGAAGGAATCTGTGAAGGTATGCTTGTACTTCTCTCCTCATTGTTCCTCGGAGCAAAGCTTAGCATTTTCATGTCTGAAGGGAATGACCCTTGTACACTAGTACCAACAATGTTATCTATGGACGACCTGACTGAGTTATTGGCTCCATGTGCAAACCTTTGAGCAGACTTCCAGTCAACTTGCGATGCTTCAGAAACTATCTCATTTGGTTTAAGCATCTTTCCAGTTGTATTGCCTGGATCTGTATCAACATGACCTAATGCTTGCATTTGATGCAGGAGAGAGAAGTTTTGCTGTTGGAGGTTTGAAGATACTGAGCTTCCATGTAACCCAATGCCACTACCATTAGTAGTAATGTTGTGAGAAGTATTCAAAGCCGGAAAGTTAGCTGCAGGGCTCTCTCCCTGCCTATGGTTCATGATACCTTGCTGATGCAACTGTGCCAAGGCTGAAGCAGGAATGGCGAAGTTCCCATCTGAAGACTGCTTCTGCAGGGATTGATTCCCTCGGAGTACACCAGCTCCAGTGGAATCAAAATTTGCCATCTCTGAAGAGGCTAACCCTGCATCAGTGTCCAGAGCTTGTTTTGTATCTTGACTATGTGAATTAGCAGAACTTGTGGCAACATCTGGTGGCGTTGATGCCTTCTGTCTTTGGTCGTCTGCCTTTTGCGAGCCCCATAAGTTGGAATCTGAAGCGCTGTTGGAAAACATCATAGACTGGAGAATATTGGGTGTAATCTTGTTAGATTGGATACCGGCTAGACGTTGTGCTGATATGTTTGTCCACACATTCTTGAATACTGTTGCTGAGCTGCCTTGTTGAAGAGTGGGCACAGAACCAGATCTTGTTTCTGGCACAGGATATTGCTGGCCTGAACTTAGCTGGGGGAACTGTCCAACTGGCTGTCCAGTACTACCCATTTCTGAAGAGTGGAATGTTGTTGGTTGTGAGGTTGTCGGAGCAGGTGATGAATACTGGGTAGCAGTGGAAGGTGTCTGCCCTTGGCGTTCTTCCCTTGCCGACTGTTCAGGTTGCTTACCATCAACATTAGTGTGACTAGACCATAAATGATCTGAAGTTGAGTGTCGTTGGGACGGTGGTGCTAGTCTTAACCCAAATCCTTGCAAAGCAGATTGATTAGGTTGTTGCTGAGAAGCAGCAACATTATCGAGAGAACCATTGGGCATGTCAGCAACTGCATTGCTATCTGTTGAGTTGTCCACTTTATGAAGAAGTTGTAGCATATGTTGACTGCATAAAACATAGATTCTGTCAGGATCATCATGAAGAACCACAAGCATAAGTTTGCTACTAAAAATGCTGAAAGAAGTTATCATGGCAATACATAAGATCTTGTGGTACAAAATATGTCAATGAATACTGTAATATATATAAGTAGAATACATGGGGAAGGAGCATTGATGTGTCAGCTTCCTATACAGCTAAAAAGGTAGCATACAGGGATGTGGGTTTTCAAGTTCACTTCATTACTAGTAGAATAGTACTTCTACATACTTACATCGTTTCAAAACTAATCAGTTAAGATGCTGATGAGACAGAAAGTGGAACAGTCACAAAATAAATTGCATAAGTAAAGCTTAAGCACTTCGCGATGGAATATTTTATGATTTACTCAGGAATAACCTGACTGTGTTATTTAAAATGGGAGGATGAAGTACCTGTTCTGAACCGCTCTATTTTGAGGCAGACCAGCATCGGATCCTCCAAATGGTGATGCACTGGAACTGTTAGGGAAACCATGTCGAGATTTGAAGTGCTCATCTCCTGCCAGCATTTTCTACAAAAATAAAATAGCTTCATAAATAAGCAGATAAAAAAGAATAAATCGTGTAAATAAAATATGTTTAAGCAAGATATCCTCTTCACTAAGGAGATAGGCAGACAAACCTCATTAACTGAAGCCATATTGCCCGCAACTTGGGAGTTGGCGACAAACTGAGGCTTCAGGTTATTTTGTGCCTGAAGTGACTGGGGCGGAAATTGATTGCTGGAAACTGGATTACCCGGAGAATGCCTAATGTTCACCCCTGTGTTGTCCATTGCATGATTCTGCAACATGTAAGGTCCCACTGCTTGCTGGCCTGAATGACCTAAATTATGGGATTCCTTTGCAGCAAAGAAGGAATGCCTCCTGGCAGCAAGGTCACTGCTCACATGTTGTCCATGCCTTTCCATGTGTAGTGCATTTTGGTACTCCTGGCCACGGTCATTTGTTCTTGGCTCCGCACTTCTTCTTAGTGATTCTGAGGTTTCAGGACCCCTACGCCCAATACTATGGTTTATTCCAACATGCTCACCGGTTCGACCGACCATCTGGTGCTGGTTCGGATTTATTGTTGGCATGCTCGAACCCATCATACTAACACCTTTACCATCAGAGCTGTCCTTTGGCATTTGCATAGTGCTTATATCAGGCTTCATCTGCTGAAGCCTATGGACCGAATTCGCATTACCTCCACTTGGCTTCCAAAAGTTCCCATCACTATTAAAGACGTTTTGGGTACTGGTGATGTCTTGTCCAAGGGGACTGTTGCTTTTCCAGTCATTCTGGCTACTGCTGGACTCTTGGTTGATATTATGATCAACAACATTTTGCTGTGACATCCAAAATCCATGTGTACTTGCTGGTGCGCCAGTCAGGTGTGAATTGTTTCTTGGCATTTCAGATTTCTGTTGAGCCCAGTTGCCATTTGATAAATGCACTTGTTCTTGTCTCCCATATTCATCAGATTGCTTTTGCTTCAAGCTCTGCTGAATATACCCATTATTGACTCCTGCAGCTGACTGATGATTGGTAACAGTAGCACGAGGAGATTCATGTGGCGTTTTTTCTCTTTGCTCGTACGGAGTTCTTGTAGCATGATGAAAATTGGTAAAATCTGGGTTGTTCCTTGCTCCATCAGCATAGCTAGATGCTGACAAGGGTCGTGCATTTTGTTGTGCGCCACTTAATGCCGCAAGCTTACTCTGGTCATGAGCTGGCAAAGTTGAGTTGTTGGCAGTTGTCTGTTGAGCTTTCTGCAAACTCAGGCCACTCCATTCTTCCTTAGGACTATTTTTACTGGGTGTAGGCTGTAGTGTTTCTTGCATAAGGGCACTCCACCTCCCACTCTGCACTGATGGCAAAGCACCACCAAAGTTATCATTATCAACAGAATTACCATGGTTGTTGTCTCCTTTCAACAAAGCTCCCCAGTTGCTATCCTCATCATCCCCAAATAAGAACTTCTCCTCGGTAGGGTCAAGGCTAGCCCCACCACTTGCTGGCGCTACCTGCATTGTTGATTTCTCCTGCAGGCCCACTTGAAAATCAACTTGGTTTGGCCTACCATGAAAATCTTGAAGTTGAAAACCATGTTGTAGTTGATTTACTGGAGCAGGGCTGCCTGCCTTGTTATTATCACCATGACTTTGTAAGGGATTATTGCTTAAGAACCCTCCTTTCCCACGAAAATTCTGCATAGAACTGGAGTCACGTTTCTCGTGCGCACTAGGTTCATCCATTAAAGAGCTAAATGGCCTTGATACTTTTTCAGGCTGATTTGTACCTGCCCTTGTCATTGCATTCTGGAGATCAGCTGGGATGCCTAAGAACTGGGGGTACTGGTTAACAGACCCACCTCTGCTGGTAGCAGGTATTGGATAGAAGGACTGGTTCATTTGGGGGTTAGCCAAGCCCATGAGTCTCATGCCTTGATTTTGAGTGTTCGGAAACGCTGAACCATTTAAGAAATTTCCCGTGCCAGGAGCACCACCATACTGCTCCCAATTTGTGTTACTACCGGTATTCAACATTTGTGAGTTGCTTGACAACCTTGGGTCACCACTGGCAAAATTATTTGGCCATGCATAAGCCGTGGCCTCGTTGTTTGGCATTTCATTTGACATCGCAGGCAATTGATCAGCAGGCACTGTTTTTGCTGGAGCTTGGAATTGTCCAGATGAGGGCTGCATCCTGGCTCCATGATCAATCTGCTGCACATGTTGCTGTCTCTGGAACTCCTGCAGTTGCTTGTACATCATCTGTTGCTGCCACATCTGAAAATCACTATCACCCCCATGCTGTGTGTGGTGAAACTGTGACATTTCCAAAGTCCCTACAAGTCTAATGCCCGTGAAAGCGCGAACTGTCTGCAATAGGCAAATCCCAAAGTTTCATATCAAATGACAATGTGACCAGCTTTTGCCACTGCCTTCCGGGATGATGAAGATGATCCCACCGAAGCTACCAAAGAAGGCTCACCCAGGAATGACAAGACTAGCTAAGTGGATCTGTAGACGTGCCCTCTATTTATGTGTAGCCTGCGAAAGTTGAAGAATATTTGCATGAGAACATTGTTGAATGATTCTAAAATAAATGAAAAGGCAGTACCAGTTCAGTATATTCCACAGGATAGGCATTCATGATTGATGAGGACAAGATGTGAAGCCTATTGCAGAAAAAATAAGCAGTTCCAAGAGCATGCAAAGTAAGAGTGGATTCGCCAGCTACCTTGGCTATTCGTATCTATTCTGCAGTTTGGAATTATTCAAATTATAGCCACACGCATGTTTGAACGTCGACATGAAAATTAATGAAGATTAGCACTTCCAAGTCTCCTAGAGATGCAACTAACAAACAAATGGATATACACCTGCATTAGAATTTAAGAGCATGGTTGATTAATGCAGTCAGGATGGCTTAAATATTGGCACCCACAACCTCAAGTGTGAGCCCAGGTCAGACGAAAGCAGTCCAAAAAAGGACGGTGGCGCAATTCAAGGTTGAACTATGAACTTGCTGTATTTTGTTAGTTTCTAGATGGCAAGTGGAGCCAATTAGCACAACCCAAGAGATGCATAAAAGAGAGGTTCAAACAACTGACAAACAGGTAGTAATTATCCTACTTGGGTCCGTTATATAGATGGCCAGACGCCAAAAGCTTGTTAAATCATGGGCATCTACCAAGAAATACTCTAAACTCGCCCGAGGAAAACCACGTCCTTTACCTCATACCTCACACACATAGTATGCTCACAGCCCTTAGAGGGGCAGTAAATCAAGCAAATAGAAGAGAAAGTGAGTTACAAGTTCTCAAAGATCACATCTATTCGCTAAAGCCCAAAGATCACATCTTTCCCCACATAGACACCTTCCAAAGAGAGGCGCAGCTGAATAATAAATCTTGAAAGATGCGAAAGAGGCAAAGAGGGAAGCCGCCCGGATTCTGCTGCCTTCCGCTCAGAGCTCGAAGTCAGAGAGGAGCCACGGGAAGGTAGGTCCAGGACAAAAAAAAATGAAGGAAAGAGCAGAAACCAAGCGTCGCGCATCTGCTGGAGGCCTGGAGCATCCCTAAATCCCGTCCACGTTTCAGTCCCCACTAGGAGACGCCCGAATCCCGGAGCACTAAGCTCAAGCTAAGCTCCAACGCTCGACTACCCCCAGCAGGAGCAGGAGCAAAAGCAGAAGCTGAGCTGAACTGAAGCTTGAACTGAATCCGACCAGACCCCCCGGCCGGCCCACGCAAATTACCCACCAGGGAGAGAAAAATCAGCTGCCAATCGAGCACGAGAGGCCGCGCCACCCCGAGATCGACCGCGGCAGAGCTCCCAATTCCCCCACCCACACAGATCCCCCCGGAAAAAAGAACCCTAAAACTCTCTCACCCGACGCAGAAAAAATTCCCCACCTCCAGACACAGCACGGGCCCTGCGACGGAGCCCCCGCCCCGCCCGATTCACGGCCGGCAGGGGAAGGAGCGCCAGGGGAGAGGACCGGCCGCGAATTCCGGCTGATTCGTGCGAGACCTACCTCGATCGGCGCGGGCGGCGCGTGGGCGGATCGGATCGACGCCCCTCCGGCTCCAGGCCGCGGCGCGGGGGGGAGCAGCCGGCAGCTAGGGTTAGGGTTCGGCGCGGCCAAATGGGGAGGGTTTCGAGCTCCGGAGCGCGAGCGGGGGAGGAGAGAGAGTAGAGAGAGAGGGTGGGAGGGGGAGGCGGAGCTAATACTAGCGCAGGCAGCAGCTCGCTCTGTCTCTCTCTCTAGCTCGCTCGCGACGGGTGAAGATAAAGCGTGGTATACTGGCCCTGCGAAGTTTTCAACGAAGGCGCCCAAGGTGGGCCCGGCTCGGAGGGAGGTGCGATCTGGGCCGTCGGTTTGCGGTAGGCGGGGCTGCGCGACGTCAGATGGAGGACGGAGGCGGGTAACGGCGTTAGGGGAGGAAAAGGACACGGCGTGGTGGTGGTAGGAAAAGGAGGAAAGGTTACGGGGATGTGAGCCCGGCAGAGAAAGTGAGTGCGAGGTAATAAGAGTGAGTAACTTTTTTTTACAGTAATAACTGGGACTTTGTATTAAGGAAAAATTAATCCTTGTCTGGATGGTTGAGTGGATAAACCAATTTATGTTCAGTTGAAGATGTTAGATGTGTGATATAGATATGTGATGACCACTCTCGGTAAGGTGGTGAGATCCAAAGAAAAAATATTGTATTTCTATCAAAGTATTATGATCTTATTGCCAATGAAGTGATCACCTGAATTAAAAGGAAGCCAAAACAAAGAAAATGTAATCTTGTGTGAATGGTTGAGTACGAACCAATTTTTGTTCAATTGAAGATGTGTGATATAGATATGTAATAACCACTCTCCATAAGGTGGTGAGATTCAAAAAAAATGTATTTATGTCAAAGTAGTATGATCTTATTGCCAATTATATGATCACCTAAATTCAAAGAGGAAGTCAAAATAAAGAAATTGTTAATCCTTATCTAAATGGTTAAGTAGGATAAACCAAATTTTCTTCACTTGAATATGTGTGATATACATATGTGGTGGTCACACTCCATAAAGTGGAGAGATAAAAAATATTGAATTTATATCAAAGTATCATGATCTTATTGTCAATTATGTGATCACCTAAATTCAAAAGGAGGTCAAAATAAGGAAGAATTCAATCCTTATCTAGATGGTTAAGTGTCAAAGTATCATGATCTTATTGTCAATTATGTGATCACCTAAATTCAAAAGGAGGTCAAAATAAGGAAAATTTAATCCTTATCTAGATGGTTGAGTGGGATAAACACATTTTTTGCTTCAGTTGAAGATGTGTGATATAGATATGTGATGACCACTCTCCGCATAGGTGAGTCTAGGATCAAATCGGTGGGAGTGCCAAGCTTGAAAAAAACACTATTATTTTTTGCATTCAGTCATGATTAGTACAAATATTAGTAGCTAGAATAACATATTTTTAGGGGACATCATGGCACCCCCACTGGATACGCCACAAACACTCCATAAGGTGGTGAGATCCAAACAAACATTCTATGTATATCAAAGAATTACAATCTTATTGCCAATTATGTGATAAGCTAAATTCTAGAGGAAGTCAAACCAATATGAAATTCTAGAATATGTGGATTACCATAAAAAAGAATATGTGAATGACACATTGCACACAAAATCCAACATGATATTATAGTCAAAATCGCAGCAACAAAACTGGTGATAAAAACATTTTGTTTATCAACTCTCATGTGTGCGACGCCATATATCATGAAGCATATCATAGTATCTAGAAGTGTGCAAATTGGACCAATCGTTATCATGGTCACACAAGCTGTGTAGCTCTTCCATGTTACCTCTTGTACGTCATGCTAATCTTTCATATGTTGGCACTCATTAATACTTTTGTTGTTCTTTTATTCTCTACTCAGCAACCAAAGTTGTTACTGAAATTGGTCGCAACAAAATTAATATATTTCTTCTTCTATCCATCTAGATGCAATTGAGACAGGAGTTTTAAAAAATAGGCACATGTTTTGATAGCAAAAATCACACGCATAATCAACACCATGTGTAGATCTGGAAAATAGGCTTCGCTACCTTAGCACTAGGGGACGAGTATGGTCATGAAGGAGCTAGATGTGTTGTAGCACCCAAGCAGTCGTCCCTCATCTTTCTTGCCCCTTGTATTGAACGGTATTGAGGGTGACTCCTACACTCACCCCTAGCCAAAGTTGTCTATCAATGCCTTCTTCGTCGCCCTAATCACGTTTTCACAAGACCATGTCAGTGGGTGGTGACATAAGGCAAGAGCAGCGTAGCACCCTGGTTGGTGTCGCTTGTTTCATGGTAGGGAGGGCCAGGGACAGAGGTGTATATTAGTCGAGGGTGGTGGAGTGTGTGTGAGATAGTTGAGTTTGTTGCCTTTTATGTAGAGATAGATGTTTTTTTCTCTTGGAGGGCATGGTCGGTCCATAAGTGGTGTATTGTCGTGTCTGTGGATGCCAGTGCTGGACACAAGTGGTGTATTGTCGTTGTGGATGCTAGGGTTGGCCATAGATGGTGTATTGTCATTTTTGTGGATGTTAGGGATGGCCATAGGTGCTGCATTGTCGCTTTTGTGGATGCCAGGACTGGGCACTAGCGATGTATTGTGATTTTCATTAACATATGTATTTCACATGTCCTTGCATTTTTTTCTTAAAATCACCTACGTAAATCTTATCTATTATGGGTGAATTCCACACTTTTTAATCACATATAGATGCATGGTTTGTCTTGCATCCACCCTTATCAAGATAGTAGGATACTCTTCGACAACATATACATGAAAATATTTCATACATTTGCCCCTACCAAGGGCTAATTGATTAAATGAATGGCCCATGTCCTAGTATTTTATATGATATCTCTTTGTCACCTTTACACACCTTATTTATTCCTAGCATGGCATGTATATGTGCACTTTAATATTGAAGGTTGAGTATACATGAAACAAACTAGAGGAAGTAGCTATATGGTTTTATATGGAATGAATATATAAAATACCATAATTTAGTTTTCAACAACAGGTGGGTTATTTGGCACATAACCACATATTCATATGGGTCTAAAAAATCCAAGACAACCAAATTTTTATGAGCCTACAAACTATGTGCCCTTCTACTATCATTAAACGTTGGATGAACAAATACGCGAGTTAATTTGGATGAAAATTGGCTACAATGATATTTTAATGTTGAAAAGAAACGGAAACCCCTTTCTACACCCGGGTGCATATGCACCCGGTATGAAAAAAACATTTTTTTAAAAGTTGAAAATTTTGGAAAAAAAAATGATCATGTGTAGCTTCATGTTTGAGGGGCACACGAAGTCATTCCACCAAATACTAATATGTTTTGTGTGTTGTGTAAAAAATATATTTTATTGTGTCGGGAACACGTTACTTTAGCACCAAATTTTGTTTTATTACACAAGCCACCCAAAACGTTCATTTTTCATGAAACGACTTTGCGCGCACCTAAAACTTGAAGTTCTACATGCACATTTTTTTATTATTTTTTTGGCATTTCAAATTTTGACAAAAATCAAATTCAAATAAAGGGTGCATATGCTCCTGAGAGCCAAAATGCCGCGTCGAAAAGAAGGAATTACTTTAACTTAAAAAACACCAGGGGTCAAAAATTGATCTTTCCTAGTAGTCTAATAAGTTGCTAAAGCATATCTATCCTCTTCATAGATACATACATGAACTACACACTTCTACCTAGAGTGTTGGATCTCAATTGGTTTGCGACCATAAGTATACATTAGGTTTTGTCGTTCTCTTGGAGGGCCATAAGTGGTGTATTGTTGTTTATGTGGATGCCAGTATTGGACATAGGTGGTCTATTATCGTTGTGGATGCTAGTTGGCCACATGTGGTGTAGTGTCATTTTTGTGGATGCTAGGGCTAGCCACATGTGTTGCATTGTCGTGTTTGTGGATGTATGGACTAACCACTAGCGGTGTATTGTCATTTTTGTCAATATATGTATATCACACGTCCTTGCATTTTTCTTAAAATCACATGCATAAATCTTAGCTATTATGGGTGAATGACACACTTTTTAATCACATATAAATGCATGGTTTGCCTTGCATCGACCTTTTTCAAGAAAGTAGACCACTCTTCGACAACCTATCATAAAAACATTTCATACATTTACCTCTATCTAGGGCTAACTGATTAAATGAAGCCTACTATTAAAGGGATGAAAACTACTTATAGTTTGACAAGATATATCTGAGGCAAAGGGACTTGGACGAAAGTCACATTAAAGGTTGTCTTCTAGATTTTATGGTACTTGGGAGTTGACACGCCTTGCTAGAGGCCGCTACCATCTATCAACTTGAGACCAAGTGTTTATGGGAGTGAGTTAGACTCAAAGCCATGACAAGATTCGTGGAGGTGTAGTTATGTGGTGTCCAGGTGTGCACCTATAGGGTCACACACTTAAGGGTAAGGGTCCCATGTGGATCAGATACGTATGGAGATTGGGATACAGCCTAGATGGGCCTCAAGATTTGAACCTAACTAGGGATATATATATATATATATATATATATAAGTGGAGTAACAAGGGATGGTCTCTAACCTAGCCGTCACTTTCTTCACTCCTAAATCGGGTTAGAAATGATCTAGCAATCCTCTGCCCAGTGCTCCTTCCTGCATGTGTGAATACCAGTAGAGGTATTGCACGTGTGACGCTGTTGCCGAAGGAGTTCGTGGGGATTTGGCGGAGTTGTTCATGGGATCCGGAGGAGCTGCTCGTGGGATCGGTTGGCACTGCCTTGACATGCCACATCAAGTTTCACATTTGCGCGTCTAGTGGTAATCTTGTGGCCTATCACCTGAGTTAGATCTCGGGAGCACCGCGTAGAAAAGTTTTTGTTTATCTCTGCGGCCCAATAATTTGGTTGTCACTTTTACGAACCTTAGTTAGGCCTAATATGTCATGTATATGTGCACTTTACTGTTGAAGGTTGAGTATGCATGCAACGAACTAACGAAGTAGCTAGAGTGTCTTATATGGAGTGAATATATAAAATACCACAATTCAGTTTTCCACAACATGCACGACCAATTTTCGCCACACTTACAAACTATGTGCCCTTCTACTATCAGTACATGTTGGACGGACCAATATGTCTTCCAATTTGGATGAAAATTGGCTACAATGTTGTTTTAATGCTGAAAAGAGGTTTACTTTATAACTATGAAAAAACAACACCACGGGGTCGAAATTTGATCTTTCCCGGTACGTACATGGTCTACTAAGTTCTTCCATACATACATATGTGCATGCATGTAATATGTGTCTCATTTATAGTATTATAGTACAAGCCACGTAAGAACCGACCTGTCAAAACTGAAAAGACAGTAAAACACAAGCCTTTGCATAAAAGATCACCGGCCAAGAAAGAAAACAATCTAGACCAAAGAAACCCCTGAGCTTGACGCCAACGCCCACCACATCAACCACCAAAGGAAAGAATGACGGATCACCTCCTCACCCGAGCTCGATGCGGCTCCATCGCTGACATGTAGCTTTGCGGTCCTCCAAGGTGGATCACCCAAGGTGAAACCATTGTCGTTGAATGAATCAGACCGGGGCAACACCATCGAGCTCCAGATCTAGCACCCCCACACCACTAAGACGTCGAAGAAGGAATCCACATCTGTCATCCATGAACCACGGACCCAGCATACGATTCACCATCTTCCAGATGTCGTCGATGCAGACCACAATCTGCATCCGCTCCTGGACTACCTCCCAGGTTCCACGTCGGTGCTGGAGCAAACGCCGCCGCAGTGGTGGAGCATCAGGACACCATGCTTGCTTGGATAGAGTGATCTCCAAATCCATCGAGGAAGGATCTAAAGAAAATTTATTCAGCGCCGCCATCGCCGTCTCTGAAACCAAGACGATAAATAGCCTAAAAATAAATCTACTTTGGCCCAAAACTATCCACACCGTGGATCCGGCGCCCCCCTCGCCACCGATGACCTAGGTCGTCGACGCGGGGAGCCGCCGGAGGGCGGCGTCGGAAGGTTGTGCCTAGGGCAAGATCGTCTTTCTCCTCTGGCGGCGGCGCGTGGGGGGAAAGGAAAACCTATCGTATTCTATTCAGACTTAACCCATATATGTGCATGCTTCCATTACATGTTGTACGGAACAACAAAATGCTACGTAGGCATATATTTTATCTAGCGACATGTGACTATATATGTGAGACACAATACGGTACCAATGCCCACCACTGAGCTTAGTTACACGGCCTAGTGAACCCCACTCTTATCCAAAGTGAAAAAAGAAAGGTGGTCAATCTGTTAAAGAAGGCGCCAAGAGGAGTTATTATGACACGCGCACACAGAGACACTCTCCATTCGTGCTGCTACAACACACATGCTGTTCCTCCCGGTGGGCATCCCCCCCTTGGCCCTTGCTACAACTATAAAGTACAGTACGACAAGGCTTTCCCGATGTCGTCACCGGATCACATGATCATTGGGACTTGGGAACGTCGTGGCAGCAGCAGTAGTACCCGTCTCGTTTGGAACATTCTCTGCCGCCACTGGCCACTGCCACTGCGAAAGCAGCCATCATGCCAGCCATCATGCAGCACGAGAAGCTGGCAGTGGCAGCAGTCAGCAGTGTAGTACACTACTCTGGATGGAGTCAGTTGGGAGTTTGGGGCTAGAGGACAGGAGACGGTCGTGATGGATGCAGGCAGGATGGCAGGTTGCTAGTTGCTTGTTTAATTGCGACCCGATCGAAGAAAACAAAAGCAGGGGCCGCACAGTACAAGCCGCTGCACGCTGCACGCGAGCACAGGTCACAGCTGCACACTGCACACGTTGGCATGGCATGCATCTCCTATAGGCTATATATCCACTGCTGTCGGCTGCCTGCGACAGCGAGTCAGCAGCATTAGGAAGGTCAGAGTGGCGACAGACGTGGTAGTAGTAGTAACGTCACATGCTAGCTGGAGCTAGCTGCCGACCAATCACGACTCGCTCCAAGATTCTTGGGACGAGGGCATGCAAAGGGGCCAAATCCAGAGCTGCCACGCTATTGGCCACACCTGCTGACTCGATCTCCTTTTCGTCATTTATAAATGCTGGCGTGTAGCATAGCGTAGCAAGCAGCAGGCAAAGTGGACGATGATTTGGTCACATCATGACTGACGATGATTTGTATGGAGTACTTTGCGTCACTAGCTCGCCCATTCACTGGCTGTCTCCAACGGAATGTGAGTGAGAGGATCAAACGCTTTCTGGTCTCTCTTTCTCTTTCGAGACTGGAATTAAAACTGGGGACTGTCCAGCGTGAGGTTGACCTTTCCAAGCCGATGATTTGGACAAGTGTGCAGGCAGAGCACAGCAAGTGTTTCTTTCTGGTGCCACGCCCATAAACAAAATTTTAACGGATTCTCACGGCCGGCTTGGCCGGTCGGTCGGTGCGCGGCGCTTTCCCATCGACCGTGACGACGACCAGGACGTAACCGGTGTACTTGCATGCGGAGGTCTTTTGACAAGGACACACGCTACTCAGTCATCACTGAGCAAGTGCTCGTGGACTCGTGGCTGTCTAGATGCGATCGGCCGTACTATATTAGTACTAGTAGCAGCACCACCAGGAGGAGGAGGAGGAGGCGACAACTTGGTCGTCCTCGAAAAGAACATCGTCGGAAAGTGCCAGCCAGACCGGATACTAGATCCCCAAGTGGAGACAACATTCTCTGTCTGTCTGTCTGTCTGTCTCATTGATTATGTAGTAGGGCTGGACTGGATTGACCGGGCTCGTGACACGGATCGCAGCACGCTGCTGCCGGCCGCCGCGTCCCGACCGCACGGCCGGTCCCTGCGCGCACGTCACGGCACATCATTCTCCCCACGGAATATATCTGGACTGGACACGACGTGTGCGACGACGGGTGTCTCTCCATCCATCCGAGTCTGACGTGCTCCGTCATGTGACCCCCCAGCCCAGGGGAAAAGAAACGGAGGGAAATTATGGGGATGTCCCTGCCACTACTCACTACTCACTGGGCTGCCTGTCGCAGCAAACAGGAGGCGGCAAAAGTCTGTGGATTTATTTAAAATAGACCCTGCGAGCGACTGCACGGACGCCAGGAGGTGGCACATGGTTGACTAGTGTCCAGGGAGGAAACAGAGCTGCGGACGAACATTCGCTTCTTTTCTGTCCGGATGGGGCAGCAGACAGGACAAGCAAAGCACCTGGATGGATCCTGGCCCATGGGAATATGGGATGGATACACTGGGCAGGTTTGTTTTAAAAGATCTTCATGCATGGGGGGTCCTCTTGTGCCTCTTCTTCCAATCATATGGAAACGCTAGCATCAACGCCTCGATGAACCGCTGGAATGATGTAGTACTACAGTTCTACTACTAGTAATAATAAGTACAGCTTGGAATTTGTAGATGGGCGGGCAAAGTTGGTGCTGGAAACGGGCCAGGCAAACAGCACTCGAAGTAACGACGAGAGAGAGGTCTCTCTCACACCTCTCGGTCACAGGAACAAAACCCCAGGTAACTCTGCATGCTTTGCAACTCGGTTATTACTCGACTGGATTTGGTTCCTTACCCCGGACATTTCGAGCTGAATCCACTTCTTCCTACTGTAAGCACTGGTGTTCTGAAATTAGCACTTCCAGTCTGGAGTGCAGTGTCCGGCTGTCTCGACTGAATGTGAACCTCAGAGGCAAGAGACACTCGATTTTTTCAGGCACTGTTAGCCTCACGGCTCTTCCGAGCCTGGGCAAGTGTATGCAGCCAGCCCAGGCAGGTACACAGTGTTTACTCCTTCACAGCATCTTTTTTCCACAAAAAACTACTACTAGTACCACACCTGCCGGATTTCGTCTAAAGCACCCCCAACATATTTCACTCTGAACCACCGGAGCAGGACAAACCTGATACTGTACACGCGTGGCAACCAACGGCTCTCAGAGTAAGAAAAAGAATGTTCTGAAACTTGCAACCTGCGGTCTCGTAGAATCTAGTGTGTCAGGCTGCTGTTTCAACTGTCAAGAATGTGAACCTGAAAGGCAAGAGATTCTTGATTTTGTGGGACTGGTGGGCTCACGGCTCAGCCTTGCTGCACAGATTGGCGGCCCTAGCCTAGACAGGGACAGTGTTTGCTTTATATATTTCCCCACAGAAACATACTAACCTGACAGTGTAACCACCATCACTGTACTACACAGCAAATTTGTCGTCCTGCTACACAGTCTCATAGTAGTATAATCAACGGGTTTCGTCTAAAAACAACCCAACACCAGATTTCACCGTAAACTGGAGCAAGCCAAAACTAATACTGCGTGCAGTGCATGCACAGCAAATTAGCAACCAAGAACAGCTCCAGGCTACCAGGCTAGGTTACTAAACATCAAAATAAATGGTGGCCAGAGACATCAAGCTAATGACCGTTAGTCTCCATCAAATATTAGCTCATCAGACCAACGGGTAAGTAAGAGCCATGGCTATATATGTTCCGGTGCTAACCTTTCTTTAATACAACCACTTTCAAGAGAATAACAGACATTAGGCTTTCTTAAGGCAGATCATTTCTAGGCGGTAGCCTTAGGACTCCCATTTAGGAAAAGAAACCCCTGAAAGGAAGATGGGTCATTCTCGAATAGCTCTCACTTAAGTTGTACTCCATCAAAATCTTCAACACAGTCTGATCTGCATCTCTTCCCCAACAAGCTCAAATATCTCGTCAATTCTGAAATTAAACCAGGTCATCAATACTAACACCAAATTTCTATGATACAGTTTAATTTCCAATTCTGATATTCTTAGCTTATGAAATCCAAAAGGCTACAACAGACAATGAAGGAGTTACCTATTCGTATTGATGTTCACATCAGCAAGCCAGGAGGTTAAATAAACCTGTAAAACAAGCAATAACAAGACAGAACCCCTTCTTAGATGACATGCTGACATGAGCATAACACATTTGATCTAATCCAAGCATGGCCCTTTCATCCTTGATTTACATGAGCCAAGCTAGTAAGAACCAGGGCAGAGAGGCTTGAGTTTCTAACGTAATCAATGAAACAGTTTTGCAGAAAATACACCCATACCTGCAACACCTCATGGGTTGGACTATGGCCAGGCTTCCCTGCCTGCAAGACATCAGCCCTCCAATTTTCCGGCAGTGGGCAGCTATCTCCAGACTGAAGGCCAATACTCTGAAATTCATAAAACTCCCCATCATATAGCTCATCCGACCATTCTAATGAAGGACCTGCACCTTCCTTTAAGTTGATCGACAGGAGATCCAAGATAATCAGTCTCTACATTGAAAACGATTTCCACTGTCAGGGATTCCCCAAAAGGATGGAGGAAACAGGCTGGAAAAAAATGTGATTCCTAACTGCACAAGCTAAACATAGCAGGATTGAATCAAGTAACTGTTTCCGTGATCAACAAGTATCACCGTGTCATAGAAAACAGTATGGTGATATACCTTCAACTGTAGCTCCGAAACAAACATCTCAACAAGCTCCTGAGCTAGATTCTCTGAGATAAATTCATAAACAAAAAGAAATGAATATAATAGATGTATCTTGATGGTTTAGGAACAACATATGTTTATGTGCAAATCTGAATATTGAGTACTATTTCAGAAATAAAACTGCGGTGAATTGGTTCGAACATAAGAAGTACAAGATACTTAATCAATAACTTGATCTACTGTGGAAGTGCTACACTGAAAACTATATGTTACCTTACAGATTATTTGCAAAGTACATGAAACTCACTTGACTTTCTGACTAACATGGAGCTATTTCCCAAACTATAAAATAATTAGTTTGAACTCCTGAATCATATGTGAGTATACATTTGTGGCATGCCTAACAGAAAGGGAAGAAAGATCACGTGTCTTCTTAATCCTATTAAATTCTGCAGCTCTTAAATTAAGTACTGCCATGTCTAATACTCAACCAACTTCAGTTTACAAAGGAAAGAGAAGTTATGGAACTTAATCCATTTTTTGGATAAAACAAATGAGTAACTCACCGAATTCTGCTATGGAGATCCATTTGTACACTGGAGCTCCTCCGCCATCCCCCGAATCATTCAAATCATCTTGGTTGTCCGCAAACCTGGATAGTGAGCTACTGGAAGATCCTTTGGAGAAACAGCGCATGGCACGAGAAGCTTTAACCAAGTCGGACACTGCAAGGACCTATCACCAGGAAAAATGAAGAAGAAGATCACATCAAACAACCATGTATGCCTTACGGTAACCTAACTAATAGAACAAGAATAAACATGGCTATTCTGTGTAAGTATTACCATCTCCTTGTAGGCTGATAAAAGCATCTCTTGACATTGTACCTGAACAAGGCAAACAAAATCAAAATGAGACCAACAAAATAACTTAAACCATGCCGCTGACTGAGTTCCTGCAGGAAGGTGTACCAACCTCCTTGTGCGCCAACTTGGCTCTGGCCCTGTCGCGGAACCCTGGCATGTCCTTGAGTACCCCCAAATCCATCCCTGGAATGTAGCTGATAAGCCCATGGAAAAGTACAAGGACAACATCAGTTACTAGTTATTGAAAACTAAAAACCCGCATCGTAGCCGAAGAAAACAGCCAGAGAGGGGGGACATATACCTGCGTGAGAGGTGGGCATTGACGAGCGCAGCGGCGTGGGAGCGTCCGTCGGCGGCCACAGCCAGCCAACGGGTCTTGGCAGCAAGCAAGCGCGACCACTGGTTGCGGAGATTGCGCTGTGCCGCCGGCCGCCATTGGCGCAGTGACAACGGTGACGGGCTTGGGGACGGCGAGGTGGGGTCAGCCGGGCGTCGAACTGGGGTTGGAGTGCCGGCCTCCATGGTGTCGCCCACTTCATCGATTCACATAGTCAAATTCCAAACAAATAAAATTATCCGTCAGAAGGGTTCCCTTGCACAATGAACATGTATAATGTAAACTGAATGTTTAGTGAATGTAGACTAAGGCCCCGTTCGTTTTGGTGGGATTTGATCCATGCGTGGAACCAATCCAGGCTTGGATTGGGTGAATCCCATACCATCACCCAATCCATGTCAGACTCTAATCTCTGCAATCCAAGCCTGAGCAATTTAAAACACACCCGTTCGTTTAAACAACATGGATCGACTAAATTTCAAACTCAACAGAAGAGAACATCTAAATCGTACATGATACAACATAAAAAATCAATCTTTTTCCTAGTCCTAAATACTGCCACATATATCCCAAAACTTGACAGTTCTTACAACTTTTCCAGACCATTACGCAATGATAAGCATGAATAATTACATCACATATAGTCGTTCTTTTTGATAGCCTTGCACATTGCAACATTATACTTCACAATCTAATAGTTCTTAACATGCGAATCTAAACCGTTATGCAATGGAATGTATATGGTATCGAAGCAAGGCATAAACAAAAATTCCAGTGACCCAAGTTTCTTCAAGAACAAAAATATTTCAGCAGCTGCGCTTCCTCCATTATGTGATGGTTATCAGTATAATGATCTTCATATCTACAGATTTCAAAGTAAAGAAGATAAAGACAGCCAGCACAACTTTGTTAAGCTAGTCCTTTTTGGTTCTAGTATATCAAAGATAACATGATATGTAACCAAAAAAGTATGTATTTACATATTATATCCAAGAAAATGAAACTCTTGCTCATATAAACAAGTAGAAACTAGCTTACTCACCAATAGAAAGTGACACTTTGAGGAAGCAATACATGAAACATAATAGAAACCAACTTCTACTAGAACCAGTACTAGAAAGTGTCACTTAGAGGAAGCAATATATAATAGCATGTAAGCTATTATATGAAATACCAGTACATAGGTTGCCTCTAGGAAATAACTAAAATCAGAAATGAATATGGGGACATTCTGATAAAGGGCATAACAATTACTTGTGCAGAATACCAGTACATCCATTCATATACTTGTGCAGAAAATCCATACAAGGGCATAACAATTACTTGTTAATGTTAGTTCAGATAAAGGTTATGCATACCTTTAAAGTTTATCCACTTTTCCTCTCAGCCAAAGAAGAGAAATTTCTGGGTCGCTCTCATTGAAACTGAGAAATGTCTCTCGGTTAGCTAGAATCTAGAACACCTCGGATGCCTTTACCTTTTCATCTGGTGCCAGTGTCGTTGTTGTAAGGACAGAGATGCACCTCCTGATTGAATAATCATTTGCCTGCACCGACTCCTTTTCCCTCGCCAAAACAGCAGCTTCTTCTTCGACTTGTTTGATTTTGACATCAATGTACCTCTCTAGCGCTCCTTCCAGTGCAGCACCTTTCTTCGGCCTCTTTGGCTCATTCTCTTGATTGGATATTTTTGGTGCACTAGTCTTTCTAGGGGGGCCTCTGTATATTCCTTTCAACAGTTGCATCTTCAGTTGTTCGCGGTATTGCATCTACAGTTGTTTGCGGGCTTGCATCTGCAGCTTCCTCTTGTGCTTGATACGCATAACTTTCTTCCAGATCTGGAAATTCAACTCCATTGCTACTGAGATGGTCTCCCTCATTTACTTGAGTAAGAACATGATACTGTGGGGGGTTGAGTAGAGGTGAGAGTGGCCTCACAGCAGTGTCTCCACCCCATATATCCATGAAGGTTGAGGAGGTCTACACCTGATCACCGTCTCCTTATTATGTGGTGAGCTTGCTGTTGTCAAGATGGTATAAGGCATCTCTATATATAGAGTCTGAACTAGTAGTAGCATACGCAGTTAAAATATACCAAGGGGGGCATGAGCTGGAAACAAGTTTCTGAATTCTGAACTAAGACATCTAGGACTGGGGATATTTTGACGTAAGGTGGAAACAACCTGTGGGCTAAAGCAGTGTTTCGGTTCAAACACATGGCCATGAACTGCCTGCTTATTTGGAAGGAGATATTATGAGTTGCGCAGAAGAGCTCTGTCTCTTCCATTAGTCTATGTAAAACTTGATGATGATGCAGCATTCACAATTTTAAATTTTGGTTTATCAATTTCCAACACAGCATCTCTGGCACATTTCGTTTGAGGAAAAACCTGCTCCTTCAGAATTAGTAGCGAAAATTTTGAGATGACGAATTATGGATCCTCCTGGACAGCGAATGGCTCTGTTTTATTTCAGAGGTTGTTGGTGAAAACTGTATTTATATGTGGATGTTCATAACGTTCATGACATCGAAGGTACTCCTATAACCTCTATGGGCATCAATACTATGACTCTAATGGTCAACCGTCTAGTGTATGCATGGCTATAGACGCTAGGACCTTCAGTCCATCAGAGAGTACGAAACAATACAGTTTTGTGGTATCAATGTTAACTACACATCTGCTTTAGCAGAAGCTTAAGAATGAAAACAGGATCAGGAAAAAAATATTATCCCAGAAAATAAAGAAGTCACTTCCCTGCTGAATCCTTTTTCATCATACCACTAAATTGCAGGAGCGCTGAATTTCGTAGTGAGGGGTAAGGGCGAGAGAAAATGTGGCCCTGGACTCGCACCTCATTGTCCCTTTGCCAGCCTCCATTTTCCTCTAGCTCAATCATACCGAGAGCAAAGAATCCCCACGAGAAACCTCCCCGTCCTCCCCACTATGAAATTTCTCTCTTGTCAGTTCTGGAAGAAATTGGTTAGAAACCTCCCCACGAGAAACCTCCCCGTCCTCCTCCTCCTCCCGGCGCTATCCTTCTCCTTGCGCCGTTTCCCCCATCTTTCTCAAGGATTCATCTCCGACCAAGAACCCTAGAGAACCCTAGCTATGAGATGGGAAGGATGAGGAGTAGGAGGCGGACGTACCGGTGAGAATGCTGCCGACGGAGGAGAGAGTCGGCGGTGGAAGGGCGTCGCGTCGCCGTCGCTGTGGTCGACGAGATCGCCGCGTTGTCGCCGCCCAGTCCTCGCCTCCTCTGTCGTGGATTGTTTCCACAGGTCGGTCGGCAAGATTTTTTTTCCAGACCATCTAAGTGGAGGATGAATGTGTTGGGTTGGGCTAATTTTCCAGGCGGGGTGTAACCGAAGACCCGATTTTCATAAGCTGGAAAAAAAAACTGGTCGAGTTGGATCGGATTGGATTGGGCCACAATCCAGGTCATTCCATGCCTCGGTTGGATTAAACGAAGGAGGCCTAAAGGTTTTATTTCCATGGTCCTGTCAGCAGCTGTTTCAATTGTGAAAATCTTTCAGATCGTGTAGTTGCTGATTGGTTGGGTGCTGACACTGATGGATACAAATACCTTCCATCTTCTGTTTATATAACACGGAAGTGATAACAAAATGTATTAACTGAAGATTTCAATTCAAGTCTTCCAGACATAGACAAATTACAAAGGAGAAAACGATATGGATGTAAATTATAAATTACTTTGGGGGCTTGGTCGGCCGTTTGCGAGCAGCAGGAGTGGAAGGGCGATCTGGGGGCAACTTGTGGCCTGCTGCGTTCAGGTTCCGGCGCGGAGACGGGGAACCGGCGTGGTGGCGCAGGCGTGCAGCTAGCCGTCGGCAGAGGCGGCGGCCTGCACGGTGCGAGGCGGGAGGCGAATCTGATCAGGGAAGGAGAAGAGGACAGTGTGGCGGCTCGCACGGCAGGGCAGCGGACGGACGCAGGGGAGAGGGGAGGGGGGGCCGGCGGCGAGCGGGTGTCTTGTTGCTGACAGCCTGCAGGTGAGGCACACGGGTTTGTGTCTTCGTCCGGTAGGACAGAATAATTGGGGCGTTCGTGGGCTATATACGGATGGGGTGGACACGAGCCAAATCTCAGTACGTAGGGGTATGAAAAATTTAGCAGGACGCAGGCCATGGCCTTGGTTGCAAGGGTCCCAGCTCTAGACTGGGTTGGGCCATGGTGGACTACTTTTCAGGAAAAAATAAAGCAAAACTATCACATGTGGAACAACGAGTTGTCACATTGGATGTTTTTATAGCCCAGTCCAACCGAGATATTCTCATCTCCACCCACAATTTGTTGTTTGTTAGCCCGGGTCAAGTCAACTCAGCACTGCTGGTCTCATGCAAAAAAAGACGCAACCATGCTAGGTTGCGAAGATCAATTCGAGTTTTGCAAGTCGCTCGAGCGGAGCTCGTCCCGCAAAGCACTGTTCGGGGGCCCACCATGACCCCTAAACTTGCGTCCCCAACCCCGTCCTCCTCTCTTCTCCCAGCGTTCGGCCGCTCTCCTCTCCCGCGTCGGCCGCCCTACTTTCGTGCCCCTGTCATCCTCTCCAGCAGGACCAAGGGACGCCGAACCCCACCACCACCAAAGAGAGGCTCTTGCGCCGGCCCTTCTCCTGCTCTGGCCCTCCTACCATCCTCCTCCTCTCCCACTGTCTCTCCTCCCCTCCAGCCTGACATCGCCTCCGAGAACCACCACCTCCAGCGCCCCACGGCTCTCCACGTCCCTCAGCAACCATCGTCGCCCCATGGTTTGCCATGGCCCTAAGCAGCCACCGCTGGCACCCTAGGACCCGATTGCTTTTTCTTTGTTTTATTTAGGGGCCCTTGTGTGATAGTTTGGACCACTCCATGATTTCCTAGTTTTGGGCCAATATCAACCCATAAGGGCTACCAAACGAAGTATGAGTTGCAGCTCCTCTCAAGACATATGGACTAACAAACACACCATAAATTTTCAGGCCAGCTTGTATGAGGTCAGATATCTCAAGTGGGAGAGTGAATTAGAAGTGACACGGTCTACCAAACACACCCATAACTATCTACTTAGGCTTTTTGACAAAAAAAATCTACATTGGGGTAGGTGTGTGACACATAGCACTGATCGTAAGATTTATGCATGTTAAGCCATTTTCTAACCGTTCGGGTTCACCTGTCGGTTTTGTTTTGCAAAAGCCCCAAAATCTATTTTCTTACTACTTCTTAGCACAGTAAATATCTCCACATCACTGACTTATATGACCCACTTTTACGGTAAAATATCTCCACATCATCGGGAGTGCCGGTGTAGTCATAAAGTTTGGTATTTCTTTCTCCCATATTTACCAATAGAGTTGATACTATTTTATGTGTTTTTGTGTTTTAGAGGAAAACTAAAAAGAAAAAGACTAAAAACAAGAACAAATAAAATTACTTTGAAAATCTAAAGGAGAGGGAAAAACTCACAGTGGTGCAACCTCCCCAAGCTTAGGTGTTTACACAAAGTTGGTGTCGACGGTGCCAGAAAATGTTCTAGCAGTTGTAGTGGAAATTATCTAGGCACCTCCCACTGTGAAATCTCTCTAGAAATTCCCCGGCAACAGCGCCATAAAATGTTCTTGATGGCAACAACTACGTATACCAATTCGTTGGGACTCCAAGTACAGAGTGTTGTAGCAAGCTTCTTTTCCCCATAAGGGTGACTCGAGGGTTAATACCAAACTCTCGGGGAATTATTGGCTTGGAGATTTATTATTCCTCTCCTCTTCAAGCAACCTACAAAGCAAAGTTTTGTCTTATGTCCCCAAATCCACCATGTGGTTGTCAAGCACAAGGTTTCATATTAGTATTATGAAATAACAATAATGAATAAAGTAAAGTAAACAAATAAAATCTAAGCAAGCAAGACAATAGCAATAAAAGATAGTTGTTTTGGGGTTTTGTGTGTGTGCAAGTGAAGAAAGTATTTTTGTATTTTTTAAATAATAAATTGTAGAAAATATAAAGTGTGATAGTGGTGTTGGAAAAGTGTTTTTTATGGTTTAAAATGGACCTGAGTTCATGGGTTCACTTGTCTGCTCTCTTTTTTGGTTACAGTGGACACAAAAAATTCATCAAAGACATAATATGGGGAGCACTTCTACATGTGTTTGATAAGCATTCATATGGACTTTACGTCCTAACATAGATATGATGCAACACATATCTCTTATACTCCTGAAGAAAGGGAAAACTACAAGCAATCTTGAATTAAGTATCAATAGAGTTCAGCCTTAAATATTTTGACATGATGTTTGAATCACAAATATGCTACCTTGACCAAACAAAATTATCTAGCTGTCATAAGATAATTATAGCATATGAATTCACTTTATACCTAGTGAGGCAGCAAAAGAAAGGTAAATACCATTGTAGATCTTGAATTTGTTGTCACTATTCAATCACTACCATCATGCTACTCCATCTAATACACACTTCCCCCCCCCCCCCCCCCCCACATTCTCTTGCATACAAGTTGGATCAGAACAAGTACTTAAAAATGGGGTACATGATATGCATCTATCAATATATATTACACGTAATAGGTTCCAATCTGATATATCAAATCATAGAATAAAGATCCACCACATAGGAATTACAAATATGGCCATAATCATGTTGGGCAGTTTATACGGTACTATATCTATGAAGAACAAGAGAGATAGAGAGATCAAGCTACTACCAAAAACCCATAGTCTAAAGGTGTACTACTCCCTCTTCATCATGGTGATGATGGTAGAGACGTTGGAGAAGGTTGAGATCCCTCCAGCGGCGGCGGCGGCGGAGTTTCCCCCTCCAATCTTCATTGGTTCTAGATCTGTTTTGGTGTTTCGGTGTTTCTGTGGTGCCTCTCTCCAGGAAGTTTCGAGGGGCCCTTTATATAGTGGTTTTTAGGTCATACGAAGGATGTGGGCAAAAGATCGAAGAGAATCTACGGTCGAGGAAAGAAAGAGCTTGGGTGGCACGCCCACCCTTACTAGGTGTGCCACCTAGGCCCTTTTGGCCCTCCTAGCTCATCTGGTGAGGTCCAAGTGCTCTAGATGCTTCTCTTGGTGAAATATTGACGCTCCCGAAAGCCCGACTTCATTTGACTTTGTTTAGGTCCCTGGAAGACAACAATACACAAAACAGGGTTTCCCTGTCCTGCAGAGTTATAAACAAAATAAAGGGGATCATTGGTAAATTCCCATAAATCAATGTAAAACATGAATATAACATCATATATGTAGCAAATACGTGGGAATGTGTGCATATTTCATGTATCAATGTTGTCCTCCTTCTCTCTATTCAGGGCACCACAAAAAGCACACACCCCACAGTCACACCCCTTCTTCCTCAAAACAAAAAAGTCCCCACTCTCGATCCACACACCCAATGGACCCCACCTAGAACATCACCACATATCCACGTGAGGACATTGGCGAGGAGCGCATTGCAATAGTTTCACTGAGGACATCGGGCGCAAGTCCGCTGTGAGGTGGCGAAGGAGGGAAGTTTGCGTCAATAGATGTAGATCCCGGCGTAGTGGATGATGAAGACATAGGTGCAGGTGGATCGGGTTGCACGTCAGGGTTTGGAGTGGATTCGACTGTCATGACAGAGCTGGATTCTGCGACAGGAGTTTGAGTGGTTTTGACTGCCGCGACAGGAAAAGATGGTGAAAACAAATACCACAACAGGACATGAATTTTTGGTAGGGTCGTTGGGTCTCGTGATGATGTGGAAGGGATCAAGGGTGGAACTTCGAGTAGGGACTGGCGGTGTAGATGACTCGAAAAATTTGTGTGTGTGTGTGTGGGGGGGGGGGGTGTACGGTTAGCAAAAGGAAAAATATATTCAACAAAATTTACATGATGTGGCACATGAATATGATGTTGGAGATATGCCCTAGAGGCAATAATAAATGTAGTTATTATTATATCTTTGTGTTTATGATAAATGTTTACATTCATGCTATAACAGTATTAACCGAAAACATTAATACTTGTGTAATTTGTAAACTAAAATAGAGTCCCTAGTAAAGCCTCTTTATAATACTAGCTTGTTGGGTAATAGATGATCATGGTTTCCTGATCATGAACATTGAGATGTTGTTAAAAACAAGATCATATCATTAGGAGAATGGTATGATGGACATACTCCTATAGATAAGCGTAGCATAAAGATCAAGTCATTTTAATTGTTCAATTGCTATAAGCTTTGTGATACATAGTAACCTAATTCCTTCGACCATGAGATCATGCTAATCACCATCACCGTAAGGATGCTTTGATGACATCAAACACCACACCGTAACTGGGTGGCTATAAAGATGGCATTGAGTGTTCGGAAAGTATGGGTTGAGACACATGGATCAAGAGTGGGATTTGTCCATCCATATGACGGATAGATATACTCTGGGACCTCTCGGTGGAATGTCATCCAATTAGCTTGAAAGCATGTGACTGGCTCACAAGGGATCACATACCATGGGAACGAGAAAAGAGTACTTATCGGTAACGAGGTTGAACTAGGTATGCAGAGATACCGACGAGCAAAACCTCGGATAAGTAAACTATCGTGAGACAAAGGGAAATTGGTATCATATGTAAGTGGTTCATTCGATCGCAAAGTAATCGTAGAAATATGTGGGAGCCATATGAATTTCTAGATTCCTCTATTGGTTATTGATCGGAGAAGTGTCTCGATCATGTCCGCATAATTCACGAACCGTAGGGAGACACACTTAAGGATTCGATGTTGTTGAGTAGTTATGGAATGATGAGTAAGAGACTGAATGTTGTTCGGAATCTCGGATGGGATCCGGGATATCACGAGGAGATCCAGAATGGTCCGGAGAATAAGATTCATATAAGGAAAGTCCTATTTCGGAGTTCGGGAATGATTCCGGTGTTTTCACCAGGAATGTTCTAGAAGGGTCCGGAAGGTCCGACACTCCGGAGGGGAAGGGTACATGGATGTGTCATGACAATATGGAATGGTTGCATCATGTACTAGGTCACTTGGCTGGGCAAAATAAAGAGATAAATCAAATCAAAGTTTGAAAGTCAAACGCCAATTTGAAAAAGTCAAATCTCAAGTTTGCTTGGTGGAGGGAGAGTAGGAAACCTACTTGGGGAGGAAGTCCCCTCCCTGCACCCGCCGACCAAGGAGGAGGAATTGGAGAAGGACTCCCTCCTCCCAACCGGCCACCCTCCACCTATATAAGGAGGGGTAGGGCTGGCCCCTGCCCACCCACCTCAAACCCTAGCTCTGGCGCCTCCACCTCCAAGTGCAGCCGCCGCCTAGGGTTTCCCCTCCAACTCGGCGACTTGGGGCTTACCCAAGCCCTAGCCGCCGGCCACACCCTCCCCTTGGTGCCCTCTAAACCCTAGATCACCAAGGCCTCTCTCATACTCCACCATACTCGCTCCGGCTTAAGGCGAAGCCCTGCGAGATCTCCCCTCTACTTCCGACACCACGCTGTCGTGCTGCTGGAATCGCGAGGAGAGTGCTACAACCTCCGCTGCCTGCTGGAACAAGGGAGAGGAAGGTCTTCATCGAGTACCGAATGTGTGACCGACTGCGGAAGCGCTGCCGGAACGCGGCGTCGGAAGGATCGTCTACGCGATCTTGAGATCAGCAAGTGTACGGCTACATCACCCACGAGAATCTGCTCTCGTTAACCGCTTTGGAATCTTCGAGGGTGAGTTCCTCTATCAACTTGTTGCTACAATCTAGTAGATAGATTTTGGCTTGTTTGTGTGCATGCGGTAGAATTTTTTTGTTTTCCATGCTACAAACCCCTACAGTGGTATCAGAGCCGTGTCTATTTGTAGATATGTTGCACGAGTATAACACAATGGTCATTGTGGGCGGTGGTGCTTTTATTATCAATTGCTTTTTGTGTACTTTGCATCTTGAGGTATGATGGGATGAAGCAGCCCGGGCTAACTTTACATGACATCGATCATGAGACTTGCTCCACGCTCAACATGCAACTTGTATTGCATAAGTGGCTTTGCGGGTGCCTGTCTCTCCCATCATAGTATAGATCCAATTTACAACAGGCACTTGATAGTTCAAGCATCAACGTTGTGGTTCTTGTTCGTAAGTTAGAACGACACTTATTGAAAGCCCCAAACCACGTAAAAAATGCAAAGAAAATTAGAGGCGCCTAACTTTGTTTTGCAGGGGTGTGCTGTGATGTGATATGGCCATGATTGTGATTATATTTGATGTATGCAATGTTCCTTATTGTAAGTTGGCAACCGGCAGGAGCCATATGGTTGTCTTGAAATTCCGTTAAGGCCTGCGTTTCTATTCAAAGTAGTTGTAATAGTTGAAGCTGGTGGATGACAACCATGAAACGGCGCCATTGACCTTGACGCCATACCGGTGATGATGGAGATCATGATTATGCTTGAAGATGGAGATCGGAAGCACAAGAAGAAAGGCCATATCATATCACATATTATGAATTGTATGTGATGTTAATACTTTTATGCATCTTGTATTGCTTAGTTCACGATGGTAGCATTATAAGATGATCCCTCAAGCACACAATTTCAAGTTTTAAAGTGTTCACCCTTAGTAAGCACTGTTGCTAAAGCTCATTGTTTTGAAGCACCACGTGATGATCGGGTGTGTTAGATTCTGCGAGTGTATACAACGTGAGCAAGTCAAATTTGCTCATGCGGAAGCTAAGGTTTGATCTTGATGAGCCTAGCATGTACAGACATGGTCTCGGAACACGGATCACCGAAAGGTAAAGCATGAGTCATATAGTAGATATGATGAACATGTTGATTGTTCGCTAGTGAAGCTACATCAACTCTCGTGATGATCGGTTTTGATGTGGTGGATTTGGTTCGTGTGATCACTAAAACAATATGAGGGATATTGTTTTGAGTGGGAGTTCACCTAGATTAATTTAACTATTAATTAGAACTCAATTTGTCATAAACTTAGTCTAAACTATTGCAAATATGTTGTAGATCAATGGCGGCCCCTACCATCAATTTTAATGCGTTCCTAGAGAAAGAAAATTTGAAAAACAATGGAAGCAACTTCGCGGATTGGTTCCGCAATTTGAGGATTGTCCTCAATGCTGGTAATTTGATCTATGTGCTGGATGCACCGCTGGGTGACCTGCCTGCAGCTACTGCTACCGATGAAGTAAAGAATGTTTACCTCACTCGGAAGAATCAGTACTCCATAGTTCAGTGTGCTATATTGTATGGTTTGGAATCGGAGCTTCAGAAAAGGTTTGAGAACCATGACCCACATGATATTGTCCGTGAACTCAAAATGATATTTGAGGCTCACGCGACAGTTGAGAGTTATGAGGCTTCTAAAAAGTTCTTTAACTGCAAGATGGAAGAGGGCAGCTCCGTCAGTGAGCACGTGCTTAAGATGTCTGGGCACGCAAACAAACTCCAAAGTTTGGGTATAGTGATTCCTAATTATTTGGGGATTCATCGTGTCCTCCAATCACTACCACCAAGTTACAAGAACTTTGTGATGAACTACAATATGCAAAACATGGACAAGACGTTGCTAGAACTCTTCTCCATGTTGAAATCTGCAGAAGTGGAGATCAAGAAAGAGCATCAAGTGTTGTTGGTCAATAAGACCACCAAATTCAAGAAGCAAGGCCAGTCTAAGAAAAATGGGAACTTCAAGAAGGGCGGGAAGAAAGTTTCCGCGCCGACGAAGAAGACCAAGGCTGGGCCTAAGCCTGATACTGAGTGCTTTTACTGCAAGGGAGAGGGTCACTGGAAGCGGAATTGCCCAAAGTACTTGGCGGATTTGAAGAACGACAACATCAAGAAGAAAGGTATATACGATATACATGTTATTGATGTGTATCTCACTAGTACTCGTAGTAGTGCCTGGGTATTTGATACTGGTTCGATTGCTCATATTTGTAACTCGAAACAGGTGCTGCAGAATAAACGGAAGCTAGCGAAGAACAAGGTGACGATGCGCGTTGGAAATGGATCAAAGGTTGATGTGATCGCGGTCGGCACGCTAACTCTTCATCTACCATCGGGATTAGTTTTATACTTAAATAATTGTTATTTGGTGCCTGCGTTGAGCATGAACATTATATTTGGATCATGTTTATTGCGAGACGGTTACTTGTTTAAGTCCGAGAATAATGGTTGTTCGATTTATATGAGTAATATGTTTTATGCACATGCACCTTTGATAGATGGTCTATTCTTATTGAATCTCGATGGTAGTAATACACACATTAATAACATTGAGGCTAAACGTTTTAAATTGAGCGATAACACGACATATATGTGGCACTGTCGTCCTGGTCACATTGGAGTGAAGCGTATGAAGAAACTCTATTCCGATGGACTTCTTGAATCACTTGATTTTGAATCACTTGAAAGATGCGAAGCATGTCTAATGGGTAAAATGACTAAGACTCCATTTTCTGGTATGATGGAGCGAGCTACGGACTTATTGGAAATCATACATACCGATGTGTGTGGTCCAATGAGTGTAGCATCGCACGGTGGTTATTGTTATGTTCTTACCTTCACGGATGACTTGAGTAGATATGGGTATATCTATTTCATGAAACATAAGTCCGAAACTTTCAAGAAGTTTAAGGAATTTCAAAGTGAGGTAGAGAATCAACGTAACAAGAAGATTAAATTTCTACGATCTGATCGTGGAGGTGAATATCTAAGTTACGAGTCTGGCGAGCATTTGAAGAAATGTGGAATACTTTCACAATTGACACCGCCGGGAACACCACATCGTAATGGTGTGTTCCGAACGTCGTAATCGAACTCTCTTAGATATGGTTCGTTCTATGATGTCACTTACAGATTTACCGCTATCGTTTTGGGGTTATGCATTAGAAACAGCCATATTCACTTTAAATAGGGCACCATCTAAATCCGTTGAAACGACACCGTATGAATTATGGTTTGGGAAGAAACCTAAATTGTCGTTCCTTAAAGTTTGGGGTTGCGAAGCTTATGTAAAGAAGTTACAGCCCCACAAGCTTGAACCCAAAGCGGAAAAATGCGTCTTCATAGGATACCCGAAGGAAACTATTGGGTATACCTTCTATCATAGATCCGAGGGCAAAATCTTTGTTGCTAAGAATGGATCCTTTCTAGAGAAGGAATTTCTCTCGAAAGAAGTGACTGGAAGGAAAGTAGAACTCGACGAGGTTGTTGAACCTTCTCTCGAACTTGCGAGTAGCGCAACACCGGAAGTAGTTCCTGTGGCGCCTACACCAATAAGAGAGGAAGCTAATGATGTTGATCATGAAACTTCGATTGAACTTACTACGGAACCTGGCAGGTCAACGAGAACTCGTACCACTCCTAATTGGTATGATCCCGTTATGAGTGTCATGTTGGTGGATAACACCGATGACCCTGTGACATATGAGGAAGCAATGATGAGCCCAGATTCCAATAAATGGCAAGAAGCCATGAAATCCGAGATTGGATCCATGTACTAAAACAAAGTATGGACTTACCGGATGGCCGGAAGGCTGTCGATAACAAATGGATTTTCAAGAAGAAAACAGATGATGATGGTAATGTTACTATCTATAAAGCTCGACTTGTCGCAAAAGGGTTTCGACAAATTCAAGGAGTTGACTACGATGAGACTTTCTCACTAGTAGCGAAGCTAAAGTCTATAAGGATTATGTTAGAAATCGCTGCATATTATGATTATGAGATATGGCAGATGGATGTCAAAACGGCGTTCCTCAATGGAGACATTGATGAAGAGTTGTATATGATGCAACCCAAAGGTTTTGTTGATCCTAAAGATGCTAACAAGGTGTGCAAACTTCAACGGTCCATATATGGATTGAAGCAAGCATCCCGAAGTTGGAATCAACGTTTTGATAAGGTAATCAAAAGCTTTGGTTTTATACAAACTTATGGAGAAGCCTGTATTTACAAGAAAGTGAGTGGGAGCTCTGTAGCATTCTTAATACTATATGTAGATGACATATTGTTGATTGGGAATGATGTAGACCTTCTTAATAGTGTCAAGGATTATTTGAATAATAGTTTTTCAATGAAAGATCTTGGCGAAGCAGCTTACATATTAGGCATAAAGATTTATAGAGATAGATCGAGACGCCTGATATCATTGTCACAAAGTACATATTTGGACAAAGTTCTAGAGAGGTTTGGAATGGAAGATAGCAAGAAAGGGTTCTTGCCCATGTTGCCCAATACGACCTTGAGTAAAACTCAAAGTCCTGCTACGGCAGAAGCTAGGGAAAGGATGAGTAAGACTCCCTATGCCTCAGCCATAGGATCTCTAATATATGCCATGCTATGTACTAGACCCGACATTGCATATGCTGTTAGTTTGACTAGCAGATATCAAAGTGATCCAGGAGTGGATCATTGGACAGCGGTCAAAAGCATCCTTAAGTACTTGAGAAGAACTAAGGATATGGTTCTTTCTTATGGAGGTGAAGAACAACTCGTTGTAAATGGTTACCCCGATGCTAGTTGGGACACCGATCAGGATGATTCTAAATCTCAATCTGGATACGTATTTACTTTGAATGGTGCAGCAGTTAGCTGGAGGAGTGCAAAGCAAAGCATTGTGGCGAGATCTTTAACTGAATCGGAATACATAGCTGCTTCGGAGGCTTCACAAGAAGCGATATGGATGAAGGAGTTCATTACAGAGCTCGGTGTGGTTCCAAGTGCGTTGGACCCAATGTCTATCTACTGTGATAACATGGGAGCCATAGCCAATGCGCAAGAACCAATGTCACACAAGAAGCTGAAGCACATCAAGCTACGTTTTCACGCTATTCGAGAACATGTACAAGATGGTGACATAAAGATTTGCAAAGTACACACAGATCTGAATGTGGAGGATCCGTTGACTAAACCTCTCCTGAGGGCAAAACATGACCAACATCAAACTGCCATGGGTGTTCGGTATATTACCATGTAATCTAGATTAGTTGACTCTAGTGCAAGTGGGAGACTGTTGGAGATATGCCCTAGAGCCAATAATAAATGTAGTTATTATTATATCTTCGTGTTTATGATAAATGTTTACATTCATGCTATAACAGTATTAACCGAAAACGTTAATACTTTTGTGATTTGTAAACTAAAATAGAGTCCCTAGTAAAGCCTCTTTATAATACTAGCTTGTTGGTTAATAGATGATCATGGTTTCCTGATCATGAACATTGAGATATTGTTAACAACAAGATCATATCATTAGGAGAATGGTATGATGGACATACTCCTATAGATAAGCGTAGCATAAAGATCAAGTCATTTTAATAGTTCAATTGCTATAAGCTTTCTGATACATAGTAACCTAATTCCTTCGACCATGAGATCATGCTAATCACCATCACCGGAAGGATGCTTTGATGACATCAAACACCACACCATAACCGGGTGGCTATAAAGATGGCATTAAGTGTTCGGAAAGTATGGGTTGAGACACTTGGATCAAGAGTGGGATTTGTCCATCCATATGACGGATAGATATACTCTGGGCCCTCTCGGTGGAATGTCATCCAATTAGCTTGCAAGCATGTGACTGGCTCACAAGGGATCACATACCACGGGAACGAGAAAAGAGTACTTATCGGTAACGAGGTTGAACTAGGTATGCAGAGATACCGACGATCAAAACCTCGGATAAGTAAACTATCATGAGACAAAGGGAAATTGGTATCGCATGTAAGTGGTTCATTCGATCGCAAAGTAATCATAGAAATATGTGGGAGCCATATGAATTTCCAGATTCCTCTATTGGTTATTGATCGGAGAAGTGTCTCGATCATGTCCGCATAATTCGCGAACCGTAGGGAGACACACTTAAGGATTCGATGTTGTTGAGTAGTTATGGAATGATGAGTAATGTTGTTCGGAGTCTCGGATGGGATCCGAGATATCACGAGGAGATCCGTAATGGTCTGAAGAATAAGATTCATCTAAGAAAAGTCCTGTTTCGGAGTTCGGGAATGATTCCGGTGTTTTCACCGGGAATGTTCTAGAAGGGTCCGGAAGGTCCGACACTCCGGAGGGGAAGGGTACATGGATGTGTCATGACAATATGGAATGGTTGAATCATGTACTAGGTCACTTGGTTGGGCAAAATAAAGAGATAAATCAAATCAAAGTTTGAAAGTCAAACGCCAATTTGAAAAAGTCAAATCTCAAGTTTGCTTGGTGGAGGGAGAGTAGGAAACCTACTTGGGGAGGAAGTCCCCTCCCTCCACCCGCCGACCAAGGAGGAGGAGTTGTAGGAGGACTCCCTCCTCCCAAGCGGCCACCCTCCACCTATATAAGGAGGGGTAGGGCTGTCCCCTACCCACCCACCTCAAACCCTAGCTCTGGCGCCTCCACCTCCAAGTGCAGCCGCCGCCTAGGGTTTCCCCTCCAACTCGGTGACTTGGGGCTTACCCAAGCCCTAGCCGCCGGCCACACCCTCCCCTTGGTGCCCTCTAAACCCTATATCACCAAGGTCTCTCTCATACTCCACCATACCCGCTCCGGCTTAAGGCGAAACCCTGCGAGATCTCCCCTCTACTTCCGACACCACACCGTCGTGCTGCTGGAATCGCGAGGAGAGTGCTACAACCTCCGCTGCCTGCTGGAACAAGGGAGAGGAAGGTCTTCATCGAGTACCGAACGTGTGACCGACTGCGGAAGCGCTGCCGGAACGCAGCGCCGGAAGGATCGTCTACGCGATCTTGAGATCGGCAAGTGTACGACTACATCACCCACGAGAATCTGCTCTCGTTAACCTCTTTGGAATCTTCGAGGGTGAGTTCCTCTATCAACTCGTTGCTACAATCTAGTAGATAGATCTTGGCTTGTTTGTGTGCATGCGGTAGAAATTTTTTGTTCTCCATGCTACGAACCCCTACATATGACCTAATAAAAAATCTAAGGAACATAACCCTTTGTGTTCATCGAAGTAACCTAGAAACACATAAGAAACAAATAAGGGTGCTAATTTCTGAGGAGAGGTAGCATATGCATTAGCAAAGCAAAGGCAGCCAAAAACACGAAGTTCAGAATAATTAGGATGGCATAGAAAAGGAAAAAATATGGAGTGGTGTTAGGATTGGTTTAGGAGGGACGGATATAGAGTAGATATGTGGTAGTGTGCAAGCCCTCAACCCAAAATTTTGGTGGCATAGATGTGTGTATTAAAAGAGTTCGAACATGTCATTAAGAGTGCGAAGAGAGCGCTCTGCTTTGTTGTTTTGAGGAGATGTATATGGGCATGAGAAACGTAAAAGTATGCCATGTTGAAGAAAGAAATTATGATTATGAAATTTTTGAAATTCGTGGCCTTTGTGACACTGTATAAATCGTATGGTTAGAAATAAGTGGGTGGTGACATATCGTTGAAAGTTGAGAAAAGTTGTATGAACATCGGATTTATTTTGCAAGGAAAAATTCCAAACAAAGTGGGTATAATCATCCAGTATAACAAGATAGTATTTGAATCTGGAGACACTAGCATGTGGTGACATCCATAAATCACAATGTAACAATTCAAAAGGAAAAGTGCTAGTGGAACTAAAGGTAAGGCGCACATGTTTGCCTTGTTGACACGACTGATGCGTGCAGCAGCACTTTGTTGGGAAACTGATACGTCCAATTTGCATCACCATTCTACATCATTATTTGCCTCTATTCATTGATATATGTCTTATTATGAGGTGTTACTTATGTCTTTTCCTCTATTTTTGCATGTTGGATGATTCTCGGAGGATGGACTGCCAGAGTCAGGTTTCTGTTGGAAAATGAGGTGTTTTGATGCAATTCCGTGAAGATCAGAAAAATACCAGAAAAAATATTGGAAAATATATTTTCCTAGAAGATGGAGGAAGCCAGAAGGGGAGGCGTAGCCGTGCCACACGGGGCCCACACCCCCCTAGGCGTGGGCCCACCTTGCCCCGGTCCTAGGGCAGGTGTGGCCCACCTGGCCGGCTCCCGACTCCGCCCTCTCGCCTATATCTGCCCCACGGAACCCTAATACCTGGGGGCAACCACAAAAAGATTTCCGCCGCCTCTAAGGGCGGAAAACACCAAGAGAGAAAGAGCTCTCCGGCAGACAGATTTCTGTCGGGGAAATTCCTTCCCAGAGAGGGGAGATCGTCGCCATCAACACCGTCTTCAAGCTAGGCTTCATCGGGATCATCATCATCATCCACACCATCATCTCCACCAGCACCATCATCACCACTCCGTCCCGCTGTAACAATTGTGTTGGATATTGCTTTAGTTCTTAGGGGAAACTTTTCCGGTGTTAATTACTATTATAGTTGATGCTTGTGAGTGGAACCATTGGATTATTATTTATGTTCAGATTGTTATCCATCACCATATCATCTTTGATCTTGATCCATATGATGTCTTGTGAGTAGTTCGTTTAGTTAATGCGGACATGGGAGAAGTCATGTTGTTAGTAGTGGATTTGTGTTGAGTTATTATTCAATGGTTTAGCATTTAAGCTATGGTGCTATTCTTCTAGTGGTGTCATGTGAACATCGAGTACATGATACTTCATCATTTATGGGCCTAGGGGAATGCATTGTGTATTTGTCTACTAATTGTGGGGTTGTCGGAGTAACAGAAACCTGAACCCCTGTTAGGACACCTTTGCATAAGGGAGTGTAGGATCTCAGAGTTTAAGGTTGTGGTTAGGTTTATATCTTAATTACTTTCCTGTAGTTATGCATGTTTGCAGGGGGTTTAATCACAAGTATGTATTAGTCCAAGTAAGGTAGGTACATTAGCACAGGTTCACCCACACAACACTTACAACACCAAAGAAGGGTACTCAGCTATATGAAGCGAAAGCACTTGACAGAATTCCCATGTGTCCTCGAGAATGTTTGGTCCTTATAAGTATTTCCACCGGCTTGTCCTTTGCTAAGAAAGGATTGGGCCACTTGCTGCAGTTGTTCGTTGTCTTCATTACTTGCACTTTGTTTTGTTGCTTTATCAGAAAACCCCTAAAAGTCCATTTGCTAAGTATTTACAGAGATTTCCTGCTCCATACCACTAGTCAACACCTTTCGCTCCTCGTTGGGATCGACACTCCTATTTATCGGAAGTACTAATATACACCCCCTATACTTGTGGGTCATCAAGACTATTTCTGGCGCCGTTGTCGGGGAGTGAAGCGCTATTGAAGAGTGGAACTGGTAAAGAAAACTTCTACTATGAGTATTGCTTTTTGTTTCTATTTGTTACTTTGTTTCCAATATGGATAACCCACTTGGTTTTCTGTTTGGTAAAACTACTACCACTCTTAGGGTAGTATATGAACCGCCACCTGTTGAGATAGATCCTTTTAAGATACCTACAAGTATTGTTGATCGTGTTATGGATAATTATTATTTTGGGGATGGAACTGTCCAACCTGGTGATCACTTGCTTTTTATCCATTAATTATGCAGGTTGTTTAAGTGTGCAGGTATCACAAATAAACATGTGAAGAAGAAGTTACTCTCTATATCCTTGAAAGGGAGAGCTGAAGAATGGTATAAGCTGCTGAAGAATGAACAATCCATGGAATGGGAGGAAATGATTTCTCTCTTTTATTCTAAATTCTATCCTCCCAGTGAGATTCATAAGGATAGAAATCTGATATATAACTTTTGTCCTCGTGATGGAGAGAGTACAACTCAAGCTTGGGGGAGATTGAAGTTACTAATGCTTAAATGTCCTATTCATGAACTCCCTAACAATATTATTATCAATATTTTTAATGATAGGCTTTCTCTTCATGATAAATATTTACTAGATGCTTCTTATGTTGGATCATTCACACGTATGAAGGAAGAAGCTAAATGGGATCTACTAGACCGTATTCAAGAGAACACTGAAGCTTGGGAGAATGACAAAGGAAGAAAGTCAGGTATAAACTATGATTATGAATGCATTAAATCTTTTATGGAAACTGATGACTTCCGTGATATTAGCAATGAGTTTGGTCTTGACTCCCAAGTTCTTGAAAAATGTTTGAAGGCCTTTGCCTCTTATATTGAAATTCCCAAAAAGGAGTCGCACAAGTACCATGCTCCTTATAAAGACATTGTTACCCATGTTCCTGCTAGCATAGAAGTTTGTACTGTTGATCCTATTTTGCCTGAACCTTATGTTGAGAAAATCCCTTTTCCTGCTAAGGTAAAGGAACATTCTATCATAACTAATGTGGTTAGAAAAAGTGCAAAGAAAACCGTGGAACCCGATGAGAAAATTAGTATTGAGCCTGCGGTAGCTATTGTGAAAGACCTTGTCACTAGAAATATAGAGGATGAGCATATTGTCTTCTGTGAAGATGCTTCTAATATTGTCTCTCATCCTGGAAAAGTTAGAAAAGCTAGTTTTCATGTTCTTTCTGTTAAAATTGGTGATCATTGCTATTATGGTTTATGTGATATTGGTGCTAGTTCTAGTGTTATTCCTTATGAAATTTACAGGAAAATGCATGAAATTGGTCCTTGTGAGCTTGAGTACATTGATGTGGTTATCCAACTTGCTAATAGAGAGACAGTCTGTCCCATTGGCATTGTAAGAGATGTGGAGGTTCTTTGTGGTAAGGTTAAATATCCAACTTGCTACCGTCATCTACTAAGCAATACAAGATGCATAAAGGATTAACATCACATGCAATTCAATATATATATGTGATATGATATGGCCTTTCTTCTTTGTGCTTCCGATCTCCATCTTCAAGCACGAACATGATCTCCATCATCACCGGCATTGCATCAAGGTCAATGACGCCTCTCCATGGTTGTCGTCCACCGGCTTCAACTATTACAACTACTTTTAATAGACACGCGGGTCTTAACATAAATTAAAGACAACCATATGGCTCCTGCCGGTTGCCAACTTACAATAAGGAACATTGCATACATCAAATATAATCACAATCATGGCCATATCACATCACTGCACACCCCTGCAAAACAAAGTTAGACGCCTCTACTTTCTTTGCATATTTTACGTGGTTTGGGGCTTTCAATAAGTGTCGTTCTAACTTACGAACAAGAACCACAACATTGATACTAGTATTGTTAATCACCCGTTGTAAATTGGATCTTAACTATGCTAGGAGAAACAGGCACCCGCAAAGCCACTTATGCAATACAAGTTGCATGTCAAGCGTGGAGCAAGTCTCATGAACGATGTCATGTAAGGTTAGCCCGGGCCGCTTCATCCCAACATACCGCAAGATGCAAAGTACACAAGAAGAAATCAACAATAAAAGCATCAACGCCCACAATGACCATTGTGTTCTACTCGTGCAACAGATCTACATATAGACACGGCTCTGATACCACTGTAGGGTTTCGTAGCATGGAAAACAAAAAATTTCTATCGCATACAAACAAACAAGCCAAGATCTATCTACTAGATTGTAGCAACGAGTCGATGGAATAACTTACCCTCGAAGATTCCAAAGTGTTTAACGAGAGCGGATTCTCGTGGGTTATGTAGTCGTACTCTTCCCGATCTCAAGATCGCGTAGACGATCCTTCCGGCGCTGCGTTCCGGCAGCGCTCCCGCAGTCGGTCACACGTTCGGTACTCGACGAAGACCTTCCTCTCCCTTGTTCCAGCAGGCAGCGGAGGTTGTAGCACTCTCCTCGCGATTCCGGCAGCACAACGGCGTGGTACCGGAAGTAGAGGGGAGATCCCGCAGGGCTTCGCCTTAAGCCGGAGCGAGTATGGTGGAGTATGAGAGAGAACTATTAGTGGTCTAGGGTTTAGACACACCAATTAGAAGGCTCTAATCCGAAGTCTAGGGCAATTAGAAGCTCTAAACCAAAACAGCTCTAAACCGGAGTCTAGGGCTAGGATTTAGATTAGAGGATAGGAACTTGTGTGTCTAGAGGAGGAGGCCCTGCCCCTCCTTTTATAGGTGGGAGGGGCGGCCAAGGGGAGGGAGTCCCTCCCCAAGTCGGCCTTGGGTGGCGCGCCAGCTTGGAGAGGAGGGACTCCTCCCCCAAGTCAGTTTCAACCTCCTCTTGCTTGTTTCCCACAGTTTCCTATTTTAGCCGTTTGACTTTCAAACTGGCCATTTGACTTTTCAGTTTTAGGATTCAATTTAATCCTTTATTTGGAACAGCAAGAACACTTAGTACATGATGCAATCATTCCAATATGTAATGACACATTCATGTACCCCTTCCCCTCCGGAGTGCCGGACATTCCGGAACCTTCTAGAACATTCCTGATGAAAACACCGGAATCATTTCCGAACTCCGAAACGGGACTTTACTTATATGAATCTTATTCTCCGGACCATTCTGGATCACCTCGTGATATCCCGGATCCCATCCGAGACTCCGAACAACATTCGGTCTCTTTCTCATAATACCATAACTACTCAAACAACGTCGAATCCTTAAGTGTGTCTCCCTACGGTTCATGAATTATGCGGACATGATCGAGACACTTCTCCGAACAATAACCAATAGAGGAATCTTGAAATTCATATGGCTCCCACATATTTCTACGATTACTTTGCGATCGAATGAACCACTTACATACGGTACCAATTTCCCTTTATCTCACGATAGTTTACTTATCCGAGGTCATGATCGTCGGTATCTCTGCATACCTAGTTCAACCTCGTTACCGATAAGTACTCTTTTCTCGTTCCCGTGATATGTGATCCCTTGTGAGCCAGTCACATGCTTGCAAGCTAATTGGATGACATTCCACCGAGAGGGCCCAGAGTATATCTATCCGTCATATGGATGGACAAATCCCACTCTTGATCCATGTGTCTCAACCAATACTTTCCGAACACTCAATGCCACCTTTTGTGGCATCCCGCAAAACCACTACTAGAAAATCGCGTTGAATTTGTGCATTGCATCGTCATCATCATGCATGGTCGGCATAAAACTATGTTTGCAAAGCCCGTTTTATTTTTCTAAAACGCCCCATCTTATTCAAATGCCAAAACCCCGGGTCTCCGGATTATTTTGTTTTGTTGCTGTCGGGTTGCAAACGGCCCAATTAAATTAAATAAAAGATTTATTTATTTTAATAGGGGCAGTCGAACGGGCCAACCCGACCCGAACGTCCGCCCCAGAATTTAAATCGGTCCAACCAGTCCCGCTCCTAAATCCTAAAGTTACCCACTAGTCTACCCAACCCAACCCTCCACCTCACCCTGGACACTCCCCTTGCGCCACCTCACCCCTCCCCTATCCCCTAGCCTATCCCTGCATGCCACCTAATCCTAACCCTCTCTCCCCACAAAACCCGGTCCCACCCCGCAGTGAACACACACCGGCTCACGCACACAGCGCGCGCACAACCCCACCATACACACGCAAGCCGCCCCAGTCAAACCCCACCCGCGTCCCTGGGCCCCACCCAGTCACCACCGCCTGCCGACCCCTCCTCCCACCCACCGACGCGGCCCACGCGCGGGACCCGCTCGCCCCACGCGCTCCTCCCTCTCTCCTTCCCCATCGTTTTCCCCATCCGCCTGCAACCCCCGCGGCGCACCACGCGCTCCCGCTGCGGCCTCTCCTCTGCTCCCCTCTCCGGCGACCGGCCCGCCGGCGCGGCCGCCCCTCTCCCCCCCAGCGACCCTCTGCCCCTCTGCGAGCCCCCAAGCCGGCGCGCACGCCCGCGCTGCCTCGCCCCGACGCCACCGCCTTCCTCCAACGCCCCTGCTCGCCGCCAGTCACGCGTCGGCCGCCGCCGGTGCGCCACCCCGAGCACCCTCCCTGCCCCGCGCCGGCTCCCTCACCCACGCCCCGTCCCGCCTCAAGCCACAGCCGACCCCGCCGCCGAGTCCGGCCGGCCCGCCGCCGTCGCGTCCGCCTGCGCCAGCGACTCCGGCCTCACCTGTCGTCGTCCTCGACCCTCCCCGTCGGAGCCACCTCGCCAGGACCACCCCGCCACTGCCCCCTCCTCGCCCTGCCAGCGTCCGCCACGCGCAGACGCGGCCCGCGTCCTCGCCGTCTTCCCGATGCCCTGCTCTGGCCGTTCCTCCTGGCTGCAGGTGGGGACCACCGCAAGTCCCTGTGGCTAACCGCGCGTCGTAGTCTCTGGCCATCTTGGGGTTTTCATCTGTGAAGCCGGCCGCCCTCCTCATGCATGCTGGAATCGCGCTAAGTCTGCCTGGTTGTTTGTCCCCAACAAGGAGGTGGTGAAGGTGCTGCGTGTGTTGGAGTGAGGCAATGTTGAACGTCCGAAGACCACGCGGCCCATGAACATCTCGTCAGGATCTACCTCACGGGCGCCAAGTGCTCCGTCTTCGAGAACTGATGCATCAAGGTCGCGCCGAGATGGTACCTCTAGAAGGCTACCGGTACCGCACCCCAAGTTCGTCATCGACAATCGAAGCCGGTACTCCAAGATCTCCGACCCGGAATCCACAAACGCCAAGATCTCCAATCGGAACCCTAGAACGCCGAGACCCCAATACGACAAGAACTCCTTCCCGCACCGATGCCCGAGGAGGCGAAACGCCAAGGCCTTCGACACGGAACCCTGAACCCCGACGACCCCCGAACACCAAGATCGACCCGATGGCGCGGACCCGACAAGATCCCCGCGACAACAAGAACGACAGCGACCGGGAGAACCCGATGCCCCGACGCCAGAACAAGTCCTTCGTTCCGGAACGCCAAGTTCTCCCTCTCGTAACGCCATGAACGACAACATGACCCGAAGACCCCGGATGCGCCAAGACCTACCCCTGAGTCCGAGAACGACCCCGTCGAACCCTAAACCCTAGACCCCGAGACCGACCCCGAACCCCAGAACCCCAAGATCGTCGAGACCCCTAATGTGTGACCCTTTTTCCTCGATACCCTATTTTATAAATGATATCAACTTGTTGCATTTAATCATTCTTCTCGCATGCATATCATTGGTTTGGGGGCCTTATGCCGATTCACCTAATAATTAAATATGGGGCCCATATGCGGGCAAATCCAGCCTTATATTGGCCTCATTTAAATTGAAGTAGCGAACCCGGTACCTTTTCTGCCTTGTTAAACAACACTTAATTGCGGGGTTTCTAAACAACTTGAACCATCTAATTAAATTGTCGGGACCCCGGTTCCGCTTAATCTGGCCTAATTGCATCGCACCGTTGCCATGCCATACATCATACATGCATCATGCCGATCTTCTGCCGTTGTATTAAATATTGCATCCGGTGTTACTTCTAGTGTTTTGCTTCTTCGCGGATAAGGCCGATGAGTCGATGTGAGCTTCGCCCCGATCTTCGGTTGAACCTTCGACAATGTTTCAGGCGAGCATCTCCCCCTTTCTACCTATCTTACTTTATAGTAATTTACTCCTTCCTGTTGATCTATTGCTATCTGTGTTGCGATGCTTTAGTTCCGTACCTGTGATATACCGTGCAGCCCTATATTGCCTTGGACACACCCTATTACCTGTTGTTTGGTAGATAGTTGGACCTGCGCGTCGTAGTCGCTTGCTCAAGTGCTGTCGCGTGTTGTCAAGTGCCACAGTTGTTGATGTATTGCCGTATGTTGTTGATGGAGATGATCATAGTTTTACTTATCGTCACTTTAATTTCTGTTTAACAACTAAAATTGAAATAAGCAGAGGCATCGGTGGGTGATAGATAATATTTGGTTTCCGAACGCCCACTTGTGTCCCGTAAGACCCCGAGTACTTGATTCCTGTTCCTTGATTTATCGCGCTATCCACATCCGGGAGGTATATGGGACCCCCCTGAGCCAGAGCTTGATTCCGTCTTATTTCTTGGGGCCACAAACTAGTTTGGGGCTTTATTACTATCCTGTACTTATGCCATGTTTTACTGCTTTATTTACGATTGTGCGAGGTACTGCACACTGTACTGTTTAAGATCGGGACACGTTTACGCGGTGTCGACAAGCCCCGTTTGGGGTTCCCAGTCGCTCACAGCCGTCTACCCAGACCTTGAGGCCGTCTCGGAGCTTGCTTACTCCGTTGCGGGATCTACTTAAGGGGTGGCCCCCTGAAATATTTCTGAATCTTGTGATTGCTTTGTCGTGAAGGCCTCGTTGGGTTTTGATTTGGTTTTTCCGAGGTTGATCGAGTGTGTGTTGCTATTGGTGCACCCCGGCCGGGTAAAACTTTCTGGAAGCCGTGTCCGCGGATATGGACGACTTGGAGCGCAGTTTCTCGATCATAGACAAGCATAACTAAAGTTTATTGCTATAAATTTGACTTTATAATGACTAGTAATCAGCTTCACTATAACGGAATGGCTAATTAATACTGCCCACATTTGCTTGTTGAATTGTCGCTTGCGACCATTGTACCTGACTAGTAAGTATTGCAACTACAACGAAATGGCTGAATAAAAGTACCAACCACTGCTGGGTTTTGGGATTACCGCATGCTATCTGTATATGATTAGTAATTGCTGCAACTATAACGGAATGGTTAACTAAAAGTGCCCACTGCTTACTTTATCAGAATGATTATCTATACTTGACCAGTAATTGCTGCAACAATAACTGAATAAATAAAACTGCCAACGGTGTGAGTTCCTCGGTTGACTTCCTCGTTTGGTCTCGAGGGGGAAACGCCAGGATGGGTTTGTTTGGTGTTAGCTTCAGGTTGGATCCGAATAAGTATTTCTCACCCCTCTCTGATAACCGCCAGTTGTATCGAGTCTCTATAGGTTGTTTAGTGCATGCTGCCGCTGCCGCTTCAGTCCACCATACCTATGTAGGCGAGGACCGCCGAATTCTAGTCTCGCCGTGTACTGGCCTCAGTACTGACGCTCCTTCTTTGTTTTTCTGCTTTGCCCTTTGTCGGCACCCCTTTTGTTAAGCAGGTTTTGAGATCGACGCCGTTAGCAGGGTTACCCTTCCGGCTTGGCCTGGGCAGGGTTATGGACGCCATTGGTTATTCTTCAGGGCTCTTAGCCCCATTTGCATCTTGTCCGTAGTCGGACGCTCTATCATTTTCAAGGTGATTTGGATTTTTGTATATTATATCTGTATTCTTGACTCATTGAGTCGCTGCTGTATATATCTGTTCTGTGGGTCCCATCGAGGACTGTTGTGTAATGTTATTACTTCGTTTTCCACCCGCACGAAAGTGCCTGGTGGGCACCTTTGAATCGTTTCTATGCGGGTTTGGCGAATTTTGCTCAAACTTGCATAGGTCCGATTCTGAGGGTGTTACAGAGTGGTATCAGAGCTCAGCAGTTGCGATACCCCACAAGTCCAGCCTGTAGGATAACCTAGCTAACGGCCGAAGTAGAGTGTCAAAACTATTTTGCAAAAATCGGTTGGATAGTTCTGGTTAGGTCTGATTTTACTCCTTACCCCTCTGCTATTCTCCTCTTATCTCGACGTGTTTTAAATCCGCTCTCTTCTCTCTCTTCGAGTCCAGGAATTCTCGTGGTTGGGTTTCCGTCGTACCTTCAGGGTTTCACTTTCTCCCTTTTTGTAACGGAGGTGCTACTATCATCAATCTGCAACTTGTCTGTTGTTCCCTACATCCGATCTTTTGTTCTTGAGATCTTTTATCCATAAGTGTTCTTTGCTGGATATCAGTGTCGTTGAAAAACATATGAGAAGGACGAGCTTTGGTGAAGTTGGAGTCGACCTTGAGCACGTGTTGTTCATGCCAATGGAATCATCGCGGAATCTCATCATTGTGTCTTTCATACGATTCCTGCTGGCATCATCCCTTTGTTCCGGATACCGCCTAAGAAGGTCTTCAGTCTAAATCTCGAGAGTTGAGTTGCCGATTCTCCTACTCATGTAGGGAGTTGATAGTGTGGGTCCGGGATGGACTGATCACCCTACCCGACTCTTACTGTTCGCTCTGTACATCGGACTGGTGGATCAATGTAACTTTTCCCTCTTCTAATGGAAGTTAGGGGTGGCCTTACCGTTTGATACCTCTATCTTCGTCCTTTGTTCTCCGGAGTGTTCCCTCGACGATCAGGGACAGCGACCCTTTGTTGGTGGTGTAGCCGATTTCAAGATGAAGAAGGAACCCTCGTTAGTGGTGTCGCGAGGATCTACACGAAGCAGGAAGATGCAGATCGCCGACCTTCTTCCGGTACCATGAGGCGGATCTCGAGGGCGAGATCCATTGTTAGTGGTGTCGAATTGTGGCATCCCGCAAAACCACTACTAGAAAATCGCGTTGAATTTGTGCATTGCATCATCATCATCATGCATGGTCGGCATAAAACTATGTTTGCAAAGCCCGTTTTATTTTTCTAAAACGCCCCATCTTATTCAAATGCCAAAACCCCGGGTCTCCGGATTATTTTGTTTTGTTGTTGTCGGGTTGCAAACGGCCCAATTAAATTAAATAAAAGATTTATTTATTTTAATAGGGGCAGTCGAACGGGCCAACCCGACCCGAACGTCCGCCCCAGAATTTAAATCGGTCCAACCAGTCCCGCTCCTAAATCCTAAAGTTACCCACTAGTCTACCCAACCCAACCCTCCACCTCACCCTGGCCACTCCCCTTGCGCCACCTCACCCCTCCCCTATCCCCTAGCCTATCCCTGCATGCCACCTAATCCTAACCCTCTCTCCCCACAAAACCCGGTCCCACCCCGCAGTGAACACACACCGGCTCACGCACACAGCGCGCCCACAACCCCACCATACACACGCAAGCCGCCCCAGTCAAACCCCACCCGCGTCCCTGGGCCCCACCCAGTCACCACCGCCTGCCGACCCCTCCTCCCACCCACCGACGCGGCCCACGCGCGGGACCCGCTCGCCCCCACGCGCCCACGCTCCCCACGCGCTCCTCCCTCTCTCCTTCCCCATTGTTTTCCCCATCCGCCTGCAACCCCCGCGGCGCACCACGCGCTCCCGCTGCGGCCTCTCCTCTGCTCCCCTCTCCGGCGACCGGCCCGCCGGCGCGGCCGCCCCTCTCCCCCCCAGCGACCCTCTGCCCCTCTGCGAGCCCCCAAGCCGGCGCGCACGCCCGCGCTGCCTCGCCCCGACGCCACCGCCTTCCTCCAACGCCCCTGCTCGCCGCCAGTCACGCGTCGGCCGCCGCCGGTGCGCCACCCCGAGCACCCTCCCTGCCCCGCGCCGGCTCCCTCACCCACGCCCCGTCCCGCCTCAAGCCACAGCCGACCCCGCCGCCGAGTCCGGCCGGCCCGCCGCCGTCGCGTCCGCCTGCGCCAGCGACTCCGGCCTCACCTGTCGTCGTCCTCGACCCTCCCCGTCGGAGCCACCTCGCCAGGACCACCCCGCCACTGCCCCCTCCTCGCCCTGCCAGCGTCCGCCACGCGCAGACGCGGCCCGCGTCCTCGCCGTCTTCCCGATGCCCTGCTCTGGCCGTTCCTCCTGGCTGCAGGTGGGGACCACCGCAAGTCCCTGTGGCTAACCGCGCGTCGTAGTCTCTGGCCATCTTGGGGTTTTCATCTGTGAAGCCGGCCGCCCTCCTCATGCATGCTGGAATCGCGCTAAGTCTGCCTGGTTGTTTGTCCCCAACAAGGAGGTGGTGAAGGTGCTGCGTGTGTTGGAGTGAGGCAATGTTGAACGTCCGAAGACCACGCGGCCCATGAACATCTCGTCAGGATCTACCTCACGGGCGCCAAGTGCTCCGTCTTCGAGAACTGATGCATCAAGGTCGCGCCGAGATGGTACCTCTAGAAGGCTACCGGTACCGCACCCCAAGTTCGTCATCGACAATCGAAGCCGGTACTCCAAGATCTCCGACCCGGAATCCACAAACGCCAAGATCTCCAATCGGAACCCTAGAACGCCGAGACCCCAATACGACAAGAACTCCTTCCCGCACCGATGCCCGAGGAGGCGAAACGCCAAGGCCTTCGACACGGAACCCTGAACCCCGACGACCCCCGAACACCAAGATCGACCCGATGGCGCGGACCCGACAAGATCCCCGCGACGACAAGAACGACAGCGACCGGGAGAACCCGATGCCCCGACGCCAGAACAAGTCCTTCGTTCCGGAACGCCAAGTTCTCCCTCTCGTAACGCCATGACCGACAACATGACCCGAAGACCCCGGATGCGCCAAGACCTACCCCTGAGTCCGAGAACGACCCCGTCGAACCCTAAACCCTAGACCCCGAGACCGACCCCGAACCCCAGAACCCCAAGATCGTCGAGACCCCTAATGTGTGACCCTTTTTCCTCGATACCCTATTTTATAAATGATATCAACTTGTTGCATTTAATCATTCTTCTCGCATGCATATCATTGGTTTGGGGGCCTTATGCCGATTCACCTAATAATTAAATATGGGGCCCATATGCGGGCAAATCCAGCCTTATATTGGCCTCATTTAAATTGAAGTAGCGAACCCGGTAACTTTTCTGCCTTGTTAAACAACACTTAATTGCGGGGTTTCTAAACAACTTGAACCATCTAATTAAATTGTCGGGACCCCGGTTCCGCTTAATCTGGCCTAATTGCATCGCACCGTTGCCATGCCATACATCATACATGCATCATGCCGATCTTCTGCCGTTGTATTAAATATTGCATCCGGTGTTACTTCTAGTGTTTTGCTTCTTCGCGGATAAGGCCGATGAGTCGATGTGAGCTTCGCCCCGATCTTCGGTTGAACCTTCGACAATGTTTCAGGCGAGCATCTCCCCCTTTCTACCTATCTTACTTTATAGTAATTTACTCCTTCCTGTTGATCTATTGCTATCTGTGTTGCGATGCTTTAGTTCCGTACCTGTGATATACCGTGCAGCCCTATATTGCCTTGGACACACCCTATTACCTGTTGTTTGGTAGATAGTTGGACCTGCGCGTCGTAGTCGCTTGCTCAAGTGCTGTCGCGTGTTGTCAAGTGCCACAGTTGTTGATGTATTGCCGTATGTTGTTGATGGAGATGATCATAGTTTTACTTATCGTCACTTTAATTTCTGTTTAACAACTAAAATTGAAATAAGCAGAGGCATCGGTGGGTGATAGATAATATTTGGTTTCCGAACGCCCACTTGTGTCCCGTAAGACCCCGAGTACTTGATTCCTGTTCCTTGATTTATCGCGCTATCCACATCCGGGAGGTATATGGGACCCCCCTGAGCCAGAGCTTGATTCCGTCTTATTTCTTGGGGCCACAAACTAGTTTGGGGCTTTATTACTATCCTGTACTTATGTCATGTTTTACTGCTTTATTTACGATTGTGCGAGGTACTGCACACTGTACTGTTTAAGATCGAGACACGTTTACGCGGTGTCGACAAGCCCCGTTTGGGGTTCCCAGTCGCTCACAGCCGTCTACCCAGACCTTGAGGCCGTCTCGGAGCTTGCTTACTCCGTTGCGGGATCTACTTAAGGGGTGGCCCCCTGAAATATTTCTGAATCTTGTGATTGCTTTGTCGTGAAGGCCTCGTTGGGTTTTGATTTGGTTTTTCCGAGGTTGATCGAGTGTGTGTTGCTATTGGTGCACCCCGGCCGGGTAAAACTTTCTGGAAGCCGTGTCCACGGATATGGGCGACTTGGAGCACAGTTTCTCGATCATAGACAAGCATAACTAAAGTTTATTGCTATAAATTTGACTTTATAATGACTAGTAATCAGCTTCACTATAACGGAATGGCTAATTAATACTGCCCACAATTGCCTGTTGAATTGTCGCTTGCGACCATTGTACCTGACTAGTAAGTATTGCAACTACAACGAAATGGCTGAATAAAAGTACCAACCACTGCTGGGTTTTGGGATTACCGCATGCTATCTGTATATGATTAGTAATTGCTGCAACTATAACGGAATGGTTAACTAAAAGTGCCCACTGCTTACTTTATCAGAATGATTATCTATACTTGACCAGTAATTGCTGCAACAATAACTGAATAAATAAAACTGCCAACGGTGTGAGTTCCTCGGTTGACTTCCTCGTTTGGTCTCGAGGGGGAAACGCCAGGATGGGTTTGTTTGGTGTTAGCTTCAGGTTGGATCCGAATAAGTCTTTCTCACCCCTCTCTGATAACCGCCAGTTGTATCGAGTCTCTATAGGTTATTTAGTGCATGCTGCCGCTGCCGCTTCAGTCCACCATACCTATGTAGGCGAGGACTGCCGAATTCTAGTCTCGCCGTGTACTGGCCTCAGTACTGACGCTCCTTCTTTGTTTTTCTGCTTTGCCCTTTGTCGACACCCCTTTTGTTAAGAAGGTTTTGAGATCGACGCCGTTAGCAGGGTTACCCTTCCGGCTTGGCCTGGGCAGGGTTATGGACGCCATTGGTTATTCTTCAGGGCTCTTAGCCCCATTTGCATCTTGTCCGTAGTCGGACGCTCTATCATTTTCAAGGTGATTTGGATTTTTGTATATTATATCTGTATTCTTGACTCATTGAGTCGCTGTTGTATATATCTGTTCTGTGGGTCCCATCGAGGACTGTTGTGTAATGTTATTACTTCGTTTTCCACCCGCACGAAAGTGCCTGGTGGGCACCTTTGAATCGTTTCTATGCGGGTTTGGCGAATTTTTCTCAAACTTGCATAGGTCCGATTCTGAGGGTGTTACACCTTTATAGCCACCCAGTTACGGTGTGGTGTTTGATGTCATCAAAGCATCCATCCGGTAAAGGTGATATGCATGATCTCATGGTCGAAGGAATTAGGTTACTATGTATCAGAAAGCATATAGCAATTGAACTATTGAAATGACTTGATCTTTATGCTACGCTTATCTATAGGAGTATGTCCACCATATCATTCTCCTAACGATATGATCTTGTTGTTGATAACATCTCAATGTTCATGATAGGGAAACCACAATCATCTATCAACCAACAAGCTAGTGAAGTATAGAGGCTATACTAGGGACTTCAAATTAAGTTTACAAATCACACAAGTATCAATGTTTCCTTGTTAATACTATTATAGCATGAATGTAAACATTTATCATAAACACAAAGATATAATAATAACTACATTTATTATTGCCTCTAGGGCATATCTCCAACACATTTTCCTCCTTCAAAAGGGTATACTCATATTCTTGTTGCTGTTGACTATGTTACAAAGTGGGTAGAAGCCATACCTACAAACAACGCTGATGGTAAAACCTCTTTAAAAATGCTTAAGGATGTTATTTTCCTAGGTTTGGTGTGCCTAGATATCTCATGACTGGTGGAGGCTCTCATTTTATTCATGGGGATTTTAGAAAAACTCTCGCCAAGTATGATGTAAACCATAGAATTGCTTCAGCTTATCATCCCCAAACTAGTGGGCAAGTAGAACTCTCCAATAGGGAAATTAAATCTATCTTGCAAAAGACTATTAATAGATATGGGAAAAATTGGGCTAAAAAGTTGAATGACGCTTTATGGGCTTATAGAAATGCTTATAAAAATCCTATGGGGATGTCTCCTTACAAAATGGTCTATGGTAAAGCTTGTCACTTGCCTTTAGAATTAGAATACAAAGCTTATTGGGAAGTGAAAGAGTTGAATAGAGATTTTAAACTTGCTGGTGAGAAAAGATTGCTTGACATGAGTACCTTAGATGAGTGGAGAAGTGAAGCCTATCAAAATGCTAGACTCTTTAAGGAAAAAATAAAAAGATGGCATGCTAGGAGAATTCTAAAAAGGGAGTTCCATGTTGGTGAGGAAGTTCTTTTGTATAGGTCTCGCCTCAGATTTTTTGCAGGGAAACTACTCTCAAAATGGGAAGGACCTTTTGTTATTGAGGAAGTGTATCATTCAAGCGCTAACAAAATATCTTCTTTGAAGGATGACACAACACAGGTGGTGAATGGTCAATGACTAAAACACTATATTTCTGGAGACTCTTATGATGAAGATGTTGATATTATTCAAATGGTGATTCCGGAATAATTTATTAGAAACCAAACACCAGAAACGACAAAGTTCGAATTTGAATTGGTAAAAGTGGTGAAAACTAAAGGTTCGTGAAAGCCTAATCTTTTTATATTTTTGATGTTTTTATTACATAAGGAAAGTTATGAGACGGAACAAAGGAGGAAACAGAGGCCGAGGTGGTCAGTCCCACCCCAGGCGCGGGCCCCAGCTGGCCGCGCCTGGAGGGGGTGTGAGCACCCCGAGCTCCGTCTCCGCCTCATTTTCGTATCAGTACTTTCCTTATGCATTTAAACTTCGTAATATATAACCCTCCAGATCCCCCGAGGTTCGTGCATCGTGTTCTCGTCGTGTTTTCTTTTCGATCTGTTTCTATCAGGCAAATTCTTAGTTTTGGAGCCACAATGTCTTCCTCTGGATCACCCATGGAGGATTCCTCTGCGGATGTCCTCAACCCGTACATGTATGAGTTGAGGATCCATCCCAAGGAGTTGATTCTCAAAGATGGGAAGGTACAGATGAAAGAAGTTCAAGGCCCTAAAGGAGAAGGCAGTCTGGAAGACAGGATGGAACCATTGGAGCAGGAAGTTTTCAGATACAAGAAGATGACAGAACGCGAAGTGGATGTTATTCACAAGATAAGTTCATAACTCATCGCCAAGCACGAGGAGGAGGTTGCTGAGCTCCGAGAATAAGTCTTCTCGCTCCGTCAGACCACCAATCAATTACAAGCACAACTCTACGGCATACAAAATCAAAACGGTGAGTATGAGGCTAGATTTAATCGCATAAGCTCTGCTTCTAGTTTCAGGATTGTGGAGACAAGGACGTCCTTTTTGGATGGGGAACCTTTGCCTTGGAAGTTTTATGATGACCAGAGAACACCACCACCACCGTCAAAGGAGTAATTCATCATCAGGTTTGGCATCCCCTTGGCTTGTTCCAAGCTTGGGGGAGTGCCGCGGTATCACCATCATTATCTTTTATCTTTTACCTTTTTAGTGGGTTCATATCTTTGGTAGAGAAGTTATCTTATAGGTTGGTTTGCATTGTGGAAGTATCTCTCCTTTATATGATTATCTATGTATCTCTTGGTGTGAGTGACTTTATGGAATATTAATGAGAAGTTTCATCTTTTACGTTTTGCACTTCTTATTTTAGTTTCCAATCTCTATTATATAATGGATCTTGTTGATCAGTATTGGCATCACTTTGGGAGCATCAAGTAAATCTAAATTGGTTTTGGCAAACCGAGTTCTGGTCAGTAGCAACACTTTTTGAGGTTTGAAAGGAAAAGAGAAAAGGCTTACAGGTATTTTGTATGATTTATTTTCTTTCTTGTTGGCTCATAAGATTAGTATTCTCTATTTAAGATCTTTTGTGTCTTCAAGGAAGGTTGCATGTTTGGTTTTATCTTTTGTAGGTTTGTTTGCTTCTTTCAACTCTTTTGCTTGCTACCCAGCCTTGCTAGCCAAAAACCTGTTTTGAAAAGGCATACTTCTCATGCATCCAATCCCTTTGAACCAAAACCTGGCCATTTGTGTCCACCATATCTACCTATTAGCACCATTGCTATTCCAAGCAAATTCTCAAGCTTCATCTATCTTTCGAATTAAAAACTATTTTTTATATGAAAACTAGTTAGTAAAGCTCTCACGAACTTGATGGCACACCTTATTTTCTTGCCCCTAATAGACTTGAACCATTGTGTCATTGAAGTTGTATATGCTTGCATCTATACGTTGGAATTAGCAGAACCGTGCTGTCACGAGGAACGCTTTCAACATTGCACCTGTACGTAGTACACAGTTGATATCATGCTCTTTTGTTTGCGGATGTCGACGGTGTGAAATAAAGAGGGAACTTGTAAGTCCATGGAGTGATGTATGTGTGTTAGAGAAACGCCTAGGCCGCTAGCCTAAGCCATGCCTAATCATGGTGGAAACTTGCAGCATCACCATAATGAGCTATCTATAAAGCATCCTCAATAAAAAGCTATGCATATAGTAAATAAAAAGATCACTGAGATGCTCATTGTCTGCTTGTCTTGTCATTTTGGTTATGGGATAGCTCTTGTACCATGTGCAAGGGGTACCCCGTTGGCGGTTCTTTATGATACACATGTACTTACAATGACAAGAACTTACCAGTGACCAAAGTTGAGTAGCATGAGGAGCGGCCCTCGTACTCAAGGGACATGAGATTGCCAACTTATATTTCATCAAGCATATACTCCATCTTTGTGCACTTTAAACCTTAATCATCTCAAGATGCCTATGATAGGGGCAATGAGGGCTCAAGGCTAGTAAGTACCATAATATTTTGGAAGCTCTTTATGACTTGAAATACCTGCTACCCTCTATGAAGGGACCTTTCTTCTATTTTCCCAGTTGAGTCAGTAAACCTACTTTCTCTCTATCTCCAGCAAGCATTTGAGTTGTTGTGTTGCAAGCATTCTTATGGTGATTTATTAAATCATGTTCTTTATCTTCCTTGTTTGCAAAAGACTCTTATATATTGAGTATTACTTTGAAAGCCTTCATTGTGAAAAACCTTTTTAAGCAAATAGTACTCCTGTTTTAAAACTTCTTCAAAATCTTTATTTGTGAAACTGTTTGCCAGCTGTTCTCTGACCAAGAACAAGAGTTTGCCAATTCCAATTATGATTTATCTTTATGCATCTCTATTGTGACTCCTATACTTGTTGCAAGCTAAGTTATATAATGGTGAGTTGCTTTCTTCTATGAGTTGTGTAATGGTAACTGTGCTGCTTCTTGTCTATATTCTTTTTATCGACACTTCACTCCATAAACATGTGTACATGTTTACTGAGCTCAGTTTTCGCTTGGGGACAAGCGAAGGTCTAAGCTTGGGGGGAGTTGATACGTCCAATTTGCATCACCATTCTATATCATAATTTTCCTCTATTCATTTATATATGTCTTATTATGAGGTGTTACTTATGTCTTTTCCTCTGTTTTTGCATGTTGGATGATTCTTGGAGGATGGACTATCGGAGTCAGGTTTATGATGGAAAAAGAGGTGTTTTGATGCAATTTCGCGAAGATAAAAAAATACCAAAAAAATATTGGAAAATTATATTTTCCTAGAAGATGGAGGAAGCCATAAGGGGAGGCGTAGCCGGGCCACACGCGGCCCACACCCCCTAGGCGCGGGCCCACCTTGCCCCGTGCCTAGGCAGGTGTGGCCCACCTGGCCGGCTCCCGACTCCGCCCTCTCACCTATATCTTCCCCAAGGAACCCTAATACCAGGGGGCGAACACAGAAATATTTCCGCCGCCTCTGCGGGGCAGAAAACATCGAGAGAGAAGAGCTCTCCAGCAGACAGATTTCTGCCGGGGAAATTCCTTCCCAGAGAGGGGAGATCATCGCCATCAACACCGTCATCAAGCTAGGCTTCATCGGGATCATCATCATCATACACACCATCATCTCCACCAGCAATATCATCACCACTCCGCCCCGCTGTAACAATCGTGTTGGATCTTGCTTTAGTTCTTAGGGGAAACTTTCCCGGTGTTAATTAATATTGTAGTTTATGCTTGTGAGTGGAACCATTGGATTATTGTTTATGTTCAGATTGTTATCCATCACCATATCATCTTTGATCTTGATCCATATGATGTCTTGTGAGTACTTCGTTTAGTTCTTGAGGACATGGGAGAAGTCATGTTGTTAGTAGTGGATTTGTGTTGAGTTATTATTCAATGGTTTAGTATTTAAGTTGTGGTGCTATTCTTCTAGTGGTGTCATGTGAACGTCGACTACATGATACTTCACCATTTATGGGCCTAGGGGAATATATTGTGTATTTAGCTACTAATTGTGGGGTTGCCGAAGTGACAGAAACCTGAACCCTTGTTAGGACACCTTTGCATAAGGGAGCGTAGGATCTCAGAGTTTAAGGCTGTGGTTAGGTTTATATCTTAATTACTTTCCTGTAGTTGTGGATGCTTGTAGGGGGTTTAATCACAAGTATGTATTAGTCCAAGTAAGGTCGGTACATTAGCACAGGTTCACACACACAACACTTACAACACCAAAGAAGGGTACTCAGCTATATGAAGCGAAAGCACTTGCCAGAATTCCCATGTGTCCTTGAGAACGTTTGGTCCTTATAAGTATTTCCACCGGCTTGTCCTTTGCTAAGAAAGGATTGGCCACTTTCTGCAGTTGTTCGTTGTCTTTATTACTTGCACTTTGTTTTGTTGCTTTATCAGAAAACCCCTAAAAATCCGTTTGCTAAGTATTTATAGAGATTTCCTGCTCCATACCACTAGTCAACACCTTCTGCTCCTCATTGGGATCGACACTCCCATTTATCAAAAGTACTACGATACACCCCCTATACTTGTGGGTCATCAGAGACCCCAAGAGGAAGGTATGATGCGGTACAATAGGAAGTTTTACCTCAGTAAGAAACCAAGGTTATCGAACCAGTAGGAGGAAGGAAACGTCCCAAAGGTGTTGCAAGAAATGTGGAAACCTGCACAACACGAACTCAAGACTTTGCCCCAACTAACAGTGAGGTTGTCAATCTCATCGGTTGCTGTAACAAAGGATTAACTGTATGGTGTGGAAGGTGATGATGGTTTGCAGCAAGTAAACAATAACAGTGGAATATGTATCAATGGTAAAGATTGGACCGGAGTCCATAGTTCACTAGAGGTGTTCTTCTTAGATAAACAAACATGGCATGCTGGGTAAACAAATTACAGCAGCGCAATTGAGAGGACTGAGCAAGGCATAACAATGCAATACTACACATAAAGATCCTATGAGATTCGATTGGGCAATACAACAATATACATAGACCGCCATCCAACTGCATCTATGAATAGAAGTCCACCTTCAGGTTATCATCTGAACCCCCTCCAGTATTAAGTTGCAAGCAACAGACAACTGCTTTAATCAAAGTGTGTAAGTTAAACAATCCACTTGTTCCATGAACAAAAGACCGTTGTTTTCTCCCTAGTGGAAACAACACATCTACAACCGTAGAGATTTCTATCACTTCCCTTGATTAAGTAGAGGCATGAACCCACTATCGAGCATAAATACCCCCTCTTGGAGTCACTAGCAACTACTTGGCCAAGATAGCTACTAACAACGGAGAGCATGCATGATCACAAACAACACAAACATGATAGAATCAATAAGACAAAACCATTAATCAATCTGACATAGTAATCTCAATATCCATCGGATCCCCGCAAACACAACATGCATGATTACAAAATAGATGAGACCTTGATCATGAACGGAGCTCACAAGATCTAGACATGAAAGCACAAGGAGGAGATACAACCATATAGCTACTACATGGACCCGTAGTCCAAGGTGGAACTACTCACGCTTCATACCAGAGGCTGTCATGATGAAGAAGAGAGACTCTAGGATGATCTCCCCTCCGGCAGGGTGCCGGGAAGAGCTTCATATTCCCCCGATCTAGGGACGATGGTGGTGGCGGCTACAGACGGTTTCGTAGAATTTTGATCGGGTACTTAGGGTTTAGGAATCAGGGGCTTCTTATAGGCGAAGAGGCGAGGATGGGAGGCGACCAAGGGGCCCACACCCTGCCCAGGCACGGGCCCACCCTAGGCCGCGCCTGGGGCGGAGGGGTGGCCACCCTGTGGCGCCCCTCTGTCTCTCCTCTGGACTCCGTGTTCTCCTCGGTGAAATATTGACTTTGTATTTTGTCCCATCCAATTCCGAGAATATTTCCTTACTAGCTTTTCTGGAACCAAAAACAACAGAAAACAGACAACTGACACTGTGGCAACTTGTTAATAGGTTAGTACCAGAAAACATATGAAAAGCACCTCAAAGTGTGGAAAAGCAAAGCAAAGTAGATACTAAACAAGCATGGAACATCAAATTATAGATACGTTTCCGACGTATCAAGCATCCCCAAGCTTAACTCCTGCTCGTCCTCGAGTAGGTAAGTGATAAAAGAATAATTTTTGAGGTGACATGCACCATCAAAACCAAGATCAAACCATTTGCAAGCATTGAAAGCTAGGATCAAAGAACTCTAAACATGTGCATGAAAGATGGAGTTCTAACAATAATACAAAGTAACTATGCATGCAACATGAAAGGCTACAAAAAAAGATCATGAATAACATGCATTGAAAAACATTTGTTTGTTTCACATACAGAAAACATGGCATAATGGTATTCAGCTTGTCCCTCATAGAGTAGAAAATAGATGCATAGGACACCTTCAAAGTTCATAAGAGTGACTAGATACAAATAGCACAACAACAAGCAATATCAACAATATGCATCAATCAATAAGTTTTGGGACACTACACATAGAACTAAGAATGGAAACTATGCTCTCTTAACTGGTGCCTAAAGGTAGAAGGTGGAGACTCAATATAATAGTGGAAGAAAGGCCCTTCATAAAGGGAAGCAGGGATTTCAAGTTTCAAAAAGAGCTTCCAAAAATTATGGTAATTGTTAGCTTTCAGCCCTCATTGCCCCTATCATAAGCATCTTGAAGTGATTAAGGTTAAAGTGAACAAACTATGGAGTATATGCTTGACAAAGTATAAGTTGGCAATCTCATGTCCCTTGAATACGAGGGCCGCACCTCATGTTACTCAACTTTGGTCACCTGTAAGTTCTTGTCATAGTAAGTACATGTGTATCATATTGAACCGCCAACAGGGTACCCCTTGCACATGGTACATGAGCTATCCCATAACCAAAATGACAAGACAAGCAGACAATGAGCACCTCAACGATCTTTTTATTTAATATTTGCATAGATTTTTATTGAGGATGCTTCACAGATTGCTCATTATGGTGATGCTGCAAGTTTCCACCATGATTAGGCATGGCTTAGGCTAGCGGCCCAGGCGTTTCTCTAACACAAAATACACAACTCCATGGACTTACAATCTCCCTTTTTATTTCACACTGGCGACATCCATAGACAAAAGAGCATGATACCAACTGTGTACAAAGTACAAGTGCAATGTTGAAAACGTTACCCATGACAGCATGGTTCTGCTAATTCCAACATATAAGTGCAAGCATATACAACTTAGATGACACAATGGTTCAAGTTTATTAGGGGTAAGGAATAAAAAGTGTGCCATCAAGTTCGTGAGGGCTTTAATCACTAAGTTTTCACATAACAAAATACTTTTTAATTGGAAGATAGCTGGAAACAAGAATATACTTGGAATGGTGTAACACACCATGCATAGGAATTTATAGTGGACACTTTAGAATAACTTGGTTTCTTGAGAGTTGGAAGCATGAGTAGAGCTTACTCATACAAGTGGAGGCTAGCAAAATACTGGGAGCAACCAACTAAGAGAGCAATAATAGCCATAATCATGCAGAGCGACAAAACATTACTAATCAAAGCATAGAGTGGTACTACAAGTCAAGGACTAAATGATCATAGAGGCTATGGTGACTTGTTCATAGTCATAACATGGTGTGGGCATGCATTAATTCAACCCAAACAAAGCATCAAAGGAGAATACCACAATACTATGCTTTTGTATGCTAAAACAACGCATGATTCTTTCAAGGCAAACTAAGCAATCCCAATTGTTTGGAACAAGTCATGCTACAACAATAATCACTAAGCATAAGATCAAATAACACCTAGCCTGGCATGCTAAATTCTAAGTCACAGTTAATGCAAGCTCCTCTTGCACTTTCAAGCAAGAACTTTCTACTCCTTTCCAACACCAATCAACTTATTTGAAACAACACAGCGAGAATGGGGGTCCAAACTACTTTATTCAAGCAAACTAAACAAACTAATCAAAGCAAACTAAAACTAAGATGCTCTAAGAACAACACAACAGTGCATGAAATAATAAAACGAAGTGTCTAGAAAGACCTGAGCTTTTTATTGATGAAGAAGGGGATGCCTTGGGCATCCCCAAGCTTTTACGCTTGTACCTCTTGGATATTTCTTGGGGTGACACCGGGGTGGCATCTCCAAGCTTGAGATTTTGTCCATTCTTCATCTCATTACATCATTCTCTCCCTACACCTGAAATTTTCCTTTATATAAAACTTCACACAATCTTCATTAGCAACATTAGTGTATTCAAAAGAAAATAGACCCTTGGGTTTAGCTTTAGAACAGAAAAACTTTTCACTAAAAACACAAGCTAATTTAGCAACTCCTTCAAAAATCTCAATTTCCCAAAAAGAACCCAAAAAGGAATCAATAAGAAGCAAATGCAAATAATGGCAGAAATCTGTCAAAACAGACCATCAGGTAGAAACCGATTTTTTCGAAGACCTTCTGTTGATCAAATCAAAAAGTGTTGAATTAAAAAAAGTTATATAACATACTAGGGGATTTATTCGTAAATTTTCAGATCAATTCGACTTACAGAGACTCCTCATGAATTTTTATGGTGAAGGACAGAAATCTGTTTCGGGACAACAACTCCCCAAATCTTACTTCCCTCTCATTAGAGGTCATTCTTGGAACAAAAAGCAAACAAAAAGGATAAGTAGAGGTCATTACTGAAGTAATAACTTCCAAGACTCAAGAAAACTCTTGGATAATCTCCCAACAAGTACTTTTCTTTAATGCCTTCAAGTTAGGCATGATAGTTTCAGAAGATGCTCTCATAAAAAATATGAATTGAAGTAAAAGAGAGTATCAAGAAGCAAATTCAAAACACATTTAAGTATAACCCACTTCCTATGCATAGGAATATTGTAAAAAAACAAGTCATGAAAGAACGAAGAAACAAGTATAGGAAATCAAAATGAGTTCAACTTCAAAATTTTCACATAAAGAGGGGAAACTTAATATTAATATTGTTGAGATACATAAGACCATGTTTCCCTCTCTCATAATAACTTTCAGTAGCATCATGAATAAAATTAACAATATAACTACCACATAAAACATTCTTATCATGAGCCACATGCATATAATAACTATTACTCTCCACATAAGAATAGTCATTCTTATTTGTAGTGGGAGCAAATTCAACAAAATAGCTATCACTATTATTCCCATCACCATAATCATAAAAAATAGGAGGCATATTGCAATCACAATTAATTTTCTCCTCAATAGTAGGTGGACTGAAAATATCAATATCATCATTGTAATCGTCATAAATTGTAGGTAAAGTATCATCATAGGCAATAGATTTTTCAGAATTGGCACCAAAGAGAATTTCAATATTAAAAGTAGTGTGCTTTTCCCAATCATGATCACTACTATAGGTAACAGGCATAGGAACATCATCACAAGTTTTACCCATAGTAGATGTTTCAAAAGAATCCACAGGAGCATAACATTCATCCTCCTCTTTTTCATCTAATGAGCTTCCTGTTTCAGCAATTTCTTCTTCCATAGGCTCCTGCAAGACATTTATCTCTTCCGCTTGTGGAAAACACCTATTAAAATATTCAAGAATATATCCATTTTCTTCCTTGTAATTATCAAAACAAAAATTTAAGTATCTCATAAACCTCATATTCATAAGGTGCATCATCAGTATTTTCAAGCAAACTGGCAAGTTCAAATGCATCCTTGAAAGCAATAAATTCTTCAATTTGTTCCACATCATAAAGGTCATAATTTCCTTTAACATAAGAGGATATGGTAACATTATCATTATACTCACATTGAAAAGGGAGGTGTTTGTACCTCCTACATCAACAAGCTTTATCAAAGCAATAGATAACATTATAAGTAGAGCACACCTCTCTAGCAATAGTGTTCAATTTATTAATTTGTGCCCATAAGTGTTTCCCTTTTTGTGACAAACGGTGTTCCTTATAACAGTACTTTTCTTCTTCCGTGAACCCACCTTGCCAATAAGAACTAGTTTCAAAGAAACCATCTATTGATAGAAAGCATGACCAAGCAAGGCAATAACATACCAACAACTAGAGTAGGAACTAATTTTTTGTGTGTTTTTCATAAGTGAAAGCAAACCAAACTAAACTATTTTTTTGGATTTTTTGATAAAAATAGGAAAACAAAACCAAGCAAAATAAACTAAGCAAACTAAAAAAAAGTAAAGAGAAAGGTTGAGGAGGACTCCCCTTGTGAAGACGTCCTTAGCCTCCCCAGCAACGGCGCTAGAAAAAGTCTTGATGCATGCAGCAACACTTTGTTGGGAGACCCCAAGAGCAAGGTATGATGTGGTATAGAAGGAAGTTTTCCCTCAGTAAGAAACCAAGGTTATCGAACCAGGAGGAGAAAGGAAACGTCCCAAAGGTGTTGCAAGCAAAGTGGAAACATGCACGACACGAACTCAAGACTTTGCCCCAACTAACAATGAGGTTGTCAATCTCACCGGTTGCTGTAACAAAGGATTAACTGTATGGTGTGGAAGATGATGATGGTTTGTAGCAAGTAAATAGTAACAGTGGAAGATGTATCAATAGTAAAGATTGGATCGGGGTCCATAATTCACTAGAGATGTTCTCCTTAGATAAACAAACATGGCATGTTGGGTAAACAAATTACAGCAGGGCAATTGATAGGACTGAGCAAGGCATAACAATGTAATACTAGACATAAAGATCCTATGCGATTCGATTGGGCAGTACAACAATATACATATACCGCCATCCAACTGCATCTATGACTAGAAGTCCACCTTCAGGTTATCATCCGAACCCCTTCCAGTATTAAGTTGCAAGCAACAGACAACTACTTTAAGCAAAGTGTGTAAGGTAAACAATCCACTTGCTCCATGAACAAGAGACCGTTATTTTCTCCCTAGTTGCAACAACACATCTACAACCGTAGAGATTTCCGTCACTTCCCTTGATTAAGTAGAGGCATGAACCCACTATCGAGCATAAATACCCCCTCTTGGAGTCACTATCAACTACTTGGCCAAGATAGCTACTAACAACGGAGAGCATGCAAGATCACAAATAACACAGACATGATATAATCAATAAGACAAAACCATTAATCAATCTGACATAATAATCTCAATATCCATCGGATCGCCGCAAACACAACATGCATGATTACAAATACATGAGATCTAGATCATGAACGGATCTCACAAGATCTAGACATGAAAGCACAAGAAGGAGATACAACCATCTAGCTACTACATGGACCCGTAGTCCAAGGTGGAACTACTCACACTTTATACCGGAGGCTGGCATGATGAAGAAGAAAGCCTCTGGGATGATCTCTCCTCCGGCAGGGTGCCGGGAAGAGCTTCAGATGCCCCGATCTAGGGACGATGGTGGCGGCGGCTACAAGCTGTTTCGTGGAATTTTGATCGGGTACTTAGGGTTTAGGCATCGGGGGCTTATTATAGGCGAAGAGGCGAGGCTGGGAGGCGTACAGGGGGCCCACACCCTGCCCAGGCGCAGGCCCACCCTAGGCCGCGCCTAGGGAGGGTGTGGCCACCCTGTGGCGCCCCTCCGTCTCTCCTCTGGACTCCATATTCTCCTCGGTGAAATATTGACTTTGGCTTTTGTCCCGTCCAATTCCGAGAATATTTCCTTACTAGCTTTTCTGGAACCAAAAATAGCAGAAAATAGGCAACTGGCACTATGGCAACTTGTTAATAGGTTAGTACCAGAAAACATATGAAAAGCACCTCAAAGTGTGGACAAAGCAAAGAAAAGTAGATACTAAACAAGCATGGAACATTAAAAATTATACATACGTTTCCGACGTATCAACGACTCACAGATATAAGATTTATGAGTAACTCGATTACAAGGAATTGAAAATTCACTAAAAAGGGACGATAAAGTGGCAGTGTGTGGGTGGCCTGGTCGTTGGTGCCAAAGATCCACTGAAGCAACCATGGAAGATGGTTGGGAGACAGTTGGAGCTCAATGGACATAATATATATATCACAAGAACTATTTAAGAGTGTGATCTATGACTTGGTCTTGTAATCCTTCACAAATAAGAAAAAAGAGTCAAATTCGATAGAAATGGGATTATCAAAAGGGAATTGGCAAAAAGAAATTAATTTTTTGATAAGAGCTGGTGCGGCAAGAACATTACGAAGAAGAATAGGTTTAGTGGGAGAGGGTAGATGAGTTTGACCAATACAATGAATGGGGATGGAAGAACCTTCATGAAGAGTAATTGAAGGAAGAGGAGTGGAAGTGCAAGATGACATCATATTACGTGTTGAGGGGCGCGATCCAAGGAGTCCGGGGTGCCGATATGAGGATGCATGCCTGACATGCAGGAACCAGAGTAGGCCGGCGGGGTGTCGATCCGAGAGGGGGTGTCCTAGGGCATGGACCATGCCTGCACAAGTCCTATCCACAGGTCACGGGGAGAGCCCCATATCGCTGGCATGGGAGGAGAAGGTGGAGGTGTAGGAGGATCACTCGGTGGTGTCTTCGATGAAGTGGAGACTGGTGGTTAATACATGGGATTTCTGTTGCGGTAGTTGGGGTTGTGGCGCCAGCCTGGAGGTGGTAGGACGTTTTTCGGCGGTGTCGGTGCAGTAGGGGCAAGCACAAGTGGGCGTGGGATAGCTGCAAACCCCCAGGGGTAAGTCTCCTTGTTCTTTTGGGCACGATAGGCCCATTGTAGCATAGATCGTACCTCCGCGAAGGTGGGTGGCGGCTTACTCCAGTTGTTCCACCAACCCTAGCTCCCAACCCGGGTGCATTTTTCTTGGCATCTCAAGACCTTCCGTGTTCCTTGCTCCTGTGGATCGATACTAGTTACTTACCTTTAATCTTAGCTTAGTTGCATCATGGGTATGAGGGTGGCCTACTTTCCAAAGCGCTCGCTGAGCCCAATGAGGAGGGTGTTGATGAGATGCCAATCCGGGGTCGCCGAGCTCGCGAAGCTCATCAATGATGGATTTGAGCCATTGACAGTAGATGCCAACTTGAGAATCACCCTAGACGGTTTTGCGAAGCTCAATGTGGAGGATGTTGACGCAAGCATCGATGTTGTCTTGGAAGAGCCGATAAAGGGCCGTCCATAATGCAGCGATGGTGTCGACATTGAATACGAGGTTGAAGATCTCAGTAGAGACGCATGTGTAGATCCACTAGATGATGGCTAGGTCGTTCTTTGCCCATCACGGATCATTAGGGCGGGGAACGGAGTCGGGGCGACGTGATTGAGAAGATTACAGCAATCGAGGTGCACTTCGAAGAGGTGGCGCCAATGATAGTAATTATGGGAGGGTAGATCTAGGGTAACGGGAATAAAAGGACTAACATCAGCGATTGTATCCGTGTAAGAGAGAGGAGCCTCCATGAGAGAATAGGTGGAGGAGTCTGGAACTAGAGAGGAGGAGGAATTTTTGGCGATGGCAGCGTCCTTTTTGGTGAAGTAGTTAGGAGGAGGGTGGCGACGGTGTTGGTGGCGTGACCATGACCTAGGATTGAGAATCTGATACCATGTAGAATTAAAATAAACTCATAATGCATTAATTAATTGAGGGACATTACTAGGCGTCCCCTGGGGGATGCAGAATTTCCATCCCATAGGTACCCAACCCTCCAATCGAACCAGATCGACAATAGATCTCCTTCCCGTCCGTTCATCCCGCTTTTGCTACAAATAGTCTCGCTTTTGCTACATATAGCAGAAAACAGTTCGGTCCAGAAAAAGAATAGACGGACTAGACCTCACCGAAGAGTTTGCCGGAGATATACCTCGCCGGCGACCTTGTAGCAAAAAAAATCCTAATGTAGCAAAACTTACTTCACCGAAGACATCGTCGGAGACCCTCGCCTAGAAAAACGTCGTCGAAGATCTCGTAACAAAAAATTATGCTGCTGTAGCAAAATCACAAAACCGTTGTAGAAAAATGTTTTTCTAATGTAGCAAAGGGGACATCCGCAGGAGACATCGTCGAAGACTCGCCGTCGGAGACCTAGTAGCAAAACTGTAGAGATTGATTATAGCAAAAATATTGTGTGAAAGTAGCAAAAAACTATGAATACACGAGAAAAATAATATGCTAAGGTAGCAAAAGTCTCGTAGCAAAGACATACACAAAAGTAGCAAGCGCTCTAAAATGTGGTAGTGACACTGGTCGCTGTATGTAGTATTGCCTTCGTCGGGGCTATGTCTACGTGTTACCGCGTCATGATCGCATCAGCCATGGCCGCTCCACCCACAGGAGCACCTCCATGGTGAAGTCCATCTCTCGCGACAATGGGGAGTACCACCATCGTGGTCTCCCTATCGTCGGGCACCTCCAACATGATCTAGATAGGTGCAGAGGCAGGTTCTAGGGCACGTGGCGGCGGAGGTCGGGCTCCGGCGGCCTGGTCAAGCCGCGGTGGCGGTTGCATGGCGATACGGCAAAGGCCATGGTAGACGCCATAGGGGATGTCAGACGCAGGCACGTAGCAGTGCATCGGCGCGCAACAAAGGGCGACAACGCGCGACAAGGCTGCATGGCAGAAGGTCGCAACAAGGACGGCGGCGACATGGCACGGGAAGGCGGTGGCGCGCGAGCTGCGAGTTGTGGCTCCATACGTAATAGAAAAGATAAAGAAGAGAAGGTTAGGCGGGACTCGTCAACGGGACAAGAGCGATTGATCCGAGGGATAAGTTGGTTCGATCCCTCAGGGTATCCTATCATTTTCCTTAATTGAGGAGTTACAAAGTATATATAAGACGCCAACTCGAATAGCCCTAATTTGTATTACAAGAAGATCAGAACCTACTACAACATAATCTAACACGGACGATGGCCCCGACAAAAAAAGGAAAATGATCCCCATCCCCCGGGGGATCGTAACTTCCCATCGTCCGGGTGCGAGTCTCTCGCGCACGCACAGCTAGTAGGGTCTGACAGTCTTATCTCTTCCCCGACTTCGTCTTCTTCCTTCGCAGCCCACGAACGTGCATGTTCATATCTCCCCAGCCTCCACTGCTGCACCTCCCATCGTACGCCACTAGCGCGTCGCCGCTACCGCTACCCTGCTTCCCACCGCCGATTCCCCATGCAGCCGCCCGTTTCTTGCACCGTTGCCCGTTCCCTGCGTCGCCCTGCAGATGAAGACCCTTCGGACCCCTCCCCTCACCACTTCCCCCTGTGTCCCCATCTCCGGCCCTGGCCCCATATCTGCATGCACCGGTGGTGTTGAGGCCGCGTGTAGGTGCTGCTGCCATCGTGCCCTCCTCTGCCCCGCGTCGATCTCTGCTCCCTTCCATGGTAGCAGTCCATATATGCCTTTTGCAGCTCCACCCTTCCACGATGGCTCCAATGGCAGTGCTATGTGCGCCCAATAGTGGTGCTACAAGAGGTGTCGGGCTTTGCTACATGCGGCCGATGACGGTGCTACAACCCGGCATCGAGTTTGCTACATGCGGCCGGCGCGGCGCTACGAGACCTCCGACAGCATGCACCTTCGGATTTTGTTTCAATTCTTTTCCTACAAACATTCAATTGTTTTGCTACAAGAGTATATAGGTTTTTGCTACAGCTATATTATGGTCTTGCTACAATAGCAAAATAAATTTGCTACTACATGTCCAGCGAGTTCTCCGGTGAGGTCCCGGCAAAAGTCTTTGACGAGGTCTCCGGCGAAGTAGGTTATTAAAAAAAATCTATTTCCACTGTTTATTGGGTTTGCTACAATAGGTTAAATATTTTGCTACGTCGTCTCCGGCGAGTTTTTTCCTGGCGAGTTTTGTAGGCCAAACTATTTTTTCTTTGCTACTGCAATAAAAGTGGGATTTTTTTACCGCAATAAAAGCGGGATTGGTGCAGTTTTCTTTTTTTGAACCGAACCATGTTTTACTAATGCAGCAAAAAACAGACTTTTCTTGCTACTGTAGCAAAAACAGTATTTGGAACGATTTTGAGGAACACGTCATGTGGGGAAGCCTAGCATCGTCCAAAAAAGAGACAATGCTTTGTGTCCCCCGAACGCTGGGGTTTTCTCATCGTCCTGCTTCTCCTCGTGCCACGTGTTCCCCAAAAGCTCTCCAATCTCTTCTTGCTGCAAAATGGCTTATTTTTGCTACATATGTTCTTGCTTTTGCTTTCGAAGAAAAAAAAAACGGTTTGATCCAGAAATAGAACGTCTCGTCGAAGACCTCGCTGGAGACCATGCAACAAAAAAATTATGCTAATGTAGCAAAATAGACTTCGCCGGAGACATCGTCGGAAAAACTCGCTGGTGACTCTCGCCGGAGACCTTGAAGCAAAAAGTTGACACTGTTGTAGTAAAACCACAAGACGGTTGTAGCAACAAAGTTCTAATGTATCAAAATACTGACATCGCTGGAGACCTCGCCGGTGACTTTTCTAGACAGCTCGTCGGAGACCTCACCGGGGATGTCGCATAGCAAAAAAAATTAGAAGAACGATTGTAGCGAAATATTTGTACTATTATAGCAAATCCATTGGCCATCGGTAGCGATGACACCGACCGTCGGTAGCAAAAATCCGTCGCCGTACATGTAGCGACAACTTTAGCCATTGCTAGCAGCCCCTTGTACCACTTGTAGCAGCGCCGTCGGCCTTCGGTAGCAACCACGACTACTAGGGAGGCTGGCATCTTAGGTCGACGACGGGGAGTCGTGGTCATCATCTAGGCGCAGCGGCACGAGGATCGGTCTGGCGACCGAGCCGGCGGCGCGAGGCGGCACCGAGATGGGAGCGAACCTCGCAGATGGGGGGGGCGGCGGCGAAGATGGAGGTTAACCGTCGTGGTTGTCGACGCTGTCCTCCTTCTTGAACGCATCTGCCATGGCCATGGCTGAGGAGGGCACGAGCTCGAGCACGAGGATCTCCATGGTGGGCGGGAATCGGTCCGTCAGGCGAGGCCGAGCGGAGAGGAGGCCAGGAAGGGCGCAAGAAGAGGTCGGGGAGGCCGGAGATGAGGTCGAGCGGAGAGGCGGCGTCTCGGTCTTCCTCCCGTGGAAGAGATAAGGAATCAGGATGCGTGGTGGGTCCCGCAAGACGCGAGGTTGGATGGTTACGTCCCGCGCGACTCAGACTCGGATGATCATCGTTCGGGGGAAGCTGATTATTTTCCAAAAAAAAAAAGCGTCGAGAAACAAAAACGCGAACCGAACCAAACATTGTAGAGGTTGATGTGAAGAGTGAAGAGGGTAGAGTGTATTTCAGCAGATTTTTTATGGCACTCAATCCATGCATTGACGGATTTTTGAACGGGTGTAGGCCATATGTTAGTATAGACTCCACCTTCATGAATGGAAAATGGAATGGTCAGTTAGCAGCATGTACAGCACTAGATGGACATAACTGGATGTTTCCCTTAGCATTTGGATTCTTTTCTTCGGAGACCGAGGATAACTGGACTTGGTTTATGCAACAATTGCATAGGGCAATAGGGCATCTTCAAAATCTAGCTATATGTACAGATGCATGCAAAGGGTTAGAGAATGCAGTCAAAATTGTTTTTTCTCAAGCTGAGCAAAGGGAATGCTTTAGGCATCTAATGGGAAACTTTAAGAAAAAGTTTCATGGAGATGTTTTTGGTCGGATGTGGCCAGCAGCAAAGGCTTATCGTGTAGAAACATTTAACCGCCATATGGCCAAGGTGTTTGAAGCTAAACCTGAGGTAGGTACCTACTTGAGTACTTATCATAACTTGAAGTGGATGAGATGCGACTTCAACATGGAAATAAAATGTGATTATATTCACAATAATCTAGCTGAGAGCTTCAATAGCTGGATCAGAGGAATGAAGGACCTTCCCCCAGATGAGCTAGCAGACTCACTAAGAGAGAAAATCATGAAGCTTTTTCATAGGCGGAGAGAGGTTGGGAAAATGCTCCGTGGAATTATACTACCTGCTATCATTCAACAGCTAAATAATAGGACTAGACAACTTGATCATTTGGATGTTGGAAGATCAACAGGAGAAAGTTGTGAGGTCAAGGACTCCAAAAGGAATAACCTTAGGCATGTTGTGAAGATAGGCAGCCATGAGTGCACTTGCCTAGAATGGCAGCACACCGGAAAACCCTGCGATCATGCACTTGCATTCCTTATAGGGACCGCAAATACAAACTTTCATCCATATGTGCATCAGTACTACTCAGTGAGTATGTTCCGGGCAGCCTACGCTGGAGAGATTGAACCAATTACAGACAAGTCTCAGTGGCCTCAGGTTACTCTAGATTTTGAGATGGTGCCACCAATCTCAAAGAGACCCATTGGGAGACAGAGGAAACTGAGAATCAAAGGCTGTCTTGAAGATGGTGGTAGTAGCAGTAAAGGGAAGAAAAAGGTAGATGGTAAAGGAAAAGGGAAGGATGATGGCAATGAAGAGAAGGCACAAGATAATGGTGCCAACGGGAAAGCAAAAGAGAAAAAGAGATTTGGCACCACAAACAGATACAAACAATGTGGAGAGTTGGGGCATAGAAAAACAACATGTCCACAAAATGAACCAAGAGAAAGGTAAACTTGTATTGTTGTATTAGTGTCACACTCTATTAGTCTCTTATTTCTAATGTATTGTGTACTAAAACAGAAAGAAAAGGGTGAAAAAAGTCCATAAGGGTGATGATCAAATTTCTAGAGAGGTGATTGAGCAAGAGGTATTTTCAGTTGATGTTGGGACACCGAAAAGAACTACAATCGTTCTGCCTCCTAGCCTTTATAACAACCCTGGGCCTATTACAAGGAGGTAGTCCGTCAACTTACTTTCATATGCACAAAATCATGAGAACAAACTATTTTCTAACATGATGTTTAAATTGTAGGAGACTTGCTATGGCCATGGATGGAGATGGTGCATCACAAGCACTTGTGACACCTATTGCATCTCCAGCGAGACCTACTTTTGATGTGCCATCAAGTTCAAATGCAAGAAAGAAAAAATTAACTCCAAAGAGGAGAAAAAACTGATTTTATTGCTTCTAGACTCTATTTTCAATTTCAAGTTAGATGTGCTGCCTTTTTTTGTTCCATAATATGCACACAAAATTTATTACTTCGATCGATTTAAGCTCTGAATTATTTGAACTCACATATTGTTGGTGATGAGATTGGTGATCTGCGTGTGATAAATGATGACAATTCCATGTAATCCTACAGATTTTTTGATATATATATATGGATGGATGCTGTAAAAAAAATTCTATGCTAAAAGCATGGGTTCAGTTGATCTGTGATGGTTCTGCCTTGGTGCTTTGGCCGTGTGTTGGGAGCACTGCCCTTTGTTTCCTGATGTTTTCATGTCCAGGCTTCTATGTTTTCTGGTGTAAACAAATTAAAGTGGTTTTTATCTAGCTACTGTAACTGTTCTTCTTCATCGTCACTTAATATGTACTAATGCAGCACACTCTGAAGTTGTTCTCCTTCATCGTCACTCAATACGTGCTACAACTTGGCCACTGATAGACTACAACTCATCTTGCTACCTTTGTACATATTCGTTTAAAAGATCAATATTGTACTCCTTTTGACCCATATTAGGTGATTTGGATTTGTCAAAATTTGGATGAACTTATATACTAAATTATGTCTAGATTCATTCAAATTTAGACAAATCCGAGTCAACTAATGTGGATCGAAGGGGAGTAACTTTTTTTTGAAAGATGCACTTTCTACAGATTCAGCGTTAAACTGACAGCACTTGATATTAGGAGCAAAATCCTGTAGATCATCAGGGTTCATTAAATCCTCTTCATGGAACTTTGTTAATCTGCGTCGAGGAAGACTTCCCACCTTGTCCAGTCTGTGTCGCCGGCCGGCGGCAGCTCTGGATATGCTTTGCCGTTCGTTGGCTGTCCCATCCGTGCTTTGTTCATGGTGGTCGGCACGCAGCTGCGGCGCTCACCTCCTCCCCGTTCGTGTGGGCATACCGTCTGTGGTCGGCAGGCGGCAGCGGTGTCGTTGCCGCCGTCGGCGCTCCTTCAAGAGCTCCTCTGTTTCTTGTTTCTTATCTGTTCTGTGCAAACGCAAATGGCTGTGTGGGGCTGTGGAGCTCATTTGCTTGATCGAAGGAACCGGTCCAGTTATGTACTGTATTCATAATGTATATCTAAGTTAAAATAATTGATATACTTGTAAAGGTAGAAAAAAGGCAAATTATAAAGAAATCAGTGTAATGTGTGGCAAATAGTAAAAGCCAAAGTAATGTGTGGCAAATTATAAAGGTCTGAAGTAAAACGTGGCAAATTATAAAATCTCCCGCGCGCGCGATAGGAAAATGAAACACACTCCACGGAATCCGGTAGTAGCAAAGCCGTAGCGCAACCTAGGCAATCCCGAAAAAACACTACAGACCGTGTTGGCGCTGGATTCACACGGCAACAGCGCGTACGCTTCCAGTCCGTCTCCGTCTCCGGGACGACGATGTATCTGATCTCGATCCCCTCCTCGTCTTACTTACACCGCCTCCTGCATCCACCTCGCCGCGCTTTCTTTCCCCTCTCTCCTCCCAGTAGTCGGGCCGAAGACGTCCAGGCGGTGGCAGGAGGATCATCAGTCTAGCAGTTATCATGCGCATCAGCAGCGCCGCGGAATACAAGGAGGAGGCGTCCTGCAGCCTCGGCAAGGGCGCCTTCGGCGTCGTCGTCAGGGGCCGCCACCGCACCACGGGCAAGACCGTCGCCATCAAGTCCCTCCGCTTCACCGCCGAGGACCCCGCCGAGCTCCAGCAGGAGGCCCGCCTCCTCATGGACGCAAGTCACAAAAACCCTTACGTCGTCGGCTTCCACGGCCTCGTGCGCGACCGGGCCACCGGCGACCTCCGCCTCGCCATGGAGTACGCCGGCCCGACGAGCCTCCGCGCCTTCCTGCGGGAGAGAGACCGAGACGTCCCGGAGGCCACGGTGCGCGCCTTCATGTGGCAGCTCCTGACCGGCGCCAGCACGATGCACGCGCGCGGCATCGTCCACCGCGACATCAAGCCCTCCAACGTCCTCGTCGGGCAGGGCGGGAGGACCGTCAAGCTGTGCGACCTCGGGCTGGCCATGTACGTGGCGACGGAGCCGAAGCCGTACAAGAAGGCCGGCACGCCCTCCTACAAGGCGCCCGAGGTGCTCATGGGGATGCCGGACTACGACGCGCGCGTGGACGCGTGGTCGCTCGGGTGCGTCATGGCCGAGATGCTGCTCGCCGGCGGAGGCGAGAAGCTGTTCGAGGGCGACGACAACGAGGTGGGCGAGCTCTGGAACATCTTCGGCGTGCTCGGGATGCCGGACGCCACGACCTGGCCGGGGTTCGATTCCCTGCCGCTCGCCAACGCCACCATGCGGTGGCTCATGCACGGGCTGGAGAAGCGCAGCAGGCTGCGGGAGCTGTTCCGCCAGGAGACGCTGTCCCAGGACGGGTTCCAGGTCCTGGAAGGGCTTCTCGCGTGTAACCCCGACATGCGGCTGACGGCGGCCGCCGCGCTCCAACTCCCATGGTTCGCGCCTCTTCGTGCCGCCACTGCCGCTGAGCTCTACTCTTTGGCCTTGTCCGTTGAGAAGAAGAAGAAGAAGAATGTGTTGAAAGTTCCATCGGCGATATGGAGCGCGGTGCGCACTGCAACACGTTCCAAAACGCATGGCATCTATAAATGCCTCTCAAACCTGTGAAGCACTCACCCCCTTTTAAGCCCTGAGATTGTGTCTCACCATTGTAAAACTGTAAATGCTGCGTAGTACAGAGTAGAAGATTTCTTTCCAACTGTAAATGATGCGATTTTGTTCAGGAATTGTACAGTAACTGGTGAGTGAATTTTTAGAACTGGGTACTCCTGATCCTGATTATACTTATCTTGTCCTTAAGTTACATAGCTTTCTGAACCCTAAGTTACACACAATTCCGAAAACTTAAGCTGTCCTTCTTGCCGTTTATTTGGAACTTTGTCATTTTTGAGTAAGCTACATGCTTTCAATTTTCGGTATGAAATTTGGCACGCACGTACATAAGTGCATTCTCTAAATGAAAAAAAATATTTCGTATTTTTGACTTCGTTTTTGTATTTTTTCTTCTTTTTTTGTATTTTTTCTTCTGATTTTACTATTGAAGGCAGGATCGTGCGTGCAATGTTCATTCTAGGGATTTGCACAGTAGCTGTCATTGTTTCAGATTGATTTGGTGAAACATTCTATCGATGATAAAAGGCATGTATGATTTATTCTTCCACTTACATGCTCGTATCGATCAATCGATGTTCCTTCTCATATATCATCAGGGGCGGACCTAGGACAAAAATGTCCCGGTGTCCAATACTCCAACAACGTATACTATGAGCATGTGGATATCAAGCAATATTATGCATAAAAGTAACACACCTCACAATTTATTATATCCAGCAGTAAAATGCTTACCAAAATAAAGAATTCCCCTTGATCTATTATTCCAGTACAATAAGGCATAAACAAATCTGAAAACTATGATTCCCGAGTAAAAAAATACGATGTAGATCTCAATAGCCTACAAAAGAAAAAATGTTAGTAACATAATAAATAAACTTTTGTCATAAAGCATATAAAGTTAGGAGTAATACATTTTAGAATGGCTTTCTACGCTCATGCAAGATCTCAAAACGACAAATGACCGCATCATTGGTAACTCTCCTCATTTCTTCTTTCTCCACATAGCAAATAACATTGTACTTCAAGGCATCATCACTGAGACGATTGCGCAAATTGTTGGAATTATGCCCTAGAGGCAATAATAAAGATGTTATTATTATAATTCATGTTCATGATAAAGTTTATATTCCATGCTAGAATTGTATTAAGCGGAAACATTAATACTTGTGTGGTTTGTGAACAACACCGTGTCCCTGGTACGCCTCTAAGGACTACCTCATTGATCAATGATGGTTAAGGTTTCCTAACCATAGACATGAGTTGTCAATTGATAATGAGATCATTTCATTGGAGAATGATATGATGGACAGACCCAAACTAAGCAAAGCAATTAGATCGTTTCATCGTGTTCATCTTTGCGAAGCTTTTCTTATGTCAAATATTGTATTCCTTAGACCATGAGATAATACAACTCCCTGGTATCGGAAGAAAGCTTTGAGGTCATCAAACATCATCCTATGAGAGGGTGATCATAAAGGTGTCTCTCAGGTGATCGGAAAGTATCTGTTGGGTTGTATGTATCGAGATGGAATTTGTCCCTCCCAAGTCGGAGAGATATACTTCGGGCCCACTCGGTAATCGATATCAACACCGCTTGCAAGCATGTGGTTAAGGAGTTAATCACAAAGTGATATCGGATTACGGAACGAGTAAAGTACTTGCTGTGAATGAGATTGAACTAGGTATGACGGTACCGACGATCGAATCTCGGGCAAGTAAAATATCGCGAGACGAAGGGAATATATATATGGGATTGATTGAATCTTGGCATCGTGGTTCATCCGATATGATCATCGATGAATGTGTGGGAGTCAATATGGGTGCCCAGACCCCGTTGTTGATTATTGATAGAAGATCATGTCTGCATATTCTCGAACCCGCAGGGTCACACACTTAACGTGTCTTGACGCTAGGATAGATTGGATAATTGATTTATGAATTTTTGTTTGGAGTCTCGGATGGGATCCGAGACATCACGAGAGGTTCCGGAATGGTCCGGAGAATAAGATTCATATAAGGCAGTGCAGTTTTTGGAGTTCGGAATTGTTCCGGGTTAATCGGTATTGTACCGGAAGCTTCTAGAACCTTCCGGAAGGGGACCAACGTGTCCCCACCTTCCGGGAGGGGGCATGGGCCTATGAGGGAGTGTCCTGGCCGCATTGGGCCAGGGGCACAAGGCCCCATAGGGCCCAGCCGATCCTAGAGAGTTTAAATCGTTTAAACTAGAGATAGGGTTTCTAGAAGAGGGGAGAGTCCATGCCCCCCACTCCTTATCCTTTGGGCTTGGGGGAGGGGCTGGGGCTGCGCCCCCCCTCTATATAAAGAGGGGTGGGGGCGCACCAAACCCCTACACCTCTCCTCCAAACCCTAGCCGCCTTGCTAGCTTTCCTCTCTCCCTCCCGACTGTTTGTAGGCGAAGCCCTGCTGCAGAAATTCTCCACCATATACACCACGCCGTCGTGTTGTAGATCCAATCTATCTCTCCACCATACTTGCTGGTCCGAGGAAGGAGGAGACGTCGAGGTGCTGCACGTGTGCATCTCACGGAGGCACCGCCACTTGTGGTGCTAGATCGGATCGGATCACGAGGAGGAGAAGCGAGTACGACTACATCACCCACGTTCCGACGAACGTTCCGCTGTGCGAATCTTCAAGGGTATGAAGATCTAATCCAATCTCTCTCATTGTTTGCATCTCCTAGATTAGATCTTGGCTTTCCCTCTGTTCGCTCCGTAGAAAATTTTGATTTACTATGCCGCGAAACCCTTCACAAATATGTCTTCACAATTTTCATGGCAGAAAAACATCTCTCAACAGTAGCAGTGGCAACAGGCAAGACTAATGCTAGCTTCAATAGTCGATAAACAAGAGGATAGCAAATATGTTTCCTTGTATCCACCATTTTCTGAGAGAGCTCACAAATATTATTTATGCTAGAGAATCGATCATCTGCTCGAACATCATCAATGTAAAGGCGAAGGTGGTGTCTAAGGTCCCTGAGTTCTCCATCATCAAAATCTTTTGGATAAAGTCTAGTTAGATCCATCAAATGCTCTAAATTGAAATCTCGAAATGATTCACTTGGGTTCAAAGCGGCTGAACATATTAGCAACTTAGAATTTTTCTCATTGAAGCGGCTATCTAGTTCTTGAAGCAGCCAATCAATAACATCATTGAAACAATCCACTTCATAATGGTGCTTGTTAGTGATACCTGTTTTTTGCCGTGGCTTCTTTGGATTGACATATTGTTCTCCCATTTCCAACTTGGAAAGGTCATGCTTGTCACAAAAGGCATACGCTTCACCTAGGATTAATTCCCATCCATTCATGCGTAGTTCATTCAAAGAGTTCCTCGTTGACTTGACACAGTTTATGGCATTAACAATGTCCTGCTTCTTCCGTTGGAGAGCCAGTGACAATGTATTTGTGATTGATAATATAGTGGACATAAGCTGCAGGTAGAACACAAAATCAAATGACTGGAAATAAACAAGGAGACCACATGCTTGCCTTCTATTTATGTCATCCCTGTCTGCTTCTTCCACATATTCAAGTACTTTGACAACTGTAGAAAATAATTCAATCAGACCATTAAGAGTTCTATAATGAGAACTCCATCTAGTGTCTCCTGGTCTTTGAAGTGCCAACTCTTGATTTAATCCTGTCCCACTTTGAAGCTGACCACAACCTAAGGCTGCCCGTACTTGTTCTTTATATTTATCTCGAATCATGTCTTTTCTCTTTGAAGATCCATTTACCACATTCAACAATACCAATATCATATCAAAAAAATTACCCACCCATGTGTGCTTCCTTACAACAGCCACAACGACTAACTGTAACTGGTGTGCAAAACAATGAACATAATAGGCCGTGTTATTTTCTTTCATGATTAAAGACTGCAATCCATTAAACTCACCTCACATATTACTCGCACCATCATATCCCTGGCCTCTAACTTGCTTTAAACTTAACTTCAGTTCTACAAATAAAGAATCAATAGCAGACTTGAGGTACTTAGAAGTCGTTTCCTTCACATGAACAAGGCCAACTAACCTCTCTTTTACAGATCCGCATTTACCAACATATCGCAGGACCACTCCCATTTGTTCTTTACCAGACACATCCCTTGACTCATCAACAAGCAAGCAAAATACATCGTGTCCAATTTCTTCAAGAACTGAATGCAAAATCTCCTTTGCAAAACATTCAGCCAAGGCCTTCTGAATCTTTGGGGAGGTCAACTGATTATTACCTGGAGCATTATGTCCCACAACCTTGCCTACAGCTGGATTTTGTTCTGCTGTACGTATAATCATGAATCTCCTTAAAATTTCCTTTATTAAATGATTTCTCAGACTCGTCGTGACCCCGGAAAGGCAACCCTTGCTTCAATAAAACTCTAGTAACATCAACTGAAGCATTTAGTCTAGTGTAATATGCCTTCTTCGCGGCATTACTCTGATTATTTAGAGCAACGTATATGTGCTGCTCTTGTTGCAATAAAGCATCACAATCTCTTTTTGCTTGGTTATGAACACTGTTGACATCTCCTACGTGCTCCTTCAGCCTATATTTTTTATTCCAACCACACCAACCATCTGACACAAACGCTGCATACCCAGCTTCTTTATTACCGCGGCGTCTGAAGAGGAAACAACAAAAACAATATGCTTTATCTGTGGACTCACTATACTCAAGCCAACTCCCATTCTGATCAAACCACACCGGATTAAATCTTCGATCTCTACCAGAAATCCTCCTTCGTGGAAATTCATAAGTCCGAGGTTGACAAGGACCATTAGCCAAATACTTTCTTCTTACCATATCCTTCATATTAGGAGGGTATTCATCTATGCTTCTCCGTTTGCCAGGATCAAATTGAATTTCCTCTTCCCAGTTGATTTCTTCCTGGGCTTGAGATGAATTCCATGTATTAGTGGCAGTATCATGTTCCTGTTCATGTGGTGTGCCATCTCCCGGATCATCATCCGAGTCATGTGATGGGGTGTCATCCGAGGCATCATCCATGGCATCATCGACATCCAATTCATTCGATAGGGCATTATCGAGGGAATCATCAAGAGCATCATTTCGTTCACTTGATGGACCAGCATTCTCATCTTCTGGGGTCTTCCTCTTTTTCAGAAACCTTTCCATAAATGCTCCTGCAATTTGAAATTTCAATTTAGTGTTAAATAATTTATGACGGTCAGAACCAACATTATGACATATCAATAATCAATTGACTGTACGTCTGTGAGTATTGGAGTTTAACTTACTAGACATCTGCTTCTAGTCGTCAATTGAGGAATAACGAAATCAATTTTCTATGATGATTGAATGAATCGTACGGCAAGAATCTGATTCCCAAAATCTCAAACCCTAGTACCACAGTTCAAGAGATAAGAATTAGACAGAACAAAACGATTAATTTTAGAGGATTGCAGACTGGAAGATGTATACCGTTTATTCTCCACTTCTCTGGCGGATTTTTCCAGCGATTTCCCCAACTGGGCGACGCGCGATCCCGGATGGCGAGCTTGGCGGAGAACAGGCAGACGAACAAGGGAGTTACGCACACACGAAACCAACTGATCGATGGGATCAGACTTTTTTTTCTCGCGTTTGGCCATGTGTAGCTAGCAGATCGATCAGCCCACGTAGCACACGAGTAATCGGTAATTGCTAAGGGCATGTACTATGGAGGCGTTTAAGACAGGCGCTAGGAACTTTTTCCAGGCCGTTTTGCCTTAATCCCGTTCGATCCTGGGATTTTGCCTCGCGTCGACGGCACAAGTTGCGTCAGACGCTAGTCCTAAATTTCCATGCACGATCTATATTGACGAGCGACGGACGCTATACCCAAGCGCTAGAAAAAAAGGAGTTGAAGCCTCGTACAACACCGTGGTCGCTAGCGTCGCGCGTTGTGCAGACAGACGCTTTAAAAATTCCAATAGCGGCCGGTGTAGCGTTCACCGCAGCGTGCTCAGGCGCTAATCTAATTATCTATCTTTTAATCTTTTAATCTTTCTTCTTTCTCATAGTTTCTCTCTTCCACGTCACCAAAAATCTGACGTACAACCTGTTATAGACAGCTGACCGTGGACTATTGTACACGCCCTAATTAGATGGGCTATGCTAATTACTCGTGCGAGCTGCCGTTGGCTTCCCGGACTTCCCGGTGTCCACAATTTTTTTTAGGGGTGTCACAACCTGAACCTAAGCTATATATTAGAGGTAAGAGAGAAATCTACCGGGTGTCCAGTGACCCCTGCTGGGCCAACGTGAGTCCGCCCCTGTATATCATCCCTCGTCAGCGTATTTTGCTCTAGGGGACACAAGAAGTAGTATCATGAAAAATGGAGGGAGTGTTAATTTACTTTCAGTTTCTATAACGGGATTTTGAAGATTGCATGAATGATAGAACATTTTGTTTTGCGGGAACGAAATGAGAACTTGGGAACGAGATTCACAGCCTCAGTTTTACGTTTCACAAGTAGTACTTAGAGCAAATCTAACAGATTTCGTAAACGCATAAAAACTGTATAATAATGACTAGTTTTTTTTTAGTTCACCCTGAAAACACGGCCCGAGCTGATCCTATAAAATCACCCGACCTGTATTTTTTTTAAAGTCCGCGGAGAAACCCTCGTCTCGACCCCTAGATACAAGGGCTGCGCGGACGACCCGAGTGTGGCATGTACTGCTAGAGTCGTTCGCGCGGGAGGGATATTTCACCTCCTCCCTTACCCGTTTCCGTGCCGCCGCCGTCGCCGATCTCTCACACTCATTCTCCGGCGCCACCACCCACCAGAAAAAATAGAGGGCACGGCATCCCTATGGACATTTAGCGAAGCTATGGACCTCCCCCAGCCTCCAGACGTTGCTAGTGCGGGCGCGCAACCTCTACCCGCAACGGCTGCCGCTGGAACTGCAGCCGGTTCCTCGGCCGCCGGATCAGTTGCCCACATGATTGCCGACATTGGCAAGACGAAGCGGAAGCATTTGGGCAACCACGTCGCCCCGCCGGTAGCCCGGCCGCAAGAAGCAACCGCCACCACGCCTGCGCCTAAACCACAAAAGCCCGCGTGGTCGATGAAGAATATAAAGCAGGTGGTGCACCATGACTCCCTTCCGCCCGTCTCTCTGGCCCTACTCGTCGCTCAGCATCGCCCGTCGCCGCTATAACTCCTTGCTTCGTCTCTCACCCATCGCCCGTCCACATCTCTAATGGCGACGTCGGCAATAGATCGACAAGGTATGAACTCCGTCCTCTCATGTTGACGTGCACGGAATTGGTTGCTTTCTCTTATATGCAAGTTGTATGCGATGTAGCTACAATGCTCATGAGGCCACTATGTCATATGTTAACCTTCTTAACGTAAGCACGGTCAACATTAACAAGCGGCAACTTGAATTCACTGTATCACGATGACGAAGTTGACGTTGCAGAAGTTGAATTGGAAGAGATCGAAGATGAGGTGTTTGATGAAGCCCAAGCAAAGAAGACCAAGAAGAAACGAGCGGTGAGCTACATTGAGATCGAGGACACTTTCTTGGTCTCAAGTGTCCATCAATGCGGTGAGCGACACAGACCAAACCAGCAAGTGCAATTGGTAGTGGATCAAAGATAAATTCTTCAAACTTATGCCTCGTGTTACCCAACCGGTGTATCAGTCGTATCGATCACTACAAGGTCGATGATATGTGATCAAACTGGCGTGCACCCATTGGTCCAGAGCTTTCAAGCAAGTGCAGCAAAATCCTCCAAGTGGCATTGGCATTAACGAATATGTGAGTCAATGTTCATCTCATTTTGTCATTAGCATTGTAAGAACGTGTTGCCAAGTGGATCTATGGATGCTGAAAGGGCATGTATATCCCCATGTGTGGTTATGATAATTAATGACAATCTCTATTGACTAATATGTAAATTGAGTTTCACATGTAGATTTTATCCATTGGCATCTCTTGGGCCATGTGTTGGTCTCAAGGTTGAAAGATGATGATGAAGAAGAAGAAGATCAAGAGTGTCTTGAAGAAGAAGATGGAGTTCCTCATTAGCATCTTGAAGACTCCATCCTTATGGGGATAGAAGAAATGAAGTGCAAGCTCAATATGCACCATCTCTAGAAGATATCATGCTTGAAACTTGCCATCCTCGGTGATCATGGATTAATAAAGTCAAGTTCAAGGAAGAGGCCTCCCTATGTATGGGGGAGCAATTTGCAAGTATTCATCAAGCAAGAGCGAGCAAAAGCAATCAAGAAAGGTGTTCCATCTTGAGAAGTACAAGACGGTCTACATCAATCTCAAGTGGAGTGCTCATGGCAAAGGTATGATCTCGATAGGGTTTCTCTTTTGCCGGTCTCATTTTATTAGTTGGGAGACTGGGTTTAGCATAGATAGCCATACTATTAAGAGGGCTCTCGAGTGAGTGACTCGATTGCATCTTTCAGAGAGAGCTCAAACCTTTGCATTCTTGCATCATCTTTCTTGGTTGTTATTTTGATCTTGTACATGAGAGGATGTAAAGTTTGTGATTATCATCATAACAAGCTCTAGTTCATCAAATAAGGAGTTCCCTTGCATATCTATTGTGGTTTTTGATCTTGCAAGTTTTTCGGATCCGCATCTTGGGAGATATCTCACATATATATTCATGGTATTTTATCCCTTGGTGATACCCAATATTTCCAGAAAAATGGTTTCGTCTCGTTTGGAGTTTGGAGGCGAAAGTTATTATAGTTTTGGTTGGGCAGAAGTAGCCCCAACTTCTGAAGCTTCCCCGGGCGGAAGTTCCGGCTCGCCACCAGTAGTATCGCTAGGGAACATTTTGCCACTGGTAGTACCGGTGGAAGTACCGGGGCTACTTCTGCCCAACCTGGATTTGGTTCAGTAACCTCTCTGTTTGGGGTATGCTATTTGCCGGATCTTTGATCGGAAGTTGAGGCGGTAGTTCCGTCCCTAGAGGAAGTACCGCTGCTGCACCTGACAAGGTTTGATCTCGTCAATTCCCATTGTTATGAGCTTGGGTTTTGGAGAATATGGGGATGCTGGAGATCGCGGAACGGTTAACAGACAAATAATATGGGGACACGAGGTTTACCCATGTTTAGGCCCCCGGAGGGAAAACCGTACTCCTGCTTGTCTGCTCTTGATTACGGTGGAACCGAAAAGTACAGGGGTGCACATATGCAATCTGGCGTGGAGGTGTGTATGCGGTGAGAGGTGCCTTCCTCGATGTGCCCTCCTAGCCTTTATATAGATAGGCAGGTCCCGGGCATCAGGTAGTCGGTTACAAATTAGGGTTTGCCCCTTTGAATATTCTATCTACTCTAGTCTTGCTCTTCAAGGATCCGAAGACGTCATGGGCTTGGGCCACCCGAAAATCTCCACATGCCGCATATGTTTCTATGGGCCTTCCTTGGACTGGACCAGGTATACTAATATCATGTACCCGTACGGTATAACCATGTCAGTAGCCCCCGAGTGTTCAGTTGAATCGTAGATTCGGCTGAGGACTCTCCAATCTTTCGGGCGCAGCTGTTTCTGTTTATAAGAGAAAGAATGATTTTAGTTCGTCGGGATTGTTGATGCGTGTGCCCGACTCTCCTGATGGATCAGGGTCAGTTAACTGTCTTAGGACAAAACAACACAATCTTCTTCAGACTCGATTCCCTAGACTCGAATATGGAACGGATGCTGGAGTAATTCGACTCAGGCCGCTGAGGTCTTACAGGAGTCAAATCCCAGTAGTTTTCAAATTATGTACCCAACGCGTCCGTCTGGTTTTTCATCGTGCCCGTTGACACGGATTTTTACTGGCAGAGCGCAGTCAGGTGCATTACCAGGCCATAAGACGATATCTGCAGGTCTTATCTTTGCATCGCAGACACAGCATCTGAAATGTTGTCACCGCAGAGGTGTTTCGGGTGGCCAAGGAGGATGCTTCTCACTTAGCGTTGGTTTGGGCAAAGTTACCAGAAAAGATTTTGCCGTGTTTGATCCGAAGAATCGCAGTCGAATAATTCATAGGGTGCATGGCCAGTGCTCCATATGGGAATAGCCCCCGAGTGTATGTTCGAGTCCTAGACTCGAGCAGAGACTTTAGTTCAGTTAATTGACCTTCAGGTCCGTAGGACACAATTTTTTCGGATGCTTGATTAGTCCTCCCTATGGGAGTAGCCCCCGAGTCCTTAGTGGAGTCATAGACTCAACGTAGGACTCGAAGATAGTTTGCGAGTTGTTTTTTTCAGTCGTCCTTCGGGTGCGCGGTCAACGCTCCTGATAGGAGTAGCCCCTGAGTCTTAGATTCGAGGAAGTACTGGTTTGATCAGTCAAAAAATTCTAGTCGTTGCTGGGTTGCTTGATGACGTCACTGCTGATGATCGATGACCTCAACCGTCTGTGGCGCCAGGGGTGACGTAACAGGACGAACGTGGGTCCCACTTTCTGACTTGAAGTTGACTAGTCATGCGCGTCGTGGCGAGAATTACAGCGTCTCCTCGATTTCCATGCATAATGGACGACATACGGGCAACGGTTCACTGCTGTGTTGACACGTGTACGGTTGGATCTGACCCTAGCGTTAGGGCTTTTGGATGAACACTTCTTGTTCGTCGTCTTCATCCTTATAACTGTAGGGAAAACAGTAGTTTGTTTTCACCCTTTGCCATTTGCTTTCACTGCCTCCATTTTCACGAGCTCGTCCTCGCATGCACTGGACGCTCTTCGATCTTTTGCCTCTTTGTTCTTGCGCGCGCATCGTCGCCGTGAACGCTCTGCGATGGTGAAGTCGAAGAAGGCCTCCGCCGGAGCGGGCTCGAGTGCTGCTGCCGGCGGCAAGAAGGTTGCTGCCCCTGCGCACAACACTGATGGAAAGTGGAGGCGCTCCGACGTGCGTGACACCGATCTACGCAAGCTGCGCGATGCGGGGTTAATCCCGCAAAACAAGGAGGACGTCAAGATCCCCGGCGACGAGTTAATCTGTCACCCACCCGTGGGTTTTTGGGTGATCTTCATTGCCTTTATTATTCGCGGTTTGTCGCTTCCTGCCCACGAGTTCCTTCGTGGGCTCCTTTTCCTCTATGGGATTCAGATTCATCATCTGTCTCCCAATTCCCTTCTTAACATTGCGTGTTTCATCACGCTTTGCGAGTGCTGGCTCGGCATCAAGCCACACTTTGGTCTCTTCCGGAAACTCTATTCAGTGAAGAGGCAGTCCGGCACCGGCAAAGTCTATCCGCTCGGTGGCTTCATCTTTTCTCTTCGTCCCTTTGTCTAGTTTTTCTCCTTCTCCATTTGCGAGTCCGTTCAGTACCGGCGTCGCAAGTGGTTTTACATCCGCGATGTCAAGATGGACGGTCAGCAATTTGGTCTCGCCCCCTTTGACTCCAAGCAGAAGATTGTCCGGAAGAGATCGTGGAAAAACCACATCTTGGAGGGAGAAGCGGCGGAGGTGGAGATGCTCTACCAGCGAGTGGAGGCTCTTCAACTGGTGCCAGGCAAGGAGGTCAACGGAGTCGACATCATCCGCACCTTACTCAAGCGTCGGGTGCAGCCGCTCCAAGCCAGGGCGCACCCGATGTTTCTCTACGCCGGCCCTACTGATCCCACCAGAGTGTCATCCGAAGAATTATCTTCGAGTGATCTTGATAGGGCCCTCCATCCTCCGCTGAAGTACAAAGCTGGTGAGGACCTGCCGGGGGAGTCGCTAACCCCCCTCTTAGCGCCAGTAAAGGGGCCTCAAAAGTGAAGATTGTTCATGCGCGTTGCGCTTTGCAGTGCATTTTTGCTTGTTGTAGTTTCTCATGTCTGTTTGTTATCTTTGCTTGCAGCGCCTCCAGGTTATGGGGTCTAAGCCCCTATGCCTGAGAAATATAGTGAGGCACCAGACAATGAGGAGGTAGACTCTGAGTTTGAGCTTCCGCCGACGCAGTCGCCAACTCATGAAGCCCCCGAGGCGAGCGAGGGGCGGACCCGAAAGTGAGCACGGAGTCCGAGCAAGTCTTTGGATGCCTCGACTCCGCCGATGCCTAGGGACCCATCCTTTCTTATGCACCACGTCGAGGATGACGACGCTTCTTCCGCACCGTTCCCGGCTGTGCCTCTGTAGGCAGTGGCGCCGCAGCCACCGACTAAGAAGAAGAAGAAGGAGAAGGCGCCGCCCGTATTCAACTTGAGCGACATTGACTCGTAAGTACCTTTGGATGCCTTTTGTTCTGTATCTTGCATGCACAACTTTTCTTGTTGTCTTGATCAATACTATTCCTTGCAGTCGCTCCTCGGAGGGTTCTCTTAGTGAGGGCGCTCAGGAGGCCGTAGGGGAGTCAAAGCTAAGAGCTCCCTCACTCTCAGATGGTGGCCGACTCTGAGGATGATGCCCCGAATCCCTCTCTGCCAGAGGCTCGGGTGGTCGTTACTCAAAAGACCCCTGGTGGACCTTTGGAGTCTCCATCTGAGCACGTAAGTTACTTTCTTTTATCGTCCTGGGGGGAGCCCCGAGTCCTTTTCAGGTTGTTCTATTGACTGTTTGCTTCTGCTTCCTTTCGCAGCCCTTTGTGCACAGCGCGAACCTACTCATCCAGCAGCATCTGGCGCTGTAGGCCAGCATGAAGCAGCTGCAAGGTTCTATATTTTGCTAATTTCTGTTCATCTGTCACACGAACAATGCTTTGTATCGCTCATGTGCTTGTTGGTTTGTTTATAGAAGAGAACAACGCTGCCCTTCGTCGGCTGGACGCTCTCGACAAGAGCCTCGGTCGAGCGGAGAAGAAGGCTGCGGATGCTGCTGAGGCAAAGGAGCATCTGGAGAAGGAGGTGGCCTCTGCTGCTGAGGCGCAAGAGCGTCTGCGGAAGGAGTCTGTGGATCGCGAGAAGGATCTTGCTGCTGCAGCTGCTGTTCGCGAGAAGGAGATGGCCGACAGGCTGATGGCTGCGGCCAAGGCGTTCTCCGGAAAGTGTCTTGCATGCAAATTGGTCTTTTGGATTTTCGACTACTCTTTATTCATGTTCTTATTCAACTCCTGCCTGTTCTTCTTTGCGCCAGATGCCTCGGGCATTGCATTTGATCGTAGTGTCTTGGAGCACGGGAGCGCTCTGGATGATGCCACCGCAGTAGTCGAAGATCGCTGCGGCACTGCTGCTGGATCCCTTGCTAAGGCCAAGGAGGTCCTGTGGCATCCCACAAAACCACTACTAGAAAATCGCGTTGATTTGTGCATTGCATCGTCAACATCATGCATTGTTTGCTAAAACTATGTTTGCAAAGCCCGCATTGTTTTCTGAACGCCCCTCTTTATTCAAACCTCAAAACCCGGTCCCCGGAATATTTTGTTTTGCCCGAAATCGGTTTGCAAACGGAGTTATTAAAACAAATAAAAATTATAATTATTTTTGCGGGGGCAGTCGAACGGGCCGTTCCGACCCGAACGACCACCCCCAGAAGATTACAATCGGTCCACCCTAAATCCTAGAGCTACCCAGAAACCTACCCAAACCAACCCTCCACATCACTCCTACCTATCACGCGCTGCCACCTCACCCCTCTCCCTATCCCTCAACCACTACCACCACGCCACGTCACCCTCACCCCTCTTTCTCTCCTCTCTCTCTCCCTCTAACCCAACCCCACACCACACACACCTGGCCACACACGCGCCTACCCTACCCAGATCCCACCTCCCCTGCCAGTTCCCAGCCTCCCTGACGCGCCCCACGCGGGACCCACCCCGCGGGCCCCGCCCCAACCCACTCACATCTCTCAGCACACGGACACAACCACCCCCTGACCCTCTCTCTTTCTCTCCCTGGCGCGTGGGCCCCACCCACGCGTCCAGCCCACGCGCGCGGCAGCCTCCCGTCGTCCCCAACCTCGCGCCTCTCCCCCGCAGCTCTCTGGCAACCCCGCAACCGCCTCCTCTCCCGCCTCCGAGCGACCCCAGCAGGACCCCCCGCACTCCGCCCGAGCCCCTCCTCCACCTCCGGCGGTCTCCCTCGCCGGCGCCCGCGCGAGTCCGGCCGCCGCCGCTCCACCAAGCGCGCGCCTCCGCCGCCCGACGCTCCGCCCGGCCGCGCTGCTCCCGTTCCGACCACGACCCCGCTTCCAGCGAGCCCGCCGCCGCCGCGTCCCCGTCCAACCACCGCCAGGCTCGCCTCCCGTCGCCGCCGTGCTCCTCCAAACTCCGCCGCCGCCAGGTCCCCGCGACCCCCTCTCCTCCGAGCTCATCGCCGCCCCGCGTGCCTGCCCCGAGCCCGCCTCCTGCAGCCGTCCGCCGCCCCGCTCCGGCGCGCTGCCGCCGTCAGCCACTCTCCTCCGACCTCCCCAAGCCCACGCCGTCGGCCCGCATCGCCCCGCCGGCCTTCCGCGTCGCCATGAGCTCCGTCGCGCCCGGTTCCTCCTCCGGTCCACGTCACCGCCCTGGGCCCCACGCCCCACCGACCCCGCACGAGCCTGGGAATGCCCCCCGTTTCTGCAGTGTGATGCCGCATCGTGATGTCTCAAGATCTTCCCGAGACCATCGACAAGTAAAGACGAGCCTCGAGCCCTCCTTCATGGAAAACTTGATCGCCACACGAACCCTAGCGCTTGCTCCCGGAACCGGAGACCGCTGAACCCCAAGACCGGCGTGATGCCGAAGAAGGTACAAGGTGCTCCCCGAAGACCACGACACCATACTGCAAGATCGTCCCGGGAACCGAAGACCGTTCCGGGATGTCAAGGTCTTCGTCCCGGATGCGAGTCCGGACCGAACCCCCAAGATCGTCCCTCGGCACGCCAAGGCCTTCGACACGGGACCCCGAACCCCGACGAACCCCCGGACGCCAAGAACGACTCGATGGCGCGGACCCGACAAGATCGGCACGACGACAAGATCGACACCGACGCAGGACGCCAAGTTCTCCACCTCGAACGCCATGTTTTTCAACACGACCCGAAGACCGCGAATGCGACAAGAACGACACCGAACCAAGTCCTTCCCCGTCCGAGAACGCTCCCGTCGAACCCTGGACCCCAGATCCGTCGAACCCTGAGACCGACCCCGAACCCCGGAACCCAAGATCGTCGAGCCCCCCTCTGATGTGTGACCCTTATCCGAGAACCCTATTTTATAAATGCCATAATTATAAATTGTTGCATATTGAATCATTCATCTCGCATGCATATCTGTGGTTTGGGGGCCTTATGCCGATTCACCTAATAACTAAATATGGGGCCCATATGCGGGCAAATCTAGCCTTATATTGGCCTCATTTAAACTTGTGTAGCGAACCGGTATCTAATCTTATCTTGATATAACAACATTCAAATTGCGGGGTAGATACACAACTTGAACCACCTAACTAATTGTCGGGACCCCGGTTCCGCTTAATATGACCTAATTGCATCGCACCTTGCCATGCCATGCATCATACATGCATCATGCCGATCTTCTGCCGTAGTCTTAAATATTGCATCCGGTGTCTCTTCTAGTGTTTTGCTTCTTCGCGGATAAGGCCGTTGAGTCGATGTGAGCTTCGCCCCGATCTTCGGTTGAACCCTTCGACAATGGTTTCAGGCGAGCATCTCCCCCTTTCTACCTATTTTACTTTTATAGTATTTACTTCCCTCCTGTTGATCTTTTGCTATCTGTGTTGCGATGCTTTAGTCTCCGTACCTGTGATATACCGTGCAGCCCTATATTGCCTTGGACACACCCTATTACCTGTTGTTTGGTAGATAGTTGGACTTGCGCGTCGTAGTTGCTCGCTCAAGTGCTGATGTGTGTCGTCATATGCCACAGTTGCTGATGTATTGCCGCATGTTGATGTTGGAGCTGATCATAGTTTTACTTATTGTTCACTTTAATTCCTGTTTAACAACTAAAATTGAAATAAGCAGAGGCATCGGTGGGTGATAGATAATATTTGGTTTCCGAACGCCCACTTGTGTCCCGTAAGACCCCGAGTACTTGATACCTGTTCCTTGATTTATCGCGCTATCCACATCCGGGAGGTATATGGGACCCCCCTTAGCCAGAGCTTGATTCCGTCTTATTTCTTGGGGCCACAAACTAGTTTGAGGTTTTATTTACGATCCTGTACTTATGCCATGTTTTACTGCTTTATTTACGATTGTGCGAGGTACTGCACACTGTACTGTTTAAGATCGGGACACGTTTTCGCGGTGTCGACAAGCCCCGTTTGGGGTTCCCAGTCGCTCACAGCCGTCTACCCAGACCTTGAGGCCGTCTCGGAGCTTGCTTACTCCGTTGCGGGATCTACTTAAGGGGTGGCCCCCTGAAATATTTCTGAATCTTGCGATTGCTCTGTCGTGAAGACCTCGTTGGGTTTTGATTTGGTTTTTCCGAGGTTGATCGAGTGTGTGTTGCTATTGGTGCACCCCGGCCGGGTAAAACTTTCTGAAAGCCGTGTCCGCGGATATGGACGACTTGGAGCACAGTTTCTCGATCATAGACAAGCATAACTAAAGTTTATTGCTATAAATTTGACTTTATAATGACTAGTAATCAGCTTCACTATAACGGAATGTCTAATTAATACTGCCCACAATTGCTTGTTTTGGAGTGTCGCTTGCGACCATTGTACCTGACTAGTAAGTATCGCAACTACAACGAAATGGCTGAATAAAAGTAACAACAACTGCTGGGTTTTGGGTTTATATCATGCTATCTGTATCTGATTAGTAAGAGTTACAACTATAACGGAATGGTTAACTAAAAGTGCCCACTGCTTACTTTATCAGGATGATTAACTAGACCTGACTAGTAATTGCCGCAACGATAACCGAACAAGTAAAACTGCCAACTGTGTGAGTTCCTCGGTCGACTTCCTCGTTTGGTCTCGAGGGGGAAACACCAGGATGGGTTTGTTTGGTGTTAGCTTCAGGTTGGATCCGAATAGGTCTTTCTCACCCCTCTCTGATAACCGCCAGTTGTATCGCGTCTCTATAGGTTGTTTAGTGCTCGCTGCCGCTGCCGCTCAGTCCACCATACCTATGTAGGCGAGGACCGCCGAATTCTAGCCTCGCCGTGTACTGGCCTCAGTACTGACGCTCCTTCTTTTTCCTTTGCCCTTTGTCGGCACCCCTTTTGTTTAAGCAGGTTTTGAGATCTACGCCGTTAGCAGGGTTACCCTTCCGGCTTGGCCTGGGCAGGGTTATGGACGCCATCGGTTATTCTTCAGGGCTCTTAGCCCCATTTGCATCTTGTCCGTAGCTGGACGCTATATCGTTTTCAAGATGATTTGGATCTTTGTATATTATATCTGTATTCTTGACTCTTGGAGTCGCTCTTATATATATCTGTTCTGTGGGTCCCATCGAGGACTGTTGTGTAATGTTATTACTTTGCTTTCCACCCGCACGAAAGTGCCTGGTGGGCACCTTTGAATCGTTTCTATGCGGGTTTGGCGAATTTTGCTAAAACTTGCATAGGTCCGATTCTGAGGGTGTTACAGGTCCTCCGGCGTTTCTACAAGGAGATCGTTCCCAAGGGCGCTGCCCTTGAGGATGTTGATTGTTTGTCGGATGCGCTGTCGAAGGATGCCCCTGTGGCTTACAAGCGCAAGCAGAAGGGCATCGACGCCTATATGGGGTTGGCCATGGCCATGGCATCCGGAGCGGAGCTGGATTTGCCGCACGTCACTTCCCAGATGCCAACTGCTCCAGACGGCTCAGAGGTAGCCTTTGCTCTCTACGCCTCCTGCTGTAAGCGCTATGGGATGAAGACTATTGACCTGTTGGCGGAGTATGCGGTGAAGCAGCATGAGGAGGTTAGGACCAGGAAGGATGGCTCTGAGGCCACTCCGGATGCGGGTGCCTAGGTTCCTATGTTGTAGTTTAGGATAGTGTATCCTCTTTTGTAATGTATGATTTTGTTATGAACAGTCCTTCCTTGTGCCACGTAGTGGACTTTAATGTATATAAAGTGTTTTTTGAGCTATTGCCAGAGATGTTTGTGATGTTTATCTCCTTGCCTGTTTGCCTTCTAGGGTCCTTCGGGTGGTGCACCCGTTGGCACTTTGACTGCGCCAGATCCACGACCATTGTTGGATGATGCGTCACATCTTGTTTTCCTTCGTGATCGCATCCGTAGCTTGGAGAAGGAGATCGTTGGCGTCCGGGGCCACGCGGACGTGTGGAAGTCGAAGACGGAGCGAGCTACCGCCAGGGAGGAGTATCTGATGGGGGAGATGCGGCAGTTGAGTGAGCAACTGCAATGTGAGTTTTCCTGAGCTGCTGCTTGTTTTCGGATGTGCCTTGTGTGGCATCCCGCAAAACCACTACTAGAAAATCGCGTTGTTTTTGTGCATTGCATCATCATGAACGCATGCTCATGTCATCATGCCACATTGCATTTGGGCATCGTCATCATCTTGCATGTGCTTGTATAAAACTATTTTGCGGAAAAGCCTGGTTTGTTTTCCAAACGCCCCGTCCTTATTCAAATATCAAAACCGGGTCGCCGGAATATTTTACTTGTCTGCTATTAGTTTGCAAAAGGCTTGTTGGAATTAAATAACACACTTAATTATTTTAGTGGGGGCAGTCGAACGGGCCAAATCGACCCGAACGACCACCCCCGTACAAAACAGATCGGTCCACCTAACCCGCCCTTCTAAATCCTAAAGCCACCTAAAACTCTACCCAGCCCTCTCCTCCACCTCACCCCAGCCTATCATCTTCCGCCACCTCACCCTCTCCCTCCCCTCAACCACTCCTATCCTGCCACGTCAGCCTCTCTCTCTCTCTACTTCCCAACCCAACACAGCACCCACGCCACGCACGCATGCACTCACACACTCACCTGACCGCCTGTCCCCTGGGCCCGGCCCCACCCCTGGCCCGCGTGCCCCCCTCTCTCTCCTCTCTCCCCCCGCACTCCCTCTCTTCCCCGACCCTCTGTTCCATCCCCGGCGATCCCTCCTCCTCCCCGCCAATCACCCCCTCCCCCGGCTACTCCCTCAACCGCGACCTCGCCGACCCCGCCACCCACGCGCCTCGCCCTATCCCCGAGCCCCGCCGCCGCTGCCGGCCCCCACGCGCTCCCTCACCCCGCCCCAGACAACCTCCCTCACCGAGCCCTCCTCCCCCTCGCCGGCCGGCGCCTTGCCGCCACCGGAGCGCCCCCACCCCTTCGCCGGCCAGCCGCCAGCCCCGCCGGCCGCGCACCGCATCTCCGCCCGTCTGCAGACCCCCACCGACCCCGTGCGGGCCCGCCCCGATGCCGCTCCTCCCCGCTTCTCCTCCAGCGCGCAGGCTCCGCCCCGGCGTCGTCTCCCCCGTCGCGGACCTCCCCGAGCAACCTCCGGCCTCCCGCTGGCTCCGCCGCCCGCGTCCGGCCCGGCCCGTCTCGCCACAGCCAGTCGTCGTCTCTGGCCTCCAAGGCCGCCCTCGAGCTTGCTCTGCCCGCCGCCATCCTCGGCCACCTCCGCCTCGCGCCGGACCGCTGTGCGCCGCCGGCCCTGCCTGCCTCTGTCCGCCTCCTCGGGCAGCAGTCCCCGGACCGCACCTAGTACCGCCTTCGCGAGTTCCTCTGTTCCCTGGCCGAGACCAAGAGCACCGCACCGCTGGAACCTCCGAGAAGTTCGTCTTGGGACCGTCAAGTTCAACCTATGGCAAGATACATCAAGATCTTCTGCCGCCGGTGCCGCAACGATATCGGGCCCGAGTTCGCCATCGACACCGAAGATGGAACGTTGAGACCGTGCCCGGATCCGAAGACCGAACCCGATCCCGCCAAGGCCGCCGACACGGAAACGCCGAGTGCCCTTCTCGTACACCAAGTTCTTCGACCTCGGATCCTTAGAACGTCCCGCCGAAGCCACGGACCCTCGGGATGACAAGTTCTTCACCCAGGGCGACAAGGCCCTCTTCACGGATTTCAAGACCCCGACATCGAAACGACAAGATCATCGTCATGGAGCTCGAAGACCACATGTGCGACAAGTACTCCCTCGAGGACGCCGAGTACTTCACCCCTGAACCCCGAAGGCCGAACCCCGGTGCGACAAGTACCCTTTTCCGGCCGATAAGATCGCCGGGAACCCGAACGCCAAGATCGCCACCGGATACAACAAGCACTCCGCCACGAGAACGCCAAGTTCGTCTACCCGAACGCCAAGATCTACTCTGTACCCGAGAACGAGGCCGCCGAGACCGAATCCGCCGAACCCTGGACCCTGAGACCGACCCCGAACCCCGGAAACCCCAAGACCGTCGAGAACCTAATGTGTGACCCTTATCCGAGAACCCTATTTTATAAATGCCATAATTATAAATTGTTGCATATTGAATTGTCCATGCATGCATCCTTTGTCATGTGGTTTGGGGGCCTTATGCCGATTCACCTCTAATTAAATATGGGGCCCATATGCGGGCAAATCTAGCCTTATATTGGCCTCATTTAAATTGATGTAGCGAACCGGTACTATATCTTGGCCATGTTATTACAACATTTAAATTGCGGGGCAGTTAAACAACTTGAACCATCTAAATAATTGTCGGGACCCCGGTTCCGCTTAATATTGACCTAATTGCATCGCATCTTGCCATGTCAAACATCATACATGCATCATGCCGATCTTCTGCCGTGTATTAAATATTGCATCCGGTGTTTGTTCTAGTGTTTTGCTTCTTCGCGGATAAGGCCGTTGAGTTGATGTGAGCTTCGCCCCGATCTTCGGTTGAACCTTCGACAATGTTTTCAGGCGAGCATCTCCCCCTTTCTACCTATCTTACTTTTACAGTATTTACTTCCCTCCTGTTGATCTATTGCTATCTGTGTTGCGATGCTCTAGTTTTCCGTACCCGTGATATCCCTTGCAGCCCTATATTGCCTCGGACACATCCTATTAACTATTGTTTGGTAGATAGTTGGACTTGCGCGTCGTAGTCGCTTGCTCAAGTGCTGTTGCGTGTCGTCAAGTGCCACAGTTGTTGATGTATTGCCGCATGTTGATGTTGGAGATGATCATAGTTTTACTTATTGTTCACTTTAATGCATGTTTAACAACTAAAATTGAAGTAAGCAGAGGCATCGGTGGGTGATAGATAACATTTGGTTTCCGAACGCCCACTTGTGTCCCGTAGGACCCCGAGTACTTGATACCTGTTCCTTGATTTATCGCGCTATCCACATATGGGGAGTATGGGCCCCCTTAGCCAGAGCTTGATTCCGTCTTATTTCTTGGGGCCACAAACTAGTTTGAGGTTTTATTTACGATCCTGTACTTATGCCATGCTTTATTACTGTAATTACGTTTGTGCGAGGAGCACACTGTACTGTTTAGGATCGTGGCACGATTCCGCGGTGTCGACAAGCCCAGCCACACTTTCGGGTTCCCAGTCGTTCACAGCCGTCCCCACAACCTTAAGTCCGTCTCGGAGCCGGCCGGCTTCGTTGCGGGTTCTACTTTAAGGGGTGGCCCCCTGAAATATTTCTGAATCTTGTGATTGCTCTGTCGTGAAGACCTCGTTGGGTTTTGATTTGGTTTTTCCGAGGTTGATCGTGTGTGTGTTGCTATTTGTGCACCCCGGCCGGGTTAAAACTTTCTGAAAGCCGTGTCCGCGGTTATGGACGACTTGGAGCACAGTATATCGACCATAGACAAGCATAACTAAAGTTTACTGCTATAAATTTGACTTTATAATGACTAGTAATCAGCTTCACTATAATGGAATGGCTAAATAATACTGCCCACCATTGCTTGTTTGGAGTGTCGCTTGCGACCATTGTACCTGACTAGTAAGTATTGCGACTACAACGGAATGGTTGAATAAAAGTATCAACAACTGCTGGGTTTTGGGTTATCTCATATTATCTGTATCTGATTAGTAATTGTTGCAACTACAACGGAATGGTTAACTAAAATGGCCCACTGCTTATTTTATCAGGACGATAATTGCTACAACAATAACTGAATAAATAAAACTGCCAACTGTGTGAGTTCCTCGGTTGACTTCCTCGTTTGGTCTCGAGGGGGAAACGCCAGGATGGGTTTGTTTGATGATAGTATCAGGTTGGTTCCGGATAGGTCCTTCTTACCCCTCTCTGATTACCGACAGTTGTATCGAGTCTCTATAGGTTGTTTAGTGCATGCTGCCGCTGCCGCTTCAGTCCACCATACCTATGTAGGCGAGGACCGCCGAATTCTAGACTCGCCGTGTACTGGCCTCAGTACTGACGCTCCTTCTTTTTCCTTTGCCCTTTGTCGGCACCCCTTTTGTTTAAGCAGGTTTTGAGATCGACGTCGTTAGCAGGGTTACCCTTCCGGCTTGGCCTGGGCAGGGTTATGGACGCCATTGGTTATTCTTCAGGGCTCTCAGCCCCATTTGCATCTTGTCCGTAGTCGGACGCCCCTTCTTTTCAAGGTGATTTGGATCTTTGTACCGTATATTTGTATTCTTGACTCTTTGAGTCGCTGTTGTATATATCTGTTCTGTGGGTCCCATCGAGGACTGTTGTGTAATGTTATTACTTCGTTTTCCACCCGCACGAAAGTGCCTGGTGGGCACCTTTGAATCGTTTCTATGCGGGTTTGGCGGATTTCGCTAAAACTTGCATAGGTCCGATTCTGAGGGTGTTACACCTTGTTTGCATGTCACCTTATTCTGAATGTTCTGCAGGTGTCAACCTTGTTCCTAGGGAGGAGAAGGAGCGCGTTGTGGTTCGGATCAACTGTCTGACCCAACAGGACTTGGAAGCTGGCGGCTTCTTCTGGATGGATCATGACCGAGCCACCATCCTTGTGACGGTGCAGGATCGTGTGCATCAAGTTTCGCGGGTGCTGAAGCAGGCGAAGACTTCCATGTCGTCGATTCTGTACGTCATGTTCCCTCTGGACGAGGCGCCTTCAACTCTTTGGGGTTTGTTGGCGAAGTTTCGAGACGTGAGTCACGTGAGGGAGTTGGTGTGGCACCAGTTGGTTGCAGGGGTGAAGGCTACCCTTTCGCTTGTTCGGCTGCATCGCCCTGATGTTGACCTTGTGACGGTGGCGACTGGGCCGCCTTTTCAACCAGATGGTAGACTCTGGGATATGCGCCCGCACTATGCGGCTGTTAGGCAGTATGCCGAAGAGATCGTGGATCTTTTTGAGCATCGGGCGCGCGTGATCCTTCAGAATAGGTAGACTCTATAAAAAGATAGATGTAAAACTTGTATATATTTCGAGTGGGCTTGTTGTGCCCTTTGTTGTAAAGATTATTTGTGTTAGCATGTGTTGCTTTGTTGTATGCATGTCCTTTTCGTTATCCTGACGCGGTCAGCTACTCAGGTTTACATGCGTTATTCTCAGACGACGAAGTCATGAGGTGAGGCGGAGCCCCCGAGTGTGTTGTAACATAAAGTAAATGCAAGGTAAAAGAGGTTTTTCGGACTGGGTACTTAGCTTTTATTCATATCGTAATGAGGAGGTACATTGTTCGGCTGAGTAGCCTTGGATAAGTAGCCTTATTGAAAGTAAAAAGATAGCTAGGAGTAGAAGCGTCGCAGTTGGGCGATGTTCCATGGGTTGGAGTATGCGACTCTTGTCTTGACGTCCTTGAGGCGATAGGCGCCACCTGGGATGACTTCGGTGACGATGTAGGGTCCTTCCCAGGGCGACTCGAGCTTTTTCGGCCGCTCTTGCATGAGTCTCAGGACGAGGTCTCCTTCAACGAAGGACCTTGGGCACATCCGGCGGCTGTGGTAGTTGCGAAGGCTCTGCTGGTAGACCGCTGAGCGATCCACGACGATGTCGCGTGCTTCATTGAGTGTGTCGACGACGTCTTCGAGTGCGGACGACGATTCGGCTTCGCTATAGGAGATGACCCGTGGGGCCTTATGGCGTACTTCTGCATGTAGCATGGCTTCGGCTCCGTGCACCATGAAGAATGGCGTGTAGCCAGTTGAGCTGTTTGGCGTTGTACGCATGCTCTAGAGGATGGAGGGTAGCTCTTCTGCCCAAGCTCCCGCAAGTCGTTCGAGTGGGCTGAGTAGGCGTTTCTTGATGCCACCGCCTATGAGACCGTTGGCCTTTTTGACCTGCCTGTTGGTATGCGGGTGCGCCACGGAGGCGTATGATATGTTGATGCCAAGGCCTTCGCATAAGTCCTAGAATTCTTTGGAGGTGAAGTTCGACCCATTGTCCGTGATGATGTTGTGCAGCACGCCGAACCTGTAGAATATGGACTCGAAGAACTTGACGGCCGTTTTGCCCTTTTGGTTGGTGACAGGCATGGCCTCGATCCACTTGGTGAACTTGTTGACTACGACTAGGAGGTAGACGTGGCCTCCTTTCAAAGATTTGGGCAGTTTGCCGATCATGTCGAGGCCCCATTGGGCGAAGGGCCAGGCCAAGGGTATGGGCCTAAGCTCCGACCCTGGTGCGTGTGGCTTATCCGCAAACCTCTGGCATCCATTGCACCTCTATATGATGTCCTTGGCATCATCCATGGTCGTTGGCCAGTAGAATCCAGCTCGTAAAGGTTTGGCGATGAGGGCGTGACTGCCTGCATGATGGTCGCATATGACCTCGTGGATGTATTGGAGGATGGTTTTGCCGTCACCGATGGTGACACACCGTTGGAGTACACCTGAAATGCTACGCTTGTATAGCTCTCCATTGATGATGGTGAAGGCCTTGGACCGGCGAGATATGCGCCGGGCATATGTCGGGTCATCAGGCAGTTCTCTGTTTACCAGGTACCGATGGTACAGCTGCTTCCATGCTTCTTTGATTGCCATGACCTGCATCAGGCTGACCAATTCGACCTTCGTGTCTAGCTTTTCGGGTCCTTCTTGTCTGTCAGGTAGCGCAGCCCCCGAGTGCTCTGCTTCTTCGGGTGATCCCTTGGGGAATTTACTTTTGATAGAGGGTACACAAATTTGTTCGAGGAACACACCTGGTGGTACCCGTGCGCAGGTGGAGCCGATGTTCGCGAGTCTATCGGACTCCTCGTTGCTTTCCCTTCCAACGTGGAAAAGCTCGCAGTCGTCGAAGTCTCCTTCGAGTGAGTTATAGAGCGCGCGGTATGCGATCATGTTGGCGGCGTGTGCGTCGCACTCATTCATCGTCTGCTGGACGACGAGGTTCGAGTCACCGTAGATGATTAGGCGCATTGCGCTGCAGATCTTGTCCATCTTCATGCCGTGGATGAGGGCCTCGTATTCGGCCTCGTTGTTGGAGGCACGAAATTTCATCTGAAGGACGTATTTCATCTTGTCACCTTGTGGGGACGTCAGTCTGACGCCAGCTCCTGCTCCAGCCTCGCGCTTGGAACCATCGAAGTGCATCGTCCATGACTGCATCATGTCCGGGGTGTCCGGCAGCTGGAGCTCCATCCAGTGAACTAGGAAGTCAGGAAGGACCTGAGATTTGATCGCCTTGCGCCGCTCGTAGACTATGTCTAGAGGGGATAGCTCGATGCCCCACAGGGCTATGCGTCCCGTGGCTTCGAGGTTGTTCATGATGTTGGAGAGTGGCGCCTAGTTGATGACCATTATCTGATGGTCCTGGAAGTAGTGGCTCAGCCGACGAGCCATCATGAACACGTCGTAGGCGAGCTTCTGGTAGTGAGGGTACCTCTGTTTTGTTGGCGTTAGTACCTCACTGAGGTAGTAAATTGGGCGTTGGACCCCATGGGTCTTGCCTTCTTCGGGTCATTCTACCACGAGTACGGTGCTTACCACATGATGCGTGGCTGCTATGTATATCAGCAGTGGCTCGCGTTCCTCTGGTGTGACCAGGACAGGCAAGGTGGAGAGCAGTCGCTTCAGGTCTTCAAATGCGTCGTCTTCTTCGGGTGTCCACTCGAATTTGTCTGCTTTGCGTAGCAGCTGGTAGAAAGGCAGGGCCTTCTCACCCATGCGGCTGGTGAATCTGCTTAGCGCCGCGATGCGCCCAACTAGCTCCTGGACACCCTTGATGTTCTTCGGCTTCTCCATGGTCAATATGGCCCGGATTTTCTTCGGGTTTGCCTCGATCCCTCGCTGGGAGATGAAGTAGCCAAGTAATTGGCCAGATGGGACGCCGGAGGCGCACTTTTCCGGATTCAACTTGATCTTGTAGTGATCAAGGTTATCGAACATCTCGCCGAGATCGTCGATCAATGTCTTGGGCTCCCTTGTCTTGATGACTATGTCGTTGACATAGACATGTATGTTGCGGCCAATCTAGCTTTTCAAGCACGCCTGCATGCACCGCTGGTACGTGGCGCCTGCATTCTTTAGCCCGAAGGGCATGGTGTTGTATCAGAACACTACGAATGGCGTGATGAACGCCGTTTCTCCTAGTCTTCGACCTTTAGTCAAATCTGGTTGTAGCCTGAGTAGGCGTCGAGGAAGGAGAGTTTCTTGCAACCTGTAGTTGAATCGATGATCTGATCAATCCGTGGTAGAGGGAAGTGATCCTTGGGGCAGTGTTTGTTGAGCGACGTGAAGTCCACGCACATCCGCAGGATGTCCGTATCCTTTTTAGGGACCAGCACAGTGTTGGCTAGCCACTCGCTCTCCTTGATCTCCCGAATGAAGTCGGCATCGAGCAGTCTGTTGACTTCGACTCCGACGGCTTTGGCCCGTGGCTCAGACAATCGTCGGATGGACTGTTTGACGGGCTTGGCGTCCGGAAACACATTAAGTGCATGCTTGGCAAATTCCCTGGGAACTCCTGGCTTGTCCGTAGGACACCGGACGAAGATTTCCCAGTGCTCACGGAGGAATTAGACGAGCGCGCTTTCCTATGTGGGGCTGAGGTCGTTGGCGATCAGCGCCGTTGCGGTGACCTAGCATACCACTGCATGATGTAGTACACTATAGTCGTTGACATAAGACCAATGAAACACCGTTCACTAGTATTACATCCCTCAGAGTGGCACAACAGAAACACAGCAGGTCCAAGACATACACAAGATCTAGAGAATGGTTATACTTTTATTTGGTGTAGTGGTTTCTTGATTTTTATAATGGAATAGAATCACTTATCTTTTTGTGAATGAACGGTTATGGTTTGTGGACAAGGAAATAATATTTCTTAATTACTTATGGATTCAGTATAGTGTTTTGATATGTTTATAAACTTGTGTTTGGAGTAAGGAAAAAGGTTTTATTTAATCACAAATTATTCTTGAAGATTTTATATTGGATAAGAATCCTTTTAAGAAATACTTTACACTTATAGATGAATGATAATTCAATAAAATTGTATTTAAAATGTGTTGAACCATTTTGACTTCATAATATCAATATTTAGGACTAATACTATTTATTAGACTTTAGTTGGTTAATTTTAGAATATTAGCAAATTTTATTTATCCTTATATGAATTATTAACAAAGGAAATAGGTTTAAATTCAAGTTATTAGAGTATTAAGTTTTTATTTACTTAAAAGTGGAATATTATGTTTTTAACATGTAGGTATTATTTTTGTGATCATTTTGGTATATTACATTTATTTTTGTGATTTAAAAATAATAAGATATGATTTTTATAATATTTATTACTTTATAAATACTTAATAAATAGCAAATATTTAATTAAATGAAATAATAATGCATGATTATTGTTTTGAATTATAGTTCTTATTTTTCTAAGATTTTTGGTATTTTATTTGTATTTTTAACATTTAATATTATTAAATATGAATTATCAAAGTTTTATTACTTATAAAATCTTTATTAAATAATAATTATTTAAATTATTTACATAATAATGTTTGATAATAGTTTTAAGTTATAGATTTTATTTTTCTACAAATTTTCATATATTATACACATTTTTCTAAATTACAAAACAAAAGATATTAAATTTACAATGTTTAATCTATTTTGGAAAATAAGAAAAGAAATTACTGCATCATTGTGACATCAGCAAAGAGTTGTGGTTGTTTTACACCGGGGTAGAGCTTACCCACAGTGAATGACAGAAGGGCCCAAGGCCACATCAGAGGCCACATGGGCGAGGACTAGGTCAAAACTTCTACTAGGTCAAAGGTGATGTGTGTATGACGCGATGATGACGTCATACAGGATGATCCTCCCAGATCGGTGATCAATCCATCGATTGGGAGCACACGGGCTAGCAATGTTGGTAGTGTTCGAAAGAGGGATCCACGACGAACCTATTGGTGGCGGCGCCGCTCTAAAATGGTGACCAGAGACGGCGACACGACGACGACCAGTGGTGGCGGTGGCAGATGGTCGCGGGGATCACAAATCAACACACAAGGAGAAAATCTAAGAAGGGCATTCGCACGAGGATCTCACCAGGAGCGTGTAAAGCTTACTGGCGAGACCGGAGGAGGTCAGACAACGAGATTTGATGAAACCCCGGCGGCGGCCGATGGTGACTTCGAGCTTGATTCCGGGCAGAGGAACGCTTCCCAGCACGCGTGATTCAGCGAAACGGTTGAGGTTGACGAGGCGGTTCTCCTGGACACCTCGTCTTGGCACGGGGAGGACAACATCGATGAGCTCCGGCGAGATTGGGGCTAGGGTTTCATCGACAGAGAGGAAACCTAGAGAGAGGAAAAAGGGGAATTGGGTTCTAGGGTTCTCCGGCGGCGTCCAGGCCTACTTGTAGACGACCATGAGCGGTGGCGCGGATCTTGGTGCGGCCGGACGTCATGGCGCGGCGGCAGACGGCGGCGATGCCGACAGACAACTGCTTGTGACGTTGGGGAGGAAGACGACGTCAGACTTTTTGTAGAAAACCCCCTGGCATGATTTCAAACTCAACCCGCAGTCCTTTGGCGGTCCACCGGTCAGTCAGAGAGGAAGACAGGCTGGGCTGGTCTTGGGCTGTGCTTGGGCCACTATTGGGTTGTTGTGGTTGCTCGTGGGCGACAGATAAGAAGAAGGGAACATGGGCCACAGCTAGGAGCTGATTCCTCTATTTTTTCTCTCTGTTTGTTTTTATTTTTCGATTTCTATTTTCTATTTGCTTTAAACCCTTTCAAATATGAATTTCTATAAGGATTTAAATATCCAGAATTTTTTAGAGCACATTAAATAATGCAGGAATATTGTAACTAAGTAGTGTTGATACCTTTCTTGATTTTCTTATAATTTTAAACTAATAGGAAACTATTTTATTGAGTGCAATATTTATCACTTAGGGTTTTAGAGATTTACCTTATATATATATTTATTGAGAACTTATAGAGTGATTTTTATTTCCTCTTTATGAGTGTAATGGTAATGGTTTAATATAGCTAAGGATATGCATAGAGTATAACCATATTTATTATTATATAGCAATCATTATATAATATGGTTTAATTATTAAGGTTCTTAAAATGGTAAATTATTTTACTCACAATTCACTAATAGGTGAATCCTAACCACCCTACTTATTTAAAAATATCCATAGATGATTTCTTGAACTAGTTATTCACTACTTTCTTAAGTGTGGTTAAAATATGGATATAATATTAGAGTATAATGGTTTGTAGCACTAACCATTTATGTTTGTGATCTTTAATGATATCCCTTTTTAAAATAGAAAGTTATTTTCTGAAAGGTCTTATTGAAAATAATTGATAAAAATAATTGGAAATGATAAAGATGTGCTTATGTGATTTGGTATATGGAAATATTCCTATAAAGTTGTATGGAGATAAGATGATGGATCAATAACATGAAATGGATATTATGTTTGGTTTAGGATTTAAAGTTGGGTATTTACCAAGAATTCATATCTTCCATAATTCACAATCCTGGACTTCTGATTAAGGAATTCATTTCCTAGATATTCTACTTCTTCCTATGCATCATCATGTGTTAACATGATGAGCTTTACTTCACATGAATATTCTTATCCACCTTTATTCTTTTAAACCCATTTATAAATCCAATGAGCTTGACACTAAAGCTTTCATAATCTTTTTATATCTATACTTGGTTATATCAACTACTCTACTGTTGGTAACCTATAATCCAACAAGTAGTTACTTCTAACTCCATTCATACTCTTCCTTAATCATCCATCACTAATATTTCTCTAGTAGATGTCTATATCAAACTACTTCACCTCAAGTGTTAGTATTTCCCAAGAGGAAACTACTACTTCTATAATCCAATGTTGCTCTAGCATCATCTTAATCATACTATCTTGTCTCTACTTGACTCCAATATCTTATACTAGAGTTCAACCATGTTTTACCCACCAATGTCACTTATACTAGATATAAGCATTCAATCTTGGTGACTAAAGCATGATCATATCATAATATTACGACAACTCATGAATACTAAGGATCAAATATGAATCATTAAGTAATGTATTAGGGCTAAATTTTATTACATTTGATCTACCCTTAGATCAAATCATGTTTACCCAAAATAAGGTTTTAGCAAAGGTCATATTGAAACTTATCACAGTCAACTTGATGATGTACTTCAATTCCATCAAGTTGAGAGAAGCTTCAATCACTTTGACAAATTTTGTTCAAAAGCGCGAAAATTATTCGGATTTTCTATGCATGAATGCAATGCACACATCTGGGTTCAGCTTATTTCTAAGCTCTAATGCTAGGATGTTACAGCCGTCTTGGAGGCGTCGGTTGGGTGGACCTGCACCTTTTTCGTGTTGACTGTGGAGTCGAACGACATGTCGGGTGTGTTTTCCCTGGAGACTGGGGTGCCCTGTTGTTTGTCACCTCTTGAAGCCTCGTGAGCTCCTCCTGCATACCGAACGAGTGGGAGATTCTGTTGAAGTCTCTATCGCAGTGGCCGGATCGGGTGAAGCTTCCCTGGACCGTGATGACGCCCCTGGGCCCTGGCATCTTGAGTAGGAGGTACGCATAGTGCGATACTGCCAGGAATCTTGTGAATGCCACGCGCCCGAGGATGGCGTGGTATTGTGATGGCCAGTCCACCACTTGGAATTCTAGCCGCTCGCATCGAAAATTGTCGGGCTTGCCAAAGATGACATCGAGCCATATCTTTCCCAGGGGGTATATGCCCTTCCCTAGGATGATGCCGTGGAACATTGTGTCGGATTGTTCCAGGCTACACAACGGGATCCGCATTGCTACTAGGGTGATAGCGAACATCAGGTTGATGCCGCTGCCACCGTCCATGAAGACGCGACTCATTTCGAACCCTCTGATCTGCGCCTCAAGCACTAGGGCAGCATGACCTAGGCGAGGGATCTGGGGGGGGGGTGATCCGAACAGCTGAATGTGATGTAGGACTCCGAGCCGCTGAGGTACTCAGGGATGGCAGGCGGAGCGGTCACGACCAGGCTGACTTGGCGAGTGATCTTCTTTTGCACCCTATTGGTATGGTGTCCCTTCTGGATCATGAGGGATCCTTTTGGCGGTGGGTATCCGCTTGTGCCATTGCTTGGCGCATGTGCGATTGCTGGATTCGTCGGTCCCACGGGTGGTGGTGGAGGAGCTCCGTGTGCGATGTCACCTGGTGCAGGTGCGGGTCCGAACCCAGGGTTTACGATCTGGCGTCGCATTTGGGTGAGGCCCTCGCTAAGTTTCTGGAACTCCTGGCAGTCCTTAAGCATGTGTCTGGCTTTCTTTTTGCCATCATGCTTGTCGATGTAGACGTGTATGGTACAGGGACCCGATAACTTTCTGTATGCCTAGGGTTCGTCATCACGGCCACGACGCTGCCATGTTTGTGTTGGGCATCCTCCATCGCGGAAGTTGCCTCCGCGGTATCCTCCACTACTTCGGTTGTTGTCGTTGTGTCGTTCGGCATAGCCAGCCGCAACCATGTCGGGTCCATCGCGATCATCATAGACACGCGATCTTTGCTTGCTACAGCGTTCGCGTCTGTGGCCGTATTCATCCTCCTCATCCGAATGTGCTCGGTGGAGGGAATCCTCGCCATCTTCCCACCCGTTGGCGATTTCCATGAGATGGTCGAGTGTCTTGGGCTTGACGCGCCCAAGTTCTTCCTTGAAGTCAGGGCGCTTGACACCATCCTTGAAGGCGTCGATCGTTCTCTCCTCGGAGATATGTGCCGTGGAGTTCTTGATGTTGGACCATCATAGTATATACGAGCGAATGGATTCGCCCGTTCACTGGGTGCAGGCCCGTAGATCGAGGCTGACCTCTTGCTGGTGCCCTTGAAGTTTCAGCTCCTGGTTTCGGATTGAGCCTGAAGACAGGCTGCTGAGCCAGATTCAAGTTGCGTCTATCAGCTGCAGCTGAAGGCATTGTAGGGCGGTGTTCTTGTTACCGCCATGCAGCTTGACGGACGACAGGTGGTTGCTGAGCCAGGCTTTTGGGTCCTACGTCCTGTCAAACTTCGGAGTGTCCGAAGGAAGCTTAAAATTTCTCGGCATCTGCGTTCGTCGAATAGATCTGCTGAAGCATCAAGCTCCGCAAAGTTCTCCATCCTCATCCTCCTTGGATTCGGTTGAGCACGCGCGTTTTGCGCGTGCTTGTCGACCTTGTGTTGAGCGAGGTTGCTTCGGGCGTCGTAGTCGTGGCTGCGACGTCTTGGGCTCTTGCGTCGCCGAGGTAGATCGTGCTTGTCTTCCTCTTCGTCGGATGATGGCGTGGGGCTGCAGTTGAATCTGACCGCAGCTTTCTTTTTCGGCTCCGTAGGAGCCTCATCGTGGAGCGCAGCTCCGACGAGTCCGAGTGCGGCAAGCGTGGACTTGTGCATAGCCCTCTTCGGGTCCCCCACCAGAGGTGGATGGGACGCGAGGTACGTGGTGGCTGCCATGATTGTAGCCTGCGGCGTCTTCGGTATGACGTTTCCGTTGACATCCATCTCCATGAAGGACGCGTTGAGGGTTCTGGTGACCTCGCGGCGTGCGGTGGGGTCCATGTGCTCTGTGCGGGAGCAATGCTTGTTGGCATTGTTGCCATGCGAGCTGGAGCCGCCAGCGGTGGAGAGCGTAGCTCGCCGCGCACTGGACTCCGAGGCCGCTTGCTTGCATTTGTAGAGGTCCTCCTGCATCTTCACCTGCCGATTATGCTCACCGATGAGGAGCAGGTGATATGCCATCAGCAGATCCCGCGAAGCATTCACGGGCAGGATCTTATTGCCCGCCACGGCTTCGCGTGCCTGGTACCATCCGTCCTCGTTGAGGTTGATCTTCTGATAGGTGTTGGTGTCGCCTTCGTTCGGCGGTAGGGACGGTTGCCTCCCATTTCCTCCGTTTCTACCCTGTGGGTTGGGTGGTGGTACTGAAGGGATTCGCGGCATAGTAAATCAAATTTTTCTACGGATGCGAACAGAGGGAAAGCCAAGATCTAATCTAGGAGATGCAATCAACGAGAGAGATTGGATTAGATCTTCATACCCTTGAAGATTCGCACAGCGGAACGTTCGTCGGAACGTGGGTGATGTAGTCGTACTCGCTTCTCCTCCTCGCGATCCGATCCGATCTAGCACCACAAGTGGCGGTGCCTCCGTGAGATGCACACGTGCAGCACCTCGACGTCTCCTCCTTCCTCGGACCAGCAAGTATGGTGGAGAGATGGATTGGATCTACAACACGACGGCGTGGTGTATATGGTGGAGAATTTCTGCAGCAGGGCTTCGCCTACAAGCAGTCGGGAGGGAGAGAGGAAGGGCAGCAGAGCGGCTAGGGTTGGAGGGGAAGGTGTGGGGGGTTGGTGCGCCCCCACCCCTCTTTATATAGAGGGGGGGGCGCAGCCCTAGCCCCTCCCCCAATCCCAAAGGATAAGGAGTGGGGGGCATGGACTCTCCCCTCTTCTAGAAACCCTATCTCTAGTTTAAACGATTTAAACTCTCTAGGATCGGATGGGCCCTATGGGGCCTTGTTCCCCTGGCCCAATGCGGCCAGGACACTCCCTCATAGGCCCATGCCCCCTCCCGGAAGGTGGGTCCACGTTGGTCCCCTTCCGGAAGGTTCTAGAAGCTTCCGGTACAATACCGATTAACCCGGAACAATTCCGAACTCCAAACACTGCACTGCCTTATATGAATCTTATTCTCCGGACCATTCCGGAACCTCTCGTGATATCCCGGATCCCATCCGAGACTCCGAACAAAAATTCATAAACCAATTATCCAATCTATCCTAGCATCGAGATACGTTAAGTGTGTGACCCTGCGGGTTCGAGAATATGCAGACATGATCTTCTATCAATAATCAACAGCGGGGTCTGGGCACCCATATTGACTCCCACACATTCATCGATGATCATATCGGATGAACCACGATGCCAGGATTCAATCAATCCCATATATATATTCCCTTCGTCTCGCGATATTTTACTTGCCCGAGATTCGATAGTCGGTACCGTCATACCTAGTTCAATCCCGTTCACAGCAAGTACTTTACTCGTTCCGTAATCCGATATCACTTTGTGATTAACTCCTTAACCACATGCTTGCAAGCGGTGTTGATATCGATTACCGAGTGGGCCCGAAGTATATCTCTCCGACTTGGGAGGGACAAATCCCATCTCGATACATACAACCCAACAGATACTTTCCGATCACTTGAGAGACACCTTTATGATCACCCTCTCATAGGATGACGTTTGATGACCTCAAAGCTTTCTTCCGATACCAGGGAGTTGTATTATCTCATGGTCTAAGGAATACAATATTTGACATAGGAAAAGCTTCGCAAAGACGAACACGATGACACGATCTAATTGCTTTGCTTAGTTTGAGTCTGTCCATCATATCATTCTCCAATGAAATGATCTCATTATCAATTGACAACTCATGTCTATGGTTAGGAAACCTTAACCATCATTGATCAATGAGCTAGTCCATAGAGGCGTACTAGGGACACGGTGTTGTTCACAAACCACACAAGTATTAAAGTTTCCGCTTAATACAATTCTAGCATGGAATATAAACTTTATCATGAACAAGAATTATAATAATAACATCTTTATTATTGCCTCTAGGGCATAATTCCAACAGTCTCCCACTTGCACTAGAGTCAATAATCTAGTTTACATTTGGCAACAATCTCACACCCATGGCACTGAGGTGCTGATCATGTTTTACACGTGGAAGAGGTTTAGTCAATGGATCTGCGACATTCATATCTGTATGTACTTTGCTAATCTTCAGATCTCCATCTGCAATATAATCTCGGATTATATGAAACTTGCGGTTGATATGCTTGGTCTTTGGATGGTATCTTGGTTCCTTAGCGAGTGCTATGGCGCCAGTGTTGTCACACAATATCTCCAGTGGGTCCAATGCACTTGGAACCACGCCAAGCTCAGTGATGAAGTTTCTGATCCATACTCCTTCACTTGACGCTTCTGCAGCAGCCATGTATTCCGCTTCCACTGTAGATCCCACGATCACGCTTTGCTTGCAGCTTCTCCAGCTCATAGCTCCTCCATTCAAAATATAAACGTATCCTGCCTGAGATTTGGAATCATCCTTGTCGGTGTCAAAACTAGCGTCGACGTAACCTTTTACGACAAGCTGTTCATCACCCCCATAGACTAAGAACATTTCTTTAGTCCTATTTAGGTACTTTAGGATGTTCTTCACGGCTGTCCAGTGTTCCACTCCTGGATCACTTTGATATCTGCTCGTCAAACTAAGAGCATTGGACACATCCGGTCTAGTACACAGCATGGCATACATGATGGAACCTATGGCCGAGGCATAAGGCACTTTGCTCATAGCTTCCCTATCATTTACCGTAGCTGGAAACTGAGCCTTGCTCAATATCTTACCTAACAACATAGGCACTGAACCTTTCTTTGCCTTATCCATTCTGAACCTTTTCAGAACTTTGTCTAGGTATGTACTCTGGCTTAAAGCTATCAGGCGGCTTTGTCTATCTCTATAGATCTTGATGCCCAATATATAAGCAGCTTCACCTAGGTCTTTCATTGAAAAACACTTGTTCAAATAACTCTTCACATCGTTAAGCATGTTGATGTCATTTCCGATAATCAATATGTCATCCACATATAGTACCAGAAACGTCACCGAGCTCCCACTCACTTTCCTGTAGATACAAGCTTCGTAGCAATTTGGAACAAATCCAAAGCTCTTGATCACTTGATCAAAACGAAGGTTCCAACTCCGAGATGCTTGCTTCAGTCCATAAATGAAACGCTGAAGTTTGCATACTTTATCAGCATCCTTAGGATCGACAAAACCTTCGGGTTGCATCATATACAACTCTTCATCAATGTTGCCATTGAGGAAAGCAGTCTTGACATCCATCTGCCATATTTCATAATCATGAAACGCGGCCATTGCTAATAAAATCCGAATGGACTTAAACATCGCTACGGGAGAGAAAGTCTCATCGTAGTCAACACCTTGAACTTGTCGAAAACCTTTCGCGACAAGCCGTGCTTTATAGACAGTAACATTACCATCCGCGTCCGTTTTCTTCTTGAAGATCCATTTGCACTCAACGGCCTTTCGGTCGCTAGGAGGGTCCACCAAAGTCCATACTTGGTTTTCGCTCATGGATCCCAATTCGGATTTCATGGCTTCTAGCCATTTCTCAAAGTCTGGGCTCATCATCGCTTCCTCATAGTTCGTAGGTTCACTGTCTTCTACTAACAAGACAGTCAAGACAGGGTTGCCGTACCACTCAGGAGGGGCACGCGACCTTGTCGACCTGCGACATTCAGTAGCAGCATCGTCCGAAGCTTCATGATCCTTGTCATTAGCTTCCTCTATTGTTGGTGCAGGCGGCACTGGAACAATTTCAGGTGCTGCGCTACTCTCCAATTCAAGAGAAGGTTCAATAACCTCATCAAGCTCTACTTTCCTCCCACTCACTTCTTTCGAGAGAAACTCCTTCTCAAGAAAGGAACCGTTCTTTGCGACAAACACTTTGCCTTCGGTTCTGTGATAGAAGGTATACCCAATAGTTTCCTTAGGGTATCCTATGAAGACGCATTTCTCCGCTTTGGGTTCGAGCTTGTCCGGCATCAACTTCTTGACGTAAGCTTCGCATCCCCAAACTTTAAGAAATGACAACTTAGGTTTAGCACCAAACCACAGTTCATACAGTGTCGTCTCAACGGATTTAGATGGAGCCCTATTTAAAGTGAATGCAGCGGTTTCTAATGCATAACCCCAAAATGATAACGGCAAATCAGTAAGAGACATCATTGATCGGACCATATCTAATAGGGTTCGATTCCGGCGTTCAGACACACCATTGCGCTGTGGTGTTCCGGGTGGCGTGAGATGTGAAACGATTCCACTTGCTTTAAGATGCGTGAGAAAATCATAACTCAAATATTCACCTCCACGATCGGATCGTAGAAACTTAATCTTTCTGTTACGATGGTTCTCCACTTCATTCTGAAATTCCTTGAACTTTTCAAATGTTTCAGATTTATGTTTCATTAAATAGATATACCCATATCTACTTAAGTCATCGGTAAAAGTGAGGAAATAGCGATATCCACCGCGCGTCGAAATACTCATCGGTCCGCATACATCGGTATGTATGATTTCCAACAAGTCCGTTGCTCGCTCCATCATTCCGGAGAACAAGGTTTTGATCATCTTGCCCATGAGGCATGGTTCGCATGTGTCAAATGATTCAAAATCAAGAGACTCCAAAAGTCCATCAGAATGGAGTTTTTTCATGTGCTTTACACCAATATGACCTAGACGACAGTGCCACAAATAAGTAGTATTATCACTATCTACTTTGCATCTCTTAGCCTCAATGTTATGGATGTGTGTTTCATCCCTTTCGAGATTTAGAAGAAATAAACCATTCACAAGAGGTGCATGACCATAAAGATGTTACTCATATAAATAGAACAACCATTATTCTCCGATTTAAATGAATAACCGTCTTGCAATAAACACGATCCAGAAATAATGTTCATGCTCAACGCAGGCACATAATAACATTTATTAAGGTTTAAAACTAATCCCGAAGGTAAAACTAAGGAGAGCGTGCCGACGACCATCACATCAACTCTTGATCCGTTGCCAAAGCGCATCGTCACCTCATCCCTCGCAAGCCGCCGTCTATTCCGTAGCTCCTGTTTCGAGTTACAAATATTAGCAACTGAACCAGTATCAAATACCCAGGCACTACAACGAGGGCTAGTAAGGAAAACATCAATAACATGTATATCAAATATACCTTTGATGGTGCCAGCCTATTGGAATTATGCCCTAGAGGCAATAATAAAGATGTTATTATTATAATTCATGTTCATGATAAAGTTTATATTCCATGCTAGAATTGTATTAAGCGGAAACATTAATACTTGTGTGGTTTGTGAACAACACCGTGTCCCTGGTACGCCTCTAAGGACTACCTCATTGATCAATGATGGTTAAGGTTTCCTAACCATAGACATGAGTTGTCAATTGATAATGAGATCATTTCATTGGAGAATGATATGATGGACAGACCCAAACTAAGCAAAGCAATTAGATCGTTTCATCGTGTTCATCTTTGCGAATCTTTTCTTATGTCAAATATTGTATTCCTTAGACCATGAGATAATACAACTCCCTGGTATCGGAAGAAAGCTTTGAGGTCATCCAACGTCATCCTATGAGAGGGTGATCATAAAGGTGTCTCTCAGGTGATCGGAAAGTATCTGTTGGGTTGTATGTATCGAGATGGAATTTGTCCCTCCCAAGTCGGAGAGATATACTTCGGGCCCACTCGGTAATCGATATCAACACCGCTTGCAAGCATGTGGTTAAGGAGTTAATCACAAAGTGATATCGGAATACGGAACGAGTAAAGTACTTGCTGTGAACGAGATTGAACTAGGTATGACGGTACCGACGATCGAATCTCGGGCAAGTAAAATATCGCGAGACGAAGGGAATATATATATGGGATTGATTGAATCCTGGCATCGTGGTTCTTCCGATATGATCATCGATGAATGTGTGGGAGTCAATATGGGTGCCCAGACCCCGCTGTTGATTATTGATAGAAGATCATGTCTGCATATTCTCGAACCCGCAGGGTCACACACTTAACGTGTCTTGACGCTAGGATAGATTGGATAATTGGTTTATGAATTTTTGTTTGGAGTCTCGGATGGGATCCGGGACATCACGAGAGGTTCCGGAATGGTCCGGAGAATAAGATTCATATAAGGCAGTGCAGTTTTTGGAGTTCGGAATTGTTCCGGGTTAATCGGTATTGTACCAGAAGCTTCTAGAACCTTCCGGAAGGGGACCAACGGGGCCCCACCTTCCGGGAGGGGGCATGGGCCTATGAGGGAGTGTCCTGGCCGCATTGGTCCAGGGGCACAAGGCCCCATAGGGCCCAGCCGATCCTAGAGAGTTTAAATCGTTTAAACTAGAGATAGGATTTCTAGAAGAGGGGAGAGTCCATGCCCCCGACTCCTTATCCTTTGGGCTTGGGGAGGGGCTAGGGCTGCGCCCCCCCTCTATATAAAGAGGGGTGGGGGCGCACCAACCCCCCACACATTCCCCTCCAACCATAGCCGCCCTGCTGCTCTTCCTCTCTCCCTCCCGACTGCTTGTAGGCGAAGCCCTGCTGCAGAAATTCTCCACCATATACACCACGCCGTCGTGTTGTAGATCCAATCCATCTCTCCACCATACTTGCTGGTCCGAGGAAGGAGGAGACGTCGAGGTGCTGCACATGTGCATCTCACGGAGGCACCGCCACTTGTGGTGCTAGATCGGATCGGATCGCGGGGAGGAGAAGCGAGTACGACTACATCACCCATGTTCCGACGAACGTTCCGCTGTGCGAATCTTCAAGGGTATGAAGATCTAATCCAATCTCTCTCGTTGTTTGCATCTCCTAGATTAGATCTTGGCTTTCCCTCTGTTCGCATCCGTAGAAAATTTTGATTTACTATGCCGCGAAACCCTTCAGTGGTATCAGAGCTAGATCTATGCGTAGATGTGTTTCACGAGTAGAACGCAACATGGTTGTTGCGGGCGTTGATGTTTTCTGTTGCAAGCCTCTTGTTTTTGTTCTTCTTATGATGCGGGATAGTGAGATTGAAGCGGTCCAGGCCAACCTTACGCGACGTCGTTCGCGAGACCGGCTCCGCATTTGACGTGTGGCTTGTTCCACACATGCGGCTGGTGGATGTCAGTTTCTCTCACTATAGTTGCCATGGGATTAACACCGGAGTTTGGCAACCATAATATCACCGTTGTGGCTTTCCGTAGGTAAGAATCGTTCTTTGCATCTACTCCCATAAGCCACGTAAAACATGCAACAACAAAGTAGATGCGTCTAACTTGTTTTTGCAGGGAGTGTTTTCTGTGATATGGTATGGCCCAAGATGTGATGTGTATAATGTATGCGATGATCATGTTTTGTAATGTTTCACGACTTGCATGTCGATGAGTACACAACCGGCAGGAGCCATATGGTTGTCTTTATAATTGTGTATGACCTGCGAGTCAACTTCTTATACGCCATGTAATAGCTTTACTTTATCGCTAAGTAGTTAGCAATAGTTGTAGTTGCTATTCGTGGTGAAGGCAATCATGGTGGAGTGATGGAGATCATGCCGGAACGCACAAGATGGAGATCATTGCGCGAAGATTGGATATACCATGTCACATAAAGTTATATGCATGTGATGTTTATCCTTTATGTATCTTATTATGCTTAGATCGCGACGGTAGCATTATAAGATGATTCCTCACTTAAAGATCAAGATAAAAACTGTGTTCTCCCCAAGTATGCACCGTTGCGAAAGTTCGTCGTGTCCAAGCATCACGTGATGATCGGGTGCTATAGACTCTACGCTCACATACAACGGGTGCAAGCCAGTTTTGCACACGCGGAAATACTTGGGTCTAGCTTGACGAGCCTAGCATGTACAGACATGGTCTCGGAACACAAGAACCGAAAGGTTAAGCATGAGTCATATGAATGATATGATCGACACTTTGTTGTCCACCATTGAAACCACATCTCTTCTCGTGATGATCGGATTAGGTGTGGTGAATTTGGATCGTGTTCACTAAACAACTTGAGGGATTTTGAATTTAGTGGGAGTTCATTTAGTAATTTGATTAAGTTGAACTATTTATCATGAACATAGTCTAAATTGTACTTGCAAATATTGTAGATCACATGGCCAAATCCAACTTCAACTTCAACGTTTTTGCTGAGAAGGAAAAGCTTAGAAACAATGGGTCTAACTTCACCAATTGGTTCCGCAATCTAAGAATCATTCTGTCTGGCGGACAAAAGGACTATGTCCTTGGGAAAGCGTTAGGTGACCCCCCTGCTGCAACTGCGCCGGCTGATGAGAAAGCTGTCTATCAGTCGCGCAAAGATGATTATGGTGTGATTAAGAGCACCATGTTGTTTGCTATGGAACCGGAACTTCAAAATCGTTTTGAAACCTATCCCGGGCCCTTTGAGATTCTCGAGAAGCTGAAAACCATGTTTCAGACTCAAGCCCGTTCTGAGAGATATGAGATCTCTGAGAAGTTCTTTAACTGCAAGATGGAGGAAGGGAGTTCCGTTAGTGAGCACGCCATAAAGATGTCGGGCTACACTCAACGCCTTGAGCAACTGGAATGCACGATTCCAGAGGAGCTCAAGATTGACAGGGTTCTGCAATCACTCCCTCCCAGCTACAAAAGTTTTGTAGTGACTCATAATCAGATTGGCTCCACTGATACGATCACCGAGCTCTTCACAAAGCTGAAGGCTGTGGAGGTGGACATCAAAAAGGATAATCATGTGTTGATGGTCAACAAGACCTCCTTTAAGAAAGGTAAGGGAGCAAAGAATCCCTTCAAGAAGGGCGGCGGCAAGCGCAATGCTCCTGCTGAGAAGAATCTCAAGTCTGGTCCTAAGCCGGACACTGAGTGCTTCTATTGCAAGGACAAGGGTCACTGGAAGCGCAACTGTCCGAAGTACTTAGCGGACAAGAAGGCTGGCACCATCAAAGGTATATTTGATATGAATGTTATTGATGTTTTCCTTACTAGCCCTCGTTGTAGTGCCTGGGTATTTGATACCGGTTCAGTTTCTAATATTTGTAACTCGAAACAGGAGCTACGGAATAGACGGCGGCTTGCGAGGGATGAGGTGACGATGCGCGTTGGCAACGGATCAAGAGTTGATGTGATGGCCGTCGGCACGCTCTCCTTAGTTTTACCTTCGAGATTAGTTTTAAACCTTAATAAGTGTTATTATGTGCCTGTGTTGAGCATGAACATTATTTCTGGATCATGTTTATTGCAAGACGGTTATTCATTTAAATCGGAGAATAATGGTTGTTCTGTTTATATGAGTAACATCTTTTATGGTCATGCACCTCTTATGAATGGTTTATTTCTTCTAAATCTCGAAAGGGATGAAACACACATCCATAACATTGAGGCTAAGAGATGCAAAGTAGATAGTGATAATACTACTTATTTGTGGCACTGTCGTCTAGGTCATATTGGTGTAAAGTGCATGAAGAAACTCCATTCTGATGGACTTTTGGAGTCTCTTGATTTTGAATCATTTGACACATGCGAACCATGCCTCATGGGCAAGATGATCAAAACCCCGTTCTCCGGTATGATGGAGCGAGCAACGGACTTGTTGGAAATCATACATACCGATGTATGCGGACCGATGAGTATTTCGACGCGCGGTGGATATCGCTATTTCCTTACTTTTACCGATGACTTAAGTAGATATGGGTATATCTATTTAATGAAACATAAATCTGAAACATTTGAAAAGTTCAAGGAATTTCATAATGAAGTGGAGAACCATCGTAACAGAAAGATTAAGTTTCTACGATCCGATCGCGGAGGTGAATATTTGAGTTATGATTTTCTCACGCATCTTAAAGCAAGTGGAATCGTTTCACAACTCACGCCACCCGGAACACCACAGCGCAATGGTGTGTCTGAACGCCGGAATCGAACCCTATTAGATATGGTCCGATCAATGATGTCTCTTACTGATTTGTCGTTATCATTTTGGGGTTATGCATTAGAAACCGCTGCATTCACTTTAAATAGGGCACCATCTAAATCCGTTGAGACGACACCGTATGAACTGTGGTTTGGTGCTAAACCTAAGTTATCGTTTCTTAAAGTTTGGGGATGCGAAGCTTACGTCAAGAAGTTGATGCCGGACAAGCTCGAACCCAAAGCGGAGAAATGCGTCTTCATAGGATACCCTAAGGAAACTATTGGGTATACCTTCTATCACAGAACCGAAGGCAAAGTGTTTGTCGCAAAGAATGGTTCCTTTCTTGAGAAGGAGTTTCTCTCGAAAGAAGTGAGTCGGAGGAAAGTAGAGCTTGACGAGGTTATTGAACCTTCTCTTGAATTGGAGAGTAGCGCAGCACCTGAAATTGTTCCAGTGCCGCCTGCACCAACAATAGAGGAAGCTAATGACAAGGATCATGAAGCTTCGGACGATGCTGCTACTGAACGTCGCAGGTCGACAAGGTCGCGTGCCCCTCCTGAGTGGTACGGCAACCCTGTCTTGACTGTCTTGTTAGTAGAAGACAGTGAACCTACGAACTATGAGGAAGCGATGATGAGCCCAGACTCTGAAAAATGGCTAGAAGCCATGAAATCCGAATTGGGATCCATGAGCGAAAACCAAGTATGGACTTTGGTGGACCCTCCTAGCGACCGAAAGGCCGTCGAGTGCAAATGGATCTTCAAGAAGAAAACGGACGTGGATGGTAATGTTACCGTCTCTAAAGCACGGCTTGTCGCGAAAGGTTTTCGACAAGTTCAAGGTGTTGACTACGATGAGACTTTCTCTCCCGTAGCGATGTTTAAGTCCATTCGGATTTTATTAGCAATGGCCGCGTTTCATGATTATGAAATATGGCAGATGGATGTCAAGACTGCTTTCCTCAATGGCAACATTGATGAAGAGTTGTATATGATGCAACCCGAAGGTTTTGTCGATCCTAAGGATGCTGATAAAGTATGCAAACTTCAGCGTTTCATTTATGGACTGAAGCAAGCATCTCGGAGTTGGAAACTTCGTTTTGATCAAGTGATCAAGAGCTTTGGATTTGTTCCAAATTGCTACGAAGCTTGTATCTACAGGAAAGTGAGTGGGAGCTCGGTGACGTTTCTGGTACTATATGTGGATGACATATTGATTATCGGAAATGACATCAACATGCTTAACGATGTGAAGAGTTATTTGAACAAGTGTTTTTCAATGAAAGACCTAGGTGAAGCTGCTTATATATTGGGCATCAAGATCTATAGAGATAGACAAAGCCGCCTGATAGCTTTAAGCCAGAGTACATACCTAGACAAAGTTCTGAAAAGGTTCAGAATGGATAAGGCAAAGAAAGGTTCAGTGCCTATGTTGTCAGGTAAGATATTGAGCAAGGATCAGTGTACAGCTACGGTAAATGATAGGGAAGCTATGAGCAAAGTGCCTTATGCCTCGGCCATAGGTTCTATCATGTATGCCATGCTGTGTACTAGACCGGATGTGTCCAATGCTCTTAGTTTGACGAGCAGATATCAAAGTGATCCAGGAGTGGAACACTGGACAGCCGTGAAGAACATCCTAAAGTACCTAAATAGGACTAAAGAAATGTTCTTAGTCTATGGGGGTGATGAACAGCTTGTCGTAAAAGGTTACGTCGACGCTAGTTTTGACACCGACAAGGATGATTCCAAATCTCAGACAGGATACGTTTATATTTTGAATGGAGGAGCTGTGAGCTGGAGAAGCTGCAAGCAAAGCGTGATCGCGGGATCTACAGTAGAAGCGGAATACATGGCTGCTGCAGAAGCGTCAAGTGAAGGAGTTTGGATCAGAAACTTCATCACTGAGCTTGGCGTGGTTCCAAGTGCATTGGACCCACTGGAGATATTGTGTGACAACACTGGCGCCATAGCACTCGCTAAGGAACCAAGATATCATCCAAAGACCAAGCATATCAACCGCAAGTTTCATATAATCCGAGATTATATTGCAGATGGAGATCTGAAGATTAGCAAAGTACATACAGATCTGAATGTCGCAGATCCATTGACTAAACCTCTTCCACGTGTAAAACATGATCAACACCTCAGTGCCATGGGTGTGAGATTGTTACCAGATGTAAACTAGATTATTGACTCTAGTGCAAGTGGGAGACTGTTGGAATTATGCCCTAGAGGCAATAATAAATATGTTATTATTATAATTCATGTTCATGATAAAGTTTATATTCCATGCTAGAATTGTATTAAGCGGAAACATTAATACTTGTGTGGTTTGTGAACAACACCGTGTCCCTGGTACGCCTCTAAGGACTAGCTCATTGATCAGTGATGGTTAAGGTTTCCTAACCATAGACATGAGTTGTCAATTGATAATGAGATCATTTCATTTGGATAATGATATGATGGACAGGCCCAAACTAAGCAAAGCAATTAGATCGTGTCATCGTGTTTGTCTTTGCGAAGCTTTTCTTATGTCAAATATTGTATTCCTTAGACCATGAGATAATACAACTCCCTGGTATTGGAAGAAAGCTTTGAGGTCATCAAACGTCATCCTATGAGAGGGTGATCATAAAGGTGTCTCTCAGGTGATCGGAAAGTATCTGTTGGGTTGTATGTATCGAGATGGAATTTGTCCCTCCCAAGTCGGAGAGATATACTTCGGGCCCACTCGGTAATCGATATCAACACCGCTTGCAAGCATGTGGTTAAGGAGTTAATCACAAAGTGATATCGGATTACGGAACGAGTAAAGTACTTGCTGTGAACGAGATTGAACTAGGTATGACGGTACCGACGATCGAATCTCGGGCAAGTAAAATATCGCGAGACGAAGGGAATATATATGGGATTGATTGAATCCTGGCATCGTGGTTCTTCCGATATGATCATTGATGAATGTGTGGGAGTCAATATGGGTGCCCAGACCCCGATGTTGATTATTGATAGAAGATCATGTCTGCATATTCTCGAACCCGCAGGGTCACACACTTAACGTGTCTTGACGCTAGGATAGATTGGATAATTGGTTTATGAATTTTTGTTTGGAGTCTCGGATGGGATCCGGGACATCACGAGAGGTTCCGGAATGGTCCGGAGAATAAGATTCATATAAGGCAGTGCAGTTTTTGGAGTTCGGAATTGTTCCGGGTTAATCGGTATTGTACCGGAAGCTTCTAGAACCTTCCGGAAGGGGACCAACGTGGCCCCACCTTCCGGGAGGGGGCATGGGCCTATGAGGGAGTGTCCTGGCCGCATTGGGCCAGGGGCACAAGGCCCCATAGGGCCCAGCCGATCCTAGAGAGTGTAAATCGTTTAAACTAGAGATAGGGTTTCTAGAAGAGGGGAGAGTCCATGCCCCCCACTCCTTATCCTTTGGGCTTGGGGGAGGGGCTAGGGCTGCGCCCCCCCCTCTATATAAAGAGGGGTGGGGGCGCAGCAAACCCCTACACCTCTCCTCCAAACCCTAGCCGCCTTGCTAGCTTTCCTCTCTCCCTCCCGACTGTTTGTAGGCGAAGCCCTGCTGCAGAAATTCTCCACCATATACACCACGCCGTCGTGTTGTAGATCCAATCTATCTCTCCACCATACTTGCTGGTCCGAGGAAGGAGGAGATGTCGAGGTGATGCACGTGTGCATCTCACGGAGGCACCGCCACTTGTGGTGCTAGATCGGATCGGATCGCGGGGAGGAGAAGCGAGTACGACTACATCACCCACGTTCCGACGAACGTTCCGTTGTGCGAATCTTCAAGGGTATGAAGATCTAATCCAATCTCTCTCGTTGTTTGCATCTCCTAGATTAGATCTTGGCTTTCCCTCTGTTCGCATCCGTAGAAAATTTTGATTTACTATGCCGCGAAACCCTTCACAGCCTTCTTGTCCGTTAAGTACTTCGGACAGTTGCGCTTCCAGTGACCCTTGTCCTTGCAATAGAAGCACTCAGTGTCCAGTTTAGGACCAGACTTGAGCTTCTTCTCAGCAGGAGCATTGCGCTTGCCGCCGCCCTTCTTGAAGGGCTTCTTTGCTCCCTTACCTTTCTTAAAGGAGGGCTTGTTGACCATCAACACATGATTATCTTTCTTGATGTCCACCTCCGCAGCCTTCAGCTTTGCGAAGAGCTCGGTGATCGTATCAGTGGAGCCAATCTGATTATGAGTCACTACAAAACTTTTGTAGCTGTGAGGGAGTGATTGCAGAACCCTGTCAATCTTGAGCTCCTCTGGAATCGTGCATTCCAGTTGCTCAAGGCGTTGAGTGTAGCCCGACATCTTTATGGCGTGCTCACTAACGGAACTCCCTTCCTCCATCTTGCAGTTAAAGAACTTCTCAGAGATCTCATATCTCTCAGAACGGGCTTGAGTCTGAAACATGGTTTTCAGCTCCTCGAGAATCTCAAAGGGCCCGGGATAGGTTTCAAAACGATTTTGAAGTTCCGGTTCCATAGCAAACAACATGGTGCTCTTAATCACACCATAATCATCTTTGCGCGACTGATAGACAGCTTTCTCATCAGCCGGCGCAGTTGCAGCAGGGGGGTCACCTAACGCTTTCCCAAGGACATAGTCCTTTTGTCCGCCAGACAGAATGATTCTTAGATTGCGGAACCAATTGGTGAAGTTAGACCCATTGTTTCTAAGATTTTCCTTCTCAGCAAAAACGTTGAAGTTGAAGTTGGATTTGGCCATGTGATCTACAGTATTTGCAAGTACAATTTAGACTATGTTCATGATAAGTAGTTCAACTTAATCAAATTACTAGATGAACTCCTACTAAATTCAACATCCCTCAAGTTGTTTAGTGAACACGATCCAAATTCACCACACCTAATCCGATCATCACGAGAAGAGATGTGGTTTCAATGGTGGACAACAAATGTCGATCATATCATTCATATGACTCATGCTTAACCTTTCGGTTCTTGTGTTCCGAGGCCATGTATGTACATGCTAGGCTCGTCAAGCTAGACCCAAGTATTTCCGCGTGTGCAAAACTGGCTTGCACCCGTTGTATGTGAGCGTAGAGTCTATAGCACCCGATCATCACGTGATGCTTGGACACGACGAACTTTCGCAACGGTGCATACTTGGGGAGAACACAGTTTTTATCTTGATCTTTAATGAGGAATCATCTTATAATGCTACCGTCGCGATCTAAGCATAATAAGATACATAAAGGATAAACATCACATGCATATAACTTTATGTGACATGGTATAGCCAATCTTCGCGCAATGATCTCCATCTTGTGCGTTCCGGCATGATCTCCATCACTCCACCATGATTGCCTCCACCACGAATAGCAACTACAACTATTGCTAACTACTTAGCGATAAAGTGAAACTATTACATGGCGTATAAGAAGTTGACACACAGGTCATACACAATTATAAAGACAACCATATGGCTCCTGCCGGTTGTGTACTCATCGACATGCAAGTCGTGAAAAATTACAAAACATGATCATCGCATACAATATACACATCACATCTTGGTCCATACCATATCACAGAAAACACTCCCTGCAAAAACAAGTTAGACGCCTCTACTTTGTTGTTGCATGTTTTACGTGGCTTATGGGAGTAGATGCTAAGAACGATTATTACCTACGGAAAGCCACAACGGTGATATTATGGTTGCCAAACTCCGGTGTTAATCCCATGACAACTATAGTGAGAGAAACTGACATCCACCAGCCGCATGTGTGGAACAAGCCACACGTCAAGTGCGGAGCCAGTCTCGCGAACGATGTCGCGTAAGGTTGGCCTGGACCGCTTCAATCTCACTATCCCGCGTCATAAGAAGAACACAAACAAGAGGCTAGCAACAGAAAACATCAACGCCCGCAACAACCATGTTGTGTTCTACTCGTGAAACACATCTACGCATAGATCTAGCTCTGATACCACTGAAGGGATTCGCGGCATAGTAAATCAAATTTTTCTACGGATGCGAACAGAGGGAAAGCCAAGATCTAATCTAGGAGATGCAATCAACAAGAGAGATTGGATTAGATCTTCATACCCTTGAAGATTCGCACAGCGGAACGTTCGTCGGAACGTGGGTGATGTAGTCGTACTCGCTTCTCCTCCTCGCGATCCGATCCGATCTAGCACCACAAGTGGCGGTGCCTCCGTGAGATGCACATGTGCAGCACCTCGACGTCTCCTCCTTCCTCGGACCAGCAAGTATGGTGGAGAGATGGATTGGATCTACAACACGACGGCGTGGTGTATATGGTGGAGAATTTCTGCAGCAGGGCTTCGCCTACAAGCAGTCGGGAGGGAGAGAGGAAGAGCAGCAGGGCGGCTATGGTTGGAGGGGAATGTGTGGGGGGTTGGTGCGCCCCCACCCCTCTTTATATAGAGGGGGGGCGCAGCCCTAGCCCCTCCCCAAGCCCAAAGGATAAGGAGTGGGGGGCATGGACTCTCCCCTCTTCTAGAAACCCTATCTCTAGTTTAAACGATTTAAACTCTCTAGGATCGGCTGGGCCCTATGGGGCCTTGTGCCCCTGGCCCAATGCGGCCAGGACACTCCCTCATAGGCCCATGCCCCCTCCCGGAAGGTGGGGCCACGTTGGTCCCCTTCCGGAAGGTTCTAGAAGCTTCCGGTACAATACCGATTAACCCGGAACAATTCCGAACTCCAAAAACTGCACTGCCTTATATGAATCTTATTCTCCGGACCATTCCGGAACCTCTCGTGATATCCCGGATCCCATCCGAGACTCCGAACAAAAATTCATAAACCAATTATCCAATCTATCCTAGCGTCGAGATACGTTAAGTGTGTGACCCTGCGGGTTCGAGAATATGCAGACATGATCTTCTATCAATAATCAACAGCGGGGTCTGGGCACCCATATTGACTCCCACACATTCATCGATGATCAATCGGATGAACCACGATGCCAGGATTCAATCAATCCCATATATATTCCCTTCGTCTCGCGATATTTTACTTGCCCGAGATTCGATCGTCGGTACCGTCATACCTAGTTCAATCCCGTTCACAGCAAGTACTTTACTCGTTCCGTAATCCGATATCACTTTGTGATTAACTCCTTAACCACATGCTTGCAAGCGGTGTTGATATCGATTACCGAGTGGGCCCGAAGTATATCTCTCCGACTTGGGAGGGACAAATCCCATCTCGATACATACAACCCAACAGATACTTTCCGATCACCTGAGAGACACCTTTATGATCACCCTCTCATAGGATGACGTTTGATGACCTCAAAGCTTTCTTCCGATACCAGGGAGTTGGAATATAATATTTGACATAGGAAAAGCTTCGCAAAGATGAACACGATGACACGATCTAATTGCTTTGCTTAGTTTGGGTATGTCCATCATATCATTCTCCAATGAAATGATCTCATTATCAATTGACAACTCATGTCTATGGTTAGGAAACCTTAACCATCATTGATCAATGAGCTAGTCCATAGAGGCGTACTAGGGACACGGTGTTGTTCACAAACCACACAAGTATTAAAGTTTCTGCTTAATACAATTCTAGCATGGAATATAAACTTTATCATGAACAAGAATTATAATAATAACATCTTTATTATTGCCTCTAGGGCATAATTCCAATAGGTACGTGGGCACCCGGACCTGGTTGCTGTTCCACGTCGCTTTGGATGACCACGGCGCACTGATAGCGCTCGTGGATTGAATCGCTGCTGCCGCAGCTTTCGGACCAGGAACCGTAGGTTCCCTTGTCCGATGGTGGGCCGTACAGATCTGAGTTGCAGCTGCTGCTGTCGTACGACTCGTCTGTCAGCGTTGACGTGCGTAGCACGCTGGGATGCGGGGCCCATGAGGCGGGATGATGGATGGTGGTGGCACCCGCTCTGGGAGACGAAGAGTGTCGGTTTGTCCCACCTAGAAGCAGAAACTCCCAAACAGAATTTCGAGTGTTGCCTACGGGCTCGAAATCCTTCATGGTGGCTGGCGAGTGGACGGTGAAGTCGAAAGCGCCAAAGAGGAGGTGGTTCTCCGGCACCGAGGAGTTGTAGATCGCTTTGTTTGGGACCGTCACGATCGCACAATCAGCGCCCCCAGTTCCCACAGACGGCGCCAATTGACAAGGTTCGATCTCGTCAATGCCCATTGTTATGAGCTTGGATTTTGGAGAAGATGGGGATGCTGGAGATCGCGGAACGGTTATCAGACAAACAACACGGGGGCACGAGGTTTACCCAGCTTCAGGCCCCCGGAGGGAAAACCCTACTCCATCTTGTCTGCTCTTGATTACGGCAGAACCGAAAAGTACATGGGTGCACAGATGCAATCTGGCGTGGAGGTGTGTATGCGGTGAGAGGTGCGTTCCTCGATGTGCCCTCCTAGCCTTTACATAGATAGGCAGATCCTGGGCATCAGGTCAAGTCGGTTACAAATTAGGGTTTGCCCCTTTGAATATTATATCTACTCTAGTCTTGCTCTCCAAGGATCCGAAGATGTCATGGGCTTGGGCCACCCGAAAATCTCCAGAGGCCGCATATGTTTCTGTGGGCCTTCCTTGGACTGTACCAGGTATACTAATATAGTGTACCCATAGGGTATAACCATGTCAGCACCAGAAGTCCGCTCGGGCATAATTGCCGCCGGTAGAACCGGGTGAAATTCTGGTCTCACTTCTGCTCAGCCTTTGTCCCCCTTTAGTATTGTCTCTGTTTGGTCGTGTTTATTTGTTGGTACTAGGGCCGATAGTAGACCGGTAGTACCGGCTGGAAGTTTTGGCCCGAGTCGGGAAGAACTTCTGGCCTGTACCACCAGGTCGTTTCAACTGCTTTCGAGCCGTTGGAGCCGGGGATGACCGGAACTTCTAGCCACTCACCGTACTACCGATCAGGTGCGTTTTGGCCCAAACAGTCAGATTTAGGAGCCCTTTAAAAGGGGATCTTCTTTCCCTTTGTGGACACAAGTTCTTTTGGTCTATTTTCATCTCTCTCTTTCTCTCTCTCCCTCTCCTCCATTCTTGACCTTGAAGAGCTTATCCTCTCCCCTTCCTTCTCCTATGATTATTGCATCTTTTTGAGGGATCTGTGAGAGGGGATCTAGATCTACAACCCCACCAAACCAAATCCCTTCTTTGTGAAGGAATCCTTAGGATCTAGATTTTGGAGAGTTTTGTGCTATCCTCTTGTGTTCTTCCTCCCTTATTCCCCCAGTAGATTTTGTAGCTTTGTTGGAATTTGGGAGTGAAGGACTTTCCCTTGCATTTGTCGCATAGGTTTGATTTTTTCACGAAGATTCGGTGAGTACAATCTTGTGGGATTGTTACTCTTGGGTTTTTAGAACCCCAGACGATTGTGTGGTTGTGGTGTTGACTTCTCGAGGCCTCCATTTGAGTTGTGAAGTGGCCTCAAGCTTGTGGCTTTGTTGACTTTTGGGGATTTGTTCTTGAGTCCTCCAATTGAGTTGTGGAGTGGCCTTTTATGGATTTGTTGTTGGGAGCCTCCAATTGAGCTGTGGAGCTAGCCCAACCTTGTATGGGTTTGGTGACCGCCCTCAAGTGTATCATAGTGGATCGAGTACCCGCCTTTATGGTGCGCACTCGGGAGAATAGGGTGAGCCTGTGGTGGTGTCGGTGTGTTGCGTGTCTTGCATCTTGGGATGAGGCCTTATGTGACATTGGGCGAGCATCGAGCCACCACACCCTTAGATGAGCTATTTGTGGCGTTCTGAGAGCATTGCGCCATCGCACCCCTCCAACGAAGACATAGCTTTTTTGAAAGTGAACTTCGGGATAAAAATCATCGTCTCCGTGTTCATCGATTATATCTCAACCGAACCCCTTTACTTATGCATTTACTTTGTGATAGCCATCCTTCTTGAAGTTTTATATCTTGTCATCACCTTGTTTCTTGTCTTGCTTAGCATAGGTTGTTGGTGAACTTAGGTGAACCTAGTGGTTTTAGGTTTTGTGCTCTATATATTAAAAGTTAGTTTTATTCCAAATTTATTAGAGCCTAAACCATAATATTTTTAAAAGCCTATTCACCTCCCTCTCTAGGCAACATCCGTTGCACTTTTAGATGCCAATCTTGCTTTTCACATTGTAGGAATGTGTTGCCCAAGAGCAATACAATGCAATGAAGGGATTGAAAGATAGATATTTTCAACTTCAACATTGTTGGAAGTTTCTTGAGAATATTCCAAAATGGACTTTGAGATACCAAGAGGCACCACCGAAGAAAGGGGCAATGAAGTAAATGTATGATGCTAGTGATGAGGAGGATGGAGGAAGGAACAAGGGAAAACCGGATGAAAACAAGAAGGCAAAGGAGAAGATCAAGCTTGAAGCTGAAGCATCATCCTTGAGGGACAAGATCGATGAGATGGTGAAGTCAAAAAATAAACCTTGATGATGAAGACGTTGGAGGCGAAGATGATGATGCATGACAAGAAGATCATCATGAAGAAATCAATATGGGCCGCAATCAGGAGTGATGCCAAGTACAAGGCCAAGCTAGAGGAGAGAAAGGTCAAGATAAAGGAAGCCGGGGTCATGAAGGAGCTCATGGCCGAGTAGAAGGAGGTCATGAAGATGGATACATCGAGGATGAATGAGCAGCAATTGGAATTGCATCATATGATGCTTTTGGACATCTTGGAGAGGAGAAGGGTAGCACGTCAAGGTGGTGGCGCAGAAGGTGGTGCATTGGCAACTAGCCTAGGTGAGTCTCCGACGAGTAGTGGTGATGCAGGTGTCTCTGATGAGCTCGGCGGTGACGATACCGTTTGATGATCCCTTGCATTCATCATGTGAGAATGAGCAACATTTTGGTCATCGTGTTTGAACATTGCCCAATATAGCATTGGGTGGTTGTGATCATATCAATTTGATGTAAAAAAATAACTATTGCATCGTTTGATTGGATATTGATCAAGTTTGATAAAAATTATGAAATCACCAATTTTACGATTTCAAAACTGTCCGCGGAATAGACCTCACAAACTCAACTCATAATTTGTAGGATATGTTCCATGCGGATAGTTTTAAAATCGTAAAACTCGTTTTCCGTGGACTGTAAACATATTTTACAGATTGAGTGCTAGAGTTGCTTTTACAACATAGAATGACGGCGGGCTGCATCATCTGACTTTAGTAGTGCATGCAGGTGGTTTAAAATAATCCATGGATCCGTCATCATATTTTTCTTGAAATTTTATTCACAATTACATATACATGCTCGCTGCTTATCTGTAAAAGATCTATGAAGAAATATGCTTGTTTGTGGGCCATGCAGACAAATATGTACGGACCTATAAAGGCTGAATATGAACACGGATTTGCAGCACCGGGTTTTGAAAAATCAAAATTTATACTTTTGAGTTTCAAAAATCACATATTTTTTCCATGGATATCGAGGCATATGTTCCGTGTTTCTGAGAGGTTTCGGTGAAAAAGACATTCTATTTTAGTCTATTGATGAATAGAAAAAACAAATTCGTGCCAGCATATGTGAACAAAAAACTCTTGTTTTTTACCAAAAAAATGTCTTTTTTTTTGTAGCCCAATATATAACATATTTTAGCGAATATTGCAGCGTACCGAGGATGTGTGTACCTACTTTATATTATTCCGCAGATTTTTTCAGATCTTAAAATACGGATTTGAAATTTTTGAAAAATTACTCGAGCAGCATGGTGGTGCTGCTGATTTCTGCTGAAGTATTTGCTATCTTGGATAATTCATTTTCTTTGTAGCCAAAGGTCTGTGTGTAGGACGAGTTTTTTTTCAAAATAATATTTCGAAATATGATTTAATATCTTGTATTATTCAATTCCAGGATCACATATAAGGGTGTGCAAAAAATAAAACCGGCCAAACCAGCTAGTTAGACCCTAGTTTATTTTTCTTCACAAATAAAATCCAAACTTTAAAACTAGTACAAAAATTTGAACTAGCCCAAACTTGTCAAACCGGTTAAACCGAAATTGGATCATCGGTTACGACGGCCATCTTGATGCTCGGATAATATGGAAGGACGTTGATATTATTTTTTGCCTTTGTTTCTAAAAATAATATTATTCTCCATACGAACCAGACTATCACTATCTCCATACGAACCAGACTATCACTATCGAATTTACTGAGCATCAATTCCCAAATGCAGTTAACCGAGGCATGAAGTAGGAAGATACAGCAGGTCAGCATCCCATTGTTCCTATTTATCAGTAAGTTCAGTAACTGTTGGCAAATGTCAAAAATGTCAGCATGGGCTACAGAGTATTACAACAACGCAAGAGAAAACTATTATACAAAAATTTAGTTCAAAAGAACACAAATACACGGTAGCCAATTGGCCCATGGCTGCACTTGGCCAGTTTACATACCACCATGCATCTGAAAACACAGACGCCCGGATTCTGCTATTCTCTTAACCCAAACTGAATCTAAGCTCTCAAAACAGTACTGTGGCTTGCAAGAAGATCCAGCTAGCCATAACACCATATAAGTCATTGATCACATGCCGAAAAAACCAAGCTCGGTTGCCCTTTCCTTCTCGAATGTCTCGAAGTATTGGTATATGATGGTAACAGCGAGCAGTATACCGGTTCCTGAACCAATTGCACCCATGAAATCAGCTAGGACAGTCAACGCGCCAATGCAAACTCCTCCAAATGCAGCAGCAGTGGGGATGTATCTGTTCAACTCCCTCTCCAGGTTTGACTCACGATGGCCTGGCATCACCATTTGTTGTTCCTGTCCAATCGCCAAAGTTAGAAGTTTTAAGGTAGCTCCTGCATAGTGATTCTTCATGCGCAAAACCAACTATAGGCAATGGATCACTGCATATAACATTTCATGATAACTAAGTAGGCTGAGCTTCTATCTAAGCTTAAAAGGTAAATAATAATGGTTCACTTATTCCATAAAAAAAGGGTTCACTTATCAGAACTTGTACCAAAACACTGTATACACAAACTAACAGCATGTAAGATAATGTCCCTCATAGACTTTCTAGCAAAGTACTACTCCAAGTGGAGTAATGTTAATTTCCAATGATCTATCTAAATAAATCCAATTCTTAATCTTTTTACTTCAAATGTCTTGTAAAATCCAAATGGTGCATTTTATACCAAACAACATGTTGCAATGTTCAGCCTTCAGAACAAGACAGTGTAATATCATACACGAAAATATTTACTAAGTACTAACACAATTTTACGAAATGACAGATAAAGATCCGGCATCATATATAACTAAAGGAAAAAATTATCTAGGAGTATGTAATTTCATGTGGCATCCTATAGATAAAACTATAAAATGGCATCAATCAGTAAGATTTTGAAGATATTGCACAAACTACAAATTTACAGAACCACGGCCAGGGACAGTAAGTAGTAGATGAAATAACTTGGCTTCCACCTTGTTTGACAGGAAGTAGGTATATGGCGAAACATAACTAAGAAAATATGCAACTAGAATAAGAAAACATGTACTAATATGTATAAAGTGCCTTTACCCTGAGCTGCTTAGCAACATCCCTAGCTGATGAACCAGAAACTTCAATCCATGTCTTTGAGAAGAGAGCGCAAGCTGACAGCATGAAGACTATGTAGAACAGCGCATGGAATGGATTTGCAACAACATCAGCCAAACTGCAGGGTTTCCAACATGTTTAGATATGTAATATTAAGAAAAAACTTGTGACGGAGTATCCAAAAGTAAAATAAAAACAGGCAGGTGTTAATGTGAAAGAATTAGGAATTCACCTCGATGGGGCAGTTACATAGTAAGAAAGACCACCAACAGGAATAGAATGGCCTGAATACTCAGATTCCTTCCATATTCCGAGAAGGTTAACCAGAAAATTGCCACCATACTTCCTGTAAAGAAGCTGCAATAGAAATAAAAACATGTGAGCAATTCAAATACTTACAGAGATTTAGAACTAGGGCACTGGAACCGAACTATGTACCTGAGATATAAAGTAGAGGTTGGTAATCAGTGCAGAGTGCAGAATGATGGGCATGTTCGATGTGTAAAACAGTTTAATTGGATATGAACCATGCTGCCCACGGGCATTCCTTGATCTCACTGGAAGCACAACACGGAATCCTTGGAAATAGATAACAACGAGGAAGATCAGGACAGTAGCAAGTAAGCTGGTCACGTTTGGAAGATTCTGGCGGTAGAAAGCCTCCCGTAGGGCACGGACTTTGTCAGTTCTAGTAATCAGCATATGGAACAATCCAATGACAGCTCCTTCAAATTCAGCACCACGGCCACTGTTGACGGTTGTGGGGCTAAACGCCTTCCAGATGATATTCTCACTGTATTACACAAGTTTGCCATGAGCTAAGTTGTCACAGAACAATATATGTCAATAACAGAAGGGAAATAAAGCTCAGTAAGCTTACCAGATATTGGTAGCAATAAATAGAGAAATGCCAGAACCCAATCCATATCCTTTCTGGAGAAGTTCATCCAGACAGATGACAATGATGCCAGCAAAGAAAAGTTGAAGTATAATGAGAATAGCGTTCCCTGTTCCTAGTTGGCTTACACTGCCATACATTCCAGACAAAACATATGCCACAGCTTCCCCAATAGCAATCAGGATACCAAGCAACTTCTGTGCACCATTCCTGGATGAGATTAAGGTAATATGCATCAGAATACCATTACAGGATATAGGAAATAAGAGTCAGGAATCTTTGATTACTTCTATTAGTTAATTTCCTTGAATGGATTATCAGAGACTTTTTTACTGATCAGGCTATGGCAACAGAATCGACCAAATGTAGACAAGAGTAAATAGGAGATTCTGCCATTTAATACTTACAGAAGTGCACGATCCTCTCTCACACTGTTGTCAACTTCAATGATCTTTGATCCTACCAGAAGTTGCATTACCATTCCAGATGTCACAATTGGAGTAATACCCAGCTCCATAACAGTACCACGGTTCGATGCAAGAATGGCACGTAACCAGTAGAATGGATCAGCTCCAGTAGTTGAATGGATGCCATAGAGTGGGAGCTGGCTGCACACTAGGAAAATGAAGAGGGAAAGAACGGTGTAGATGATTTTTTCTCTGAATGGAATTCTCCTATCGGCGCTCTGTACTTCCGGTAAGAAGCCCAGGAAGGGCCTGACAAGATGCAGCACTCTAAAACCGCCACCCATGGCCCTGTGCACAACAAAGGGTAATAAATCAATTTCTCGGATTTCGGTGCAAAAAAAATCTAAATTGCAAAATAATCTAGGATACTAACGCCTTAACTTGGTACAACTAATATAGCATCATAGATAATTATTGAATAAGTATTTAAGAAGCAACTATTTGACTGAAATCATAAGTGAAGCTACCAAATAAGAAGATCATCTTATATGCAGGGGTACATGAACCTTAGAATTCAAGATAAAACACAAAAGGAGATCAACATCAATCATCCCTGACATCTTGCTTCAGAATCTGAAGACAGGATTCTATGTTCGCTATATCAATCAGAGAATCATAATTCTAAATCGCAGTTCACACAGAGAAACAGAATGCCAACTGAATCATATAGCAGCAAACCGCTGGCTAGACCCAGCCTGCACGAAGTAAATACCACGATTCCAAAAATATATGTACTGTCCCCATATCTGAATAAGATGCAGAGCTGTATCACACGCCGAACAATTTAGCTGAGCGAATAGTAGTGAGTCCACGTAACTCTCACCTATGACAAAGAGGGAATCCTAATAACAACTTGAATTTCCCATGATGGTCTCTTTGTATGCAATCTTCATGGGTCAGCCTAGATCCTTCCTTTCCAATTCAGACGAACAAGAAAAGTCTGCACCCCAGATAAATTTAGATAGTATCTACTACCGTACCTACACTTCTTCTATACCGCAGGGAAAGCAACACATCGCGTCATGTCGATTCCATTACTAGCAGGTGTAAAAAAAAACGCCGCGAAATCGCAACTTCAAGGAGTGGCTACTGAATCTGAAAGCCTGAAGCTCCTGGAGATCCAGGCGCGGTAGATGGAGGGCGAGGAAGCATAAGCAAGCGGATTTACCTGGCCGAAGAGGGAGCCCCGACGCCAAGTAGTTCGGAAGGTTCGCCGCCGCCGCCGCGGTTGACGAGGGCGTTGGACCCAAGGCGGGGGACGGAAGGAGAGAGTCGGAACAGGTGGAGAGAAACAGGAGGGAGAGTGTCTGGGGTTTTAAGAGAGGGAGACGGGAACGGGTGGGGGGAGAGTCGGAACAGCGTGTACTTGTCCGGCTACAGGTGGGACTGGCAAGTTGGGCGGGGTGGCGCGAAGCATACGGCGAGCGTTGCGGCCGTCGGATCGGCATCGGACGCTGGGATAGCATCCTGTGACGTGGAGCGCGTAGTAGTAACTGAAAGCCGCGCGGTCGCGTGGACCGCAAGGACACGGCGAGGAAAGGCGTGCTCGCTTTCTGTTAGGAGATGATGTGGCGGGTTCCAATCTCCGGATAGACTTTTCTATCTGGACTCTGTTTAATAAAACAAAAATATTTTTTTCTGGCCTTTGCTACTACCATGATTTTTCTACTGTATTAACTAACATTTGAGCACAACTTATTTTATGTATACTCCACTCGTTGGAGGCACTAGGCCGAAATCCAGCGAATTTTTTCGTTGGATTGGGCGAGCGTTTGGCATTGGGACCGTCAACTTCCAACTGTAATCCCGGTTGCACGCCCTCGGGATCGACGATTTTAGCAAAATTGGACCAAATTTGACACAAATTAACCCAATTTTCATGCAAAACACAACTTGGCCAATTTACACACACAACATTTTCACACTTTAACCAAATTTTCAAACACAATAACAGTTTGGCCAATTTATCACATAGTTTGGCGTACAAAACAAGTTCGGTACACACATAAGATTAATTAAAAAAGTTTTCAAACACAAGAACACCTCAAACTAGGTGTTGACTTTGAGCATCCACGGGTGCTCCACTAGATCATTCTATAGTTGTTGATGCACATGCGGGTCTCGGATCTCTTGACGCATAGCAACAAAGTCAGCCCACGATGCTGACACCTAGTGATCAGGCTCTGCAAGAGGACCCTGTCTGGAATATGGTTGCACCGGATCACTATCATCAAGCACTGGCTCATCTCTCGTTCTCGATGATCATGTTGTGCAAGATCACACAAGCATTCATCACCTCCTATATTTTTTATTGCGACCAGAGCGGGGAACCAGACAACTGCAAATCGATCTTGGAGCACACCAAATGCCCGCTCGACATCCTTCCTGCAAGCTTCTTGTTCCTTGGCAAAGTTGGCTTGCTTGTCGATCATAGGGCTTGGGAGAGTCTTCACAAATGTTGGCCATGTTGGATAGATGCCATTTGCCAAATAGTAGCCCTTGTTGTAGTGGTGGCCATTGATCACATAGTCCACCGGGGGAATGTCCCTCAACAAGCTTGGAGAAGACATGCGAGCACTACAGAACATTGATGTCGTTGTTGGATTCTGCCATGCCAAAGGAGTGCCAAATCCAGGGATCATGTGTAGCTACCACCTCAAGTATCATACTACAACCTCCTTTGTGGCCTTTGTACATTCCCTGCCAAGAAAACGGACAGTTCTTCCATTTCCAATGCATGCAGTCAATACTTCCAAGCATCCTAGGGAATCTTCTTGCTTCATTGATTGCAAGAATTCGAGCAGTGTCTTCGGCATTGGGTGATCACAGATATTTTGGCCCAAACACTGCAATCACTGCCCTGCAGAACCTATACAAACAATCAATGGTGGTGGACTCGGCCTTGCGGAGATAATCATCTTGTGTGTCACCGGGAGCTCCGTATGCCAGCATTTTCATGGTCACCGTGCACTTCTGTAGCAAGGAAAATCCTACCATGCTAGTATAGTCCTTCTTGCATCTGAAATAACTGTCAAAGTCCCGGAGGGCATACACAATCTTGAGGAAGAGGTCTCGGACCATACTGAATCAGCGCTGAAACACTGCCTCGTCGTGCAATGGATCATCGGTGAAGTAGTCGACGTACATCATGCAATATCCCTCCATCCGCTGCCTTGGCTTGCCCTTCCGGCATCCTGGCTGTTGGGGATATGCTAAATGGGTATCACCATAGCATGTCTCTAATTCGGATAACCCGGGTGGCCCACAGTTGGTAGGGAGGCCCATGGCCTGCTGGGAGGCCCAGTTAGATGGATCTAGAAGGGAGGATCATGCTGGATAAAGGAAGGCTATGATGGAGTCACCGACATGCTCGGAGCCTTGGAGTGCAAGACATGTAGACTAGTTGGTGCTAATGTAGGACTCTGTAACCTGTCCATCTAGGACTTTTCCCTATAACCCTAGGATCTGGCGTCTTTATAAGTCGGACCTACGGGAGCCTTTAGGGCAGAAAAACTCATACCATCGCACAGGGCGAACCAATCCATGTAACTCGGCGTATTGCCCTTATAGTGATTTATAGCAAGATTAGGATTCCGCCACCACCGTGGAACCTGAACCTGACTAAGCTGTGTTACCTCGTACCCGCCAACTTTCCGCCTTCCCCCACGTCTCTAAACACATACTGTGAGGACCCCTCCATGGCGTACTCCTCGGCAATACCAGGATAGTTGGCGCCCACCATGGGGCAAGAGGCACTTCAAGCTCTACAACAGGTGAGGTCCAAGATCTTCGCAGGAATCGGCAAAACAGTAGCCATCGGTCATGTTCTCTTCTCCGGCAACGTTCCGATCGTCCATCCTGACGAGTTCTGGATCACGGCGAAGACGAACCCCACCCTTTGCTCGATTGTTCCAATCAGAGAAATCCACCTCTTCATCGGTGAAACCGATTCGGACGCTAGTTCCCTGGAAGTCGGAGGATCGTCAAGGCCCGCATGGATTGCCTATGGGCAGGACACTTTCGCAGAAGGATCGAAGTCGGATATCTCTTTGGAGTTTGCTGGCTAAGATCGAAAAAATTCAAGGCCCACCCAAACCGCCCCTATGCAGGATATAATGGTGGAATATCACTACAAATCTGTCGGGTTAGCCCGTGCGTCTAGAAAGAAGCAATCGCAATTCGTCGGCGTGGTAACCATCTTCGATGTGGCGCACTGCGTTTAGAGAGAGGGTGAAAGCCCCCAAGATTTCCTCGCCATATGGCTCCGGATACGAGCCAATCTAGAGGGCTACCCAAATAATGACGCCGTCTACCACTTCATTGAAGGGCTGGATCGCGACACACTTCTCCGGCATACGCTCAGGCAGCAACATGCCATAGGAATCCTTACTTTCGAGCAGATTGTCAACATTGTTAATGTTTTTTCCACTACTGATGGGGTCACCCAGGCAGCACCTATCGCCTTACCCGGGCTACCGCCGCCACCAGCCAACGGTCCCGCTTCCTCAGCATCGTCCTCCGTCATCGAGGAAGCTCCCGCACCCTCCGACTCCATTTTGGATGCGCTTTATGCCGACATCAGTGATGGTGCTCGCCATGGCACTTTGTTGGTAACCCCAAGCGCAGGGTGTGAAGAGCAAGCAACAAGTTTTCCCTCAGTTGAGACCGAGGTTATCGAACCAGAAGGAGGAAGTAAACGTCACACAGGTGTTGCAAGCAACATGGAGACCTGCACAACACAAACTCAAGACTTTGCCCCAACGAACAGTGAGGTTGTCAAGCTCACCAGTTTGCCGTAACAAAGGATTAAACGTATGGAGTGGAAGGTAATGGTTTGCAGCAAGTAAACAAGTAACAGTGGAAGATGTATCAATGGTAAAGATTGGACTGGGGTCCATAGTTCACTAGAGGTGCTCTCCTTAGATAAACAACATGGCATGAAGGGTAAACAAATTACATCATGGGAATTGACAGGAACTGAGCAAGGCATAACAATGGAATTACTAGTCAGAAAGATCCTATGAGGTTGATTGGGAAATACAACAAGATACATAGACCTCCATCCAACTGCATCTATGACTAGAAGACCACCTTCAGGTTATCATCCGAACCCCCTCCAATATTAAGTTGCAAGCAACAGACAACTGCTTTAAGCAAAGTGTGTAAGGTAAATAGTCCACATGTTCCATGAACAAGAGTCCATTGTTTTCTCCCTAGTATCAATAGCACATCGACAATCGAAGAGATTATTGTCACTTCCCTTGGAAACTAGAGGCATGAACCGACCATCGAGCATAAATACCCCCTCTTGGAGTCACTAGCAACTACTTGGCCAAGATAGCTACTAACAATGGAGAGCATGCAAGATCACAAACAACATAGACATGATATAATCATAAAGACAAAACCATTAATCAAACCAACATAATAATCTCAATATCCATCGGATCCCCGCAAACACAACATGCATGATTACAAATAGATTAGATCTTGATCATGAACGGAGCTCACAAGATCTATACATGAAAGCACAAAGGAGGAGATACAACCATCTAGCTACTACATGAACCCATAGTCCAAGGTGGAACTACTCACACATCATACCGGAGAGAAGGCCTCCGGGATGATCTCCCCTCTGGCAGGGTGCCGGGAAGACTTCAGATCCTCCCCGATCTAGGACGATGGTGGCGGCGAGTATAGACGGTTTCGTGGATATTTTATTGGGTACTCAGGGTTTCTGCATCGGCGGCTTCTTATAGGCGAAGGGGGAGACCGAGGAGGTGGCTAGGGCTGGCAAACCCTAGCCAGGCGCGGGCTAGGGCCCACCCACGCCTAGGGTGAGTCTGGCCCCCCTGGCTGGCCTCCCGAGCTCTCGTCTGGACTTCTTGTTCCCCACGGAAAGTAATTGACTTTGTCCTTTGTCCCATCCAATTCCGAGAATATTTCTTTACTAACTTTTTGAAACCAAAAACAGCAGAAAACAGACATCTGGCACTGTTGCAACTTGTTAGTAGGTTAGTACCAGAAAACATGTAAAAAGCACCTCAAAGTGTGGACAAGTAAAGCAAAGTAGATACTAAACAAGCATGGAGCATTAAAAATTATAGATACGTTTCCAACATATCAACATCCCCAAGCTTAACTCCTGCTCGTCCTCAAGTAGGTAAGTGATAAACAGAATAATTTTTTAGGTGACATGCACCCTCATAATAAAGATCCAACCATTTGCAAGCATTGATAGCTGGGATCAAATAACTCTAAACATGTGCATAAAAGATGGAGTTCTAACAATAGGACATAGTAACTATGCATGCAACATGACATGCAACAAACAAAGATCATGAATAACATGCATTGAAAAACGTTTGTTTGTTTCACATGCAGAAAACATAGCATAGTGGCAATCAACTTGTCCCTCATAGAGTAGAAATATAGATGCATAGGACACCTGCAAAGTTCATAAGGGTGACTAGAAACAAGTAGCACAAGAGCAAGTAATGACACAATATGCATCAATTAATAAGCTTTGGAACACCGCGCACAGAATGACAACTATGCTCTCTTAATGGTGCCTAAAGGTAGAAGGTGGAGACTCAATAATGGTGGAATAAAGGCTTTTTTTGTAAAGGGAGCAGTGATTACAAGTTTCAAAAAGAGCTTCCAAAAATTATGGTACTTGTTAGCTTTCAGCCCTCATTGGCCCTATCATAAGCATCTTGAAGTGATTAAGGTTAAAGTGGCAAAGCTGGAGTATATGCTTGACGAAGTATAAGTTAGCAATCTCAAGTCCCTTGAATACGAGGGCCACACCTCATGCATACTCAACTTTGGGTCCAGGTAAGTTCTTGTCATTGTAAGTATTTGCATATCATTGAGAACCGCCAACAGGGTACCCCTTGCACATGGTACAGGAGCTTTCCCATAACCAAAATGACAAGGCAAGCAGATAATGAGCATCTCAGCAATCTTTTTATTTACCATATGCATAGCTTTTTATTGAGGATGCTTCATAGATAGCTCATTTTGGTGATGCTGCAAGTTTCCACCATGATTAGGTAGGGATTAGGCTAGCGGCCCAGGCGTTTCTCTAACACATAATACAAACTCCATGGACTTACAAGTCCCCTCTTTATTTCACACCGGTGACATCCATAGACAAAAGAACATGATATCAACTGAGTACAACAAGGTACAAGTGCAATGTTCCCCGTGACAACACGGTTCTGCTAATTCCAACTTATAAGTGCAAGCATATACAACAAAGTTGTCACAATGGTTCAAGTTTATTAGGGTCAAAGAATAAAGTGTGCCATCAAGTTCGTGAGGGCTTTAATCACTAAGTTTTCACATAACAATATAGTTTTAAATTGGAAGATAGTTGAAAACAAGAATATACTTGGAATGGTGGGACACACCACGCATATGAATTTATAGTGGACACTTTGGAATAACTTGGTTTCTCGGGAGTTGGAGGCATGAGTAACACTTACTCATACAAGTGGAGGCTAGCAAAAGACTGTGAGCAACCAACTAAGAGAGCAATAATGGACGAAAACATGCAGTGCAACAAAGCAAACTAATCAAAGCAAAGAGTGGTACTACAAGTCAAGGAATAAATGATCATAGAGGCTAATGGTGACTTGTGAGAGTCATAACATGGTGTGATCATGTGCCAAGTCAAGCCAAGCAAAGCATCAAAGGAGAATACCACAATACTATGCTTTTGCATGCTAAAACAACGCATAATTTCTTCAAGGCACACTAAGCAATCCCAATTGTATGGAACAAGACATGCTACAGCAATAATCACTAAGCATAATGCTAAAACAACACCTAGCATGTCATGCTAAAGTCTAAGTCACAGTCAATGCAAGCTCCTCTTACACTTCAAGCAAGAACTTACTACTCCTTTCCAAACACCAAGCAACCTTATTTGCAAAACAACACAGCAAGAACGGGGGTCCAAACTACTAAAATAACTAATCAAAGCAAACGAAAACTAAGACGCTCCAAGAATAACACAACTGTGCATGAAACAATAAAAACGAAGTGTCTAGACAGACCTGAGATTTTTATTAAGGCATCCCCAAGCTTTGACGCTTGTACCTCTTGTATATTTCTTGGGGTGACACCATGGTGGCATCCCCAAGCTTGAGCTTTTGTCCATTCTTCATCTTATTGCATCATTCTCTCTCTACACCTGAAATTTTTCCTTCATACAAAACTTCACACAATCTTCATTAGCAACATTAGTGTATTCAAAAGATATTAGACCACTGGCAAAGCTTTATAACAGCAAGGCTTTTCACTAAAAACACAAGCTGCTGTAGTAAATCCTTCAAAAAGCTCAATTTACCTGAAGAGAACTCAAAAAGGAATCAATAAGAACAAATGCAAATAATGACAGAAATCTGTCAAAACAGACCAGCAGGTAGAAATCGATTTTTTCGAACATCTTCTATTGATCAAATCAAAAAGTGTTGAACTAATGAAAGTTAGCTAACATACTGGGGGATTTATTGGTACATTTTGAGCTCAATCTGAGTTACATAGCCTCCTCACGATTTTTTTGGTGGAGGACGTAAATCTATTTCGGGACAGCAACTCCCCAAATCTTACTTCCCTCTTATTAGAGGTCATTCTTGGCAGAAAAAGCAAACAAAAAGGATAAGGAGAGGTCATTACGGAAGTAATAACTTCCAAGACTCAAGAAAACTCTTGGATTATCTCCCAACAAGTAATTTTCTTTAACGCCTTTAAGTTAGGCACAAGAAGCATGAAGAATCAAGTATTTTCAAATGAAGCATTGCCCCTCTTGTTCCTTCTTTTATTACCTTTATTTTTCTCCTTGGGGAAGATATGATTGCTTACCTGGGGACCAAAGTGCATGATGACTTTTCCCACATCTATTACTGCCCCAAGGTGTTTCAGTAGAGAACTTCCAAGTGTGACCTGTCCTTTGCCTACACATTCAATAACAAGATAATCAGTAGACACCATTTTCCTTGAGATTTTTGTAAACACGCCTTTAGCTATTCCAATGGGCAATATAGTGGCATTTTTGGTAAGAGATATTTCCTCTCCTCCTTCAATAAGCCCCCAAAGACTCAAGGAATCAAAAATATCTTTAGGCATGAGACAAAATTCAGACATGATATCACAATGAGCATCAAAAAGTGTAGTATTTATAGAGACTTTGATTGCGGGAAACCACTTTGAAGGCTTAGAATTTATGGGAACATAATCATGGTAATCCCTAAGCGTGTGATAGCAACTATTTATAACAACAATACTAGTCTCAAGAGTGTTCAACCTAGCAAAAATATTTGTGAAAGAGGAATCAGACTTGCCAGGTGTACCATAGATCATGATTAATTTCCTTATGGCATCAAAACCTTCATCCTTAGTACAAAGCAAAAAATCTTTCTCAGCCACAACATCCAAAGCATATCTATAACGAAGAGCAATACTGCGGTAGAAACTATCAATAACCAAGCTGAGGCTTACCTCAGGCTCAGTTTCCCTCTGGAAAGCAGAGATTCTAGACCAAGCTTTCTTAAAACTTTCTTCACTTTTTTGCTTAAAAGTGGAGATTTCTACAATAGGGGAAATAAAGGCAGACCCCGACATGGCAACAACTAGAGTAAGAACTAAATTTTTTTGAGTTTTTTTTTTTGAAAAGAGGCAAACAAAACCAAGCAAAAGAAACAAAGCAAACTAAAAACAAAGTAAAGAGAAAGAAAGTGAAGGACTCCCCTAGTGAAGACGTCCTTAGCCTCCCCGGCAACGGCGCCGGAAATACTTGATGGTGCTCGACGTGGCACTTTGTTGGTAACCCCAAGGGCAGGGTGTGAAGAGCAAGCAACAAGTTTTCCCTCAGTTGAGACCGAGGTTATCGAACCAGAAGGAGGAAGGAAACGTCACACATGTGTTGCAAGCCGTGGAGACCTGCACAACACAAACTCAAGACTTTGCCCAATGAACAGTGAGGTTGTCAACATCAACGGTTTACTATAACAAAGGATTAAACGTATGGTGTGGAAGGTAATGGTTTGCAGCAAGTAAACAAGTAACAGTGGAAGATGTATCAATGGTAAAGATTGCATCGGGGTCCATAGTTCACTAGAGGTGCTCTACTTAGATAAACAACATGGCATGAAGGGTAAACCAATTATAGCAGGGAATTGACAGGAACTGAGCAAGGCATAACAATGCAATTACTAGTCAGAAAGATCCTATGAGGTTGATTGGGCAATACAACAAGATACATAGACCGCCATCCAACTGCATCTATGACTAGAAGTCCACCTTCAGGTTATCATCTGAACCCCCTCCAGTATTAAGTTGCAAGCAACAGACAACTGCTTTAAGCAAAGTGTGTAAGGTAAACATTCCACATGTTCCATGAATAGGAGACCGTTGTTTTCTCCCTAGTAGCAACAACACATCTACAACCGAAGAGATTATTGTCACTTCCCTTGGAAACTAGAGGCATGAACCTACTATCGAGCATAAATACCCTCTCTTAGAGTCACTAGCAACTACTTGGCCAAGATAGCTACTAACAACGGAGAGCATGCAAGATCACAAACAACACAGACATGATAGAATCATAAAGACAAAACTATTAATCAAACCAACATAATAATCTCAATATCCATCGGATCCCCGCAAACACAACATGCATGATTACAAATAGATTAGATCTTGATCATGAACGGAGCTCACAAGATCTATACATGAAAGCACAAAGGAGGAGATACAACCATCTAGCTACTACATGGACCCATAGTCCAAGGTGGAACTACTCACGCATCATACCGGAGAGAAGGCCTTCGGGATGATCTCCCCTCCGGCAGGGTGCCGGGAAGAACTTCAGATCCCCCCGATCTAGGGACGATGGTGGCGGCGGCTACAGACGGTTTCATGGATATTTGATTGGGTACTCAGGGTTTATGCATCGGGGGATTCTTATAGGCGAAGGGAGAGACCGAGGAGGCGGCCAGCGCAGGCAAACCCTAGCCAGGCGCGGGCTAGGGCCCACCCGCGCCTAGGGTGGGTCTGCTCCCCCTGGCTGGCCTCTCGGGCTCTCTTAACTTCTTGTTCCCCACGGAAAGTAATTGACTTTGTCCTTTGTCCCGTCCAATTCCGAGAATATTGCTTTACTAACTTTTTTGAAACCAAAAACAACAAAAAACAGGCATCTGGCACTGTTGCAACTTGTTAGTAGGTTAGTACCAGAAAATATGTAAAAAGCACCTCAAAGTGTGGACAATTAAAGCAAAGTAGATACTAAACAAGCAGGGAGCATCAAAAATTATAGATACGTTTCCAACCTATCAATCAGCGTGCACTCGGAGGAGATGGACGTCAACCCGAAAGAACTTGATTCTGCCATGACGGAGATGGAGGAGGAGATCAATCACGAGGAGCGGGCCAACAAGGCCGTCACATCCCACCAGGTGTTCGTCGCCATTGGGAGTGTGATGGAAGAAGATCAAACTGGAGCAGCTCCGCCTAAGCCGTGGGACAACAGGAAGGGACCAGCTGATGACGCTGATAATGGCCAGGCGAAGGCCATTCCCCCTCCGGCTATCCCAGTGCAACAGCCGCAGGAACTCCCTATCGGTCCAAGCAACGCCAACCCCTCAAATCCGCCGCCGCCAGCATCTACGTCTACGGCTGCCCAAATCACTCCAGCTGATAGGGTGATGTACGACAATTTGTTCATCGAGCCTGTGACCGTGGCCCATATATGAAATGTTTTCCATCTCGACGAGAAGCGACAGCAACTACTGGAGGAAGCACATGTCATCGTGGAGCAAGGTGCAAAGTTAGATCGAGATCAGGCCAAGGCGCAGAAATCGATCGAGGCAGCTAGAGCCATGGAGGTCGAATACAAGACTCTACTCAAGTAGCAGAAGGCCAAGAAAGCTTCGTCTCACGTCGTCAACGATCCTGGCGTATGGCGTAACTTGGGGTGGGCTCCTTCGAAGCCGGCACAAGCTAAGCCATATATTGACAAAGATGGAAAGCAAGTCATGCCCACGCCCTCCCTCAACTTGGTCGTCGCCAAGACTCTACTGGAGCATAATAGATCACCCGCAACTATGGAACATGTTTATGACCTTGTCGGCAAGTATGTCAAACAGTAGGAAAATCCCACCTCTTAGAGGCTAGAGTCTGACCCGACATATTTCTAGTCTAGCACTCCCAAACAATAGAGGGAAAGATCTCCTAACGATGTCGGATCTCAAACGGGTTCATCAGAATAAAGACGGAGGGACGCACACAACAGGGCTGATTCTATTCCCATATCTTATGGCCACGGAGGCAAGGCTCACCCTCGTCGCTCGCCCCCACTGCCCCAATCTTATCGGCATCACGAAGACCCAAAAGCTCACCATCGTACAAGCATGCATCCACCAATATGCCCCCCTGGGCGGCATCGTCATCTGCGACAATGTGGAGCAGCCTCATCATGACGGAGAGCGCAGTGGCAACGACGGGCAAGGAGCAGGTCACACGACCCTCCGCGTCCGACAAGCAACTGCGACTAGGGGGAGGAGTCGCATGAGGGAAATAGAAAGAAGGCTAACCCACCACTACCTCTGCCTCTGTCGCCCCTAGCAGCTACCATGGCAGAGGAGGACAGTGTCGTTCACGCAGCCCTTACCATGAAGGCGACAAGAAGAAAGCAAGCCCAGAACCATACGATGTACGTTCGCGATTGAACAGGACCCAGGAGGCCCGGGAAGGACAATACTTGGTACCATGCTGTTTTGGCCCTATGATACGGGCCACAACTTACCCCAAGGGTTTTCGGATTGACAACCCGATCAAGCCCTATGATGGCACTGTCAGGTCAGCTGCGTGGTTGCAGGATTACATCCAAGAGGCTGAGATCACCAGGGGAAACCCCAACATCGCCGTCAAGTATCTCCCACTGATGTTGATGGGCATGACCCACCAATGGATCAACGACTTGCCGGAGAAGTCCATATGCAATTGGTTGGACATGCATGAAGCCTTTACCAAGAATTTTGAGGGTATGTACAAACATCATTGCACCATCGGCGATCTATAGTGGTGCGTCCAGGAAAAGGACGAGACATCTCGAGCCTACCTCTCCTGCTGGCTGGATATGAAAAATTCCTGCGTAGGAGTGCACGATCAGACCGCTATGGCCGCTACATTGATGGTTTAGAAAAGGGCACCCTGCTCCGACATAAGTTGATGCGCCTACAGGAAAATCACAAGCTAGATCTCAATCAGATAATCTCCTTGGCCAGTAGCGGCTGCCGACAACAACGCTCGCGGCTTCTTGCCGGCAATTGCCATTCCAACCCTAGCCAAGAGGAACAACAACAATAAGCGGAAGAATCCGCCAGAAGAAAAGCTAGCTTCCGACATGGTCTGCGCTTGACCTTCTCCGTCCTCCTTGTCGATGCGATATGACGTTGTCTGGAGATCGGTCTCGAGTTCATGGACGCCGAGGCGGCGGCCCAAGAAGGTGGACTGCGCGGTCGACTCTTCGGCGAGCGTTGTGGCAGTGGTGATGGCTCCCTTCTTCGGCCATGTGGATGGCGAGGAGCGAACATTGGGAGATTTTGGTGTTGGCGTCATTCGGCTTAGGCAGCTCCCGGATCGTGTGTCGGAAGCTGGACTCGGGGATGGTGGTCGTGGGCGGGTGACGGGGAGCGGCTTGAAGGTTTTTTTGGGCAAAAGCTCAGTGCTTTGGCACCATCGGCGTTGGTGCCTGCGGGTATCGTTACCCTCTTGGGGCGCTGATGCGGCTACCTTCTCCATGATAAGGCTCCAGGGTGAAAACCTTTGACTATCGGTCTCGACGGCGGCGGCGCGGTGCGTCATTACCCACTTGAGGGCGTCATCGTGGATCCCTCGGCCCTTCTCGGACTCAGGGCATTGTCTTTGGTGGAGAGTTGTGGGCTTTCGCGTTTTGCTGTTGTTTATCTTGATCTGCTTTGTAAGGGGTCTCTTCATCACCTTTTATCAGTTCGACCGACGTGGTTTTATTTATAAAGCAGGACGAAAGGCTATTTTAAAAGAGTATCTGCCTTCGTTTTAGCAAAGAGAAAATAAGAAGATTGCTTGCGTGCATATCCTTACTTTTGTCGAAGCTACGAGAGGACCACAAGTATTGCTCTACAGGAAGAATTGGTCCATTGTAGAGCACATGATCAAGGGTCCTGATTTGTAAGAAGATAAATTGTACTCCCCGATTCATATTAATTTTCGTGAAAATAGATGTATAAAGACATGTTTTTATGTTAGATATATTTATTTTAATGACAAGTAATATGGATCGGACGGAGTATAATTTATATCTACAAAAAAGCGCCTAGATTTCATGGTATGAGAACTTTCTCGGTCGGCTGACAATATCGTACTATTTATGTTAATTTTCGGTTGCAATGTACTCTCTTCGTTTCAAAATATAAAATATTTTAGCTTTATGAAGCAAATGTATATAGACTACTTTTAATATATAGGGCCACTCATGCTTAGAGTGAATCTATAACTAAAAAAGTCTAAATCATCTTATATTTTGAAACATAGAGAGTATAAAATTTATTAATTTTTAGTTATAACTAAGTTGCAACTCATATCTAACTCGCACGTTAAATAAATCCGCGAAGTAAATCTACTAGGTCTTTTGTGGTATCCTGAAATAAATAATACCCATCCATTTTCATTAATCCAAAGGTCCATATACGGTCATAATGGTGTGAAAAATCAACCAGTACGAATCCTACTTGTGACCTCGCTACCGCCCGTTTGCAAAAACGAAAATATAAATTCTTCCCTTTAAAAAAAAAAAACGTGGCAGGTACAAATTACGGTTAGGCCCTCAGCATTAAGAACTCTAGCCAGGCTAGACAAAAAAGAGAAAGACCTAACACTTACAAAAAGCACCCTAGGACTAAAACAAAGAAAGCAATCAAGTCCTCGGGGACCTCCGACACCAGTCTCCGGCGACCTCCAGCCATGGCGAGGTCGTGGTCTCTTGCTCGTTACGTCTTCCGAACCGGAGAAGAAGCAAGCCGCCAGCCTTCTTGACAGCGACGGGGACGAACCGCTTGTCAGTGCCAAGTCGTCGAGCTCTGGCTTCAAGCTTCGAGCAGGGCCTCCAATGGAGGTTTGGACCCTCGGCCGCCCTTCGGCCAGAACAGGCAGTGGCCCCGCAGAATCACTGCTAGAGAGCCATTGCGAAGAAGCACTAAAAGGCGCAGCTTCAACCATCTTCTGGAACATCAACAGCTGCAGCTTACTTCCCAGCCCGTTCCTCGCCACCACGGCCGGCCAACGGAGAAGCGAAGAAGCAGAAGTCGAAGACGAAGCAGAATACCAACAGAGCGATCTGAACGAGCCTCCAACACTTCCCCTCGCCACACAGACTTCATCCACTGAAGCCAGAGGAGAGGGAAAGAGAAGAGACCTCCCGGCGCCGCTCACCTGCGCCGTGGAGTAACTCGAGGTTGCACCAACCATCAGTCGAACGACAAGAACAGCCCCATTCCCCTCGCCACCACGGCCGGCCAGAGAGGGGCACCAAACTTGCCATCGATGAAGACCCGCAACAACCAAGGCAGCTTTATTGGAGGAGGCGAAGCTCACCGCCGCCGTCGCCCATCCACCAAGGATGGAAGAAACACCGACGAGGAACCCCAAGATACGCCAGATATGGATGCAGAAGACGCCGACGCCGCACTCCACATCGGGCACGCAGCCCACAACCGGCACAAGGCCAAAACACCTACCTAACCTAACTACCCCGGGGCCCCCCCTTCGCCCCCTCACACCGGCGTCGCCGGCGGAGAGAGCTCCAGGAGAGCCCGGCAACACGTGCTGGAAGAACAAGGGAGAGAGGGGACGGGAGAGAACGAGAGGCTTCGGTGTGCTAGCCGCTACCAAATTCTTCCTTTTCATCCCAATCTCCACGGCTTGCTCCACTACCGATGCCCTTCACGCATGTTCCCGCTCAATTCCGGCAGGCTTCGGCAGGTCGTCCCGCCGCTGACCACCGCGCAGAAGCCACCCTATCCCCCTCCCTCGTTTCTAAGACGTGGAGCTGCCCCACGACGAACCTTAGCCGCCGTGGATTCCGGCTGGTCAGCGACGCCTTGGACGCCTGCCGCGTGGCTGCAACACCACGCAGTGCGGTGGCCGTCGACGCCGCCCAAACGCCGGCGCTGGTGTGTACGTCCGACGGTCCTGCTGCTAGGGTTAGGTCTGGGTTGTCGCTTCCGCTGAGATGAATGCCGTCTCCATAACGACCGGGGCTACAAGGTCATGTTCCTTGGGTTGGATTCGTGGAATCAGCTCTGCATTTCTTGGGGTATCCCGTTCCATCGATCTAGATCTTTGTCAATGTTTTTTCTAATAAATTACAATTGCTAGGCCTCACTTAGGCCTAATCTCGAAAGAATATCTGAACCGTTAGATGTAATCATACTTATCCCTCAACCAGGACCAGTAAAAGATACTATAAAACTGGCCAAATCTAATGGTGAGAGGAGCGAGTGAGACATAAGAAATTCTCATCAGCGGAAGCTTTGCCTCTTAGGTATGGCCTAAATCTATTTGAGGAAGTCGGATGTTCTCCTACCACTGTTGAATCGGACAACCTAGAACTTGTCAACGCTTGCAATGGAGTTAGTGATATATGGAGCCCTTACACAGCTATCTTAGCTGATTGTTTTCAATTAGCTCAACACATTGGTGGTATCTCTTTTCAGCATTGCTTCCGAGAAGCAAACAAGGTGGCGTATAACCTTGCTAGATCTAGTTTTGATTCAAATAGTTTTACTAAGTGGAAGGGTGTTTCTCCATAATCTGTTTTAGTTGATGTTTTGAACGATGTAGTTTTGTTGGATGCTTAATAAAATGCGCCCCTTGAGTTCAAAAAAAAGAGACATAAGAAATTCTCGGATGCATGAGAAATAGCAAATCTGAAAAAAATAATTATACTTTTTTTAGGTTAAAGGCAGTCATTCTGCCATTCGATTAGATTAGAAAAGATTGTTATGTACAAAGAGTTGGAACAAATAAAAAAATCCGTCACAAAATAATCTAGGTTCCCGGCAACACCTAGGCCGCAACATGTACATCTCTAGGGTTCTGGGTGTGAGCGTACGCCCTTTGCGCGATCTTCTCGCGAACCAGCTTAGCCACAGCGTCCGGCAAGATAGCCGTGTTTCGAAACACCCGCCTATTCCGCTCCTTCCAAACGCCCCACATGGCATAGATGAAGGTGCCACTAGCTTCTCTTCTCTTTACCTTAGGAAATGCCACAATGGTTTCCTTCCACCATTGATTTAGGCTTCGCCCAGCCGGAGGCGTAGACACCCCTATCGTGCCATTCCAAGAGAAAATTTGCTCTCTCACAGCGGAGGAGAAGGAGCAGTCGAGAAGGAGGTGTTGAATTGTCTCGGGGTGGAGCATGCAAAGCTTGTAGACCGGATCATTGGGCCATCCTCTCAACGCTAGTTTGTCAGCTGTGAGTATTTTCCCGTGTAAAACGAGCCACGTGAAAAAACGACATTTCGATTCCACCTGCACCTTCCAAACCTTGTCTATTATGAATGGTGTGCATGAGCCAACAAATTGGCAACGGTAAGCCGACGATGTTGAATAAATCCCGGAAGTTGTCCATCTCCATGTGATCGAATCTGGCCCTTGTTGAAGGGCCACACCCTGCAATAGGCTCCAAATCTTGACAAATTGGGACAGCTGCGCCAGCGTCGCGATATGAACCAAGGAGCGCATCCAATTTCTGTTCGTGAGCTCCTTTTGCACCATCCTTCATTTGCGTGTTGCGATTGCGAAGAGGTCCGGAGCCTGTAACTTGAGGGCCCCTCCTGGAAGCCAACGATCATGGCAAAATAGGCATCGAGCCCCGTCCCCAATGACGATGTCCGTGGAAGCCCGAAAGAGCTCCATATCAGCGGTGTCACACGGTAAGGCAGTCCCGAGCCAAGGCTTAGAAGGATCGGTCCAAGCAATCCATGGCCACCGAAGCCTCATGGCCCTCCCAAATTTTTTGGTGTCAAAAAGTCCAAGGCCACCTAATTTCTTTAGACGGCACACTGTGCTCCAATTGACTAGAGGATGTGGACGAGACCCCGGCGTCGCTCCTGACTTCATCCAAAGGAAGACTCTTTGAATCTTTTCAATACAATAAATTATTCACTTGGGCAATTTAAATACTGCTAGATGGTACAACACCATGGAGGAGGGGACAACACGACATAGAAGCACCCTCTGTAACACCCTCAGAATCGGCCCTATGCAAGTTTTAGCGAAACCCGCCAAACCCGCATAGAAACGATTCGAAGGTGCCCACCAGGCACTTTCGTGCGGGTGGAAAACGAAGTAATAACATTACACAACAGTCCTCGATGGGACCCACAGAACAGATATATATACAGCAGCGACTCAAAGTGTCAAGAATACAGATATAATATACAAAGATCCAAATCACCTTGAAAATGATAGAGCGTCCGACTACGGACAAGATGCAAATGGGGCTAAGAGCCCTGAAGAATAACCAATGGCGTCCATAACCCTGCCCAGGCCAAGCCGGAAGGGTAACCCTGCTAACGGCGTCGATCTCAAAACATGCTTAAAACAAAAGGGGTGCCGACAAAGGGCAAAGGAAAAAGAGGAGCGTCAGTACTGAGGCCAGTACACGGCGAGACTAGAATTCGGCGGTCCTCGCCTACAAAGGTATGGTGGACTGAAGCGGCAGCGGCAGCATGCACTAAACAGCCTATAGAGACTCGATTCCACCGGCGGCTATCAGAGAGGGGTAAGAAATACCTATCCGGAACCAACCTGATACTAACACCCAAACAATCCCATCCTGGTATTCCCCCTCGAGACCAACGAGGAAGTCAACCGAGGAACTCACACAGTTGGCAGTTTTATTTATTCAGTTATCGTTGCAGCAATTGCTAGTCAGGTTCAGATAATCATCCTGATAAAATAAGCAGTGGGCACTTTTAGTTAACCATTCCGTTGTAGTTGCGACACTTACTAGTCAGATACCATTAGCATGAGATAACCCAAAACCCAGCAGTTGTTGGTACTTTTATTTAGCCTTTTCGTTGTAGTGAAGCTGATTACTAGTCATATCGGATACAAGTCAATTTATAACAATAAACTTTAGTTATAGTTGTCTATGATCAAACACTGTGCTCCAAGTCGTCCATAACCGCGGACACAGCTTCTCGAAAAGATTTAACCCTGCAGGGGTGCACCAAAGTATCCACAGGCACTTCGACCCTTTTTGCCAGATCAGTTAACATACACCCATCGGTATGTCGGCGGGGCCTAAGTCACGACGTTCCCAGACCCAAAGCAAGTACATGGGGGCCACCCCACCAAGTCGACACCCGCAACGAAGTCGGCCGGTCTCCGAGACGGACTTAGGGTTTGGGTAGACGGCTGTGAACGACAGCAAATCCCCAAACGGGGACTGTCGACACCGCGAAAACGTGTCCCGATCCTAAACAGTACAGGTGCTATCTGTCGCACAATTTAAATAAAGCAGTAAAGCATGGCATAAGTACAGGATCGTAAATAAAACCTCAAACTAGTTTGTGGCCCCCAGTACAATACTTTGAAATCAGGTAATAGTCAATGGGGGGCACATATCTCCCCACCTGTGGTTAGCGCGCTCGATCTCGGAACAGGTGTCAAGAACTCGGGGTCCTACGGGACACAAGTGGGCGGTCGGAAACCAGATATTTCCTATCACCCACCGATGCCTCTGCTTAAATCAATTTTAGTTGTTAAACAGGAATTAAAGTGAACGATAAGTAAAACCATGATCATCTCCAACATTAGACATGCGGCACTTCTCCAACAACTGTGGTACTTGACGACACGCAACAACACTTGAGCAAGCGACTACGACGCGCGGGTCCAACTATCTACCAAACAACAGGTAATAGGATGTGTCCAAGGCAATATAGGGCTGCACGGGATATCACAGGTACGGGAACTAGAGCACCGCAACACAGATAGCAATAGATCAACAGGAGGGAAATAAATACTATAAAAGTAAGATAGGTAGAAAAGGGGGAGATGCTCGCCTGAAAACATTGCCGAAGGTTCAACCGAAGATCAGGTCGAAGCTCACATCAACTCAACGGCCTTATCCGCGAAGAAGCAAAACACTAGAATAACACCGGATGCAATATTTAATACTACGGCAAAAGATCGGGCATGATGCATGTATGATGTATGACATGGCAAAGGTGCGATGCAATTAGGTCATATTAAGCGGAACCGGGGTTCCGACAATTAATTATATTGTTCATGTTGTTTAGCTACCCTGCATTTTAAATGTTGTTTAACAAGACAGAAAATATCACCGGTTCGCTACACAAGTTTAAATGAGGCCAATATAAGGCTAGATTTGCCCGCATATGGGCCCCATATTTAGTTAAGGTGAATCGGCATAAGGCCCCCAAACCACATGACAAGCAAGCATGCATGAACAATTCAATATGCACAAGTTATATTATGTTATAAAATAGGGTTTCGGGAAGGGGTTCACACATTAGGGGTCTCGACGAACTCGGGGTTCCGGGGTTCAGGGTCGGACTCAGGGTTCAGATCTGGGGTTCGGTGTCGGGGGCGCATCGGGCTCGCCCTGGTCGGTGTCGTACTTATCATCGCGAAGACCTTGTCGGTCCGCGTACCGGAAAGTAGTACTTGTCGCACATGTGGTCTTCGGATCGGGCTCCGGGATCGGTCTTCGGATCTCAACATGGCCGGTCTTGGTGACGATCTTGTCCGATGGGGATCTTGGTTCAACATCATCGCGGTCTTCGGGTACGAGGGTTAGACCTTGGCGTCCGAGGGAAGTTCATGTCGTATCCGTGCCGACGACCTTGGCGTTCAGGGGGAGCTTCCGGTGTTCCGTGGAGAAGATCTTGGCGTCCGAGGGTTTCTCGGCGTCCGTGGTGCGTCCGTGATGCAGATCTTGTCGGTTCCCTGTCGGAGGCCTTCGGGGACGGGGTCTCGGCGACTTAGCGCTTCGGTTTGATGTCGTCCTCCAGGTACCGCGGGCTCTCGGTGTAGATGGCGTTGACGGGTTTGAGACGGAGTACGGGTACTGTATCCATGGTTCGGACGTTGCCTTGGTACATCGCACAAACACCAACACTTACACGCAGGAGCACACACGCATGTCGACGGCAACTCCTGGCGAGCCGGCGGCACCGCGGATGGCTCGGCGGCGGGGGCCCGGGGAGAACGAGGAGGCGGGGACACGGGGCCGCGGGGTGCAGAGGGGGCGCGGAGGCGGCGGCTGCGGAGCTCGCGGGAGAGCGGTGCCGGGGACGCGCGGGACAGAGGGGGTCGATGGAGGAGATGGCCGCGGTGGCGGGTTCGGGCCGAGGAGGAGGGGAGCCGAGCCGGGGCGAGCTCGGGCCGGAGGAGCTCCAGGGCGCGCCGGCGGCGGGGAGGACGTGCTGGCGGCGGGGAGGACGAGCGGCGGGAGGGGGCGCCGAGAGGAGGGGGAAGGCGGCCGCGCGCGCGGAGAAGAGGGGGAGGCGCGGCGGAGGATGTGGAGAGGCGGGTGGCGGGCGGCGCGCGCTAGGGCGGCGAGGAGAGACGGCGGAGCGAGGTAGGGAGGCGGCCGGCGAGGCGGGAGGTCCGGCGAGGTGGGGGGGTCGACGCGGTCGGTGGCAGAGGAAGGTGGAACGGGGGAGGGAGAGAAGGAAGACGAGAGGGGGGAGAGGAGAGAGGGAGAGAGCGGGGTGGGACGCGTGGGGGTGGGGCCGGGCGTGGGGCCGGGTCGGTCGGTGCGGGGTTGACCGGGTGAGGGAGGGAGTGGCCGCGGTTGGAGAGCGGGACCGGGGCAGGGGCGGGCCCGGCTGGCAGGGTGGGGTGTGCTGCGTGCGTCTGTGTGCGTGTGGCCAGGAAGAAGAGAGAGGAGGAGGGCACGGTTGTGGTGTGTGGCCAGGTGGGGAAGTGGCTGCTGAGGTGGCTGGGTGGGATTGGGTGGAGGAAGTGAGAGGGTGAGGTGTCAGAAGGGGGTTGGTTGGGGTGAGGTGGAGAGGGGTTGGGTAGGAATAGGTTGGGTAGAAAAAGGGTCTAGGTTGGACCGTTTTTACTTTCTGGGGGTGGTCGTTCGGGTCGATCCGGCCCGTTCGACTGCCCCACTATAAAATAATTTAAAATTTTATTTATTTTAAATGCACCGTTTGCAAACCGAAAGCAGACAACCAAAATAATCCGGAGACCCGGGGTTTTGCGTTTGAACAAAGACGGGGCGTTTAGAAAATAAAGACAGGTCTTTTCGCAAATAGTTTTATGCAAGCAAATGCAAGATGATGACGATGCTCAAATGCAAGGTGGCATGATGACATGAGCATGCGGTCATGATGATGCAATGCACAAAAACAACGCGATTTTCTAGTAGTGGTTTTGCGGGATGCCACACCCTCCCTGCTCGAAATGCTTTCCCAACCATCCAACAAGACGCGCTCCTAGCTTGTCCAAGAGAGGCTGGAAGAGGATGGCCCTGAGACGAGCATAGTGTCGCGGAAGGCCAATGTACGTGTATGGTAAATAGCCTCTCTTTGCCGGGAAGATTGCCAAAGCTGCGACGATTTGCTCCTTGGAGGAGCAAATCGGAAATGCTTCCGACTTTCCCAAGTTGGTACGCAGTCCACTTGCATCACCGAAAGCCCCAAGAATGTGACAGACCGCCGTCATGTCCTCGCTCGAAGGCCCCACAAAAATACCCGTATCATCCGCATAAAGGAAGACTACAAAGCGGACCGGCCTTGTCCGAAACGGCTGAAGCACTCCCTCCTCCGAGGTCACGCGGAAGAGGTTATTTATGATATGTGGAGACAATAGAGATGCAAGTGAGTCATTATTAGGGTACCTTTTACCCTCTTTAGTTTAAAAAGATAATGTAACGATTTACAATGGAGATTATCATTTCTGAAAAGTTAGTTTATTTTTTACAAAATGAATTGACTTCTTCAAAACGAACTAACTTTTGCAATGACATCGTCATTTTGGAGAAGTTAACTTTTTTGACATGAACTAGCAGGTGCTCTGCTTTTGCATTATAGAGGAGAAATAAAACGCCTGTTACACATCCGAATGGAGTGAAAAAAAACAAACTCATAAGAGAAAGAAACAAACAACACAACCGCTCTGTAACAACCGACAACCCTGGCGTCTAAGGTTTCAGTCTAGCAAGCCTAATCAACTCGAGGTCGGCCTTGATGAGGCCCGCTACCGTTGCAGCAGAGGCGATCTCTTTCTGAAATTTTTTGCGACACCGTTCCTTCCAGACGTGCCAGATGATATAAACCGAGCAGGAAATACCAAGTTGCTGCTGATCCGTCTTTCTCCCGCTTCTAGCCTTTTCCCATCAGCTGTTGATCGTCCTAGATGCCGCGAAGATCTGGATAGCAAGTGGGTGCGAAACCTGAAAGTGTGTCCAAACCTCCTTGGCGAAGGGGCAATGCAGCGCAAGATGTGCCGCAGTCTCGATTTGCTGATCGCAGAATCAGCATCTGTCGTCATGAGGCCATCCCCTTTTGGTCAGTCTGCAGTCCAGTTTCTGTTCTGCAGGAATAGCCAGAAGAAAATTTTCACTTTGCCTTCAGCAATAATTGTCCAAGCACGCGACAAGCTCGGCTGCTTGATCCTGGTGCATAATTGCACAGCGTACGCGGACGTGGCAGAGTAGTTCCCGTCGGTCATAAGGTTCCATCGAATGGCGTCACGTCGATCAGCAATCTGGACAGTTTGGATAGCGGTCCATAACTGCACAAACTCGTCAATCTGCTCCTCCGTGCTGATCCGCTGTAACCCATTCATCCAACGCTTATTGCTCAATGCCTCCCGCACCGTCAGAGATTTTCTACGTGCCAGCTTGAAGAGGGAAGGTGCCATGTCCTCCGGTGCCTCTCCATTCAGCCAGCGGTCGTTCCAGAACCCGGTCAATCCTCCATTTCCAATTAAGATGGTCGTGCAAGCCGAGAACAAACTTTTATCCGTGCGGTCACAGGGCGTTGCCGTACCTTTCCAAGGCCTAATGCTCTCATCCCATCTGAACCATTCCCATCTTAGCCGGAGTGCCCTACTGTGTGCCTGCAGATTCTTAATACCTAGTCCACCGTACTGCTCAGGGACACATACTTTGCTCCAACTCACCAAACATTTGCTATCAGCGATTTGCTCCTCAGGTGCCCAAAGAAAATTGCGCTGCAACTTGTCAAACTGCTTGATAAGCCATGCTTCATCAGGGAAAACCGTGAGGAAATACGTGGCTGTGGCAGTGATGGCGCTTTTGATCAGCGCCAATCTTCCTTTTTTGCTCAAAAGCTTTCCTTTCCATCCTTTTAGCCTGTTTGCAGCCCTGTCGATCATAGGCTGAACATCGATGCGTCGCGGCTTCCGAAAACCGAGAGGGAGGCCGAGATAGTTGCAGGGTAGACTTCCTCTCTGCCCACCGAAACTTTGCAGTACCTCGTCCATGTCCAAGCGGGCGCAAGCAATAGGGAAGGCCAAGCATTTGTCAATGTTTGTCTTCAGCCCTGATGCCTCACCAAACAGCTTCAGAATCTGCTGAGTAGCCGCAATATCAGACCGCAGTGGATTGACGAAAAGGGCAACATCATCAGCATATAAGCTGACTCGCAACCGCGCTGCCTGCAGCAGAAGAGGCGAGAGCACCAACTGATCGGTGGCTTTGACAAATAGACGCTGCAGAGGTTCCATGGCCAAGATGAACAACATAGGGGAGAGAGGATCGCCTTGTCGCAGCCCACGCTTGTGTCTGAAAGGCCTTCCCGGACAGCCATTCAGCATAACTCTCGATGAAGAGGAGGCCAGGATGAGGGAAATGAGATCACGCCAGCGCTGACCGAAGCCCATGCGAGACATCACCTGAAGAAGGAAACCCCAGTCTAAAGAATCAAAAGCCTTTGCAATGTCAAGCTTGAGAAAGATGAGAGGCTCCTTCTTAACATGCGCCAGATGGATAACATTTTTCACATTTTTTTTGGAAATGGGCACATTTATTAAATATTTAATGTTTACACCCGGCCTCTGCATAACCAAGATGCACACAACCACACGAACGACAGAAGTAAGGTAAAAAGAAAACAAGCATTACACAAAAGTACTATGTAAATAAATGTCTAGAATCTAAGATAGATCAATCCTCAGATCACGCGGCCATCCATGTCGGGAGAAAATATCTCTCGCCGTGTCCTCCAATCGCGTACATCCCTCCATAAATAAGTCGCGAAACTCCATACGTTGGAGAATATTCCATGATCGGAGGATAGCCGTGGCTCGATAGATAACCTGCAGAGGAGAAGACACACTGTTATTAAAAATCTTGTCATTTCTACAAAGCCATAGCGACCATATAATGGCAAGCGCTCCCACCCTAAACAAAGTTCTGTACTTATCAACAATTCCGTGCAACCAATTACCAAAGACATTGGTTACAGAACGTGGCGGAGATAAACCAGAAGCTATTTGGATGAATGACCATATAGAGCGAGCAAATTTGCAATGGAAGAATAAATGGCGAATTGTCTCATCTTGATGACAAAAAACACATTGTGTACTTCCATGCCAATTCCTCTTTGCAAGATTATCTTTTGTTAGAATTACCCCTTTCCGTAGATACCAAGCAAATATCTTCGTCTTAAGGGGTATTTTCATTTTCCAAATTTTACTATTATCATCGACCGGGATATCAGGTTGGACCAAGGCTTTATATAGTGAGCCAACAGAAAATTTACCACTTTCTAGTAATTTCCATTTGAACACGTCAACACCGTCCGACAATTGTATCATGGATAAACGTAATAATAAATTGTTCCAAGATACCAATCTTGGACGGATGAGACTTCTTCTGAAAGACACATTAGGAGGATAGTCTTCCATCACTATGGAAATTGTATCTCCTTTGTGTCTAACAATTAAATATAAAGCTGGATATTGTTCGCGAAGAGTAGTTTGGCCAAGCCACTTATCTTCCCAAAACCTAATCTGTGATCCATCCTTAATCTCGAAAGCACCAAAACGAAAGAAATGTTTCTTGGTGGCCATAAGACCCGCCCAAAAATGTGAATCTCCGGGTTTCCAAACCACTTGAGACACAGCCTTGGACCCCACATATTTCCTCCATAACATGGTTTGCCAAACACCATCTTCCATAAGTAGTTTAAAAAGCCATTTGCCCAGGAGTGCGGTGTTTTTGACTTGCAAATCGTGTATGCCCAGTCCACCAAACTCCTTCGGGCGGCAAACCACATTCCATCTGGCCTCGATATTTCTTTTTTTCACTATCCCCTTGCCAAAAGAATCTTGAACGGAAATAATCCACTTTGTTCAAGACCCCTTTTGGTAATTGGAAAAACGAGATCATATACAGTACCATATTAGTAAGTATTGAATTTATGAGTACTAGTTTTCCACCAAGGGATAACAATTTACCTTTCCAACTATTAAGACGTTTTTGTAGCTTTTCCTCAACAAGTTTCCATTCAGCAATTGTGAGACGCCGATAATGAATCAGTATTCCCAAATAATTGATTGGAAATTGACCATGACCACAACCAAAAAGTTCAGTATATAGGTGGGCCTCGTTTTGGGCCTCGCCAAAACAATACAAATCACTCTTATGGAAGTTTATTTTAAGCCCAGATAGCTGCTTGAATGCTGATAATATTAATTTCAGATTCTTAGCCTTCTCCAGATCATGTTCCATAAAAAGAATTGTATCATCGGCATATTGAAGAATAGAAAGTCCACCATCGAAAAGATGTGGAACCACTCCTTCAATTTGACCATCAGCCTTTGCTCTCTCAAAAAGGATAGCTAACATATCAGCCACTATATTAAATAGTAAATGCGATAATGGATCCCCTTGTCTCAGTCCTTTCTTGGTTTGGAAGTATTTGCCAGTATCTTCATTTACTTTAATGGCAACACTCCCCCCAGACACAAAATACTGAATAAGATAACGCCACTCCTCAGAAAGCCTTTCATGCGGAGTGTTTGCTGGAGGAAAGCCCAATTAACTTTGTTGTATGCTTTCTCAAAGTCATTCTTGAACAATACACCATTTAATTTTTTTGAGTGTAGTTCATGGATTGTTTCATGCAGAATTACAACACCATCTAGGATATTTCTTCCTTGCATGAACGCAGTTTGAGACGGGCTAACAACATTGTCAGCGACCGAGTTTAGTCTAATCGTGGCAACTTTAGTAAAAATCTTAAAGCTAACGTTAAGCAAACAGATAGGACGATACTGTTGTATACGTTCTGCATTGTTAACCTTAGGCAGTAAAATTATATTGCCAAAGTTAAGTCTAAAGATATCCAATTGTCCGACTTGTAAAAACCCAAACAAATTCATCAGGTCCTCCTTGATAACATCCCAGAATTTTTGGTAAAATTCCGCTGGGAAGCCATCGGGTCCTGGTGCTTTGTTATGTTCCATTTGAAAAACTGCTTTCTTGACCTCTTCCTCGGTATATGAGGCAGTTAGAAAGTTGTTTTCTTCATCAGAAACCTGGAGGATGTTAGACGTTTGGGACTCATCCATAGAGAAAGAATTTTCCTCTGGGGCCCCAAACAAGGATTTATAATAGTTAGTGATATATGACTTCAGATGCTCCTGTCCCTCAATCATACCTTCATCCTGAATGAGAGAGTGAATAAGTTTCTTCTTATGCTTGCCATTGGCAACATCTTGGAAGTACCTAGTATTCGCATCTTCTTTTAGAATGAATTTAGCTTTAGAGCGTTGGTACCATTTGAGTTTCTCCTCGCGCAGAAGTCGGGCTATCTCCGCATTCGAATGGATCTTAAGCTCAATTTCTTGTGCAGTTAATGGCCTGATTTCCGCGGAAGCCTCTAAGTCATCAATTATAGATGTTAGGCGTAATTTTTTGTTTTTAAGGATACTAGCTGTGTGCCTGGCCTAGCCCCGAAGGAACTTGCGTAAAGTACGCATTTTGTTATTCCATCATAGGATAGGCGTTTGGCCACCGACCGGTTTCTCCCAAATAACCTTAACCATCTCGTAAAAACCATCACGGATCATCCAACCGAGTTCGAATTTAAACTCATTCGTAGACTTCCGTGGCGGTGATCCAAAAGATAAAAGTAAAGGAGCATGATCCGACAAAGCCTCAATACGTTCTAGAGCGCAAACAGTTACCAAAGGGAACTTTTGTTCCTAGTCAGTATCCATAAGCACTCTATCTAGTTTTTCGTATGTTGGCTCCGGAAGACTACTAGCCCATGTAAATTGCCTTCCTAACATTGTAACCTCTCTCAAGTCCAGACTGTCTATAACAACATTGAACAAAAAAGGCCAATGTTCATCGAACCGGCCCCGACTTTTCTTGTGAGGAAATCTGAGCAAATTAAAGTCCCCTCCTATAAGAATAGGATACGGATTGTCCTTTGCCAAATTCACAAGCTCACGTAAAAAGTCAGCCTTATAAACATCCTGAGCGGCCCCATATACGGCGACTAAAGACCATGTGAAATTGTTAGCCTTGTTACGGATATGGAGTTTTATAAAAAAATCTCCCATCAAACTAGCTAAAACTTCCATAGTCTCATCTCTAACGCCTAACAGGACCCCCCCAGATCGACCACGCGGCGTACGTGATATCCACGTAAAGTCCACTACACCAGAAAGGCGATTGAGTAGAGCTTGTGAAAAATCCCGTCTACCAGTCTCAGAAATACCCAAAAAATCCAAATTATGTTCTCTCACACAATCAGCAAAGAATAAATGTTTAGCCAAGTCCCGAAGACCTCTGCTATTTGAGAACATTCTATTCATTGAGAAACTATAGGAGATTTGGATACACGGGATCTCTTTCGCGACCGCTGGCTCTTTGATTTTCGACCAGAAGCTTTCAGCTCATACACAGAGGCAAGCCCGGTCTCATCAAAGTCCACCTCCGACACTTCACCGACTAAGTGAGAAAGGAGTTGACCATCTACTGTGGCATGCAACTCCTCCTCATCTAGTGAAGCATCAGGAAAAACACCGACCTTAGGAGTAACCGTTAGACGGTCAACCTCCATGTGTCGCAAAACATTAGAAGAAAAAGATACTTCCTGTATAGACCTACCCAAACTAATGCCAACATTGGCTAGTTTAGAAGAAATAACAGGAGTAGAAAAAGACAAAAAGGACTTCGAAGAACTCAATATACCTGGCGAATCTAAGTTCCTCTCCGTCTTACGCCGCATGGCCTTGATCATAGAGTCCTCATCAGTCGCGGACGCCCAGAGGCATCGACTCCATGGCGCGCACTTCGCCTGAAGGTAGTACCACTCTCCTGCACAGCGACTGGCGAAGCATCACCTGGAGAAGAAACCCGTGCTAACGTCCCTAAGCGTCCCAGGTCCTCCCTGACGAAGGAGACGCAATCATACACCTCGTCATGGTTGGCCAACCCCACCTGGGTTGGACCAAGCACAACAGCAACCTGAAGCTGGTCACGAACGTCGCGGTCAGCCGACCCCTCCTGGGTCAGCTTCTGCGAACACCCCGAAGGAGCAACCTCCTCGAATACAGGAGTGGAAACAGGAATAGATCTGCCCAAAATATGCGTTCTGGACCTCGCTGGCGAAGCTGAGCAAGACCGTAGTACAGGAATGGAAACCGAATGAAGAGCTTCTTGTAACTGAGCCAGAGAAACATGAGGCGCCGAAGAAGAACCCTTCCCGCGAAGAGGGGAATCCAAAGGAAGACCATCCAGAAGTTGTCGACCTCGTGGAGTAACCGGATTGGCATTAAAGGGGGTGACAGCAAACACCCTCTGCACTCCCTGACTAGAAGATGTAGTCGCAGTACCCTGCACAGCCGAGGAAGATCCAGAACCCACCCCCTGAGTGGCAGTAGCAGCCTCAGAAGTATCCATAACATCCTCTAAATGCTTCCCATTGGCATCATCATCCGCATCATCATCTTCCTTTCTCCACAAGAAAGGAACAAACTCTGGTTCCGGAATATAACCCTCAGGTTCAATCCGGAAACGAAACTCAAATACCTTATGCTTGACCACGACATCTGACACTATAAAGTGACCAAGTGAATCCTTCGCCTTAAGAAAAACCTTCGTATCAAACATCTCCACGAGAATACGGACGATCCCCCGCTTCCGCAGGCAGAACAAATCCACATCAAGAGTGTTTGTAGCACCCCGGGTGAAACCGCTATTAGAAGTCGCATGTTGTTTATATCTTGTGCATCATCATGACATCATCCCGGCCTCATCATGTATACCTTTGCATAAAAACATTTCGCTAAAACCCTATCTTTTTTTTGACATTACTCCTCCTCTTTATTTCAAAATACAAACCTCTGGTCTTCCTGAATATTTTATATGTCTCAAAATAGTTTACAAAAGTCTTCTAAAATAATAACAAAACTTTTACATTTTTTTAGGAGGCAGCCAGCCAGGCCCAAAAGCCCAGCCGGCCACCCCCAGATCCTATCTACCTCAAACCCTAATCCCCATCTAACCCCACCCCTCACCCCTGTCCCGCCGCCACACCAACTCCCTCACCCCGCCGCCAACACTCTGGCTCACCCCACACCACACACGCCTGCCTACACACGCACAACGCCACGCACGCACGTCGCCTTGCGTGTCGCGTACACCAACACGCACCCGCCGCAATCCCCTGGCCCCACCATTCCGCGTCGCTTGCACGCCAACCACCGTGCCCGCGATCCCTTATCTCCTCCCTCGCATCTTCCCTCCTCGGTAAATCCCGCCGCCTGCTCCTGCGCTCGCCCGCCGCCAGGGACCCCTTCCCCCTTGAGCTCGCCCCGGCCATGGCGCCACCGCCTCGGCGCCCCTCCTCTTGTGACCACCCCTGCGAGCCCGCCCTTCTGCAACCTCTCCCGAGAGCAGCACAGCCCTCCTCCTCCTCACCGGCCCGCTCCAGGGATCCGCCGCCTCTCTCTCGCCAGGGACGCCGCGACCCCCTCCTCTCCTCTCCGCCTCGCCGCTCGCCTGCCTCGGCCTCCAGCACCCTCCCCCGTGACCTCCTCGTCGCGCTGCCGCCCCATCGGCCCTGCTCTCCGCACCCCTGCGAACCCTGCCTCTGTTGCCAGAAGTCGCGCGCGCCTGCGACTCTACCTCGCCTGCACCATCGTCGGCCTCTCCGTTGTCTCCTCCTCGGCTTCGTCCCGTCGCCGACCGCGGACACCACCAGGGTCGCCCCTTCTCCACGGGCGCCGTCCTCCTTCCGCCCTTGCCTCACCTCCTCCTTGCGCCGGCCGTCCTCCACCGCCTGCGTCCTGCTGCCCCCTCCCCCTCGTCATCCTCTGGCGCCCTGAGTTCTTCTTTGCAGGCCGCCTCGAGCCTCCATCTCCTTGGCCGCTCGTGTCCCAGCGCGTGCGCGCGTCCGTCGCCGCTGCTCCCCGATGTGGGTGTTTTGTTCGTGGTTGAGTGTGTGTCTTATGCCGATGTATTGTGTTAGCCGCACATGACCCAATGTTTGTTTGTTCCTGGATATATGACCGCGAAGAAATGAAGTGAGCCCGTGGCGATCACCGGGTACCACTGGTATCCTCGTCTGCCAAGATCGTCACCGACAACGAAGTCAGGACGTTATGAGCTTCTTCATGGACGCTGATACCCCGTCTTGAAGACGCCGGAATGCCAAGATCTAACCCCGACGGAACCCCGAAGACCGATCCCGGCGTCGAGACCGAACCCGCGACCCTCGTAACCCCAAGATCGCCGACCCTATGTGTGACCCTTTTTCTCGAAGCCCTATTTTATTAAATGATATATATCTTGTTGCATAACTAAATTGTACATGCTGGCATACATCCTTGTGTGGTTTGGGGGCCTTTTGCCGATTCATATCATAATTAAATATGGAGGCCATATGCGGGCGATTCTAGTCTAATATTGGCCCCATTTAACTTTGTATAGCGAACCGGTGCTATATTTTGTCTTGTTAAGACAACATTTGAATTGCGGGGTAGCTAAACAACTATAACCATCTAATTAATTGTCGGGACCCCAGTTCCGATTAATATTGCCTAATTGCATCGCACCTTTGCCATGCCATACATCATACATGCATCATGCTCGATCTTTTGTCGTAGTATTAAATAGTGCATCCGGTGTTTGTTCTAGTATTTGCTTCTTCATGGATTAGGCCGATGAGTTGATGCGAGAGTCGACCCGATCTTCGGATGAACCTTCAGCAATGTTTTCAGGCGAGCATTCTCCCCCTTTCTACCTATTTTACATTTCTAGTCTTTATTTCCTCCTGTTGATCTATTGCTATCTGTGTTACGATGCTCTAGTTTTCGTACCCGCGATATCCTTTGCAGCCTTATATTGCCTTGGACACATCCTATTACCTGTTGTTTGGTAGATAGTTGGACTTGCGTGTCGTAGTTGCTTGCTCAAGTGTTGTTGCGTATCGTTAAGCACCACAGTTGCTGGATGACTGCCATATGCTTTATGTTGGAGATTATTATAACTTTAATTACCGTTTAATAACTAAAATTGAAGTAAGTAAATAATGCAGAGGCACAGGTGGGATTTAGATGTTATTTGGTTTTTAACCGTCCACTTGTGTCCCGTGGGACCCTGAGTACCTGATACCTGTTCTTTGAATATTCGCACTATTCGCATGTGGGACCATGGAACCCCCTAGCCAGAGCTTGAGTCATATATTATTTCTTGGGGCCACAAAGTAGTTTGGGGCTTTATTACTATCCTGTACTTATGCCATGCTTTACTGCTTTATTACGGTTGCGCGTGGAGCGCCTGTACTGTTTAGGAATTGTGATACGTTTATGCGGTATCGACAAGCCCAGTCACACTTTCGGGTTCCCAGTCGTTTACAGCCGTCGACACAAACCTCTGGGTCCGTCTCGGAGCCGGCCAACTTCGTCGCGGGTAGCTTGGTGGGGTGGCCCCCTGAAATTTATATGAATCTTGCAATTGCTCTGTCGTGATGCCTCGTTGGGTTTTATTTGGTTTTTCTCGAGGTTGATCGTGCGTGTGTTGCTATTTGTGCCTCCCTACAGGGTAAAAACTTTCTGAAAGCCGTGTCTGCGGTTATGGACGACTTGGAGCACAGTATCTCGATCATAGACAACTATAACTAAAGTAGTGCTATAAATTTGACTTTATAATGACTAGTAATCAGCTTCACTATAATGGAATGGCTAAATAAAAGTGCCAACAATTGCTTGTTTGGGTTGTCACCTGTTACCATTGTATCTGACTAGTAAGTATTGCAACTACAACTGAATGACTAAATAAAAGTACCAACAACTGTTGGGTTTTGGGATGCCCCATGCTATATGTATCTGACTAGTAAGTACTACAACTACAACGGAATGGTTAATTAAAACTGTCCACTGCTTATTATATCAGGATGACTCATGCTATCTATATCTGACTAGTAATTGCCGCAACTATAACGAAATGAATAAAACTGCCAACTGTGTGAGTTCCTCGGTTGACTTCCTCGTTTGGTCTCGAGGGGGAAATACCAGGATGGGTATGTTTGGTGGTAGCATCAGGTTGGTTCCGAATAGGTCTTTCTTATCCCTCTCTGATAGCCGACAGTTATATCGAGTCTCTATAGGTTGTTTAGTGCATGCTGCGCTACCGCTTCAGTCCACCATACCTATGTAGGCGAGGACCACCGAATTCTAGTCTCGCCGTGTACTGACCTCAGTACTGACCGCTCTCTTTTTCCTTTGCCCTTTGTCGGCACCCCTTTTTGTTTAAGCAGGTTTTGAGATCGACATCGTTAGCAGGGTTACCCTTCCGGCTTGGCCTGGGCAGGGTTATGGACGCCATTGGTTATTCTTCAGGGCTCTTAGCTCAATTTGCATCTTGTCCGTACTCGGACGCTGTATCGTTTTCAAGGTGATTTGGATCTTTGTACGGTATATCTGTATTCCTGACTCATGGAGTCGTGTTGTATATATATGTTTTGTGGGTTCCATCGAGGACTATTGTGTAATGATATTACTTCGTTTTCCACCCGCACGCAAGTGCCTGGTGGGCACCTTTGAATCGTTTCTATGCGGGTTTGGCGGGAAGCGCTAAAACTTGCATAGGGCCGATTCTAAGGGTGTTACAGAGTGGTATCAGAGCTCAGCAGTTACGATACCCCACTGGTCCAGCCTGTAGGATAACCTAGCTAACGGCCGAGGTAGAATGTCAAAAACTATTTTGGAAAATCGGTTGGATAGATCTGATTAGGTCTGCTTTTACTCCTTACCCCTCTGCTATTCTTCTCTTATCTCTACGTGTTTTGAATCTACTCTCTTATCCTTTCTTCGAGTCCAGGAATTCTCGTGGTTGGGTTTCCGTCGTACCTTTAGGGTTTCGCTTCCATCCTATTGTAACGGTGCTTCAACATTCGGAATTCATGCTATCTGATGAATCTTTCATCTGTTGTGTCTTTCAGTGGATCGAAAATTCACTAAAAATTTTCTTTCTATCCTCCGGTGTTATCCGATATGACGAAGTCATATACATCAGATCTGTCGAGAATCTCCACCCATCCTTTGTTTCCGAACCTCGCTTGTCGAGATCTTCAGTCTGATTCCGAGAGTTGGTTGCATAGTTCTCATATTCATGTGCAGAGTAATGCTTTGGGTGTGCGATGGACTGATCACCATCCGACTACTCTTATCATTCGCTCTTGTACATTGAGTCGGTGTATCGATGCAATTATACTCATTCCATGGAAGTTAGAGGTGGCCTTATATTTAGATACCTCGACCTTCATATTTGTTTCTCCGGAGTGCTCTCTCGACGAACGAGAGAATCAACCCTTGTTGGTGGTGTCGCTGATTTCAAGGCAGAGAAAGAATCATTGTTAGTGGTGTCGCGAAGATCTACATGAAGCGTGAAGGTTCAGGTCGCCGGCCTTCTTCCCGGTACCAGGAGGCGGATCTCGAGGGCGAGATCCATTGTTAGTGGTGTCGAATTGTAGCACCCCGGGTGAAACCGCTATTAGAAGTCGCATGTTGTTTATATCTTGTGAATCATCATGACATCATCCCGGCCTCATCATGTATACCTTTGCATAAAAACATTTCGCTAAAACCCTATCTTTGTTTTGACATTACTCCTCCTCTTTATTTCAAAATACAAACCTCTGGTCTTCCTGAATATTTTATATGTCTCAAAATAGTTTACAAAAGTCTTCTAAAATAATAACAAAACTTTTACATTTTTTTAGGAGGCAGCCAGCCAGGCCCAAAAGCCCAGCCGGCCACCCCCAGAACCTATCTACCTCAAACCCTAATCTCCATCTAACCCCACCCCTCACCCCTGTCCCGCCGCCACACCAACTCCCTCACCCCGCCGCCAACACTCTGGCTCACCCCACACCACACACGCCTGCCTACACACGCACAACGCCACGCACGCACGTCGCCTTGCGTGTCGCGTACACCAACACGCACCCGCCGCAATCCCCTGGCCCCACCATTCCGCGTCGCTTGCACGCCAACCACCGTGCCCGCGATCCCTTCTCTCCTCCCTCGCGTCTTCCCTCCTCGGTAAATCCCGCCGCCTGCTCCTGCGCTCACCCGCCGCCAGGGACCCCTTCCCCCTTGAGCTCGCCCCGGCCATGGCGCCACCGCCTCGGCGCCCCTCCTCTCGTGACCACCCCTGCGAGCCCGCCCTTCTGCAACCTCTCCCGAGAGCAGCACGGCCCTCCTCCTCCTCACCGGCCCGCTCCAGGGATCCGCCGCCTCTCTCTCGCCAGGGACGCCGCGACCCCCTCCTCTCCTCTCCGCCTCGCCGCTCGCCTGCCTCGGCCTCCAGCACCCTCCCCCGTGACCTCCCTCGTCGCGCTGCCGCCCCATCGGCCCTGCTCTCCGCACCCCTGCGAGCCCTGCCTCCGTTGCCAGAAGTCACGCGCGCCTGCGACTCTACCTCGCCTGCACCATCTTCGGCCTCTCCGGCGTCTCCTCCTCGGCTTCGTCCCGTCGCCGACCGCGGACACCACCAGGGTCGCCCCTTCTCCGCGGGCGCCGTCCTCCTTCCGCCCTTGCCTCACCTCCTCCTTGCGCCGGCCGGCTTCCACCGCATGCGTCCTGCTGCCCCCTCCCCCTCGTTGTCCTCTGGCGCCCTGAGTTCTTCTTTGCAGGCCGCCTCGAGCCTCCGTCTCCTTGGCCGCTCGTGTCCCAGCGCGTGCGCGCGTCCGTCCGTCGCCGCTGCTCCCCGATGTGGGTGTTTTGTTCGTGGTTGAGTGTGTGTCCTGTGCCGATGTATTGTGTTAGCCGCACATGACCCAATGTTTGTTTGTTCCTGGATATATGACCGCGAAGAAATGAAGTGAGCCCGTGGCGATCACCGGGTACCACTGGTATCCTCGTCTTCCAAGATCGTCACCGACAACGAAGTCGGGATGTTATGAGCTTCTTCATGGACGCCGATACCCCGTCTTGAAGACGCCGGAACGCCAAGATCGAACCCCGACGGAACCCCGAAGACCGATCCCGGCGTCGAGACTGAACCCGCGACCCTCGTAACCCCAAGATCGCCGACCCTATGTGTGACCCTTTTTCTCAAAGCCCTATTTTATTAAATGATATATATCTTGTTGCATAACTAAATTGTACATGCTTGCATACATCCTTGTGTGGTTTGGGGACCTTTTGCCGATTCATCTCATAATTAAATATGGAGGCCATATGCGGGCGATTCTAGTCTAATATTGGCCCCATTTAACTTTGTATAGCGAATCGCTGCTATATTTTGCCTTGTTAAGACAACATTTGAATTGCGGGGTAGCTAAACAACTATAACCATCTAATTAATTGTTGGGACCCCGGTTCCGCTTAATATTGCCTAATTGCATCGCACCTTTGCCATGCCATACATCATACATGCATCATGCTCGATCTTTTGTCGTAGTATTAAATAGTGCATCCGGTGTTTGTTCTAGTATTTGCTTCTTCACGGATTAGGCCGATGAGTTGATGTGAGAGTCGACCCGATCTTCGGATGAACCTTCAGCAATGTTTTCAGGCGAGCATTCTCCCCCTTTCTACCTATTTTACATTTCTAGTCTTTATTTCCTCCTGTTGATCTATTGCTATCTGTGTTACGATGCTCTAGTTTTCTTACCCGCGATATCCTTTGCAGCCTTATATTGCCTTGGACACATCCTATTACCTGTTGTTTGGTAGATAGTTGGACTTGCGTGTCGTAGTTGCTTGCTCAAGTGTTGTTGCGTGTCATTAAGCACCACAGTTGCTGGATGACTGCCATATGCTTTATGTTGGAGATTATTATAACTTTAATTACCGTTTAATAACTAAAATTGAAGTAAGTAAATAATGCAGAGGCACAGGTGGGCAATAGATGTTATTTGGTTTTTAACCGTCCACTTGTGTCCCGTAGGACCCCGAGTACTTGATACCTGTTCTTTGAATATTCGCACTATCCGCATGTGGGACCATGGAACCCCCTAGCCAGAGCTTGAGTCATATATTATTTCTTGGGGCCACAAAGTAGTTTGGGGCTTTATTACTATCCTGTACTTATGCCATGCTTTACTGCTTTATTACGGTTGCGCGTGGAGCGCCTGTACTGTTTAGGAATTGTGATACGTTTATGCGGTATCGACAAGCCCAGTCACACTTTCGGGTTCCCAGTCGTTTACATCCGTCGACACAAACCTCTGGGTCCATCTCGGAGCCGGCCAACTTCGTCGCGGGTAGCTTGGTCGGGTGGCCCCCTGAAATTTATATGAATCTTGCAATTGCTCTGTCGTGATGCCTCGTTGGGTTTTATTTGGTTTTTCTCGAGGTTGATCGTGCGTGTGTTGCTATTTGTGCCCCCCTGCAGGGTAAAAACTTTCTGAAAGCCGTGTCCGCGATTATGGACGACTTGGAGCACAGTATCTCGATCATAGACAACTATAACTAAAGTAGTGCTATAAATTTGACTTTATAATGACTAGTAATCAGCTTCACTATAATGGAATGGCTAAATAAAAGTGCCAACAATTGTTTGTTTGGGTTGTCACCTTTTACCATTGTATCTGACTAGTAAGTATTGTAACTACAACTGAATGACTAAATAAAAGTACCAACAACTGTTGGGTTTTGGGATGCCCCATGCTATATGTATCTGACTAGTAAGTACTACAACTACAACGGAATGGTTAATTAAAATTGTCCACTGCTTATTATATCAGGATGACTCATGCTATCTATATCTGACTAGTAATTGCCGCAACTATAACGAAATGAATAAAACTTCCAACTGTGTGAGTTCCTCGGTTGACTTCCTCTTTTGGTCTCGAGGGGGAAATACCAGGATGGGTATGTTTGGTGGTAGCATCAGGTTGGTTCCGAATAGGTCTTTCTTATCCCTCTCTGATAGCCGACAGTTATATCGAGTCTCTATAGGTTGTTTAGTGCATGCTGCGCTGCCGCTTCAGTCCACCATACCTATGTAGGCGAGGACCGCTGAATTCTAGTCTCGCCGTGTACTGGCCTCAGTACTGACCGCTCTCTTTTTCCTTTGCCCTTTGTCGGCACCCCTTTTTGTTTAAGCAGGTTTTGAGATCGACGTCGTTAGCAGGGTTACCCTTCCGGCTTGGCCTGTGCAGGGTTATGGACGCCATTGGTTATTCTTCAGGGATCTTAGCTCAATTTGCATCTTGTCCGTACTCGGACGCTGTATCGTTTTCAAGGTGATTTGGATCTTTGTACGGTATATCTGTATTCCTGACTCATGGAGTCGTGTTGTATATATATGTTTTGTGGGTTCCATCAAGGACTATTGTGTAATGATATTACTTCGTTTTCCACCCGCACGCAAGTGCCTGGTGGGAACCTTTGAATCGTTTCTATGCGGGTTTGGCGGGAAGCGCTAAAACTTGCATAGGGCCGATTCTGAGGGTGTTACAGTGTTCCCCATGAGTCCTCCAACAGCCCACAAGCCCTGAAAGGATCGCAAAATATGGGGTACTCCCTCCACATGTAGCCAAACCTGCTGCATCTCAAGCTTATGCGGCGCCTCCTTCATCCTGTAAACCGAAAAGGTCAGCTGAGCAGTACTGAGCGGAACAGTCATCAGGATTCCATCCACCCTGTCCAAATCCTCAAACGTCGGGAAGCTCACTAAGAAGGCTGAATCTCCATGTGGCACCGCCTCCTACTTCCACTGAACCTGCACCTGGCACCACCTGGCAATCTGCCTCTGAACGACCTCCGCTGAAACCATTGGGCCAAACACTCGTACCAGAGCAATAGGTGTCTTACTATGCGCAAGATGATCCCGAGTCACAGCATCCGGAATCTGGGTGAACAGAGTCTGGTCGTTGCCAATACCAGCCATATATAGAGTCAAGTGCGGCAGCTTCAGCACCGGGCACCTCAAAGTGGGATGTGCAGTGCAGTCACAGATGTAACAATAGTGGACCGCCTTACAATCCTTGGTCGCATGAGTATTGACTGCACACTTCCAGCACCGAACAAACTTCTTATTCTTCTTACCGACATCGGCCACAGACGGTCCCTCTGAAACCTGTGAAGTGACAACCGTCGGCTGGTAGAGCTGCTGCTCCTGCGGGGTGTACTGCTGCGAGACAGGAGGTACATAAGACCCTGGCACCTGCATCTGTGGAACACCATGATGTTGGAAACTCTGCTGCCGAGGATGGAACTGCTGATCCGACTGGGCTTGAATTACCTGTGGCTGAACCCCTCGAATCGGAGGCTGCTTCTTATTCTTTTTCCTCTTCGGAACAGCAGGCGTCGCAGCCCCCACTCCGACGGAAAACGACTGCGTTGGCTGCAACGGGACCACACCCAACTGATATCCGGTGTAACCTCCATGGAACATAGGGCCAGGTACCGTCCCTGGCAAGTAAGACGCGTCCGGCTGACCGGCGAATGAAGGCGACGCCCCGCGGTATGGCCACTGCAGGGGATGAGTCGGAATAGCCTGGAGCGCATTGAAGTATGCCGCGGGTGGTCTGAACTGGATCCCCGGCGGAAAGAGCGCGTGACCCGATGCCGGCTGGTACACGTTCGCCACGGCGGGAGCTTGCATCGAACCAAGCCCGGGCGCAGCGGCCTGTGCCGGAGAGGCCGACGAAGGACCGGGAGGCCTCATCGCGGCAGTAGGAACAACCCCGACGGAAGACACAGGCGCTCCCCGCAGCCCAGAAGCCGAGGCCGGACCTCTAGTGTTAGCACCTTGACCCTGCCCTGTCATCCTAGCAGAGCAGACGACCGCGGCAAACGAGACTCCGGTTGAACACAGAGGGCCAGGAGCCGGCGAAGGTGAAGCGCGATCAGAGGCAGAGGAGACGGGCGAAGGCTCTGGCGGCTCGGAAGAAAACTGGGAGGATTCCCGTCGCCAGACTCCCAGGAGTCTATTAGCGATACCGGTCCAGGTAAAACGCGTGCAAATCTCCACGTCCGATCCAGCCCTGATGGGACCACCTATCGGACCCACCTCCTCGATAACCGAAACGTCTTCCTCCGAGCGTGACGCGAACTGCTCCCGATGCCCCTGGCTAGCGCCATCGACGGCGGCATCCAGGAACATCCCGAGAATCGGCAGCGCCGAGGACCGCCGCGCTGGCAGAGGACCCCTCCAAGGCATGATCTTGGGGCCCCTGGAGATAGCCAGACCCATCGGTGAATAAGAAGATCTCCTGCGAGCCGACGACCCCGGTGGAGAAGCAGACGACCTCCGGCCTCCCAACATCAGCGCTGAATCTTGCATCCCGTCCGCGCCACGCGACGCCGGCGACTCCTTCTCCCAGAACCTTGAAGCCGGTGTTGGGAACCCCATGTCCTCCCAAAATTCTTGGCGAATCTCTGCATCCGTACGCCGCCGCCGCCGGGACACGGTTGTCCAGCCAAGCTCGCCGGTGTCGTCGTCAAGAGCTACGAGCGCCTTCCGGGCGGCCAGCCTTTCCTCCGCGTCTCCCTCCGAATCGGATCCAAGGCAGAGGAATCGAGACCCAGCGGCAGTGCCCGGCGTCGAGGAACACGGCGGCGGCGACAGATCTCCTGGGGCCAGCGTCTTCCGCCGTCTACCTCTCATGCCTCACTCCTAATCTCTCATGTACGCGGCTCTCTAATTTTGGGAACAATGTTCAGCAGGTTAATCCCAACATTTTTCACAGAGGAAGTTCTCCTGGATAGAACGGCGCTTGATGAAAGCGCTCTGAGCTGAGCTGATGAGACCAGATGTTTAAGTTCCGGTGCAAGCCTGTTTGCCAACATCTTACAAGGACCAGATGGAGAAGTTAACTCATCTTTTGCAAAATGAACTACTTTTCCAAAATATAAATTGGTATTTGGAAGCTTCAAAATATTCCGAAAAATACCCTGTATAGCCAATGATGTATACCACGAGCCAGCAAAACCTCATCGAGAAATACTTTGTATTCTAGACCTAGTGGAGCGTTCTGCAGGTTCTATCTGAAGTGTTGTCTGACGAAACTGAATATAACCAGCTGCAGTTAACCGAATATTCAGGGGTGACAGAACGACTGTCTGTCGAACTTAATTTTTGATGAAACAATCATCTTCGAAAACCTAATATTCAGGAGCCGACAGAACAGGGAGGTCTGTCGAAATTCGAAAAGCAGGACGTCAGAATAGCGCGCTGGTTTTCACATTCGTTCTCAAGCTGGATACGACTAAGAAAGCAGAGATACACCTTCAGTGCAAGCGTATCTCTTGTTTTGGTGATGAAATTAGTAAGAAACAAATTAAAATTATAAGATGTTTTGGTGGTCTATTTTAGCCTACCAAGATATCTTACAATTTGGATCAGAGGAAGTACATTATGCTCAATTCGAGACATCATCACGCAATTACATACAAGGACAAGACAAAATCTACAGACAAACACTACTCTGCAATTTCGCTCCAACAAGTTACTCCTACATCATTTACAGTTGCAAAGAAGGATATTTTCTACTAGTACTTCAGCATTTACATGGATCCATCAATTGTGCGCTCTTCCACATAGCTAGTGGAACTCTGAATACGTTCCTCTTCTTGGGCGTTTCGGCCGCTGCGATGAGCTTGATCTGGGGCACATTCTTGCTATTTGGTGTAGCTGGTGGGATGATCGTGATCCGCCTCGCTTTCTTGATTTCTGGTGTCGCCGGTGGGATGATCTTCTTCGGTGTCGCCGGTGGAGTGATCTTGATCCGCACCACGTTCTTCTTCTTCTCCGGCGTCGCAAGCGTGTCGATGTCAGGCAACAACCATGGGAGCCGGAGCGCGGCGGCCGCAGTCAGCCGCTTGTCGGGGTTGCACTCAAGAAGCCCCTCCAAGACTTGGAACCCGTCCTCTGACAACATGTCTGGGTGGAACAGCTCCCCGAGCGTGCTGTTCTCCCGCGCCTGGAACGATGGCGGCAGTACTTCGTGGGCGAGCGGCAGCGACGCGAACTCCGGCCACGTCCTGTCATCCGGCAAGCCGAGCACTCCGAAGATGGCCCTGAGCTGGTCGATCTGCTTCTCGCCCCGTGTCGCGCCCTTGGAATCGAACAGCCTCTTGCCGCTGAGCATCTCGGCCATGACGCATCCGAGCGACCATGTGTCCACCCGCGCGTCGTAGTCCGGCTTCCCAAGAAGCATCTCGGGCGCCATGTAGGACACCGTGCCGACATCTTCGTACGGCGTCTTCTCGGTCGCCAGCGACATGGCCAGCCCGAGGTCGCAGAACTTGAGGGTCTTCCCGCCTTCGCCGACGAGGATGTTGTTGGGCTTGATGTCACGGTGTAGGATGCCGCGCTCGTGCATCTCCTTGGCGCCGGCGAGGAGCTGGGCCATGTACCCGCACACGACGGCCTCCGGGAGCGGCCGGCGCCTCTCCGACAAGAAATCGTGGAGGTTCGGCCCGACATACTCCATGGCGAGGCAGAGCTTGGTGGTGGCCCGGTCGCGAACGAGGCCGTGCGAACGGACGACGTGAGGGTTTCCGTCGCAGGCCTCGAGGAAGCGGGCCTCGTGCAGGAGCTCGCTGGCGTCGGTGGTGGGGCGGAGGAACTTGGCGGCGACGGTCTTGCCGGTGACGATGTGGCGCGCCTTCTTGACGATGCCGAAGGAGCCCGCCCCGAGGATGCTCGTCTCCTCGTACTCCTCCCAGCTGCCGATGCGGAAGCGCTTCCGCTTGCCTCCTTGTGCCGCCGTAGCGTCGCCGGCGTCGAGGACGGCGGCAGGTCGCTTGCAGACTGCCATGATGGGTTTCTTGGTTGCTGTGGCAGAGGAGATCAGGGGATCCACGGCGCGATGGAGAGGTGGAGGAGACGACGGCCGTGGATCGGGAGGGAGCATTTGGGGGTGGATTAATTGGCGGCATTTATACACACAATGGCCTCGATCGATTTAGAACGAAGTGCAAGCTCGAACTCGATCCGGACTCAAGTTGAACATGCATATACCCACTCGCGCTAGGGGTTAGCTGCTTTGAGAGGCTGCATCGCCTGCAGCTAGCTATCGGATTCCGTAGTCAAGGTGCCTAGCATACGCCTGCAGCTTGCCCCCTACGTCTTCGTTTGCACGGCACAAATGTCCTCGGACTCGAACGATCGACTGGATCAACAATTTGTATGGTCGATTACTCGATTAGGATCCATGAGTACATTTTGTAGCCGACTCTAATTGTATATCTTTGGTGGTACTTTGAAAAAGGTGCTTCAAATGGTTATGCAATTTGAGACAAAATTTTTTTTGCGAAATTCCACCGAAATATTAAAAATCATCAACAACAATATGAAGAGGCCCAAAAGTAATAAAAATGCCACAAAAGGAATTATCATTTCCCTTTTTATAAGTGGGCTTGTTATTCACCTTTTTATTGGTATTTTTTGTTTTTCAACTAAACACTTTCAAAATTGGGAGAAATGTTCTTTATTATTATTCTTAGTGAGAATAATAGTTCTAAAATATTTTATCAATGTTATAAATCACCTTTTAGTATTTTTGGGAATTATCATTATTTTTAAATTTTCACCTAGGGCACAATTATATTATTATTGGAATTTATATTACTCAAATAATGAAATGACGGTTTGTTTTCATCTAGAAAGACAAGATTCCATTTGTTTCATACATCAAATAGCTTTGCTATTTTAAATTTCTTCTAGATTTGAATTTAAGAAAGTATATGTAAGGGTTTTTATTTATTCTTAAATATTTATTCAAAAAAGTGCATAAGATTTTAATGTAGATGGATAGGTTTTATTTTTTGGTCATTTTGATATATTATTTGTAATTTACCGAGTTAGGATGAATTAGATGTGAATTTTATCAGTTCAAATGATTTTTGATTTTTTAATAGAATAGTATTTTACACACGTGGACGGCTCAGTTACTGTCTACTATTGCGCCGATTGAGACCTCCAGAGAGAGTAGAGTTAGGTTCCAAGGAATAAGGAAGAAGAGGTGCATCTCCGGGGCTATTTATAGCTCCACAGAAGGTTGGTTCCAATGACAACCGACTCCAGCGATGACCGAGATCTGGCGACCATGTCGGCTAGGCTTCCTTAGGGCTCCGATTGTTTCTTCATCGCCAGGTAAGTCGATGATTTGATGGCACTACTCACAAATGATGGCATGTGTCGTCATATGCATGTTGAATAGACACAACTAAGTCGGTTCCTATCCATCAGCATCGCATTCTCCCTTACATACAAAAACGGTGGAAAAGAAGACATTATTGATTATGTGTTGGACTCCTCGATGAAGCGCTCCCGCGACGCTCCCGCGGGCGTCGGGGGAGAAACCCTACGCACCTGCGCCCCCCTCCGCCGCCCTCTCTCCTCGCCGCCATCGGAGGGTGCGGCCGGGCAAAGCCCGTGCCTCGTGGGCGGCGGGGGAGGCTCCCCCTTCCTCCTCTCGGCCTAGCACAGTGGGCAACGCGGGGAGGCCCGGACATGGCGGGGAGCCAGTCCTCGGGCGGCCGCCGGTGGCGGGGGCGCGCGATTCCGGCGGAGCTTGCTCTTCGGGAGGTGGTGGTGCGGATTGGCGGCGGGCGCTGGCTGCTGCTGCCAGCAGGTGGTTGATTCCGGCGGCGTCCGCGGTGGCTTGGGCCTCTGTGTCCGACGGTGGCGGTGCACGGTGGGGGGTTCGGCTCGGTCCCTCGGGTGTCGTGGTAGCGGCGCGGTGACGCCGACAGGGGTCGGCAGGGTGACGGCTGGCGGGCTGGCTCCCTCGGGCCGCCCTGGCTAGCCCAGATCTGGGCCCACTTGGGCCCGATCTGGGTCTGATGCGGGCTCGTGCGGTGCGGTCACTCTCGGGAGGCGGGGTGGCGGTGTGGGGCGCGTAGGAGGGCGGCAGCAGGGACTTTACGGGCCCCTTTTTAGGCTCGGCCAGGCCCAAGACCTGGTGTGTCCCTGTTGCCGCGTCCTGGTCAGCAACCGCCATCGGCGGTGGAGGTCGGTCTCCTCTGTGCGGTTGTGCCGCTGCCACCATCCTATGCCAACCTATCCTTCCCCCGCCTTGTCGGTCACGCAATGAACCTGGCCCTGTAGATGTGATTCCACGGATGCCGGGGCAGCGGCCTCGGAAGGTGGTCTGCAAGGCGTCCCTTCGGCGGAGGCGGCTCCGGGAGGCGACGTGCGTTGGTGATCCTCAGACCGGCGGAGGTCCGACAAGCTCGGGTGAGTTAGGTGGCGTTGGAGCTGTTCTTTGACGGCTAGGACTTGCCGAGGTGGCGGTTACCCTGGCGGACGGTGGAGTTGGACCTGGCGCGGGGATTGGCGTGTATGGTGGCACCCTTGCTGCAGTGGGGCGGCGAGACTTCACGAGCCTACTCGAGCTCGGCCAGGCCTGGAGGGCCTAGTTTGTCTTGCTGCTACATCCGGTCGGCTACCGCCTTCTAGCGGTGGAGGTAGTTCCCTCCTGCATGATGAGGTCATCCCGACCCCCGCTGAAGTTCTCGCTCTCGGTCTTAATGGCCTCGCCCCTTGGCTCACAGTGTGACAACGACGGTGACCTCAAGACCGTGATGGCGCGTGCAGGTGGGCGGCGAGTTTGGTGGAGCATTTCAAGGGGCCCAGGAGTGTCTCTGTTGAGAGGTAAGGAGAAATCCTTGTCTATTTGACCCCGACGCGGTGACGCCCGCGGGTATCACCTTCCTTCCTGAAGGGCGTCGGGTGTATCTTTCTCACACCTCCCGGGGCGTCGGGGGAAACCCTAGGACCTGTCCGGGCAGCAGTGTCGTGGTCATCACTCCCCTTCTTGAAGGTGTTGCTTGGTACACGACGCTTTGGTATGCTAGTCCTGTGGTGGTACTTCTCCGGTGGGCGCAGCGGTGGCGAGTTACCTTCGTTTGTGTCGCACCGCCGATGTCGGCTTTATTTTCTTTTCCTTTCTTTTGGGCTTGGCTTTGTGCTGTCTGCCCCAGTAGTGGTGTCGTGGTTGTGGTTATGCCGGTTGTCCCTTGGGCGTTGTGCTGTTTGGCCTAGCAGCGGCCTCATCTGTGTGCTTTATTTATAAAGCGGGACGAAAGCCTATTTCAAGATATTATGTGTTGGACTTGGTCCTGCTCGTCAGCTTCTAGGACTAAAGTGTGGTTGGCCGCCTGCGTGGGATACTAGTTGGGCTGCAACGTGGGTTAGGTCAATGGGCTACAATGCAGCTGGGTTTTTTGTTATTTTTCTTCATTTTTCTTTTTTTCCTCTTTTTGTTTCTATTTTCTGTTTTGTTTTCCTATTTGAATTTTGTTCTGTTTTGAATTTTTTTGAATAATTCAAATGTTCGAATTATTATGAATATCACTGAAAGGTAGTTTCATCCCTACAAAGTATCATGGAAATGGTTTTGAGCCATTCATTTCTCACATATTTAATATGTGATATTCAAATATGCCTTGACCTTTCAAAAGAGGTTGTTTAAAATAAATACTCTGGAATTCCAAATATTCCTATGGATTTGTATATTGAGTACATATATGTTTCAAAGATTTTGGTATCCCTTTCCTTTGAATATAATGGCAGGCAATACTTTCATAATAGGAAATAATTATATATAATAAAAGAATATTTGAAACCTTCAAATGGAGTATTTGTTTAAAATAAAATGAATATTTTGAACACCCAGATATTTACATGGTCTCTTTATATTTCCTTTATTTTATTTGGATAAGATTAAAAATTTCTACATTCTTTTCTAGACATGAAAATGTGGAATATCAATTAGGTTTTTCCATTTGAGAAGAGATTTGTGGTAACCCAGCACACCACTACATGTTGTAGTGCATAACTCATTGACATAGTATTCATGAAGTACCATTTTTTAAATATCATATCTCTTAGAGTGGTACAATAAAATTATTACGGGGCCGCAACTTTTACGTGTTCATTATAGTCATCCAAAATTATACAAATGCTTCAAAATCCTCATCGGTCCTTTGATGACTTCTTCGAATATTGAAATTCAAACTAACTAGTTTTGGTAGAAATGATATCACTAGACGGAATATCACTAGAGCTCAGCAATTATTTAAGTCTATGTTGCTTAGCAAGACTACTCTTTTGTTTTCATGTCTTTATAGTTTGTTCCATACTCTATACCGTACTCTACTCCTTCAATGCCTTCAGAAAGATCTAGTTTCTCGTAATAGACCTGTCTGTCATCATTGTGCGTAATATTTTCATGTCTCGATATTCTCATAGTTTAGCTAGGGTTTAAGAAAAAAAATTGAGTACGAGCGTACTTAGAAAGTTCTACAATTGGGTGTGTGATGTGTAACCATGGATCAAACATCCCGGGTTCAATTTTGGTTCTCAAAATGGTTTCTTATCAAAGGTAGCTTTCAATACAGAAAAACTATATCCGTTAGTTTTTACGAGTTGTTAGAACTTTATTAAGTTCCTTTTCACGTTGCGTTTGCAATCCATTCCTTGGATAGGGAGTATCATGACACGTTTTATACACTCTCGAGAGGTGAGATACTTTTTCGACAAACGTCCCTGACCTTATTGTTGTAGCACACTTCCTTAGGTGTGTGGCATGTTACTAAGTTTCATGAAGTCATGCTTAGCTCTACCTAATTCCATATTCCTTCATCATTGCTCAAATGTTATCCTTTCAAAGATAAAATGTTATCATCTTGCAGCACAAGATGGGAATGTTGCAGGATACCACCCACTGTAATTCCTCTCAAGGAATACATCCTAACTTAGTCATCTTAAGTTACACGGAATAAATAAAAACTTCGGACTTGCTCGTCCCACTTTCCAAGATTTGTGGTCAAAGCAGTTTATACGGCGTTGATGGCGCCCACCACTTGTCGTGGGACGCTACGTTGTAAACCCCAAGAGCAAGGTATGAAGCAGCACAACAGCAAGTTTCCCTCAGTAAGAAATCGAGGCTATCGAACCAGTAGGAGGAAGGAAACGTCACACAGGTGTTGCAAGCAACACGGAGACCTGCACAACACAAACTTAAGACTTTGCCCCAACGAATCGGTGAGGTTGTCAAGCTCACCGATTTGCTGTAACAAAGGATTAAACGTATGGAGTGGAAGGCAATGGTTTGCAGCAAGTAAACAAGTAACAGTGGAAGATGTATCAATGGTAAATATTGGACCGGGGTCCATAGTTCACTAGAGGTGTTCTCCTTAGATAAAAAACATGGCATGAAGGGTAAACAAATTACAGCAGGGCAATTGACAGAAACTGAGCAAAGCATAACAATGCAATTACTAGTTAGAAAGATTCTATGAGATTCGATTGGGCAATACAACAAGATACATAGACCGTCATCCAACTGCATCTATGACTAGAAGTCCACCTTCAGGTTATCATCCGAACCCCCTCCAGTATTAAGTTGCAAGCAACAGACAACTGTTTTAAGCAAAGTGTGTAAGGTAAACTGTCCACATGTTCCATGAACAAGAGACCGTTGTTTTCTCCCTAGTAGCAACAACACATCTACAACCGAAGAGATTTATATCACTTCCCTTGGAAACTAGAGGCATGAACCCACTATCGAGCATAAATACTCCCTCTTGTAGTCACTAGCAACTAGTTGGCCAAGATAGCTACTAACAATGGAGAGCATGCAAGATCACAAACAACACAGACATGATAGAATCATAAAGACAAAACCATTAATCAAACCAACATAATAATCTCAATATCCATCGGATCCCCACAAACATAACATGCATGATTACAAATAGATTAGATCTTGATCATGAATGGAGCTCACAAGATCTATACATGAAAGCACAAAGGAGGAGATAGAACCATCTAGCTACTACATGGACCCATAGTCCAAGGTGGAACTACTCATGCATCATACCAAAGAGAAGGCCTCCGGGGTGATCTCCCCTCTGGCAGGGTGTCAGGAAGAACTTCAGATCCCCCCGATCTAGGGACGATGGTGGCAGCGGCTGCAGACGGTTTCGTGGATATTTGATCGGGTGCTTAGGGTTTCTGCATCGAGGGCTTCTTATAGGCGAAGGGGGAGACCGAGGAGGCGGCCAGGGGTGGCAAACCCTAGCTAGGCGCGGGGCTAGGCCCACCTATGCCTGGGGTGGGTTGGCCCCCCTGGCTGGCTGTAATGCCCCAGAAAATATTTCAAAATAAAAATTGCTTATTATTTTCTTTTTCGCATCATCATGATATCATCATGCATATTTTGCCTCTAAATATTTTGACAAAAGCCTATTTTGTTTTTTAATTAGTCTCCTCTTTTATTTCAAATTAAAACCCGGTCTTTTCAAGATCTTTTATTTGTCTAAAAAACTATTTACAAAATGTCTTTTAAAACTAAAACATGTAAAAATAAAGTATTTCCGGGGAGGCAGCCCAGCCGTTTAGGCCGGGCCACTTGTAATGCCCCGAAAAATATTTCAAAATAAAAATTGCTTGTTATTTTCTTTTTCGCATCATCATGACATCATCATGCATATTTTGCCTCTAAATATTTTGACAAAAGCCTATTTTGTTTTTTAATTAGTCTCCTCTTTTATTTAAAATTAAAACCCGGTCTTTTCTAGATCTTTTATTTGTCTAAAAAACTATTTACAAAATGCCTTTTAAAACTAAAACATGTAAAAATAAAGTATTTCCGGGGAGGCAGCCCAGCCGTTTAGGCCAGGCCACCTACTACCCGGCAGGCCCGGCCCAAACCTAACCCTAATACCCTAGACCACCTAAACCCTAACCATCCCAAATCCCAGCACGCCACTCCCTATCGCCGCCACCCCCTGCGACACACACACACCCAGGAAACACACGCACACCACAAACCCATGTACTCCCTCCGTTCACAATTAGATCGCATTCTGGGTTTAATCAAAGTCAAACTTTTTAAAGTTTGACCAAATATTTAGCAAAAAATAGAAGTATCTATGATATAAATCTTATAGTATTAAAATCTTTGTAAGTTATATTTTCATAATATATGTATTTGAAATAATGAATGTATATATATTTTCCTATATTCTTGGTCAAAATTGAAAAATTTTGACTTAATAAAATCCTAAAACGCGAGGTAATAAAAAACGGAGGGAGTAACACACGCACGCATGCAACACAGCACGATCCAGTCCAACCAGGGACACCAACTCCAGCATGCATGCACACCACGCGCCACACGCCGCACATCCGGAGCCCACCCCATGCCTTGTTCCCCACCGAGGCTATCGTCCCCTTCTCCTTCCTCGATCTTGTGCCGCCGTCGACACCCCTCTTGCGGATTCCCTGCTCTGGAGCCCAGCGCCGTCCCTCCTCCTAGGCGCGAACCGCCGCTGCTGCATCGACCTGCGGCTCCTCCTTCTGGCCGTGCGCCCCGACATCCTACAGAGTCCGGTCGCCGCTCGAGCCGTCCCGTCCAGCTCCGTCAGCATCCGGCCTTCCCGCCCGTGCGCCGTTGCCAGCGGGATCTTCCCGGCCCGCTGCCACCGCGTCGTGGCCCCAGGACGCCGTCGGCCAACCTCCTCCGACCGCCAGCATCCGAGGCCGTCCAAGCCACTCCATCGCCGTCCACGCCTAGCCGCTCAGGCCGCCCTCCCGCACGTCCTTTACCCGGCGTTCTCCTCCCAGCCTCGACTGCGCCCGAGCCGCTGTCGGTCGTGTCCTCTGGCCCGCTAGCACCGCACTCTGCCCAGCTGCGTTGGCGACCGTGCCCTTCTCTCCAACCCCTGCGCAGGCCCACGTGGGCCTCCTCTGTACGCCACTGCGCGGCTATATGGTTCCCCGTCAACCTGCACCGCTCGGTCATGTGTGCCTATTCCTGTGTGCACCATCTCCTACTCGTGGCCAACAGGAGGCAGCTATGCGCGTCTAGCTCTCGTTGCAATCCAGTTGTACCTCGCCGTCATTGTTGCGTTCCGTTGGGATATTTAGACATTCAGCAGATCCTGCTACCCTACGGTGGGTGCTTCCGTCAGATGTTTTTGTGCGCTCTGTGCCATACATATTATTATTGGTGCCCATTAGAGTTCACCGCCGATAACCGGAACACGAACCAGGATAGTTGCCGCGGATCGACAAGGCCTGCGACACGGAGCCGCAGATCGACAAGGCCTGCGACACAGAGCGCCAAGATCGCCTCACGGATTCCGAAGACCGATCTCGGTGTCCAAAGCTCAAGACCGATCTCGTCGAACCCCAAGAGCTTCGAACCTCAATGTGTGACCCTTTCCCGATACCCTATTTTGATAAATATAATATAACCTGTTGCATATTAATTCATCCATACTTGCATATATGTTTATCTGTTTGGGGTATTTTGTTGATTCACCTCATAATTAAATATCCCATATGCGGGAGAATCTAGTCTAATATTGGCTCCATTTAAATTTATGTAGCGAACCGCCATATTTTGTCTTGTTAAGTCAACATTTAAATTGCGGGGTAGCTAAATAACTTGAACCTAATAATAAATGTCGGAATCCCGATTCCGCTTAATATTGCTAAGTGGGACCGTATATTGCTATGCATCATATTATAAACATGCCGGATCTTCCGCCGTATTATTAAATATTGCATCGGTTGCTCTTTCTAGTGTTTGCTTCTTCATCGGATAGGACGATGAGTCGATGTGAGATACGACGAGCCTTCAGATGATCTTCTCAGGCGAGCATTCTCCCCCTTCGACCTATTTTGCATTTGTAGTCTTTACTTCCTTCCTTTGATCTATTGCTATTCTTATTGTCGATACTATAGTACCATTCCTTTACTTACTTGCTCCACTATATTGCCTTGGTTATCCTATTGCCTTGTTTGATTAGCTAGCTTTGTCCTTGCGACTCATAGGCATGCTTAGTACCGCTCTCATACAGGTGGAACATGATACCGAGATATGGTTGGTCATAAGATAATTAATCTGATGTTGTTGGTTATGCCTTCACCTAATGATAAGGCCCCGGCAGGGACCACCTTTGGGAATTGCTTGAGCCGACCTAGGACCCGTTCGTTCTACGATACCAGTTCTGAGTTGATCGATCTAACCAAACGTGGGGCCTCTGGGATCCCCCCTCAACTACCGGCACTATTCGTATATCCAGAGGGTTACAAAATTGGTTTTCCATTTGGTGCATAAGCATAATATGTCCTCGGATATGGGTTGAGTTGTGATATGATTTTGGTGGACTACCATGGCTTGCATTGCATACAATCGGGATATCGTGTCAGAGGTGGGATGGAGCTCTACAAGTTATCTCCCGATCATCGCCCGACCGTAGACTCAAACGTTGTGCCACCTGGAGAATCAGCCGTATCTCTTGTGTGGGTAGAACACAGTAGGTGATGCATCTGGATATACGCGTAGTTATGGGACTGTTCTTGTTGTGAGATTCGGAAGGCACGCGTGATATGTTGCTTGAAGGGTTGAGCACGCGTTTGGGTACAGTAGTGCACCCCTGCTGACATGGTTATACCCTACGGGTACGTGACTTCAGCATACCTAGTCCAGCCCAAGGAAGGCCCACAACAGACATACGCTGGCCCATGAATATTTTCGGGTGGCCAAGGCCCATGACGCCTTCGGATCCTTGGATAGCAAGACTAGCATAGATAGGAAATTCAAAGAGGTAAAACCCTAGAACTTGTAACCGACTAGGACTATGCCCGGGACCTGCCTAAGTCTATATAAAGGCCAGGAGGGCACGTCCTAGATCTCTCGACTCATACTTTCGCACAGGCACCTCCACGCCAGATCGAATCTGCGCGCCCTGTAACCTTCGGTTCCGCCGTAATCAAGAGCAGACAAGCAGGAGTAGGGTTTTCCCTCCGGGGGCCTGAACCTGGGTAAATCTCGTGTCCCCTGGTTGCTTGTCTGTTAACCGTTCCACGATCTCCAGCATCCCCATCTTCTCCAAAACCCAAGTCCATAACAATGGGCATTGACGAGATTAAACCTCGTCACCTGCAGGGTAAATCTTTTCGAGAAGCCGTGTGTCCACGGTTATGGACTCCTCAGGACTACAGTGTCATGATCATAGACAACGCCACTAATGCTTAGCAAAGAAGGATGGGTCCAGGCACGCCGTGCCGTCGCAGGCGACATAGTCCTGCCTGTGGACTCCCCACGTGACCTACTGATGGCATACCACTACCTCCTCATCGAGGAGCACAAGAAGCAAGTCAAGATGCAGGAGACGCTCGACAAACGCAAGCAAGCAGCCTCTGAGTCCAGCGCACGACGAGCCGCGCTCTCCGCCATGGCACCCGGCTCTAGCACGAACGGAAACCAGGAAAACAAGCACCGCTCGCGGGTGGAGAACATGGATCCCAAGGAGCGTCGTGATGTGACCCAAACTCTCCACACATCGTTCATGGATATGGATGCCGACGGCAACATCATCCCGAAGACACCGCAAGCTGCGATCCTGGCAGCCACTGCGTATCTCGCGGCCCACCAACCTCCGGAAGGGGACCCGAAAAGAGCCATGCATAAGTCCACACTCACCAGACTCGGACTCGTCGGAGCTGTGCTCCATGAAGACGCTCCTGCAGAGCCGAAGAAGAAAGCTCCGGCCAGGCGCGACCGGAGCCCCACCCCTTCATCCGAAGAGGAAGAGGAGCATGGCCTTCCTCGAAGGAAGAAGAGCTCGCATTGCCATAAACGCGACTACGACGCCAGAGACGCGCTTACACAACGCAAAATCGACAAAGCACGAGCCAAACGCGCATGCTCGTCCGAGTCCGAGATGGATGAAGATGAAGGAGAACTCTGCGGAGCTCGATGCTTCAGCAGATCTGTTCGGCGAACATAGATGCCACGCAATTTCAAGCTTCCTTCGGATACTCCAAAGTTCAACGGCACGCAAGATCCAAAATCCTGGCTCAGCGACCATCTGTCATCCGTCAAGATGCACGGCGGTAACAAAGAAACCGCCATGCAATGCCTTCAGCTGCAGCTGACAGGCGCAACGCGGGTTTGGCTCAGTATTTTATCATCAGGGTCCATCCGAAGTTGGGAGGAGCTAGCTTACAGCTTCATCCGAAATTTCAAGGGCACCAGCAAGAGGCCCGCCTCAATCGAAGAGTTGCGAGCCTGCACTCAGAGAACGGGTGAATCTATTCGCTCGTACATATTACGCTGGTCTACCACCAAGAACTCCATAGCACATATCTCCGAGGAGAGGGCCATCGACGCCTTCAGAGATGGCGTCAAACGCCAAGATTTCAAGGAGGAACTTGGGCGCGTCAAGCCCAAAACACTCGACCACCTCATGGACATCGCCAACAGGTGGGCTGATGGCGAAGATTGCATTCACCGAGCACAATCGAATGAAGAGGACGACTATGGCCAAAGATGGGAACGCCGCAGCAAGAGGATATCGCGCGTCTACGAGGACCGCGACGGACCCGACATGGTCGCGGCCGGCTACGCCGACCGCCGCAACGACAACAGCCGCAACAGCGGAGGATACCGCGGAGGAAACTTCTGCGACGGCGGACGACCAGCACAGTCGTGGCAACGCCGCGACCGCGACAACGGACCCTCAGCATTCGACAAACTTTCGGGTCCATGCACCATCCACTTCTACATCGACAAACAGGATGGCAAAAAGAAAGCCAGCCACATGCTCAAGGACTGCCGCGAGTTCCAGAAACTCAGCGAAAGCATGGTGCAGATGAGACAACAAGCCCCAATCCCCGCGTTCGGAAACGCGCCTGCGCCAGGAGAAGTAGCACACGGAGCTCTTCCTCCGCCGCCTATTGGAGGCCCAAACCAACCAGTCGCACCAGCGCAGAACAACGCCGGGATTGGGTACCCCCCACCAAAAGGAGCACTAAATATGATCCAGAAGGGGTGCCCCACAAATAGGGTGAAGAAGAAAATCACCCGACAAATCAACTTGGCCGTGGCAACTCCGCCTGCAATCCCTGAGTACCTCAGCGGATCGGAGTGCTGCATCACATTCACTCGCGCGGATCACCCTTGCCAGATCCCTCGCCCAGGTCATGCTGCCCTGGTGCTGGAGGCGTAGATCGGAGGCTTCGAGATAAGTCGCGCCTTCATGGACGGTGGCAGCGGCATCAACCTAATGTTCGCAAGCACTCTAGCAGCTATGCGGATCCCGCAATGCAGCCTGGAACAATCAGACACAACGTTCCACGGCATTGTCCCAGGGAAGGGCATATTCCCCCTGGGCAAAATAGGGCTCGACGTCATCTTCGGGAAGCCAGACAAATTTCGGCAGGAGCATCTAGAATTCGAAGTGGTGGACTGGTCGTCGCAATACCACGCCATCCTGGGGCGTGTAGCATTCGCAAGGTTCCTGGCCGTCCCACACTACGCATACCTACTACTCAAGATGCCAGGACCAAGGGGTGTCATCACAGTCCACGGGAGCTTCACCCGATCGGACCAATGCGACAGGGATTTCAACAAAATCTCCCAGTCTTTCGGCATGCAAGACGAGCTTGTAAGGCTCCGCGAGGTGACGGACAATGGGGCACCCCTAGTCACAAGGCAGAACGCACCTGACATGTCCTTCGACTCCACCGTCAACACCAAGAAAGTACAGGTCCATCCGATGGATGCCTCCAAGACGGCCCTGATCGCCAACGACCTCAGCTCCGCATAGGAAGGCGCGCTCGTCGAATTCCTCCGTGAGCGCTGGGAAATCTTCACCTGGTGTCCTGCGGACATGCCAGGAGTTCCCAGGGAATTCTCCGAGCACACACTCAATGTCTTTCCAGACACCAAGCCAGTCAAGCAGTCCATCCGAAGACTGTCGGAGCCACGATCCAAAGCTATCGGCAAGGAAATCAATAGACTACTCGCTGCAGACTTCATCAGGGAAATCAAGGAAAGCGAGTGGCTTGCAAACACAGTGATGGTCCCAAAGAAGGACACGGACATCCTGCGGATGTGCGTGGACTTCACGTCACTAAACATGCACTGGCCAAAAGACCACTTCCCTCTTCCTCGGATCGACCAGATCATCGATTCGACTGGAGGTTGCGAGAAACTCTCCTTCCTCGACGCCTACTCAGGCTATAACCAAATTCGACTCAAGGTCGAAGACCAGGAGAAAACGGCATTCATCACACCGTTCGGAGTATTCTGTTACAACACAATGCCCTTCGGGCTAAAGAACACGGGTGCCACGTACCAGCGATGCATGCAGGCCTGCCTCAAGGACCAGATCGGTCGCAACGTCCAAGTCTATGTCGACGACATAGTAATAAAAACCAAGGAGGCAAGGACACTTATCGACGATCTCCGCGAGACGTTCGACAACCTTGATCACTACAGGATCAAGCTCAATCCCGAAAAGTGCGCCTTCGGCGTCCCATCGGGTCAGCTGCTCGGGTACTTCATCTCTCAACGAGGGATCGAGGCGAACCCGAAGAAAATCAGAGCCATCATGACGATGGAGAAGCCGAAAAACCTCAAAGGCGTCTAACAGCTCGCAGGACGAGTAGCGGCGCTAAGCAGGTTCATCAGCCGCATGGGCGAGAAGGCCCTACCATTCTACCATCTTCTATGCAAAGCAGACAAATTCGAGTGGACGCCGGAAGCCAACGACGCATTTGAAAGCCTCAAGCGGCTTCTCTCCACCTCGCCTGTCCTGGTCATGCCAAAGGAGCGCGAGCCTCTGCTGCTGTACATAGCAGCCACACACCAGGTGGTCAGCACCGTACTCGTTGTCGAACGACCCGAAGAAGGCAAGACCCACGGGGTCCAGCGCCCAATTTACTACCTCAGCGAGGTACTGACACCAACAAAGCAGAGGTACCCTCACTACCAGAAGCTAGTCTACGGCGTGTTCATGACGGCTCGACGGCTGAGCCATTACTTCCAGGAGCACCAAGTGATGGTCGTCAACGAGGCACCCCTGAACAGCATCCTGAATAATCCAGAAGCCACAGGACGCGTGGCCCTATGGGGCATCGAACTGTCACCCCTAGACATCATCTACGAGAAGCGACACGCAATCAAGTCTCAAGTCCTCCCGGACTTCCTCGTACATTGGATGGAGCTAGAGCTGCCAGACACCCCTGACATGTCGTAGTCATGGACAATGCACTTCGACAGCTCCAAGCGCGAAGCCGGAGCAGGAGCGGGGGTCATACTGACCTCCCCGCAAGGCGACAAGATGAAATACGTCCTTCGGATGAAATTCCGAGCCTCCAACAACGAGGCCGAATACGAAGCCCTCATCCATGGCATGAGGATGGCAAAGATATGCGGCGCAACGCGCCTGGTAATCTACGGTGACTCCAACCTCGTCGTCCAGCAGACGATGAATGAGTGCGACGCACACGCCGAAAACATGATCGTGTATCGCGCGCTCTACAACGCACTCGAAGGAGAATTCGACGGCTACGAGCTTCGACACGTTGGAAGAGAAAGAAACGAGGAAGCCGACAGACTCGCCAACATCGGCTCCACTTGGGCAAAGGTGCCACCAGGTGTGTTTCTCGAACAGATCTGCGTACCATCCATCAAGCGGAAATTCCCCAAGGGATCACCCGAAGAAGCAGAACACTCGGAAGCTACGCTACCCGAAGGACACGAAGGACCCGAAAAACTGGACACAGAGGTAGCCATGGTCAACCTAATGCAGGTCATGGCAGTCGAAGAAACTTGGACGCGACCATACCTCCAGTTCTTGATAAACGGAGAACTACCTGACAGCCCGACAGATGCCCGGCGCATATCTCGTCGGTCAAAGGCCTTCACCATCATCAACGGCGAGATGTACAAGCGCAACATCACGGGTGTACTACAACGGTGCGTCACCATCAACAACGGCAAAGCCATACTCCAAGACATCCATGAGGGCATCTGCGGCCACCACGCAGGCAGCCGCTCCCTTGTCGCCAAAGCTCTACGAGCAGGATTCTACTGGCCAACGGCCATGAGCGACGCAAAGGACATCGTCCGAAGATGCAACGGATGCCAACGGTTGGCCGACAATCCGCACGCACCTGGGTCCGAGCTCAGACCCATACCCATAGCCTGGACTTTTGCTCAATGGGGCCTCGACATGATCGGCAAACTGCCAAAATCCTCGAAAGAGGGACACGTCTTCCTCCTGGTTGCAGTCGACAAATTCACCATGTGGATCGAGGCCATGCCGGTCACCAACCAGAAAGGCAAAACTGCCATCAAATTCTTCGAGTCCATTGTCTACAGGTTCGGCGTACCGCACAGCATCATCACCGACAACGGATCGAACTTCATCTCCGAGGAATTTCAGGACTTCTGCGAAGGCCTTGGGATCAACATCACGTACGCCTCCGTGGCGCACCCGCAAACGAACGGGCAAGTGGAAAAGGCCAACGGCCTAATCGGCGCCGGCATCAAGAAGCGCTTCATGAGTTCACTCGAACAAAAAGCTGGAGCCTGGACGAAAGAGCTACCATCCGTCCTATGGAGCTTACGGACTACGCCAAAAAGCTCCACCGTCTACACACCGTTCTTCATGGTACACGGAGCCGAGGCCGTGCTACCAGCCAAAGTACGCCACCAGGCCCCACGGGTCGTCGCTTACACCGAAGCCAAATCCACGACTGCACTCGAAGACGCTGTCGACACACTCGACGAAGCATGGGATATAGCAGCAGCTCGATCAGCGGTGTACCAACAGAGTCTCTGCAACTACCGCAGCCGTCGGCTGCGCCCAAGGTCCTTCGTCGAAGGAGACCTCGTCTTGCGACTCAAGCTAAAGCGACCAAATAAATTCGAGTCACCATGGGAAGGACCCTACGTCATCACCGAAGTCATCCCAGGTGGCGCCTATCGCCTCAAGCACGTGGAGTCTGGAGTCGCATACTCCAACCCATGGAACATCGCGCACCTGCGACGATTCTATCCCTAGCTACCTACCCCTTTACTTTCAACAAGGCTTTTAGCCAAGGCTATTCAGCCGAACAATGTACCTCCTCCATTACGATATAAATAAAGCTAAGTGTCTCACCCCAAAACTTCAGTTCGCTCTTTTTCAACTTTACTACATGCTACAATCGCACTTGGGGGCTCCCCCCACCTCACGATTTCATCGACTGAGGATCAAACGTGTACACCTGAGTAGCTGACAACGTCAGGCAAACGAAGAGGACACGTACTCAATCAAAGCACCGCGTGCTTACAACAAACAACCTTTACAACAAAGGGCACAACACGCCCAACCGAAATATACAAATTTTACATCTATCTCTTTTTTCAGGTTCTACCTATTCTGAAGAATAACCTGAGCACGCTGCTCAAACAAATCTACGACTTGTTCGGCATACTGGCTTACAGCTGCGTAATGCGGGCGCATGTCCCACTCACCACCATCAGGGCGAAGAGGTGGCCCAGCGGCCACAACAGCCAAATCCACGTCAGGCCGGTGCAGCCTCACAAGAGATAAAGCATCCTTCACTCCTGCGACGAGCTGTTGCCGCACCAACTCCTTGACATTGCTCATGTTCCGAAACTTCGACAGAAGACCCGCAAGGCTTGTCGGTACGGCATCCAAAGGGAACATGACGTGCAGCACCGAGGCAAGTGATGTCTGCACTTGGCGGAGCACCCGAGAAACCTGATGAACATGATCCTGCACCGTCGCCAGAGCCATGGCGCGATCACGATCCATCCAGAAGAAGCCGCCGGCCTCCATGTCCTGTTGAGTCAAGCAATTGACCCGAACAGCGACACACTCCTTTTCTTCCCTCGGAGCAAGGTTCGCACCTGCGATAATCGCCCAAAATAAGAGTAAGGCCAGCAGGCCCATCCGAAGAACTGAGCTACAGCTCGAACCAAAGAACAACTTACATTGCAGCTGCTCGGACAGCCGAACCAGTTCCGCCATCAAGTACTCCTCTCTGGCTGCACCACGATCCGCCTTGGACTTCCAAACGTCGGCATGACCGTGTAACCCGAGCAACTCCCTCTCCAGACTACGCACACGATCCCGAAGAAAGGTGAGTTGCGAGGAATCATCCAAAGATGGTCGCGGCAGCATTGCGGATGGAGTGTCAACAGGTTCAGCACCCGAAGGAACCTAGAGCAGCAGCAAAAGAAAGGAACACAGACATTCAGACAATGATAGAGCACAACTCAAAAGAATTCATTAAACATATAAGGCCACTACGTGGCACAAGGATGGTGTTCTTCAAGATATTTACAACAAAAGTAGACTACAAACTACCCTACGTCTACAACGCCTAAGATGCGGCACCCTAAGTCGCCTCGGAGCCAGACTGCCTAGCTTTGGCCCCGCCCTGCTGCCGCAGTGCATACTCAGACAGCAAATCAATGAGCTTGGGCCCATATCGCTTGCAGCGAGCAGAATAGGAAGCAAAGGCTACCTCGGATCCATCCGCAGTCGTCGGCATCCGAGAGGTGATCTGGGGCAGATCCAGCTCCGCTCCAGCCGCCAAGGCCATCGCCAGCCCGACGGACGCGCCGATGCCCTTCTGCTTGCGCTTGTATGCCGCAGGCGCTTCGGCTGACAGAGCCTCCGCCAGAGCATCCACATCATCAAGGGCTGCGCCCTTCGGGACAAGCTCCTTGTAGAAGCGACCAAGGACCTCTTTCGCCTTGGCAAGGGAGCTGACGACGGTGCTGCAGCGGTCTTCGACCGCCACAGTAGCATCATCTAGAGCACTCCCATGCTCTAGAGCACCGCGGTCGAACTCGATGCATGTGGCATCTGAGACAAAAAATAAGAAGGAAGACATGAAGAAAAGCAGCACAGAAGAAGACACGAAGAAAAAGAAACACGTACAAAACTAGCACCAACTACAATTCTTCGGCTCCACAGCTAAGAGTACTCACTCGAATCTTTGATTCGACTAAATACTCGGGGGATACTCCTATCAGGAGCGCTGGCCGCGCACCCGGAAGATGAATAACGACAAAGTATTTCTTCGAGTCCTACGTCGAGTCTACGACTCCACTACGGACTCGGGGGCTACTCCCATAGAGAGGATGGATTTAAGCATCCGAATTTTTTTGAGTCCTACGGACTTAACAACTGAACAATGCTTGAACTAAAGTCTCTGCTCGAGTCTACGACTCGAACAGACACTCGGGGGCTACTCCCATAAGGAGCGCTGGTCGCGCACCCTATGAAATCTTCGACTGCGATCTTCCGGATCAGCACGCAAAAACTTTTTGGCAACTCTGCCCCAGCAAAATGTTGAGTGAGCGACAATCTCCTTTGCCACCCGAAACACCTCTGCGGTGACAAATATTCGTATGTTGCGTCTGTGACGCAAAGATAAGACCCGCAGATATCATCTGGTGGCCTGGCAACGCACCCGACTGCGCTCTGCTAGTATGAATCCGTGCCAGCAGGTGCGATGAAAAATCCCGACGGACGCGTTGGGTACATCAATTAAAATCACTGGAATTCCACTCCTGTAAGTCCTCCGCGGCCTGATTCGAATTACGCCAGCATATGTTCCAGGTCCGAGTTGAGGGACTCGAACTTGAAGAAGATCGTGTTGTTTCGTCCTAAGACAGTTAACTGACCCTGATCCGTCGGGTGAGTCAGGCACACGCGTCAACAATCCCTACACACATATACTATTAATACATAGTTGCACCCGAAGGATGGAAGAGTCCTCAGCCGAATCTACGATTCGACTGATCACTCTGGGGCTACTGACATGGTTATACCCTACGGGTACGTGACTTCAGCATACCTGGTCCAGCCCAAGGAAGGCCCACAGCAGACATACGCTGGCCCATGAAGATTTTCGGGTGGCCAAGGCCCATGACGCCTTCGGATCCTTGGAGAGCAAGACTAGCATAGATAGGAAATTCAAAGGGGTAAAACCCTAGAACTTGTAACCGACTAGGACTATGCCCGGGACCTGCCTAAGTCTATATAAAGGCCAGGAGGGCACGTCCTAGATCTCTCGACTCATACTTTCGCACAGGCACCTCCACGCCAGATCGAATCTGCGCACCCTGTAACCTTCGGTTCCGCCGTAATCAAGAGCAGACAAGCAGGAGTAGGGTTTTCCCTCCGGGGGCCTGAACCTGGGTAAATCTCGTGTCCCCTGGTTGCTTGTCTGTTAACCGTTCCACGATCTCCAGCATCCCCATCTTCTCCAAAACCCAAGTCCATAACAATGGGCATTGACGAGATTAAACCTCGTCACCTGCAGGGTAAATCTTTTCGAGAAGCCGTGTGTCCACGGTTATGGACTCCTCAGGAGTACAGTGTCATGATCATAGACAACGCCACTAATGCTTTGCCTCTTTAATAATATGATTAGTAATTAGCCTTATCAACTAAACACCTGCTTAGCTAAAATTGCCACTGTGTGTGTTCTGCAAGTGGACTTCCTCGACTGGTCTTCGAGGGGGAAATCTTCGGATGGGTTATGTTTGGTGTTATATTCTGCTATCGTATAGTCCTCTCTTATCTCGCTCTAATAGCCGAAGTTGTAGCGTGTCTCTATAAGTTAGATAGTGCAAGCTTTGCTGCCGCTGAGCCCACCATACCTATGTAGGCGAGGACCGCCGAATTCTAGTCTCGCCGTGTACTGGCCTCAGTACTAACCGCTCTCTTTCTGTTTTCCTTTGCCCTAAGTCGGCACCCTTTGGTTTGACAGGTATGTGATTGACGATGTTAGCAAGGTTACCCTTCCGGCTTGGCCTGGGCAGGGTTGGACACCGCTTGGTTATTATTCAGGACTCTTAGTCCCATTTGGATCTTGTCCGTACTCGGATACTATCTTGCCTTCTTCTTGAGTTATACCTTTTTGTTGTACCTTTTGTATTATTGACTTGTTGAGTCGTTGTTGTACATAAAAGTTCTTGTGGACTCTATTGTAAACTACTGTGATGTAACTACTTGTATTCAAATCCCACCCACAAGAAAGTGTCTGGTGGGCGTCTTTGAATCGTTTCTATGCGGGTTTTGGCGAGAAATGCCGAGATCTGCATAGACCCGATTCGGGGGCATTGCACTGGCCCCTCCGGCTCCCTTCTGGACTTCTTGTTCCCCACGGAAAGTAAATGACTTTGACGTTTGTCCCGTCCAATTCCGAGAATATTTCTTTACTAACTTTTCTGAAACTAAAAACAGCAGAAAATAGGCATTTGGCACTGTTGCAACTTGTTAGTAGGTTAGTATCAGAAAACATGTAAAAAGCACCTCAAAGTGTGGAAAAGTAAAGCAAAGTGGATACTAAACAAGCATGGAGCATCAAAAATTATAGATACGTTTCCAACGTATCAGCATCCCCAAGCTTAACTCCTGCTCGTCCTCGAGTAGGTAAGTGATAAAAGAATAATTTTTGAGGTGGCATGCACCCTCACAATAAAGATCCAACCATTTGCAAGCATTGATAGCTGGGATCAAAGAACTCTAAACATGTGCATAAAAGATGGAGTTCTAACAATAGGACATATTAACTATGCATGCAACATGACAAGTTACAAACAAAGATCATGAATAATATGCATTGAAAAACTTTTGTTTGTTTCACATGCAAAAAACATGGCATAGTGGTAATCAGCTTGTCCCTCATAGAGTAGCAAATAGATGCATAGGACACCTGCAAAGTTCACAAGGGTGACTAGAAACAAGTAGCACAATAACAAGTAATAACACAATATGCATCAATTAATAAGCTTTGGAACACTGCACACAAAATGACAACTATGCTCTCTTAATGGTGCCTAAAGGTAGAAGGTGGAGACTCAATAGTGGTGGAAGAAAGGCCTTTTTTGTAAAGGAAGTAGGGATTACAAGTTTCAAAAAGATCTTCCAAAAATTATGGTACTTGTTAGCTTTCAGCCCTCATTGCCCGTATCATAAGAATCTTGAAGTGGTTAAGGTTAAAGTGGCAAAGCTGGAGTATATGCTTGACGAAGTATAAGTTGGCAATCTCAAGTCCCTTGAATATGAGGCCACACCTCATGCATACTCAACTTTGGGTCCAAGTAAGTTCTTGTCACTGTAAGTATTTGCATATCATTGAGAACCGCCAACGGGGTACCCCTTGCACATGGTACAGGAGCTTTCCCATAACCAAAATGACAAGGCAAGCACACAATGAGCATCTCAACAATCTTTTTATTTACCATATGCATAGCTTTGTATTGAGGATGCTTCATAGATAGCTCATTATGGTGATGCTGCAAGTTTCCACCATGATTAGGCATGGCTTAGGCTAGCAGCCCATACATTTCTCTAACCCAGGATAAAAACTCCATGGACTTACAAGTTCCCTCTTTATTTCACAACGGTGACATCCATAGACAAAAGAACATGATATCAACTGAGTACAACAAGGTACAAGTGCAATGTTGAAAACGTTCCCCATGACAGCACTGTTCTGCTAATTCCAACTTATAAGTGCAAGCATATACAACAAAGTTTTCACAATGGTTCAAGTTTATTAGGGGCGAAGAATAAAGTGTGCCATCAAGTTCGTGAGGGCTTTAATCACTAAGTTTTCACAGAGCAAAATAGTTTTTAATTGGAAGATAGTTGAAAACAAGAATATACTTGGAATGGTGTAACACACCATGCATAGGAGTTTATAGTGGACACTTTGGAATAACTTGGTTTCTTGGGAGTTGCAAGCATGAGTAGAACTTACTCATACAAGTGGAGGCTAGCAAAAGACTGGGAGCAACCAACTAAGAGAGCAATAACGGCCAAAAACATGCAGTGCAATAAAGCATACTAATCAAAGCAAAGAGTGGTACTACAAGTCAAGGACTAAATGATCATAGATGCTAATGGTAACTTGTCATAGTCATAACATGGTGTGAGCATGTGCCAAGTCAACCCAAGCAAAGCACCATAGGAGAATACCACAATACTATGCTTTTGCATGCTAAAACAACGCATACTTTCTTCAAGGCACACTAAGCAATCCCAATTGTTTGGAACAAGACATGCTACATAAATAATCACTAAGCATAATGCTAAAACAACACCTATAATGTCATGCTAAAGTCTAAGTCACAGTCAATGCAAGCTCCTCTTGCACTTCAAGCAAGAAATTATTACTCATTTCCAACACCAAGCAAACTTATTTGCAAAACAACACAGAAAGAACGGGGGTCAAAACTACTTTAGTAAACTAAACAAACTAAGCAAAGCAAACGAAAACTAAGACGCTCCAAAAACAACACAACTATGCATGAAACAATAAAAACAAAGTGTCTAGACAGACCTGAGCTTTTTATTGATGAAGAAGGGGATGCCTTGGGCATCCCCAAGCTTTGACGCTTGTACCTCTTGGATATTTCTTGGGGTGACACCATGGTGGTATCCCCAAGCTTGATATTTTGTCCATTCTTCATCTCATTGCATCATTCTCTCTCTACACCTGAAATTTTTCCTTCACACAATCTTCATTAGCAACATTAGTGTATTCAAAAGATATTAGACCTCTGGCAAACCTTTGGAACAGTAATGCTTTTCACTAAAAACACACGCTACTGTAGTAACTCCTTTAAAAAGCTCAATTCACCTAAAGAGAACTCAAAAAGGAATCAATAAGAAGCAAATGCAAATAATGGCAGAAATCTATCAAAACAGACCAGCAGGTAGAAACCGATTTTTTCGAACATCTTCTATTGCTAAAATAAAAAAGTGTTGAACTAACGAAAGTTAGCTAACATACTGGGGATTTAATCGTAAATTTTGAGATCAATCCGAGTTATAGAGCCTCCTCACGATTTTTTTTGGTGGAGGATAGAAATCTGTTTCGGGACAGCAACTCCCCAAATCTTACTTCCCACTCATTAGAGGTCATTCTTGGCACAAAAAGCAAACAAAAAGGATAAGGAGAGGTCATTACTGAAGTAATAACCTCCAAGACTCAAGGAAACTCTTGGGTTATCTCCCAACAAGTACTTTTCTTTAACGCCTTTAAGTTAGGCACAAGAAGCAAGAAGAATCAAGTATTTTCAAATGAAGAATTGATATCCATACTTGCAAAGTCTTCAACTATGAAAGGTATCTCATCCAACTGGGTTTTGGAGGATCCCTTATCATCTCTCTTTGGTCTACTACTTTCATCAAAAAGATTTTTAGGAGCAATCCAATAAAAATTCTTTTCAAAGGCTTCATGCATTCCAACAAGCTTAAAGGGTATGGGCATATTGAATTCTTCTCTAGGCTTAGTTTTATCAGAAATACCCACAACATCTACACTAGAGCCTAGCATATTGAAACACTCAAAAACCTTTTTGGATTCCCTAGCAACATCATGGAATTATATTGATAAAGTTTTAAGGATGAATTCCCTCTTTTCAGCATTCTTTTCTTCTTTTAGTTTTAGGAACAAGAATTGTATGAAGGGGTTAAGGCTAACAAACCTAGACTCCAACATATGAACTAAAGAAGCTGCAGCAATCTCATAATTAGGAGCAAGCTCTGCTATAGATTTATCCTCATGCTTGCTAACATAATTAAAGAATTCTTCAATATTATCTTTCCCAATTATGGAGCCACTACCTATTGCAAGATCTTTCTGGGCGAACTTGGGGAGCACCATGGTGAGCTAGAGCAAGGTGGCAACTAGAGCAGGAACTAATTTTTTGTGTTTTTGAATATAGCAAGCAAACCAAACTAGACTATTTTTTTTGGGTTTTTTGAAAAGAGGCAAACAAAACCAAGCAAAAGAAACAAAGCAAACTAAAAACAAAGTAAAGAGAAAGGAAGTGAAGGACTCCCCTAGTGAAGACGTCCTTGGCCTCCTCGGCAACAGCGCTAGAAAGAGCTTGATAGCACCCACCACTTGTCGTGGAACGCTTCGTTGGAAACCCCAAGAGCAAGGTATGAAGCAACACATCAACAAGTTTCCCTCAGTAAGAAACCGAGGTTATCGAACCAGTAGGAGGAAGGAAACGTCACACAGGTGTTGCAAGCAACGTGGAGACCTACACAACACAAACTCAAGACTTTGCCCCAATGAATCAGTGAGGTTGTCAAGCTCGCCGGTGTGCTGTAACAAAGGATTGAACGTATGGTGTGGAAGGCAATGGTTTGTAGCAAGTAAACAAGTAACAGTGGAAGATATATCAATGGTAAAGATTGTATCGGGGTCCATAGTTCACTAGAGGTGTTCTCCTTAGATAAACAACATGGCATGAAGGGTAAACAAATTACAGCAGGGCAATTGATAGGAACTGAGCAAGGCATAAAAATGCAATTACTAGTTAGAAAGATCCTATGAGATTCTATTGGGCAATACAACAAGATACATAGACCGTCATCCAACTGCATCTATGACTAAAAGTCCACCTTCAGGTTATCATCCAAACCTGCTCCAGTATTAAGTTACAAGCAACATACAACTGCTTTAAGCAAAGTGTGTAAGGTAAACAATCCACATGTTCCATGAACAAGAGACCGTTGTTTTCTACCTAGTGGCAACAACACATCTACAACCGAAGATATTTCTGTCACTTCCCTTGGAAACTAGAGGCATGAACCCACTATCGAGCATAAATACCTCCTCTTGCAGTCACTAGCAACTACTTGGACAAGATAGCTACTAACAACGGAGAGCATGCAAGATCACAAACAACACAGACATGATAGAATCATAAAGACAAAACCATTAATCAAACCAACATAATAATCACAATATCCATCGGATCCCCGTAAACACAACATGCATGATTACAAATAGATTAGATCTTGATCATGAACGGAGCTCACAAGATCTATACATGAAAGCACAAAGGAGGAGATACAACCATCTAGCTACTACATGGACCCATAGTCCAAGGTGGAACTACTCACACATCATACCGGAGAGAAGGCCTCCGGGATGATCTCCCCTCCGGTAGGGTGCCAGGAAGAACTTTAGATCCCCCCGATCTAGGGACGATGGTGGCGGCGGATACAAACGGTTTCGTGGATTTTTGATCGGGTGCTCAGGGTTTTTGCATCGGGGGATTCTTATAGGCGAAGGGGTAGACCGAGGAGGCGGCCAGGGGTGGAAAACACTAGCCAGGCGCGGGGTTGGGCCCACCCACACCTGGCGTGGGTCTGGCCCCCCTGGTTGGCCCCTCTGGCTCCCTTCTGGACTTCTTGTTCTCCACAGAAAGTAATTGACTTTGACGTTTGTTCCGTCCAATTCCGAGAATATTTCTTTACTAACTTTTCTGAAACAAAAAAAAAGCAGAAAACAAGCATCTGGCACTGTTGCAACTTGTTAGTAGGTTAGTACCAGAAAGCATGTAAAAAGCACCTCAAAGTGTGGACAAGTAAAGCAAAGTGGATACTAAACAAGCATGGAGCATCAAAAATTATAGATACGTTTCCAACGCATCAGGCGCTTTGGAATAACTGACTATAGGTGTTGTTTACTCCTAAGTTTTCTTGGTACAATGGAATATATTCCCATGACATCTCATGTTGTGGTTTTCATTTACCTTCTATTCATAGATACATTTGATTCATAAAGCAATATTTGTTTTGTAGGAACATTTGTGATACTTTTGAAAGAGTTATGCAAGGTTAAATTTGCCACTTCTATGCAAGGTTGAACTTGCCTCGTAACTGCAAGATAATGCAGTTCCAAGGTTCGATTTGACCCTTGTCCTCGGGTTCTGTAAATAGCAATCATTGTCCGATAAATACAATTTTTTGAAAAACCAATATATGGTTTAATGCAAATAAATTATATGAAGTGTGTTCATTCAATTTATTTTAGTTCTCTTGCTTTGAATTGTTTTGACTTTTAGATAAATTTCCCTATTTTAGGCTTTTACTTGAATTTCACTTTAGAATTCATATATTTGAAGTATATGTATCACTTTAGTTTCAATCTTGTGAGATTTTGGTTTGAAATAATATTTCCCTATTTCTAGGAATATTATTTATCTTAGATGATTTTTAGAGTATTTTTTATTCATTTTTAAGTATTTATATAAGTCAAGTAACTGGCTTGGAATTTTATCCTATAAATAATATTTTTAATAATTCTAGAAAAATAGGATTTAGAATCCTTGCATTTTTACCTATTTGCAACTAATTTTATTTTATTTTTCTAAAATTTCTAAGGTCTGTTTTATAATTGAAAATTTAAAGTAATTGTGAATTTTCTAAACTCCATGTGATCCCACTGGTCAAAACTAGTTGACCTAGTTTAGTCGAACCGAACACGTATGCACTTCCTCTCTCTCACTCGCTCACTCTTTCCTGTGTGCTCTTACTCTAGCGACTCCGTGCCACCACTATTTTGTCGGTCGATTTTGGTTGTTCCGGGCCATCTCTGTTGTCGCCATGGCTCGCAATCGAATCCCCTCTCTTCTCTACGCTTCTATCGCTCAAATTTGCCTATCTCTCCTTCTCATGGCCTCTCTGCAACCCTAACCCTAGGGTTTCGGTTTCACGATGCCGCCATGCTCTAGTGCTCCTCTGGCGCTCCCTCGTTGCCGAGATGGTGCTAGAGTGCCTTTGTGGCGTCTCCCCCATGCTAATCGGCTAGCGCATGTCGAGGTACCCCCCCTCCCCCATTGGGTGATCTTTGTGCCACCGTGGTGGTTCTCTTCTTCCTTTGCGGCCTCGGTGAGCTAATCTCTCGTTCATCTATAGGTAAGTGACTTCCATCTTCTCTCTCTTCTCCCTCAAACAACTTCTATTGTTGTTCATTTGTTCTAGGGTTTCCTCTTAGTCATGGCTAGTTCTAGGGTTTCTAGAATGTTCTAGAGCGTTCTAGAGTGTTCTAAGTAGTTGATTGTGCTTCTATTGCTTGACATGGTTACTACTTCTAAGTACTTGGCGTATGACACTTTCTTCGGTTACAGTTGACACCTCTGTTAGTTAAGTTGTTTCTAGGGTCTGTAGTGTTAATCTTGAATCTTTTTAGGATTAGGGTATTGTCTATGTTGCTTCTAGGTTTAGTTAGGTGTTGATCCATGCATTTCTATGATCAATAATGTACATAAGCTTGTCTAACTACAATTATTGTACACTAGAACTGTATCCTAGTGTTGTCTACTACTGGGATGTTGCTTTGTTACTATGGTGGTCAAAATCCACAACTCAAGCATCTTGTTTATGTTTAGTTGTGTTTCCTTGGTGGAATTTGCTAATGGATTAATGATTTCGTTTTTTACTGTGACACTAATCGTAGCTTGTATTCTTAGATGTGTATCCATGGTTATCTTTGAGCTAATGTTTACTTGTTTTTCCTAAACCTTTGGTCCAGTATTACTTTAGTATGTTGCTTAGACATTGTTTAATTACATATGTAGGTGCATTAATATATTTAGAGCTTCTTATTTGCCTCTACCTTTTCTTCCTTACGTGATCTTGTGATCTTATCTAGGAAAGGAAATGTAGACCTTAAGATTTAGTTCTTCCTACAATTATCTATGGTTTGATTGCTAGTTTGTGCTAGAATTGCTAGATGGCATGGATCTTTGGTGTTCTTCATTAATGGAGATGCATAGCTTATAGACCTTGCTAGCCTAGGTGCATTCTAGGCTACTACACACACACACACACACTCTCTCTCTCTAATCCTACACTAAAGTTTAGCTATAAATCTTTGAAGATTCAAAAGTGGGCTTGAGGAAGATCTGATGTTGTTCTTCCTTCTCCTTGCTCATATTCTTGCTCCTTTCTCCCCTCTAGATTTCTGTCTCTCACTAGTGAGTGTGGAAAGTTGTTTTTCCCCTCTCTCAACTTCTGCTTTGAGAGTGGTTCTTATGAGCTATCACTTGAGGATTTGCAAGCTCTGTTGGGCAACACGCAGAACCAGGCCGAAAACAAAAACTTTTCTGCTCCGGCTAGAACTCCGACGAGCCGCCCCAAGATCTGGATAGGTTTGAGGCAATAGTTCATACCTCTCAAAGCACAGGTGCGGAAGATGAAGAAGTGCATCGCAGTGGTGCTGTACGTTCCCATTGTCTCGTCCGACTCCGGCAAACTGCTCGATCCTAGGACCACCTTGTCGCTGGCTCCGGTGCTCCCCCTCCTTACCCTATGAATTTGCCGCCCAACACCGCCGAAAAGCACTATGGTTGTGGTGCCTCTGCTATCTCACACACGTACAAGGTGGAACAACAACAAGTGAGGTGCTAGCCTCGATCTTGCCGCCGCAGGACATGAAGGTCGAATTGCCAAGTCTAGCGAAACCCTAGGATGCATCACTATATTGTATTGCCCGCCGCCACCCACCTTCCTTATTATAGGCGAGTAGGTGAGGGCACATAACACTTGTGTACCTTGGTCCTAAACCCTAACCCTACTCAAAGTGGGTCCAACCCATTTACACGTGTCCCTGTCCGAACAAGTCCAACTTTCTAGCTTATGATAGTCGGATCATCATCTGACTAATTCCACTCTCTTAAGTGTGTGATCCTGCAGGCTTACGGTAAGTCGGACATAGCTCAGTAATCATTCAGTTAGAGCCGTAGCTCAGTGACTTTCCGACTAGAGCTGATAATCGGTAGCGGCCTCTAACAAGACTTGTTGACTCCCGGTTTACGCAAGTTCCCTCAATGTGAAGATCTGTCTGAGTCCCTTTGCCTCATGATATTGGTGATAGACGGCAGGGGAGATTCCTTCATCCCAGTGGCGGTTTAACTCTCTTCTCGTTGCAGTGATAACTGATTTCCTTTGGCTTCACTAAGTCAGACTACCTCAATCAACACTTGATCGAGTAGCGCATGGTCATGCTTCTGAATCATATCACACAAGAGGACCCAGAGAATATATCTCCGAGATGGAGGGGCAAATTCCGTCTTGGCTGATCCATGTCATGCAACTTGCTTCGAAGTCGGCCCAAGGCCACCCTTATTACTCCTAGTTATGGTGAGTGTTAGATGGAGTCAAAGACGGCTTTTCCACAACTCGGATCGTGCGATCCCCTCATGTCTAAGGATTACATTGTGTTAGTCGGAGCGTATGATAGTGTGCTCACGTCCTATTAACCTTTGGATCGGCCCGACTATCATACCTCTTCCGACTAGCCAATGTAAGGTGGATAGCATCTCCATGCACATGACACGTGAAACATTATCATCTTCTAACTTACAGGTTAGTATCGGCAGTGGATTTATCTCCCAACCTCAAACTAATAAGGACAAATTGGCTAGATCTAGATACAAGTATGTGGTTCCACACCTGCAACAATTGTAGTGACACATACCACTAGCTCTAAGCCGGATTCTGGGTTATAAATACAAGTCAGAATGTGAGCCTCTAGGACATCATTCCTAACATAGGGTTAGGTCTGGGCTGCTATTTATAGTGTTCTAGGGTTCATGTGGTTGTGAAACCTCAATTCATGCAATCGGTGACTAGGCTGCTTATACTTCCTATCTAACTTGACTTCTAGAGTCGTAATAAGCTTATGTCATATGCCAAACGTGGTAGGTTGGTTTAGGGCTAATTTGGTCAATTTACTCTTTTGCAACTTGACAAGTGGTTTTTTCTATTGATGTGTTCATGTATTTCTTTACAGTATAAATTCTAGAAAATATTCCTAGTAAGAATTACTTATTTGTTATCATGTTGTCTTTCGTAAAATATCAATATCAATTTCTATCTTACTTTGCCATTTTGTTTGTCATAGGATCCTTGTTTGAGGGTACCTTTTTCTGCTAAGTTAAATGCTTCACTACTTGTCTTTCTACTAAGCTTACTATGTTTTTCCTGAGTTTTCTAGCTTGAAGAGCTACTGGTACTTCTACATTTACTTGATCTATCTATTGCACTTCTACTGATGCTACTTGTTGTTGCTATCATGTTGTTGCTATCTACTGCCTAGCATTGGCTTCTAATCTTGTTGTCAACTTGGCTACTACCAATGTCATCTACATTTGCTTTGATGCCTCTCTGGTTTTGTTTGCATTTGCTTAAACCCCTCAAACACATGAATTCTCACACAAGTTCCTAGAATATTACCTGGATTCTATATCAAATGGTTTTGTCTTAGGGCAGAACCAACATTTTAACTATAACACATGGTTGTTGTTTGTAGTTTTTTTTGCAGGTCAAGATAGGCTAGAATATTTATAAGAGCAATAATAAGATGAGAGTAATAATAAGGTTCTTTTTTCCTTCAAAAAAAGATGTGAGTATCTAGTTTAGGATTTAGTGTAGGTTTTCTTGTTTTCTTTTTGTAGTTTGTATTAGGATCAAATCCCCACTGTAATTTATTTTGTCAATGTAATGTAAAGAACCTTGTATCAATATTACTATCAATAAAGATTCTTTTCATATCAGTTGTCCATTTACTTTGTATTAGAGAAGTCAAACCCCCATAGTGATTATTCTTGTTGTTTGATCTTGACCATGCTGATTTATGAAATCTTCCTTACACTTCAATATGATTTGCAGACTTGGAAGGATGTCGAAGGTGATCTTGTGCCTCTGCCCAGTGAAACTTTGTTAGATTCGACAAGCGTCGCTGATGATGGAGCCGGCAGCATCGATGTTGATGATGACGACAAAGAGACGGAGTTGGATCCCGAAAACGAGTTCGCACTCTGGTCCATAAGATTGTCGCAGCCGCCACATCAAGATAAGTCGCAGCTAACAACCCGGGGAAAACTCTAATGTCGGCGATTGACATGGACGAAGACAATATTGTCCCCCTGGTCTTCAAGAGGTTGATGCTTACTAGCTTAGCACATCTAGCGAAAATTATCGCTACTTTTTTTATATATAAAAGATAGAGAAAACCTCTACCTTATGAGGTTACAACGTGGATTTACATCCTACAAAGCACCAGTTGAGAATGCGGTAGAAAAAGGGAAAAAGAAAAAATAAAAAGAAGGAGAAAGAAACAGAAACTAGGAAAATTACAACAACTTGTCAGCCCACAGAAGCATCCCAGTGGAATTCTTTCTGGACCTGCAAGTCCAAATCTTTAAATCCTGTGCAATTTTCTTAGCCAAATTGTTGTTGGTTGTCCTTCTGCCATTGATTACTCTGTCATTTGTTGCCTTCCAAAGTTCCTAGATACAGGCAGCAAAGCAGATTGTCCATGTGTTGTTTCTTGTCTCATTCTGAACTTGTTCGACAAACTCTAAAATAGTGTTGGATGTACCTGTATACTGGGCGAGACCAATCTTGTTCCACGCCTAGTGAAAGGATCGTATGGGCACCTAGAGGGGGGGGTGAATAGGTGCTACTTCAAATTTTCTTCCTTTTCAAATTAAGGTTTAACAAGAAAGTTAAATTCTCTAGATAATGCAACTACGGTGAATTTACCTATATGACAAACAAGCACTAGCAAACACAACACTAAGCAAGAACAAGTAAGTAAAGTGCGGTAAAGGATAGAAGTAATCAAAGTGGTGGACGCAGAGACACGAGGATTTGTTTCCCGTAGTTCCTTCATTTTGAGGGGAAGTACGTCTATGTTTGGAGAGGGGGTGGTTTCAAACCACCAATGCCACGAGAGGCCTCCCTTGTTCTCCGATGAATCTCACCCCAACTGGATCGATCCACCTTCCACTATATCGGCAACCTTCGAGATGGAAGCCAACACCTTTACAACAAGTTCAGGACACTCATCCACAACTTAATTGGAGGCTCCCAAATACAAGCAAGCTGTCAAGACAATCAAAGAAAAGCTTGTAAGAACCAAATCTAGAACTAGGGTTTCCAAAGAAAACACTAGAGCAATGGGGACCCTCAAGTGAATGCGGGGGAAACGAAGATCTCTTTTGGTGTAGTAGATCAAGGCCTCCTCCTTCGATTCTCCAAAGATCTTTGGATGGTGGAGTGAAGAGATCTTGGCAATTTGGTGGCTCAAATGGAGGTAGTAGTCTTCAATGCAACGAGCACCTTGTCCCAAGGTAGGTGGAGGGGTATTTATAGCTCCCAGAGCAGATCTGGCCGTTGGAGCAATTAATACAAAGGTAGTACCGGAAAACTCCGGTACTACCGGGCCTGGTACCGGAAGTGCATTCATCAAAGCACACATGCCCCAGCCACCAGCGGTATCAATTTGTGGTGCTACCGCAAAGTGGTAGTACCGCCCTTGGGATATGGTACTACCGGACGCATGCAGTAGTGCCGCATTTTGATACCGTGGAGGGCAGTGGCATTTGCCAACCTGCCAAAAACTCTCTGTCGCGCTAGGTTCTAAAATGCGGTACTAACGCATTTTGGTACCTAGGCGGGCAGTAGGTTTTAGCAACTTGTAAAAAGCTTCTGCCGCGCTAGGTACTAAATTGCGGTACTACCGCATTTTAGTACTGGGGCGGGCAATAGCTTTTGACAAGTTGCAAAAAGTTGTTGCCGCGCTAGGTACTAAAATGCGGTACTACCGCATTTTAGTACCGGAGCGGACAGTAGCTTTGACAAGTTGCAAAAAGCTTCTGCCGCACTAGGTACTAAAATACGGTACTACCACCTTTTAGTACTTAGACTGGCAGAGGATTTTTGACAACTTGCAAAACCTACTGCCGCGCTAGGTAGCAAAAATCGGTACTATCGCTTTTTGGTACCGCGCCAGGCAGAAAGTTCTGGACAGTTTGTCCAAACACACTGCCACACCCAGAAGCAAATGCCAAGTTATTGAGATCATCCATGGTCATCGAGTGGATAGACTCACCATCAACTTCCCCTTCTTTGCTACCCATATACTCTTAGGCGGTAAAGCCCGAATAAAGAGCCGAGGCTCTGATACCAAATGAAAGGATCGTATGGGCACCTAGAGGGGGGTGAATAGGTGCTACTTCAAATTTTCTTCCTTTTCATATTAAGGTTTAACAAGAAAGGTAAATTCTCTAGATAATGCAACTAAGGTGAATTTACCTATATGACAAACAAGCACTAGCAAACACAACACTAAGCAAGAACAAGTAAGTAAAGTGCAGTAAAGGATAGAAGTAACCAAACTGGTGGACACGGAGACACAAGGATTTGTTTCCCGTAGTTCCTTCCTTTTGAGGGGAAGTACGTCTACATTTGTAGAGGGGGTGGTTTCAAACCACCAACGCCACGAGAGGCCTCCCTTGTTCTTCGATGAATCTCACCCCAACGGGATCGATCCACCTTCCACTATATCGGCAACCTTCGAGGTGGAAGCCGGCACCTTTACAACAAGTTCGGGGCACTCATCCACAACTTAATTGGAGGCTCCCAAATACAAGCAAGCTGTCAAGACAATCAAAGACAAGTTTGTAAGAACCAAATCTAGAACTAGGGTTTCCAAATAAAACACTAGAGCAATGGGGGCCCTCAAGTAAATGAGGGGGAAATGAAGATCTCTTTTGGTGAAGTAGTAGATCAAGGCCTCCTCCTTCGATTCTCCAAAGATCAAAGACTTTGGATGGTGGAGTGAAGAGATCTTGGGCCCCCTTCTTTTCATCTTCTCCCAGAAGCTACCCTCGACCAGCTTCTCCCAGAAAACTCATCTGCTAAAATCGTTTATACTTTTAAATTAACATTAAAACTACTAGTTAAGAAGTTTGAACGAATTTTAAAGATGAGATTCTGGGAGAAGCTGGTCGAGGATAGCTTCTGGGAGAAGCTGGCCAAGAAGCTGAAAAGAAGGGGGCCTTGGCGATTTGGTGGCTCAAATGGAGGTAGTAGTCTTCAATGCAACGAGCATCTTGTCCCAAGGTAGGTGGAGGGGTATTTATAACTCCCAGAGCAGATCTGACCGTTGGAGCAATTAATGCAGCGGTAGTACCGGAAATTCAAGCGGTAGTACCGAAAAACTCCGGTACTACCGGAAGTGCATTCATCAAAGCACACATTCCCCAGCCACCAGTGGTATCAATTTGTGGTGCTACCGCAAAGCGGTAGTACCGCCCCTGGGATACGGTACTACCGGACGCATGCGGTAGTGCCACATTTTGATACCGCGGAGGGCAGTGGCATTTTCCAACCTGCCAAAAACTCTCTGCCGCGCTAGGTACTAAAATGCGGTACTACTGGGGCGGGCAGTAGCTTTTGACAAGTTGCAAAAAGCTTCTGCCGTGCTAGGTACTAAAATACCGCATTTTAGTACCGGGGCAGGCAGTAGCTTTGACAAGTTGCAAAAAGCTTCTGTCGCGCTAGGTACTAAAATGCGGTACTACCGCTTTTTAGTACCTAGCCTGGCAGAGGCTTTTTGACAACTTGCAAAACCTACTGCCGACATCTTCGTACGGCATCTTCGTACGGCATCTTCTCGGTCGCCAGCGACATGGCCAGCCCGAGGTCGCAGAACTTGAGGGTCTTCCCGCCTTCGCCGACGAGGATGTTGTTGGGCTTGATGTCACGGTGTAGGATGCCGCGCTCGTGCATCTCCTTGGCGCCGGCGAGGAGCTGGGCCATGTACCCGCACACGACGGCCTCCGGGAGCGGCCGGCGCCTCTCCGACAAGAAATCGTGGAGGTTCGGCCCGACATACTCCATGGCGAGGCAGAGCTTGGTGGTGGCCCGGTCGCGAACGAGGCCGTGCGAACGGACGACGTGAGGGTTTCCGTCGCAGGCCTCGAGGAAGCGGGCCTCGTGCAGGAGCTCGCTGGCGTCGGTGGTGGGGCGGAGGAACTTGGCGGCGACGGTCTTGCCGGTGACGATGTGGCGCGCCTTCTTGACGATGCCGAAGGAGCCCGCCCCGAGGATGCTCGTCTCCTCGTACTCCTCCCAGCTGCCGATGCGGAAGCGCTTCCGCTTGCCTCCTTGTGCCGCCGTAGCGTCGCCGGCGTCGAGGACGGCGGCAGGTCGCTTGCAGACTGCCATGATGGGTTTCTTGGTTGCTGTGGCAGAGGAGATCAGGGGATCCACGGCGCGATGGAGAGGTGGAGGAGACGACGGCCGTGGATCGGGAGGGAGCATTTGGGGGTGGATTAATTGGCGGCATTTATACACACAATGGCCTCGATCGATTTAGAACGAAGTGCAAGCTCGAACTCGATCCGGACTCAAGTTGAACATGCATATACCCACTCGCGCTAGGGGTTAGCTGCTTTGAGAGGCTGCATCGCCTGCAGCTAGCTATCGGATTCCGTAGTCAAGGTGCCTAGCATACGCCTGCAGCTTGCCCCCTACGTCTTCGTTTGCACGGCACAAATGTCCTCGGACTCGAACGATCGACTGGATCAACAATTTGTATGGTCGATTACTCGATTAGGATCCATGAGTACATTTTGTAGCCGACTCTAATTGTATATCTTTGGTGGTACTTTGAAAAAGGTGCTTCAAATGGTTATGCAATTTGAGACAAAATTTTTTTTGCGAAATTCCACCGAAATATTAAAAATCATCAACAACAATATGAAGAGGCCCAAAAGTAATAAAAATGCCACAAAAGGAATTATCATTTCCCTTTTTATAAGTGGGCTTGTTATTCACCTTTTTATTGGTATTTTTTGTTTTTCAACTAAACACTTTCAAAATTGGGAGAAATGTTCTTTATTATTATTCTTAGTGAGAATAATAGTTCTAAAATATTTTATCAATGTTATAAATCACCTTTTAGTATTGTTTGCAGTTATTATTTTTAAATTGTTACTTAGGGCACAATTATATTATTATTGGAATTTATTGTACTCAAATAATGAAATGATGGTTTGTTTTCATCTAGGAAGACAAGATTCTATTTGTTTCATGCTGAAGATATGGCTTTGCTATTTTGAATTTAAGAAAGTATATGTAAGGGTTTTTATTTATTCTTAAATATTTATTGAGAAAAGTGCATAAGATTTGGATGTAGATGGATAGATCTTATTTTTGTGATAATTTTGATATATTGTTTTTAATTTACCGGTTTAGGATTATTTAGATGTGAATTTTATAAGTTTAAATGATTTTTTGAAATTTTGTTTAATAGAATAGTCTTTTACACATGTGGATGGCTCGATCACTGATGTGTGGGATCCAGGGTCCAGTCAACTACCATATGGGCGAGAGTCAACTAATACTTTTTATATCGAGTTGGTTCTGGCCCAGTCAATGACACGCGTGGCAGGTCCACGTCGATTGCCATCTATGCATTGACTTTGGTGAAACTGACCATGGGTCCACAAGTGTGACGTCATTGTCAACAACATGACGTCAGTGAGCGATGGCACCGCCAATTAATGAGAGCCCAACACGCGTGACTGATACCATTCAACTCAGGACACTATGACAAGTTGAACGAGCTATTCTAGTGAACAGATGGTCACTCGCATCATCGTCGGCGAGCACTCCTGCAGCGGCGCTCATCGTACTTCTACCAATCCTACGCTACAGATGCTCCTAGGATTAACTAAGGGGCTCTAGTGCAAACTGACGTTGGGAGGATGGGCTAGCCATCGAGGTCCTATGGTGGCCAGATTTAATTGCTTTGTCAAGTTTTATCGAGAGATCTGTCGAAGAGGAAGTCCACTATTGCATCGATTGAGACCTCTAGAGAGAGTGGAGTTAGGTTCTGAGGAGTAAGGAAGAAGGGGTGCATCTCCAGGGCTATTTATAGCTCTAGGGAAGGTCGGTTTCAACGACAACCGACTCCGGCGATGACCGAGATCTGGCGGCCATGTTGGTTAGGTTTTCATACGACTCCGATTGTTTCTTTGCCATGAATTCGAGGATTCGATGGCACAGCTCACAAATGATGGCATGTGTCATATGTGCGTTAAATAGACGCGCTTCAGTTGGTTCCTCGCTGTCGGCATCGCCTTCTCCCTTACATTGACGAAGACTGTGGAAAAAGAGACAGTACCAATTATGTATTGGAGTGGGTCCTGCTCGTCAGCGTCTAGGAGTTAAGTGAGGCCGGCATGGGCTAATAGTTGGGCTATGGTGTGGGTTAGGTCAGTGGGCTACGATCCGGTTGGGTTTTCTGTTATTTGTTCTTCTCATTTATTTTTGCCTCTTTTTTCCTATTTTACGTTTGTTTTCCCTATTTTAATTATGTTTTTAATTTTGTTCTATTTTGAAAAGTTTTTGAATAATTCAAATATTCGAATTATTATGAATATCACTAAAAGGTAGTTTTTGTCCCTCCAAAGTATGTGATATTCAAATATGTCTTAACCTTTCAAAAGAGGTTGTTTAAAATATGTATTATGGAAAGTATTGGGTAGGCAATACTTTCGTAATTGGAAATAATTTTATATAAGAAAAGAATATTTGGAACCTTCAAATGGAGTATTTGTTCAAAATAAAATGAATATTTTGAACACCCAAAGATTTATGTGGTCTGTTTATATTTCCTTTCTTTTATTTGGATAAGATGTTAAAGATTTATACATTCTTTTCTAGTCATGAAAATGTGGAATATTAGTTAGGGTTTCCATTTGAAAAAATATATGCGGTGACCCAGCACACCACTGTTGGAATTATGCCCTAGAGGCAATAATAAAGATGTTATTATTATAATTCTTGTTCATGATAATGTTTATATTCCATGCTAGAATTGTATTAAGCGGAAACTTTAATACTTGTGTGGTTTGTGAACAACACCGTGTCCCTAGTACGCCTCTATGGACTAGCTCATTGATTAATGATGGTTAAGGTTAACTAACCATGGACATGAGTTGTCGATTAATAATGAGATCATATCATTAGGAGAATGATATGATGGACAGACCCAAACTAAGCGGAGCGATTAGATCGTGTCATCGTGTTCATCTTTGCGAAGCTTTTATTATGTCAAATATTGTATTCCTTAGACCATGAGATAATACAACTCCTTGGTATCGGAAGAAAGCTTTGAGGTCATCAAACGTCATCCTATGAGAGGGTGATCATAAAGGTGTCTCTCAGGTGATCGGAAAGTATCTGTTGGGTTGTATGTATCGAGATGGGATTTGTCCCTCCCAAGTCGGAGAGATATACTTCGGGCCCACTCGGTAATCGATATCAACACCGCTTGCAAGCATATGGTTAAGGAGTTAATCACAAAGTGATATCGGATTACGGAACAAGTAAAGTACTTGCTGTGAACGAGATTGAACTAGGTATGACGGTACCAACGATCAAATCTCGGGCAAGTAAAATATCGCGAGACGAAGGGAATATATATATGGGATTGATTGAATCCTGGCATCGTGGTTCATCCGATATGATCATCGATGAATGTGTGGGATTCAATATGGGTTTCCAGATCCCGCTGTTGATTACTGATAGAAGATCATGTCTGCATATTCTCGAACCCGAAGGGTCACACACTTAACGTGTCTCGACGCTAGGATAGATTGGATAATTGGTTTATGAGTTTTTGTTCTGAGTCTCGGATGGGATCCGGGACATCACGAGAGGTTCCGGAATGGTCCGGAGAATAAGATTCATATAAGGCAGTGCAGTTTTTGGAGTTCGGAATTGTTCCGGGTTAATCGGTATTGTACCGGAAGCTTCTAGAACCTTCCGGAAGGGGGCCAACATGGTCCCACCTGTCGGGAGGGGGCATGGGCCTATGAGGGAGTGCCTTGGCCGCATTGGGCCAGGGTCACAAGGCCCCATAGGGCCCAGCCGGCCAAACAAGGGGAAACCCTAGTTTGGAGCTTCTAGAAGGGGGGTTTCCTTGCCCCCCACTCCTCCCTCCTTTGGCCGCCGGCTTAGGCTTGGGGGAGGGGCTAGGGATGGCGCCCACCCCTCTATATATAGAGGGCTGGGGCGCACCCCCCCACACACACACCTTCCCCTCAAGCCTAGACGCCCTGCTGCCCTCCTCTCTCTCCCTCCCGACTGCGTGTAGGCGAAGCCCTGCTGCAGAAACTCTCCACCAATTGCACCGCGCTATCGTGTTGTAGATCCAATCCATCTTTCCACCATACTTGTTGGACCAAGGAAGGAGGAGACGTAGAGGTGCTGCACGTGTGCATCTCACGGAGGCATCGCCACTTGTGGTGCTAGATCGGATCGGACCGCGAGGAGGAGAAGCGAGTACGACTACATCACCCACGTTCCGACGAACGTTCCGCTGTGCGAATCTTCAAGGGTATGAAGATCTAATCCAATCTCTCTTGTTGTTTGCATCTCCTAGATTAGATCTTGGCTTCCCTCTGTTCGCATCCGTAGAAAATTTTGATTTACTATGCCGCGAAACTCTTCAGTGGTATCAGAGCTAGATCTATGCGTAGATGTGTTTCACGAGTAGAACGCAACATGGTTGTTGCGGGCGTTGATGTTTTCTGTTGCAAGCCTCTTGTTTGTGTTCTTCTTATGACGCGGGATAGTGAGATTGAAGCGGTCCAGGCCAACCTTACGCGACGTCGTTCGCGAGACCGGCTTCGCACTTGACGTGTGGCTTGTTCCACACATGCGGCTGGTGGATGCATGTTTCTCTCACTATAGTTGTCATGGGATTAACACCGGAGTTTGGCAACCATAATATCACCGTTGTGGCTTTCCGTAGGTAAGAATCGTTCTTAGCATGCTACTCCCATAAGCCACGTAAAACATGCAACAAGAAAGTAGAGGCGTCTAACTTGTTTTTGCAGGGAGTGTTTTCTGTGATATGGTATGGCCCAAGATGTGATGTGTATAATGTATGCGATGATCATGTTTTGTAATGTTCACGACTTGCATGTCGATGAGTACACAACCGGCAGGAGCCATATGGTTGTCTTTATAATTGTGTATGACCTGTGTGTCAACTTCTTATACGCCATGTAATAGTTTCACTTTATCGCTAAGTAGTTAGCAATAGTTGTAGTTGCTATTCGTGGTGGAGGCAATCATGGTGGAGTGATGGAGATCATGTCGGCACGCACAAGATGTAGATCATTGCGCGAAGATTGGCTATACCATGTCACATAAAGTTATATGCATGTGATGTTTATCCTTTTATGTATCTTATTATGCTTAGATCGCGACGGTAGCATTATAAGATGATTCCTCACTTAAAGATCAAGATAAAAACTGTGTTCTCCCCAAGTATGCACCATTGCGAAAGTTCGTCGTGTCCAAGCATCACGTGATGATCGGGTGCTATAGACTCTACATTCACATACAACGGGTGCAAGCCAGTTTTACACACGCGGAAATACCTGGGTCTAACTTGACGAGCCTAGCATGTACAGATATGGCCTCGGAACACATGAACCGAAAGGTTAAGCATGAGTCATATGAATGATATGATCGACACTTCGTTGTCCACCATTGAAACCACATCTCTTCTCGTGAAGATCGGATTAGGTGTGGTGAATTTGGATCGTGTTCACTAAACAACTTGAGGGATGTTGAATTTAGTGGGAGTTCATCTAGTAATTTGATTAAAAGTTGAACTAGTTATCATGAACATAGTCTAATTTGTACTTGCAAATATTGTAGATCAAATGGCTAAGTCCAACTTCAACTTCAACGTTTTTGCTGAGAAGGAAAAGCTTAGAAACAATGGGTCTAACTTCACCAATTGGTTCCGCAATCTGAGAATCATTCTCTCTGGCGGTCAAAAGGACTATGTCCTTGAGAATGTGTTAGGTGATGCCGCTGCTACTACTGCGCCGGCTGATGAGAAAGCTGTCTATCAGTCACGTAAAGATGATTATGGTGTGATTAAGAGCACCATGTTGTTTGCTATGGAATCGGACCTTCAAAATCGTTTTGAAGACTATCCCGGGCCCTTTGAGATTCTCGAGGAGCTGAAAACCATGTTTCAGACTCAGGCCCATTCTGAGAGATATGAGATCTCTGAGAAGTTCTTTAACTGCAAGATGGAGGAAGGGAGTTTCGTTAGTGAGCACGCCATTAAGATGTCGGACTACACTCAACGCCTTGAGCAACTGGACTGCAAGATTCCAGAGGAGCTCAAGATTGACAGGGTTCTGCAATCACTCCCTCCCAGCTACAAAAGTTTTGTAGTTACTCATAATCAGATTGGTTCCACTGATACGATCACCGAGCTCTTCGCAAAGCTGAAGGCTGTGGAAGTGGACATCAAAAAGGATAATCATGTGTTGATGGTCAACAAGCCCCCCACCTTCAAGAAAGGTAAGGGTGCAAAGAAGCCCTTCAAGAAAGGCGGCGGCAAGCGCATTGCCCCTGCTGAGAAGAAGCTCAAGTCTGGTCCTAAGCCGGACACTGAGTGCTTCTATTGCAAGGACAAGGGTCACTGGAAGCGCAACTGTCCGAAGTACTTAGCGGACAAGAAGGCTGGCACCATCAAAGGTATATTTGATATACATGTTATTGATGTTTTCCTTACTAGCCCTCGTTGTAGTGCCTGGGTATTTGATACTGGTTCAGTTGCTAATATTTGTAACTCGAAACAGGAGCTACGGAATAGACGGCGGCTTGCGAGGGATGAGGTGACGATGCGCGTTGGCAACGGATCAAGAGTTGATGTGATGGCCGACGGCACGCTCTCCTTAGTTTTACCTTCGGGATTAGTTTAAAACCTCAATAAATGTTATTATGTGCCTGCGTTGAGCATGAACATTATTTCTGGATCTTGTTTATTGCAAGACGGTTATTCATTTAAATCGGAGAATAATGGTTGTTCTATTTATATGAGTAACATCTTTTATGGTCATGCACCTATTGTGAATGGTTTATTTCTTCTAAATCTCGAAAGGGATAAAACACACATCCATAACATCGAGGCTAAGAGATGCAAAGTAGATAATGATAATACTACTTATTTGTGGCACTGTCGTCTAGGTCATATTGGTGTAAAGCGCATGAAGAAACTCCATTCTGATGGACTTTTGGGGTCTCTTGATTTTGAATCATTTGACACATGTGAACCATGCCTCATGGGCAAGATGATCAAAACCCCGTTCTCCGGTATGATGGAGCGAGCAACGGACTTGTTGGAAATCATACATACCGATGTATGCGGACCGATGAGTGTTTCGACGCACAGTGGATATCGCTATTTTCTCACTTTTACCGATGACTTAAGTAGATATGGGTATATCTATTTAATGAAACATAAATCTGAAACATTTGAAAAGTTCAAAGAATTTCAGAATGAAGTGGAGAACCATCGTAACAGAAACATTAAGTTTCTACGATCCGATCGTGGAGGTGAATATTTGAGTTATGATTTTCTCACGCATCTTAAAGCAAGCGGAATCGTTTCGCAACTCATGCCACCCGGAACACCACAGCGCAATGGTGTGTCTGAACGCCGAAATCGAACCCTATTAGTTATGGTCCGATCAATGATGTCTCTTATTGATTTGCCGTTATCATTTTGGGGTTATGCATTAGAAACCGCTGCATTCACTTTAAATAGGGCACCATCTAAATCCGTTGAGACGACACCGTATGAACTGTGGTTTGGTGCTAAACCTAAGTTGTCGTTTCTTAAAGTTTGGGGATGCGAGGCTTACGTCAAGAAGTTGATGTCGGACAAGCTCGAACCCAAAGCGGAGAAATGCGTCTTCATAGGATACCCTAAGGAAACTATTGGGTATACCTTCTATCACAGAACCGAAGGCAAAGTGTTTGTCGCAAAGAACGGTTCCTTTCTTGAGAAAGAGTTTCTCTCGAAAGAAGTGAGTGGGAGGAAAGTAGAGCTATACGAGGTTGTTGAACCTTCTCTTGAGTTGGAGAGTAGCGCAGCACCTGAAATTGTTCCAGTGCCGCCTGCACCAACAATAGAGGAAGCTAATGACAAGGATCATGAAGCTTCGGACGATGCTGCTACTGAACGTCGCAGGTCGACAAGGTCGCGTGCCCCTCCTGAGTGGTACGGAAACCCTGTCTTGACTGTCTTGTTAGTAGAAGACAGTGAACCTACGAACTATGAGGAAGCGATGATGAGCCCAGACTCTGAGAAATTGCTAGAAGCCATGAAATCCGAATTGGGATCCATGAGCGAAAACCAAGTATGGACTTTGGTGGACCCTCCTAGCGACCGAAAGGCCGTTGAGTGCAAATGGATCTTCAAGAAGAAAACGGACGTGGATGGTAATGTTACCGTCTATAAAGCACGGCTTGTCGCGAAAGGTTTTCGACAAGTTCAAGGTGTTGACTACGATGAGACTTTCTCTCCCGTAGCGATGTTTAAGTCCATTCGGATTTTATTAGCAATTGTTGCGTTTCATGATTATGAAATATGGCAGATGGATGTCAAGACTGCGTTCCTCAATGGCAACATTGATGAAGAGTTGTATATGATGCAACCCGAAGGTTTTGTCGATCCTAAGGATGCTGATAAAGTATGCAAACTTCAGCGTTCCATTTATGGACTAAAGCAAGCATCTCGGAGTTGGAACCTTTGTTTTAATCAAGTGATCAAGAGCTTTGGATTTGTTCCAAATTGCTACGAAGCTTGTATCTACAAGAAAGTGAGTGGGAGCTCGGTGACATTTCTGGTACTATATGTGGATGACATATTGATTATTGGAAATGACATTAACATGCTTAACGATGTGAAGAGTTATTTGAACAAGTGTTTTTCAATGAAAGACCTAGGTGAAGCTGCTTATATATTGGGCATCAAAATCTATAGAGATAGACAAAGACGCCTGATAGCTTTAAGCCAGAGTACATACCTAGACAAAGTTCTGAAAAGGTTCAGAATGGATAAGGCAAAGAAAGGTTCAGTGCCTATGTTGTTAGGTAAGATGTTGAGCAAGGCTTAGTGTCCAGCTACGATAAATGATAGGGAAGCTATGAGCAAAGTGCCTTATGCCTCGGCCATAGGTTCTATCATGTATGTCATGCTGTGTACTAGACCGAATGTGTCCAATGCTCTTAGTTTGACGAGTAGATATCAAAGTGATCCAGGAGTGGAACACTGACAGCCGTGAAGAACATCCTAAAGTACCTAAATAGGACTAAAGAAATGTTCTTAGTCTATGGGGGTGATGAACAGCTCGTCGTAAAAGGTTACGTCGACACTAGTTTCGACACCGACAAGGATGATTCTAAATCTCAGATAGGATACGTATATATTTTGAATGGAGGAGCTGTGAGCTGGAGAAGCTGCAAGCAAAGCATGATCGCGGGATCTACAGTAGAAGCGGAATACATGGCTGCTGCAGAAGCGTCAAGTGAAGGAGTTTGGATCAGGAACTTCATCACTGAGCTTGGCGTGGTTCCAAGTGCATTGGACCCACTAGAGATATTGTGTGACAACACTGGCGCCATAGCACTCGCTAAGGAACCAAGATATCATCCAAAGACCAAGCATATCAACCGCAAGTTTCATATAATACGAGATTATATAGCAGATGGAGATATGAAGATTAGCAAAGTACATACAGATCTGAATGTCGCGGATCCATTGACTAAACCTCTTCCACGTGTAAAACATGATCAGCACCTTAGTGCCATGGGTGTGAGATTGTTGCCAAATGTAAACTAGATTATTGACTCTAGTGCAAGTGGGAGACTGTTGGAATTATGCCCTAGAGGCAATAATAAAGATGTTATTATTATAATTCTTGTTCATGATAATGTTTATATTCCATGCTAGAATTGTATTAAGCGGAAACTTTAATACTTGTGTGGTTTGTGAACAACACCGTGTCCCTAGTACGCCTCTATGGACTAGCTCATTGATTAATGATGGTTAAGGTTTCCTAACCATGGACATGAGTTGTCGATTAATAATGAGATCATATCATTAGGAGAATGATATGATGGACAGACCCAAACTAAACGGAGCAATTAGATCGTGTCATCGTGTTCATCTTTGCGAAGCTTTTCTGATGTCAAATATTGTATTCCTTAGACCATGAGATAATACAACTCCCTGGTATCGGAAGAAAGCTTTGAGGTCATCAAACGTCATCCTATGAGAGGGTGATCATAAAGGTGTCTCTCAGGTGATCGGAAAGTATCTGTTGGGTTGTATGTATCGAGATGGGATTTGTCCCTCCCAAGTCAGAGAGATATACTTCGGGCCCACTCGGTAATCGATATCAACACCGCTTGCAAGCATATGGTTAAGGAGTTAATCACAAAGTGATATCGGATTACGGAACGAGTAAAGTACTTGTTGTGAACGAGATTGAACTAGGTATGACGGTACCGACGATCAAATCTCGGGCAAGTAAAATATCGCGAGACGAAGGGAATATATATATATATGGGATTGATTGATCATGGCATCGTGGTTCATCCGATATGATCATCGATGAATGTGTGGGAGTCAATATGGGTTTCCAGACCCCGCTGTTGATTATTGATAGAAGATCATGTCTGCATATTCTCGAACCCGAAGGGTCACACACTTAACGTGTCTTGACGCTAGGATAGATTGGATAATTGGTTTATGAGTTTTTGTTCGGAGTCTCGGATGGGATCCGGTACATCACGAGAGGTTCCGGAATAGTCCGGAGAATAAGATTCATATAAGGCAGTGCAGTTTTTGGAGTTCAGAATTGTTCCGGGTTAATCGGTATTGTACCAAAAGCTTCTAGAACCTTCTGGAAGGGGGCCAACGTGGTCCCACCTGTCGGGAGGGGGCATGGGCCTATGAGGGAGTGCCTTGGCCGCATTGGGCCAGGGGCACAAGGCCCCATAGGGCCCAGCCGTCCAAACAAGGGGAAGCCCTAGTTTGGAGCTTCTAGAAGGGGGGCGGGGTTTCCTTGCCCCCCACTCGTCCCCCCTTTGGCCGCCGGCCTAGTCTTGGGGGAGGGGCTAGGGCTGGCTCCCACCCCTCTATATATAGAGGTCTGGGGCGCACCCCCCCACACACACACACCTTCCCCTCAAGCCTAGTCGCCCTGCTGCCCTCCTCTCTCTCTCCCTCCCGACTGGGTGTATGCGAAGCCCTGCTACAGAAACTCTCCACCAATTGCACCGCGTCGTCGCGTTGTAGATCCAATCCATCTCTCCACCATACTTGCTGGACCAAGGAAGGAGGAGACGTCGAGGTGCTGCACGTGTGCATCTCACGGAGGCATCGCCACTTGTGGTGCTAGATCGGATCAGACCGCGAGGAGGAGAAGCGAGTACGACTACATCACCCACGTTCCGATGAACGTTCCGCTGTGCGAATCTTCAAGGGTATGAAGATCTAATCCAATCTCTCTCGTTGTTTGCATCTCCTAGATTAGATCTTGGCTTCCCTCTGTTCGCATCCGTAGAAAATTTTGATTTACTATGCCGCGAAACCCTTCAATCACTGCATGTTGTAGTCCGCAAGTCGTTGACATAATATTCACGGAGTACCATTTCGCAAATATCTTATCCCTGAGAGTGGTACAACAGAAACAATGCGGGTTCGCAACTTTTACATGTTCATTATAGTCATCCGAAATTATACAAATGATTCAAAATCCTCAGTCCATTGAGAACTTCGAATATTGAAATTCAATCTAACTAGCTTTGGTAGCAATGATATCACTAGAAGGAATGCCACTAGAGCTCAACAACTTATTTAAGTAAGTCTATGCTGCTCAGCTCATCTATACTATTCTAAAGACTACTCTTTTGTTTTCATGTCTTTATAGTCTACTCCATACTCTATACCGTAGTCTACTCTTTCAATGTCGAGCTCTTCGTCGTTACTGTGCATACTGCTTTCCTCTCTCTTGATATTCTCACAGTCTAGCAAAGGTTTAAGAACATAATTTGATTACAAGTGTATTTAGCAAGTTCTATAATTGGGTGTGTGTGATGTGTAACCATAGATCAAACATCTCGGTTTTCTTTTTTGTTCTCAAAATGGTTTCTTATCAAAGTTAGTTTTAATATAGAAAAACTATGTCTGTCAATTTTCAGGTTTGCTAGAACTTTCTTAAGTTCCTTTACACGCTACGTTCGCAATCCGTTCCTTATATAGGGAGTATCATGTTTTATACACTTTTAAGAGGTGCGCTATTTTTCTATAAACGTTCCTGGCCTTATTGTGGTAACACACTTTCTTAGGTGTCTGCCATGTTACCAAGTTTCTCCAAATCACACCGAGCTCTACCTAATTCCGTATACCTTCCTTTGCATCGAACCCGATCAACGACCGTTACTCAAATGATATCCTTTCCAATATACTAATTTATCATCTTGTAGCACAAGATGAGAGTGTTATGGGATCCCACCCACTGCAATTCCTCTAAGGAAATATAGCCCGACTTAGTCATCTGAAGTTGCATGAAACGAGCAAGAACTTATGAGTTGCTCTTATGAGTTGCTCATCACATTCCAAGATGTGTGGTCAACGTGGTTTGTACGGTGCCTTGAAATAACCGTCTATATGTGTTGTTTACACCTAAGTTTTTTGGTACAATGGAATATATTTCCACAACATATCACACTGTGATTTTCATTTACCTTCTACTCATAGATACATTTCATTCATAAAAAATATTTTTTTATGTAGAAACATTTGTGATACTTTCAAAAAAAGTATTTACAAAAATATAAGGTGTAAGTTGCAAGAGTTTTGAAAGGTTTAATTTGTCACTTCTATGTAAGATTAAACTTGCCCGATAACTATGAGATAATGCAGTTCGAAGGTTCAATTTGAGTCTTATCCTCTGGTTCTATAAATAGCAACTGTTGTCCGGTAAAGATAATATTTTGAACTAGGGGCGGAGCTGGGCCTGGTGCTACCCGGGCTATAGCACCGGTCCAGCTAAATAGCCCAAGGGTATTTATAGTATATTTTTCAGTCAAAATTGTCCAGCCCAAAGAAATAGCACCACCTAGCCCGTCCTAGCACCAGTGACAGTCAGCCCACAGGCCAAAGAAATCTGGTCGCTCACTCCCGCAGGCCTCCGGCGGTCTGGCCGTTCGTTGATCGCTAATGAATTAATTAGGCCACATCCAATCGATCGCAAAAGTCAACGAGCCAGCGACAGACTCCCAGATCGCTTTGGTTCATCTCTCCATCTCCGTCTCGGCATCCGGAAGCGGGCGGCAGGCCGGCAGTGGACGGCACCAGGCCACCAGGCACCAGCAGTCAACGGACGAAGGTGCTCAACTTCTGCTTTCCAGCGGCACTACGGCGGTACGGCCAGTTCTGACTACCAGTCTGCTGACTACGACAGTTCGCTTACTTCGCTAGGTATGATTTCCAATCTTCCATCAGGACTCGTTTCCATCCCCTAAATCTGTAATTTAGATTTGATATGTATTGTGGATTGGTTGCTTCTAAATTTCTAATTAGATTGTTTCAAATAATTCTGCCATTTCCTAGGATGAAGAAATATTACCCAAACAAAGATGCACCTAGTACTAGTTTAGCAACGCTGCCAACACTTAAAAGAGTCTGTATTGAACTTAACATGGATGACATTGTTGCTGATCCGGCTCTTTGAAAACCAATATATGAGTTTGATCCGAATATTAGAGATGAAGCTAAGAGAGCATATTTGTCTATAGGTCCATGTCAACCACGTGACCATGTTTTTCCACGGAAATTGCAAGGGAATCAAATGAGAGGATTTATAAAATCATGGTTTGACAGATTTGATTGGCTAGAATATAGTGTGCAAAAGGATGCAGCTTATTGCTTTTATTGTTATCTCTTTAGACCTCCAAGGATTGGTAATTGGTAAAATGATACGTTCACTAAAGATGGTTATGTTAATTTGAGACGAGGACTTGAAACTTTCAATGCTCATGTTGGAGGACCTGATAGTACACACAACAAGGCAAGAAAGTGCGCCGCTGATTTCAAAAATCAGAGACAAAGTGTGGCATATGTGTGGTCTGAGAAAAATGCGGAGAAAGAGGAGAAATATAAAGCTCGCTTGATTATTATTTTAGGTATTGTGAGGTTTCTTCTTTTGCAAGGTCTTGCTTTTTGTGGGCATGATGAATCCTCAAGCTCAAGCAATAAGGGAAACTTTCTAGAGATGTTGGAATGGTACAAAAATAAAGATCCCAAAGCTGCAAGTGTTCTTGGTGTAAATGCTCCCAAGAATTGTCAAATGATTGCTCCTAAAATACAGAAAGATTTAGTGAAAGCTTGTGCACACGAGACAAGGAATGTAATTATTTCTGAAGTGAAAGGGCGTCGGTTTGCGGTGCTTGTTGACGAGTCTCGTGATAAGTCAATAAAAGAGCAAATGACGGTGATCTTGAGGTATGTACCAACCTTCCTATCGATGTTTCAGTTCTATATTGTTGTCAAATACTGATCACTAATATATTTTTTCATGTAGGTATGTCAATGGTAAAGGTGAAGTGATTGAGAGGTTTCTCGGGATTAAGCATGTTTCTGATACTACTTCATCTTCTCTTAAGATAGCCTTGGATGCTATGTTTATCAAACATGGTTTATCTATTTCTCAGTTGCGAGGGCAAGGATATGATGGTGCCTCAAATATGAGAGGTCGGTTTCATGGGTTGCAGAAACGCATATTGGATGAAAATCCATATGCCTTTTATATACATTGTTTTGCTCATCAACTACAACTAGTGGTTGTTTCTGTTGCCAAGTGTTGTGCTTCCGTTGAGGATTTTTTCAATAATTGCACTATGTTTGTAACCACTGTTGGTGCTTCTTGTAAGAGAAAGATCAACTTCTCCAAGACCATCATGACAAACTTGTGGAGCAATTGGAGACTGGTGAAATCTTTCCAGGAAGAGGGAAAAACCAAGCCACTAGTCTTGCAAGGCCTGGTGACACACGGTGGGGTACATATCACAAAACTTTGGTTCGTCTTCAACTAATGTGGACCTCGGTATTGGAGGTATTGGAAATTATTTGTGAAGATGGAGAGAGCGAGCAAAGAACTAAAGCATCAGGTTTGATAGAAAGGAGGGAACACTTTGAATTTGTTCTTATAATGCATCTTATGATTAGAGTGTTGGGGAAGACCCAAGAATTGTCACAATGCTTACAAAAGAAAAATCAGAATATTGTTCGTGCTATTGGACTAATTGGGTCAGTGTTGACGAATATGAATGACATGAGGGGAAATGGTTGGGAAGAGATGTTTGAAGAAGTGAAGAACTTTTGTGTCAGTAGGAAAATTGTTGTGCCAAATATGGATGATACAATACCACTAAGAGGTCGTTCAAGGGGTCGAGGTGCGAAGTTAGTAAGTTACTATCATCATTTTCATCATGGAATTTTTAATGTTGTTCTTGACCAGATTCTAGTTGAGTTAAACCACCGCTTTGCTGAAAAATCAACTCAGTTGTTGAGATGTATTGCTTGCCTTGATCCTAAGAATTCTTTTGCTAACTTTGATGGAGACAAACTAATTGAACTTGCGAAGATTTATGCTGCTGATTTCTCGGACTATGAGTGCGTTACCTTAAGGGATCAACTTGCCACGTTTGTTGTTGATGTGAGAAGTGATGAAGAGTTTTCAAGGTGTAATGATCTTGGCAATCTTGCTGTGAAGATGGTTCAAACTGATAGACACACATGCTACCCTTTGGTGTATCGCCTCATTGAGCTTGCCTTGATTTTGTCGGTTGCCACCGCAACAGTTGAGCGGGCTTTCTCGGCTATGAATATTATCAAGACCGAGTTGAGGAATAAGATGAATGATTATTGGGTGGATCATAGCATGGTGTGCTACATTGAGCGAGGCATCTTTGCAGGCATTGAAGATGATATCATTTTGCGGCGTTTTCATGGTTACAATAATCGTGCATGTCAATTGCCTAAAGCGATTACTAGGACGTGAGCCGCTGGTATGTTATTTACTGTTGAGTTCATCTTTCATATCAATTATATATCATTCATATTCATGATGTTTGTTCTACAATCAACATTGTATATGCAGACTCATGACTCAAGTGGATTTATGGATGGTTCATGAATAATGTTGATGACATGCGAACTGCAGAGATATCTCACTATCTCGATGGTATTTCTAGAGATGCTGCAATAATTTGTGTTTTTTGTTCATCGGTTACTCAATTAGGTATTTATTATTTTGTCTATTGTAGAAATGCACTTTTACTGTTGTGAATTTTGGGTGATATCTGGTAGAATTTTTTTTCCTGCAATTAGTTAGCACCCCTCTTTTTTCGTTTCTGGATCCGCCACTGTTTTGAACGGAAATATGCCCTTGCCCTCGGTGGCTTTGCCGCTCACTTTGGGAGCTGCCCATCTAGATTCGATCAACCACTATGCTAATACTAGCTGAGGGTGCCTATATGCTGGATAACCATATAATAATTTACTGTCAGGCTGAGAGGGTGTGCAGTGTGTTACGACAACCAAGAAGACAGTCTAACTCTGACCACACGTAGCAGGACTTTTCATTGTGTAAGGAAACGAGACAGCAAGAATAGCTAATGCGCGGGATCCTGTTACGACATGACGAATTTGATACTCCATATTCCTGTTGATCCGAGGTTTTACATGCATAGTCTTGTGATATAGCATTGTATCCCATACTAACAAATACTTTAATCATAATCTAAATTAATTCAGAGTTCAAATCACTTTCGTGTGAAAAACAGAAATTGTTTTTCACATCGTTTCATGTTATTTAAGTAACTTAGGAAATGATTACATCCCTGAAAATAACATGTGAAATAAATTATCAGAGGTATATACTAGACATGAAAAATTCACACGAAATCATGAACACGGTGACACGAAATAAACAGTCTACGTGTGTCAAATACACCGTGCAAGGAAAAAGTAGCCCACCAGATACATTTAATACTCACATGCACACGGTGCGTGTGTCAGCAGAAAAAAGATAGCCATCAAGCAGGTGCATTTAGTATCATGTCCATTTAGTATTCAGGAAATAAAATCGACAACTTTGTTTCCTATAGCTGTTGGTTTCACCGAAACAAAATCAGGAAGTAAACTAAAAACAAAAATCATGCAGCGAACTAACCGTATGTAAAGTTGATAGCTTTGTTTTGTCTAACTGGTGTTTCATGTAGCTGGTGTTTCCACGGAACCAAAATCTTGAAGCAAACTAAAAATAAAAATCGCATGTAAAGTCAACAACTTTGCTTGTCTAGCTATTTCTTCCATAGTCAATAAATGCAATAACACAATATAAACAGTCTACATGTGTCATCCATCAAATAGAGACAAAAGTGTAACATCCCAAAAATATAAAACAATGATTATCAAACTCTAATCACTAAAATTAGGGTTAACAAAAACTTTGATTAACTAAAATCATATGAATGCATGTGTGAATGAGATGATTTGATAAATGCATGAATGAACTTGTGTGATTAACCTAAATAGCAAGAAATAGTTTAAAGGGGAAAATAACATCATATAAAACATTTCCACGCAGAAACAAATTAAGAGAAAATTAAAAACAAATCAAATAAAGCAAATGGTCAATTTTGTCAATCTTGCTCACTAGGTCACTTTGAGTGTTTCTAGTCCAAGATTTCAAACCTTTTCACCCCTTGCTAGAACAAGTAAAAGTGAATCAAAGCCCACCTTTCAAACTTACAGAAACATTTGGCAACCTCATTCAAATCACAATTCAAAATTGAATCTTTATCATATGTGAAGATCACACCTTTTCAAAAACCCACCAAACCAGTGCCCCATGACTAATCCAACTAACCAGACACTCCCTAGTATGTGCCTAGAAAACCCACCAAGTTTGAATCCAAAATTCAAATTTGAATCTCTTGCGGCCATTTTATCAAACACCTTGCAGATACAAGTCAAACAAACATCAAACACTATTGTGAGCAGTAAATTGGCCTAACTTGTTCCCTCTCTAGCTCACTCTACACTCTCAGTAGATGATCTAGCCCAATTAACAAGCCTTAGCATCACTGTGAGCTTGGCATAGCCATTAATGGTGACCATGCCGAGCCTCACCTTGCCACCCCATTGTCGACAGCAAGCTAGGAGCAGCACCAAGCCTAGCAAGCATGTATAGCAGGCACTCCACTGTCCACCGCCACTCCCTGTCCCAGCCCCGAGCACTGCCAGCCCCTGGACCACACGACAAGACCATGCCAAACCTCTCTGCGTGCGAGCCGAGAACGCGCCAGTGCGCCACCCTCGACCAGCACCCACAGACCGCGCGCCTCCCTCGCCGCGTGCGTGCGTGATCAACACCGCCCCAGCAACCCCGCATACATGCCCGTTGGCCACCGCGCGGACCACAGGCGCTGTGCGCCATTAAAATTCCCATCGGACCCGCCCAGTGCGTCGACGCGTTCCGACCGATCAGCACCGCCCCACGCCTTGCCACCACGCCGTTGAGCTTCGCCAGGGAGCACAGCACCTCCCCCTACCGTCGCCCATACCAATAGCACTCTGTGCCGTCGACCACGACGAGCTCAGCCCGCGCCCGTCGGTCCCCTTCAGCCACTATAAATAGAGGCCTCCACCGCTCGTTTTCTTCACACCAGTTCACTCCCCTCTCCCTCAGAACCACCCCACCTCACTATCGGAGCAAGGCGAGCATCGCATCGTTGGAATTTAGCCGGAGCCCGCCGCTGTTGGAGGAGAAGGGAGCCGTCGATTGGAGCCGCCCCAGGAGAAGCTGTCGGTACCAGGAGGATCACTGTCGTCGACTTCGTCGTTCGCCCCTGTCGCCGACCATCGCCGGAGACCCGTTGAGCCTCCCACGACCCCCACCTGCCGCGCTAGGGTTCTGTCTCGCTGGCGCTGCCCGACGTGGACGATGAACCAGAGCCGTTCGATTAGAACTAGATCCCACGGTCCACATTGCCCCGTACTACTTCGCCCCTCACCGTCTCACTGACGCGTGGGGACAATCACTTAACCATCCCGCGCGTGCGCTGTGTGTAGTGGCCCGGCCCAGTTAACCGTCCCGCGCGATCCGACAATTCAAATTTACTTTTTTCATTTAATTTCGAGCATAGTTCTATACATAGATTCAAAAATCAACCCAGCTCGATTCACTGAACCAAAAGGCATGAAACTAATTTTGTTATAAAGGTACTGAAATGCTTAATCCAAGACCGTTGGATTCAAACCAGTTGGATTTATAGATCAACCATGGTAAAAATAACAAGACAGAAGTTTTTCTGCATTCAAACATATTTCAAAATTCAACCATAAGAGCTTTTGAGTTGATTCCAACTCTCAAAAATCACATTTGATCATACCTTTCAGAATATATTAAAACATATGGGTTTACTTGCAGAGATAATGTTCAAGTAATAAAAGAATGCCACATAGGCATTTCTAGTCACTTTATTTAATTAAAATAAAAAGGTTAAACCTTATTAAATTGTGACACCACTTTAAATCACATTCCCATGTACTGAAATATATGGTGATGACATGTGTCAACATGATCCCATGTTTGAGTTGGAGAATATTAAATCTTAAGTAGTTTTTCAATGAGTAGAAATTACTTTTCTTAAATAAAATAAATGAGACAAGTGTTTTAATCCTTGTAATGATAGTGATGATGATAGATCACCTAGTGTGAACCTTTGTGTGATGATTAGCAGTAGTTAAGTATTGTTTGGTGATTGTGTACCTCGTATTTATTTATAGACGCTAGTATCGACCAAGGATATGAGGAGGAAGGAGGATACTACGAAGAAGAAGCCGAGGAGAACTTCAACCACTGCTCTGCACAAGGCAAGCTTATACTGACACTTAGCAAGTCAATACTTGCAAGCTATTAACTTAGCAAGCCTAATACTACCAGTTGAATGTGCAAGCTAACACTTGCCCTTATGAAAGTTAGATAACCTATGCAATGCACTAAGCATGCTTGGTTAGCCATATTTGATGATACCCAATCCTAATTTTACTTGCAAGCTTTCTACTTTATTTCTTTATCAAAGCTCTTACTTAGAGTTTACTTAAGTGAATTGTATATACTATAAAGATAATTGAAGGTTGCATAAAGAGAATAAAATTTGGCCTAAGCTAGATAATCTTGATGTCATCCTAAGGCATGAGATGAAACTTAGTTAAACTCCACTAGTTTACCACCCCTCATTAGTACTTACCCCCACTTGTAGATGCTAGTGCTAAGCATAAAACTTGATCAACTTTAGATGGGAATACTTGGTGGAAAATGGTTATGAAAACCTTGGAATGATGGATCATTCTATTGAGATGTTTTGACATGTGTTTTCCGAACACCAGATGATTTGGATGATGAAAATGTTAAGGCATGAGCCTTAGCCCTTTATAAAACTGATGGTTGTCTGGATGCGATACCATTCCAATTTTATCGTACAACCACAATACCCGAAGATTGGGTAGGGCTTGATTGGAAACTTATATACCTTAGTATTAGTTCCCTCGCGGCCAAGGTATGAGCTGGGGCTACCTTGTGAAGATTGTCCACCTGTGCAGTACCCAAGATGACCGTTGGTCATGGTTGGGAGGCCAAACTCACAGGAGAGGTGCTTATACTAGGGCGTGTAACTGAAAGGTTAGGATTGATTATCCGCATACTGAGTATGGTGAATTCAGGATTTGTTCCTGACGGATGTATCGAATGTTGTGGTGAAAGTGTACAATCTCTGCAGAGTGTCAAACTATTCGAATAGCCGCGTCCGCGGTTATGGACAGTTGGAGTGGCCATAATGTTCCCCCGTCAGATGTTTTCAAAATGACTTGTGAAATGAATTGAGACTTTGACTTGACCACAACAGGGTTGTGATATGAAATACAAGTTCCAGCTTAGGTGTTATAAACTTCAACTAGCTCTCTTGCTTCTGAACTTAGTAGAGATAAATCTGGCTTCTTGTAAAACAACCCTAGCGCTTAGTGTCCTATTACAAAAAACCCCTTCACTTGTTAGTATTAGTTTGCGAGTACTTAAAGAGTACTCATGGCTTTGTCCCTGGCTATTCCCATGGCCAGACTATGAAGAGGAGTACCTGGAGGATGGACCCTAGGAAGGTTACGACAACTAGGATCATCTCCCATCGTCAGCATTGCCTGTGACCCCGAAGATGGAGCTTCGCCTACGCTACCGTTATTATTACGTATTCCGCTTCTTGTGTTGTATTAAGACTGGATCATGAGATCCTTATTTGTATAAGACCTTATGTATGGTTTGTAATGGATGATGTACTGTGGTATCCAATTCTGTTATGTCTCGCAAAAATGGTAATCCTAGGATTGCGATGTATGGCATAACATGCATCTGGGATTAAAAATCCGGGTGTTGACACATCTCCCCCATGCTAATCGGTTGGCGTAGGTCGAGGTACCCCCCCTCACTGGGTGCTCGCTGTGCATCCGCGGTGGTTCTCTTCTTCCTCTCCGGCCCCGGTAAGCTAAGCTTATAGGCAAGTGACTTCCCTCTTCTCTCTCTCTCTCTCTCCAACAATTTCTACTACTGGTTTATCTGTTCTTGGGTTTCCTCTCTATCTGCTCCTAGTCATGGCTAGTTCTAAGGTTTCTAGAATGTTCTAGAGCATTCTATATGTTCTAAGTAGTTGATTATTATGCTTCTATTGGTTGACATGGTTACTAGTTCTAACTACTTGGTTTGTGTCTCTACTAAATGTATGCGTATGACACTTTCTTTAGTTATAGTTGACACTTTTGTCAATTAAGTTGTTTCTAGGGTTTTTAGTGTTGATCTTGAACTTGTTTAGATTTAGGGTGATGTCTATGTTTCTTCTAGGTTTAGTTAGGTATTGGTCCATGTATTTCTATTATCAATACTTTACATAAGCATGTCTAACTACAATTATTGTACACTGTGAATATCTGGAACCGTATCCTAGTGTTGTCAACTATTGGGATGTTGCTTTGTTACTATGGTGGTCAAAATCCATAACTCAAGCATATTTTTTATGTTTAGTTGTTTACTTAGTGGCATTTGCTAATGTATTAATGATTTTGTTTGTTACTATGCCATTAATCATAGCTTGTATTCTTATATGTGTATTCATGGTTATCCTAGGGCTAATGTTTACTTGTTTTTCCTGAACCTTTGGTTCAGTATTACTGTAAGTATGTTGCTAAGACATTGTTTAATTCCTTATGTACGTGCATTAATATATTTAGATCTTCTTCTCTACCTTTTCTTCCCTAGGTGATCTTGTGATCTTATCTAGGGAAGGAAATGTAGATGTCAAGATGTAGTTCTTCCTACAATTATCTATGGTTTGATTTCTAGTTTTTGCCAGAATAGCTAGATGGCATGGCACTATGGTGTTCTCCATTAATGGAGATGCACAGATGCTAGCCCTAGCTAGCCTGTGTGCATTCTCAGCTACTACACACACACACTATCTCTAATCCTATGTTATAGTTCAGCTATAAACCTTTCAAGATTCAAAAGTGGGTCTGAGGAAGATCTGATGCAGTTCTTCCTTCACCTTGCTCCTGTTCTTGCTCCTTTCTCCCCTCTAGATCTATCTTTCTCTCTCACTAGTGAGTGTGGAAAGCTCTTTCTCCTCTATGTCAACCTCTGGTCTGAGAGTGATTCTTATGAGTCGTGGTCTGATGATTTGTGAGGGTTGGGGTTGGGTCTTGGCTGCTATTTATAGTGTTCTGGGGTTCATGTGGTGATACTTGCATTTTGTATCATCATAATAGCACCATGTAGGACTATTTATATTGTTATTGGCATTGATATATCATTGTTTATGCAAATTTTAGATGATTTATTTGACTTTCCTACAAAGTCTCTTGTTTTGGTATTTAATTTCTAAGAGGTAGAAAAACTCTTTTTCGTACTTTGCTGTTTTAGAAAGTTTCTGCATACCAATCAATTCAAAGAAAAATAGCACGAAAGTTTTTCAACACTAGAAGGGCAATGGGCCTTTGAAGCATGCAAGGGGAGCCACGTGGGCCGAATGAGGCCTGGTGGGATGGGCCCACATGCAGACCGCGCCACCTAGGCCCATTTGGGCCTAGAGCGTTGCCTCAGCTTCCCCTTTTGATAGACGGCATCGTATCGCCGAAAACCTACGTCATATTTTTCCCACGATTTACAGAGGCGGCGATGGAGACAAGAATCTTCTCCTACTCTCGGAGAGGCCAGATCCCGCTGCTCTGAGGCCTCCGAAGAGGGAGAAATGGAAGCCATCGTCATCTCCCGGATCTTACAGTGAATCGCCCTCAACGTATGGCGCCTTCGTTTAGCAAAAAAAATTGGGAAGATTGCTTGCATGCATATATTTGCTTTTGTCGAAGCGATGAGAGACGCATAAGTATTGGTCTGCATGAAGAATTGGTCCATTGTAGAGCACAAGATGACACGTCGTGATCTATATAAAAAGATAAATTCTATATTTATGATATTTGGAGGCAGAGAGATGCAAGTGGATCATTATCAGGTACCTTTTACCCTCTTTTGTGTAAAAAGATAAACTAACGTTTTAATGACATCATCATTTTGAAAAAGTTAGTTATTTTTTGCAAAACGAATTGACTTCTTCAAAACAAACTAACTTTTGCAACGACGCCGTCATTTACCAAAATATGAAATTGGTATTTTGAAGCTACAAAATATTTTAGGTTTATAAAGGTAATGTATCTAGACACTTTTTAGTGCGTAGATTTGAAGTGAACCTCTCCAAATCTACACACTAAAAGACGTCTAGATATATTATCTTCATAAAGCTAAAATATCTTGTATTATAAAAGGAGGGAGTATACCACAAGCCAACAAAACCTCAGCGAGAAATACTTTGTATTCTAAACCTAGTGAAGCGTTATGCAGGTTCTATCTGAAGTGTTGTCTGAAAAAACTGAAGATAACCAGCTGCAGTTAACCGAATATTCAGAGGTGACAGAACGACTGTCTGTCGAACTTAATTTTTTATCAAACAATCACCTTCGAAAACTTAATATTCAGGAGCTGACATAACAGGGAGGTCTGTCGAAATTCGAAAAGCAGGACGTCAGAATAGCGCGCTGGTTTTCACATTCGTTCTCAAGCTGGATACGACTAAGAAAGCAGAGATACACCTTCAGTGCAAACGTATCTCTTGTTTTGGTGATGAAATTAGTAAGATACAAATTAAAATAATGTTTTGGTGATCTATTTTAGCCTACCAAAACATCTTACAATATGGAACGGAGGAAGTACATCATGCTCAATTTGAGACATCACCTAGCAATTACATACAAGGACAAGCCAAAATCTACAGATAAACACACTACTCTGCAATTTCGCTACAACAAGTTAACATCATTTACGGTTGCAAGGAAGGATATTTTCTACCAGTACTTCAGCATTTACATGGATCCATCAACTGTGCGTTCTTCCACATAGCTAGTGGAACTCTGAATACGTTCTTCTTCTTGGGCGTTTCGGCCGCTGCGATGAACTTGATCTGAGGCACGTTCCTGCTATTTGGTGTAGCTGGTGGCATGATCGTGATCCGCCTCGCTTTCTTGATTTCTGGTGTCGCCGGTGGGATGATCTTCTTCGGTGTCGCCGGTGGAGTGATCTTGATCCGCACCACGTTCTTCTTCTTCTTCTCCGGCGTCGCAAGCGTGTCGATGTCAGGCAACAACCACGGGAGCCGGAGCGCGGCGGCCGCGGTCAGCCGCTTGTCGGGGTTGCACTCAAGAAGCCCCTTCAAGACTTGGAACCCGTCCTCTGACAACATGCCTGGGTGGAACAGCTCCCCAAGCGTGCTACTGTTCTCCCGCGCCTGGAACGATGGCGGCACTTCGTGGGCGAGCGGCAGCGACGCTAACTCCGGCCACGTCCTGTCATCCGGCGAGCCAAGCACTCCGAAGATGGTCCTGAGCTGGTCGATCTGCTTCTCGCCCCGTGTCGCGCCCTTGGAATCGAACAGCCTCTTGCCGCTGAGCATCTCGGCCATGACCCTCCTTGTCGAAGTGTTAAACTAGATTGTCACTTGTTTAAGTTGAGAGATATTCCTTATCTCATTGTCTACTACTTTATGTGTGCTTTTTGGTCTACAAACCAACGTATTATGCCGTAATTGTGATGTGATAAATGTCTATTTTCGTATTGTATCCGTTCCGTATCCGCTCCGTATTCTCCGGTGATTTCCGCTTTCATTTTCGTTTTGGGGGTTTTCGATTTCATTTCCGATGTCGGGGCATGGCAGGCGGAAAGGAAAACGTAAAGCATGTTCTCGTCCATTTTCAACCCCTAGAAAAGCACTTCTAGTGTGCACGATATTTTTTTCCATACGACTCCAAATGAGTCGGGTTCCATTATCAAGACGACAACATAACATATGTCTTTAATAACTTACATCCTAAAACGAGCGAAAATAACCAAAACAAGTACCAGTAGCGACTCCCGACAGGGAACAAAGATAAAACACCAACAACAGCAAACCAAAGCTAACCAGACTTCCAGCGACAACACAACAACCAACAACAACAAAACAAGGTTCCATACAATAGAGACACACAGTCACTCGGTCCCCGTCCTCCACTTCACCATTCTTGATGCGAAGTGTCTCAGCCTGTGAAATTATTCTTATGAGACCTGGCCGCTTCATGCACACGCGCGACGCCATCTGTTTAGTCCCAGACCCAACCATACCCAACCGTTACTTTCTGAGACCCAAACCAAGCCAAACTTTTCAAGCAGAAAACCAAACTGTTTGACCTGGTTAATAAAAAACCATTGCCAGGTTTACATATAGGCCCCGCTTGTTTCGCTGTTTCGGTTACGGGGAGATCCGAAAATTACGGAGATACGAAGGATTTAGACGGACGTCAATTGGTCCGTAAAACTTACGTTCTAAAATCCAGCTAACTAAGCGGAGCCTAAGTCCCACAATTTTTCACTCCTCGGATCAAAACCTGACGGTGGAACTAAACAGTGGGAAGTGATCAGTTTGTGACGTATCTATTGCAGTCATCCATCCATCTACTACTATTCTACTGCAATTCATTCAATACACCAAAAAGATATACAACTACCCAGTTAACTGTTAGATATTATATATCCCCAGTCTGGCCATCCAGGATAGATCGTCAGCAGACTTATCTGCACGCAGGGCTGAGAAAGACACTTCCATTTTTTTTGCATCCTAAGGTAGCCAGGCAGGATCATAGTATTCGTTCCAAACTGGAGCCGTGCAAAAAATAAGTGGACCAGCACCACATCACACATTTATGGGGACTATAAACAGAGTACTATCATTTACTGCATGTCAACAACTGAACATGATAACATATGTCCATTGCTTTCAAAAGAGACATATACAAGTAGAGGGAAGGCCAAAACCACTTCACACTACTAAAACGTCGATTCATATATAAACATTAAGAGAGATATGTTATTAGCTGTGCTCAAGTTAACCTGTACAGCAACTAAACACAAAAAGGCTCTGATGAGCATGGACTCGATTTTGAGATTGGATATCTGGATTACTGGGAGCCGAGTTCAACAATAGCAGTTCTGCCAGTCAGTGGAAGAATCAGACAAGCTATGCTAGATGCCGAAGAGAGACCTCCTGATCAAACCCAAGGTAGCAATCTGACACCACAATCAGCTTCGTCTCCTGAAAGAGGATTCCCTCATCAAAACATTTAAAACTTCACAAAAGCAGCAGGTCATTGTCTAGGCACGAATGTGAAGATAAATCAGGAGCTCAGACAGATATGATGTATACAACTTAGTCAGAACATGGAAATCATATGATTCTTCACTGAAAAAAAAACTGTCACACATAATGCTCGGTGCAAGTTTAGACAGCAATCTGACAGAATCCACCAAGAGCTATGGACATACTAGGTCTGCGTATTTTTCAGATTTCAACATTTATATAGAAACCTGAAGCACTACAAACCTCCATTCTGTTTTCTAACAGTAAGCAACAAAAGTAATGGCAACAGCAAAAAGGCAGTGTAATATATTGGCCATTTCGTGTTGGCTCAAGCATACTGAAGGCTCACATTTAGTTTGGTACTCAATTATTGTTGATTAAGTAAAATTTTAGAAAGACCTCGGGCACAAACATCAAGTTACTTAAGAGCAGAACAAAACATTTGTATTGAGGTTCGCTTAGCAAACTTTATTCACATGTGGGAGGCATTATTACCTGGGCATTGAAGATTTTTGGCAATTCCATGCGAGTGTTAAGCACACGATCTGCAAAACTTATTCTCTTCAGACCATATAGCTCTGAGCTGGTAACATTCCCCAGGACCAACCACCACGCTTCTTGTTTCACCTGCATAAAACAGCATGGAAATGCTAAATTCAAAATGGCATTTTTGAAACTTCACGAACATTCATCGATTAAAAAAGTCCAAAGGCAATATTACACTGAAGAGGATTACCCACATTGGAGCTAATGTAGTTACAGTCAATTATTATCAAACAAAAATTGTGTGCACAACAAGTATGAGAAACAGTTTCTTAGGCCACCAGTGAAGTTTTGTTGGGGGATTTAGAGGAAAATGGTCTTGATGCAATTTTACAGTTACTAACCTTGGGGAATTTAGAGGAAAATGCTCTTGATGACCGCCGTGAATTTTTTATTTGCATTCTGATGTTCAACATTGGAGGCTTTGACTGCTCCTTAACTTCATTCTGCAACTTAACATTTACATCGAGGCGAGGGAAATGTTGCAGATCCTGCATAATGCAAACATAATATTCAAAGTATGGTTGTCATTTCCATCTGGGATTATGAGCCTACTATGCCAATGACACAGATGACAAACTATCCAGTGATACAAGTTGTAAAGGTGTCTCCTAAATTCAAGTCGTACAGAAAAACTGAAAACAATAGAAGGGTGACTTGCAGCACACTACATGAAAACCTAAGTTTTCTACTCCATATAACACTTTTGTTCCATATGTTTGTCGCTACAATATGATCATGAAGTTAGAAACTCTTGGGGACACAAAGCATAAGCGGCTGAGCCTAACAAAAATAATATTCTCACTAAATTTGAATAGCATAGCACTTCTTTTTCATTCTCAAAAACATTAAGAACAACATAATCTTAGGGTAGTTGTGGTTTCACAAGAATCAACTTCAGATTAGAGAAAAATGGACCTCTTCTGTTTGTATTTCCACTTAGACTGCGAGGACAAGAAGCAGGGCAAAGGTAGGCATAAGATAAGTACTGCTAACCACCTATCTAAGATCACTAGGAAAATAAATTGTTCTTCAAAAGAGTGTCCCCCAAAGGCGGTGTGATCGAACTCCAAAGTAGTACCTGATACAGCTCTGTTTCAGCAAACGGTTGAAGCAGTTTACGTAATTCTTCACGGGAACGATCTAGCAAGCTTGGAATTGTTGAAAATCCTCTACCTTTCAGATGCTCTAGAAGATTATCGTTCATGGATGGTAACATCCGGAGTGATGAATCTCTCTCAAACCAGAGACCCTGGTAAAGATAAATGTCCAATTGAGAAAAATATAGCTATTTTGGAGTTCTGGTAGTAGTACAATGTGATCCTTCCGTACAGGACTTAACTACCACAAATCATTAAAACGAAAAAAAAATGAATCTACAGAAATTACCTGTATGATCATTTGTAAGAGATGCATACAAGTCAATGCGCTTGAAAGCCATCCACTGTTGGCACAAACATCAATCATAGCCTGTATAATACGTATGCTCTGATCAAGAATTGACTTCAAGTCGGTGATATAGTCACTAATTGGTAATTCTGCTCTGGAGAAGTGTGCCTGCAAGACAGAAATAAAAAGGGAAAGGTCCTTAGAACCTCGTTGTACATTGTCAAAACGGAAATGCTGGTAATAAAGTGCACAGTATTCAAATCATGGGTTTAACTCCCTTACCTGGAAGAGTAGATTAGCCTTAACATGTGGGTCATCGAGGCGGTGCTGGTCAACTGAATAAGGGACCTTCTCGCAGAGTGCTCGATTCAAGTTATCCTGAACCAGGAGATCCATTCAAATTTAGGGTATTATACTAAGATGTAAAGATCACAATATTTTTATGTGCTGGATGTATAGCAGTTTTCCACCTCCAACAAAGTACACAATTGACTACAAAAAAAATAAAAAATGGCCTATTCTTTGCATAGCAAAATTGGCTACAAGAGACTCTAAATTCGTCACATTTGCTCTGCCACACTCTAAATTTGAGGCTTTCCTGAGACTCACTTGCCACCACATACCACACCATTATTATAGTATTATTTGACTTAGGGAGAGACCACATGAAAGTTATTTTATGCCATTGTGTGTGTTGTGAACTGCTAACAACTTGGGTACATCTAGTGTTAAGCTGTACCATGTGTCATGTTTTCTGGCCATTCTGGTAGGCCGTGGCAGAATATTTGCATCAGATGAATTTTCTTTTATCACAACTGGACGTTTTGGGGCTATCATGCTGTGAAGTTCAGTACACACAAGGGCTAAAGAGGGATTTCACCTACCTACCTCCCAATGGTATATCCTACGCCAGCTCCATGGATTCTCCTCAAATTGCAAACTCAAAAGTGTTGTGCACATGGTTGTGATGCATCATACCATTGAAAACCTATCTATCTGGTATATACATGCAGATGTGCACCTCTAGTCTCCCTGTCTCTCTATCTCTCTTGTTCATTTCACAGAACCAAATACACAAAATTATTGCGATGCAGAGCAAATGCCGTGGATTTAGAACATCTTATAGCATTTTTTTCCTTTTAATTCCATGTCAAGGACTGATAGGATTTGTCGAAGTACTACAATACGTGTTCGATCATTCTATAAAAATGGGAGTGATTGGTTATTGGAATAGAAGGGGTGATAGGGAAAAATACCTCATTGTGACGCACAGGAAGCTCGTCAAATTCAGCTGCAGCCGATAGTATGTGCACAAAGGCCTACAAAGTAGTCAGAGCTCTTAATTATCTACCTATCCAAATCGACTGGCACTACAAGTAAAGTGAAATAAAGAATTTCCAAGCACATCCATTTTACTTACTTCCAGTGATGTATTGGGACCAATATTTGACCCAAACATTGAGACAGTAAGGTAACTAAGGTAATATTGTGAAGCTATTTTCCCCAAAATCAAGGACTGCACAGAATGGTCATCCACTTTTATGCATCCACTGTCTTCGAGATCTTCAAATGTAGTTTCCACTAACCTGTTTATACAAAATGGGATAGACAGTATGTCATGTGATGTTAAAGCTAGTGGTAGGACTAAGCTTGAAGTTATCATTTTATCACCTCGAGAGGTAAGAATTCAAGGTATATGTTTCAGTATCTTCCAATCCATAGTACGATGGGTTAACAACCTGCCATACAGAAATTGCAATAAGTTGCATTTAAGGATGCAATGAAGCACTTGTATCATAGGATCTGAATAAATATTTTCATTTCATTTTAGCTTAATATTTTAAAGGGCAGATGCAACAGGTTTTCACCAATATGATAATAAGACAGCTGTATATATTGCTACATGTGTACGTTAATTGTAAAGTATTATCCATAATAGTTATGGTTTGGGCAGTGAAAAAAATACAGCCTCAATAGTGGATAAATAAATAAAAATTAATTTAGAACAATGAAAAAAATATCTGAAGTCGTGTAAGACGTGCATCTGTACATAACTTTTGCCAGTTGATTATAAGTTACAAGAACATAGTTAGGAAAGAGAGCAAGATAAATACCAGCCTGCGATATAGGTAAGTCCAGGTAAGATAAATAATTGCCTCCTCCTTATTACCAATTGTGCTAGAAACAATCTCTGCATTTATGTGATCATGCAAGTGCTCCCTCAGATTACTTTCAACGGGGAACGGTTCATACAGGAACTGAAAATATTACAATAATGCGCGTTAAACTCAAGATGAAAATGCATCGAACTGTTTGTTAGGTAGACAGATTAGCATATAGACAAAGCAACATGCAACCTTCTTATAGAAGCTCTTTTTTGGTTCATGAACAAGAATAACAGCTTTGCCATGTTGGTCATACTGTGGCCGGCCTGCACGACCCATCATTTGCAGAATATCTGTAATAACATAATCAACATATCTTTTTGTTTTCCCATCATAGTATTCAGTACCCTACAAAAAAAAATGGAATGAGTGCTCAAGCAAAGGACCATTCAAGATGACGAAAAATGGAAGCATTGTGTCACCTTGATTATGACCAGGTGAGCTGGAAGATTGACACCCCAAGCCAGTGTGCTAGTACATACCAGTACCTGAAAAAAAAATTACGCTTTGCTCAAGTATGTGATTAGGTGGTCCTAAAAGAGACTGCGGTAACCATACTGGAAGTAAAGAAGAACATGCTAGCAGGAAATTCAGTTACCAAAGAGCACACCTGAATCTTGTTGTTTGAAAAGAGTTCCTCGACCAAGGATCTATCTCTATCATTTAGACCCGCATGATGCAGACCTATTCCAAACTGAAGCGTGTGTCTCAAATTATTATCAGTGACTTGTGAAAGAACCATGTCTAGAGAGTTATCTTCTATGCTGAGGAACTGCCTTGGTTTCTCATCAGATGCCGCAAGCTGTGATATAGAATAAAGGAGGTGAGAAAACATATAAGATAGCAGCTATTACATACTAATATACTTGCTTAGTGCCAAAAAACCAAACCAGCATTTTACCTGAATGAGATCAAGAGCTGTAAGTCTCGTCTGTCGACGTGACGACACAAAAATGAGAACTGGTTTATCAGGTGAATGGGTGCATATGGCTGCATATGCTGGTTTATTCATGCTATTCATTCTCGGGCAGTAAAACTTCCCAGGATATCCCTGTTTGTGGGAAAAAAAGGCAATATGAAGTTATGATATGCAAACTGCAAAAGCTTTTCCAAGCTGTGCTAAATCAAAACATGTACTCCCTCCGTCCCAAAATAGATGTCTCACATTTGTCAAAATTTAGACGAACCTAGACACTATTTAGTATATAGATTCATCCAAATTTTGACAAATCTGAGACATCTATTTTGGGACGGAGGGAGTAACAAACAAATAAATAATTGGCTATCCACGAAATAGGGAACTGGAAATAGTTCCTCTCTCTCTAAAGTAACAGATAACTAACGATTACATTGGGAAAAAAGGAAAGCCATCCAAGAATGCACAAGAGCTGATAAATAGTCTGTTGATTAGAAATATATTTCAAGAAAGTAATGGCCGTGTGCATCTTCTTGGCGAAAGCTAAGCCATGCCATCATGAAAGTGACTACTGGAGAATATGGCAATTAGTTATGTTACTGAACCACACAAGAGATTTAAGGCAACAACTGAAATCCCACTTACCTGAATATGTACTTCAAGAGGTACGGGCCTCACACTAGGCTTGAAATTAAATAGACCATCATCTCTGACGCCCAACCAATCAGCCAAGTCACTGAAGTATTGTGATAAATACAAGCAGTCAGCCAATAGAGGAATAGTGTTCCAGTCACTATGTCAGGGTTTAAATACACACATTAATAAAACAAAATAGTGTTACATGATAAGCCTAATTCTGCACTGAGCCTGGGCTCAAGTTGAAGTGATATATGCATGCGCATCGCATGCTCCAAGGTGGAAAAAACACAGATGTACATATCATATAAAAACATGTGTACTAGCAAAATACTGTACAAAAAAATTGTATTTCTGTGCTCTACCTATATTAGTCATTCATCACTCATCTATTTTGTACAGCTCCCAAATGGACATGCATTCTACTATTCTTTTGGCTATTATGCATGTTTTTGCACAATGTAAACCCACAAAAAAATGAAAATATTTATTAAAACCTTAAACATCACTTCTAAATTGATAGGAGCATACAAAACGTGTGTCCCACGTATTCCTGACATTCATGTCATGGGGTTTTCTTTAATAAGTTTAACACTTCAAACTAATCAATCAGGATTCTAATAACCAGGGGTAACTAGCCACTGGCCATTGTTAGAGAGAAAACTAGCCACTTGCCAGATACAATTTACCACTGGTGCATGTACGACAGCATGACATAGCTGCTGCATGGGAAAATCCCTAAAGTAAATACCCATGAAGCACATAGACAGCTCTTCAAATCTATTGAGTAGATAAGGATATTCTGATGTAATAGTGAATAGAGGGAATTGCAAGCCAAAGCTTCTCTGAAACATACCGAGCATTGGCTAATGCTGTTGATAAACCAACAAAGCGAATTGAACGTTCCGTTTGTGATGATATGTATCGCATTCTTGATACGATGACCTGAAATCAGAAGCTCCGCAATCGTAAAAAATTGTGAAAAATAAATCTCCAAAGAAGAATAAACACAACAGGCCAAATGGTATCAAGGTGAATCAATGCAAAAGACATGTTATACAATGTTGAGATTAGTAAAAGTAAATGAAGTTACTTTAGAGGCAATAAGATATGTTAAAATCTCAACATGAGTCGAGCCCATAGGATGTATAGTGTAATTTCAGTTGCATTTATCAAGTTGTGGTTCCAGAATTGATACCTCAAGAATAGGCCCACGATCCGCTCCAAGAAGATGTATCTCGTCTAATATCATGAGTCCAACCTAGCAGCAAGCTTAACAGGTTATTACTAAGTTAAAATAGATATATATTACATGTAATCTACAGAAATGAAGCAAAATAGAAAATAGCTACAAACAATCTAGACCTTCATAACATAGCTTCTACTGTGCCAACTGCGACTAATCCCATCCCACTTTTCAGGGGTAGAAATTATGATATCAGCTGATAATAGGGCCACCATATCTGGTGTAAAGTCACCAGTCATCTCAACCTGCAACAGCATAACTTCAGTAAAACCATGCAGTATGCACATTGATGTGGCGGAAAAGAAGATGGAATGCTACATACCATTTTCTTCCCAAGCTGAGTGACAAGCCGTTTTCTCCAATCATTCATTCGTTCTCGCACTATAGCCTTTAGAGGAGCAATGTAAACTACCTAAAAAGGTGTCAAAACAAATCAATGCCACAAACAATCTTAGATCTACACAGGAGATTAATAAACAAACCTTCATGTCTGGCTGAGTGTTAAAAAGATGAAGCATTGCTAGTTCTGCAGAAATCGTCTTGCCACTCCCTGTTGGAGCTCCCAGGAGTACATTGGTATCAGTATGATAAAGAACATGGAAAGCCTGGAAAAGAAAAGCATCAGGACAGCAAGTATAAGAGGAAAGGTTGTGTGCATCAACCGATGCAGAGGCCGGGGTTATACTCCCCTTTTCGAGAGAAAAAAAGCAAGTATAAGAGGAAAATATACGTTAAGCTGAAATCCACAGGCATAAAAACAGTGCATGCAGCCACCATCATACAGCAAAAAAAAACAGCATTTGTCCACTTATAGCCAGTAGAAACAGATTGATAATTGCTAGACCAATCTTGAATTGAAGAATCAAATACATTTAACTAGAATGTTATGTAGTGTATTACACTAAGTATTAGCATGCTGACATGGCATGGACAGCCAAAGCAAAAAATAAATGGAATCCAAAATGTACCTGTGTTTGTATCGGATTGAAATGGGTAAATCTGTATAAATCTTCATACGCTCTGTTGCCAAGAGCGCTCAGTGGAAGAGGCTTCAAGTCCAAAAGTTCAGTGTGTGTTATTTGTGTCTGCAGGAAACACATGCAGAATTCAGCATATGATAGTCAGATGTAAACAATGTAAGCTATTACTAATTCACCTGGGGCAAGGTAAGATTGTGAAAAGAGACGGTAAAGAGTGATTCTGCATGCAACCAGGAGTCTGATATGGCTCGGATATAGTATTGTGGCGGATGAGGCTCAAAGATCGGTATATTAAAAGATATTTTTGTAGGTGTTCCTCTTGCCATTTTCTTTGTCAGTGTGAAGAGCTCTGAATGGTAAATAGTATCATTTTCAGAATCCTGCAACAAAAATGTCATTGTTAGAAAAAATACGTTGGTCCTTATCAGTTGCTGGTACACACTATCACACATTTATACATGCTCCAATAGTTAACCAACTTGACACCGGATGATACAATTTAAAACTGAGAAACCATAAATGGCACCAGTTATAGGATTTGATTTCCTGTACAGTTATTAATGCAACTGCATGCAAAATGCAGCTGATTTATTAAGTTCCCAAAATGATGAAGACATGTATAGTTGTATGTCTATCTCTACAGTTACTATTCTCTAAATAGCCTCAGCCATCCGTTATGCATAAGTGGCATCCTCAAATTAATTAAACCAAACAACTATAAATACACTACCTTAGTCCATACTATACATCAATTTTCTGATTTTGCTACATTTCCAAAATGATTTAGTGTCATGTGCATAAACGAAATGCAAATTAACACACCTCCACAATAATCAACCATCGTTGTGACATGCCATGATGACGATCCTTCCACGCAAATTCAGGAGTTATAAGCAGGTCCACCTAGAAATTATCATAGTAATCGCACAAGATATTAACTCATAAATAATTAATGAACTAATTTGAGAGAGAAAATCAGACTTAAGTTGGCCCAGGGTCTTACTTTAAGAACAGTCCTGGTGATCGGACTAACAGAAGCAGATAAGTTGACATGTGGAAAGTATCCAAGGTACTGCTTAACCAACTTCAGAAGAAAAATAAGGATGTCAACTTTATCAGGTAGTCACTAGATCAAAATATTGAATTGACCATTACACGACTTGTTAAGTCTACACATACCCTTCCCTGATGAGAAAAACGAATCAGAGCTCCAATGTCATTTTCCTCCATCTCATAAAGACGATCCAGGTCCACATTTCTTTCCTCGAGTTTCCACAATATCTAGTTCAGAATGTATGAATTATATTTCAGAAACTAGTGAAACACAACAAGGTACAAAAAGATCATGACAAATAGCAACCTCAGGAGAAAGGTCCCTATCGAACTGCCTAAGTGGATGGAGGTGTGGCCATATTTTGCGATCCACAGCCTTGCAATATTCTAATAATAAGGATGTCATCTCAGACCACCCCCTACGCAGACAAATCTCAAATAACGCCCTCATAATCCGAGCCAAGCTTTGACTAATGTATTGGGCATCGGAGTGTAAGGAGGAGCTGTCAACTGAGGCACGGGAAATATAAACCTGAAAATGGATCAAATTCCTCAACTTAGGAATGTTAATGGACTCAAACTTAATGAAAAAGAGTAGCAGTTCTTCAACAGTAACCTGTATCAGAATTGAAATTTTCCCATGCTTGTCAGTCGGCCCACCCTTAATTTCCAATGGGCATGCTTTCCTGGCAAGTATTTCCAATTCATCCTGTTCTTCTTCTCTTACTACAATATTTTCAAATTCAGAGGAATGGGCGACCATATTAATCACCTGAATAGCATCCAGAAAGGTCAGTAAAACTTCACGATATCACATCTGCACAAAAGAAAAAACACATAACGAGATAACCCAGCTACCTACCTCACTTTCACTCATGTGGCGACGAAGCATCTCGTTGTATGTCTCAACACTGGAGTACTGAAGGTAAAAGTGGCTTGCAATTCTGCCAAGCTCTGTGCAGTAGAAGTTGCCGCTTTTTTCATCATAGCGCATCATCTTAGCCTTGTCTAACGAACGTGCAGCATCAATAATAAATGCTCGTTGCTTGGCACCCATGGAAGGATCTCCAATCACCTTAATAATTAGACAAGTAAAAATGTTGTCACAAATTAAAAGAGTATTTAGTATTGCATGTGCAGTGAAGCCCATGAAAGAGTACTGCATTATCTTGTCTCTGACATGACACAAAATGATCATTCATAAGAATACAGAAAATATGACATACTTACAGAAGCACTAGTGCAATAAAGAAGAGCTAGTTAACATATGCTAAAAGAATTTATGTACAAGCACTGCTTTTCAGTTGTTTTACTAGGTGAATATCAAATACCATACTGGAAAATGTCTTTCACTGAAAAGAGTATGTTATATTGATTTACATCTAAGGTGTGAACAATGGAAGAGAAGGTTACCTCTTCCCAAGTTATCCCATACACCAGAGGATTAGTCTTCATCCTGATAAATAAGTATGTATAGCCAAGCCATGCACAGGCCTCCCTTACATTTGTTACAGTACCCAAGGCAACCTCAGCATTCAAATTATCTTTCAAAGATCCAAGGAACTGCAAAATTAATATGGTCAGGAAGAATTAAGTGTGACTGAAAAAAATTACAACAATCAACCAGCTTGCCAAGGCTACAAGCAAATTAAGATACTTTGCAAACTACTAATGTTTAAGGGCTTCATAACTATTAACTAGTCCTAAGAAACAACCCTGCTAAAGAAATTTTAGAGCATCCACAGTGGTCCATGTTACTTGTAACACCATGACAATTGATAAAACAAGATTTTTGTGAGGTTGTGAGGTGGAGGGTGAGGCGAGAGATGCAACTTGTATCTTACATGAGATGCAAGGTAGCACAGAAATCAAGGGCTTATATACGACAAAATGGGCACTGAATAGCTCAGCACATAGGACAAAGGCAGGGGGAGAAGGAGGAAGGGTGTCAACTATGGCCTCTGCTTTCTGAAAATTACCAGGCAAAAAATGGAAACTGTGAAAGTTTGCATTATCACAATTTTAGGAGTTTCTAAGATTTCTATCAAAAATAATAGCAGATGTGGGGGAGGCTCATTACAAATTTTGAAGGCCAAAATCAATCGAATATTCAGGACATGAAAAAGGACAAATACTTGTCAAAACAGTTCGGCACTATTTCAGCAAGTATACTCTTACTGTCTAGCAAATGTGAGTTTGACCACAAAATTTACAGAGTTATAGAACATCGAATCCCTACATCCTGTATTTTTCAAAAATAAAATAGAAAGATCTATTTTTACAAAATTTCCACTAAATTGCACTTTAACAGGATATGCAGCCTCTACAACTCTGGGTTTTTTTGCCGCATAAAGGAACAGAGATTGATATCCTTAACAGCTTGTTCTAATTTCTTGCCAGAGCTATAAGCTCTTCTATTTCTCTTTTTTCCATATACAAATGTTAAATGTAAATAATACATATAATTGTTTGTGTTAAAGGTCACACTTTTGCTGACCTGGCTTTCTATTGGAAGCTGACTAGTCAATAACCTCAAGTAATAAGCCAATTTGTCATGTGTCGTGATAATAATTCCTTCACCACTTTTATCAAACTGTGGCCTCCCAGCACGTCCAAAGATCTAACAAGTGAAAGAACATTAGAAACATGAATTGTTTGAGTAATAGAAATGAACAAAAGCAAATTATGACAAGTTCAAAGACATACCTGCATCACGTCGAGCATGCCCAGATCTTTCCATCCGCCAGCTTTAGCATCATAGAGTTGCGTGCCCTGTTGTTGAACATATTAGACAACGGGAAACATATATTGGAATCCTTGTATCAGCCAAAAAATGTATGATGATATGAAAGATTGTTGATCTGCATTCATCTAAACCAGCTAAACTGAGTCTATTTAGTAAGATAAAATTGAGTATGGCCTTTCCAAAGAACACTTTTATTTATTAACACTTATATTTGCTTACTTTATTACCTCTAAACTAGTTTACTGAACAGTTGAGTCTTTTTAGCATCGCCTCTCCAAAGATAATTCAAGTAATGACCTTTCCAAAGAACATGGTTATCTATTATAACAGTATATGTAGTTAGTTACTTTACTACCTCTAAACAAGTTAATGAACTGAATTAAATAAAATATAACAAGTGGTATATAGGCTGACTGTGATTTGTTTTACCAACATGGCAACATTAATTATGAAAATAAGTCATATGTATTAAAAGGAAAATGTTTCTTTGACATAGAAAAATACAAATAGGCACTAACCTTTATAACAACTGTATGAGCTGGTAAGTTTACTCCCCACGCCAATGTTGCTGTACAAACAAGGACCTAAATCGAAATAAGTTAGCACAGACTCAAACTACTGAAGGTTGCACAGAAACTTACTTTCAAGAGACCCTCAGCAAACAGGCGCTCCATCAAACTTCGGTCAGAACGCATCATTCCAGCATTATGTATGCCAAATCCAGATTCAAAAAATTCTACAACTTCGCGACTTTTGGCTTTACCAACATCTTTCTGCAATCACGAGTCTAAGTAAATAATAATTGCTACTCCCTCCGATCCATAATACGTGTCGGGGCTTTAGTTCAAATTTGGACTAAGTTGAACTAAACTCCCGACACTTATTATGGACCGGAGGCAGTACTAGATTTAAGTTTGACAGTGAAAACAGAATGGTAAATATATACCTTGATTAATGAATACTGGGGGTGGTCTGCATTTGAAAATAACTCCACTTCCCCTGCTTTTGCAGCTAGGTCAATCTGCACGCCATGACAAGAGAATGAAACTGAGAATCGACTGATACTAAACACACATATAAAAAAGAAACAAGTGAACCTGAACAGTGTCTTACAAATAAAAAAACATACATAACAATATGGCAGCATGAGTTTGAAACAAGATATCAAAGAACTTATGGAGAAAATGATTGCTGGGAGTTAAAGCGTTTCACTGGGCAATTCAAGGCAACATATTGATACTACAAACCATAAAGTGCAGCAGACAATTTTTGGACAAACAAAAACGTAAGGATATTCAAGCTCCGCTTAAAAGATACAGAAGTATGACATGCCAGAATACTTGATAAACAGTAATATTTTTCCAAACACAAAAAACCTTCTCGTTAGAAATTATATGGCTTACCATGGTCCTAGCGGTTTTCCCTGTATCCTTGCGGGTATGAACAAAAACCAATGCTTGATGACCTTGCTTAATGGACTCCACAACCTATTAATTTGATAGTGTTAAAATATCTGTATAAATGATTAAATCCAGATGAAACTATTGACACAAAAGAAAAGGGACCTTCTCATAGCACAGACTATTGAATAGTTCATTTCTCTTGGCGTAATCTTTTTCAGTGATCCCGATGTACTGTTGAGCAAGGGGAACTGGACGGTAACTCGAGTCAAAGTAGAAAAGGCCAGTATCCGCATTAACTCGCAAAAATTGTGCAACCTGAAAAATGTAAAATACCATGGTATAATCTATTGCATTTCAGGTAGAGCACATGATACTGAAGGTAACAGACCTCTAGGTAAGTAGGCAGTGTAGCAGATAGGCCAACAATGCGAATCATTGATTGCATGGACTCAACCTGTTACATTCAGATGATTCATAAATATGGATCAGACATAACAAGAAACAATACCAGAATACTTGGAGAAGAACAGGCATGTAGTATGGTCCTATGACAATGTAATCAATTTAAGTATGTTCATTTTTACTTTTTATATAGTTTTATCAAGATTTGCAGTTTACTTTTTGACTCTTTAAGTATAAGCATCATCTTCAATCATAGCAAGCAAAGAGAAAGGGCTCCTGTTTTCTCTCCAAACTGACCTGACGAAGAGTTCGAGCAACTAGTGTCTCAATTACTGACCCTCTATCATCATTTAGCAGGTGCACTTCATCAATGATTATCAGCTTGACCAACATTGACAGTGCCATATCGCTGCTTTTGCGTGTAATGACGTCCCACTTTTCAGGAGTAGTCACTATCATCTGGGTAATGCATAAATAAGTACAGGTCAGAAAGTTCGAAAAAAGTAAGTGAATGTTTAATGTTTAAATAATGAAACAAAAAAGACAATACCTGTGTTTCCTCAATCTCATTTTTGGTCAACTGCATGTCGCCTGTAAGTTCTCTAACAACCAGGTTCAATGGAGATAATCGACGACCAAATGTTGCCGTTACTTCTGCAGCCAAGGCCTACATAACACAATTTTGCTAAATATAGTGATCATAAGAACACTCAACAAGAAACAGAGTGTAGGAAGAAGAATACCTTCATTGGTGCAACATATACTATCTTGAACTCATTTTTATGCAAAATCCCTTCCCTGAAGTGCTGCTTAACCTGTAGATTTATCGATAAGCAGAAAATTCAGGCAAAAGAAAATACGCCGGTAAGATCTAGTAAGTCAAGACTTCAGAAAAATATTCCAGGTTTAGGTATACCTCATGAAGAACTGCAATCATTGCAATATTTGTTTTGCCAGCACCTGTCGGAGCACAAACCTGAACATTACGCAAGTTAGCAATGACAACAGCAGTACAAATAATGGCACAAGTGTGCTTCTTAAACATAGAAGGTGCAACTGCACATATAGTGGATTTGGTACACACTAGAATATTCTCATTGGTGTTGTATGTGGCCTGAAAAATACGGCTCTGAACACGGTTGAGTGAACTGTATCCCTGGAAAGCAGCTTGGGCGATATCATCCAACTCTTTTATTTGAATCTAGCAAGAACCAAGAAAGTTGCATTGTAATCAGCAAAGAAAACAGCATAGATGCACAGCCAGTAATAATTCGTTTAAACCTTCTAATGCTCAACGCTAATTAATTTGGTGCAGGTTAAAGCATTTTGCCACAAAAATTAAGGATGATACAAAGGAAGAAGACCGCATGCATGCAATTATGAGTTCTGCAGTTCACGGATTAATGCTGTAAACAAAAATGCGAAATGTGAACAGACTGATTCTTGTTGGTAATTGGCATTCACCATTCCATGAATTCATAAAATCACTTCAAAATAGATGAAATGCAGGGCGTGTCCTCTTTCACTGAATCCTTTCAGTAAAATATGGCAGCGTCGCCAAAGCAATAAGAAAAGCATGCAGAGAAGCAAATAGAGGGGCTGTGGAAATACCAGTTTCTCATTGGGTTTCAAAGGCGCCGTTGGAGTTGGTGGTATTTTCACTTCTTCATACCCCTTCATATGTTTCCTTGTGGTTCCTTGAGGAAGAGAAGTTACTTGAGAACTACTCTCCCCTTCTCCAGTCCCAATCATGTCATCAAATGGCTGCTTTCTTTCACTTGCTAGAAGAAGGGATGAGAAATCATCAACACCAAAATCAGTCATTCCATTTTCTGCACCACGTTTACCACGTCTTCCCTCTTTCCTCTTAATCTTATCAAGCTGACGCTCATACTCTGTTTGTACTGTTACCTGCAGGTATGATGGATGTGGAAGTCATTTAACATTACCTAAGGCACGCAACTCATCAGAAAGTTCATAAAAGAAAGTAGTCCTACTTGTGTGCCATATGTTGGCATCTTTGGTTGATTATTTGAAGACACCTTTTCTGATTTCAATATCGTCAATCCATGCTGAATTGCATCCCCTAGCTCTTTTCTATGCTGCAAAGCATGATGGCATAATCAATTAGTTTTGTTACATTATGAGATGGAGGACAAAACAAGTGCAATTGATCATTAACACAACCAAATGAAAGCCTTCAGATATTGACCAGTGCAATGAATAAACTAGGAACACTGGAACATGACAGGAAATCTTAAACTCATAACTCGAAAAGTGCGAAGCAACCAGGGAGTACCCCAAAGGAAATGTTTGCAGCAACATCTATCAGTCCACCATTACTATAATAGGATTTTTTACATGACATCTCAATTCCTGCACTTTTCCTATTCCTATGTTTTGAGTTCGTGTGTTCCAAATGGGGCCTAAGCCAACAACTAAAAGCACGTGCATAGGTCTCTACTAACTGGGCGAACAAAACTGGTTAAGCAGAACCAGAAAGGAAACAAAATGCTTAAAGAGTAAAGCATTCAGGCCCCTTCCATTTCCAAGTTTCTTCTGCCCCGGCATCCCCATTCTTATATACTATTTCCGTTGACTATTGGGTACTTTTTTACGGTATTGCCATAATGAACAGAATAGATAAATCTGGTGAAGTAGAGAACTAACTAAATCCATGCAACTGTTAGGAGATAACTGCACTGGCAGAAAAATGCTTTAGGTTTAAGTTATCCTGATACTTCATCCAGTTGACAAAATATCCAATAATTCAAATATAAAATTAACACAAATCCCGCTATCTCTTTAGTACTTCCTGGCCTTGATACACTTCTAAATACCAGAAAATCTCCAGTTGGGGACATCGCCAGCCGAATACAAGGCTGCCAGCTAATTCATCATCTAATAAACCAACCCAAATTCTCCCTTGCCTGACACATAGTAACACAGGACAGACACGATTCCATGCCTCGACGGCACAGCACGAACGCGCCTTCCCTACCCTCACTGCCTGGAAATGGGCAACACATGGTTGTTGCTGCGGTGTTCCCTCCTCTCCCTCTCACCACTGATGATTGCAGTCTATAACCTACCTCTAATTCTCTGCCATTTTAAATTGACATATATATATATAATATATACCACTATACCAGTTTAAATGCTTATGCCCTGCCATTTTAAATGTACATAAATAAACCACTATACCAGTTTATCGCCATAACTGTATAGCATGTCAGGGCAACATAGCCTTCCAGATCTAGCAAAGATCTGTTGAAGGTTCAGATTTCAATAAGTTAATGCAAGGATTGGCACTCACAGCATAGTTATTACGGTCATGTGTTAAAAAAAGAATCTGGAAGGAAGATTTTTTGACTCATGATTGACCTAGCTCATAGTTCTCAGTTGGGACCCTCAAATTTGAGAACTCTTGTAGGTTAACTGTAGCTGCTGAATTCTTACCGTACTGAAAGTACAAACTATGTTTCAGCCGATAAAGAGATAGACAAAGGATGAGTGTAGACTTTAGAAGTCTTCATTTTTTAAATAAAATTATCAAGATGAACAGAACAAGGTCGTTTACAACATTTGGTCATAAAACAGAGCAACCAAAAAAAGGACAAGGATAGTCTTCTATCAATCATAGTAACTTTAATAATCTCCACTTAACTTCTGCTTTCTTCCCATGGCCAGTTCTCTGCCTGAATTTTGGCCAGATATTAGCCTTTGGACATGCAAACAGCTGGGGTTCTGAATGTTACCATGTGAACTGTACTAGTAATTGAACCCCGGAGCATATTTTGTCAATATCACATAAATAAGTGCAAGAATGCAGGACTAAGAGGTATAACATCTGTTGAATAACAATAAAGTACAACATCCTGTTAAATATTAATAAAAGTTATAGTTGTTGCAGGAAATCACCAAATTATCATTTTAGTAAACTGACTCTCGTATAGTACCATGCAAAATTAACTGTGCATGTAAAAGAATAGGGTGTGATTATCTTACTGAAAGAAGATCTTGAACTATTTCAAAGGCAGCATCGCCAACCATGTCCAATAGTTCACCAGCTATCTGCAAGGTTGCAAAGTTAAAATGTTTGAATGATTGTGTCAACAAAGGGAATACTAGAATAACATTACAGCAGCACCTCATCTCCTGCTTTATTTGAACGAAGCACTCTGCACAATGCCATCGCAAGTTCATCCCCCGAGAGCATTGAGCCACCACTTCTGGTTATCAGATCACACTGATCTTTTAGCCACCTCAAATTCACAGAACCGCCAACAGCATTTGAACTAAAACTAATGGATGTACTGCACGCATCATGCTGCTCCTTTTCAAATGATCCCAATCCACCACTTTCTAATGGTAGGTCATCATCAAGAGTAACGTCAATAATGAAACGAGAAGGTGCTTTGAAATCAAAGCCTGCACCAAATTCAGCTGTATCGTCTCCATCTACATCGTTTGCGTCTTCCTGAACAGATTCCTGAATGTTCACGCGTTGAAGGGAACGGAGCTTCTGAGCTAACTGAGCTAGCTTTTTCGAAACTGAGTCTTGCACACTGTAGCCCACAAGGCGCTCCAATTCATTCCTAAGAAGGTAGACAGAATCATCAGTAAGGGGAGGCTCTGCATCATTTGTAACATGCTATATCATCTGCAACTTTTATCTTCCAAATTTTCTATACATTAATAACACTTGCACTGCATTCAGAGCAAAGAAGCATATACCTTTTCTGAAGGGGCTTATCAGCGGCGCCAGACTCCGCGCCAAACAACCTATACACAGCCTGAGCAACCTGCTGGAGTTCCTCAGACACTGCCTCCCCATTCAACAACTCCACCACGGCGCCGATATATTGCTTGTACGCCTGGCGCACATCGCTGGGTGCTGCAACAATTGGTAGCAATGTCAGCAAGTAAAGCCTAGAGACTGCACATCCACGCGAATCAGCGAGGGTTTTGGATGCGTTACCGTCGTCCCAATTGGGCACGATTCTCCGGGCGAGCTCCCACTCGTCATGCGGCCTGCGGAGACAACAGCAAAGCGTTAGGGATTTCCGTGGTGACTGCTTGGGAATTGGGCCGGATATAAGGGTTCGACAGAAAGAGGGGGAAAGGAGCGTGGTGATACCTGGGAAGGGTGCGTGCTTGGAGGACGGCCTTGCGGGCGAGGTAGGCCTGGTCGGCATCGAAGTGGGCGCGGAGCGAGCTTGTCAGGCGAGGGAGCGGCGCGAGCATCTCGGAGTCGGACCGTCCCGGCGAGTCGGCGGCGGGTGGGGTGGGGAGGGAAGGCGGCGGGGGAGTAGGGGAGTGGAAGGGCGACCGGTGCGAGTTTGACTGACTTCGTTTGGACTTCGGATCCCGTCCTGATTGAGGCCGGCGCGTCGCTCCGAGCTTGCGCCGCACGGAAACGCCGGTGGACGGTGGTGGGCTGATGGTGTTTGATATGTGCCCTCCAGTCGTCCGTCGACTCCCTGCGGCAATCTCCCCTTTGCTGAGAATATATCAGTTTTTTCTCGATTATAAACCGCAGTGATCCTAAGAGGCTAAGAGCATCTGGCCGCCTCAAATTAGTACTCCTTCGATTTTAAAATATAAAATGTTTTAGGTTTGTAAAAGAAACGTATCTATACTTGTTTTAGCGTGTAGATTCACTTTAAAATTGATTGAACCTATATACTAAAATAAGTTTAAATACATTTACTCCATAAAACTAAAACATTTTATATTTTAAATGTACTACACTGGCTATTATACTAAAAGACAAAACGTACTAAAGCCAGCTAAGATCAAATCAAAAAATTTAAATGTTTTATAGATCAAACCATTCATCCGATTTAGGATCCGTTTTCATCGTTAGGCTAGTCACGACGAGATCTTCGAAACTAGATCCCATATTGATATGTTTCGACGAAAAATTTTTAGACCAAAAAGTTATCCACCCCTAACACATGAGTTATCCATATTATAGTATAAATGTTATCCACTCTATAATATATAAGTTATCCAGCATATAAACGTGTTGGGTATAGAGCGTTCTCGTTGAGCAAGTTTAATTGGAACGTGATAGCCTAGTTGTTAGGTTCCTTAGACTTTATTTCTATCAATGCGTTAGCGTCGACAAGCGATGAAGCATACTAAAACCCTTCTAGGCTTCGTCACCCCTTGATAGCGCCGACGGACGACAAAGTCGAACCGGTTAATGGTTTAGTGTCATGTTGTTCACTACGGCTTACTGTGGTGGATGGTTGGGACATAAGACCGCATTTATTAATAGTGTATGCAACAAACTTAAATTTAGTTCCTTTAATGAAATTATGTTTGATGTTTCACGCGGTGGACTTTCGAGATTGAGTAATCCGTATGCTACGAGAGCAGCGATGAGCAACAAGACCGAGCCGGTAGAATAACATTTTATATTCTGTTCGTAGGTAAATTTTTATAACGGTGAATAACTTATATGTTATTGATGGATAACTTACATACTAAAGTCTGGATAAGTCTCGTGGTACTGATGGATAACTTATGGATAAATAAAAAAGTTACCTATCCATAACACACGACTATGGGTAAATTTTATAGTAGTGGATAACTTACATGTTTTTTAATGGATAACTTATATATTGAAGCCCGGATAACTCCTATGTTACAGGTGAATAACTTTTGGTCAGAAAAAAGTTGTTAAAACATACCAACATGGGATCTAATTTCGAAGATCTCGTCACGACTAGCCTAACGGTGAAAACGGATCTTAATTCGGACAAACTGTTTGACCTAGAAAACATTTTGAATTTTCGTTTTAAATTCAGTTGGCTAATCAGTTTTTGTCTTGTCGGAAACGTCCGTTCGGTTTTGCAATTTATAGAACGGTCGCCGGGTAGTAAAGTCCTAAAAATATGTGTTGGTTTTGTGATTGTCCCATAGGACAACGTTTTTACGGTGGTTGCCTTAAAAGTTTAAACAAGCATGGAATTTAAAACTTCACACAAGTTCACATGATTATTACACAAATTTAAACTAACATTGCACACAAACAACATATCAACTACTCTTAAAACAGACAACATCGCACTAATCATCGAAATTGGAGTACCTAGAGGAGTACTTGATCGGCTCTGACGCCGTCGATGGCCCGGCGCCATTGGTCGCCTTCTTCTTCTCCGCCTCTAGCTTGGCGTAGAACTCCTCCCCCGCCGCCACGTGCTTGCGGTGAGCCTCCGCGAACTGTCGCATGAGTGATACTTCCAAAACGTATCTACTTTTCCGAACACTGTTTCTCTTCTAAACTTGTATGATTCGGATACAACTAACACAGACCAACGTTGTTTTCAGCAGAATTACCTTGGTGTCTTCTTTTTGTGCAGAAAATCAACTATCAGGAAAAATTTCGGAAAATATGCCAAAAATTATATTTCACCAGAAGACCCACGGAGCCAGAAGACGAGACAGAGAAGGGGCATGGGGGGCCCACACCCTGCCAGGCGCGGGTGGGCCCAGCCCACGCCTAGGGGGTGCGGCCACCCCAGGCACCCCCTCGGCCTCCCTCTGCGCCTATAAGTTGCCTCTCGACCTAAAAACCAAGTGGGGTTCGATAGTTTTCCAAAAAGATTTCCGCTCCGCCGCCGCCACCAGAAACCAAGATTCGGATCCAGAAACTCCGTTTTGGCACCCTGCCGGGACGGGGAATTTGGAGAGGATCGTCGCCATCGTCATCACCAACGCATCTCCATTAACCATCCATGTTTCCCTCATTAATGGGGATATGCCTACCGGGGTATACCCAGCAGGACGTTTCCGACTGGCCCAGGAACTGGGAGTGGGCCTGCAAGACGGCGACTAGATCAAGGCCCGGTGTGGATCCAAGCGACTGGAAGCTGAAGGCCTAGGCGAGTAGATAGGCCCAGTCGGATTAGGTTAGACGAGTACCGAAGCCTTAACTGATTCGGTTGAGATATGTAAACCCTAGGGGGTGAGTCTATATAAACCTCCCTACAGGGCGTGTAGAGACACGTTCCATCATACACCCAAGCGACTCGCCGCCTAGCCGCCGAGTTCGTACCATTGTACCACCATCATAATACAATCTAGCAGGAGTAGGTCTTTACCCTCCGGGGGCGAACCTGGGTAAAACCCTGTGTCTCCGCCCTCATCTCGCTCCGCAGATGGCTGGCCGCCCTTGCCCCTCGTTCTACTACTCGCTGCCGATTGCAGCATCTGCCGTGACCATTCCCACGACAGTGGCGCCCACCGTGGGGATTGGCCGGTCTGGCCGGTGTTCTGTGGCGAGATCCAATCTGCCCATCAACGAGACGGTCGCCACCGGCCGCATGATAGAGATCGGCGAGATGCTCCAGATCTTGCCGAGCAGCTATGTCCCGGCGGCACGACCCGTCACGCATAGCGTGATCCTATCGGTCGGCACGATCAGCCTCTTTGTCGGCCTCACCGACGTCATCGCCTCAGAGGACTCGGCTCGCATCCGCGAGTCGCCACCACGCGACCGGCTCTCTGAGAGCCAGGTCCGCACGATCCATCGCCTCGCCTCTGAGTACAACTCGGCCCACAGCAACGTGGCCGAAAACTCCGCGGCCGCGGAAGACGCGGCCCTCAACGACGACGCCGACTCGGCGACCCCGGCGTCACTCGTCGGATCCATCACCGCGGCTTCACCCGCGGGATCCATCACCCAGGTCTCCAACATGGGAGACTTCGAGGATCCTTCCATCCTCGGGATCTTCGACTTCGACTCCGGATCGGAAAACTCCGCAGATCTCCGCGACGGTACCGGTCGCCACGCCGCGACCTACATGGCGACCGGCACCTATCCGCCGGAGGATCCCTTCTCCACCCCGATCCCTCCTAACGCTACGGCAACGGAGGTCGAGGAACTCCGCCTGAAGCTGGCGGAGGCAGTCCGCAAGGAGCAAGCCGAGCGTGAAAAATTCCGCCTTGAGCAGGTGACGGCGCAGGAGCTGTCGCGCTACCACCAGCAGCGAATCAGGTCGCGCCTGAATCCCACCGTTCAGGGGCGCGCCCTGAACTTCGACGACAAAAACGACCCGGCCCGCGTGGCCGAGCGCGCGATCTGCGAGAACGCGCCACCAGGAGGAAGCGCCCGGCCCTCACCAGGGTCGACGGCGAACGGCGCCCCACCTCCACCCAACCACACACCTCCCAGGGACCAACCGCGGATAGTGGTCTCCTCACGGGAGCGAGACGTGAATGGCCTACCACTGTTCTCCACCCCGATGGACAACCTTGTGGCAGGTCGAGCAGCGGCCGACAACATCTCGGCCACTGGTGACGGTGCCCTACAGATCCAGTACGTCAGGGCCCTGCTCGCAAAGGCGGTCGAGCAGCAAAACGCGGGCGCCGACTTGCAGGGTCGGGTGTACTCGCGCTCTTCAGGCAGCAGAGCGGCCTCAAGCGGCCGCCCACTGGCGGCAAACACCCTCAACTGTCCGCCACCAGAGCCATTGCAGCTCCAACATCGATCCGTGAACGCGGCACTCTCCACCAACGACCCCAGGCCAGCGAACAACTTCGTCGCCGCCAACGGTCAGCCCATCGACGCCCGCACCCACATCATCAACAACCAAAGCTGGCGCGCCCGCCAGCCCGAGGACTTGCGACACGCCCTAACCAATCGCCGCGATGGCGAGCCAATGGGGTCGCTAAGTCGACTCAGGCCCAGGTGCTTCGGACTGATGATCCGAGGCGAAAAATACCCAGCGAACTTCAAGGCGCCGATGGAAATAGAGAAGTACGACCCCTCGTACGACCCCTCCGTGTGGCTGGATACATACATCATGGCGATGGGGATCGCTGGCCACACCGACCTGCTAGCCGCCCGTTGCCTCCCCCTGATGGAGGGGACGTGCAGGCAGTGGATCAACACCCTCCCCCAGGATAGCATCGACTCCTGGGAGGAGATGCGCGACGCCTTCGTCAGACACTTCGAGTGCTCCTACACCCGCGCCACCACCATCGAGGACCTGGAGCGATGCGTCTAGGGACCCCGCGAGTCGACCCGCAACTGGGTCCAACGGTGGCAAGAACTATGGTACAACGCGGTCGACATCCACCCGGACACCGCGATCCATTGCTTCAAGACCTCGTGCCGCTACGAGCCCTTGGTCGCCAAGCTCAAGCGACACTCTCGCACGCTCGACAACATACCGGACCTCCTCGAGATCGCCAAACGGTACACGGAGGAAGACCCAAATCAGGAAACCGACGACGAGTCGGGAGGCCAACGCCGCACGAGCGGCAACGACAACGGACGACGGTCCGACCTACGCTACAGCAACACTCGCCTCACCGGCAAGCGCCGCAGTGACGGGCGAGTCGACTTCGTCGCCAACGCCGGGCATGCGCAGCGCGAGCCCAAGAGCTTCCGCCGCGATGGAGGGCAACGCCGCGACGGCGGCAATTACAAGGCGAAACCAAGGTTCGACCCCGCGGCCCTCCTCAACCAACCTTGTGCGTTCCACAGCAGAGAAGGGAAGCCCGCCACGCACACGACCGTCGACTGCCACACTCTCAGGGAGATTGAGAAGGCACGGCGAGCGCGGGAGGACCCCGACAACAACCCGCCAAACGGCGGAAAATTCGGCAATGTGGCCGGCTCGCTACACACCTTCATAGGCTTCAACACGAAGTGCGAGAAGAAGGTCACGCCCGCGCCGTCGCCGTCAACGCGGTGGCCCAGGTGGACGTTCCCCAGTTCCTCAACTGGTCGGAGCAGCCCATCACCTGGAGCCGCCAGGACCACTCGCCACGCATCGAGTACCCAGGCCGAGTCGCCCTGGTAGTCAAGCCCAAGGTGGGCGACTACTGGCTCCCCAAGACATTGATGGACGGCGGTAGCTCCATCAACATCCTGTACCTGGACACCTTCAGGCGACTGTGGCTCCCGCAGTCGATGGTCGAGACGACCTACACCACGTTCCACGGCATCGTCCCCGGTCGGAAGGCGTACCCGATCGGCAAGGTCACGCTGCCCGTCACCTTCGGCACACCAGCAAACTTCCGCACCGAGCGGATCGTCTTCGAGATGGTACCCTTCGACATCGCCTACCACTGTGTCTTGGGGCGCCACGCGTTCGCCAAGTTCATGGCAGCGCCCCACTACGCGTACAACGCGATGAAGCTCCCCGGGCCGTGCGGCGTCATCACCATCAACGGCGACCCCGACATGGCCGCTGAGTGCGAGGCCAAAGGAGCCGAACTCGCCGATGCCGTCATCACGGCAGAGACCAACCACGCCGACGAGCTCACCAAGTACGCGAGTGGGGTCAAAAACGACGACCCCACCATACTCAAGAAGCCCAACTCGGAGGGCGCAAACACCTCAGCCTTCGAGGCAACGACGCACACCTGCACCGTCGAGCTGGTTCCAGGCGATTCCAGCCAGACGGTGACGATCGGGACGGGCATGAGCCCAGCCTAGGAAGGCGCGCTCATCGAGTTCCTCCGTGAGAACAGGGACATCTTCGCATGAAAGCCCTCTGACATGCCTGGTGTCCCTAGGGAGCTCGCTGAGCACAAACTAAACGCCGACCCCAAAGTGCGACCCGTCAAGCAGTCGATGCGGCCCTTCAATGAAGAGCGCCACCGAGCTATCGCCGAGGAGGTGCAGCGTATACTCGCTGCAGGCTTCATCCGGCCAATTAAATACTCCAAGTGGCTGGCAAACCCAGTCTTGGTCGAGAAGAAGAACGGGACCTGGGGGATGTGTATCGACTACACAAACTTGAACAGCATCTGCCCGAAGGAGCAGTTCGTCCTCCCGCGGATCGACCAAATAATCGACTCCACCGCGGGCTCGGAGTCGCTGTGTTTTCTCGACGCCTACTCTGGGTACAACCAGATCAAAATGGCTGTTGAGGACGAGGAGAAGACGACGTTCATCACGCCATTCGGAGCCTTCTGCTACACCGCCATGACCTTCGGCCTCAAGAACGCCGGGGCGACCTACCAGCGGTGCATGCAGGAGTGCCTCGTGAGTCAAATTGGCCGCAACATCCACGTCTACATCGACAACATGGTCGTAAAGTCCGCTCGCCAGGATGATCTACTCGCCGATCTGGCGGAAACATTCGCCAACCTACGGAAATACAAGATAAAGCTAAACCCAGCCAAGTGCACCTTCGGTGTACCAGCAGGACAACTACAGGGGTACGTCGTATCCAAGCGCGGGATCGAGGCGAACCCCACCAAGATCGACACGATCGCCCGACTCGGCAAACCCGAGTGCCTGCGCGACGTCCAGAAGTTGGCCGGGCGAGTAGCGGCTCTCAGTCGCTTCATCCCCCGCCTGGGCGAAAAGGCGATGCCCCTATACCGCCTGATGCGCAAGAACCCCACCTTCCAGTGGGACAAGGAGGCGGACGACGCGCTCCGCGACCTCAAGAAGGTGCTACTCGCCGCCCCCGCCGACAAAGAACCCATGCTGGTCTACGTCGCGGCTTCCGAGCGCGTCGTCAGCGCCGTCATGGTCGTCGAACGACCGGAGGAAGGAAAGGAGCGCCCCGTACAGCGACCGGTGTACTACATCAGCGAGGTCCTCACCGAATCGCGCCAGCGATACCCGCAGTACCAGAAACTGGTATACGCGGTCTTTAGAGCACAGCGGCGCCTGCCGCACTACTTCCAGGAGCACCCAACCACGGTCGTCTCCTCAGCACCGTTGCAGGACATCATCCGCAACCGCGAGGCGACCGGGCGAGTCGCCAAGTGGGCGGTCGAGATCGGCGTCCACAACATCAAATACGAGCCACAAAAAGCGATCAAGTCGCAGGCTCTAGCGGACTTCATCGCCGACTGGGAAGAGGCCCAACAGCCAAAAAAGCTACCATACCTCCACTACTGGAGCCTGCACTTCGACGACTCCAAGAACGCGGATGGCGCAGGAGCAGGGATCGTGCTGACTTCACCGAAGGGCGACAAGCTCCGCTAGGTCCTCTGCCTCGACTTCACCCCCTGCACCAACAACATGGCCGAGTACGAGGCACTCCTCCACGGCATGCGAGCTGCCAAGGAGATGAACGTCAACCGCCTACGCTGCTACGGAGACTCCGACCTCGTCGCTGGGCAAGTCGCTGGCACTTGCGACGCCGTCTCGCCCACCATGGCGGCATACCGCCAAGCCGTAGACAAGCTGGTGGACATTTCGCAGGGTACTCCGTCGAGTGGATTGACAGGCGGAAGAACGAGGAGGCTGACTCACTCTCTCGCATCGGGTCGGCTCGACTCGCACCACCCGCCGGCGTCTTCCTCGACACGATCACCAAGCCTTCAGTCTCTCCCGCAAGGGAGATCGACATCGGAGTCCCGCTACAAGCGGAGGCAGCCCTGGTCGCACTCGTCGTCGAGCCAGACGACTGGACCAAGCCGTACGTCGCCTACCTAGAGGCTGGCAGCCTGCCGGTAGACGAGACAGACGCCCGGATGATTGCACGCCGATGCAAATCCTTCACCATCATCGACGGCGAGCTCCACAAGCGCAGCGTGACCGGCGTGTTCCAACGTTGCGTCCAACCCGCCGAAGGACGCAAGATCCTCCACGACATCCACTCCGGCGACTGCGGCCACCACGCCGGCGCCCGCTCTCTGGTCGCCAAGGCTATGCGGCATGGCTTCTACTGGCCCACCGCACACGCCGATGCCGTCGACATTGTCCAGCGGTGCGCCGGGTGCCAGAAGTACGCCAACCAGATGCACGTGCCGAGCTCAGCGCTCAAGACAATCCCCATCACCTGGCCATTCGCCGTGTGGGGTATGGACATGGTAGGACCCTTCAAAAAGGCCCCCTCTGGCTACACCCACCTCCTGGTCGCGGTCGACAAATTCACAAAGTGGGTGGAGGCCAAACCAGTCCGGAAATGCAACGGGAAGACCTCCACTAAATTCCTACGCGAGCTCATATATCGCTACGGGTTCCCAAACAGCATCATCACGGACAACGGCACCAACTTCGCCAAAGGAGCCATGGCCGAGTTCTGCGAGGAACACCACATCCGGCTCGACCTCGCGTCAGTCGCCCACCCGGAATCCAACGGCCAGGCGGAACGGGCCAACCAGAGCATCCTCCACGGCCTGAACCCGCGGCTCCAAGTACCACTCGAGCGCACTGTCGGGTGCTGGGTCGAGGAGCTACCCTCCGTCATCTGGGGCATCCGCACCTCGGTCAACAGGTCGACAGGGTTCACCCCCTTCTTCATGGTGTACGGCGCCGAGGCAGTCATGGCCACCGACCTCGAGCACGACTCGCCAAGGGCCGTCCACTACACGGAGGCTGCGAACGAACTCGCCCGTCAGGATGGAGTCGATCAACTCGACGAGGCACGTGACCTTGCTCGATCATGCACCGCCATCTACCAGCAAGGACTCCGCCGCTACCACAGCCGGCGGGTGAAAACTCGCACCTTCCAAGAAGGAGACCTGGTGCTGCGCCTCATCCAGGACAAGAAGGGCATGCACAAGCTTTCCCCTCCGTGGGAGGGACCATTCGCCATCGGACGAGTGCTCGGCAATGACGCCTACTACCTCATCGACGTCCGCGGGGACGGCAAACTCGACGTCAAGCGACCGTGGAATGTAAACCTCCTACGGAAGTTCTACTCCTAGAACCCCACATATGTACCCTCCAGTCGCTATGAAATAAAAAGATTGGTTACCGCAAATTGCGCCTACTCTGCGTGTCTTGTGCCACTCGCACTCGTAATAACAGCGTCAAGCTAACTGCAGAAGTCAACCTTTGGTACAGCGATCGGCACGGCCAAGTAGTGCGTTACAAGGGCACTGGGTCACCTCAGGTCTTGCAACGTCCACGAAAAACGCCTACCCGAAACCCCATTGGAGTCGCCTAGCCCGACTGGCTCTACGAGCCAAGACAACTGCCTTCGTTTCTCACAGCGACCATGATCCTCCGCATCCTCGACATAGCGACTCGAACAGCCAAGTACCACGCTCGGGGACTGACGACCAGTTCAGCACGAGCGTCTAGGGAAAACACCAAGTATGAGAGCATGTCCAGGACTCGCCATGCGACTGACCCGACGGGTCAGGCAGGAGTGATGCGCTCACCATAACGCGCCAAGTCCTCACCCACCCTCGAGTCGCGCCTAGAACAACCAAGTACCACGCTCGGGGACTCGGCCACCCGACCTCGTTCGCGCAAGGGAAAACAGTGAAGTACAGAGCACTCATGGGAGTCGCCTTGCGACTGGCTCTCCGAGTTGGGGCGAGTCGACCCCAATAAACAAAACATTCAAAACAGCAAACACATAACAACCGAGGTAAAGCCCATAAAAAAGGGCGGACGCGCTCGGGGACTCGTTCAAACACACGACAATTCACAAAACAACACGATATTCCATTAATAGCATGTCGCAAGCGTTACAAAATACAAAATATGCCCAATGGCAGCACTGACACTAACGTCTCAGGGCACAATATTCTACTCTGCAGGCTTCGGCGACGACTCGCCACCACCTTTGCGATTGCAAATGAAGGGAGTGTACGGGTTTGACGGGTACGTTGTCAGCTCACCCGCCATCGCTGCACGGAAGGGTTGCTCGATCTTGCAGTCCCGGTGCTGCGGCTCGGGGTTGTTGGGCGCGACGACCGTCTCCTGGTAAGGAAGGAGGTCGCCCATCGCCCAGACGCGCTCGGAATATACCGCAGCGCGGTCCGTCAGCTTCAGCACCTCAGAGATCTCCACCGAGCCGGTCGACGACGGGTAGCCACTCGTCACATCGTCCAGATAGAAGTCCTCCGGGAAGTGAGCGAGCCCAAGGCTAAGCGTTGTCGCCGCTCCGCGTCGGAACGCCGATCGCGTCATAATTCGACGACCGACGGCGCCTTCTCCAAGTATCGCCACACTTCGACGAGGTCGCTGGGAATTACTTCCGTGAGCGACATCTCCTGAAGATACGCCCGTATGCATGTCGCCGACAACGTGGCCGAGTCGACCAGCGTGGCTACACATTGCCGTGCGTCAAACGAATCCGCCTCCTTCGCACTGTCAATGATCCGACCTGCGGACAGAAGGTGATAGTGAATACACTAAAAATTACACAATACATATACTAAAGGCAGAAGCAGGCACACTCACCAATCAGGGGACGGGAGAGATCCGTGATGAAGCTCTGAAGAGAAGTGTAGTCATCTTGAAGCCCAGCAACAAGGGCGTCAGAGACCTTACGCTCCTCAGCGCCGGCTGTAATGGCAGCCTTGGCTCGCCCATCCGCCGAAGTTGCCTCCTCCTTCGCCTCCTTCAGCTCGCGCTCAAGGTCGGCGATCCGCTTCTCGGTCGAGCTCAGCGCAGTCTGAGATACCGCCAACTCACTCGCTGGGACAAGGCCCTGGCGGACCTCCTCTGCCTTCGCAGCAGTCGCCTGGAGTCCCTTGTTCGCCTCTTGGACGACGGCAAGTTCTTCCTCCGCGCGACGCTTCGCAGCAAGCCGATCAGCTTACTCGCGCTGCAAACCCTGAACACAAGCCAAACAGTCAGCAACATCGAAAATCCTAAGTGCCCACCCGCTGAAATTCAGCGAGTGCGCACTCGGGGATTGGCAATCGAAAATCCTAAGTGCCCACCCGCTGAAATTCAGCGAGTGCGCACTCGGGGACTGGCAATCGAAAATCCTAAGTGCCCACCCACTGAAATTCAGCGAGCGCGCACTCGGGGACTGGATGCGAGAATTAAAAACAAGAAATTAAAAGAATAAGACCACTGCAACACAGCGGCCTGATCCTCAGGGACTGGACATACCTGGATGGCCGCGCCCAGCATGCCATGAAGCTACAGTGCATCCACGGAGGTAAGAAGGGCCAGAGTGTGCCCGCGCCGCTGCTCGACCTCCGTCTCGGCGACTCCGGGTGCGCGGCTCGACGGTGTGGTACCACTCGCCGTGGCCGCTCTAGCCATGAAGCGCGGGAAGGTCGCGATGGACGCGCCGGCACCAAAAGAGGCTGGCTCGGCCTCCCCTCACGAAGGATCACCCTCCTTGATTGCCAAGTCCGTCACCACCGCAGGAGCACTCGGGGCCACCATCGTGTCGTCAGACACCGTGCCGACCTCGTCGTTCTTGGCCTTCTTGGCACCATCTGTGGGGGCAGCGACCTCGTCAGCCTTCCTCTTCCGAGAGGGGTCCTCCTCCGCGACGACTGGCGGCACCTTGGCTACAGACAGGTGGCCTATCTTCTTAGCTCCGGTCCTACAAAGTGATCGCGTGAGCAAAATAATCCGAGTACAATGAAAGACAAAGGTACGTGAGCAAAACTCACTTGGCGACTGGAATGAAGCGCAGCCCCGTGCGGATGCCGGCCGGCTTCTCCAGTTCGGGGCCCAGTCGGCGACTGAGGCCCATCTCTAGGACATCGCGTTCCCAAGACACGGATGGTTTCTTCGTTGTCGAGGCTGCGGCTGGAGCTTCCGAAACATTTTCAGCAGGAGCATCCTTGGACCGCGAAGCTGCCGCGACCGGAGCGGACCCCGACCCAGAGACTGGGGAGAACGGCGGAGGCATCGAGGCCAGAGGCACCTCACTCAGGACAGCGGTGATATCCGGCGCCGTCGCCATCTGTGGAGCTTCACCCCTGGCCAGGCTGGTGGCGTCGGAGCTGCTTGGCGAGTGAGGCAGAGACGCCTGTTTCGCTGGCTTCGCCTTCTTCTTTGGAGGGGCCTTCACCTCCTTCTTCTTCTTCGATGGAGTGGCCTCGCGACGCGAGGTGTGCTCGGGGAGCTCGTCGTCGTCATCATCATGACGCTCGAGGCTTTTGCTCGCTTCGAGCTTACGCTGCCGCTGTCCGTGTGTTTTCCGGACCAGCGGGGCGACCTCTTCCTCGGATTCGTCATCGTCGCCGCTCCCGTCACTCTCGACGCCTCCCCTTGCTGGAGGCGATTCGCCCACCTCCTAGACGGACGAGCTCGAATTCTCGTCGTCCGCGGGTGGAAGCCACCCTTCCACCACTTGAAATAGCTGCCATAAGCATAAACAACATCAGTATGACCGCGACTGCATTTAACTGTGACTGCGAATGACGGAAAGATGACTCACCGTCGGGGCTGGATGCTTCGCGGTGTAGGGGGCGACCCCAGCCTTCGCGTCGAGGTACGCCGCATGGGTGATCTTCTTCAGCGCCAGGAGGTAATCCTCGAGTTGCCACTCGACGAGACAGGACTTCGTCGAGTCCTCCCGGCCCGCGTACTCGTACATGTAGTGGTCGCGGCGGGCCAAGGGGACGAGTCGCCGCCCGAGCCAGCAGTTGTACAAATTGATGGGCTGGAGACCCCTCTTCTTCAGGCCGCGGATGGTCTGAAGCATTTCATCCACGACCATCCGCTAGTCTGTTGAAAGCTTGCCGACTTGGAGTCGGCGTGGTTCAGGCCGGTCGACGGAGTATCTTGGGATCGCCACCTCGCCGTCCGGAGTCGCCTCGGTTACATAGAACCAAGACTTCTTCCATTCACTCGCCGCCTTGGCAGGTAGCATCAGATCAAAGAAGGAAGCCTTCGTTTTCGGTTGAAACGTCAGGCCACCCGCGGCGAGCATTGGGTCGCCCGCTTCCTCGCGACTGATCCGCCCGTGGAATAGATCTTGCCACAGGGGAAAGTAGGGCCTGCAGCCCAGGTAGCACTCGCAGAACGCCACGAAAATGGCGAGCTGCTCGATGTTGTGCGGGCCCAGGTACGACGGTTGGATCCCGTAGAAGGCGCAGAAGCGCCGGAAGAAAAGAGATGTTGGGAATCCCAGCCCCCACTCTAGGTAGCTGGTGAAGCAGACGAACTCTCCCTCACGCGGGTCCGGGGTCACCTCTCCGGCCGCAGGGATGCGCCACCTGCCGGCGCGCAGGATCCAGGCCTCCTCGAAGAACGCCAGTTGCGCCCTCGTGCACTTGGACCTGCCCCATGGTTCGGTGGAGGGAGCCATTGGCGGAAGGGTTTGTGGGGGTCGGAAGATTTCGGCTCGGCTGGATCGCGATGCGGGGGAAAACGAAGGTGCGCGCAATCGGAGGAAATGACAAGGAGGTGGTTCTCCGATCGCCTACCATTCCCTTTATATAGCGGTTGTTGCCCTCCAAATCAGGGAGCCGTTACTACGCGGTGATTACGCCGGAAGTTACCGTTGGATTACCCCAACGGCTAGTTTGACTGCGTTTTGACGGTCCAACTTCAGCCACTCGGCTCGCCGACCCGATCACTACAAACAGTGACTAAATATTTCTCCGATCCAATCGCCAAAGCTGCGACCAGAATGACTAGTTTCCTCCTTTATTCAGGAGCCCGCCACCGATTCGACTGGATGTCCGCGTCGAAAGCCGTATACTCCGACTGCCAGCGACCACCTGCGCCCAATCGACGACGGCCTCGGGGACTACTGATGGGGATATGCCTACCGGGGTATACCCAGCAGGACGTTTCCGACTGGCCCAGGAACTGACGAGTGGGCCTGCAAGACGGCGACTGGATCAAGGCCCGGTGTGGATCCAAGCGACTGGAAGCTGAAGGCCCAGGCGAGTAGATAGGCCCAGGCGAGTAGATAGGCCCAGTCGGATTAGGTTAGACGAGTACCGAAGCCTTAACTGATTCGGTTGAGATATGTAAACCCTAGGGGGGTGAGTCTATATAAACCTCCCTACAGGGCGTGTAGAGACACGTTCCATCATACACCCAAGCGACTCGCCGCCTAGCCGCCGAGTTCGTACCATTGTACCACCATCATAATACAATCTAGAAGGAGTAGGTCTTTACCCTCCGGGGGGCCGAACCTGGGTAAAACCCTGTGTCTCCGCCCTCATCTCGCTCCGCAGATGGCTGGCCGCCCTTGCCCCTCGTTCTACTACTCGCTGCCGATTGCAGCATCTGCCGTGACCATTCTCACGACACTCATCCATGAGTGAGTAATCCCCCGCTTAGGCTTGGGGATGGTAGGGATTGGATGAGTTCTATCATGTAATCGAATAAGATCTGTTAGGGCATAGTGCCTAGTATCTCTATTAGTGTTATTTGACTTTGTTGCGACTTCATGTGCTTAATGCTTGTCACTAGGGCCCGAGTGCCATGATCTCAGATCTGAACTTATTATTGAATCATTATAATAGTATTGTTTGTGATCTTATCAACAAGTTGTGTACACATATCATTGTCCGGATCCAAAAGCCCCAAAGTGACAATAATTGGGACAACCGGAGGGGATGGCTATGGTGTGAGGATCACATGTGTTCATGGAGTGTTAATGCTTTGCTCCGGTGCTCTATTAAAAGGAGCACCTTAATTTTCAGTAGTTCCCTAGAGTCTCCGCTGCCACGGGCTGGCTGGACAGAAGATGTTGTGCAAGTTCTGATTGCGAGCACGTATGACTATATTTGGAGCACATGCCTAGGATTGTTTAGTACTTGGATGTTTGTTATTATTTATCTGCAATGGCATAGATCTTGAAGTTACATGTTTAGACCGTTCCATGCAACGCCCGTCCATCCATCCTTATGTCTACCGCACTTGAATCCCACTATTACCGTTAATGTTACTATTGCTCTTGTTTCACTGTTGTTGTTGTTGCTTTGCTGTTGCTACTACCAAACTATTGCTACTGATAAAATTCTGTGAGCAAGAACTATTTCCAGGTGCAGCTGAATTGACAACTCAGTTGTTAAGGCTTGCAAATATTCTTTGGCTCCCCTTGTGTCGAATCAATAAATTGGGTAATACTACCCGCGAAGACTGTTGCGATCCCCTACACTTGTGGGTCATCAAGACTATTTTCTGGCGCCGTTGTCGGGGAGCATAGCTTTATTTATAAGTTCACTTGGATCTATTATTGTTCACTGCTACTCCTTTCATCATGGGGAAGTATCGTGATGAAAAGTTCCCTATTTTACCATCCACTACAAGAAGAGGTACAGTCCTAAACACCTTTGTTGCTCTTGATTCACCGTCTGTTATAAGTAAGCTTGTCACACCACCACCACATACTCATGCTACACACACTGCTACTACTGTTGAATCTGAAACTTCTTTTGATGCTTATGATGTTACTTCTACTATGCTTGATGCGAGTGGTTTATTAGGTCCTTTTCTAGATGCTACTATGGCTAGTCTAGGAAATACCAAAACTCCTAGTGAAGACACTGTTACACCTATTAGCTCACCTGGGTCTAGTGAGAGTTATGATATTAATGATGGTTACATTGATTTCACTCATGAATTTGTTGAAGAGTGCCGAAACACACATGGTACTAGTGCTATTAAGAGTCTCCTTGCTAGACGTACTATTATGCCTAAACTGTCCTCTGATCCTAAGTTTGCCACCTCTCCCATAGATATAAAAGATAAAGATTATGATTTCTCTCTTGATTTGTCCTATTTAGATATTATTGAGAAAGAAACTTTTTGTGGGACTAAAAATGAGAGTGTTGTGTCTCATATGAATGAGCTTTCTACTATGAGTGTTTTATTCTCTGATGATTTTAAGATGCGCAAATACTTTGTTACTAAGATTTTCCCTTTTTCACTAAAAGGAGAAGCTAGGGCTTGGTTTAATAGATTACCTCCTGGTTCCATTGATAGCTCTGATTGCTTGATTTCTTCTTTCTTCCAGAAATATTTTCCTCCCAGTTCTAGACATGCTGCTTTGCAGAGACTTTTTGATTTTAAACAGGGAGAAGAAGAGAAATTGCCTGAGTCATGGACAAGGTTCTAGATGTCCATTACCTAAGAAAGAGCTTCTTGATATTTATTATAATGGACTAACTGATGATTCTAGGACATACCTAGATAGCTTTGCTGGTTGTGTTTTCAGGAAAAGAACTCCTACAGATGCTGAAGAATTAATGGCTAATATAAGCAAGAATTATGATGATTGGACTTTAATTGAGCTAAATACACCTGAGCCTATTACTCCTGAAACAGTTGTGTCTAAACCAGTTCCAACACCAACACCAAAGAAGAGGGAAGTTATTGCATTAAATGATGAAGTGATGAAAGAAGCTAAGAAATGTCTAAAGGAGAAAGGTATTAGAGCTAAAGATGTGAAGAATCTACCTCCTATAGAAGAATTATGTAAGCCAATTCCCCACTCATCTACTACTGAGGTATACTCTCTCCAACACTTTGATGAAGGTGATATTCCTTATGGTAAGCCTCCTGATCAATGTTTAGAGGAACTTGAAATTTTTATTGTTAAACAAGGTAATTTTAATAAACAAGTTCAGAATCATTTATTGAAAAACTCTAGAGATATCCATGAGTTGAAAGATATTGTGGAAAGAACTTTTAATGATATTAAAATGCTTTGTAAACACTTTCAAATGGTCCAAACCCAACTTGATCAACTTGTTAAGGTACAAAAAGATATGCTAGTTAATGCCTCAGGAGATAAACATGCTTATGGAATTAGAACCAGGAGTGGTATAGCTAGTCAAGATCCTTTATATCCTCAGGGACACCCTAAAAGAATTGAGCAGGATTCTCAACAAGGTGAGAATAGTGGTAGTCCTCGTAAGAGAAAGAAAAAGAAAAAGAAACACAAAAGAGTTGAGGAACCACTTGAACCTGTTGTAGATCCTAATAGTATATTTGTATCTGATGCTGAAACTAAGAGTGGTAATGATAAAAATGATGCTCCTGATAAGGAGGAAGGTGAGGAAGAACCTGAGAAGCACACTAAGAACACTAAGTACACTAAGGAAGATTTTATTGCTAATAAACATGGCAAAGAGAGAGAGAACCTTGGGTGCAGAAACCTATGCCTTTTCCAGGTAAGAAACATAAGTCAAAGGAGGAAGAACACTACAACAAGTTTTGTGAGTGGATAAAACCTTTATTTCTGCAAATTCCTTTCACTGATGCTATTAAGTTGCCTCCTTATTCAAAGTATATGAAGGATATTGTCTCTAATAAAAGGAAGATTCCTAACGAGGAGATTTCTACTTTGCTTGCTAATTACTCCTTCAATGGTAAGGTTCCAAAGAAACTTGATGATCCAGGTATACCAACTATTCCTTGCTCTATTAAGAATAATTATGTTAGAACTGCTTTATGTGATTTGGGAGCTGGAGTTAGTGTTATGCCTTTTTCTCTCTACAAGATACTCCAGCTAGAAAAGTTGAAACCAACTGATATATCTTTGCAAATGGCTGATAAGTCAACTACAATTCCTGTTGGTATATGTGAGGATGTTCCTGTTCAAGTGGCTCATAATTGCTTGGTTCTAACTGATTTTTTTGTGCTTGAAATGCCTGAAGATGATAATATGTTTATTATTCTTGGGAAACCTTTTCTTAATACTGCAGGTGCTGTTATTAATTGCAATTAAGGGAAAGTAACATTCAAAATTAATGACAAAGAGAATACTGTCTATTTCCCCAAGAAGGTTGCTAGAAGCTATTGCCTGAATTCCATTGAAAATATTGAGAGCGTCAAGGTTGGAGAAATATACTGTCCCGTTCCACGGGAAAATTTTGAAACTATTATGATTGGGACTATTGCTATCAAGTATGAGGTAACATAATCACCTTGTGGAATGCAAAGTTTTGTTTCATATAAGATTGTTTTGGTAACAAGACTTGATCAACCTTTTTAACAAAAGGATTTTAATGAACAAAACAATGTTTTCACAGTTGTTATACTTGCTCACTTTTATTTTTCTCCTTTCCAATCCTTGCTCTTCGTCGTGCCTAACTTAAAGGCGTTAAAGAAAAGTACTTGTTTGGAGATAACCCAGGAGTTTCATTGAGTCTTGGAAGTTATTACTTCAGTAATGATCTCGCCTTATCCTTTTTGTTTGCTTTTTGTGCCAAGAATGAGCTCTAATGAGAGGGAAGTAAGATTTGGGGAGTTGCTGCCCCGAAACAGATTTCTGTCCTCCACCATAAAATTTTGTGAGTAGTCTCTGTAAGTCGGATTGAGCTAAAAATTTACGAATAAATCCCCCATTATGTTAGCTAACTTTCGTTAGCTCAACACTTTTTTATTTGAGCAACAGAATATTTTCTAAAAAAATGGTTTCTACCCGCTGGCCTGTTTTGACAGATTTCTGCCATTATTTGCATTTGCTTTTTATTGATTTCTTTTTGAGTTCTCTTTTAGGGAATTGAGCTTTTTGAAGGAGTTGCTACAGTATCTTGTGTTTTTAGTGAAAAGTTTTGTTGTTCTAAAGCTAATCCTAAGGGTTTATTATCTTTTGAATACACTAATGTTGCTAATGAAGATTGTGTGAAGTTCTGTATGAAGGAAAAAATTCAGGTGTAGAGAGAGGATGATGCAATGAGATGAAGAATGGACAACATCTTAAGCTTGGGGGGCACCCCGTGTCACCCCAAGAAATATTCAAGAGGTACAAGCGTTAAATCTTGGGGGTGCCCAAGGTATCCCCTTCTTCATCAATAAAAATCTAAGGTCTTTCTAGACACTTCGTTTTTATTGTTTCATGCACAGTTGTGTTATTCTTGGAGCGCCTTAGTTTTTGTTTTTGGTTTTCTTTTGATTTGCTTGTTTTTGCTTTGTTTGCTTTCTTTAAAAAATCGAAAACACCAAAAATATTTGTTGTTCTTCTCTAGTTTTGTGAGTTTTTTGCAGGGTTCGGCCGTCCTCGGTGGATTTTGGTTTCATGTTATTATTCAAGTCACACAGGCGAAGGGCAATAATAAAGACTAAGACAACTTGAGGAGTGGTAAGAGGCTGGTAACGAGCCCTATTTTGTTTCATTTTTGTACATATACTCATCACTGTGAGCATGCTTAGTCTATTCGTTGTAAGGAGTGTGTTACTGATGGATGCTTAGTAGTTCTTGCTTGTCTATGATTAGCTCTAGCTTGCTAATAGTTTATAGCATGTCATATAAATGTTTGCTTGCATTGTTTTATTCATATTTTGTTATGATATTGTGGTATTCTCCCTTGAATGTTCATGTGAATCGACTTGGCACATGCTTACACATGCATATGACTAATCAATAGTCACTAAGCCTCGATGATTTATTTTGCCTCAGAATTCTAGTATCACTTTCATGCCATAGTTAGTCTTGTTTTTTTTCAAGCATGATTATGACAATTACTGCTCTCTCGTTTGTCGCTCCCTCTCTTTTGCTAGCCTTCATTTACACTGAGTATGCGCTATACCTGTGCTTCTAACTACCCGAAACCAATATTGCCAACTGTGTCCACCATACCTACCTATTAGCATCATTTGCTATTTCAGTGCATATTCAATATGCCTTGTTTTCTTCCAAATAAAATGTTTGTCTGTTTTGAGAAATTTAGTTAGTAAAGCTCTCACGAACTTGATGGCACACTTTATTCCTTGCACTTAATAATCCTGAACCATTATGACTTGTCCATGAAAGTTATATGCTTGCAAATTATATGTTGGGAGTCAGCAAAACCGTGTTGTCACGGGGCACACTTTCAATACTTTTTGGATATCATATCCAGTTGATACTTTGCTTTTTTGTTTACGGATGTCGATGATGTGAAATAAAAGGGGAGCTTGTGAGTTCATGGAGTCTATACATTGTGTTAGAGAAACGTCTGTGCCACTAGCCTAAGCCATGCCTAATCATGGTGGAAACTTGCAGCATCACCATAATGAGCACTCTGTGAAGCATCCTCAATAAAAAGCTATGCATATAGTAAATAAAAAGATCGCTGAGATGCTCATTGTCTGCTTGCCTTGTCATTTTGATCACGGGATAGCTCATGTATCATGTGCAAGGGGTACCCCGTTGGCGGTTCTCTATGATATGCATGTATGAACAATGACAAGAACTTGCAGGTAACCAAAGTTGAGTAGCATGTGGAGAGACCCTCGTACTCAAGGGACTTGAGATTTCCAGTTTATAGTCTGTCAAGCATATAACTCAGATTGGACCTCACTTTCACCTTAACCACATGAAGATGCCTATGATAGGGGCAATGAGAGCTCAAAGCTAATGAGTACCTTACTTTCAGCATTTGGAAGCCTTACAAACTTTACAAAACCTTTTTACAACCTTGTTGAGTCACCACTTATTCTATGAGAACCTTCTTGAGAGCATAATTGTCATTCTTGTGTTTGGTCCAAAACTTGGTTAATTATGTCATGACTTTGATGCTTGTATCTCTGATATCTTTACTTATAATCTTCACTTGAACTTCAAAGGTGCCTTGGCATTTATCTTATGCTCTACAAACAAAGCAAGTGAGATACCACTCTATCATACCTTACTATGAGCATTGCAATATTGTTTATGTTTATGTTTCATGCTACTTATTATTAGTGAGTTGGTTTCTCTTCATAGCTTGCAATGACTATTGAGTAGACTTAGTTGCATACCCTTTATTATGAATAGTTTAAGAATCTACTCCTGTGCTGAGAATATATACATCATATGAAGCAAATGTGTTCGTGAAAGTTATTATATCGCACTCAGTTTTCAATTGAATTGCTTGAGGACAAGCAATAAGCCAAGCTTGGGGGGATTTGATACGTCCAAAACGTATCCACTTTCCCGAACACTTTTGCTATTGTTTCTCCTCTAAACTTGTGTGATTTGGATACAACTAACACGGACTGACGTTGTTTTCAGCAGAATTACCATGGTGTCTTCTTTTTGTGCAGAAAATCAACTATCAGGAAAAATCTCGGAAAATATGCCAAAAATTATATTTCACCAGAAGACCCATGGAGCCAGAAGACAAGACAGAGAAGGGGCATGGGAGGCCCACACCCTGCCAGGCGTAGGCCCACCACTGGTCGCGCCTAGGGGGTGCAGCCACCCCAGGCACCCCCTCAGCCTCCCTCTGCGCCTATAAGTTGCCTCTCGACCTAAAAACTGAGGGGGGGTCGATAGTTTTCCAGAAAGAGTTCCGCTCCGCCGCCGCCACCAGAAACCAAGATTCGTCATCACCAACGCATCTCCATCAACCATCAATGTTTCCCTCATCCATGAGTGAGTAATCCCCCACTGTATGCTTGGGGATGGTAGGGATTGGATGAGTTCTATCATGTAATCGAATAAGATCTGTTAGGGCATAGTGCCTAGTATCTCTATTAGTGCCATTTGACTTTGTTGCAACTTGTTGTGCTTAATGCTTGTCACTAGGGTCCGAGTGCCATGATCTCAGATCTGAACTTATTATTGAATCATTATGATAGTATTGTTTGTGATCTTATCTGCAAGTTGTGTATACATATCATTGTTCGGATCCAAAGGCCTCAAAGTGACAATAATTGGGACAACCGGAGGGGATGGCTGTGGTGTGAGGATCACATGTGTTCACGGAGTGTTAATGCTTTGCTTCGGTGCTCTATTAAAAGGAGCACCTTAATTCCCAGTAGTTCCCTAGAGTCCCCGCTGCCACTGGCTGGCTGGACAAAAGATGTTGTGCAAGTTCTCATTGCGAGCACGTATGACTATACTTGGAGCACATGCCTAGGATTGTTTAGTACTTGGATGCTTGTTATTATTTATCTGCAATGCCCTAGATCTTAAAGTTACATGTTTAGACTTGTCCATGCAACGCCCGTCCATCCATCCCTATGCCTACCGCACTCGAATCACACTGTTACCATTACTGTTACTATTTCTCATGTTTCACTGTTGTTGTTGCTTTGATGTTGCTACTACCAAACTGTTGCTACTGATAAACTTCTGTGAGCAAGAACTATTTCTAGGTGCATCTGAATTGATAACTTAGTTGTTAAGGCTTGCAAGTATTCTTTGGCTCCCCTTGTGTCAAATCAATAAATTGGGTAATATTACCCGCGAAGAATGTTGCGATCCCCTATACTTGTGGGTCATCACAATCCACCACCCAATCCCCCTCCCAACCTACAAACTGGGAACGGAGGAAACGGGGGAAACCCGGCTAACAGAGCCAACGAAGGTAGCGGCTATGAACAGATCAACCTCGACGAGGAAGGCTGGAGCCAAGCACGCGAAGCCGTGGCAGGCAACAAAATCCTACATGTGGATGCCTCCTGAGATCTGCTGATGGCCTACCATCTCCTCCTAATCGACGAGCACAACGGGCAGGTGAAGCTGATGGAGGAGCTCGAAAAGTGTCAGAAGTAGCTGTGGAGTCCAGTGCACGGCGAGCCGCACTCTCTGTCGCTGGTGGCTCCACTTCACATGGAAACAACGCCAACAAGTACCGTTCTCGCATGGAGCACATGGACCCTGCCACGCGACGCGAAGTCACCCGGGCCCTCAACACGTCCTACATGGCGATGGAATCGCATGACAATGTCATGCCAAAAACGCAGCAGGCTGCAATCATGGAGGCCACCACCTATCTCGCGTCTAACCCACCCCCGGTGGGCGACCCAAAAAATACAATGCATAAATCTGCACTAGTAGGCCTCGGACTCGTCAGATCTGCCCTCCATGATGAAGGTCCTGCGGAGCCAAAGAAAAAAGTAGCGGTCAAGTTCACTCGAAGCTTCTCACCCTCATCTGAGGAGGAGGAGCACGACCTGCCCCGACGCCGCCGAAGCCCGCAGCGCCGCAGAAGCAACTACGACGCTCGCAACGAGCTCACCCAACGCAAGATCGACAAGTCGTGTGGTAGCATGCTCAACTGAGTCCGAAGACGAGGACGACGGGGAGCTGCACGGAGCCAGATGCTTCAGCATATCCGTTCGGCAAACGCGGATGCCAAAAAAATTCAAGCTCCCTTCGGACAACCCGAAGTTCGACGGTACGCAGGAGCCAAAGGCTTGGCTCGACGATCATCTGTCGTCGGTCAAACTCCACGGCGGAAACAAGAGCACCGCCTTACAATGCCTTCAGCTGTAGCTGACAGGCGCGACTAGGGTCTAGCTCAGCAGCCTATCCTCCGGCTCCATCCGAAGCTAGGAAGAGCTGGCGTACAGCTTCATACGCAACTTCAAGGGCACCAGCAAGAGGCCAGCCTCAACCGAAGAGCGACGGTCCTGCACCCAACGGGCCAATGAGTCCGTCCGCTCATACATATTACGCTGGTCCCACATCAAGAACTCCACCGTGCACATCTCCACGAAAAGAGCAATCAACGGCTTCAAGCACGGTGCCAAGCGCCTAGATTTCAAGGAGGAGCTTGGGCGCGTCAAGCCCAAGACACTCGACCACCTCATGGACATCGCCAACCGATGGGAAGATGGCGAGGATTCCGTCAACCAAGCGCATTCGGATAACGTAGATGACTACGGCCGCAGGCGCGAACGCCGCAGCAAAAGAAGATCGCGTCTATGATACGTCGGAAACGTATCTATAATTTTTGATGTTCCATGCTTGTTTAGTATCTACTTTGCTTTGCTTTGTCTACACTTTGAGGTGTTTTTATATGTTTTCTGGTACTAACCTATTAACAAATGTCATAGTGCCAGTTGCCTGTTTTCTTCTGCTTTTGGTTCCAGAAAGGCGGAAAATCAATATTCTCGGAATTGGACGGGACAAAAGCCAAAGTCAATATTTTACCGTGGGGAACACGAAGCTGGAATACGAGACGGAGAAGAGTTACCAGGGGGCCACACCCCCTGGCTGCGTGGGTGGGCCCACCCCGCGCCTGGGGGGTGCAGCCGCCCTGGCGACCCCCTGCCTCGCCTTTTCGCCCTAACGGAAAACACCGACAGAGAAAGAGCTCTCCAGCAGACAGATTTCTGCTGGGAAAATTCCTTCCCGAAGAGGGGAGATCGTCGCCATCAACACCATCATCAAGCTAGACTTCATCGGGATCATCATCATCATCATCCACACCATCATCTCCACCAGCACCATCATCACCACTCCATCACGCTGTAACAATTGTGTTGAATACTTACATAGTTCTTAGGGGAAACTTTCCCGGTATTGATTACTACTGTAGTTGATGCTTGTGAGTGGAACCATTGGATTATTGTTTATGTTCAGATTGTTATCCATCACCATATCATCTTTGATTTTGATCCATATGATGTCTTGTGAGTAGTTCGTTTAGTTCTTGAGGACATGGGAGAAGTTAGGTTGTTAGTAGTGGATTTGTGTTGAGATATAATTCAATGGTTTAGTATTTAAGTTGTGGTGCTATTCTTCTCGTGGTGTCATGTGAATGTCGACTACATGATACTTCACCATTTATGGGCATAGGGGAATGCATTGTGTATTTGACTACTAATTGTGGGGTTGCCGGAGTGACAGAAACCTGAACCCGCGTTAGGACACCATTGCACAAGGGAGTGTAGGATCTCAGAGTTTAAGGCTGTGGTTAGGTTTATATCTTAATTGCTTTCCTGTAGTTGCGTATGCTTGCAGGGGGTTTAATCACAAGTATGTATTAGTCCAAGTAAGGTTGGTACATTAGCACAGGTTCACCCACACAACACTTACCACACCAAATAAGGGTACTCAGCTATATGAAGCGAAAGCACTTGACAGAATTCCCATGTGTCCTCGAGAACGTTTGGTCCTTATAAGTATTTCCACCGGCTTGTCCTTTGCTAAGAAAGGATTGGGCCACTTGCTGCATTTGTTCATTGTCTTTATTACTTGCACTTTATTTCTTTGCTTTATCAGAAAACTCCTAAAAATCCGTTTGCTAAGTATTTACAGAGATTTCCTGCTCCATACCACTAGTCAACACCTTCCTCTCCTTGTTGGGATCGACACTCCTATTTTGTCGAAAGTACTACGATACACCCCCTATACTTGTGGGTCATCAAGACTATTTTCTGGCGCTATTGCCGGGGAGTGAAGCGCTATTGAAGAGTGGAACTGGTAAAGGAAACTTCTCCTGTCAGTATTCATTTTTATTTCTGTGTATTACTTTGTTTCCAATATGGATAACCCACTTGGTTTTCTGTTTGGGAAAACTACTACCACTGTTAGGGTAGTAGATGAATCACCACCTGTTGAGATAGATCCTTTTAAGATACCTACAAGTATTGTTGATCATGTTATGGATAATTATTATTTAGGGGATGGAACTGTCCACCCTGGTGATCATTTGCTTTTTATCCATGAATTATGCGGATTGTTTAAGTGTGCAGGTATCACAATTGAACAGGTGAAGAAGAAGTTACTCTCTATATCCTTAAAAGGGAGAGCTGAAGAATGGTATAAGCTGCTGAAGAATTGACAATCCATGGAATGGCAGGAACTAGTACCTCTCTTTTATTCTAAATTTTATCCTCCCAATGAAATTCACAAGGATAGGAATCTGATATATAACTTTTGGCCTCGGGATGGAGAGAGTACAGCTCAAGCTTTGGGGAGATTGAAGTTACTAATGCTTAAATGTCCTATTCATGAACTCCCTAACAATATTATTATCAATAACTTTTATGCTAGGCTTTCTCTTCATGATAAAGATTTACTAGATGCTTCTTGTGCTGGATCATTCACACGCATGAAGGAAGAAACTAAATGGGATCTCCTAGACCATATTCAAGAGAACACCGAAGCTTGGGAGAATGACAAAGGAAGAAAGTCAGGTATAAATTATGATTATGAATGCATAACAACATGTATGGGAATTGATGACTTTCGTGATATTAGTAATGAGTATGGTCTTGATTCTCAAGTTCTTGCCAATTGTTTTAAGGCCTTTGCCTCTTATATTGTAATTCCCAAAAAAGAGTGGGACAAGTACCATGCTCCTTGTAAAGACATTGTTACCCATGTTCCTGCTAGCATAGAAGTTTGTACTGTTGATCCTATTTTGCCTGAACCTTATGTTGAGAAAATTTCTTTTTCTGCTAAGGTAAAGGAACATTCTATCATAGCTAATGTGGTTAGCAAAAGTACAAAGAAAAATGTGGAACCTGATGAGCAAATAAATATTGAACCTGTGGTAGCTATTGTGAAAGATCTTGTCACTAAAAATATAGAGGATGAGCACATTGTATTCTACGAAGACGCTTCAAATATTGTCTCTCATCCTAGAAAAGCTAGTGTCCCTATGCTTTCTGTTAGAATTGGTTAGCATTGCTATTATGGTTTATGTGATATTAGTGCTAGTTCTAGTGCTATACCTTATGAGCTTTATAGGGAAATTATGCATGAAATTGGTCCTTGTGAGCTTCAGGACATTGATGTGGTTATTCACCTTGCTAATAGAGAGACAATCTGTCCCATTGGCATTGTTAGAGATGTGGAGGTTCTTTGTGGTAAGATTAAATATCCTGCTGATTTTCTAGTACTTGGTTTTGAAGCTAGTAAAACCTATCCTATTATATTTGGTAGACCCTTCTTGAATACTTGCGGGGCTATCATAGATTGTAGGAAGGAAAAAAGTGTTGACTAAGTTTGATGGAGAGTCTTATGAGTTTAATTTTTCCAAATTTGCTAAAACTCCTTATGAAAATGAACTGCCTAATGAGGATTTCAGGGTTGAACAACTTTCTGCTATTTCTCTTGCTCCTAACAATGCCTTGCAGCAGTTTATGGAAGATCATGAAAGCGAGGTCTTTGCGAAGGAAAGAAATGAGATTGACGAGGTTTTCCTTCGTCAGCCTGAGTTACTTAAACATAATCTACCCGTGGAAGATTTGGGTACCACACTACCACCTAAAGGGGGCTCTATTTTCAAATTAAAACCTTTGCTTGATGATCTTAAATATGCTTATATTGATGATAAGAAAGTATATCCTGTTATTATTAGTTCTAAACTTTCAGTAAAGGAAGAAGAGAGGTTATTGGAAATACTGAAGAAACACCGAGGAGCTATGGGCTATACTCTCGATGATTTAAAAGGAATTTCTCCCACCATATGTCAGCATGCTATTAATATAGAACCTGATGCAAAACCAGTTGTTGAGCACCAACGCCGTCTAAATCCTAAGATGAAGGATGTGGTAAGAAATGAGTTATTAAAACTCCTTGATGCTGGTATTATTTACCCGCTGATAGCCAATGGGTTAGCCCTGTTCATTGTGTTCCAAAGAAAGGGGGAATTACTGTTGTGACTAATGAAAATAATGAGCTTATACCCCAAAGAGTAGTGGTTGGGTATAGGATGTGCATTGATTTTAGAACGGTTAATAAAGTTACTAAGAAAGATCATTATCATTTGCCCTTTATTGATCAAATGCTAGAAAGGTTGTCTAAACAGACCCACTTTTGCTTTCTTGATGGTTATTCTGGGTTCTCTCAAATCGATGTGAAAGTGCAAGACCAAGAGAAGACCACTTTCACTTGTCCTTATGGCACCTATGCTTATAGGCGTATGCCTTTGGTTTATGTAATGCTCCTGCTACCTTTCAGAGATGTATGTCTGATATCTTTCATGTTTTTGTGAAGAAATTGTGGAGGTTTTGATGGACGATTTCTCCGTCTATGGAACTTATTTTGATAACTATTTGCACAACCTTGATAAAGTTTTGCAGAGATGTGAAGAAACCAACCTTGTTCTTAATTGGGAGAAATGCCATTTCATGGTTAATGAATGGATTGTTCTTGGACACAAAATATCTGAAAGAGGCATTGAAGTTGACAGAGCCAAAATTGAAGCAATTGAGAAGATGCCTTGCCCTAGATATATAAAAGGTATTCGTAGTATCCTTGGTCATGCTGGTTTATATAGAAGGTTTATTAAATATTTCTCCAAAATTTCAAAGCCCCTTACCAATCTTCTTCAAAAAGATGTACCGTTTGTTTTTGATGATGATTGTAAGGAAGATTTTGAATTTTGAAGAAAGCTTTGACTACTGCTCCTATTGTTCAACCACCTGATTAGAGTTTACCTTTTGAAATTATGTGTGATGCTAGTGATTTTGTTGTGGGTGATGTTCTTGGGCAACGTGTTGATAAGAAGTTGAATGTTATTCATTATGCTAACAATACTCTAGATGTTGCTCAAAAGAATTATGCTACTACTGAAAAAGAGTTCTTAGCTGTAATATTTGTTTGTGATAAGTTTAAATCCTATATTGTTGATTCAAAGGTCACTATTCATACTGATCATGCTGCTATTAAGTACCTTATGACAAAGAAGGACGCTAAGCCTAGTCTTATTAGATGGGTGTTGCTTTTACAAGAGTTTGATCTGCATATTATAGATAGGAAAGGTGCTGAAAATCCTGTTGTTGACAATTTATCTCGTTTGGAAAACATTTCTTTTGACCCTTTGCCTATTAATGATAGTTTTCCAAATGAGCATTTGGCTGCAATAAGGGTAAGCCCGCATGAGAGTCCTTGGTATGCTGATTATGCTAACTTTATTGTTTCCAAGTATTTGCCTCCAACCTTTACAGCCCAACAAAGAAGCAAATTCTTTTATGATCTAAGGCATTATTTTTGGGATGACCCACATTTATATAAAGAAGGAGTAGATGGTATTATGCGAAGATGTGTTCTAGAATTTGAACAACGAGAGATATTGAGAAAATGTCATGGCAGTGCTTATGGAGGACATCATGCTGGTGATAGGACTACACAAAAGGTTTTACAATCTAGATTTTATTGGCATACCCTTTTCAAAGATGCAAGAAAGTTTGTATTATCATGTGATGAATGTCAAAGAGTTGGTAGCATTACTAGACGCAGTGAAATGCCTATGAATTATTCTATTGTTATTGGACCTTTTGATTGTTGGGAATTTGACTTTATGGGTCCTTTTCCTCCTTCAAAAGGGTACACTCATATTCTTGTTGTTGTTGACTATGTTACAAAGTGGGTAGAATCCATACCTACAAACAGTGCCAATGGTAAGATCTCTTTAAAAATGCTTAAATATGTTATTTTTCCTAGGTTTGGTGTGCCTAGATTTCTCATGACTGATGGAGGCTCTTATTTTATTCATGGTGGTTTTAGGAAAACTCTCGCTAAATATGATGTTAACCATAAAATTGCATTAGCTTATCACCCCCAAACCAGTGGGCAAGTAGAACTTTCCAATAGGGAAATTAAATCTATCTTGCAGAAGACTGTTAATAGATCTAGGAAAAATTGGGCTAAAAAGTTGAATGACGCTTTATGGGCTTATAGAACTGCTTATAAAAATCCTATGGGGATGTCTCCTTACACAATGGTCTATGGGATAGCTTGTCACTTGCCTTTAGAATTAGAACACAAAACTTATTGGGAAGTGAAAGAATTGAGTAGAGATTTTAAACTTGCTGGTGAGAAAAGATTGCTTGACTTGAGTACTTTAGATGAGTGGAGAAGTGAAGCTTATAAAAATGCTAGACTCTTTAAGGAAAAAGTAAAAAGATTGCATGATAGGAGAATTCTCAAAAGGGACTTCCATGTTGGTGAGAAATTTCTTTTGTATAGGTCTCGTCTCAGATTTTTTGCAGGGAAACTACTCTCAAAATGGGAAGGGCCTTTTGTTATTAAGGAAGTATATCGTTCAAGGGTTATCAAAATATCTTCTTTAAAGGATGACACAACACAGGTGAATGGTCAAAGACTAAAACATTATATTTCTGGAGATTCTTATAACGAAGATGTTGATATTATTCAAATGGTGACTCCGGAATAATTTATCAGAAACCAAACACCAGAATCTGTAGAGTCCGTCTTTGAATAGGTAAAAGTGGTGAAAACAGAAGGTTCATGAAAACACTATCTTTTTATATTTTTGATGTTTTTATTACATACGGAAGGTTATGAAACGAAACAAAGGAGGAAACAGAGGCCATGGTGGCCACACCCACCCTAGGCGCGGCCCCCAGCTGGCCGCGCCTGGAGGGGGTGTGAGCTCTCTGAGCTCCGTCTCCGCCTCGTTTTCTCACCAGTACCTTCCTTATGCTTTGAAACTTCGTAATATATACCCCCGGGTCCCCCCAAGGTTTGTGTATCGTGGTCTCGTCATGGTTCTTTTTCGATCTGTTTCTGTTAGGCGGATTCTCAGTTTTGGAGTCACAATGTCTTCCTCTGGATCACCCATGGAGGATTCCTCTGTTGATGTCATCAACCGGTACATGTATGAGTTGAAGATTCATACGAAGGAGTTGATTCTCAAGGATGGGGAAGGTGCAGATGAAAAAAGTTCAAGGCCCTAAAGGAGAAGGCAATCTGGAAGACAGGATGGAAGCATTGGAGCAGGAAGTTTTCAGGTACAAGAAGATGGCAGAACGCGAAGTGGATGTCATCCATAAGATAAGTTCAGAACTCATCGCCAAGCACGAGGAGGAGGTTGCTGAGCTCCGAGACAAAATCTTCTTGCTCCGTCAGACCACCAACCAATTACAAGCACAACTCTACGACATACAAAATCAAAACTATGAGTACGAGGCTAGATTTAATCACATAAACTCTGCTGCTAGTTTTAGGATTGTGGAAACCAGGACGTCATATTTGGATGGGGAACCTTTTCCTTGGAAGTTTGATGATTACAAGAGAACATAACCATCACCGAAGGAGTAATTCGTCATCAGGTTTGGCATCCCCTTGGCTTGTTCCAAGCTTGGGGGAGTGTCGCGGTATCACATCATTATCTTTTATCTTTTACCTTTTTAGTGGATTCATATCTTTGGTATCACATCATTATCTTTATAGGTTGGTTTGCATGTGGAAGTATCTCTCCTTTAAGTTGATTATCTATGTATCCCTTGGTGTGAGTGCCTTTATGGAATATTAATAAGAAGTTTAATCTTTTACTTTTTGCACTTCTTATTTTAGTTTGCAATCTCAATTATATGATTGATTTTGTTGATCAATATTGGTATCACTTTGGGAGCATCAAGTATATCTAAATTGGTTTTGGCAAATCGAGCTCTGGTCAGTAGCAACACTTTTTGAGGTTTGAAAGGAAAAGAGAAAAATCTTACAGGTATTTTGTATCATTTATTTTCTTTCTTGATTGGGTCATAAGCTTAGTATTCTTTATTTAAGATCTTTTGTGTCTTCAAGGAAGATTGCATATTTGGCTTTATCACTTGTAGGTTTGCTTGTTTCCTTCAATTCTTTTTCTTGCTACCCAGCCTTGCTAGCCAAAAACCTATTTTGAGAAGGCATACTTCTCATGAATCCAACCCCTTTGAACCAAACATGTGCCATTTGTGTCCACCGTATCTACCTAATAACATTATTTCTATTCCAAGCAAATTCTCAAGCTTCATCTATCTTTCGAAAATTAAAAATTATTTTGTTATGTGAAAACTAGTTAGTAAAGCTCTCACAAACTTGATGGCACACCTTATTTTCTTGCCCCTAATAAACTTGAACCATTGTGTCATAGAAGTTGTATATGCTTGCATCTATACATTGGGATTAGCAGAACTGTGTTGTCACGGGGAACGCTTTCAACACTTATGGATACATATCCAGTTGATATCATGCTCTTTTGTTTGCTGATGTCGCTGATGTGAAATAAAAGGGGAGATTGTAAGTCCATGGAGTTATGTATGTGTGTTAGAGAAACGCCTGGGCAGCTAGCCTAAGCCATGCATAATCATGGTGGAAACTTGCAGCATAACCATAGTGATCAATCTATGAGGCATCCTCAATAAAAACCTATGCAAATATCAAATAAAAATATCGCTGAGATGCTCACTATCTGCTTGCCTTGTCGTTTTGATTACAGGATAGCTCATGTATCATGTGCAAGGGGTACCCCGTTGGCGGTTCTTTATGATACACATGTACTTACAATGACAAGAACTTACCGGTAACTAAAGTTGAGTAGCATGAGGAGCGGCCCTCGTACTTAAGGGACATGAGATTGCCAACTTATATTTCGTCAAGCATATACTCCATCCTTGTTCACTTTAACCTTAATAACCTCAAGATGCTTATGATACGGGCAATGAGGGCTCAAAGCTAGTAAGTACCATAATCTTTTGGAATCTCTTTATGAACTTGAAATCCCTGTTTCCCTCTATGAATGGCCTTTCTTCTATTTCTAAGTTGAGTCACTAAACCTACTTCCTCTCTATCTCTAGCAAGCATTTGAGTTGTTGTGCTTCAAGCATTCATATGATGATTTATTCAATCATGTTCTTTATCTTCCTTGTTTGCACAAGACTCTTATCTATTGAGTATTACATTGAAATCCATCATTGTGAAAAACCTTTTATGTTTGAGCAAAAGAGTAATCTTGTTGCAAAACTTCTTTACAAAAGCTTTATTTGTGAAACTGTCTGCCAGCTGTTCTCTGACCAAGAACAAAGTTTGCTAATTCCAATTATGATATATCTTTATGCATCTCTATTATGACTCCTATACTTGTTGCAAGATAAGTTATATAATGGTGAGTTGCTTTCTTCTATGAGTTGTGTAATGGTAAGTGTGATGCTTCTTCTCCGTATTCTTTTACCGACACTTCACTCCATAAACCTGTGGACATGTTTACTGAGCTCAGCTTTCGCTTGGGTACAAGCGAATGTATAAGCTTGGGGGGAGTTGATACGTCCAATTTGCATCACCATTTTATATCATAATTTGCCTCTATTCATTGATATACTTCTTATTAAGAGGTGTTACTTATGGCTTTCCATCTATTTTTGCATGTTGGATGATTCTTGGAGGATGAACTGCCAGAGTCAGGATTCTGATGGAAAAAAGGTGTTTTGATGCAATTTTGCAAATACCAGAAAAATACCAGAAAAATTATGGAAAATCATATTTTCCCAGAAGACGAAGAAAGCCAGAAGGGGAGGCTGAGATGGGCCACACGGGCCCCACACCCCCAGGCGCGGGCCACTCCTAGGTCGCGCCTACACGGGGTGTGGCCCACCTCTGGCTCCGCCCTCTCGCTTATATCTTCTCCTCAAAACCCTAAAACAGAGGAAGCGACCATAGAAAGATTCCGCCGCCTCAGCGTGGCGGAAAACACTGACAGAGAAAGAGCTCTCTGGCAGACAGATTTCTGTCGGGGAAATTACTTCCTAGAGAGGGGAGATCGTCGCCATCAACACCATCATCAAGATAGACTTCATCGGGATCATCATCATCATTCACACCATCATCTCCACCAGCACCATCATCACCACTCCATCCCGCTGTAACAATTGTGTTGAATACTTGCATAGTTCTTAGGGGAAACTTTCCCGGTATTGATTACTACTGTAGTTGATGCTTGTGAGTGGAACCATTGGATTATTTTTTATGTTTATATTGTTATCCATCACCGTATCGTCTTTGATCTTGATCCATATGATGTATTATGAGTAGTTCGTTTAGTTCTTGAGGACATGGGAGAAGTCATGTTGTTAGTAGTGGATTTGTGTTGAGATATTATTCAATGGTTTAGTATTTAAGTTGTGGTGTTATTCTTCTAGTGGTGTCATATGAACATCGACTACATGATACTTCACCATTTATGGGCCTAAGGGAATGCATTGTGTATTTGGCTACTAATTGTGGGGTTGCCGGAGTGACAGAAACCTGAACCCCCGTTAGGACACCATTGCACAAGGGAGTGTAGGATCTCAGAGTTTAAGGCTGTGGTTAGGTTTATATCTTAATTGCTCTACTGTAGTTGCGGATGCTTGCAGGGGGTTTAATGACAAGTATGTATTAGTCCAAGTAAGGTCGGTACATTAGCACAGGTTCACCCACACAACACTTACAACACCAAAGAAGGGTACTCAGCTATATGAAGCGAAAGCACTTGACAAAATTCCCATGTGTCCTCGAGAATGTTTGGTCCTTATAAGTATTTCCACCGGCTTGTCCTTTGCTAAGAAAGGATTGGGCCACTTGCTGCATTTGTTCGTTGTCTTTATTACTTGCACTTTATTTCTTTGCTTTATCAGAAACCCCCTAAATATCCGTTTGCTAAGGATTTACAGAGATTTCCTGCTCAATACCACTAGTCAACACCTTCTGCTCCTCATTGGGATTGACACTCCTATTTATCGAAAGTCAACACCTTCTGCTCCTCATTGGGATTGACACTCCTATTTATCGAAAGTACTACGATACACCCTCTATACTTGTGGTTCATCAGAGTCCTACATCACATTCGATCGTTCGGATCACCCACGCTAGATCCCTCGCCGGGTCATGCTGCCCTGGTGCTCGAGGCCCAGATTGGAGGATTTGAAATGAGCCGCGTCTTCATGGACAACGACAGCGGCATCAATTCGATGTTCGCCAACACACTCGCAACGATGAGTTTCCCGCTGTGCAACCTGGAGCAGTTAGACACGACGTTCCACAACATAGTCCCAGGGAAGGGCATATATCCCCTGGCCAATATATGGCTCGACGTCATCTTTGACCATCCCGATAACTTTAGGCGCGAGCGGCTAGAATTCAAAGTGGTATACTAGTCATCACAGTACCACACCATCCTCGGACGCGTGGCATTCGCAAGATTCTTGGCAGTACCGCCTACACATACCTTGTACTAAAGATGCCAGGACCTAGGGGCGTCATCACCGTCCAAGGAAGCTTCACCAGGTCTAACAGCTGCGATAGAGACTTCAACGGAATCTCCTAGTTGTTCGGCATGCAGGAGGAGCTCACGAGGCCCAGAGAGGTGACACACAATGGGGCACTCCCAGTCATTGGGACTAACCTATTAACAAGATGCCGCAGTGCCAGTTGCCTGTTTTCTGCTGTTTTGGTTCTAGAAAAGCCAGAAAATAAATATTCTTGGAATTAGATGGGACAAAAGCCAAAGTCGATATTTTACCCAACATGACACGGAGCCCAAAATAGAAACGGAGGAGGGCACTAGGGTGACCACACCATACGGTGGCGCGGGCCCACCCTGGCCACACGGCCATATGGTGTGGGCCTCTGGCCCTCCACTGACCTTGCCCTTTCACCTATATATACATCTCCCCGAGACGTAAACCCTAACGTGGATCTGATCTCCACAAAAAGTTCTGCAGCACCGCCACCACCGAAGGGGAGATTCGGGGGAGAGAAGTCTCTATTCCGGCACCCTGTCGGGATGGGGAAGTGCCACTGGAGCCATCTCCATCGATCTGCACCACCATCTCCATCGCCGTTGCTATTTCCCATGATGAGGAGGGAGTAGTTATTCCTCGAGGCTAAGGGATCTACCGGTAGCTATGTGTTCATCTCTCTCTCTGTGCGTGATCTTTATGTGATCATGAGCTTTGTAATCGAGTAGATCTACTCTGCTACTCAAGCGCTTTAATAGATCTATGCTTTTCCCCATGTGTGTGAAAGTGACAGCGTGCACACCTGTGGCACTTGGGCTAGAGATTACATAAACACTTGTCATGAGTTATATTTGGAGTTGGATGTCTCTATGAAATTGTGGTGTTTGAATGAACCATCTAACGCTCAAGGTGACATTGTGGGGTTATCTAGATGGGGATTGCAAAATTTAAGGAGTGCTTTTGTAGCCCTACCGTGGATTAGAGTTATCCAAACGGAGAGTAGTTACGAGTAGTATCATGAAGAGAAGATATTTATATGAGAGTGTCCACTAGTGAAAGTATGATACCTAGGCCTTGTTTCTAAGCATTGCACCGTTTACAACTAGATTTGTTGCATGTTTGCTTGCTTCCATCTTTATTTCAGATTTCCTTTAGTTTCTTCCTCCAGTCAAGCTCTTTTCTGCCACGTCAACAACACGCCATCAAATCTTTTCTCGCACCGTTGTCTTATAATCATCATACTACTTCATTTCACTATCTCTTTGCCGAACTAGTACACCTATACACCTCACAAGTGTATTGGGTGTGTTGGGGACACAAGAGACTTCTTGTATCTTGATTGGAGGGTTGCTTGAGAGGGATACCTTTGACCACTTCCTCCCTGAGTTCGATAAACCTTGGGTGATCCACTTAAGGGAAAATTGCTGCTGTTCTACAAACCTCTGCACTTGGAGGCCCAACACTGTCTACAATAATAGAAGCGTGCATAGACATCACTCATCTATCTTGTTGCACCTATCTCGTAGATTAGATCTTGGCTTTGCCATAAATTGGATCTTGGTTTTGTTCGTTCTTGCGGTAGAATTTTTTTGTTTTCCATGCAACGAACCCTGCAGTGGTATCAGAGCCGAATCTATGCATAGATCTGTTGCACGAGTAGAACACAACGGTTTTGTGGGCGTTGATGCTCTTGTTATCATTTTCTTTTCGTGTACTTTGCATCTTGCGGGGTGGTGGGATGTGATACGTCCAAAACGTATCTAGTATCCGGAACACTTTTGCTATTGTTTCTCCTCTAAACTTGTGTGATTTGGATACAACAAACATGAACTGACGCTGTTTTCAGCAGAATTACCACGGTGTCTTATTTTTGTGCAGAAAATCAAAGGAAATTTTCCGGAAAATATGCCAAAAATTCTATTTCACTAGAAGACCCATGGAGCCAGAAGACGAGACGGAGAAGGGGCCTGGGGGCACAAACCCCTGCTAGGCGCGGGCCCACCTCTGGCCACGCCTAAGGTGTGCAACCACCCCAGGCACCCCCCTCTGCGCCTGTAAGTTGCCTCTCGACCTAAAAACTGAGGGGGGTTCGATACTTTTTCAAAAAGAGTTCCGCTCCGCCGCCGCCACCAGAAACCAAGATTCAGATATAGAAACTCCGTTCTGGCACCCTGTCGGGACGGGGAATTTGGATAGGATCATCGGCATCATCATCACCAACACATCTTCATCAACCATCGATGTTTCCCTCATCCATGAGTGAGTAATCCCCAGCTGTAGGCTTGGGGACTATAGGGATTGGATGAGTTCTATCATGCAATCAAATAAGATCTGTTAGGGCATAGTGCCTAGTACCTCTATTAGTGCTATTTGACTTTGTTGCAACTTGTTGTGCTTAATGCTTGTCACTAGGGCCCGAGTGCCATGATCTCAGATCTGAACTTATTATTGAATCATTATGATAGTATTGTTTGTGATCTTATCTTCAAGTTGTGTACACATATCATTGTACGGATCCAAAGGCCCCGAAGTGACAATAATTGGGACAACCGGAGGGGATGGCTGTGGTGTGAGGATCACATGTGTTCATGGAGTTTTAATGCTTTCCTCCGGTGCTCTATTAAAAGGAGCACCTTAATTGCCAGTAGTTCCCTAGAGGCCCTGCTGTCACTGGCTGGCTAGACAGAAGATGTTGTGCAAGTTCTCATTGCGAGCACGTATGACTATATTTGGAGCACATGCCTAGGAATATTTAGTACTTGGATGCTTGTTATTATTTATCTGCAATGCCCTAGATCTTGAAGTTACATGTTTAGACTCGTCCATGCAACGCCAGTCCATCCATCCCTATGCCTATTGCACTCGAATCCCACTGTTACCGTTACTACTACTATTGCTCCTAATTTACTGTTGTTGTTGCTTTGCTGTTGCTACTACAGACTATTGCTACTGATAAACTTCTATGAGCAAGAACTATTTCCAGGTGCAGCTGAACTGACAACTCAGTTGTTAAGGCTTGCAAGTATTCTTTGGCCCCTTGTGTCGAATCAATAAATTGGGTAATACTACCCGCGAAGACTGTTGTGATCCCCTACACTTGTGGGTCATCAGGATGAAGCGGCTCGGGCTAACCTTACATGTCAACGCACATGAGAATTTCTCCACGCTTGACGTGCAACTTGTATTGCACAAGTGGCTTTGCAGGTGTTTGTCTCTCCCACCATAACTAAGATCCAATTTACAATTTGCATCTGACAATACTTGTATCAGCGTTGTGGTTCTTGTTCGTAGGTAAGAACGGTTCTTATTCGAAAGCCCGAAGCCATGTAAAATATGCAAAGAAAATTAGAGGCGTCTAACTTGTTTTTGCAGGGGCATGTGATGTGATATGGACATGATGATAAACTCTCTGGAGTTGTCATAGAATCTTGTAGTGTGGTGTTCGAAGAATATGATGGTCCCCAAGGGGGGCGTGTTGATGTATATGATGTAGATGATGAAATGCCTTAAGATGCCGTAAGAAGAATGGTGCGGGATTCATCCGCCCCGTTGAGAAACCCCTTGCGGCAGATCGAGAAGAACAATGCTCTACTCAGGTGGAGCCCTCATCTTCACAACATTAACAAGCACCTGCTATTGAGGAAAATGATGACCCAAGCCAAAGACAAATTAGGAACCCTCAACAAGTTGATCAGGCCGAAACTTCTATCCAGGATGAACAAGATTCTCCACTTACCAGATTGGCCAACGCTGCTCAGTCTATTGTTCATGAAAGATTTATAGAATCAGCCACAAGATCATCTCAACGCCTATCAGGAGTTTGCCTAATCATGAACAAGGTCAATCTATGCCTCATGATGATGAGAATGATCCCAGTGAAGGTCTAGGTCAAGATGATGGTCAAGACAAGGACCAAAATGATGAAGAGATCCCCATAAGAGATAACAAGTTGATTGAAAGTCATCATAAAGCTAGAGTGGATAGGATGTTGGAAATAAGAGACCACACACTTGAGAATGTGCTTGGTGATCTAAGGAGATGAATGTCTACTCGAGCTCAATTGAAGCATTTTGGTGAGCATCAAGCACATATATCCATGGTGGAGCCAAAGAAAGTATGGGAAGCTCTTGAAGATTTAGATTGGCTAGAAGCAATGCATAAATAGATCAACAACTTTGAGAGAAACAAAGTGTGGAAGTTAGTTGAAAAGCCAAAATACTGCCGCAATGTTATTGGTACTAAGTGGATATTCAAGAACAAGCAAGATGAACATGGTATTATAATAAGGAACAAGGCAATATTGGTAGCTCAAGGGTTCTCTCAAATTGAAGGCATTGATTATGGAGAGACATATGCTCCCGTGTCTCGCCTTGAGTCCATACGTATCCTTCTTTCTTATGCGGCACATCATAACTTTAAATTGCAACAAATGGATGTAGAAAGTGCATTTCTAAATGGTCCATTGCATGAGTTGGTATATGTAAAGCAACCCCCCGGGGTTCGAGGATCCCAACTTCCCGAACCATGTCTACAAGCTTGATAAGACGCTCAATGGGCTTAAACAAGCCCCACACACGTGGTATGATCACCTTAGAGAGTTGTTACTAGATCGTGGGTTTGAGGTTGGGAAAATTGATCCCACTTTTTTTTACTAAGAAGGTTAATGGGGAGCTTTTTGTATGCCAAATATATGTTGACGATATTATCTTTGTGTCATATAACAAGGCTTTTAATGATGAATTCTTAAAGCGTATGACTAATAGGTTCAAGATGTCTATGATGGAAGAATTGAGGGTATTTCTTGGTTTTGAGATCAAGCAAGTGAGAGGAGGAACCTTCTTCAATCAATCCAAGTATACTCGAGACATGCTCAAGAGGTTCAACATGAAAGATCTAAATGGAGCTCCTACTCCCATGGCAACAAAGACTCACCTTGAACTAAATCCAAATGGTAAAGATGTGGATCAAAAGGTAATACCGATATATGATTGGTTCTTTGATTTACCTTTGTGCATCTAGACCCGATATTGTGCTACGTGTAGGCGAGTGTGCAAGATATCAAGCGGCTCCTAAAGAAACCCACTTGATTGAGGTCAAAAGAATCTTTCGATATTTGGTTCATATCCCAAATTATGGTATTTGGTATCCTACAGGTTCAACATTCTCTCTTTGTGGGTACACGGATTCAGATTGGGCTGGTAACAAGGATGATAGGAAATCAACCTCCGGGACTTGCCAATTTCTTGGTAGGTCCTTGGTGTGTTGGTATTCTAAGAAGCAAAATTGCATATCTCTCTCCACCGCCGAAGCTGAATATGTGGCTACTGCTAGTGCTTGCACTCAACTAATATGGATGAGGCAAACTTTAAAGGAATACAGTGTCCATTGTTACAATGAAAGTGCCATCAAGATTTCCTACAATCCGGTGGATCATACAAGGACAAAACATATTGAGATCCGTCATCACTTTATTAGAGATCATGTTGCTCGAGGAGATATTGAGCTAGCCTATGTTTCAACGAAAGACCAATTTCCCGATATATTCACGAAGACACTTGATGAAGCAAGATTTTGTTATTTACGGAATGAACTAAATATCATTGATTCAAGGAGCTTGACTTGATTACCTTGCATACTCACTTATGTCTTGACCCTTATTGTGTTTAGATGCAGGCATGGAGATAGGGGGAGTGTGGTCCTAATACATTGGACTATCCCTCCCCTCATAATGCCAACATTAAGAAAATCAATTCTTTTAATATCATTTTGTGATATGTGAGCTTTATTGATGAGTAGTGGCTATGAACCCAAGGATAATTCTTCGGGGTGTCATGCCACAAACTCTTACATGGTGGCCTCGGCCATCGCCCTCTTCGTGTTGAAGAGTTGGTTCTTCATTCGTTTTATTTGGAGCTTTATTGAACATCTTCTCAAAGTTTCTACGCTTTTCTTGATTCTTCACAGTTTGGCATTTTAACCCAAGCCCTTCCCTTACTATAAACCCTCTATCTCTCATATATGTTCCCAATACACCTATACCTGGCATTTTGGTCGAGGAAGACTGTCATGGTGTGGAACACGACAGTGCCATCGGGGATGGCTAAAGAGGGACACTCGGAAGCAATCGGTGGCTCATGCAACGGGTTGGGCACGGTAAACTGCAGACACAGTGACCTACCCAGGTTTGGGTCCCTCTTGGCGAGGTAACACCCCTACTCCTGCAAGACGAACTATACGGAGGGGCGAATGCCCTATACAGATGCTCCTGGAGCTATTTCCTTAGCTACTGTCGAGAGCTAGAGGAAGATCAAAACTAGAGGCTAGCACTTCTTATATCCTCGCTTACCTAGAACCCCAGCTCTGCCCTCCCTTATATACTAGTCTGGGGGGCAGATTACAATTTGGGCTCCAGGGTTTACTGTTTGGGTATGGGTTTACAGGGCAGGGCCCAGCCGGTGGGCCAGGACCCAGTCCGCCCTTCTTTTAGCGTCGTCCACTTCTTTAGCGGTCACCCGGGCTTCCTTTGGGGAGTCACCCTTGCTTTAACAGTCACCCACACTGCTTTTGTCAGTCAGCCGATCACTTTGCTTTATCCTCGTCGGGTAGCGTTGGTCGTGACGGCACGCCAGCCTACCTGATGATGAAGGAGGGCCAGAGGCGTACCCCGCAAGGAGCATCAGCCCTTCCGTGCTCTCCATCGAATCCGAGGTGAGCCGGGTGGAAGCGGCCACCCGGCCGGTTCTTCTGGCTACCGGGCTAGACAGGCCAGCCGGGGAAGCTTTATGCCCAGCCAGGCGGTATTAACCAACCAGCTCGAGTTATCCTTCTTGAGGGCCAGGCGGCCTGTGCCGTTTGGAGACGACCCACTTTGTCCTGGCTTTCCCCATCCCCCCGACACTAGTCCCCAAGCGCGTATGGACTTGACCAGTGGGTAAGGTCTTGCGTGCTCTTATGTATCGTGATGTAGTTGGTTGTCCGCGTTCGGCTATAGCTTTTGCTTTTGCTTTCCGGCTGGATTTAACCGGCTGCGGAATCGCTGGCTGCCCACTGGGTGTAAATAGCGAAGGCAGGGACCGCCTGGCGAAGCTGGAGACGAAGCGTCAGTTTGATGAGGTTGGTGATGTCGTCAGCCACGACTGCTGCTCTGGCGCATGTCGCGTCAGTTGGACTTCCGTGTCGTTGCGTCAGTTTTTGACAACTGCGCACACCACTTGCCACAACGGTTTCTCAGGGCGGGCGCGCACGCCTCGTCTCCTCGTAACGCCTGCGGATCTTCTGTGGTTGGTTGTGACGGCGCAAAGGATCCAGAGCCATAGCGTCGTGTGGCTGGGTTGCCTCGAGGCCACACGTCGCGTGGAAGCTGAGGGGGCGACGGTGCCCCCCGCGGGGATAAATAGAGCTCTGGAGGGGGACGGGGTTCACACTTCCTCTTACTCCGGCTCTTTGTTCCCTGCCTCTCAACGCATCTCGCTCCTTGTGCCTCCTCTTCGTTGTCGCCGGAGCCACCGCACACTATCCATTATGGCCACTCCTTCTGCCAATATGTTGCCGGCAGCGTGGGGGTTGGTGCGGGTCTTTCCTGACCGAAGACCTTGTTTACAAGTATCAGCGGGGTGGATTTCTTCCCTCGTCGATGTTGGTGAAGCATCAGCTTGCGCCGGAGGGGGAGCGGGTCCAAGACCCTCGGCCGGGGGAGCGCTTCGTCTTCCTCGCGCACTTCGCCCGCGGCTTCGGCGTCCCCGTCATCCCCTTTCCCCTTCAACTCTTCGTCTTCTTTGACCTCCAACTCCACCACCTTGGCGCAAATGCCATCGCGCAGTTGTCGCATCATGCCGCCTGTTGCGAGTCGTACCATGGGGTGTGGCCTGAGGTGGCAAACTTTCTCAAGTTCTTCCACTTCAAGACCCAGAACACCGTCAAGGACGGTCCGTTGACGCAGACAGGTTACTACGCCATCTACCCACGACCTTCTTCGCAGATGTCGCATTTCGAGCTTCCCGACACCGTCAAGTTGTGGTAGTGCTCATATTTTTATGTGAACAACGCCACAGAGGTGGACTGGATCTGCCTGCCACCCTTCGTCAATGTGCCTTCAACGCAGAAGGGCTGGACGACGAAGAGCATGGGCGCTGCAGCGGACCTCGGTTGGATGGCCACCCGGGAGGAGGTGATGGTGGAGACAGAGCGGCTCACCGCCTGGGACATCGTGCTGTCCTGGATGGCACGTCGCGTGCTTCCGCTGCAGAAGCGGTCGCACAAGATGTGCCATCTGTCGACCGCTGATGATCCGACGCGGACGTCGCGGAAGGATGTGCCCTACCAGGACCCGCGGAACTGGATTTCCATGATCTCCAAGTTCCGCGTGGAGGCGACCTGGGCGTACTCCTGTTCATCGTACCATCGCGGCTGCTTGCCGCCCCGGGTGAGTTGTTCTCTGATTTTCTTGTTGTTTTTGCCTTTGTATTCTTTGTTGGGAGTTTTCCTTGGGTGCCTTATGATCCTCTTTTTGAGTAGTTGTTCATGGCGCAGCTAGCCGAAGATGGCATGGGAGACTTCCCGCTCCCCTCGTTCTTGGCGGACAGGAAACCGAAGAAGTACCCCTAGACGGATCCTGAAGGGTTTCCCGTCCGGTCGGACAACGGCCCCTTGGATCCTCATGGTAAGCTACCGGTTGCAGCTCCATCCTTCATCTTGGCCCGTGGAGGTGTGGCTAAGATTTTTGTTTTTGTTGTAGTCGATGCCACCGACGATGAGGCCGGCCGAGAGAAGGCCGCGACAAAAGCCCGGGGGAAGAGGGCGGCGCCCGTTGCTGCATCGGCTCCCGTTGAGCAAAAAAGGATGTGCCCGGCGCGCTAAGTCGTCTCCCCGCCATCTGTCGTTGGGTTAGCATCTTCCCTTGCATCGTGTGTTTCTGCTGGGGCCTTTTCTTGCTTTCACCCCACGCAACGAGGCGATGTTGCTTGGCGACTCTGGTGCCGCTGCCATTGCTCCTCCCTTGCCTCCGGTGGTTGAGGAGGTGGCGAGGTCGCCGGCTGCACCCGCTCCAGCTGCGCCTGCCGTGCTGTCTCCTCCTAGGGATCCTCAGGGTTCCCTGACCACGGGGCTGCCGAACCAAGCACCCACGTCTTCGCGGCTGGGGCAGCTATTCGCGGCCGCGCAGGATCCCGAGACCCCCCTCCTTCGTCCTGGGGCTGGTGTGAACCCGGCCTAGAGCGATGCTCCAGCCAGTTCCACCAGGCCCGTCATCACGGAGGTGACGGAGGAGGCTGCGGCTGTGCAGACGGCTGCAGCGGGCGGCTGCCAGCCATGCACTGATGATGACGAGGTCGTGGTGACCGGCTCGAGTCCAGCTCCGGCTGTGCTAATGCCGGGTGCAATCCTCGCCCAGCTCTCAGGCACGACACCCGTCGCACTTAGCCAGGTTCGCCACCTGGTTGAGGGAATGGAGAAGGGCCTTGGCGAGGCCAAAAATTTGTCTGCTTTCATGGAGGTAGGTGCCTATCCCCATTATCTTTTTTCGTACATTGTTTTTGCGGCTGGGTTTCGTTCCGTCTCTTACTCGTTTCTCTTTGCAGAGAGCGTTTTCAGAGTCGGTGAAGAACACCCGGGATCTAGGCCGTAAGATTGCTTCTTCCGACCTGTCTTGGCGGTTGGCTCCCTTTTCCCGCTTTTTTGTTAACCATCAGGTATCCTTCCTACAGCCATGATTCTGGACAAGGATAAGGAGGTGGAGCGCCTCAAAGCTAAGGTTGCCCGGCTGGAGGAGTCGAACAAGACGCGGCAGGCGCAGTTCGACCAACTGGCCCAGGCCAAGCATCAGCTTGAGGTTAGCGTGGAGAGGGGCAAGAAGGGAGCTGACATCCGGACAGAGGCGCTAAAGAATTTTGAAACGCTCTCCGTCTAGAGGGAGGAGACGATCAAGACTCTCCGCTCCCGGGAGGAGGAGCTGACCCAGCAACTCCAGAGCATCTCGGAGATGGTTGTCAGTAAGTTTTCTGCTCCTTGCCTTCTATGTACCATGGCTAGCTGAATCGAATCTTGCCACTTACTCGTGTCTTCGGCTGCAACTCATTACCCTGAGTCGACCGAGATGGATCTTGAGAAGCTGTCAGTGGAGGAGGCTGGTCGCGATCTGACCACCCTGGATCTGGTTAAGGTGTTGGCAGAGGACAGCAATGGTCTTCGTGCCATTCCTAACTACCTCTTCCATTACATCTGGACGGAGGCGGGTGATCTGCATGACATCGCCAGCTTAGCTGTTGCCTTGTCTCGTTGCATCGATGTGCTGGAGTTTCACAAGGAATGGGTGGCTCGCGGCGGGGTGGAGATGGCTCTGGCCCTAGTGAAGTCATGGTATCCGGGGCTGATCTAGGTGTGCTCACTCGTGGTTTCTAGTTTGGGACCAGCTACGAGGGCCTCCGTGACAGCATTCCGGCGATCCGGTCCTGCGGGTGAAGATTGGCACCTACATGGACCTGGAGCGTGACTTCCGCGACCCCTCCGAGTTGTCGCCGTTTCACTGGATTCCGGCTCCCTGGAATTCCACCGATGTTACATCCACCAGCCAAGTCCCTGCAGCCGACGCCGATGCTCCTCCTGCTGGTCCGCCTCCTGCTCCTGCTGCTGATGCTCCTTCTGCCGCTCTGGACCCTGAGCCTTGATCCCTGGTATGCCAGGAGTATTTGTCAAACTTGTCCGTTGTTTGTGCTGCCTGTGGGTGAACCTTTGTCGTTTAAACTTTGAATTTTGTGCGGAACCTTCGTGTTCCGCTTATTGACTTGGCGCACCCCTTTTGTCCTGATCTCATTCTGTGTTTTTGTTTGTCATTGGTGTTTTTGTCTTTATGTCTTCGTCAGTTGTAGTCCTTGAAATCTAAGATGGCTGGGCTTGCCATCCGTGTCGGGGCTCTTGATCACCTTATCTTTGATCGGTGCGCGGGAGCGCGCCCACTAGGTGTAGTCCCCGAGGTTCGGGCCGGCTGGGGTAGCCAGCCGGGTTGAAGCTCTTTGCCATCTTGACTTAAGTTGACGGGTGCACGGGAGCGCGCCCACTGGGTGTAGTCCCCGAGGTTCGGGTCGGCTGGGGTAGCCAGCCGGGTTGAAGCTCTTTGCCATCTTGACTTAAGTTGACGGGTGCACGGGAGCGCGCCCACTGGGTGTAGTCCCCGAGGTTTGGGCCGACTAGGGTAGCCAACCGGGTCGAAGCTCTTTGTCGTCTTGACTTAAGTTTATGGGTGCGCGGGAGCGCGCCCACTGGGTGTAGTCCCTGAGGTTCGGGCCGGCTAGGGTAGCCAGCCGGGTCGAAGCTCTTTGCCACCTTATTTCCTATCAAGTTGTTGCTCGTGTCGTGTGAGACACAATGTTGCTTTGGGTTAGTTTCATTATACGCACGCTCATTTACAGTTATGATTAAACGCAAAAAGGGGAAGGGTGCCCTTTCAAGCTAGGCCGTTAGCAGCTCCCCTTTTCTCAGCGAGCATTGGCCTTTCGAGCGTTGTCCTTGCCGGCTGTCGGCCGGGTTGCGGTCTGCAGCCGAAACCGAAGGAATGGCTGAGCTGGCGTGCCTCGCGATACTTCGGTTCGTTGTTGTTGGGTTAGCTTGTCTCAGGCGCGACCGGTTCGCCCAGGCACCCTTGTTTCTGCTTTGGCATTTTCTTGCAGTAGGTACTTCGGGCTTTTGCTCTTGCCGGGTCGACAACCGGCTTGTGGTCTGAAGCCGGAACCGAAGAGTTTGATCTAGGCACCCCGTGCAATACTATACCGCATGTAGAAATCACGGGTGTCCAAGCCAGCCGGTATGGAGACGGATGTTGTGAGACCCTGGTGCATGGCTCAATAGGATTGATAGGAAACCCATACCAACAAGTTGCAACTTCTTTTCCGGAAGCTCATTCAAAAAGAACTCTAAGGTTAAGCGTGCTTGGCCTAGAGCAATTCTAGGATGGGTGACCGACCGGGAAGTGGGTAACCGGGTGTGCACGAGTGAGGACAAAGTGCGCAAAAAAGACTAGTGTTGGTCTGTGGGGTTAGTCTAGAGATCCTATTGAGCTGCCATAAGTGACAGCCATCGGTCCGGAGTGACCGGGGGTGTTACAAATTGGTATCAGAGCCGACCATCGCAGTTACATGGGCGTGTGCGGGTCAGTGGCGAACATGTGGCGCATGGCGCGTGTGGCCCGGAGTGGACACGGCATGGCACATGTGCCGACAATGGACGCATAGACATGTGCTAAGAGGGGACGTTCCTGGCTTGTGGTTGATCGACGAGGACGTCGATCTTCTAAGGGTGGGTGTATGTGAGACCCTGGTGCATGGCTCAATAGGATTGATAGGAAACCCATTCCAACAAGTTGCAACTTCTCTTCCGGAAGCTCATTCGAAAAGAACTATAAGGTTAAGCGTGCTTGGCCTAGAGCAATTCTAGGATGGGTGACCGACCGGGAAGTGGGTAACCGGGTGTGCACGAGTGAGGACAAAGTGCGCAAAAAAGAGTAGTGTTGGTCTGTGGGGATAGTCTAGAGATCCTATTGAGCTGCCAGAAGTGACAGCCATCGTTCCGGAGTGACCGGGGGTGTTACAGATGTGGTGCGCGAAATTGGGACAAAGTCCTCAGGACTGTGCCGAGGCTTCCGAGCTTGTTCATTTATTACATGAAAGGGAAGATACATACACTTCTGGTTCAGGTGTAAAATGGCCAGAGTAGGCTCGCGTTCCATGGGCGTTTTGTCTCCTTGTCCGAGCGATCTGCCTTGTTCTTTGCCGGCCGCTGGGCGTCGATCAGATAGTACGAGTTGTTATGTAGCCCCCGGCTGACGATGAATGGGCCTTCCCATGGCGGGGACAACTTGTGCATTACTTTTGTGCTCTAGACCAGGCGCAACACCAGGTCTCCTTCACGAAAAGAAGTGGGCCGGATCCGGCTGGCGTGGTAGCGGCACATATCCTGCTGATAGATTGCTGACCTGGACAGAGCTAACTCTCGTGCTTCCTCGAGCAGGTCCACGCTGTCCTCCCGTGCTTCCTTGGCCTCTTGCTCCGTGTAGAGATGTTTGCGGGGTGCGTCGAATTGGATGTTCGTGGGGAGAACTGCCTCTTCCCCATAGACAAGGAAGAACGATGTGAAGCCGGTTGAACAGTTCGGGGTGGTGCGCAAGCTCCATAGCACAACTGGCAACTCCTCGATCTAGCATCCGGGTGACCTGATGAGTGGTTCAATCAGCCTTGGATTGATTCCGGCGAGAACCAGGCCGTTTGCGCGCTCGTACTGCCTGGTCGACTGTGGGTGCGCGACCGATGCCAGGTCCAGGCGGATGCCCTTCTCTCCGCAGAAACGGGCGAAAACCCCCTTGGCGAAGTTGGTGCCATTTTCCGTGATGATGCTGTGCGGGTAGCCAAATCGGACGATGATGTCCATGAAGAACTTGACACCGTTGCTCCATCCAGCTTCTTGATGGGATTTGCCTCGATCCACTTGGTGAACTTGGATACGGCTACGAGCAGGTGTGTCATACCGGATCGGGCTATTTTGAACGGCCCAACCATGTCTAGCCCCCAGACTGCGAATGGCCAGGTGATTGGTATCGTCTTGAGCGCCGTAGACGGCGTGTGCTTCAGCTGGCTGAATTGCTGACAACCGTTGGACGCTTTGACCAACTTCTAAGCGTCCTTCAATGCTGTCGGCCAATAGAAGCCATGGCGAAAAGCTTTGGCTGCTACTTCTCTTGATGAGGCGTGGTGGCCGCATTCGCCCTGGTGTATGTCCGCTAAGAGCTTGGTTCCTTCCTCTTGGCTTACGCATCGCTGATAGATGCCTCCGACGTTGCGCTTTTACAACTCATTATTGATGATGGTGTATGCGCTTGCTCTTCGTCTCACTTATCGTGCCGCCACTTCCTCCGTTGGGAGATCATCCTTCGCCAAGAAGTTCATGAATGACTTCGCCCAGTTGGGTATTTCCCGGATGGAATACACCGTCTGCATGATGAGCCTGATCTCCTCGCGGATGGCTGGCTCTGGAACGTTGGGAGGTTTGTCGGGTGGTAGCTTGCTGGTGTCGACCGTTGGCTCCCGCGGGGCAGTCCCCGGGTGCGACGCAACAGTCCCCAGGCGCGATGAGGCAGTCCCCGGGTGTCGCGCTGTAGTATCTGGGCGCGACGAGGCAGTCCCCGGGTGCGGCGAGGTAGTCCCCGGGTGCGACGCAACAGTCCTAGGGTGCGGCGAGGCACCAGTCGTTCCTGGGTCTGCGTTGAGTACTATGGAGTCGGACTCCGGCGACGGGGTGATGGAGGGCTTGCGCAGGTGCTCGAGGGAGACTCAAGGCGGTATGGCCTATCTTGTTGAGCCAACCCTGGCCAAGGCATTAGCGGCTTCGTTGTTGGCCCTAGGTACATGGTGGAACTCGCACCCTTCGAAGTAGGCGCACACCTGCGGAACAAAGAAACGGTAGATTGACATGTTCGCTTCCCTTGCATCCTACTCACCGGAGACCTGCTGCACCACCAGGTCTGAATCTCTGAAGCATAGTATTCTCTGAATGTCTATCTGCTTGGCCATCTTGAGCACGTGGATGAGTGCTTCATACTTGGCGACGTTGTTGGATGCCTTGAAGTGGATCTGGAGGACGTACTCCAGCCGGTCGCCTTTGGGCGAGGTTATCACGATTCTGGCTCCGAGTATCCCTTGCATCTTGGAGCCGTCGAAGTGTAGCTTCCAGTATGTTGAGTCAGGGACCAGTGGCATGTATTACGTCTCTGCCCAATCAACGATGAAGTCGACCAGTGCCTGGGATTTGATTGTTGTCCTTGGCTCGTACTGAATGTTGTGTGCAACGAGCTCTATGGCCCATATTGCCACGCGCTCGGTGGTGTCCTTGTTGTCAATGATCTCTGCGAGCGGGGCCAATGCCACCACTCGGATGGAGTGTTCTTGGAAGTAGTGCTTGAGCTTCTTGGCAGCCATGTACACGGCGAACACCAGCTTCTGGTAGTGGGGGTAGTTCTGTTTGGAGAGCGACAGTACTTCACTTAGGTAGTACACGGGACGCTGGACCGGCTGGGCCTTCCCCTCTTCTGGCCTCTCCACTACCAGTACCATGCTGACAACTCTATTTATGGCGGCGATGTACATCAGCATTGGCGCCTTTACGACTGGTGCTGCCAAGATAGGCGGTGAAGTGAGCATGCGCTTGAGGTCTCGGAACCATCCGCTTGAGCTGTCCAGACGAATTTGTCCGTCTTCTTCATGAGTTGGTACAGGGGGAGGGCCTTCTCACCTAGCCGGCTGACGAACCGGCTAAGGTAAGCCAGGCACCCGGTGAACTTCTGTACGTCGCACAGGCTCTGTGGCAGCTCCATGCGCTCGATGGCTCTGATCTTCTCCGGGTTCGCCTCGATCCCTCGCTCGGAGACGAGAAAACCGAGGATCTTACCAGCTGGGACGCCGAAGACGCACTTCTCCGGGTTCAGCTTGATCTAGAAGCGGCGGAGATTTTCAAACGTTTCCTTCAGGTCCTCGAGCAGTGTGTGCCGTTCCTTGGTCTTGATGACGACATCGTCAACGTAGGCGTGCATGTTTCTACCAATTTGCGTCTGCGGGCACTTCTGCATGCAGCACTGGTAGGTTGCTCCTGCATTCTTCAGACCTAAGGGCATGGTGGTGTAGCAGTAAGCCCCATACGGGGTTATGAATGATGTATTTATTTGATCGGTTACATTGAGCTTGATCTGGTGATAACCCAAGTAAGCGACCAGAAAAGACAACAAATCACATCCAATGGTGGAGTCAATGACTTGATCTATCCGCGACAGAGCAAAAGGATCCTTGGGGCATGCCTTGTTGAGGCTGGTGTAGTCGACACACATGCGCCATGTCTTGTTCTTCTTTAGCACCAGCATCGGGTTGGCCAGCCATTCCGGGTGGAAAACTTCCATGATGAAGCCGGCTGCGAGAAGCCGTGTTATCTCCTCACCAATGGTTCTTCTTTTTTCTTCTGCGAAGCGGCCTAAAGATTGTTTGACCGGCTTCGCATCCAGCCGAACATGAAGAGAGTGCTCGACGAGTTCCCTCGGGACACCTGGCATGTCTTTGGAGCACCATGCAAAAATGTAACCAATTCTCACGGGAGGAAGTCGACGAGCGCGCTTTCATATTTGCTGTCCAGGTCGTCTCCGACCAGGACGAACTTTCTTGGGTCCTCCTCGTTTAGCAGGATCTTCCTTGTGCCCTGCGAAGGCTTGAACTGTGATTCTCCAGCCAGCTTAGGCTCTCCAGCCGGCATATCCTTCTGCAGAGCCGCCACGTTCTGCATTATGACGCGCTTCTCCTCAATGATGAACATTGCCTCAGCTAGCTTGGAGCCGTCTATGGTGCACTCGATCGAACGCTTGTAGCAGCCGTTAACGGTGATCACTCCTTTTGGGCCCGGCAACTTCATTTTGAGGTACGCGTAGTGCAGCACTCCCATGAACTTGGTGAGGGCTAGGCGACCTAGTATGGTTTGGTAGGCGCTGGAAAGGTTCACCACCTCGAACCAAATCGGCTCACGGCAAAATTTGTTCTCGTTGCCGAAGATGACGTCCAACCGGATCTTGCCGATTGGCGAATGTGACAGGCCTAGCACTGCCCCATGGATCGAAGTGCTTGAAGGCTGCAACTGGGACTCACTGATGCCGAGCCGTTCGAGGCTGTTGCGGTATAGGAGGTTGATGTTGTTGCCTCTGTCGATGAGTACGTGGGAGAAACATCATGAGTGTTTCTTGGAGCCGATAATGGGATCGAGGACCAACGTGTAGCTGCCAGGGCTTGGTAGCACAGCCGGCTGGTCTTCTTTGCTCCAGGTGATTGCCTGGTCCAACCAATGTAGGTATTGGGGAACGGGGGAACGATTGCGTTCACCTCCGCCTCGCGCCTCCTTTTGGCGTGCTTTGTCTTCGGCTCTGCAAGGAAGATGTGGTAGTTGCCCACTTGTCGTGGGTAACCATCCTCGTCGTCCTCGCGGCGGTTGCGCCGCTCCCTGTTGTCCAGCGGTCCTCCGGCTGGCGGTGGAGGTGGTGGTGGGAGCCCGCCGAATTCAGCCATCTTCTTTGTCCAGCTGCACTTGCGTGTTGTGTGGTTCGCAGGTTTGCTGTCGCCACTATGAAACTTGCACGGCCTATCGAGCATAGACTCCATGGTGTACTTGGGTCGTGGAAGCCTATCATCCGGCCTCTGCCTCCGGCTGTTGCCTGCAGCCGGGTCTTCGTGCATCGCAACTACTTGCTTGGTGCCATACCAGCTGTCCGGTTGGTCGTCTTTCCTCTTGCCATGGCGGTTGTCGTGGCCATGCCGCCTGGGATGATGGTCGCCCGGCTGGCGGTGCTCCTCCTGCTCGTCTGTTACGATTTGGCCTTGGTCGTCCACCACGATGGGCTTCTTCAAGGCCGCGTCGGTGGTGGCATACTTGCCCGCGATGGCCATGACCTGGGCCATGGTTTGCGGGTCTGCCCAGCTAAGATTATGCTTCAACATGGTGCCGTCTCGGCAACCGTTGGTGAAGAAGTCAATTGTCTGGTTCTCACACACCCCTTCACACGAGTTGTGCATGCTGGTGTAGGGGTTCGTAACATGGAAAACAAAAAATTTCTACCACATGCAAACAAACAAGCCAAGATCTATCTACTATATTGTAGCAATGAGTCGATAGAGGAACTCACCCTTGAAGATTCCAAAGCGGTTAACGAGAGCAGATTCTCGTGGGTGATGTAGTCGTACTCTTGCCGATCTCAAGATCGCATAGACGATCCTTCCGGCGCTGTGTTCCGGCAGCGCTTCCGCAGTTGGTCACACGTTCGGTACTCGATGAAGACCTTCCTCTCCCTTGTTCCAGCAGGCATCGGAGGTTGTAGCACTCTCCTCGCGATTCCGGCAGCACAACGGCGTGGTACCGGAAGTAGAGGGGAGATCTCGCAGGGCTTCGCCTTAAGCCAGAGCGAGTATGGTGGACTATGAGAGAGGCCTTGGCGATCTAGGGTTTAGAAGGCAGCAAGGGGCGGAGCTTGGCCGATGGCTAGGGCTTGGGGAATCCCCAAATCGACGGCTAGGAGAAACCCTAGGGGCGGCGGCGACTTGCAGGAGGCCGGCGGCTGGGGTTAGGGTTTGGGTGGTGTTGGGTGTAGGGAAGAGGGGCAACCCTGCCCCTCCTTTCATAGGTGGGAGGGCGCCGGTTGGGAGGAGGGAGTCCTCCCCCAAATCGGCCTCCTTGGCCGGCTGGTGGAGGGAGGAGGACTTCCTCCCCAAGTAGGTTTCCTACTCTCCCTCCACCAAGCAAACTTGTCGTTTGACTTTTCAAATTGGCGTTTGACTTTTCAAACTAGGATTTGACTTCTCCCTTTATTTTGCCCAGCCATGATACCTAGTACATGATGCAACCATTCCACATTGTCATGACACATTCATGTACCCTTCCCCTCCGGAGTGTCGGACCTTCCAGAACCTTCTAGAACATTCCCGGTGAAAACAGCGGAATCATTCCCTAACTCCGAAACAGGACTTTCCTTATATGAATCTTATTCTCCGGACCATTCCGGATCTCCTCGTGATATCCCGGATCCCATCCGAGACTTCGAACAACATTGGGTCTCTTACTCATCATTCCATAACTACTCAACAACATCGAATCCTTAAGTGTGTCTCCCTACGGTTCGTGAATTATGCGGACATGATCGAGACACCTCTCCGATTAATAACCAATAGAGGAATTTGGAAAGTCATATGGTTCCCACATATTTCTATAATTACTTTGCGATCGAATGAACCACTTACATACAATACCAATTTCCCTTTGTCTCACGATAGTTTACTTATCCGAGGTTTTGATCGTCGGTATCTCTGCATACCTAGTTCAACCTCGTTACTGATAAGTACTCTTTTCTCGTTACCGTGATATGTGATCCCTTGTGAGCCATTCACATGCTTGCAAGCTAATTGGATGACATTCCAGGGCCCAGAGTATATCTATCCGTCATATGGATGGACAAATCCCACTCTTGATCCATGTGTCTCAACCCATACTTTCCGAACACTCAATGCCACCTTTATAGCCACCCTGTTACGGTGTGGTGTTTGATGTCATCAAAGCATCCTTCCGGTGATGGTGATAAGCATGATCTCATGGTCGAAGGAATTAGGTTACTATGTATCAGAAAGCTTATAGCAATTGAACTATTAAAATGACTTGATCTTTATGCTACGCTTGTCTATAGGAGTATGTCCATCATATCATTCTCCTAATGACATGACCTTGTTATTAACAACATCTCAAATGTTCATGATCAAGAAACCATGATCATCTATTAATCAACAAGCTAGTATTATAAAGAGGCTTTACTAGGGACTCTAATTTAGTTTACAAATCACACAAGTATTAATGTTTCTGGTTAATACTGTTATAGCATGAATGTAAACATTTATCATAAACACAAATATATAATAGTAACTACATTTATTATTGCCTCTAGGGCATATCTCCAACAGTCTCCCACTTGCACTATAGTCAACTAATCTAGATTACATGTTAATATACCGAACACCCATGGCAGTTTGGTGTTGGTCATGTTTTGCCCTTGGGAGAGATTTAGTCAATGGATCCACCACATTCAGATCTTTGTGTACTTTGCAAATCTTTATGTCACCATCTTGGACATGTTCTCGAATAGCGTGAAAACGTAGCTTGATGTGCTTCAGCTTCTTGTGTGACCTTGGTTCTTGCGCATTGACTATGGCGCTCATGTTAGCACAGTAGATAGACATTGGGTCTAGCGCACTTGGAACCACACCGAGCTCTGTAATGAACTCCTTCATCCACATCGCTTCTTGTAAAGCCTCTGAAGCAGCTATGTATTTCGATTCAGTTGAAGATCTCGTCACAACGCTTTGCTTTGCACTCCTCCAGCTAACTGCTGCACCATTCAAAGTAAATACGTATCCAGATTGAGATTTAGCATCATTCGGATCGGTGTTCTAACTAGCATCGGTGTAACCATTAACAACGAGCTGTTCATCACCTCCATAAGAAAGAACCATATCCTTAGTTTTTCTCAAGTACTTAAGGATGTTTTTGACCGTTGTCCAATGATCCACTCCTGGATCACTTTGATATCTGCTAGTCAAACTAACAGCATATGCAATGTCGGGTCTAGTACATAGCATGGCATACATTAGAGATCCTATGGCTGAGGCATAGGGAGTCTTACTCATCCTTTCTCTATCTTCTGCCATTGCAGGACTTTGAGTTTTACTCAAGGCCGTATTGGGCAACATGGGCAAGAACCCTTTCTTTCTATCTTCCATTCCAAACCTCTTTAGAACTTTGTCCAAATATGTACTTTGTGACAATGATATTAGGCGTCTCGATCTATCTCTATAAATCTTTATGCCTAATATGTAAGCTGCTTCGCCAAGATCTTTCATTGAAAAACTATTATTCAAATAATCCTTGACACTATTAAGAAGGTCTACATCATTCCCAATAAACAATATGTCATCTACATATAGTATTAAGAATACTACAGAGCTCCCACTCACTTTCTTGTAAATACAAGCTTCTCCATAAGTTTGTATAAAACCAAAGCTTTTGATTACCTTATCAAAACGTTGATTCCAACTTCGGGATGCTTGCTTCAATCCATATATGGACCATTGAAGTTTGCACACCTTGTTAGCATCTTTAGGATCGACAAAACCTTTGGGTTGCATCATATATAACTCTTCATCAATGTCTCCATTGAGGAATGCTGTTTTGACATCCATCTGCCATGTCTCATAATCATAATATGCAGCGATTGCTAACATAATCCTCACATACTTGCTTCGCTACTGGTGAGAAAGTCTCATCGTAGTCAACTCCTTGAATTTGTCGAAACCCTTTTACGACAAGTCGAGCTTTATAGACAGTAACATTACCATCAGCATCTGTTTTCTTCTTGAAAATCCATTTGTTCTCGACAGCCTTTCGGCCATCCGATAAGTCCACCAAAGTCCATACTTGGGTTTCGTACATGGATCCAATTTTGGATTTCATGGCGTCTTGCCATTTATTGGAATCTGGGCTCATCATCGCTTCCTCATATGTCGCAGGGTCATCGGTGTTGTCCACCAACATGACACTCATAACGGGATCATACCAATCAGGAGTGGTACGAGTTCTCGTTGACCTGCGAGGTTCTGTAGCAACTTCAACCTAAGTTTCATGATCCTCATCATTAGCTTCCTCTCTTATTGGTGTAGGCGCCACAGGAACTACTTCCGGTGCTGCGCTACTTGCAAGTTCGAGAGAAGGTTCGACAACCTCATCGAGTTCTACTTTCCTTCCAGTCACTTCTTTCGAGAGAAATTCTTTCTCCAGAAAGGATCCATTCTTAGCAATGAAGATTTTTTCCTCGGATCTATGATAGAAGGTATACCCAATAGTTTCCTTCGGGTATCCTATGAAGACACATTTTTCTGCTTTGGGTTTGTCCGGTTGTAACTTCTTTACATAGGCTTCGCAACCCCAAACTTTAAGGAACGACAATATAGGTTTCTTCCCAAACCATAATTCATACGGTGTCGTTTCAACGGATTTAGATGATGCCCTTTTTAAAGTGAATGCGGCTGTTTCTAATGCATAACCCCAAAACGATAGCGGTAAATCTGTAAGTGACATCATAGAACGAACCATATCTAAGAGAGTTTGATTACGACGTTTGGACACACCATTACGCTGTGGTGTTCCCGGCGGTGTCAATTGTGAAAGTATTCCGCATTTCTTCAAATGCTCGCCAAACTCGTAACTTAGATATTCACCTCCATGATCAGAACGTAGAAATTTAATCTTCTTGTTACGTTGATTCTCTACCTCACTTTGAAATTCCTTAAACTTCTCGAAAGTTTCGGACTTATGTTTCATGAAATAGATATACCCATATCTACTCAAGTCATCCGTGAAGGTAAGAACATAACGATAACCACCGCGCGATACTACACTCATTGGACCACACACATCGGTATGTATGATTTCCAACAAGTCCGTAGCTCGCGCCATCATACCAGAAAATGGAGTCTTAGTCATTTTACCCATCAGACATGCTTCACATCTTTCAAGTGATTCGAAATCAAGTGATTCAAGAAGTCCATCGGAATGGAGTTTCTTCATACGCTTCACTCCAATGTGACCAAGACGACAGTGCCACATATAGGTCGAGTTATCGCTCAATTTCAAACGTTTAGCTTCAATGTTATTAATATGTGTATTTCCACTATCGAGATTCAATAAGAATAGACCATCTATCAAAGGTGCATGTGCATAAAACATATTACTCATATAAATCGAACAACCATTATTCTCGGACTTAAACAAGTAACCGTCTCACAATAAACATGATCCCGATATAATGTTCATGCTTAACGTAGGCACCAAATAACAATTATTTAAGTATAAAACTAATCCCGATGGTAGATGAAGAGGTAGCGTGCTGACCGCGATCACATCAACCTTTGATCCATTTCCAACGCGCATCGTCACCTCGTTCTTCGCTAGCTTCCGTTTATTCTGCAGCACCTGTTTCGAGTTACAAATATGAGCAACCGAACCAGTATCAAATACCTAGGCACTACTATGAGTACTAGTGAGATACACATCAATAACATGTATATCGGATATACCTTTCTTCTTGATGTTGCCGTTCTTCAAATCCGCCAAGTAGTTTGGACAATTCCGCTTCCAGTGACCCTCTCCCTTGCAGTAAAAGCACTCACTATCAGGCTTAGGTCCAGCCTTGGTCTTCTTCGCCGGTGCGGTAACTTTCTTACCACCCTTCTTGAAGTTTCCCTTTTGCTTAGACTTGATCTTCTTGAATTTGGTGGTCTTATTGACCAACAACACTTGATGCTCTTTCTTGATCTACACTTCTGCAGATTTCAACATGGAGAAGAGTTTTGGCAACGTCTTGTTCATGTTTTGCATATTGTAGTTCATCACAAAGTTCTTGTAACTTGGTGGTAGTAATTGGAGGACACGGTAAATCCCCAAAGCATTAGGAATCACTATACCCAAGCTTTGGAGTTTGTTTGCGTGCCCAGACATCTTAAGCACATGCTCACTGACAGAGCTGCCCTCTTCCATCTTGCAGTTAAAGAACTTTTCAGAAGCCTCATAACTCTCAACTGCCGCGTGAGCCTCAAATATCATTTTGAGTTCACGGACAATATCATGTGGGTCATGGTTCTCAAACCTTTCATGAAGCTCCGATTCCAAACCATACAAGATATCACATTGAACTGTGAAGTACTGATTCTACCGAGTGAGGTAAACATTCTTTACTTCATCGGTAGCATCAGCTACAGGCGGGTCACCCAGCGGTGCATCCATCACATAGGTCAAATTACCAGCATTGACGACAATCCTCAAATTTCGGAACCAATCCACGAAGTTGCTTCCATTGTTTTTCAACTTTTCTTTCTCTAGGAACGCATTAAAATTGATGGTAGGGGCCACCATTGATCTACAACATATTTGCAATAGTTTAGACTAAGTTTATGACAAATTGAGTTCTAATTAATAGTTAAATTAATCTAGGTGAACTCCCACACAAAAAAATATCCCTCACATTGTTTTAGTGATCACACGAACCAAATCCACCACATCAAAACCGATCATCACGAGAGTTGATGCAGCTTCAATGGCGAACAATCAACATGTTCATCATATCTACTATATGACTCATGCTTTACCTTTCGGTGATCTGTGTTCCGAGACCATGTCTGTACATGCTAGGCTCGTCAAGATCAAACCTTAGCTTCTGCATGAGCAAATCTGGCTTGCTCACGTTGTATACACTTGCAGAATCTAACACACCCGATCATCACGTGGTGCTTCGAAACAACAAGCTTTAGCAACGGTGCTTACTAAGGATGAACACTTTAAAACTTGAAATTTATGTGCTTGAGGGATCATCTTATAATGCTACCGTCGTTAACTAAGCAATACAAGATGCATAAAGGATTAACATCACATGCAATTCATAATATGTGATATGATATGGCCTTTCTTCTTGTGCTTCCGATCTCCATCTTCAAGCACGAACATGATCTCCATCATCACCGGTATAGCGTCAAGGTCAATGGCGCCGTTTCATGGTTGTTGTCCACCAGCTTCAACTATTACAACTACTTTGAATAGACACGCGGGTCTTAACATAATTTAAAGACAACCATATGGCTCCTGCCGGTTGCCAACTTACAATAAGGAACATTGCATACATCAAATATAATCACAATCATGGCCATATCACATCACAGCACACCCCTGCAAAACAAAGTTAGAAGCCTCTAATTTCTTTGCATATTTTATGTGGTTTGGGGCTTTCAATAAGTGTCGCTCTAACTTATGAACAAGAACCACAATGTTGATGCTTGAACTATCAAGTGCCCGTTGTAAATTGGATCTATACTATGATGGGAGAGACAGGCACCCGCAAAGCCACTTATGCAATACAAGTTGCATGTTGAGCGTGGATCAAGTCTCATGAACGATGTCATGTAAGGTTATCCCGGGCCGCTTCATCCCATCATACCGCAAGATGCAAAGTACACAAGAAGCAATTGATAATAAAAGCACCACCGCCCACAATGACCATTGTGTTCTACTCGTGCAACAGATCTACATATAGACACGGCTCTGATACCACTGTAGGGGTTCGTAGCATGGAAAACAAAAAATTTCTACCGCATGCAAACAAACAAGCCAAGATCTATCTACTAGATTGTAGCAACGAGTCGATAGAAGAACTCACCCTCGAAGATTCCAAAGCGGTTAACGAGAGCAGATTCTCGAGGGTGATGTAGTCATACTCTTGCCGATCTCAAGATCGCGTAGACGATCCTTCCAGCGCTACGTTCCGGCAGCTCTTCCGCAGTCGGTCACACGTTCGGTACTCGATGAAGACCTTCCTCTCCCTTGTTACAGCAGGCAGCGTAGGTTGTAGCACTCTCCTCGCGATTCCGGCAGCACGACGGCGTGGTACCGGAAGTAGATGGGGGATCTCGCAGGGCTTTGCCTTAAGCCGGAACGAGTATGGTGGACTATGAGAGAGGCCTTGGCGATCTAGGGTTTAGAAGGCACCAAGGGGGGAGCTTGGCCGACGGCTAGGGCTTGGGGAAGCCCCAACTCGGCGGCTAGGAGAAACCCTAGGGGCGGCGGCGACTTGCAGGAGGCCGGCGACTAGGGTTAGGGTTTGGGTGGTGTTGGGTGTAGGGAAGAGGGGCAGCCCTGCCCCTCCTTTTATAGGTGGGAGGGCGCCGGTTGGGAGGAGGGATTCCTCCCCCAACTCGGCCTCCTTGGCCGGATGGTGGAGGGAGGAGGACTTCCTCCCCAAGTAGGTTTCCTACTCTTTCTCCACCAAGCAAAGTTGCCGTTTGACTTTTCAAATTGGCGTTTGACTTTTCAAACTAGAATTTGATTTCTCCCATTATTTTGCCCAGCCATGATACCTAGTACATGATGCAACCATTCCACATTGTCATGACACATTCATGTAACCTTCCCCTCCGGAGTGCCAGACCTTCCAGAACCTTCTAGAACATTCCCGGTGAAAACACCGGAATCATTCCCCAACTCCGAAACAGGACTTTCCTTATATGAATCTTATTTTCCGGACCATTCTGGATCTCCTCGTGATATCCCGGATCCCATCCAAGACTCCAAACAACATTGGGTCTCTTACTCATCATTCCATAACTACTCAACAGCATCGAATCCTTAAGTGTGTCTCCCTACGGTTCGTGAATTATGCGGACATAATCGAGACACCTCTCCGATCAATAACCAATAAAGGAATCTGGAAATTCATATGGTTCCCACATATTTATACGATTACTTTGCGATCGAATGAACCACTTACATATGATACCAATTTCCCTTTGTCTCATGATTACTTATCCGAGGTTTTGATCGTCGGTATCTCTGCATACCTAGTTCAACCTCGTTACTGATAAGTAATCTTTTCTCGTTCCCGTGATATGTGATCCCTTGTGAGCCAGTAACATGCTTGCAAGCTAATAGGATGACATTCCACCGAGAGGGCCCAGAGTATATCTATCCGTCATATGGATGGACAAATCCCATTCTTGATCCATGTGTCTCAACCCATACTTTCCGAACACTCAATGCCACCTTTATAGCCACCCAGTTACGATGTGGTGTTTGATGTCATCAAAGCATCCTTCCGGTGATGGTGATAAGCATGATCTCATGGTCGAAGGAATTAGGTTACTATGTATCAGAAAGCTTATAGCAATTGTACTATTAAAATGACTTGATCTTTATGCTACGCTTATCTATAGGAGTATGTCCATCATATCATTCTCCTAATGACATGACCTTGTTATTAACAACATCTCAAATGTTCATGATCAAGAAACCATGATAAAAAATTAATCAACAAGCTAGTATTATAAAGAGGCTTTACTAGGGACTCTAATTTAGTTTACAAATCACACAAGTATTAATGTTTCTGGTTAATACTGTTATAGCATGAATGTAAACATTTATCATAAACACAAATATATAATAATAACTACATTTATTATTGCCTCTAGGGCATATCTCCAACAACTGGTCCACCGGGTGAGGTATGCACGGTCAGACTCGTCCTTGCCTTGCACGCAGAGGGCAAGCTCGCGAGGTCGACCCGGTCGCTTGTATGTTCTGGTGAAATTTTGAATGAACGCTTCCTCGAAGTCTAGCCAGGCGTTGATGCTGTTGTCGGGGAGGCTGTTGAGCCATGTTCTTGCCGAGTCGACGAGCATGAGGGGGACATAGCGGACGGCCAGGCGGAGATTTTCGTTGGCGATTCCCACTGTGGTGGTGTAATCCACCAACCAATCCTCGGACTTGACCGTGCCGTTGTATTTTGGCGTGTCCCTTGGAAGCGAAAAACCCTTTGGAAACGGCTCGTTCAGGATGTGCAGACCGAAACACTTCGGGCCAGCCAGACTTTTCTCCTCTAGCGTGCGTGATTGCACCAAGAGGTCGATGTGCTCGCGCGCATCAACTGGTTCTTGGGGGCCGAGTCGGCCTTTCAGACGCGACGCGTGCGGGTCTTTGTTTGCATCTGCTCCTTCATTCGGGGTGCGCGTCTTCTTTCCAGGGGAAGCTCCTGCTGCCGGAGCGCGGCTCACACTAGAAGCAGCAGTGTCTCGGTTGTGGCAGCCACGATTGCCAGATTCGCCATGCGGGCGGCTGTTCTGCCCGACTCCTCCTGGGGAGGACGCCTGCTGATTCTTCCTTCCTTCGTGCGTCGTCTGGTCTTATCCTTTGCGAACGAAGATGTCTCAGAGTGTTGCCCATCTGGCTGGGGGTGCCCTCGGCCTGCTGCTTGTTAGCAGTGGCGAAAGAGGATCTGGACGCGCTCCTGCTGGCGACGAAGTTCTTCTCCCTCGAGGTGCTTTAGCTCCGCGACCGCCGCTTTGGCCGCCCTCATGTTCTTGGCGGGGGTGCTGTAAATGGGATGCGCCACGCCTGCATGCGAGTCGGCAGCGCGGTCCAGTTCCGATGCGAGGTCATGCCCCCGGTGGTGGACCTGCCTGACATAGCCGTGGGCAGCATTGTACTCATGCACGGTGGCGTTTAGTCGGCGCTGGTTAGCGGCAACCTTGGTAGCTTCCTCCAGGAGCTTCTGGCGCGTAGCTTCTAGCGCGGCCACGGCAGCTGCCGGGTCCGCTTCGACGATGACTGGAGCACGTAGGTGCTGGATGGAGGCAATGAGCGGGTCTTGCTCTTGCTCGGGCGCGGATCTCTCTCCTCCCGCTTGGCGCTCCTGAGGCGGGCGGTGGTTTTCGCAGGCGTTTACCACCATGACTTCGACGCAACCGCTCACCGCGGCTGGACCGGGAGCGAAGCGGCTGAGAGGCACGTCGAGGATGGAGGTAACCACGCTGGGGAAGACCTCGGCGACGGTGGCGACGTAGATGCGGATGTCCCCGAAGTGCATGATGGAGCCGTTGGCGGGGAAGGTGTTCCCGGCGAAGCACGCGGCGTTGTCGATGACATAGTCGAAAGCGCCGAACGTGAGAACGAGGCCGGAGGCCACGCGTTCACCAGCGATGAGCGGAAGTCCCTTGCGGAAGATGATCCCAGCCGAAGCGCTGTGCCCCACGGTGGGCGCCAACTGTCGTGGTGTGGAACATGGCAGTGCCATTGGGGATGGCTAAAGAGGGACACTCGGATGCAATCGGTGGCTCACGCAACGGGTTGGGCACGCTAAACTGCAGACATAGTGAAATACCCAGATTTGGGGCCCTCTTGGCGAGGTAACACCCCTACTCCTGCAAGATGAACTATACGAATGGGCGAATGCCCTATACAGATGCTCCTGGAGCTGTTTCCTTAGATACTGTCGAGAGCTAGAGGAAGATCAAAACTAGAGGATAACACTTCTCTTCTTCTATCCTCGCTTACCTAGAACCCCAGCTCTGCCCTCCCTTATATACTGGTCTGGGGGGCAGATTACAATTTGGGCTCTAGGGTTTACTGTTTGGATATGGGTTTATAGGGCAGGGCCGGCTGCAAGGCCCAGCCGGTGGGCCAGGACCCAGTCCGCCCTTCTTTTAGTGGCATCCTCTTCTTTAGTGGTCACTCGGGCTTCCTTTGGGGTGTCACCCTTGCTTTAACAGTCACCCGAACTGCTTTTGTCAGTCACCCGACCACTTTGCTTTATCCTCGTCGGGTAGCGCTGGTCGTGACGGCACGCCATCCTGCCTGATGACGAAGGAGGGCCAGAGGCGTACCCCGTAAGGAGCATCAGCCCTTCCATGCTCTCCATCGAATCCGAGATGAGCCGGGTGGAAGCAGCCACCCGACCGGTTATTCTGGCTATCGGGCTATACGGGCCAGCCGAGGAAGCTTTATGCCCAGTCGGGCGGTATTAACCAACCAGCTGGAGTTGTCCTTCTTGAGGGCCAGGCGGACCGTGCCTTCAGGAGCTGGCCCACTTTGGCCTGGCTTTCCCCACCCGGCGTTATCCCCCCGACAAAGACCGGAGTCTCCGGTGTACCCACACCAGAGTCTATGGCTAGTCCGGAGTTTCCGATCCAGCGGACCAGAGTCTCCGGTCTAGACGGTTTTTGGGCCTGACTTAAGGGAGGCCAGGGTGAAGTGAAACAGGCAGTTTCCTTCTTCCACCCCTGACCTCTACTCTCACCCGTCGCCTCCTCCTCCAAATCGGCGCCCCGGAGGTCTTGAAGCCCCCGGGATCAGCCGTGCCGCCGGCCAACTCCAATCTCTCCACCCTTGGGACCTTCCCACTGGTGGAATCTCTCCAATGGACAGATCTGGTACCTCTTTTCTCCTCATGAACTTAGGGTTCACCCCCTTCATGTATTTTGGAGTTTGTACTGATTTTGCTCACTAGAAACACTTGTATGCGTGCACACTATCACATTAGTCTCAAATCATTGCCCAATATGTTAGATGCAATACCACCCGCAGCCTCCTAGTGCAAACCTGAATCTCTAGACCGGAGATTTCGGTCCTCCAGGCCGGAGACTCCGGTACTGGAGTCTCCGGATCTTCAGGCCGGAGATTCTGGCCAAGACCGGAGATTCCGGTGTGCACTACAGAGACTCCAGTGTGGTTTGTATCTCCAATATCCAGCAACGGTTTGAGGGTATTGTTATCATCTCCGGGACATATATGCTTACCTCCATGCTATCCCCCTCCTTCTAGGTAGATATGATAGACACTGCTAGAGAATAAATTGGTTTAAGGGATTATGGGTGAACAAGTCTTTGCCTGTTTATATTATTTGGCTAGTAAGGGAGATATTCAACCATTCACAAACATGCAAAAGTGTCCATAGTACTAATAATTTCTTAATATACAAGATCAACCTAAAGTTAAACATATATATGATGTAAACAGGCCCATACCGGATACATGTGTTGAGTGTTCAACCGTACAGGGCCTCCAAATTTGGAGGGCCTCCAATTTTATATGTTAATCTCCTAGTTAGTACTGCAAATCATGTTTATTAGACTCCCAACCCCAAAAGAAACTAGAAACTAATCGATGCATTGAATAATATATAACTGTCTAGTAGTCTACAACTGAATTAACTCTAGAGGGCCCAACTCACCAATGCCTTCCTCTCTTTTTCTTCTCCTTTTTATTTCTCTTCAAGCTAAGTGTTGTTCTGTTCATCTTCCATTGACATCTTGTATCAAGATAAATTCAATCCCAAATTCCTCATGGTAGATATGTTGTTGGGATGAGCAAGTAAAAAGTACACTGCAGGCTGCACCCTCAATCTATCATCTATTTATTTGATGTTTTCTCATTATTAGTTCCTCATTTATCTTCTCAGCTTCTATCCCCTTGTTGGTTGTTGCCGCCCATGCAATATGGGTGCATCCATTGGAGTTGGAGGTCCGGTGCCCGGTGACGTGTGTTTTTTCGCCGAACGTTGATTCATAAAGAGGAGGAGCAACATGACTACCAGAGCCTCACACGCCGCGCCCAATAGTATGCTTCCAAAAACTAACAATAGTTGTTAAATCCCATTTTGGTTTCATGTTCTATTTTTGATATATAACATGGAATTTTGGGGAAGGTTTCTTATGAAAATTTAATTGAAGATTTTTCTCAAGGAATGCTAGAAGGATTTCTGCTGAACAATGTAGTACTTTTGAATTCTAGATAATCGCTTTGTGACAGGATGCAGTTGTTTAAAATTGTACCACCAACACGATATAATTATTACAAAAATCATGTTTCCTAATTGCTAGTGGTGGCGTTGAGGGTCTAATTTTTGTTTTCGCACAAGGCCTTTGTTTTCTCGGGTACGGCCCTGACCGTAAATGAGAGCTAACACTAAATATTGACACTTGCACACTATCATTTAACAAAGTGTGACAACATGCATAATTTGTAACGTAGCTTTCCCTTTTCTTTATTAGCATCCAACTTAAATTTTATTTTATTCCAGTAGCTAGCTCATCCATCTTTATATACACCTTCATATGATGGTCTTTTATTCAAAAGTAAAATTGCAAAGAGAAACATAAAAACTAGATACAAACGCTTCAAGTTTATACAAAAGTAGAATAATGCTCAAAAAACAAAGTTAAAAGGTTTGCAAACCCAAAGTTTATTAAGTTCAATGGAGTGCTATGGGTATCCCAAGCTTATGGTTTTTACTATTCAAGGACTTCTTGTTTATTATTTCTTCCTTCCATGTGATTTTTTTTACCACAAAACACTTTCTCATTTATTTTCCCCAGGGTGATATTAGCGGCCATAAAGATAAAACACAAGATGCCATAAATCTTCAGATAAAATTTGGCACAAAATGTCTAGAGAGTATATTAAGTTCCAACGTTCACAAAATGTCAAAAGACTAAAAAAAATGCTCTATAATTGCATTAAAATAAAGGGACCACTTATTTAACCTTTTAGCTTTGTTTTTTCAGAAGATTTCTAATGATATTAAAATCACCACCAATTACAAACACAAATGAATTACTCTGTAATTACTGTACCTCCCAAGTGAACAAGATCACAAAAAAATCCCCCTTTGTCTCTAGTAAACGAACACAACACTTTCTAGTGTTGTTAAAAGAAAAGGATGAGCACAATCTTTTGAATGTTGTACTCACACACGCACACACGGAGTAAAAGTAAACACATTGAATTGGTGAAGAGATTTTGTGCACGTGGGCGCGGTGCTCTCTTTACTTTTAGATTTTTTAAAAATTTAAAACCTCAAACTTCTATGTTTTACAAATTTATAGCGTTAAATATATCGATGGATATACAGAAAAGAAGTGTACGCAAAAAAAAACCCGTTAAAAAGTTATATTTTAAAATATATAAAAATACAAAATTTTGACAGTAAATAGTAGTAAAAATAGTATATAATTTTGCCAATTTTTTTATATATTTTCCAAAATACAATGTATTTTTTAACGGAACTTTTTTTTGCGTACACTCTTCCTAATGTGAAGGAAGCACTAACGGCCATGTGCACACCATAATTTTTTGAGACATAAAAGTGTGAGATTTTAAAATTCTCAAAAATCTGAAAGTGAAGGACACTGATGCCCATGTGCCAAATACACTCTCAGCCTTGAATACCCTTTACTTGCCAAGATACTACTCCAAAAGGAAGCAGATGCAAACATTTAAAAGGCGGAGTACTGTAGTTTGTACCGCCAACCAGTCAGCCTTGTCTTGTCCACATGACCACACGTAGGGCCTTGGTGCGAAGATCCTCGAAGTACCGCTATCCGATTGGCCGAAGCGTACCCAACTCCTACTTGTAGCCAGGGCCCATCGGTAAAACCCATGGACAAAAGCCGACGCCCTCGCGATGCAGCACCGACGACCCAGCGACCTGCTACCCATGACACGGCGGCCCCGCGGTGCCCAGTCCCACACGTAAGCGACGCAGCCGTTGGTTGCAACAAGTACCTGGTGGCAGCAGCAGCAGTTCGTCGCGTGCGGGCTAGCCCAGGGCCGTCCGATCCGTCCACACGTACGGCCGGATGTGTTCTCACGAGGTGCCATCTGCCATCCAGTTCACGCCGGTGTGGGTCCCAGTCCTCGATGCGGGAGCGCGGAGCTAGGCGACACACCGCGTCTCGTACGCTGGCTGCAGAGACGCCGCAGTATGACACCGCGGGCCCAGGGATGCGGGACCGGCCCGTCAATGTCTCGCGGGACAGCGTGCGAGCCTAGCGGGCTGGTCTTCTTTCCATAAAAGGGCGCTGCGAGGGGTCGCGGAGGGAGGAGCGCCCCCATTCCTATTGCCGCAACCGTCTCCTCTTCTTTCTCCCTCAACTACCAAAAACCCCGTTCCATTCACTCTGCGTGTGGGTGGTGTGTGCGTGGAGGATCAACGGGGAATCCAATGGCGCAGGCGGCCAGGCCCTCGGAGCCGAAGCGGCCGAACCCTTGCACCGCGTTCCGGCCGCCGCCGCCGCCGCCGCCCGCTGCGACGGCGCCGAGGCCCGCGCGGCCCAAGGTGATCAGCCCACCCTTTTTCTTTCTTTGGATTTGGACGCATCCTCTTTTTCCCCGCTCCCCAAATCTCTCGACCATTGCCGCGGAGGCTAGTGGTTAGGGTTTGCTGCGTACGGATTTCTGCCGATAGAAATGGAAAGAAGGGGGCGCTGGGGTTTTTGCTGATGACCGACCACCATTTCTGGTCGTTCTTGCTAGTCCTCGTGTACGCCGTCGCTTCCTCTCGTGTTACTAGCGTCACTACCAGCAATCCCCCCCAATTTACACAAGCTTCTTGGGGTTTTCTTGCGCGTCGATCTTTGGTCGCGGGACCAAAAAAGCAAGATTTTGTTTCTTCCTTTATTCCGATGTGAAATTTACCCTGTATATGCACTTCACTGTGCCCTGTTCTGAACAAGCCATCTGTTCTGTACTGAATGTAACATGTATGCTTCTCTGTCTCAACTAGTCTTCTGCAAAGGTCACTAGCCCGGCCCCTTTCAAACTTGAATCATCGCCAACATTTTCAAGGAAGCTGTCGAGTTGGACACTATATAAGATCTTCCATCTTACTTTCATTAAAATCATCAGGATATAACCGATAAAGTAGCATTCAGTTTCTGCACTAGCATTCAGTATATAGAATGCTTGGAGGTGTTTGTGCACAGGGCGACCCCTAGCCGCCGCCACCGGAGGGCTCCCCCCGCGAGTCTCCTTTGCCGCCGCTGCTGCAGGTCCCTCACGCGGTGGCGGCGGGCGCCCTCGCCGCCGAAGGCTGGGAGGGGGGGGGGGGGGGGGGGGGGGGCTGCCATGGAGGCGGGTCGGGGCGACGGCGCGGCCTGCTCTGGAGGTTGCGGGCGGCGCATGGTGGCTCGGCGGAGACGGTGTGGGTGGCGTAGGAAGGGGCCTCGCTATGACGACGACCGTCTGCGGGCGCGCCGCGTGGGCTCGATCTGGGGCCATCTAGGCCAGGTCGGCCCTCGGCAAGGGCGCCGTGGTAGGCAGCAGTCAAGACGTGGTGCTGGGATCCTGCTGGGCGGCGCCTCTGGCGCTGCTGCGGTGGTTCCTGGTTTGGCTCTCTCCCTTTTTGCCTGCTCGATCCGTCCTCCGAGAATCGGTCAGCGGTGTGGGGATCGCTATGTCGGATCTAATAAAGATGGTGGTCCTTTGATTTCTTTCGCACGAAGATGAAGATCTGCTTGATGTCTGCCCTCCTTGATCTGGTCTGGAGAGGCGGGTTTCGGAAGGCTCCGCCGGCGAACTCCCATGGGCGTATCATGCCTGGAGATTGCTGGATTAGAAGGTATTCGGTCGCGCGCACCTTGTTTTTCTGGCCGTTTGGTTTCAGCGGGAGCGTTGCGAAGCTCTGTTGTTTGTTCCCACCAAGCGCCATGCTTTGAGCCATGGTGATTTCAGATGCGGAAAATGTCAGGCTGATTTGAGGATAGCGATGGTGATTTTTGTTCTTGTGGCGACGGAGATCTGGCTGTGTGATCTGGGACTCGTTGCAGCGACTGTTGGTGCGGGAAGACAACACAGGGGAGTTCCCAGTCTTATCTTGCAGGGTGAAAACCCAAGGTTTGGCCTTAGCTGGTTGTGCCTGGCAATGACCTTGTTGAAGACATTGTTTTGTGAGTAAGGACTTTCTCCAGGGTGAAAACCTATGACCTTTGGTCGGGCAACGACGGCGCTTGGGCACTGTTTCCTTCTTGAAGGCGTTGTTATTGGAGTGGAGGACTACTGGTGTTGTTCTGATGGTGTCACAGTTCTCTGTAGCGGGACTTTTCTTTTTTCTGAGCTGTGTGCATCCGTAGAGCCGCTAGGGCATGCGTTGTTGCAGAGGCTGGGTGTAATTGGTGTCTTTGTGATATTAATATATACTCTTTTCCAAAAAAAAATTCAGTATGTAGATTACCAGCTTTCGCACTTGGATTAGGATTGGCATGCTTATCTTGCCTTTTACGGGCTAACTTTGTACAGAAAACCTTGGAAATTGTTCAATAATATTTTGTTTCATTTTACTGTTGCAGGATCCAGCCTCTAGTGGCGATAGAGGCCATTCAGGGCAGTGCAAGAAAGCTCCAGACAATGTGTATGTTAATCCTTCCTGCTTATATTATGTAACTTGCACTTGGGTTCACATGGATAGCATTATCTACAAGTGAATTTTAGTCAATGTTTTGCTTGCCCTTGATTTGGTCAATGTTGGCAACGAAAATGAGCTAGAGTGGTCAAGTTGGCATGTGCATGCCAAAAATTTGGCAACCATCCAAACAAGGGACCAAAAATTTGGCTATGAACAAAAAATTGTATGGTCAGTATTGGACACCAACCAAACACGCCAGTCCCACAAAGAAACAAAAGTAAAGGAAAAGATAAGAGGATATATATATTTATCATGTTTTACAGTATGTTACTTTAAATCTGATGATGCATAATTGTACTGAGTATCTTACCTTCCTCATTTTGCGAGGCTTGTTTCCCATAAAAGTGGAGGTACTGGTTATTACAGAAGAACCAGGGAATGTGGCATTATTTAAGGCATTATATATCTTTTTTTTTTTTGCGAGAAGCTACATCTTTTGTTTTGGTTCTTGGAATTCTAGAAAGTTGTTCCTGCTGCCTGTATTGCACTGAAATATCATTCATGTCTTCTACACTGCAAAATCCATGTTCTTTTATGTTAATTCTAGTTGTGTTTATTGTAAATTCTATAATAACTTCCTCTCTATTTTTACAGCATGCATAAGCGTTCTGGTGGCACATATTCAAAACCCGACGCAAGAGTAAAGTTAATTCCCACAGAAGACATCATCACTTATGCGCGGCATGGAAAGCCTTTTGGGAGAACAGTTGGCTCAGCTGATTTGCAGAAAAGACGCTGCAGACGAAGTGTCACACCTCCTCCGAGTTCATGTAGAGTGTCAATTGCAAGATCGACACTGCCTACTCAGAAGGCCACGGCACCACTTAGTCAGAAGTCCACAACACCATATACTCATAAGGTCGCGACACAGCCTACTCCCAAGCCCACGACACCACCCCCGCCTGTTGTGTCATACCTTTCTGCTAAGAGATTTGAGACAGCTGGAAACAGGCAAAATGTTTCTCTCAAACTGCCATCACCACTTTGCAAGGCTTTTCAGAGAGCTGCAGTTCCTCCAGCTGTTTTGCGAAAAGACCAGTCAAAATCCACAACCCAAGCCCCACGTGTTGAACTGTCCAATGATTTTGAAGCTCTTCAGTCCACTAAGATCCATATCAGGAATGAGATACAAACAAACCAGGAAGCACCAATTAGTTGTAGCATGTCTTCAGGTACAGTGAGGATTCTGGCAGTAATTTTTCCATATTTTTTATCTACGTATCTATAATAAATACCATGAATGATATCTGCACCTAGTTCAGATATTTGGACTTGCTATTTTAAACTTATTATGTTTACTATGTTGGGTATTGATTCATTCCTCATAAGAGTTTTGTTGAGTTTTCCCCAAACATTAGATCCAAGAAAAATATAGTAGATAGGAAAACCCAACTTTTTAGCCCTTTTTGATTTGTACGTATGTTTCCAAAAAATTTATACTGTACTTGTTAGTTCGGTGCATGTGTTTGAAGGAGATAATAACATAGCATAAAATAACAATGAGTCTTTTTTGTCTATTGCTGAAATTTTGGGAAATTCGTTGTTGTGACATTTGGCGTCTGGGAAGCAGGTGCCCAAGCAATTCTACATACAGAACTGTACAAGAAGCCATGCCAACCAGAGTTCACAACTCCAGGTCCATGTGTTGAACTGTCTAATAATTTGGATGCTTTTCCTTCCTGTAAGAGCCATATGAGTAACGAGAGACAAACAAACCAGGAAGCATCAACTAGCTGTGACATGCCTTCAGGTAGAGTGATGATCCTGACAGTAACATTTTCTACTCCCTCTATCCTGAATTAGATGTCGCAGATTTGTCTAGATTCACATGTATCTAGACGTGTTTTAGTGTATAGATACATATGCGAATATCTAGACAAATCTACGACATCTAATTCGGGATGGAGAAAGTATATTTTTTATCAGCGTATCTAGAATAATAATAATTGGCATGCATGATATTTGCTGCACTTGGTTCCAATACTTTGGTTTTGCGCTTTTGGACTTATTTTATTTATCATGTTAAGTATCCCTTTATTTAGTCCTCATAAAAGGTTATTATAGACAGAAATTCGAATCATTTTCTCGAGCCGTATGAGGAGAAAACCTCCTATACATTTCTAGGGGGGGGGGGCGTTGTTTATCTACATCTATCCCAATAAGCTGTCTATCGAATCGTTGCAATTGATGTTCGATCTCGAAGAGAGGGAAGAGATCTTCGAAAAGTGGGGTTTTATGATCTGATAAAAAATCAAACTTGTTTAAATGTTCCAGCTATTCTCTATTTCCTTGAAAAGGGTGCTCAACCGACAAGAACTGTTTATGATATTTTAAGGAAGGCAGAATTATTTAAAGAAAAAGAAAGAATTTTGAGTGAATTGAAGAACTAAATAAATAAAAAAGTAGGAGAAGATCACCAGTATTCCTCGTTCTCTAATTATTTGGACACAATTTACCTCTTTTCTTAGTCCTATTTGGATTTATGTCGTGCCAATCCAACATAAGCCCCTATTTTATTTACTTTTTCTATATAATTTGTTTTCTTATCATTCTATTTCCATTGACAAAGGTCTATTGAACAAATAGAATTTGTAGATAGAGTATTGATTGCTTTTCAGCCGCAAAACGTGAGATCCAGGAAAAGACAGGAGTCAAATAAGAGAACCCAACTTTTAGCCTATTTAGAATTGTACATCATGTTTCCCATATATCTGTAGTACTGTTTTATGGTTGAGTGAGGACAGAATCACATGACACAACTGGATGTTCTTTTCATCTCTTGCTGAAACATTTCTTTCACAAATTCGTTGTTAATGACATTTGGTATTTGTGAAACAGGCGCCCCACTAATTTTACATACAGGACTGCGCAAGAAGACACACCAAGCATATGCCTGGAAGTAAGTACTTTATTTTTACGCACGAGAATCTTCGAATCTAAATACCAGAGTTGGTGGAATTTGTTTGCTGCATGAGTATATTGATCTGAAAATTGTACCTGCCAAATTGGATAAAATTTTGTTTGGGGCACATTGCTCAACAAAAAACTCAGTAATACCAGAAGTTTACCTGACCAAGGAGAAACACAAAAGGTGGAAGACAACCTACGCTTGTGGCTTGAAACTTCTATACCATTTATACTGGACCTGCTATAAGCCTTGAACCTTGCTGATAGCCTTGTAGTTAATTAGCTGTATAGGCATCAATTAATTATGTCAAAAAATATTGTAGAATAATATTCATGTACCAAGTGATGAATGTTTATGTTTATTGAGGTCTTCTTCAATTCCAAGGGTTTGAACTTCTAATCTGGTGCTGAATTAAGCTATATACAAGAGGACCTTCTGGTCTTTTCACTTTCAGCTGAACAGTCGGGGTTTGTGTCTGCATTCTTTAGGGTCAAATTTGAAGTAACTGGAGAGCTAACCCACACTTGTGATGAGATTGAAGTTCATTTCCCTCTTGAAGTTTCTTTCAAAGTTCATCTAGCTTCAAAACAAATGCCTGAAGTCTTGAAGCTAGAGGCTCTACCTCTTTCTGATCTGTTGCCAAAAAAATTCAAGATGGAACCCCCTGATGTACAGGATATTGGACTGTTCTTCATAAGCTCTCATCAAAGGTACACTCATCACCTCAGCTTCCACTTACATTAGAGAAGCATCAGCAATGATAGACTAACTTGCAGCTATGCCAGCTACCATATAAAAAGTACACACTTCTAATCTGGACAATTAAATTTATGCAGAAACTTTTGGAGAACATCTTGCATTGTGTTCACAGATATAAGCTCATATTCTCTATATTTGTTACAGGCCAAATAGGAATTTTGATCATCTCCTGGAGAAGCTTTCTTCACATATTGGCTTGCGGACTGACATCGGCACCGCGGAGTTGCTCATATTTTCATCCAAGTTGCTTACGGAAGATGATCAAAGTATGTCCACATGACTCCTAAGTGTTTTGAAAAAGCATAAACCACGGAGCCACACTTTTTTTGGTAAAAAATTCACAGAACCGTGACTTTTGGGGAAAGTTGTTCCACATGTTGCGCAGCAAATAGCTATGGTAGAATTTTTACAGGTTGCACGACATGCAGCTGATATTCATATGTTTTGTGTAGTTTTCATCTGTGATGTTATGCTTGAAACTGTTTTCTTGTATTTTCTTTCTGCGATGTGGATGTTTAATAAGCTACGCAATAACTTCTCTATAATCTATTGTAACAGCGAAGGATGGAAAACATTTCTTTTGTGGAGTTTTCCGGAAGCGTCTCAGAAAGAAGAGTGGCATCAAAGTGAAGTTAACAGGGGATGAAGAGGCAAATGGGATTAACAAATGTATGCCCACGGTCAAGACGCCTGATGCAAATGCTACCAGTATCGCAGCTCCCGCTGTTTCTTTCTTCACTGGGTCTTGTAGTCCTGTCTCTGCAGGTAACAACTTTTTCCCCTCTGGTACATCTTGTTATTCAAGTGATGCAGCTCCCACACTTGTTTTGTTGATTCGTGGTTTCTCGCTGTATTTTCGTTGAACTACAGGTTCTCCATGTAAAGCTGCTACGAGAGCTCCTGCTAGAGGAGAACTTATTTTAGACTCACCTCCAGGAGATGCCCCCCCTCCTGGGTTTACATCAGTTCGTACAGGAGAAAGTGCTTCTTCCCGCCTTGTTTTAGACAGTCTAGGCGATGTTCCTCCAGGATTTACGAAAGCACACCGCGGGTTACACCCCGATGGTGTTTCCACTCTTTTCTCTGAGAAGAAGTCCACAATCAAGTTCTCTCTCAACAATGTTGTCAGGCCTGTTCAAACAGATGACATCCCTCCTGGATTTTCTAATCCGATTGGAAACGTAAATCAGAAGGAAACCAAGCACGACAAGGTGCGGCACTGTTCCTGTTCACTTGTGCATTAGTTATTCAGATCAAGAATGTGCCTTATTTGCTTTGTTATTATGGCTTTCCTGTAAGCAACTGCTAGCTAAGAAGGAAGGAAGGAAGGAAATCATCTCAGTCTCGTTACATATATAGCTGATATTAGCACCGCACATGTGCAGGTGGCTGTGGAAGTGGATGACGACTCCGAGGAGCGCCGGATTCCGAGAACCAAGCGGCTCTCAGATATCCTGGGTTCCTCTCCTGCTTCGTCAAGCAACTGCTCCCAAGTTTGCACATCTGCTGCAGCTGTTGTGCCAAGAGCGAGCAAGTTTCAAGAGACGGGGCCACCTGAGGCACACAAGCTTCGCAGGAAGAGAGGCCAGCCGGAACCATCCGACGACCCTTCTCCTGCTGAGGCGACCAAAAGGCTCAAGGTGAATGGACGCATCGCCCTGACCAGATCCATGGACCGTCCTGCTCCTGCGCTCTAACTACTCCAACCAAGCGCAAGGAAATGGTGGCAAAAGCTGAGCCCTCCTCCTCTTTAGGGCGGGCCTAATGTTATGTCGAAATAAAATACTAGTAGTAGTATCGTCCATGTTCTTGTAAAATGTCAAGTTTAGGTGGTGCAAACTGCAATTAACAGGATGTTAGACCGTCTCTGGTGCATGTAAAGTGGTGCCTAACTTTAACGAGATTTGGTGGGACCGTCTAATCAATAGCTTGAGGGACCCTGCTCATTCTCCTTTCCTTCTTAACTTTTGTTTCTTAGCTAAGAAAGTAAACGAGCCAGCTATGTCCAGTGGGCGTTGGATGGGGTATTAACCCATCTGAACAGACCATTTCTAACTGCAGTTGGGTAGGAGCAGTCAATTAAAGTGCTGTCTCAGAATGGATCATGCATAGCTGATATGTCGTGACTATGGTCCCAACCCCTGCTTTCTAAGATTATATCTGTTGAGGGAAGCAACCTAATAATATTTACATATTTGCTCAATTGCTCCTGAAAATCGAAGAAAGTGATATAGTGAAGACTCAGAGACCGAGAGACCCTAAATACTCAAAGAGAAAACAGAGTTACGAAAGGCATATTGACACACACACACACACACACACACACACAATGAGAGCAGATACAGAGTAATAAAATGGACTTACAATTAGGGTTGAAACGGTATAATTTGAAAACGGCAAGTAAACTTTCCTTCCGTTTACGAAGAAAATGGAAATGGGGAGGTAAAAAGAAAATGAAAACGCATTTTGCGAAAAAGGAACCGAAATGGAATATTCTAAACGGAAACGAGAGAGACATTTTCGGCAAAAACGGTAAGAAACTTACGGATAAACAAATACGAAAACTTTCCGAAAATATAACCAACCAGGCCCATGTTATGAAGTAGTACTTTGCCAAGTGATTTCCCTTACTCTTGTCGGGCCATAGAATATATTCATGGTCTACGTGATACATGCATTTGACCAGGTCGACATACTAATCAAGTGAATGTCTTAGCATTTATGTAAAACTATTTATGTGAATTTATGTGCTTGTCGGAGTATTGAATTATGTGTGTTAATTATCACTATTATATTCCGATAAATGTCCATTTTCATATCATATTCGTCCCGTATCCATTCCATAATTTGTTTTCGATGATTTCTCCCGTGTTCACTTTTCGGAGTTTTTCGTTTCGTTTCCGATTCCGGCGACACAAGAGGAAACAAAAACAATAACGCATGTTTTTGTTCCGTTTTCGACCCTGCTTACAATGATATCAAAATCGACAACTCTGATTGACAAGGCAAAAACCGAAGACCGAGACATTAAAATTTGAAGAAAGATGGCTTAAAGAAATACGAGAAATGGATCGAGAAGGCACAGAAATACCCAGGACTGAAGATCGAAGAAAGATGTCTACTAAGAATTTTAAACTTGGCATATAAAATTGAAATACATGACTTGAAGCAATGTTGGTGCCTTGTTCTTCCTTGAAGAAGTGAACATAACAAAACCGAGAGTAGAAAGAACAAAAGGAAAAGAAGAATGCAAATAAATATATACACACAGTGGGTGGAGGCTTGCCTCTAGGAACACACCGATGGAGTGATGGAAGGGAGGCAGTTTCACAGACACTTCAGCACACAAATGAAAATGAACACATAATTCTGTTTCCCTTTCGCTATACATGATCCCCATTCCTCAGATACGGAACAAAACGCCTCACATCCCAGTGGAAGGAGGAGGTCGAAAACCCCACCTCATCATGAACTGCTCGACATTGAAAAAATAAGGAAAAAATCTGCCATGACCAGCGCCTCATCTCCAAACTTCCTCCCTTCTCTCTGATTCTCACATCAGATTATGCTTAAGGACATCAATGGCTTGCCCAGCTCGCAGCTCAACCAGAGCAAAATGTCACATGGCGATGAAAATAAGAGACAGGAGAGTTTTGGGAACTTACCCCAGCTACCTGGCGGTGACAACCACTTGCGCCCCCGCCCCCTTGGTCCATCACTCTCTCTGTGGATGTCTGATGGGGACGCTGCCGACCTCTCCGCTGTTCCCTCTCTGTGTATACAGCTCACCTCTTTTAACTGACGACGAAGAAAGAGAACTTACATCCCCTAGACCCAGTAACCCACGCAGAAACAAAATACCAGTAGCCCATAAAACAGCCAGCAGGGCAAATGTGCGACGGACAAAAAAGTGACTGTTGGCCAGATCAGAAATAGCTATAGCTGTAAATTAGAAGTGTTGTATATCCTTGGCAAGGTATGCGCGCTGCTTTCGGTACACAAAAGTTTGCACATATGCACGCATGTTCTTGCAAAAACTAGTGACAGATACCATGTCGAATAGATATTGTCATCAACATCTTCCCCCTCCTACTTGGTCTTCTCATCGGAGGGACCGTAAAGCCAATGTGCCTTCCAAATGATCGAGTGTGAGAGAAGCCGTTCTGTTGAGTAACCTTCCAGCTTCAGCTGTAATAATTGAGGGAAATGGGCCATTAACACACTAAAAGAGAAAAATGGACATCAAAACTAACTGCGAAAGCAGTGGATCAAAGACTGACAAATTTTTTTTTGTCATCTGTCCTACAGACCTGCAAAGGAATAATACCTCAAGGCTACGTCACCAGGCAAATATTAGTATGTCATGCCTAAAAAAAATTTAGAATGGCCTACGAGAATCCTCAGATTCTACATGTATCAATTTGCTCAGGGAGCAGTTTTTTCCCCATATGTAAATGACAGGGGGTTGCTCCTTTTCATTAGCTAAAGCAGAGGGACTATATCACATCTCCAAAACCCTACCACTAATGATAATATTTACAGGGAATTCACCACTTCTGATATTCAATTCTTTGATCCATGTCGTTTCTTTTCGACAGTTTAACTTCGAGGGAACTTCCACTATTTGCATGTGAATACTGGAACACTGAGTCGCTAAGCTTCAGTTCAGTACAGTATTAAATACCAACCTTAACAAGGCAATCACAAAATGGACACCTTAGGATGCAGTGTTTTACCTTTGAGATGAAGGTGCTGTATTTTTCGTCCATCCATTGGTGAGCCTCCGCGTGGCAAGATTTGCTCTTCTGCATCGTACGTGCTAAGACGAGTCCATGTATGAAGGACTTCAAAACATCAGTTGCCACTGCTTGCTTGTGGATGAAAATGTGAACACTGCCTTCCTTGTCCAGCAAAAAGTAGTTGGCTGAATAAATTTTGGGATGTAAAGAAAGTCAGTAGCAATTGATATACTGTCACATTAAATAACAAAAGAATCATACCATCTGTATAGTATGATCTTGTTTTCGCAATTACCAACCTGTTAATGTTACAAACACCCCGTTAATCTCTCTTTAATCCCCAGGCAATAACACGCACATAAAGAGCACAGTTCAGAAGTTAGAACTTACATATCAGAGTGTGTAAGAGTTGAGGCTTTAGCACCTAAGTGAACAAGCTCATGTGGAAGTTTAATTCTAAGCACTTTCCGCCAGGTTGACCAAAATGGAAGAATATGTTCTTGCTTGGAAACCTGTTGTGGTGTAAGAACTAGGAAAATTCCAACCAAAAAAGTTTGATGATTAAATAATGGAACTTGCATGGAATTTTGGCAGATTCTCACAAATGAACCAGTAAAAGTTATTTTTGAGGCAATAAATACAATGCATAGAACAGATCTACACAATTGTGCATATGACACATGAAAAAATAAACAGCCTCAAATTTGGAGCATACACTAACAGACAACATAGTTAACTAAAATTCACACACAGCATGCAATATATTTTGTTTAGTGCTGGCATGCAGCTAGCAATGATTCACACACATCATATAGCTAAGAACACACTAAACTCAGCTAAGTTTCTTAGATGCTAACTGAGCCTACATGGTTACAGTAAACGCAAGGCACAAGAACATGGATTTCATGAAACCAGGAAAAGGAAAGGGATGCACGCACCTTTACCATCATCCATAAAATACTGCAGCAAGATGGAAGTTCTCTCATAATTTAGTGTACTAAGTGAAAGTGACTGCACTGCCTTGTAATTTGCTGAATTTGCGGAAACAAAAGCAAGTCAAAGTTTGTAATCAGAAGATTTCTTGAAATACTTCTCATGAAACTAATTCTAGTGGACCACAACCAAACAGAGAATGGGACTGGGGATTTTACTACAACTTCAAAATTAGATAGCTAAGTTCAAGTTACTATCTTGTTTGAACCTTGCTATTTGAAATTAACAGAACCCAAGAAAATTCCATCTTGAATTCATGCACCCAACAATATACTGGATGACTTACCTCAAATATATCTGGTGCATTATTTTAGTTTCCCATTGGTCATTTTCTTTTCTTTTGGGTGCATTCTTCCATGATGAACAGGTATTAATACAATTACTAAAGTATAACAGAATCGCAGAGTTTTCTCCCAGAAAAGATCAACACAATTTGCAGTCATACAAGGATATGCCTAATTGGAGAAGCTAAGCATAAGCTTTTCTTTTCTTCCTCTATCCCATATGCCATAATCGTTCTTGAAGGGAACAGCGGGGCACCCATAGCAATGATACAGATGTTTGAATTATAATTGGTCCCATTTCGAAAACAATGTAATAGATATATCAAAATAGAGTGATGACACACTCACCGAACATATGGAATATTGTGAGAGAAAGGAACGAAACCCATACAGCAAAATCATGCCCCCTGGTAACATGGGCCAACAGCATTCCGAGTCCCATTCCAGACATTGTTGCAAGTGTCTCCTGGCTGCCCTCCTGAAAAGTTGAGTATACTCCTTTAGCTATATTCAATAATTTGCATCTATAGACTGTTGAGATTGTTCAACTGTACCTTTGCAGATATATCTGCCGCATTATTTGCAAGTGCAAAATGCTGTGTTAATGCTGCTCTAGTTGCTCCACTAGCAACACCAGCTATACATAATGGCCAACAAATTAGCTAAGAAAATAACCATCCAATTCTTTCTTAGAAGGTTCTAAATTCTTGATATGTAAACTGTCTTACTGAATGAGCGAGATAAGCTGCCTAAGCACATTATGACAATCAATGACGAAGGAAACAAAGGGCTTAAGAGATCCATCAACATTCCTGTAAGACAACAACAACAACAACAACAATGTTATCATAATTTCATATTTATAGCATGTTATTTGTAGAATCGTGGAGAAATAGTCCTATTGGGGGAGAGAGAAAGAATTAGAAGTATAGCAATTAATTCAACTTGTAGCATATTAAGCATTCGAATAGTGATAATGCGATTTCAATTGAACATTACCAAGGTCATTCATAAAGTCTGCAACTAAACGCCACATTTTAGCATCACTGTCAAGGTTAGAGCCCTGGTGGAAAAGAAGAAAAATAATGAACACTTAGTACAGATAAATAGTGGACTGATCAAATAAAGTATCTCATCTGCAGTAAATTATTTCCAGTAGTACGATGATAATGTTTCCTATTCTAATTAGTAAGAAAACTGATTACCTGATAAAAGGCAAACAATATACCTCCAAGCATTCCTGTCAAATCTCTGAGAAACCACTGCCATAATATAATATATTCAGAAGAAAAAGAGAGAGGAAGTGCAACAATAAACCCAGTGAAAAGAGATAACAGAGAAAGAAGGTGCAGGCCAAGATGCCGATTTACTTTCAATCAACACACATCTCAGGCAATCAAGAATGAGCTGTCTGTTTTCAATGTACTCACACAAATCATCGCTGCGTTGATATCCAATCGAAACAGCGACACTTACCTCCTTGGATTGTAGGAGCACACAGGACCAGGGGTATGTACAGGCACACTAATCTCATATGCACATATTTCAGGGGGAAAAAATAAGGAAAATCATATATGTCCATGATATAATTGCCATGTCATGTCCTAGCTTCTAGGAATCAAGCATTGTATGCAAATATATATTACATTAAATGGAGATTGGTGGAGGAAAATTACCTGAAAAGTGGCACCTATGACTGTGGCAGATTTCTCGCCTACGCCAATCGCTCCTAAAAGAGCCTGAAGGCAGTTCAGGTGACGGTCCATTTAGACGGGCAAAACAAACGCAAGAAAATAAAAGCTATACAAAGATGAGTGAACATGGCACTGGCAAAGCTTACTTGAGTAGACAACATTGCACGGATGTACGTCGATAGGCCCTACAGCAGAGGCAGCCAAGGATGAGAACTAAAGGCAAAGTAGTTTGTTTTTGGTCCAAGAAGCTTGCAAAAACAGTTGACGCAGCGAAAGTATTTACCTGTAAGGTATCCCACATCTGGAACGGGACGTAATCCGGAGTGACGCTACCAGGAAAGCCCTGCCAGTAGAAACCCCTGCTCATCATTTACTGTCCACAAGCGAAAAACAGAGAAGACACTCCAGCAGAGCAAAAATTACAACCACGAGCTTACAACATAATCCATAGTTGTAACGGTTTATTGTTGACATGAAGAGGACAGGGTACTCGGGATATGCAAAAGTAGACATCTAGTAGAGCATGGCCAGTGTTGCTTGGCATCCGCAAATGTGGGTGTTGTAGGTGAGAGCAGAGAGCATCAGAGGTTCGGGCTGACTCACCTCGGGCACGAAAGCGCCGAGCACGCGGCTGCCGATCCGCCCCCACCGGCTGCCGAACCTGGGTCGGTGCGCGCGCGCGTGAGACGAGAGCGGATCGAAAACGAAGGAACGGAACGGGACGGAGCACGGGAGAGGGGAAGGCGTCACCTGTCGGAGGTGAGGGAGGAGGCGGAGGCGGTGAGTACGGCGGTGCGGGAGAGCGCGGAGCCAGAGGAGCCGCCCCACTCCTCGACCGTCACCAACGCCGCATCAGGCTCGCCGTGGCCCCTCAAACGGGAGGATTCGATCTCCATCCCCTCGCAGCTGGCACGATCGACACCTCTGGCCAGCGCTGGTGCGCGCGGGACGTCAGCGTGCAGCCTGCCTGCCCGGTTGCTGCCCCGCGTGCAAACGGAGGAGATGCAGCAGCAGAGAGCTGGGGTTTGAGTCGTGCCGGCCTGCCGGGGTAGTGGAGTTGACTAGAGGAGTGTGGCCAAGCAGCGGGGGATTTGGATCTTGCCGCGCTCAACTACGCACGTTTGATTTGTCTTGCAGGTCGCTCCATGTCTCCGAGAGTTCAGGTTCGTGCACGAGACCACGACCTCCAAAACTGAACCCACAGGGGACTTCGCGTTCGTGCAGATTGTATGGATTTGGACGGTCCAGGAAAACATATACTTCCTCAGTCCTAAAAAGGATGTATCAAGTTTGTCTAAACTTGAATGTATCTAGACACTATTTAGTATATAGATACATCCAAATTCAAACAAATTTGAAACATCCTTTTTAGGACGGAGGAAGTAAAACGGATGAGTACCACTGAAATTTGCACAAGAGCTTCAGAAAGACGAACGGATCGTACTAACAGAGATACATCGTAACTGCATTAGAATTTTAGACGTGACAAAAAATGGCAGGAGCTACAAATAGAATTCATACAGCAGCTAGCTCCAAGACAGGCTAACAACATCTGGCCCCAAGATACCCTCCAAAAAATCTGACTGAACCAAGGATGGTCAGTTTCTTCATTCATTCATGTCTCCTACTTACAAATGTTCATTCTGCGGGGCTGATAATAACTTCTACTCCTAAACCGGTGAGACCAACTTAGCTGCCGGACAAACCAAAAATTCCTCTGGGTCAATTCTCTCTTGCACAATAAGAGCAGAAGTGCAGGCTGTTTCATTAGCTTCTTATATCTCGTAACCGTCCGTTGACAGGTCGGTCAGTTCAAGGGCACCTCTGCATCTGTACCGGTCTTCTCGTTGAAATTCTCTCTCAGGAATTCAACCGCCATGAACGTGAATGCAGATGCGGGTATGTACCATATTATCCTAGGAACGCTTCCCTTGAACAAGCCACTCGCTCCCTCTGAAGCCCATGTCTTCTTAATAGCATCCAGCCACCCATCGTATCTGATTGCGCAACAAAAGCATATTAGTTTCTTATTAGGACATGAATCTTATATAATCAAGATGGAAATGTTGTCTGTGACAGTCATGGAGTGAGCAGGCTTGGTTTCAGTATTTATCAGAAAGATGGGGAGGAAAATAGTCAGCGTATATCTTTTGAATATCAAACTGGCTTAGCAGAAGAAAAACAGAGGATAATACCAGTGACCGTCATGAATATCAAACAGAAAAGAGATGCATGTATCAATAACAGAATCAGATTTAACTTCTACCTAGTTGTTGATCCTTGTACTTGCAGTCTTGTCTTGATCACATCCAAGGGGGTTGTCAGGTATGCACTGAAGCCTTCAAAAAAACACAATGGAGAATAGTAGAAAATCAAGAGGCTAAGCACTTTGGGATTCTCATGATATATGATTACCAACATATGATTTATTAAAATACAAGGCCATACCGCCTGATAATCCTCCTAGAACAAGCCCTTCAAAGGAGTTGCTGACTTGTATATCACTGTCTGGAAAATACTTGTTCTTCCCATACTCGGTCAGATCTTTCAATCCTTCATAGAAAGTTACCTGGAGATGCCAAAGATCATGCACACAAAGAATGAAATGAAATTGTCTGCAGCACGCAAGTAAATGATTTTTTTTTCTAACTGTACAGATCTGGCAATGACATAATACTGTCAGACAAAACCAATATCCACAAGAACTGGAGTTCACGGTAATGACTAAGATTGAGCCACATATTACTACCTACTGGCTATAGGAGTTAGCCCAGATATAAAGCCACTATTTTTTTTCAAGTATCATACATGCTTACCAAAATTATTAAAAAAATGATAAAAGTATAAGCTGAATACACACTTACCATTAGACCAGCAAAAGGGACATCCCTGGCAAGCGTAGACCCGTACCTGCAAGAAATAAATGGTTTCATCGATTGAGCAAAACTGAAATGTGTGACAACTACACTATCATCATATGCGGAATAGTATCAGTTTTTTACACAAAAAAACTGAGCAGGTTTGTTACATGAACAACCTTTACATTCATACATCCAAGAAACAGAATGCATAAAAACAAAGACTACCAGCTGGTTCAGCTTAAGCAATTAATTCTCAGCTAAACAAGAGAAATGGCATCTTTCCTAAGCTAAGTAAGACCCCCTCCTTTTTTTCAAAACTAATAAATTTTCCTGTGATACCTTTTGAAATACATACTGTTACTTGTATAACTGTGTTCAAGTGTGCATACTTCCTTGGATTTGTTTTTAGCATCAAGGGAAAGTTCGCTAACTCAACAGGCTTCTTCCTTGAAAATACTCTATATTTTCTTTTGTGGGGCCAAGAACTTCATTTTTTTCTTCCCTAACAGAAAACACAAGAAAAAAAATATTTATACAACAAGCAGTCAGCAGCAGTACCCCGCATAGAGTCCCTTCAGACCATGATCTCTCACGATAGAACGACCAGCATGGAACATTCCATTATAGTACCCATACATCTGAGTCCCAGGAGATTGAGAAACATTTCCTGTAGCATTCAATGCCCAAGATTTGCTAGAGCCTTGGACTTGCATTCGTTGTTTCATGACTTCGCATGGCACATAGATGAAAGATCCAAGTGTATCTCCTGAAATACGCAACAAAAAATGTGGTGTCAAGTTAGCAGCACAACAAATTTTCTTGAGATGCCAGGTATTCCAGTTGACAGGCAAATTGCATCATACAGTATGACATGAGTGGCAAAGGAGAAGACCACAAAACAGAAATTTGCACGTGCAGAAATAAAAAACCCTATGTGTTGCATGTGTGGCACACAGAATGCAAAAGAATCACTCGTTGGAAACTCCATGCAGTCATCATGTAAAAATATCACCTTCTGCTTCTAAATCCTAGTAACATGCTGTTAAAACCATGTAATTTGAGGTAACATCATAAAACTTTCTATAAAGTGGAGCACAATAAAGATGTGGAACACAACAAAGATAAGGAAACAATTTCTCACCAATTCCACCAGCAATGAAGTGAGACCAATGACCACTTAGATTAGGATTAGCATTCTCCAGCCATGTCTTAGTTGATTCAATGACACCAAAATATGTTGCACCTGTAGCAAGTGAACCAGTAACACCTGGACTGATTCCTCTGTAAAATCCTGAAATGGAACAAGAGTACTAAAGTTTATCAAGACGACTGCTAGAGCTCTGAACAAGTTCAATCATTTGGCCATCCAAAATCTTAGGGCTCAGGCATAGGGAGATTCACGCCGGTTTTCACAAAGCTAATACTACAGTTTGCACTAGGTTTCTCTCTCATTTTCAATAAAAAGCAGAGGGGCTAACCTCTCAGGCCATCAGAAGCCCAAACTGTCCTGACCATCTGAAAAATATTCTTCTGAGCCTGTTCAGAACAAATGAAGAAAGACAGGGCACCCATGTGTCAAAGTCATGCATTACAGCAAGAAACTCTACAGTTCAGGCCCATGTAAAATGAGCAGAAATTTTTAGTAAATGATGCCACACCTTAGCCCCTGACATTATAGCCTGACTCTGAAGCCTTGTTTTGAGAGTGTCAACGGGATGCATCATGCCTTCTCCAAATGCGCCTGCAACTGCTCCCCACACAAACTCCCTCCATACTGCAGCAGAAATTTCATCGCAGTAATAATCGAATACGCTTTTGGAGAAGATGTGGGAAAACTGAACCATCATGAAACCCTCTGTCTTACTATAGTGAAATAGATACTACTCCCTCCGATCCATAATAAGTGTCGCTGATTTAGTGCAACTTTATACTCAAACAGCGACACTTATTATGAATCGGAGGTAGTACCTTGTTCTGAAAATTTCAAACTGTTTATCGGTTTCATCAGTGGGTTAAGACTTAAGAAAATGAAATGCACCGATTGACATGTCTGAATCTAAACAAAAAGGTTTGTTCGGTTCCTCGCTAAAGCATGTTACTGCATAAGCATCCAATTCCAATGCCAGGCACTTTTATAATGATAACATGGGCAAATAACCCCCTATTGCACACAAATACAGTAACTCTATTGCACGAAACAAAACAGAGAAGACGGGTCATATCATTAATCAGGTCGAAATCATAAGCCCAATAAACAACAACCTCACTCACGCTGTGAGAGCCGTCCCCCGTCTCAAGCCAATACACTAGATCCCAAGTTCGGGAGACAAGAGCGCGACCGCGGAAGCTAGCGATCGAATGTTAGCGCCCAGCGAAACGAGAGAGGGGGGAGGCAGAGCACCTACCGAAGAAGTTGGTGAGGTTCGGAGACGGCGACTGGTGGGCCGGGCTCTGGACGCCTACCACGGCGGCAGCCGCGGCGGGAGGGGAAGGTGGGGAGGGCGAGGACGCCGCCATGGGTGCCGATGCGGTTAGCGCAGGGTTTAGGGTTTTGGACGGTGCGCCATGGATTTGCCTTTTTGCCTGGTCAGTTGGTTCGGTTCGGTGCGGCTGGCTGGCGCCTGGCTGGTTGGCTTGGGTCGCTCGCCGCGATGCGGCTCTGACCGACTCCCCGTGCCGGTCGGGACGGGAATGCGAGCCGCGGGTGCAGATCGTGCGCGCTGCTCCGTGGGGAAACCCGAGCGGTGGTGAGGGCCGTTCGATCCAGATCAACCCGCGCAGATAGTCTATGCAGTTTGGCCCCTGGTCAATTCTCGCAACAAAAGATTATTATTTTTTGGATAAAAAGGCATTTTTGGCCGGCTTCAAATATATATCAAATAAAAAATAATAAAGCTCCGCAACGTTCGCAAAGGTAGCATAAACACACGATGCACGGTAACAGCAGATGTGCAGATTGTGTGAGAAGACCCACGCATTTCACGTCTATCTCTCATCGGAATAAACAATGTTGAACTTGATAAGGAAAAAAACCTTGCAATGTTGAGATGCTTTAAGACAAAGGATAGTCGGAACAAACCATGTTCTGTTTAAACAAGTTTAAAAACGATGCTATGTTGCGAAGCGTGTTTTAGTGTCGAGCGTGTCTAGATAAAGTTAAGTCAATTAATTTGTGATGGATGGAGTAACTTTTTTTTTGTGGTGAAATATTTGTTGTTAAAATGTTGAAAATCCAAGCCTTTAGGGCTCGTTTGGAACATAGGATTTTTGCAGGAATTTTACAGGAAAGGATTTCTGCAGGAAACTTTTCCTTTGAGCCATTTGGAATACAGGATTGGCTCGTAGGAAAACCATAGGAAAGTTTCCTAAGCTAGCAACTTCACGGGAAAACCACAGGAAAAAATACATCCACTCCGACCTCTTTTTTCTTTTCCATTACATCTATCGAGACAAATCAATTGTCAAGACTGTTAGTATTAGAATCACCAACACGCGAAGACAACGCTGCTGCTCCACTGTCTTACCCAGGCCACGCACCAAAACTTGACCGCCATGGAGAAGTCCAAGGCTCCAAGCCCTCGTACGCTGGTGCCACTGATGTGCCACCCAATCCCGTCAGTTTCATCTTCATCGATTCGCCAATGAAGCCTGCAGCAGTGCCATGTCTATGCTCCCTGACTCCTGTCTGCCATCGCTGCTGGGCACTACTTTCTCTCGGCTGATTTGGAATAGAGCAAATAAATATTTGGCTATTGGATAAAATCATTGTTATGAACTGGTGTTTATAAGATTGAACTCTTGTTTTAATTATAAGATAATTAAGTCCCCATATCAAGTTGTTTAATAAAAATATTTGCTTATGAAGTTTCCTGTTGTTTTCCTATTCCTGCATTCCAAATAACATGTTGGAAAATTTTCCCGTGTTTTCCAATCCTTAGGTTTTCACCTGGATTCCTATCCTATTCCTATCTTTTTCATGTTCCTATGATTTTCCTATCCCGCATTCCAAACGGGGCCTTATTATATATCCATCACCCAGAAATTTTGACACTTGCAAAAACTAGACGACTTTATAACTTTTTTTAGATAAAAGGCATAGACGTGCCTGAATTTGAATTTATAAAGTCAAGAAGTTCAACATAGCTAACGACATGTTGCAACATAGACCCCTGCACCAAGGCTAATTGGAGCATTTGATGCGTAGAGTAGTTTTAGCTCTCGACATCCACATCAGGCTTGCTCGATCATGGGGCTTGGAGATGGGCATCCACGGGTACAAAATTATCACAACTATGTAAATAACATCAACAAGGTATGCGATAATTTTGGATATACTAGTGAGCTTGTTTCTCACAAGCTAAAGCGCACAAGATTAAGCCATAAACAATGTCCAAAGCACTTGTCTTGGTTACCCGGAAACCTAAATAGCAAAGAAATGAATAAAGGCTGATGGGCAAAAAACATACTTAAATAGCAAAGAAATGAATAGAGGTTGATGGGCAAGATGACTTTATAAACTCAGAGCCTACAAATTCACACCCTTGTTCTCACTTACATGGGACCAAACAAAAAATAATAATTAAAATGCCACAATTGGACAAGCAATTGATACATAACTTCTATACAATCCATATTCCTTCGTACAATGTACAAATTGTGTTTAGTAGGAAGTGGAAACCGGTGCAAAAGTCCCAAATACTAATATATAAGAAGACAGTGATATAGAAAAATATGAATAATATATAATTCTTTCTATGAGTGTGGATTTTTACTTACCGGGTGGCTTTACCCTTTCCGGCTATCGTCTGATTTCGGCCTGAAGATTTGTAAAGGGGTGTCAGGTGTCTTGCAGTTTTTGGTAAGAAAAATGTGTGGTGCGGTATAATCTTGATAAGAGTAGATGTTAATTTCATGTCGACACGCCAAGGAAAAGAGTCTGTCGTGCAGCTGTTCACAGGGACACAGCTGAAAATGCGTGGCAGTTGTTAATGACATGTACTCCCTCCGTTTCAAAATATAAAATGTTTTAGGTTTGTGAAGAAAATGAATCTAAACTTGTTTTAGTACTCCCTCTGATCCATATTAGTTGACTTCAATTTGAATGTATCTAGACATGTTTTTGTGATAGATACGTCTAAGTCGGAGTCAACTAATATGGGTCGGAAGGAGTATGTAGGTTCACTCAACTTTGAGATAAATCTACACACTAAAAAAAGTCTAAATTCATTTTCCTCACAAACTTAAAACATTTTATATTTTGAAACCGATGGAGTAGTTGTTTTACACGGGCCAGTGTGGCAGAGCCAGGCTCACATGTTGTATTTGTCATTGAGATTTAGTGTAGTACATCGATGTGTATATTAGTCAAAAGTTACGGGAGGTGGTCCAGGTTTGGTACTATTTGACGGTGACGCACGTAGACTGCTCTGAAAAATTGTTGGTCAGGCCGTACAAGCGCTACCACTAGGTCTGCTGCACTGGATGGCTAGTCCAGGTGAGTGTAGTTAAGCTTCTTGCATGTATACGTGTAGTTAAGCTACCGTTGTCTGTCTTTGTTCACCAGTGGAAACGAGGGCTTTGTTGATCCCGAAAATGGGCTTCTACGAACCGGTGTTAAAGGGGGGCCGTACCAGCGTGGCCTCTGCGGCATTAAAGGAGCCCCCTTTAACACCGGTTCGTGACACGAACCGGTGTTAAAGGTCCCTGCACCAGTGGCCCGCGCACCCTCCCCCTTTAACACCGGTTCGTGGCACGAAGCGGTGTTAAAGGGGGGGCTATATAAGACACCACCCCAGCCCACACACACCTCACTTTTTCATTCTTTCACATTTTGGAGCCTAGCAAGAGGGTGTGAAGAGTGCTAGTTTGTGTTTTTTTCATATGCACTAGAGGTGTTCGGTGAAATGCCCGAGAGCTCAAAATAAGCTTTCTTGTTGCTCTTTCCGTCTCGGTCGATGTCGGCAACTATAGTTTCATGTGTCATTGATGTACTATATATATAAATGGTCATCTCCCTATTATTTTTTGATATATACTACATATTAATGCGGATGAATCGGCAATGGATGTACGGTGACCGCCGCACTTCCGAGTATATTACGGGCCTCCAAAATTTCATCGTTGTGGCTAATGCAAACCGTGGTCACAATGGTTTTATGTGTTGTCCGTGTGTTCACTGTCAGAACAAGAAAGACTACTCAAATACCAGAACCATTCACGCCCACCTGCTTCGATCTGGTTTCATGCCCAGCTATAATTGTTGGACCAAGCACGGAGAAAAAGGGGTTGTGATGGAATACAACGAAGAAGAAGAGGATGATGAAAACTATCATAATATGTATCCTGAATATGATGATAATGCAACGGAGGTAGATAATGAAGATCAAGAGGGGGCAGATGGGCCCGCTGATGACGATATTGGTCGGGCCATTACTGATGCAAAGGAAGAATGTGAAACTGAAAAGAAGAAGGAGAAGCTGGAGCAGATGTTAAAGGATCACAAAACATTGTTGTATCCAACTTGCGAAGATGGCCACAAAAAGCTAGGTGCCACACTGGATTTGCTGCAATGGAAGACAGAGAATGGTGTGACTGACAGCGCATTTTCAAAGTTGTTGGTAAAAATGAAGAATCTTCTTCCAAGAAATAATGAGTTGCCTGACAGTACATACCAAGCAAAGAAGGTTGTCTGCCCTCTAGGATTAGACATGCAGAAGATACATGCCTGCATTAATGACTGCATCCTCTACCGCGGTGAGAAGTACGAGAATTTGGATGCATGCCCGGTATGCACTGCACTGCGGTATAAGATCAGACGAGACGATCCTGGCGATGTTGAGGGCGAGGCCCCTAGGAAGAAGGTTCCCGCCAAGGTTATGTGGTATGCTCCTATAATACCACGGTTAAAACGTCTCTTCAGAAATAAAGAGCATGCCAAGTTGTTGCGATGGCACATGGAAGACCGTAAGAAAGACGCGATGTTGAGACACCCCGCTGATGGGTCACAGTGGAGAAAAGTCGAGCGAGAGTACCCGGACTTCGCACGTGACGCAAGGAACTTAAGGTTTGGTCTAAGTACAGACGGCATGAATCCTTTTGGTGAGCAGAGCTGCAGTCACAGCACCTGGCCTGTGACCCTATGTATCTATAACCTTCCTCCTTGGTTGTGTATGAAGAGGAAGTTCATTATGATGCCAGTGCTCATCCAAGGCCCGAGGCAACCCGGCAACGACATTGATGTGTACCTAAGGCCATTAGTTGAAGAACTTTTACAGCTGTGGGCCAAACCAGGTGTACGTATGTGGGATGAGCACAAAGGGGAGCCATTTGACCTACGAGCATTGCTTTTCGTAACCATCAATGATTGGCCTGCTCTTAGTAACATTTCAGGGCAGACAAACAAGGGATACAATGCATGCACACACTGTTTAGATGATACTGAAAGTGTATATTTGGATAAATGTAAGAAGGTTGTGTACCTAGGGTATCGCCGATTTCTTCCGAACCTGCATCCAGTAAGAAAGAAAGGCAAGCATTTCAAACGTCTGGCAGAACCCCGGAGGAAGCCTGTCCTCCGTACCGGTGAGGAGGTATTTGGTATGGTCAAGGACCTAGAAGTAATCTTTGGAAAAGGTCCTGGCAGTCTATCTGTTCCGAATGACGATGCCGGACACGCGCCCATGTGGAAGAAGCAATCTATATTTTTGGACCTACCCTATTGGAAAGTCTTAGAGGTCCGCTCTTCAATCGACGTGATGCACGTGACGAAGAATGTTTGCGTGAACCTGCTAGGCTTTCTAGGAGTGTATGGGAAGACAAAAGATACACCGGAAGCACGACAGGACCAGCAACGTCTGAAGGCCCCTGAAGAGCCTATGCATCCTGAGAACGAGAAGGGTAAACGATGCCACTTAACTCCTGCCAGATACGCTCTTACCAAAGCAGAGAAGGAAATCTTTTTTGAATGTCTGAGCAGTATCAAGGTCCCGTCTGGCTTCTCGTCGAATATAAAGGGAATAATAAATATGGCAGAGAAAAAATTCCAAAACCTGAAGTCTCATGACTGCCACGTGATTATGACACAATTGCTTCCGATTGCATTGAGGGGGCTTCTACCTGAAAATGTTCGAGTACCCATTGTGAAGCTATGTGCATTCCTCAATGCAATATCTCAGAAGGTAATCGATCCAGAAAGCCTACCAGGGTTACAAATAGATGTGGCCCAATGTCTTGTCAGCTTTGAGTTGGTGTTCCCACCATCCTTCTTCAATATTATGACGCATCTCCTGGTTCACCTAGTAGAAGAGATTATCATTCTCGGTCCTGTATTTCTACACAATATGTTCCCCTTTGAGAGGTACATGGGAGTCTTAAAGAAATATGTTCATAACTGTGCTAGGTCAGAAGGAAGCATCTCCAAGGGCTATGTAACAGAGGAGGTCATTGAGTTCTGTGTTGATTTTATTCCTGACCTTAAGGCGATTGGTGTTCCAAAATCACGACATGAGGGGAGACTGCGTGGAAAAGGCACCCTAGGATGTAAAGCAATGATATGTAGGGACGGGCATTCTCTCAATCAAGCACACTACACGGTTTTACAAAGATCTATCTTGGTTGCCCCGTATATCAATGAACACAAGAATTTAATACGCCTCAAACACCCGGGGCAGTCTGATGAATGGATTATAAGTGAACACATGGCGAGTTTTGGCGGTTGGCTGCAAAGACTTCTCACGAATAACACCACTGTTGGGGATCAGTTTTACTTGTTGGCCAGGACACCGTCTTCGACTGTATGTACTTTCCAAGGGTACGAGATAAATGGGAATACATTTTACACGATAGGCCAAGATAAAAAGAGCACCAACCAAAACAGTGGTGTCCGCTTCGATGCAGCAGAAGACAATGGGCAAAAGACCACGTATTATGGGTTCATAGAGGAGATATGGGAACTTGACTATGGACCTAATTTTAAGGTCCCCTTGTTTCGATGCAAATGGGTCAAGCTAACAGGAGGAGGGGTTGAGGTAGACAAGAAGTACAGAATGATAACGGTGGATCTCAACAATCTTATGAAGAACTTAGACGAACCATTCGTCCTAGCCAATGATGTGGCTCAGGTTTTCTATGTGAAGGACATGTCCTCCAGACCAAAAAAAGAAAAAATATGCAAACGAATACATCATATGATGAGCCAAAGCGTCACATAGTTCTTTCAGGGAAAAGAAACATCGTGGGAATCGAGGACAAGACAGACATGTCAGAAGATTATAATAAGTTTGATGAAATTTCGCCCTTCACAGTGAAAACTGACCCAAGCATTCGTTAAGTAAAGAAGATGCTCCATGGTTACGTCTGAAGCGATCATAAGGAAGGGCATATGCCAAGAAGTTCATGCTCATATTATGTAACTCTAGTTCATGTTTTTAATATTACTACATGTCTTGAGTGTTAGTCATGTTTTGTGGATGGACCGGGACTATGAGAAGAAGTTGTCTCGATTCGTACTTACCATATTAGGGAGTGCCTCTATGAACAGTTTCTTGGAGATGCCGGAGGACTAGGCTCCGTCGGCATCTCCCTGAAACTGGCCGTAGTGGTGTCCCTGCTCTCGAAAACCATCTTGCAGCTTTGTAACTTCTCTAACTAGATCAATACACCAGGGAGCTAACTAATTTCACATATTAGGGAGTGCCTCTATGACCAGTTTCTCGGAGATGCCGGAGGACTGGGCTCCGTCGGCATCTCCCTGAAACTGGCCGTAGTGGTGTCCCTGCCTCAAACTGGCTGGAGGACTGGACTCACAAGGATGCCTATTTATAGTACAAGCAGCTCGACATAGTGTTGACACTTATAAAATAATGTCGATACTCACCCCTATTATTAGTCCCGGTTGGTGTCTCCAACCGGGACTAAAGGTTCATCTTTAGTCCCGGTTGGTGACACCATCCGGGACAAGGTACACGCCGCACGACATAATGTCGACATGCACTCACCCCTATTATTAGTGCTGACTCGTGTTTTGTCCCGGTTGGTGTCTCCAACCGGGACTAAAGGTTCATCTTTAGTCCCGGTTGGTGTCTCCAACCGGGACTAAAGGTTCATCCCGCCATTTTTTCCCGCCATTTTTCTTCCCGCCATTTTTCTTCCCGCCAGTTCTTCCCGCCATTTTTCTTCCCGCCATTTTTCTTCCCGCCAGTTCTTCCCTCCAGTTCTTCCCGCTAGTTCACTATATATATATGTAGGGGGTTGGCCTCCATTGTCATTGCACATCTCTAGACTCATATCTGCAACCTCATCACTCTTTCCCATGGCTTCCACCGTAGCACTAACCCCCAGGGAGGCGGAGGCGCTTTGCGCCTCGAACTACCCCTGCCCGCCGGGCTACTGTGTCCCCGTCGGCTGGATGCTGAGCGTCGGAGGCGTGCCGGTTCCTCCTGTCCCTCTAGGTGTGGCGCGCCGGATGGCCATCACGAACCACTACTACTTCGAGCTCACGCCGGAGCAGCGGAGGAATCCCAGATGGCATCCCGACTATTTCCCTACTTGGGAAGCCTTCTTCGTGGATCGGCATGAGAGGGCGCTCGCCAGGCACGAGGAGTACGGCCCACCTCCTCCTAACTTCAACGAGGCCGGCCGTCGGCTATGGTGGCGCGGTCGGACTCTTCAGAGCGTCATGGCCTATGACACTGCCGCCGACTCTAACCCCCGTCTGCGCTACCCTCAAGTCCAGCCCACGCGCTACCCCTCAAGTCTAGCCCACGCGTACTCTCCAGAGGTTCAATTACGGCGACCCCGACGACGACAGCGATGACGGTGGCGGCAAGTACGACGACTACAGTGGCGAGTATTACAGGTGTAGGCAGGAGCATGACTGAATCACTCCAACATTCCGAAACAAGTTCGGCCGATTGTTACTTAATCTGGCCATGTATCTTAATTTTCAGTTCTTTTATGTATCTTAATTTTCAGTTCCAGTTCGGCCGATTGTTCCAAAAAGGCATTTTCCATTTTCCGAGCATAAAAAACGGACGGTTTTGTGAAGCAACCACCAAATGGCTAATTCAGAAAACCACCAACACATTGATCAAAAAACAATGCAAGTTGAGAGAGGCTTGGTGAGATTCAAGTGTATACAAAAGATGCGACATTTAAATATCCAATCAATTCAAAAATGTTAATACAAAAGATGCGGCATTAAAATATGATTTGATATAATAAAAATCATTTACATGAATGGATAGATATTATTTTTCTGAAAATTATGATATATTATTCATATTTTTCTGAGTTGAAATGAAAAAGATATGAATTTTCTAAATTCATATCATATTTTTTGAATTAAAAAAGCCCCTTTAATGCATGAAATAAATGCCCCCCTTTAACACCGGTTCCAGACAGGAACCGGTGTTAAAGGGGGGGGCATTTATTTCGTTTCCCGCGCGCACCCACACCCCCCCCTTTAACACCGGTTCGTGGCTGGAACCGGTGTTAAAGGGGGGGGGGTAATAAATACGCGCGCAAACGAATCCCCCCTTTAACACCGGTTCCTGCCACGAACCGGTGTTAAAGGCGAACCGGTGTTAAAGGGTGGGGTAATAAATGCGCGCGGGAAACGCCCCCCCCCCCCTTTAACACCGGTTCGTGGCTGGAACCGGTGTTAAAGGGGGTGTATTTATTTCACCTTCCTCCCCTTCCTTTCTTCCCCCACTGAGCCAGATCGATCGATAGAAGCACCGCCCCCGACCCGCCGTCTCGCCGCCGCCGCTTCAGAGCCCGACCCGCCGTCTCGCCGCCCCCGACCCGCCGTCTCGCCGCCGCCGCTCGGAGCTCGAGGTTCGCCGCCCCCGACCCTCTCTTCCCCGCATCCTTCCCCTCCCTCTAACACCTCCTTCGTTCGGCGCCTGCTCCGGCCGCGCCCGGCCGGACCTCCCCCGGCAGGCAGCAGGTTGCCGCCCCGCACCTCGCCGGCCAGCCGCCGCTCCCCGCCGCCGGCCACCGCTGCTCCGGCCCCTCCATCCGCCACCACTTCCTACAGAGTAGACCGGCGAACGTGCGGGGCCAGCGAGAGCGCGAGACGGCCGGCGAGGGCGCGGCGTGGCGCGGCGAGCTCGGTTGCCTGCGAGGGCGCGGCGCGCGTGGCCGGCGAGGGCGCGGCGAGCTCGGTTGCCGGCGAGCGTGCACGTGGCCGGCGAGGGCGCGTCGAGCTCGGTTGCCGGCGAGCGCGCGCGTGGCCGGCGAGGGCGCGGAGCGGCGAGCTCGGTTGCCGGCGAGGGCGCGGCGTGGCGGCGCGGCGAGCTCGGTTGCCGGCGAGGGCGCGGCGAGCCCCTCCCCTCCCTGCGTGTGAGCTTGCTCAGATGGATGGTCGTAGGTTAGGGATGACGGGTGGGGTCTAGTTGACAGGGAGAGAAAAGTGTAGAGAGTGGACTGACATGTGGGGCACTCAAAGTTTTACAAAAAATTTGAGAAATATGGAGTATTTGTCTATTTCTGTATAGTATTTTTTTGTTTGGCCAATCCATTTCATTTACATAGTCTTGGGATGAAAATAAATAATCGCCAATTGACCCTAGGAACGATTCCAGGGTGCCAAAGATGGGCGAGATGAACGTAGTGACATCGACTCCGACGATCTAGGCCTTAATCCTTGCACATGTGAATTAGAAGCATGTGGAGTAAAAATAAAATAGCTTATAGCAAAGATATTATAATAGGCCACGCCTAAACCCTAACTGACCACCTCGCTCTCTTCCCCGTGCAGGAGCGTCTCGCCGCCGCCGCTTCGGATCTCATAGGCCACGCCTAAACGCCGACGCCGCCCGCCGCCCGACGAGCCCGCCGCTAGCACCGCCGCATCCGTCCGACGAGCACCGCCGCCCGACGAGCACCGCCGCCCGACGAGACCAACGTCACCCCACCGGTGAGCGCCACGTGTCTGCCACGTGTATGATTGCTGACTCATCATGATTAAAACTTGTTTGCTCGATAAATTGTACTACATGCATAGATTAAAACTTGTATACAAATTGGACCTCTGACTCATTTGTGTATTTATTTGTGTATTTTGGTATGAATAATATGTATATTTGTGTATGAATCCAAGTCCACTTGAATGTTTACACTCTTACTCTAGATAGTATTATTGTTTTAGAAACTATGGATCCACTTAGTAGAAACCTTGAAGAAGAAGAAATAATGGAGAACATTATTGATGAGGACACCTCACAATATCTGAACTTGGAGGGACATGACGACGACAGCTCAAGTACTAGTCATGGAGAAGATGAAGACTCCGGTGAACGCAATTTAATGGTTACAAAGTCCGGCGAGGTATATGCATTGATTAAGCCTCAGCTGACTTCCACCAACAATCTTCTTCTACATGTATTAATTAACGCTTCTTTCTTCTTTTAGCCCTCTGGATCGACCAGCCAGCAACCATCTTCTTCTACGAAAAAGAGCAAGCGAGGCGCGAGCCAGCGGTTGAAAGATCGTGCAAAGTTCACGATCGAAGTAGTCCGTGTTGATGGCAGGCCGATGGAGCCCAAGAAGGCCGCAGACAAATTTGTACGTCAGGCTGGAGTTCTTGTTAGGGACTAAATCCCAATCATAATTGAAAATTGGAATAAGCCAAAGAAGGGCGACGGTACCTTTGTCGATGACAGATCCAAAGAAACGCTTTGGAATTCGTTTTTGGTAAATTTCACCCTTCCGCCAGAGGAGGATGAAAACAACCCGGTTATAAAGAAAAAGGTCAAAGAGTGGACTCTAAAGAAGATGGTTGAGGCTTTCCGCAACTGGAAGACAAAATTGAACAAATTTGTCAAATCTGGCGAGACTCCAGATTTCGAAGATGCATATTATGCGAAGATAAGACCTCACTGGCCCGAATTTGAGACATATAAAAAAAGTGGTATAGCTAAAAAGAGGTCAGAAACCAATACGCTTAATGCCCTGAAGAAGGAATATCACCAGAGGACGGGGTCAGGTGGCTACATATCTTAGAGGCCTAAGTGGGAGGAAGCTGAGAGGGCCCTGCGCGAGAGAGGGATCACACCCCAGACAGATGGGTGGGACCTACGTGCAAAGACTTGGTTCTATGGAATCGGGGCAAGGTTGGACCCAGAAACAAGATTGTGTATCTTCCCAACCATCCTTGCCAAACCCGTCACTAAACTCATCACGGCATACGAGGAAACATCCGCTAGGACCTTCCATCCCGACAGAGAGAATGACCAGCTCACACGCGCCATCGGTAAAAAAGAACACCCTGGACATGCACGAGGCACAGGGGGTATGACATGGAAGGATGGGTTTGCCGACTGGAGCGACTCTTACAGATGGCGCGGCAGAAAAGAAAAAGAGCGTACAGAGCGGATGACACAGATAGAACATGCACTTGCGGCACTGCAGACGCAAGTGAATGCACAACAGAGCCATCAAGCTACCGGCCCATCTCAGCGGCACGAAGAGCCTTCATTGGAAGCTGCCCGCGGCCCAGACTCTACGCGGAAAAGCAGTGTGGCTTCCACGGAGAACGTGCAGCCCACGCTTGAAATGACGGGTCCTCGATACCCCGTTGATGAGATCACGGAGAGCGAACACGCTGAGCTGCATGTGAGATTAATGGGCTTATCCATTAAGGTGGTTGTCGGCTATGCCTTACCTCCTGTAGCTGGTGGAACTTACCACTGCCGACCGATTCCAGATGGCTATGCTATTGTCGGGGTGGATGAGGTTGTGAAGGAATATGAGGAAGCACAGCTTGACCATGCTACAGGTGAAGGGGAAACTCAACTCAAATTTGCAGTGAAAACAACCATTCTTTAGAAGAAGGAACACATTGTGCTTCCAAATTGGAGGTCACTGGCACCCCCGCCGTCTCCGCAGCGTCAGCAGTCTGAGCCGCTTCAGCTATCTCCTGCGCGGCAGCCATCTCCGGCCCGTCATCCATCTCCTGCGCGGCAGCCATCTCCGGCCCGTCAGCCATCTCCTGCGCGGTAGCCATCTCCGACCCGTCAGCCATCTCCGGTGCTTCAGCCATCTCCTCAGTGTAAGCGGAAGAGCACTGCCACGAGGAGCATCAGTAACACTGCCACAAAGAAATCCGCAGGAAACCGTACGCCAAAGAGTTAAAAAAAACTACGTCCCGCAGCCTTCCGCCAAGCCATTGTCGGTTTTACCGTGGAATCGCAGCGACGAGGAGACCAATAGGATCTCGGGAGAACAGGTCAAGAAATTCTTTGCACCTAGACGGGCCGAGCCAAAGGAGAAAATAGATCCGGCGGTGGTGGAGAAGTTTTACAAAAATCTTTTGAAACCTGAAACCCCACTTGTGCCGGACTACGAGCGCCAGATTTTGAAGGCGGACGGAAGGCGCCGTAGGGAGACTGAAAGTAGCAGTCGTGAGGCACCCCAGAAAACAGTTCCCATGCTCGGAGAGCAGGAAAACCAATCATGCGCCCCGCTCCAAATGTTTGACAAACGGGACGCTCCTCCCGTAGATGATTACGAGGCAGAGCTACAAAGAAAGGCCAATGAGATGGGGATGACTTACATTGCATACTTGAACGTCATGGGAGACAACTTGCCCAAATGCGATGTCAACCCTATACAGCCATGGAAGTATGGGAAGAATCTAGTCAAGAAAGAGGAGCTCAAGAATCTACCAACAAAGATGCGAAAATTGCACAAGTGGTACCTTCATTTCTGCAAGACGAGAAAAGAAGAATGGATCACGGCGCATATAAGAGATCAGATTTTCTTGTGCGGAGATGACGCGATCGACTTCAACATTCAAGACTTGCATTTTCTATTCAATCAGAAGGAACTCGACAAATCTGCCATCAGCCTTTATTGTGTGTAAGTACTATTTCTGTAATTTTTATCTCATCTTATTCACTTCATTAATTGCATGTATATATATATGCTCACCATATATGTATATACTATTATGCAGGAAAAAGGTTATGGAATGCATGAAAGGAGTCCCTTTTGACATTGGGTTCGTTGACCCAAATAGAGTTCATGAAGAAGTGGTAAGAGACAAACCCGGGCAAACAGAAGATTACTTGCTAAAGTCTTTACTGAGACAACAAACCAAAAGGGAAATACTATTGCCTTACAACTTCTCGTGAGTACTGTTACCCTCTCTCTTGTACACATTCTGTTTCGGCTTACTCGATGTTAAGTGTAACTGATGATGAGTTATGCGTGCGTAGGTTCCACTTTATTCTGCTAGTCATTCAACCCGACTCAGGAAAAGTCCTTGTCATGGACTCGTTACAAAAAGAAAAAGAGCTATGGGCAGACTTTAGAGAGATGCTCCAGAGGTAATTTCAATCATATTATCGCACTAGATCGGCAACTTTCGTGATAATAAGTAATTAATTACTCCTTTATCCATTTTCTTTGTCGGGCAGGGTTTGGAAAATGTTCACGGGCAGGGCCGTGGGTGAATGGTCAGAAAAACTAAAATCTGTAGACCAAAATGTAAGTAATACTAGCTAGCTTCCAATTCCATTATATCATGCTTTATTGATTATTATTTTGATTGAACTCTCTATTCTCGTAAAGTGCGCGCATCAGGGACACGGCAATAACTTATGTGGGTACTATGTTTGCGAATTCATTCGCAACACGATATGTGCGATAGGCCAAGCCGCACTAGAACAACTTAGAGTAAGTAAACAAAGTCCACAACATTATTTTATTACCATCAATTGTGTTGAGTTTTATTCTTATATATATATTGACGGTCCATTCTTCATATATATTCAGATCGAACGGATGCGGGACCAACTCCTACCATTTGAACGCATACGAGCCATTCAAGAGGAATTGGCGGGGTTCATACTTGATGAGGTCGTCACGCCTGGCGGAGAACTCTTTAGATATCCACCAAAATGAACGATGACGATGTATGTGCCGATGACGATGTTTGTGTATAATAATAGTTGCTTAATTATTCATGTACTCGTATGTACTGATGACGATTTATAAGTATACCGCTCCCAATCGATTCCCCCTCGCTCCCCCCCCTCCCGCAGAAATACGCCCAGAACGGGGCAGAGGCAGAAGTCTGCCGCGGCAGAGATTTAGGCCGTTTTCCTGCCGCGGCAGGAAAACGGCCTAAATCTCTGCCGCGGCAGAAGAACCTTTAACACCGATTCCAGATACGAACCGGTGTTAAAGGGGGGAGGGCCTGAGGCCTGCGGCAGCCCCACGTGCGCCACCCTTTAACACCGGTTCTTATACCCTCAACAGCGGTTGGGGAACCGCTGTTAGAGGGCCCTCCCAACCGGAGTTAAAGGGGGGCTCTTCACTAGTGGTTCATGTGGCATCCCGCAAAACCACTACTAGAAAATCACGTTGTTTTTGTGCATTGCATCATCATGACCGCATGCTCATGTCATCATTGCCACATTGCATTTGAGCATCGTCATCATCTTGCATTTGCTTGCATAAAACTATTTGCGGAAAAACCCAATTTGTTTTCTAAACGCCCCGTCTTAATTCAAACGCAAAACCCGGGTCTCCGGATTATTTTGTTTTGTTTGCTATCGGTTTGCAAAAGCCATGTTTGAAACAAGTAAAATTTATAATTATTTTTAGTGGGGCAGTCGACCGGGCCGATTCGACCCGAACGACCACCCCCGTACAAAACAGATCGGTCCACCTAAAATCCTACAGCTACCAATCCTATCCTACCCAACCCCCCTCCACCTCACCCCACCCAATAGCTAGTCGCCACCTCACCTCTCTCCCTCTTTCCCTCCAATCAGCTTCTGCCACCTCACTTCCCACTCCCCCAGCCTAAACTACCACCCCACACACACACAACACACCCAACGCACACCCCACACACTATGCCAGCAGGCCCCACCACCTGCCGCGGCCCCAATCCCCCAGCCACCCCGACGCAGCCCCTGGCCCCCACCCGGTCCCACCACCCACCTGCCCCTGCCCTGTACTTCTTCCTCCTCTCTTCCCCCACCCCGCTCGCCCTCTCCCCCTCGCCCAACCGCCTTCCTCTCCCCCGTCCGGCTCACCTCCTCCTGCCCCGCCGCCGCGGCCCCCTCCCGCTCCGCTCGCCGCGCTCCACCCTCCCTCTCCCCAAGGCCCGAGCTCGCCGCTGGCGCGCGCCCCGCTCCCCCTGCAGCGGCACCGCCGGCCGCCTCGCCTCCTCCGCCTCGGCACCTTCCCGCCACCGCTGTTCTCGAGCCGCGACCCCGCCTCCGTCTGCGAGCTCCGGCGCGAGCGTGCCGCCGCCGGTCTTCCCGCCCCCGAGCTCGCGCGAGTCGCCCCGCCTGGAGCCTCCCCGACCTCGCCGGCCCCGGCCCTCGACCGCCTCCCTCTGCGAGCCGTCGTTGCCGCCGGTCCCTCCCCTCAAGCTCGGCCGGGCTCGCCCCTCCGCCCCACCTCGTCGCTCTGCCTCGCCCCGTGCCGCCGCCATCTCCCCCGACCTTCTCCCCCCGTCCTCCCCGGGCCTGAACCTCTCTGCCAGCGCCTGCCGCCTCCTGCAGCATGCCGTCGGCCACCCCTTGCGTTCCTCCGCCCCGTCCTTCAACCGCTGTCGCCGCGGGTGCTCGGTCGCTGCCGCCAAGAGCTTCGGTTCCCGTCCTGGACACGACCGCAGCGAGTGCCCCTGGAGCACATGTTTTTCCTGCGCCTGGGAAGCCCTCTTGTTCTGTGCCTGTTCTTTTTATGTGTGGCTCTGTTCTCGTGCCTGCAGTGTTTGAGAGATGCGGCTGCCCCAGTTGTTGCGTTTGGCCAACTTGTTTTTGTGAGATGCCAATGGTACCCTGCCAAGATCGACATCGACCGAGCAGATTCGATGAACCCCGGGTGCCCATCCGAGTTCGCCATCGACCACGAAGTCGCAGTCCGAAGCTCCCCTTCACGGATGCAACCAGATCTTCCTCACGGAGACGAAGACCCCGGTCTCGAGGATCCGATGCCCGGAACGCCAAGCCCGCCCACGTGGAAACCGAAGACCGATCCCGGAGCCGGATCCGAAGACTCCAAGACTGATCCACCGCGGAACCCTGAAGACCCATCCGGAACGCCAAGTACTTCCTCGGACGCCAAAACCCCGAACCTGAGGGATACCAAGATCGCCATGGAACGACAAGTACTTCGCCTCGGACATCGAGACCCTGAACGACGAGTACTCCTTCCCGGATGCGATGCTCGATAACACGGACGGTAAGGACGCCGACGCCGAACGCCAAGTTCTTCGCCCCGAGCACCAAGACCTCCCGCCGAGACCGACCAGTTCGCCGAGAAGCGCACCCGAACCTGAAGCACGACAAGATCTGCCCCGATGTTCGAGAATGTTCCCGCCGAGACCGACCCGTCGAACCCTGGACCCTAAGACCGACCCCGAACCCCCGGACCAAGATCTTCGAACCCTAATGTGTGAACCTTCTCCCGAGCCCCTATTTTATAAATGCTAAATATAAAACTTGTTGCATATTATTTGCCATACTTGCATGCATATTTGTGTGGTTTGGGGGCCTTATGCCGACTCACCTCATAATTAAATATGGGGCCCATATGCGGGCAAATCTAGCCTTATATTGGCCTCATTTAAAATTGTGTAGCGAACCCGGTGCTATCTCCTGCCATGTTAAGACAACATTTAATTTGCGGGGTAGATAAATAACTTGAACCATCTAATTAATTGTCGGGACCCCGGTTCCGCTTAATTTGACCTAATCGCATCACATATTTGCCATGCCATACATCATACATGCATCATGCCGATCTTTTGTCGTAGTATTAAATATTGCATCCGGTGTTTATTCTAGTGTTTTGCTTCTTCGCGGATAAGGCCATTGAGTTGATGTGAGCTTCGCCCCGATCTTCGGATAAACCTTCGGCAATGTTTCTAGGCGAGCATCTCCCCCTTTCTACCTATCTTACTTTTATAGTATTTATTCCCTCATGTTGATCTATTGCTATCTGTGTTGCGATGCTCTAGTTTCCGTACCCGTGATATCCCCCTTGCAGCCATATATTGCCTTGGACACATCCTATTACCTGTTGTTTGGTAGATAGTTGGACTTGCGCGTCGTAGTCGCTTGCTCAAGTGTTGTCGCGTGTCGCCATGTACCACAGTTGTTGGAGCATTGCCACCTGTTTGATGTTGGAGATGATCCTGGCTTTATTTATTGTTCACTTTAATTCCTGTTTAACAACTAAAATTGAAGTAAGTAAGCAGAGGCATCGGTGGGTGATAGATAATATTTGGTTTCCGACCGCCCACTTGTGTCCCGTAGGACCCCGAGTACTTGATACCTGTTCCTTAATTTACTCTGGACGCGTCGATCGCCGGCCCCATGCGTCTCCTCCGGCCAGACCCTGCACTGCCTCTGCGAGAGCCAGACGCGAGCAGTACCTGGCGGCCTTCAGTTTCCTACTCGTCTACTCCCAGCTACCAAGTACCAAGCTGCCACCACTGAGGCAACCTCCTGTGCGTCTTCACCATGCGTGCCAGTACCCGATGAAACATCGACAAGGTTATCGACAGGAACCTGAAGACCCCGAATCCGAAGGTCATCTACAAGGAACGCCAGGGTCTCCTCCCTGAAAACCGCCATGACAGTCTACATGGAATCCGAAGGCCGCTGCCCTGAAGACCGATCTAGAGCGCCGAGGCCTTCGCATGGAATCGCCAAGACCCACCGGCGACAAACCCAAGACCGACATCATCACCCGAGAACTCTGACAAGGACGCCACGCTCGTCGAGATCCCGGACGCCAAGTACTTCACCCCGGACACCGAGACCCTGAACGACAAGTTCTCCTTCCCGAAAGCATTGACGCCGAGCGACAAGATCTACTCCGCTAACCGAGAACGTTCCGTCGAACCCTGAACCCCAGATCTGGATCCTGAGACCGACCCCGAACCCCGGAACCCCAAGAGCGTCGAACCCTAATGTGTGACCCCTTTTCTCGAGCCCTATCTTATAAAAGTAATAACAAATTGATGCATATTAAATTTTCATACTCGCATGCATCCTTGTCTGTGGTTTGGGGGCCTTATGCCGATTCACCTAATAATTAAATATGGGGCCCATATGCGGGCAAATCTAGTCTCATATCGGCCTCATTTAAACTTGTGCATCGAACCGGTACCATATCCTGCCTTGATAAAACAACATTTAAATTGCGGGGTATCTAAATAACTTGGACCACCTAATTAAATGTCGGGACCCCGGTTCTGCTTAATCTTGCCTAATTGCATCGCACCTTTGCCATGCCATACATCATACATGCATCATGCCCGATCTTTTGTCGTAGTATTAAATATTGCATCCGGTGTTTCTGCTAGTGTTTGCTTCTTCGCGGATAAGGCCGTTGAGTTGATGTGAGCTTCGCCCCGATCTTCGGATGAATCTTCGGCAATGCTTTCAGGCGAGCATCTCCCCCTTTCTACCTATCTTACTTTTATAGTATTTATTCCCTCCTGTTGATCTATTGCTATCTGTGTTGCGTTGCTCTAGTTTTCGTACCCGTGATGTTCCTTGCAACCCTATATTGCCATGGCCACCTCCTATAACCTGTTCTTTGGTAGATAGTTGGACTTGCGCGTCGTAGTCGCTTGCTCAACTGCTGTTGCGTGTCGCCATGTACCACAATTGTCGGAGTATTGCCACATGTTTGATGTTGGAGATGATCTCGGCTTTATTTATCGTTCACTTTAATTCCTGTATAACAACTAAAATTGAAGTAAGTAAGCAGAGGCATCGGTGGGTGATAGATAATATTTGGTTTCCGACCGCCCACTTGTGTCCCGTAGGACCCCGAGTACTTGATACCTGTTCCTTGATTTATCGCGCTATCCACATACGGGGAATTATGGGCCCCCCTTAGCCAGAGCTTGATTCATTCTTATTTCTTGGGGCCACAAACTAGTTTGAGGTTTTATTTACTATCCTGTACTTATGCCATGCTACTGCTTTATTTACGATTGTGCGAGGAGCACACTGTACTGTTTAGGTAAGCGGAATGTTTTCGCGGTATCGACAAGCCCAGTCACACTTTCGGATTCCCAGTCGTTTACAGCCATTGACGCGAACCTTGAGTCCGTCTCGGAGCTTGCTTACTTCGTTGCGGGTCTACTCAATGGGGTGGCCCCGTGAAATATTTCTGAATCCTGTGATTGCTTTGTCGTGAAAGCCTCGTTGGGTTTTGATTTGGTTTTTCCGAGGTCGATCCTGTGTGTGTTGCTATTTGTGCACCCCGGCCGGGTTAAAACTTTCTGAAAGCCGTGTCCGCGGTTATGGACGACTTGGAGCACAGTATCTCAATCATAGACAACTATAACTAAAGTTTACTGTTATAAATTTACTTGAATCTGATATGACTAGTAATCAGCTTCAACTACAACGGAATGGCTAAATAAAACTGCCCACAATTGCTTGCTTGAGTTGTCGCTTGCGACCATTGTACCTGACTAGTAAATATTGCAACTATAACGGAATGGCTAATAAAAGTACCAACAACTGCTGGGTTTTGGGTTATCTCATGCTAATTGTATCTGATTAGTAAGTGTCGCAACTACAACGGATTGATTAACTAAACGGCCCACTGCTTATTTTATCAGGATGATTATCTATACTTGACTAGTAATTACTGCAACGATAACCGAATAAGTAAAACTGCCAACTGTGTGAGTTCCTCGGTTGACTTCCTCGTTTGGTCTCGAGGGGGAAACGCCAGGATGGGTTTGTTTGATGGTAGCATCAGGTTGGTTCCGAATAGGTCTTTCTTACCCCTCTCTTATAGCCGCCCGTTGTGTCAAGTCTCTATAGGTTGTATAGTGCCTGCTGCCGCTGCCGCTTCAGTCCACCATACCCATGTAGGCGAGGACCGCCGAATTCTAGCCTCGCCGTGTACTGGCCTCAGTACTGACGCTCCTCTTTTTCCTTTGCCCTTTGTCGGCACCCCTTTTGTTTTAGCAGGTTTCGACGTCGTTAGCAGGGTTACCCTTCCGGCTTGGCCTGGGCAGGGTTATGGACGCCATTGGTTATTCTTCAGGGCTCTTAGCCCCATTTGTATCTTGTCCGTAGTCGGACGCTCTATCATTTTCAAGGTGATTTGGTTCTTTGTATATTATATTTGTATTCTTGACTCTTTGAGTCGCTGTTGTATATATCTGTTCTGTGGGTCCCATCGAGGACTGTTGTGTAATGTTATTACTTCGTTTTCCACCCGCACGAAAGTGCCTGGTAGGCACCTTTGAATCGTTTCTATGCGGGTTTGGCGGGTTTCGCTAAAACTTGCATAGGGTCGATTCTGAGGGTGTTACAGAGTGGTATCAGAGCCCAGCAGTTGCGATACCCCACAAGTCCAGCCTGTAGGATAACCTAGCTAACGGCCGAAGTAGAGTGTCCAAAACTATTTTTGCAAAAACGGTTAGATAGTTCTGATTAGGTCTGATTTTACTCCTTACCCCTCTGCTATTCTCCTCTTACCTCTACGTGTTTTGAATCCGCTCTCTTCTCTTTCTTCGAGTCCAGGACTTCTCGTGGTTGGGTTTTCCGTCGTATCTTTTGGGTTTCGCTTCCTCCTTTGGTAACGGTGTTCTACCATCCGGTGTTCGTGCTGTCTGAAGAATCCGTCTACTGTGGTACCATTCTTTGTTTCCTTGTTTGTGCCTTCCGGTGTTTCCGACGCGACGACATCCTCTACGCCAGATCCGATGCAGAGTCTGCATCACCCCTTTGTTTCCGAACCTCGCTTGTCGAGATCTTCAGTCTGATTCCGAGAATGGTTGCACGCTTTTCCACTGATTGTGCGGAGTAATAGTTTGGGTGCGTGATGGATTGGCCCCCATGCCGACTACCCTTTCTATTCGCTTGTGTACATTGAAGTGGATGAGAATGCATCGGTTCCCCCCTTTTTCCATCGAAGCTAGAGGTGGCTTTATTTGTTGATACCTCTACCTTCGACCTTTTGTCCCCGGAGTGTTCTCTCGACGGTCACGAACAACGACCTCTTGTTAGTGGTGTCGCGAGGGTCTACACGAAGCGAGAAGATTCAGATCGCCGCCCTTCTTTCGGTACCATGAGGCGGATCTCGAGGGCGAGATCCATTGTTAGTGGTGTCGAATTGTGGCATCCCGCAAAACCACTACTAGAAAATCGCGTTGTTTTTGTGCATTGCATCATCATGACCGCAGGCTCATGTCATCATGCCACATTGCATTTGAGCATCGTCATCATCTTGCATTTGCTTGCGTAAAACTATGGGCGGAAAAACCTGGTTTTGTTTTCTAAACGCCCGTCTTAATTCAAACGCAAAACCCCGGGTCTCCGGATTATTTTTGTTTGTCTGCTATCGGTTTGCAAACGGTGCATTTAAAATAAATAAAAGATTGAATTATTTTAGTGGGGCAGTCGAACGTGCCGATTCGACCCGAACGACCACCCCCAGAAATAAAATCGGTCCAACCAACCGGTCTACCAAAATCCCTAGTCTACCCTGTCCTAGTCTACCCACCCAGCCTCCACCTCACCCCACCCAATGGCATGTAGCCACCTCACCCTCTTCCCTTCCCCTACCCAATCACAGCCCACCACCTGGCCAGCCCTCTTTCCTCCCCCTCTCTCTCCCTGGACCCACTCACCCAGCCCCAACCAACCCAAACCCACACACGCGCGCGCGCCCAACCCACCCAACCTGCCGTTGCCCCTGGGTCCCTCCCCCCTGACCCTGTTCACCCTGGCCCCACCCGCAGGACACACGCACCACCCCGCGTCGTCCTCTTCCTCCCCCCGCTCCTCTCTCTCCTCCGTTCCTCTCGCCCTCCCGCTCACCCCCTCCCCCTCAAGCTCGCTCTGCCCGGCCACCTCTCCCTCTCTCCCACGAGCTCCGCCCGAACCCCCCCGCGTCCCCGAGCCCCGGCGCCCCGAGCCTCCCTCTCCTCACAACCCCCTGGCCGCCCGCGCCCCAACCTCCGACGACCCCTCCGCCGCGGCCTCTTCCCCGCCTCCGGCCCCGCGGTGCCGCCTCCTCCGCGTCGGCTCGCCCGCGCTCGCCCGGCCGCCGTTCTCCTCGTCGGACCGAGCCACCGCCTCTCCCCTCGTCGCCTCTGCGCCAGCGACCGACCGCTCGCCCCCGCCGGTCAACCGCCACGTTCCCCCGTCGCCGTCCCCGCCCCGTCGACCCCGCCGCCGGCGCCTACTCGCCTTCTCCCTCTCTGGTGCCCGTCCTCGAGCCCGACAGTCGCCGTCGGCCCTGCCTCCCTTGTCGTGGGGCTCTCCCCCTGTTGACCGCGCCCTGCACCGACCGTCGATCGCCGGCCCCATGCGTCTCCTCCGGCCTGACCCTGCACTGCCTCTGCGAGAGCCAGACGCGAGCAGTACCTGGCGGCCTTCAGTTTCCTACTCGTCTACTCCCAGCTACCAAGTACCAAGCTGCCACCACTGAGGCAACCTCCTGTGCGTCTTCACCATGCGTGCCAGTACCCGATGAAACATCGACAAGGTTACCGACAGGAACCTGAAGACCCCGAATCCGAAGGTCATCTACAAGGAACGCCAGGGTCTCCTCCCTGAAAACCGCCATGACCGTCTACATGGAATCCGAAGGCCGCTGCCCTGAAGACCGATCTAGAGCGTCGAGGCCTTCGCATGGAATCGCCAAGACCCACCGGCGCCAAACCCAAGACCGACATCATCACCCGAGAACTCTGACAAGGACGCCACGCTCGTCGAGATCCCGGACGCCAAGTACTTCACCCCGGACACCGAGACCCTGAACGACAAGTTCTCCTTCCCGGAAGCATTGACGCCGAGCGACAAGATCTACTCGATGAGGGAGTGCGGCAGAGTGGGTGACGCAATACAAGGTTGTGTTTGTGCGCTACTTCTAGTACCTGGAGCCAACCAAAAGATGGACGACGAGCGGATTGACAAGACCTTCTCCTTGGAGCCAACCATTCGAAGACCGAACCCGGGGATGCCAATTCTTCGACCCGAAGGTCTCAGATGCGACAAGTACTTCTTCCCGGATCGAATGCTCGAGAACCCGGACGCCAAGGTCGTCGACACGGATTCGCCAAGTGCTCCTCGCAGAACGCCAAGTTCGCCACCTTGAACGCCATGACCGTCTACACGGACCCGAAAACGCCATGACCCGGACGCCAAGATCTCCGCGCGAGACAACAAGACCGACAACACGGCCCGACTACCACGGATACGACAAGAGCGACCCCGACCCAGAAAAGTCCGATGCGCCCCCGACTCCGACCCAAGTCCTGCTTCCAGGATGCGACTAGGTTTACCTCAGTTATCCGAGAACGCTTCCGCCGAGACCGAACCCCAGATCCGGACCCTGAGACCGATCCCCCGAACCCTCGGAACCCCAAGATCGTCGAGGCCCTCTAATGTGTGAACCCCTTCCCGAAACCCTATTTTATAATATAATACAACTTGTTGCATATTGAATCGTCATACTCGCATGCATATTTGTGTGGTTTGGGGGCCTTATGCCGATTCACTGCATAATTAAATATGGGGCCCATATGCGGGCAAATCTAGTCTCATATTGACCTCATTTAAATTTGTGTAGCGAACCGGTGATATATTCTGCCTTGTTAAACAACATTTAAATTGCGAGGGTTCTAAATAACTTGAACCATCTAATTAATTGTCGGGACCCCGGTTCCGCTTAATATGGCCTAATTGCATCGCATCTTTGCCATGCCATACATCATGCATGCATCATGCCCGATCTTTTGCCGTAGTATTAAATAGTGCATCCGGTGTTTCTTCTAGTGTTTTGGTTCTTCGCGGATAAGGCCGTTGAGTTGATGTGAGCTTCGCCCCGGTCTTCGGTTGAACCCTCGGCAATGTTTTCAGGCGAGCATCTTCCCCTTTCTACCTATCTTACTTTATAGTATTTATTCCCTCCTGTTGATCTATTGCTATCTGTGTTGCGATGCTCTAGTTTCCGTACCCGTGATATCCCCTTGCAGCCATATATAGCCTTGGACACATCCTATTACCTGTTGTTTGGTAGATAGTTGGACTTGCGCGTCGTAGTCGCTTGCTCGTATGCTGTTGCGTGTCGTCAAGTACCGCAGTTGTTGGAGTATTGCCGCATGTTTAATGTTGGAGATGATCTTGGCTTTAATTATTGCTCACTTTAAATACGGTTTAACAACTAAAATTGAAGTAAGTAAGCAGAGGCATCGGTGGGTGATAGATAATGTTGGTTTCCGACCGCCCACTTGTGCCCCGTAGGACCCCGAGTTCTTGACACCTGTTCCGAGATCGAGCACACTAACCACAGGTGGGGAGATATGGGCCCCCATTGATTATTACCTGATTTCAAAGTATTGTACTGGGGGCCACAAACTAGTTTGAGGTTTTGTTTACTATCCTGTACTTATGCCATGCTTTACTGCTTTATTTACGATTGTGCGAGGAGCACATTGTACTGTTTAGGAAGCGGAGTGTTTTCGCGGTATCGACAGTCCCCGTTTGGGGATTTGCTGTCGTTTACAGCCACTGACGCAAACCCTAAGTCCGTCTCGGAGACCGGCCGACTTCGTTGCGGGTGTACTTAGTGGGGTGGCCCCCCGTGCTTGCTTTGGGTCTGGAAACGTCATGACTTAGGCCCCGCCGACATACCGATGGGTGTATGTTAACTGATCTGGCAAAAAGGGTCGAAGTGCTTGTGGATACTTTGGTGCACCCCTGCAGGGTTAAATCTTTTCGAGAAGCCGTGTCCGCGGTTATGGACGACTTGGAGCACAGTGCTTGATCATAGACAACTATAACTAAAGTTTACTGTTATAATTTGACTTGTATCCGATATGACTAGTAATCAGCTTCACTACAACGGAAAGGCTAAATAAAAGTACCAACAACTGCTGGGTTTTGGGTTTATCTCATGCTAATTGTATCTGACTAGTAAGTGTTGCAACTACAACGGAATGGTTAACTAAAATTGCCCACTGTTTATTTCATCAGGATGATTATCTATACTTGACTAGTAATTGCTGCAACAATAACTGAATAAATAAAACTGCCAACTGTGTGAGTTCCTCGGTTGACTCTCTCGGTTGGTATCGAGGGGGAATACCAGGATGGGTTTGTTTGGTGTTGTATTCAGGTTGGATCCGAATAGGTCTCTCTTACCCCTCTCTGATAGCCGCCAGTTGTATCGAGTCTCTATAGATTGTTTAGTGCATGCTGCTGCTGCCGATTCAGTCCACCATACCTATGTAGGCGAGGACCGCCGAATTCTAGCCTCGCCGTGTACTGGCCTCAGTACTGACGCTCCTATTTTTCCTTTGCCCTCTGTCGGCACCTCTTTTGTTTAAGCAGGTTTTGAGATCGACGTCGTTAGCAGGGTTACCCTTCCGGCTTGGCCTGGGCAGGGTTATGGACGCCATTGGTTATTCTTCAGGGCTCTTAGCCCCATTTGCATCTTGTCCGTAGTCAGACGCTCTGTTATTTCAAGGTGATTTGGATCTTTGTTCTGTATATCTGTATTCTTGACTCATTGATTCGCTGTTGTATATATATCTGTTCTGTGGGTCCCATCGAGGACTGTTGTGTAATGTTATTACTTCGTTTTCCACCCGCACGAAAGTGCCTGGTGGGCACCTTCGAATCGTTTCTATGCGGGTTTGGCGAGTTGCGCTAAAACTTGCATAGGGCCGATTCTGAGGGTGTTACAGAGTGGTATCCCTCAGGTTCGGGGTTTTGGCGTCCGAGGAAGTACTTTGTGTTCCGGATGGGTCTTCAGGGTTCCGTGGGGGATCGGTCTTGGAGTCTTTGGATCCGGCTCCGGGATCGGTCTTCGGTTTCCACGTGGGCGGGCTTGGCGTTCCGGGCATCGGATCCTTGAGACCGGCGTCTTCGTCTCCGTGAGGAAGATCTGGTTGCATCCGTGAAGGGGAGCTTCGGACTGCGACTTCGTGGTCGATGGCGAACTCGGATGGGCACCCGGGGTTCATCGAATCTGCTCGGTCGATGTCGATCTTGGCAGGGTACCATTGGCATCTCACAAAAACAAGTTGGCCAAACGCAACAACTGGGGCAGCCGCATCTCTCAAACACTGCAGGCACGAGAACAGAGCCACACACAAAAAGAACAGGCACAGAACAAGAGGGCTTCCCAGGCGCAGGAAAAACATGTGCTCCAGGGGCACTCGCTGCGGTCGTGTCCAGGGCGGGAAACGAAGCTCTTGGCGGCAGCGACCGAGCACCCGTGGCGACAGCGGTTGAAGGACGGGGCGGAGGAACGCAAGGGGTGGCCGACGGCATGCTGCAGGAGGCGGCAGGCGCTGGCAGAGAGGTTCAGGCCCGGGGAGGACGGGGGGAGAAGGTCGGGGGCGATGGCGGCGGCACGGGGCGAGGCAGAGCGACGAGGTGGGGTGGAGGGGCGAGCCTGGCCGAGCTTGAGGGGAGGGACCGGCGGCGACGACGGCTCGCAGAGGGAGGCGGTCGAGGGCCGGGGCCGGCGAGGTCGGGGAGGCTCCAGGCGGGGCGACTCGCGCGAGCTCGGGGGCGGGAAGACCGGCGGCGGCGCGCTCGCGCCGGAGCTCGCAGACGGAGGTGGGGTCGCGGCTCGAGAACGGCGATGGCGGGGAGGTGCCGAGGCGGAGGAGGCGAGGCGGCCGGCGGTGCCACTGCAGAGGGAGCGGGGCGCGCGCCGGCGGCGAGCTCGGGCCTCGGGGAGAGGGAGGGTGGAGCGCGGCGAGCGGAGCGGGAGGGGGCCGCGGCGGCGGGGCAGGAGGAGGTGAGCCGGACGGGGGAGAGGAAGGCGGTTGGGCGAGGGAGAGAGGGCGAGCGGGGTGGGGGAAGAGAGGAGGAAGAAGCACAGGGCAGGGGCAGGTGGGACCGGGTGGGACCGGGTGGGGGCCAGGGGCTGCGTCGGGGTGGCTGGGGGATTGGGGCCGCGGCAGGTGGTGGGGCCTGCTGGCAGAGTGTGTGGGGTGTGCGCTGGGTGTGTTGTGTGTGTGGGGTGGTAGTTTAGGCTGGGGGAGTGGGAAGTGAGGTGGCAGAAGCTGATTGGAGGGAAAGAGGGAGAGAGGTAAGGTGGCGACTAGCTATTGGGTGGGGTGAGGTGGAGGGGGGTTGGGTAGGATAGGATTGGTAGCTGTAGGATTTTAGGTGGACCGATCTGTTTTGTACGGGGGTGGTCGTTCGGGTCGAATCGGCCCGGTCGACTGCCCCACTAAAAATAATTATAAATTTTACTTGTTTCAAACATGGCTTTTGCAAACCGATAGCAAACAAAACAAAATAATCCGGAGACCCGGGTTTTGCGTTTGAATTAAGACGGGGCGTTTAGAAAACAAATTGGGTTTTTTCGCAAATAGTTTTATGCAAGCAAATGCAAGATGATGACGATGCTCAAATACAATGTGGCAATGATGACATAAGCATGCGGTCATGATGATGCAATGCACAAAAACAACGCGATTTTCTAGTAGTGGTTTTGCGGGATGCCACAGTTCACTTGAAAAAAAGCTTCAGAAAAGTTCGCTTAAATCTTGGGGCACGTCCAAAATAACTCATCCATTTACTTGTTCACGCCGACCATTTGCTTGGCTACCAAGTACATTATCACTTTATAAAACAATTGAAAAATCATATACTTCCTCTGGAAATAAATGATTTAGATTTGTTTAGATCCACGTATATTCCGATGTGTTTTAATATGCTTGGGCATTGCCACCTGGTGGTCACGGCATATTACCGTTCTTTCTACGTGTACTCCCTCCGTTTAGAAATATAAGATGTTTTACATGCTTATGGAGAAATTTGTGTCTCGTGTGTTTTCACCTAAAATGCTACTCTATACGCTCCTGTTTGACATTTTTTTTCTTTGACCAACGAGAAAGGCACATACTCTATCAATCCTCTTGAGATAGGAAAAGAAGGAGTTACACGAATAAATAAAACTAAGAGCAATTCTAATGAATGATGTAAAATAGGGTAGGAAAAAAAGTTATTTGGCACCACTTTTTGACATATAAAATATGAAATAAGATTTTGGTTTTTAGGATGACATAAAATAGGACAGAACTGCCCCAGCAGATGCCTTAAAGTAGGACACGGCTGACACGCGGCAGCCTCTCATTGTTGCATACATATACACGTAGAACAATAAACTTGCACCATAAAAATATCCTCTAGCGCGACACTTTTTGAAAGCCACACAAGCGAAATGTACCTAAAAAATAATATAGCCGACGTTGGGCATTCTCGGCACCATTTCTATGCTGCTGAGACTTTTGAGACTTTTACGTCGTGGTAGAGCCTATACCGACATATAAATGTGTCGTAAAATGTGTTAATCAATAGCGGTGCGTTTTACTACCGTCATAATTTAAAGAGGCACAAATTAATACGATGTGGATTGCCTCGCGGGGTGGTTGTGACGTATTTCACATTAACTATTGACTGGTGGGTCCAATCTCGATTCCTTCCAGACAAGTAGAAAGACTGGTCAAAAAGTTGCGCCCTTGCCCACTCGTTTGCCCGGCCGTCGCGTTATCCGCCTCGACATCCCTGTCGGACTTCATTGCCCACCACGTTCACCGCCCACCCTCGTTACAAAATACGCATACGCTCCTCTCCTCTCCCTCTTCGTCATCACTTCACGGCGCGGCCACATAGCACTGGCTCATCATCTCCTTTTCGTTCTTCGACATATTTTTTGATCAAGCGCGCATGGCTCGAGGAGGACCGAGCCGCCGTGGCGCCCGCTATGCACCACCACGCCCCGCATCCAGAATGTCCAGGTGGCTAGCGCTCTCTCCAACGGATGCACCTCCTCCCCAAGCTACTCCATCGTCTGCCCCGTCAGTGCCTCGCCTAACCAAAATGGCCGACGTCGACGCGCAGCGCAGCGGAATCCCGATCCCTCCTCCTTTAGGGGTCTGCTCCTCCCATGGAAGCTCATCCTCTAATCCCCTTCCCTCAACCGCGGAGCCGGCAGAGGGGGAGGATGATTCACGAGAAGCGCAACTCCTTGTGGTGGTGGACTAGTTATCGAAGATGGAAGCCAACACGAAGAAAGCTCAGATGGATGTGCAGCTCGAGATGGAGATGGAGTTGGCGATTACCCATTTCCTGCAACACCAGTAGAGGCGCGGCCGATCACCAGGGATGACATCTCCAACATTGGGGACCGTCTTGCAAGAAGAAAGGGGCCGCCATCAATATAGTTCTAATATTTTGTAATGTTTATGACCTTTTGTTATCAGTGTGTATAAAATAGATGTTTATGTGCAATTATGTAATGTTTTTATGTGAAAACAACGACATTATACCTTGCATGATGGTATAATGTGCTACAGTGCAGCGTAGACATGCCCAAATTACACTTCTCTTAGTCACGACACGTGTTTTGCTGACTGGTGTTGCCCATCTCGGCTAGTCGTTAGAATAAGAGTAGTCGTCTCCCATCTTCTCTATCTATTCTTCTTCCCAAACATTGTTCATTCTAATAGCGAGCTTGAGCATAGAGCGGTCGATGGATGCGCGCAGGCCTCCCAAGCTTGGTCCGCCGCAGGGAACCACCAGTAGCCTAGAGAGGGAAGGTTTAGGGCATCCACTGAAGATGATATTTTACCATTTTGTGACCTAAAAAGTAGTTATTTTGGTCATAACGTGTGTTTTACATCATTAATTAGAGATGCTCTGGGCAGTGGCGGATCCAGGGGCGAGCGGTGTGGCCAGGCACCCCCATCATGAGTTTAAGTGTGCTGGCAGAGCTTGTCGCCCTGTCCAGGCCCCCCTATTAACTATCCTCCCCCATGATTTTTTGGCAGAGGCTGCCGGTAATCTTTAGTTAGTAATCGGCTAATTAGCAAGAGGCCTTAATATTAATAAGCAGGGATATGTCCCCAACCTCTAAGTGCCCAGCGTGCAGCGTGCCCCAAGTCTGCTAATTAAGTAAGGGGAATCAGCCCACAACACATATGTCCGACTATGGCCTAAGAGGGACTACCTGATGCGATCGGTCCATCAGGTCAGCAATGATCAATACACAAATTCACCGCTCGAGGCTATGGAAATCTAGGTTACTGTTCCCATCGCGCCGTCGTGCTAGGGTATGGCGCCGCCCGGCGCCTCGAGCCGTAAGTCATTCTCGAGTTTTGGGTTGCCAGCTATCGATGGCGTGTGCTCGTCCAGGACGGTATGACGCCGCCCGGCGCCTCGAGCTGTAGCATTCTCAAGTTTTGGGTTGCCGACTATCGATGTCCTGTGCTCATCCAAGACCGTAGGCTCGCAGCCGATCTGCCTTGCCTAATGCCTCCGACCTCATCTCAGAGCTCACAACTGATCTAAGCCACGGGTATGTCATATGATACTACATCTTAGACTATGCAAACTACACACTAATTGATTTTAGATTATACAAACTACTCGTTCTTGTTTGAACATTAAATATGGCATCCTTGTTTCGTACCATCGTAGAGTTTTTTAGGCCAAAAAATTATTAGAAAAATAGACGTATTTATTATTCATTTTTTCATCAATAACAACAGCTAGGAAAGACGGTGCCAGTACATATGCTGCTCTAAAAATTCAAAATTTTGAATATGTGAAATTTGACTACAATCTGTTGTGTTCCTAAAAACCTTTATCTAGGCTAGTATTGTTTCAAGTCGTATAGTGTTTATAGGGTTAAGTTGATCGGTAAAAGCGGATTGCCAATACTACCGGCCCGATTTTTAGCCCCCCCTCATGCTTAAATCCTTGATCCGCCCATGGCTCTAGGTACACTCGTTCTCTTTGCATTTCGGCAAAACTACTTTGTTCCCGTTCCCCTGGAACGGAACGAAACACTCCGGTGTTCTCCAAAAAATAAAAATTTAAGAAGCACTGAGGTTGTCATCTCACATCGATTCCTTGTACATGTGGCCTATTTTTTACAAGACACAAACTCGTACATAAGGAGGTGACACTAGTGCAGAACGGCTCATATATCCCGGTTGGTAAGGGGCTTTAGTCCCGGTTGCCCCACCGGGACGGGGCAATCGGGACTAAAGCCCTAACCTTTAGTCCCGGTTGTCCCACCAACCGGGACAAAAGGGGGTACACGTGGCCGTGGCAGAGGGCGAGGGGGAGGGGAGCAACCGTCCCGGTTCGTAACACAAATAACCCTCTGTCGTGGCAGAGATTTGACACATTTCTCTACCGTGGCAAAGAATTCATTTTGCCGCGGCAGCATTTTGGCCACTTTTTGTGCCGCGGCAGAGAATTTATTTATGTTGTTTTATTGTTTATTTAGTGTTTTGCACTCATTAATGACGGAACCGTTATATTACACAAGATCATCATGATAATATAGATCCAAGTGTCGAACATATTATATTCGATACACGGATCGAGTTCATGCACTACATATAAAATAAGCTCTTTGTATATCCAGATTGTTTATACACACCCAAATAGTATCCCCTTTTGGGTTTAGGACTTCTGCATCCAAGAATCCCGCCAATTCCTCCTGAATTGCTCGTACGCGATCTTTTGGCAGAAGACCGTCCCGTAGACGTTCGATCTGATTTAAAAAAGGAGTCAACCTATATGAATGAAACTAAACACAATTTGATGGTAACTAAAAACTATAAAAATTATTTACGTACGTGGAGTTGCTCTAAATTTCTGTCCTTCTCACAGCACGTCTGCCGGATGAACTCACAAACATAGTATCCACATAAATTGTTCCCTGGTCCGTGCGTCAGGCACTTTACGAGAACATAGTGCAATCAAAATAATAATCAACCATGATAATAACGGTATCAAAACTAGAATCAAAGAGATGCGCGAATATAGCTAGTGGTGCTTACATCTAGTGCTTGAAATGTAAGCTCCTATTTTCAAACACCCCTAGCCTTGTTGGTGAACCGTTTCCAAGCGCTGCCCGACTAAGAAAACGAATAAAAGAAGTTATTAATTACTTGATATCATAAAATTCACGAATGTTGCGGATATAGTGTCGTAATGATTAGAATTACCGCTGAAGAAGCATCTGCGTGACCTTCCACTGCTCAAGGGATTTATGTTTCGAGTCCATGACTATTACACGCCCTTTGTCAAGTTGAATGATTAACAGAATATAGTGGAAGTTGCGCATGCATAACTAATTAATTATATACTTAACATCGAGTAAGCGAAATAGAAAGTGTATACAAGACAATAACACTCACTCGAAGTTGTAAGAAAATAGTATTTCCTTCTGGTTTCTTGAAACCTTAATGCGTGTACGATATTATCCTCCGTATCCTGGGGGCTTGTTTTGAGATTAGCTTAATGAACCCAATATGGGTCAATGAAGCCAATGTCATAGATTTGTCCTCTGCTGCATTCGAGAATATTCATTATCCATATTATAGTATGATTATATACATGCAATAAACAAGGTGAGATAGCTAGAGACTAAATTAATTACAGAATTAGTACTTACAGACAATAGGCACTGATGATCGATTTGTCCAAGGCGTCTTGATTGAATAATTGAAATAGTTCATCAAATTCAATGGATATCATGTCATCTATTTCTTTCCCATAATGCTTTTTTGTAACCCTCGACACTATCCAATTAGCCCGGCCTTTGTGGCATGCATGTACCAGTAATGCAATCTTCGTATTTTTGTTCGAAGATTATTTACCTCCTCAGGTTTAACAAGAGGTTTGCCGTACTGGTATTTGTATGCTACTTCACTCACGGGAAAGTATTCTAACTGGGATAAGTACTGGGCAATACTCATACCTTGAGTAGCGGCAGCTTCTCCATATTGTGCAACTACCTCTGGATCATACTGCTCTTCGGCCCCATATTTGCTCGACCCCACATTGCTATGGGAAATCACCTTGAGAGGGGCTCAAGACTGTTTTGCTTGTTCTCCGAGCTGGGCAACAGATTTCTCGCTTGCATCAGTACTGCTCTTCAAGGCTTGTTGTGCCGCATGTGACTTGAGAATAGAACACTCATAGTCTGATGACAGCTTTGGCTCGGGTTGATGAAGAGTCGTTAGCATTTTGAACACTCTGGCTTTTTCTTCTTTGGTGCTGGGGAACTCTGGCTCTTTCGGCCGCCTCAGCTTAGCGAAAAACGCTATCATTTCCGCATCAACGATAGCCGTAGTCTCCTCTTCAGTACAGTCATAAGCTCTCTTGGGAGGAACCTTTGGTACTTTTGGAAGAGGCTCTTATTTATGTTTCGGCGATCGCTTAGCACGATGCAGAGTAGTGGTACGCTTACGCTTTTTATCCTGAGGCGCCGGCGATGGCTGCCGTGGCGATGGCTGCGCTGGAGATTGGTGAGGCGACAGAGACGGGTGAGGCGACGGAGCCGGGTAAGGCGACGGAGCCGGGTGAGGCGACGAAGACGGCTGCCACGGTGGCGACGACCTCGCTGGAGACGGGTGAGGCGGCGTGTGATTTCGAAGCACGATACATTCCTTTGGCGATAGAATGGTGACGTTTGTTGCGTCTCCCAGTTCAGACACATCCCCTTCACCTGCAGGGTAGTCAAGCTTCAAAACTTCAAAGGTGTGCATGATTTCATCCACCCTGACAACAGCGTAGCCCTCTAGAACCGGACGACAGTGGTAAGTTGGTGTGGGTCCAATTGGTAAGGCATAGCCGACCACCACCTTCATTTATATGTTCATAGCTTTGACATATAGCTCGCAGTGTATCATCTGTGTGATATCATCCACTTGGTAGCCAACAGGAGCCATCGTCGGTGCACCATCGTCATCGTCATTGTCATCACCCAGGACCTCGGTGGAAGCCACACTGCTTTTTCGATTATTCGATAAGCCGGTAGGATCGAATGCAGTGTACTGCTGAGATGGGCTGGTAGTACTTTGCTCTTTAAGTGCGTTAATTTCATCTTGTTGTTGCTTTATTCGTTCTTCAATTATACGCATTCGCTCTTTCTGAATATCTGCTTCAACTTCCGCCTTGTCCTTTCTCCTCTGACGGCTTCTATCAGGATATTTCTTCCTCTCTTTGGGAAACCCAGTCCTCCATGGTTTGGAGCCTATTGTGCCTCGTGTTCGTCCATCATGTTCCTTATTTCCAAGGGCGAGTGTGAGCTTATCATTCTCTCTATCGGGAATGAAGTCCCCATCTTTAACAGCCTTTACTACTTTTCTCATCTTCTCGATTGGCAAGGGGTCTTCTTTATGTCGTATGTTATATATACACTTCCCTTTCGAGTCCAACTTGCCTCCATGCCCATAAAACCAATTCCTTGCACGTTCGATCCAATCGTCTGTCTCTGGGATGATCTTTTTAGCACACAGTTCATTCTCAAGTTTCTCCCACTTAGGAATGCCAGCCCTGTAGCCACCTTGCCCCATAGTATGGTGACACTTCTTGTTAGCGGCATTCAACTTATTCGTTGCAGACATTTTCTTAGCTTTTTCTGATGTCTTGTAATTCACAAACTCAGCCCAGAATGGTTCTATCTTCTGAAACTGAATCTTCTTGAAATCATGAGTCTTCTCTTTCACGACAAAGTCAAGGTGCAATCTTATCTTCCAGTTGGTGAAACACTGGGCCATCTTCTTCATATCCCACTCCCTGACCTTAGCCTCTATGGCTCGCGCATGTTCTAAGGCGTCATCAACTGGATCCTCCGCATTTGGATCCAGCTCTATCTTCGGTAGTTTGAAATTAACCATGAGCCTCTTCCACAGTAAATCCTTGGCCATATAGGATAAATAAATACGTTCCCTCTTCTTCCGCATCAGCAGGCCTATTTCAATTTTGAATGGTGATCGGGATGAAGTCCCTAACGATTACTCCGCATTGTGCCACAAATTTGGCTGAGACAACTTCGGGAGCAATCGGTTTGCCGTCTTCACCGATATCTTCGATCTTGAACCTCTCATGGTCTTCCAACTTTTAGGTTGGGCCTCGTCCGCTCTTTTCAGTAGATTTCTTCGATCCGGAGGGCTAAAAGAAGAAAGATCGTCGTTACTATTTCTATATAGATAGCGAATGATTAATTAATGAATTAATTATATTACATGCACCTCGCCGGAGCGGTCGTCTTCTCGATCACACAAGGCATCGCCTTCTCCCTCGTGGAAGGCATCACCTTCAACGTCAAACAAGTCGTCTCTTTTGGCAAAAAGAGGATCACCCTCACCGGAGTTGTTCAGAAACGTCGATACATCTAAATTTTCTTCCCCGCGGATCACACCTTGGATCAAATCTTCCTTTTCTTCGTCTCTGTCGTGTGGGTCCATATTTTTTGCATAGGTGGAAAAACGGATAAGTCAAAGCAGCTAAGGGAGAATGTGGATCCTATCGCGAAGAAGCAATACCAGAAAGAAAGGCGGCAATCAATACATGGCATAATACAATGCGCAATCAATATGTATGACATGTCAGATTTAGAGATCCTACACTAACCCTAGGTGAAACATCGATTTAAAAGGGTTCGGGATGCCCTAGCAAGTACACACCGGTGAACCCACATGTACATAAGGGGTGTCAATGTTTCTTTAACTAAACTAGGGTTTAAAGTTGCTTGACAATGTATTATGATTGCTTAGACACACAGCTCTCAATTTTCTGAATATTTTGATATATATTTTTTTTCTTACCTATAAATCATTAGTTATTGAATTTACAAGTTTATATCAATTTCTGAAAATATTAAACCATTTTAAAATAGTTACTATGTCACTTTACATCAGCACATGGGGTAGTTTTTCATCGGGTCTGGGGCTACCCACAGTGACTGACCAGTGGGGCCGAAGACTAATAATACCTAACTAATTAATAAACCTAATAATACCTAACTAATAATAAACCTAATAATCCAACCTAATAAACCTAATATGCTAGGAGCAGTGGATCAGGTAATATAAGCTCAAAGGGAGTAATGCAACAGATAGGACACTCTATCTATTGATAAAAGACCATAGTAGAATTGTATGCATAATGGCAAGAATTGAAATGCTTTCGAAATCATAGGATTATATCATGGTGGGGCTATGCTTGCCTTTGCCTATTCATAGCCGAAAGCAGAGCTTCAGGATCCTTGTATTTGACTTGATTACAGTTGGTCAAGTATTTGTCTTCGAGCTTCGACGGTGTTGATCTCTGGCTTCGATCTCGATCTCGATATTGTATTCTACCGGGAAGAACCAAACACTGGAAAGAAAGGGAAACAATCAACACATGGCATCGATGCAATGCTCAAGCAAATATGATGATATGACAAGTTTAATTGCATTGAAATGTAACCCTAAAGCATGCTCTACAATTAATCGGGGTTCCGAGGGGTGAAAAGCCTAACTCGGAGAAACTCCGGAACACATGAGAGGGGTGGATTTGTTCTTGTAATTAAACTTGTCATTTAATTTGTTGAACAATGCATGATTATAGCTTAGATAGCTAGGTTTCATTTTTCTAAACATTTTGATATATAATTCATATTTTTCTGACTTATAGATTAAAAGTTATTGAATTTATAAGACTATAATTATTTTGAAATTATTAAAAGCTGGTTAAACTTTTTACACCGCAGGCATACCTAGCCACAGTGACTGACAAAGGGGCCCGGAGCCACCTCAGCAGCCACACAAGCAAAAGTGGTTCAGGGGCATTTTTCACTCGGGCTAGGGCTAGCCAGAGAGGCTGACCTATGGGCCAGAGGCCACATAGGCAAGCCACACATGCAAAGTGGGTCTATGCGCGCGCTGATGCACGGGTGACGTCAGGATGACATCACGCCGGCGTGGCTTGCAGGACGGTGACAGGGAACGTCGTTAGCAGGCGATCTAGGGCGCGTGCGAGCGCGTGTTAGAGAGAGGAGGTTGGGGAGAGGGGAGCACGACGACGGTGAGCGGCGGTGGTGGCAGGTGGTCGACGGGGAGGAGGAACCAGAGCGAGAGGGGGCGATAGAGAGGGTCCACGAGGACCAGCAGCTCACCAGGTGTGAGGTGGTGGTGTCGGGGAGGCGAGGCGAGGTCGGGAGCCAGCGAATCGACGACGGCGGTCGTCGGGCTCGAGGGAGACAGAGTCGTTGGCGACGATTGGGAGCGAGCGGAGCCGATTCCTTCGGGGAGAAGCCTCGGGGCGACGAGGCGAAGCTTCCTGCATGCTTGGCTGGGCGAGGGGCGGCCGGTAGGGCGGCGGGGCAGCCTGACGGCGTCGTGCGGGAGAAGATATTGTGAGATGGGAAAGAAGAAGAGGAGGGGTACCCAGTTATAACCAAAGGACGTGATGTCCCGGTTGTTGGCCTCGTTGAAGTTCGGAGGAGGTTGGCCGTCCTCCTCGTGCCTCGCGAGCGCCCTCTCACGCCGATCCACGAAGAAGGATTCCCAAGTCGGGAAATAGTCGGGATGCCATCTGAGATTCCTCCGTTGCTCTAGCGTGAGCTCAAAGTAGTAGTGGTTCGTGATGGTCATCCGGCGCGCCGCACCTAGAGGTACAGGAGGAACTGGCATGCCTCAGGCGCTCAGCATCCAGCTGACGGGGACACAGTAGCCCGGCGGGCAGGGGTAGTTCGAGGCGCAAAGCGCCTCCGCCTCCCTGGGGGTTAGTGGTACGGTGGAAGTCATGGGAAAGAGTGATGAGGTTGCAGATATGTGTCTAGAGATGTGCAATGATAATGGAGGCCAACCCTACATATATATATATATATATATAGTGAGAAATGGCAGGAAGATAACTGGAGGGAAGAACTGGCGGGAAAAACTGGCGGGAAGAAAAATGACTCATTTATAACTTGCATTGGATCTCTGAAGAAACCACATATTGCGAGTCTAACAATGATTTTTTCAAAAAATCACGGGCGTTAGATCATGTACCTGTAGTACAAACCGGACCCACTTCATACCGATTCGGCAGACATTTGTCCTTTTTACCCGGGATGGACGAAAAGGTTTGAGATATCCCGGTTGGTAGATAGTCCATGTAAGGTGGTATAGTATTTTAGGAAAATGGGACGGTAGCATTCTGAAATAGCATTTTGGTGGTTACTTCACAAAACGACCCGTTTTTTGCGCTCGGAAAATGGAAAAGTGCTTTTCCGTGCGACGAAAAGGAAAAAATCCTCCGGCAACATTGGTCTTGATACCAATGTACACATGCATGCATAATATGGGCACGGCATCACAAACTATGCCGTGATTCAGCACATAACATCGGTCATTTGGACCGAAAGCCATGAAACCTCGAACATGATAGGTCATTTTGTGAATGTTTTTTCGAGACATTATCATATACGAAGTCTGGTATTTTTCCTTTCAACTATGTCACATAATATGACACCATGCGAAGGATTTTTTCATTGTTCGGATTTTCAATATACTAAAGGTTCATCTTTAGTCCCGGTTGGAGGGATTTCGGCAGGCTGGGCCAGGCAGCACTAATGATAGGGGTGAGTGTCGACATTATGTCGTGCGGCGTGTACCTTGTCCCGGATGGTGTCACCAATCGGGACTAAAGATGAACCTTTAGTCCCGGTCGGAGACACCAACCGGGACAAAACACGAGTCAGCACTAATAATAGGGGTGAGTCTCGACATTATGTCGTAAGTGTCGACACTATGCCGAGCTGCCTGTACTATAAATAGGCATCATTGTGAGTCCAGTCCTCCAGCCAGATTGAGGCATCTCCAATATTGTTTTCGAGAGCAGGAACACCACTACGACCAGTTTTAGGGAGATGCCGCCGGATCCCAGTCCTCCGGCATCTCCAAGAAACTGGTCATAGAGGCACTCCCTAATATGTGAAATTAGTTAGCTCCCAGGTGTATTGATCTAGTTAGAGAAGTTACAAGCTGCAAGATGGTTTTCGAGAGCAGGGACACCACTACAACCAGTTTCAGGGAGATACCGCCGGATCACAGTCGTCCGGCATCTCCAAGAAACTGGTCATAGAGGCACTCCCTAATATGTGAAATTAGTTAGCTCCCAGGTGTATTGATCTAGTTAGAGAAGTTACAAGCTGCAAGATGGTGTGCGAAAGCAGGGACACCACTACAACCAGTTTCAGGAGATGCCGCCGGATCCTAGTCCTCCGGCATTTCCAAGAAACTCGTCATAGAGGCACTCCCTAATATGTGACCACGCGCGTTTGGAGATCATATCTTAATGGTAAGTATGAATCGTGTGGCATCCCGCAAAACCACTACTAGAAAATCGCGTTGTTTTTGTGCATTGCATCATCATGACCGCATGCTCATGTCATCATGCCACATTGCATTTGGGCATCGTCATCATCTTGCATTTGCTTGCATAAAACTATTTTTGAAAAGCCTGGTTTTGTTTTCTAAACGCCCCGTCTTTTATTCAAACGCCAAACCCCGGGTCTCCGGATTATTTTGTTTGCCTGCTATTGGGTTGCAGAAGCCGTGTTTAAAACAAATAAAATAACAAAGTATTTTTAGTGGGGGCAGTCGAACGGGCCGACCCGACCCGAACGACCACCCCCAGAACCTAAGACGGTCCACCTAATCGGTCCTTCTAAATCCTAAGTTCACCCAGTCCTAATCTACCCACACCCCCCTCCACCTCACCCCAGCCTATCACCTCTCGCCACATCACCCTCACCCTCATCCCCACCCAACCGGGCGCCGCCACTTGGCACACTCCCTCTCTCTCTCACCTCCCTCTCTCCACCTGGACAGCCAACCACCCACCAAACACACACGCACACGTACCGCACCGGCCACCTGCCCTCTCCACCCCTGCCCAGATCCCCACGTTCCTGGGTCCCACCTGACCCCACGCTCCTCCCCCCACGCGCCCTCCCCCACCTTCCTCTCTTCCTCCCCGCGCGAGCGCCCCGCTCCCCTGTTTCTCTCCCCGTCCCGAGCTCCTCTCCCTCCTCGCTGGAGCTCGCCCCGCCTGCCTCCCCGCTCCGGCCTGGCCCCGCGCGGCGCCCCTCCTTCCTCCTCCGGCCTCCTCGCCGCCGCTCGCCTCCACCTACCCTCGCCCCGGGCGCCGCCGCGTCTGTCCGCAGCCGCCGGCCGTCGCGCGCCTCGCCACCTCCCCCACCGCGTTCCTCTCCGCCCTCCCCGTCTGCGCCTCACCCGCCGCCGACGCTCGCCTCCATCTCCTCCCGCCAACCGCCGCTGCTCGCCTTCCTCCCTATCGGGCCGGCCCCGCAGTGCCGCCCCCGTCTCCGAGCTTCCCCGCCGCTTCCTGCGCCGCCGGCCTCCCGTCGCCCCTCAAGCTCCCCCGGCCCCGCCGCGTCTCCCTCTCCGCAAACCTCCTCCGCCCAAGCGTGTCGCTCCCCCTCGTTGGCCGCCTCCCTGGGCCCCGCCTCCCTGCCTCCTTCCGGCAGCCGCGGCTCCGCCAGCGGCCGGCCCCGCCAGAACCCGTCTCCGGCGACGCCCGCTCGTCCCCGGCGCCTCCTCCGCTTGCTCTCCCCTTCGGCTCGACGCCGCCAGTACCGCCTCGCCCCCCCAGCGTCTCCGCCCCGCCGCCGCTCGTGTCTGCCGTCCGCGGCCCCGACACCGTCGCCGGTGGTCGCGCCCGAGCTAGCCGAGCCTCGTGTGTGCTGTTCCTCTGCTCTGCAGCTGGCCAGTTTTTGGTCTGGATGATCCCCTGTGCGCGTGTGTAAAGGGTGCATGTGCCCGTGCATGTGCCAATCCAACCAAACCACCGTCAAGGAACGGAACAAGTACCACCACGCCAACGACAGGGGGCCGAACAAGATCTTCGACACGGAACGCCGAGGTCTCCGTCCCGTACCCGAAGATGTCAAGTTCTTCCTCACGGAAACTGAAGACTGTTTCCGGCGTTTGGAGGTCGAACCCCAAGATCGCCTTCCCCGACCCAAAGCGTCGAGATCCCGAGCCTCCGAAGACCGGACCCTGCAGGACTGACATGATCTTCTTCTCGGACGCCAAGATTCGTCGAGGGCCCGGAACGACAAGTACTCCCTCGAGAACGCCGAGTGCTTCACCCCGGACACCGAGACCCCGACGCGACAAGTGCTTCGTCCCGAACGCCATGACCCGAAGACCCCGGATGCGCCAAGACCTACCCCAGAGTCCGAGAACGACCCGTCGAACCCTGAACCCCGAGACCAACCCCGAACCCCGGAACCCCAAGTTCGTCGAGACCCCTCAATGTGTGAACCCCTTCCCGACACCCCATTTTATAATCTAATAACAACTTGTCGCATACTGAATTGTCATACCCGCATGCATATTGTGTGGTTTGGGGGCCTTATGCCGATTCACCTCTAATTAAATATGGGGCCCATATGCGGGCAAATCTAGTCTCATATCGGCCTTATTTAAATTTGTGTAGCGAACCGGTAACTTATTTTGCCATGTTAAGACAACAATTAAATTGCGGGGGTTCTAAATAACATGGACCATCTAATTAAATGTCGGGACCCCGGTTCCGCTTAATATGGCCTAATTGCATCGCATCTTGCCATGTCATCCATCATACATGCATCATGCCGATCTTCTGCCGTTGTATTAAATAGTGCATCCGGTGTTTGTTCTAGTGATTTGCTTCTTCGCGGATAAGGCCGTTGAGTTGATGTGAGCTTCGCCCCCCTTCTTCGGTTGAACCTTCGACAATGTTTTCAGGCGAGCATCTCCCCCTTTCTACCTATCTTACTTTTATAGTATTTATTCCCTCCTGTTGATCTATTGCTATCTGTGTTGCGATGCTCTAGTTTCCGTACCCGTGATATCCCCTTGCAGCCATATATTGCCTTGGACACATCCTATTACCTGTTGTGTGGTAGTTAGTTGGACCTGCGCGTCGTAGTCGCTTGCTCAAGTGTTGTTGCGTGTCTTCAAGTGCCACAGTTGTTGGAGTATTGCCGCCTGTTTGATGTTGGAGATGATCATGGTTTTACTTTTCGTTCACTTTAATTCCTGTTTAACAACTAAAATTGAAGTAAGTAAGCAGAGGCATCGGTGGGTGATAGATAACATTTGGTTTCCGACCGCCCACTTGTGTCCCGTAGGACCCCGAGTACTTGATACATGTTCCTTGATTTATCGCGCTATCCACATACGGGGAATTATGGGACCCCCCTTAGCCAGAGCTTGATTCCGTCTTATTTCTTGGGGCCACAAACTAGTTTGAGGTTTTATTTACGATCCTGTACTTATGCCATGCTACTTTTGTATTTAAATTGTGCGACAGATAGCACCTGTACTGTTTAGGAATTGTGACCCGTTTTCGCGGTATCGACAAGCCCAGTCACACTTTCGGGTTCCCAGTCGTTTACAGCCGGCCCCACAAACCTTAAGGCCGTCTCAAAGTCAGCTAACTTCGTTGCGGGTCTACTTTAAGGGGTGGCCCCCTGAAATATTTCTGAATCTTGTGATTGCTCTGTCGTGAAAGCCTCGTTGGGTTTTGATTTGGTTTTTCCGAGGTCGATCGTGTGTGTGTTGCTATTTGTGCACCCCGGACGGGTTAAAACTTTCTGAAAGCCGTGTCCGCGGTTATGGACGACTTGGAGCACAGTATCTCGACCATAGACAAGCATAACTAAAGTTTATTGCTATAAATTTGACTTTATAATGACTAGTAATCAGCTTCACTATAATGGAATGGCTAAATAATACTGCCCACAACTGCTTGTTTGGATTGTCACTTGCGACCATTGTACCTGACTAGTAAGTATTGCAACTACAACGGAATGGCTGAATAAAAGTACCAACAACTGCTCGGTTTTGGGTTATCTCATGCTAATTGTATCTGACTAGTAAGTGTCGCAACTACAACGGAATGGTTAACTAAAAGTGCCCACTGCTTAATTTATCAGGATGATCATCTATACTTGACTAGTAATTGTTGCAACGATAACCGAATAAATAAAAATGCCAACTATGTGAGTTCCTCGGTTGACTTCCTCGTTTGGTCTCGAGGGGGAAACACCAGGATGGGTTTGTTTGGTGGTGGTATCAGGTTGGTTCCGAATAGGTCTTTCTTACCCCTCTCTGATTGCCGCCAGTTGTATCGAGTCTCTATAGGGTGTTTAGTGCATGCTGCCGCTGCCGCTCAGTCCACCATACCTATGTAGGCGAGGACCGCCGAATTCTAGCCTCGCCGTGTACGGGCCTCAGTACTGACGCTCCTCTTTTTCCTTTGCCCTTTGTCGGCACCCCTTTTGTTTAAGCAGGTTTGAGATCGACGTCGTTAGCAGGGTTACCCTTCCTGCTTGGCCTGGGCAGGGTTATGGACGCCATTGGTTATTCTTCAGGGCTCTTAGCCCCATTTGCATTTTGTCCGTAGTCGGACGCTCCATCTTTTCAAGGTGATTTGGATCTTGTGTATTATATATGTATTCTTGACTCTTGAGTCGCTGTTGTATATATATCTGTTCTGTGGGTCCCATCGAGGACTGTTGTGTAATGTTATTACTTCGTTTTCCACCCGCACGAAAGTGCCTGGTGGGCACCTTTGAATCGTTTCTATGCGGGTTTGGCGGGAATCGCTAAAACTTGCATAGGGTCGATTCTGAGGGTGTTACAAATCGTGACAACTTTTTCATAGTCCCGGTCCAGCCACAAAACGGGACTAACACTCAAGACATTTATTAATATTAAAAACTGAGACTACAAAACCGGGACTAAAGGCCCCCCTATATATAGTCCCAGTCAAGCCACAAACCGCGAAAGATATCCCGACCAGACATGAACTAGAGTTACATAATATGAGCATGAACTTCTTGGCATATGTCCTTCCTTATGATCGCTTCAGACGTAACCATGGAACATCTTCTTTACTTAACGGAATGCTTGGGTCAGTTTTCACTGTAAAGGGCGGAATTTTATCAAACTTATTATAATCTTCTGACATGTCTGTCTTGTCCTCGATTCCCACGATGTTTCTTTTCTCTGAAAGAACTATGTGACGTTTTGGCTCATCATATGATGTATTCATTTGCATATTTTTTCTTTTTTTCGGTCTGGAGGACATGTCCTTCACATAGAAAACCTGAGACACATCATTGGCTAGGACGAATGGTTCATCTCTATAACCAAGATTATTGAGATCCACTATTGTCATTCCGTACAACTGGTCTATCTTTACCCCTTCCCCATTCAGGTTGACCCATTTGCAGCGAAACAAAGGGACCTTAAAAGAGACTCCATAGTCTAGTTCCCATATATCCTCTATGTAACCATAGTATGTGTCCTTTTGTCCATTCTCGTCTATTGCATCAAAGCGGATACCACTATTTTGGTTGGTGCTCTTTTTATCTTGGGCGATCGTGTAGAATGTATTCCCATTTATTTCGTTCCCTTGGAAATTCAATATAGTAGAAGATGGTGACGCGGCCAACAAGTATAGCTGATCTCCAACAGTGGTGTCATTCAAGAGATGTGTCCGCATCCAACCACCGAAAGACTTCATGTGTTCATCTGTAATCCATGATTCAGGCTTCCCCGGGTTTTTGGAGCGTACAATATTCTTGTGTTCCTCGATATATGGAGCTGCCAAGGTGGAATTATGTAGAACTGTGTAGTGTGCTTTAGTGAAAGAATCCCCGTCCCTACATATCATTGCTTTCTTTCCCAGCGTGCCTTTTCAACTTAGTCTTCCCTCATGCCGCGAGTTAGAAACACCAATCGGCTTAAGGTCAGGAATAAAGTCAACACAAAACTCAATGACCTCCTCTGTTCCATATCCCTTGGAGATGCTTCCTTCTGGTCTAGCACGGTTATGAACATATTTCTTTAAGACTCCCATGAACCTCTCAAAGGGGAACGTATTATGCAGAAATACCGGACCGAGAATGGCAATCTCTTCCACTAGGTGAACCAGGAGATGCGTCATAATATTGAAGAAGGATGGTGGGAACACCAACTCAAAACTAACAAGACATTGTACCACATCCTTCTGTAACCTTGGCAGAATATCTGGATTGATTACCTTCTGAGATATTGCATTGAGGAATGCACACAGCTTCACAATGGGTACTCAAACATTTTCCGCTGGAACCCCCCTCAATGCAATCCGAAGCAACTGCGTCATAATCACGTGACAGTCATGAGACTTCAGGTTTTGGAACTTTTTCTCTGCCATATTTATTATCCCCTTTATATTAGATGAGAAGCCAGACGGCACCTTGATACTGTAAAGGACTTCAAAAAAGATTTCCTTCTCTTCTTTGGTAAGAGCATAGCTGGCACGACTTAAGTGACGCCCTTTATCCGTCTTGTTCTGTGTATGCATGTTCTTTGGGTCTTTCATAATTTGTTGGTCCTCCCGTGCTTCTGGTGTATCTTTTGTCTTCCCATACACGCTTAGGAATCCTAGCAGGTTCACGCAAAGATTCTTTGTCACGTGCATCACGTCGATTGAAGAGCGGACACGTAGGAATTTCCAATATGGCAGCTCCCAAAATATAGATTTCTTCTTCCACATGGGTGTGTGTCCTGTAGCGACGTTGTTCGGAACTGATTGACCGCCAGGACCCTTTGCAAAGATTACTTCTATGTCCTTGACCATACCAAATACATCATCACCAGCAGGGAGTTCAGGCTTCTTCCGGTGATCTGCCTCACCTTTGAAATGCTTGTCTTTCTTTCTTACGGGATGATTGGTCATAAGAAATCGTCGATTCGCCAGGTACACAACCTTATTGCATTTATGCAAATATGTACCGTCAGTCTTATCTAAATATGTACCTTCAGCATGTCTTATATCCCTTGTTTGTCTGTCCTGAAAGGTTACTAAGAGCAGGACAATCATTGATGGTTACGAAAAGCAACCCACGTAGATCAAATGGCTCCTGTTTGTTCTCATTCCATGAACGTACACCTGGTTTGCCCCACAGCTGTAAGAGTTCTTCAACTAATGGCCTAACGTACACATCAATGTCGTTGCCCGGTTGCTTCGGGCCTTGGATGAGCACTAGCATCATAATGAACTTACGCTTCATGCACAACCAAGGAGGCAGGTTGTAGATACATAGAGTCACGGGCCAGGTGATGTGACTGCAACTCTGCTCCCCAAAAGGATTCATGTCATCCGTACTTAGACCAAACCATAAGTGTTGGAGATATGCCCTAGAGGCAATAATAAATGTAGTTATTATTATATCTTTGTGTTTATGATAAATGTTTACATTCATGCTATAATAGTATTAACAAGGAAACATTGATACTTGTGTGATTTGTAAACTTAATTTGAAGTCCCTAGTATAGCCTCTATACTTCGCTAGCTTGTTGGTTGATAGATGATTGTGGTTTCCCTATCATGAACATTGAGATGTTATCAACAACAAGATCATATTGTTAGGAGAATGATATGGTGGACATACTCCTATAGATAAGCGTAGCATAAAGATCAAGTCATTTCAATAGTTCAATTGCTATATGCTTTCTGATACATAGTAACCTAATTCCTTCGACCATGAGATCATGCATATCACCTTTACCGGATGGATGCTTTGATGACATCAAACACCACACCGTAATTGGGTGGTTATAAAGGTGGCATTGAGTGTTCGCAAAGTATTGGTTGAGACACATGGATCAAGAATGGGATTTGTCCATCCATATGACGGATAGATATACTCTGGGCCCTCTCGGTGGAATGTCATCCAATTAGCTTGCAAGCATGTGACTGGCTCACAAGGGATCACATATCACGGGAACGAGAAAAGAGTACTTATCAGTAACGAGGTTGAACTAGGTATGCAGAGATACCGACGATCATAACCTCGGATAAGTAACATATCGTGAGACAAAGGGAAATTGGTATCTTATGTAAGTGGTTCATTCGATCGCAAAGTAATCGTAGAAATATGTGGGAGCCATATGAATTTCCAGATTCCTCTATTGGTTATTGTTCGGAGAAGTGTCTCGATCATGTCCGCATAATTCACGAACCGTAGGGAGACACACTTAAGGATTCGACGTTGTTTGAGTAGTTATGGTATTATGAGAAAGAGACCGAATGTTGTTCGGAGTCTCGGATGGGATCCGGGATATCACGAGGTGATCCGGAATGGTCCGGAGAATAAGATTCATATAAGGAAAGTCCCGTTTCGGAGTTCGGGAATGATTCCGGTGATTTCATCGGGAATGTTCTAGAAGGTTCCGGATTGTCCGGCACTCCGGGGGGGGAGGGGTACATGAATGTGTCATTACATATTGGAATGATTGCATCATGTACTAAGTGTTCTTGCTGTCCCAAATAAAGGATTAAATTGAATCCTAAAACAGAAAAGTCAAATGTCCAGTTTGAAAGTCAAACGGCTAAAACAAGAAACTGTGGGAAACAAGCAAGAGGAGTTGGAACCGACTTGAGGGAGGAGTCTCCTCCCCAAGCCGGCGCGCCACCCAAGGCCGACTTGGGGAGGGACTCCCCTCCCCTTGGCCGCACCCTCCACCCATAAAAGGAGGGGCAGGGCCTCCTCCTCTAGACACACAAGTTTCTACCTCTAATCTCCGGTTTAGAGCCGTTCTGGTTTAGAGCTTCTAATTGCTTTAGCCTGCGGTTTAGAGCCTTCTAATTGGTGTGTCTAATCTCTAGACCACTAATTGCCCTCTCTCATACTCCACCATACTCGCTCCGGCTTAAGGCGAAGCCCTGCGGGATCTCCCCTCTACTTCCGGTACCACGCCGTTGTGCTGCCGGAATCACGAGGAGAGTGCTACAACCTCCGCTGCCTGCTGGAACAAGGGAGAGGAAGGTCTTCGTCGAGTACCGAACGTGTGACCGACTGCGGGAGAGCTGCCGGAACGCAGCGCCGGAAGGATCGTCTACACGATCTTGAGATCGGGAAGAGTACGACTACATCACCCACGAGAATCCGCTCTCGTTAAACGCTTTGGAATCTTCGAGGGTAAGTTATTCCATCGACTCGTTGCTACAATCTAGTAGATGGATCTTGGCTTGTTTGTTTGTATGCGATAGAAAATTTTTGTTTTCCATGCTACGAATCCCTACAGTGGTATCAGAGCCGTGTCTATATGTAGATCTGTTGCACGAGTAGAACACAATGGTCATTGTGGGCGTTGATGCTTTTATTGTCGATTGCTTCTTGTGTACTTTGCATCTTGCGGTATGTTGGGATGAAGCGGCCCGGGCTAACCTTACATGACATCGTTCATGAGACTTGCTCCACGCTTGACATGCAACTTGTATTGCATAAGTGGCTTTGCGGGTGCCTGTTTCTCCTAGCATAGTTAAGATCCAATTTACAACGGGTGATTAACAATACTAGTATCAATGTTGTGGTTCTTGTTCGTAAGTTAGAACGACACTTATTGAAAGCCCCAAACCACGTAAAATATGCAAAGAAAGTAGAGGCGTCTAACTTTGTTTTGCAGGGGTGTGCAGTGATGTGATATGGCCATGATTGTGATTATATTTGATGTATGCAATGTTCCTTATTGTAAGTCGGCAACCGGCAGGAGCCATATGGTTGTCTTTAATTTATGTTAAGACCCGCGTGTCTATTCAAAGTAGTTGTAATAGTTGAAGCCGGTGGACGACAACCATGGAGTAGCGTCATTGACCTTTATGCAATGCCGGTGATGATGGAGATCATGTTCGTGCTTGAAGATGGAGATCGGAAGCACAAAGAAGAAAGGCCATATCATATCACATATATATTGAATTGCATGTGATGTTAATCCTTTATGCATCTTGTATTGCTTAGTAGACGACGGTAGCATTATAAGATGATCCCTCATGCACATGAATTTCAAGTCATAAAGTGTTCACCCTTAGTTAGAACCGTTGCTAAAGCTTGTTGTTTCGAAGCACCACGTGATGATCGGGTGTGTTAGATTCCGCAAGTGTATACAACGTGAGCAAGCCAGATTTGCTCATGCGGAAACTAAGGTTTGATCTTGAAGAGCCTAGCATGTACAGACATGGTCTCGGAACACGTATCACCGAAAGGTAAAGCATGAATCATATAGTAGATATGATGAACATGACGATTGTTCGCCATTGAAACTATATCAACTCTCGTGATGATCGGTGTTGATGTAGTGGATTTGGTTCGTGTGATCACTAAAACAATGTGAGGGATATTGTTTTGAGTGGGAGTTCACCTAGTTTAATTACATTAATTAATTTGAACTCAATTTGTCATAAACTTAGTCTAAACTATTGCAAATATGTTGTAGATCAATGGCAGCCCCTACCATCAATTTTAATGCGTTCCTAGAGAAAGAAAAGTTGAAAAACAATGGAAGCAACTTCGCGGATTGGTTCCGCAATTTGAGGATTGTCCTCACAGCTGGTAATTTGACCTATGTGCTGGATGCACCGCTGGGTGACCCACCTACAGCTGATGCTCCTGATGAAGTAAAGAATGTTTACCTCGCTCGGAAGAATCAGTACTCCATAGTTCAGTGTGCTATCTTGTATGGTTTGGAATCGGAGCTTCAGAAAAGGTTTGAGGATTCAGACCCATATGATATTGTCGAGGATCTCAAATTGATTTTTGAGACTCATGCGGCAATTGAAAGCTATGAGGCTTCTGAAAAGTTCTTTAACTGCAAGATGGAAGAGGGCAGCTCCGTCAGTGAGCATGTGCTTAAGATGTCTGGGCACGCAAACAAACTTCAAAGCCTGGGTATAGTGATTCCTAATGCTTTGGGGATTTACCGTGTCCTCCAATCACTACCACCAAGTTACAAGAACTTTGTGATGAACTACAACATGCAGAACATGAACAAGACGTTGCCAGAACTCTTTGCCATGTTGAAATCTGCAGAAGTGGAGATCAAGAAAGAGCACCAAGTGTTGTTGGTCAATAAGACCACCAAATTCAAGAAAGGCAAGTCTAAGCCAAAGGGACACTTCAAGAAGGGTGGTAAGAAAGTTACTACGCCGGCGAAGAAGACCAAGGCTGGACCCAAGCCTGATACTGAGTGCTTTTACTGCAAGGGAGAAGGTCACTGGAAGCGGAATTGCCCAAAGTACTTGGCGGATTTGAAGAACGACAACATCAAGAAGAAAGGTATATCTGATATACATGTTATTGATGTGTATCTCACTAGTACTCGTAGTAGTGCCTGGGTATTTGATACTGGTTCGGTTGCTCATATTTGTAACTCGAAACAGGTGCTGCAGAATAAACAGAAGCTAGCGAAGAACGAGGTGACGATGCGCGTGGGAAATGGATCAAAGGTTGATGTGATCGCGGTCGGCACGCTACCCCTTCATCTACCATCGGGATTAGTTTTATACTTAAATAACTGTTATTTGGTGCCTGCGTTGAGCATGAACATTATATCGGGATCTTGTTTATTGCGAGACGGTTACTTGTTTAAGTCCGAGAATAATGGTTGTTCGATTTATATGAGTAATATGTTTTATGCACATGCACCTTTGATAGATGGTCTATTCTTATTGAATCTCGATAGTGGAAATACACATATCAACAACATTGAGGCTAAACGTTTGAAATCAAGCGATAATTCGACCTATATGTGGCACTGTCGTCTTGGTCACATTGGAGTGAAACGTATGAAGAAACTCCATTCCGATGGACTTCTTGAATCACTTGATTTTGAATCACTTGAAATATGCGAAGCATGTCTGATGGGTAAAATGACTAAGACTCCATTTTCTGGTATGATGGAGCGAGCTACGGACTTATTGGAAATCATACATACCGATGTGTGTGGTCCAATGAGTGTAGCATCGCGCGGTGGTTATCGTTATGTTCTTACCTTCACGGATGACTTGAGTAGATATGGGTATATCTATTTCATGAAACATAAGTCCGAAACTTTCGAGAAGTTTAAGGAGTTTCAAAGTGAGGTAGAGAATCAACGTAACAAGAAGATTAAATTTCTACGTTCTGATCGTGGAGGTGAATATCTAAGTTACGAGTTTGGCGAGCATTTGAAGAAATGCGGAATACTTTCACAATTGACACCGCCGGGAACACCACAGCGTAATGGTGTGTCCGAACGTCGTAATCGAACTCTCTTAGATATGGTTCGTTCTATGATGTCACTTACAGATTTACCGCTATCATTTTGGGGTTATGCATTAGAAACAGCCGCATTCACTTTAAATAGGGCACCATCTAAATCCGTTGAAACGACACCGTATGAATTATGGTTTGGGAAGAAACCTAAATTGTCGTTCCTTAAAGTTTGGGGATGCGAAGCCTATGTAAAGAAGTTACAGCCGGACAAGCTTGAACCCAAAGCGGAAAAATGCGTCTTCATAGGATACCCGAAGGAAACTATTGGGTATACCTTCTATCATAGATCTGAAGGCAAAATCTTCGTTGCCAAGAATGGATCCTTTCTAGAGAAGGAATTTCTCTCGAAAGAAGTGACTGGAAGGAAAGTAGAACTCGACGAGGTTGTCGAACCTTCTCTCGAAATTGCGAGTAGCGCAGCACCGGAAGAAGTTCCTGTGGTGCCTGCACCAATAAGAGAGGAAGCTAATGATGGTGATCATGAAACTTCGGTTGAAGTTGCTACAGAGCCTCGGAGATCAACGAGAACTCGTACCACTCCAGATTGGTATGATTCCGTTATGAATGTCATGTTGGTGGACAACACCGATGACCCTGAGACATATGAGGAAGCGATGATGAGCCCAGATTCCAATAAATGGCATGAAGCCATGAAATCCGAGATTGGATCCATGTACGAAAACCAAGTGTGGACTTTGGTGGACTTACCGGATGGCCGGAAGGCTGTCGAGAACAAATGGATTTTCAAGAAGAAAACAGATGCTGATGGTAATGTTACTGTCTATAAAGCTCGACTTGTCGCAAAAGGGTTTCGAAAAATTCAAGGAGTTGACTACGATGAGACTTTCTCACCAGTAGCGAAGCTAAAGTCTGTGAGGATTATGTTAGCAATCGTTGCATATTATGATTATGAGATATGGCAGATGGATGTCAAAACAGCATTCCTCAATGGAGACATTGATGAAGAGTTGTATATGATGCAACCCAAAGGTTTTGTCGATCCTAAATATGCTAACAAGGTATGCAAACTTCAACGGTCCATCTATGGATTGAAGCAAGCATCCCGAAGTTGGAATCAACGTTTTGATAAGGTAATCAAAAGTTTTGGTTTTATACAAACTTATGGAGAAGCTTGTATTTACAAGAAAGTGAGTGGGAGCTCTGTAGCATTCTTAATACTATATGTGGATGACATATTGTTGATTGGGAATGATGTAGACCTTCTTAATAGTGTCAAGGAATATTTGAATAATAGTTTTTCAATGAAGGATCTTGGCGAAGCAGCTTACATATTAGGCATAAAGATTTATAGAGATAGATCAAAACGCCAAATATCATTGTCACAGAGTACATATTTGGACAAAGTTCTAAAGAGGTTTGGAATGGAAGAAAGCAAGAAAGGGTTCTTGCCCATGTTGCCCAATACGACCTTGAGTAAAACTCAAAGTCCGACATCGGCAGAAGATAGAGAAAGGATGAGTAAGACTCCCTATGCCTCAGCCATAGGATCTCTAATGTATGCCATGCTATGTACTAGACCCGACATTGCATATGCTGTTAGTTTAACTAGCAGATATCAAAGTGATCCAGGAGTGGATCATTGGACAGCGGTCAAAAATATCCTTAAGTACTTGAGAAGAACTAAGGATATGGTTCTTTCTTATGGAGGTGATGAACAGCTCGTTGTTAATGGTTACACCGATGCTAGTTGGAACACCGATCCGGATGATTCTAAATCACAATCCGGATACGTATTTATTTTGAATGGTGCAGCAGTTAGCTGGAGGAGTGCAAAGCAAAGCGTTATGGCGAGATCTTCAACTGAATCGGAGTACATGGCTGCTTCGGAGGCTTCGCAAGAAGCGATATGGATGAAAGAGTTCATTACAGAGCTGGGTGTGGTTCCTAGTGCGCTGGACCCAATGTCTATCTACTGTGATAACATGGGCGCCATAGCCAATGCGCAGGAACCGAGGTCACACAAGAAGCTGAAGCACATCAAGCTATGTTTTCACGCTATTCGAGAACATATCCAGGATGGGGATATAAAGATTTGCAAAGTACACACAGATCTGAATGTGGCGGATCTGTTGACTAAACCTCTTCCGAGGGCAAAACATGACCAACACCAAACTGCCATGGGTGTTCGGTATATTACCATGTAATCTAGATTAGATGACTCTAGTGCAAGTGGGAGACTGTTGGAGATATGCCCTAGAGGCAATAATAAATGTAGTTATTATTATATCTTTGTGTTTATGATAAATGTTTACATTCATGCTATAATAGTATTAACAAGGAAACATTGATACTTGTGTGATTTGTAAACTTAATTTGAAGTCCCTAGTATAGCCTCTATACTTCGCTAGCTTGTTGGTTGATAGATGATTGTGGTTTCCCTATCATGAACATTGAGATGTTATCAACAACAAGATCATATCGTTAGGAGAATGATATGGTGGACATACTCCTATAGATAAGCGTAGCATAAAGATCAAGTCATTTCAATAGTTCAATTGCTATATGCTTTCTGATACATAGTAACCTAATTCCTTCGACCATGAGATCATGCATATCACCTTTACCGGATGGATGCTTTGATGACATCAAACACCACACCGTAATTGGGTGGTTATAAAGGTGGCATTGAGTGTTCGGAAAGTATTGGTTGAGACACATGGATCAAGAATGGGATTTGTCCATCCATATGACGGATAGATATACTCTGGGCCCTCTCGGTGGAATGTCATCCAATTAGCTTGCAAGCATGTGACTGGCTCACAAGGGATCACATATCACGGGAACGAGAAAAGAGTACTTATCAGTAACGAGGTTGAACTAGGTATGCAGAGATACCGACGATCATAACCTCAGATAAGTAACATATCGTGAGACAAAGGGAAATTGGTATCGTATGTAAGTGGTTCATTCGATCGCAAAGTAATCGTAGAAATATGTGGGAGCCATATGAATTTCCAGATTCCTCTATTGGTTATTGTTCGGAGAAGTGTCTCGATCATGTCCGCATAATTCACGAACCGTAGGGAGACACACTTAAGGATTCGACGTTGTTTGAGTAGTTATGGTATTATGAGAAAGAGACCGAATGTTGTTCGGAGTCTCGGATGGGATCCGGGATATCACGAGGTGATCCGGAATGGTCCGGAGAATAAGATTCATATAAGGAAAGTCCCGTTTCGGAGTTCGGGAATGATTCCGGTGATTTCATCGGGAATGTTCTAGAAGGTTCCGGATTGTCTGGCACTCCGGGGGGGAGGGGTACATGAATGTGTCATTACATATTGGAATGATTTCATCATGTACTAAGTGTTCTTGCTGTCCCAAATAAAGGATTAAATTGAATCCTAAAACAGAAAAGTCAAATGTCCAGTTTGAAAGTCAAACGGCTAAAACAAGAAACTGTGGGAAACAAGCAAGAGGAGTTGGAACCGACTTGAGGGAGGAGTCTCCTCCCCAAGCCGGTGCACCACCCAAGGCCGACTTGGGGAGGGACTCCCCTCCCCTTGGCCGCACCCTCCACCCATAAAAGGAGGGGCAGGGCCTCCTCCTCTAGACACACAAGTTTCTACCTCTAATCTCCGGTTTAGAGCCGTTCTGGTTTAGAGCTTCTAATTGCTTTAGCCTGCGGTTTAGAGCCTTCTAATTGGTGTGTCTAATCTCTAGACCACTAATTGCCCTCTCTCATACTCCACCATACTCGCTCCGGCTTAAGGCGAAGCCCTGCGGGATCTCCCCTCTACTTCCGGTACCACGCCGTTGTGCTGCCGGAATCACGAGGAGAGTGCTACAACCTCCGCTGCCTGCTGGAACAAGGGAGAGGAAGGTCTTCGTCGAGTACCGAACGTGTGACCGACTGCGGGAGAGCTGCCGGAACGCAGCGCCGGAAGGATCGTCTACACGATCTTGAGATCGGGAAGAGTACGACTACATCACCCACGAGAATCCGCTCTCGTTAAACGCTTTGGAATCTTCGAGGGTAAGTTATTCCATCGACTCGTTGCTACAATCTAGTAGATGGATCTTGGCTTGTTTGTTTGTATGCGATAGAAAATTTTTGTTTTCCATGCTACGAATCCCTACAGTGGTATCAGAGCCGTGTCTATATGTAGATCTGTTGCACGAGTAGAACACAATGGTCATTGTGGGCGTTGATGCTTTTATTGTCGATTGCTTCTTGTGTACTTTGCATCTTGCGGTATGTTGGGATGAAGCGGCCCGGGCTAACCTTACATGACATCGTTCATGAGACTTGCTCCACGCTTGACATGCAACTTGTATTGCATAAGTGGCTTTGCGGGTGCCTGTTTCTCCTAGCATAGTTAAGATCCAATTTACAACGGGTGATTAACAATACTAGTATCAATGTTGTGGTTCTTGTTCGTAAGTTAGAACGACACTTATTGAAAGCCCCAAACCACGTAAAATATGCAAAGAAAGTAGAGGCGTCTAACTTTGTTTTGCAGGGGTGTGCAGTGATGTGATATGGCCATGATTGTGATTATATTTGATGTATGCAATGTTCCTTATTGTAAGTCGGCAACCGGCAGGAGCCATATGGTTGTCTTTAATTTATGTTAAGACCCGCGTGTCTATTCAAAGTAGTTGTAATAGTTGAAGCCGGTGGACGACAACCATGGAGTAGCGTCATTGACCTTTATGCAATGCCGGTGATGATGGAGATCATGTTCGTGCTTGAAGATGGAGATCGGAAGCACAAAGAAGAAAGGCCATATCATATCACATATATATTGAATTGCATGTGATGTTAATCCTTTATGCATCTTGTATTGCTTAGTAGACGACGGTAGCATTATAAGATGATCCCTCATGCACATGAATTTCAAGTCATAAAGTGTTCACCCTTAGTTAGAACCGTTGCTAAAGCTTGTTGTTTCGAAGCACCACGTGATGATCGGGTGTGTTAGATTCCGCAAGTGTATACAACGTGAGCAAGCCAGATTTGCTCATGCGGAAACTAAGGTTTGATCTTGAAGAGCCTAGCATGTACAGACATGGTCTCGGAACACGGATCACCGAAAGGTAAAGCATGAATCATATAGTAGATATGATGAACATGACGATTGTTCGCCATTGAAACTATATCAACTCTCGTGATGATCGGTGTTGATGTAGTGGATTTGGTTCGTGTGATCACTAAAACAATGTGAGGGATATTGTTTTGAGTGGGAGTTCACCTAGTTTAATTACATTAATTAATTTGAACTCAATTTGTCATAAACTTAGTCTAAACTATTGCAAATATGTTGTAGATCAATGGCAGCCCCTACCATCAATTTTAATGCGTTCCTAGAGAAAGAAAAGTTGAAAAACAATGGAAGCAACTTCGCGGATTGGTTCCGCAATTTGAGGATTGTCCTCACAGCTGGTAATTTGACCTATGTGCTGGATGCACCGCTGGGTGACCCACCTACAGCTGATGCTCCTGATGAAGTAAAGAATGTTTACCTCGCTCGGAAGAATCAGTACTCCATAGTTCAGTGTGCTATCTTGTATGGTTTGGAATCGGAGCTTCAGAAAAGGTTTGAGGATTCAGACCCATATGATATTGTCGAGGATCTCAAATTGATTTTTGAGACTCATGCGGCAATTGAAAGCTATGAGGCTTCTGAAAAGTTCTTTAACTGCAAGATGGAAGAGGGCAGCTCCGTCAGTGAGCATGTGCTTAAGATGTCTGGGCACGCAAACAAACTTCAAAGCTTGGGTATAGTGATTCCTAATGCTTTGGGGATTTACCGTGTCCTCCAATCACTACCACCAAGTTACAAGAACTTTGTGATGAACTACAACATGCAGAACATGAACAAGACGTTGCCAGAACTCTTTGCCATGTTGAAATCTGCAGAAGTGGAGATCAAGAAAGAGCACCAAGTGTTGTTGGTCAATAAGACCACCAAATTCAAGAAAGGCAAGTCTAAGCCAAAGGGACACTTCAAGAAGGGTGGTAAGAAAGTTACTACGCCGGCGAAGAAGACCAAGGCTGGACCCAAGCCTGATACTGAGTGCTTTTACTGCAAGGGAGAAGGTCACTGGAAGCGGAATTGCCCAAAGTACTTGGCGGATTTGAAGAACGGCAACATCAAGAAGAAAGGTATATCTGATATACATGTTATTGATGTGTATCTCTGTTATCGCCATATTTTGGCCAAAGGAGGAGATGGGCCGTGATCAAGATGGGCTTAGAAGATATGTATATGCAACGTGTTGTTGAATCGGCCTCGTGCGTTGATTTGGGCTAAATTGCCCGTGTATCTTATATTATAATAGATTCCGTTTAGATTTAGGTAAGAGATAGAGTTGTAGAGTTATTCCAAAGATAGAAAGTCTCCGGACTATAAATATGTACCTAAGGTTATTGAGAAAAAGAGGACAATCACGTTCACAACCAACACAATCTCGGCGCATCGCCACCCCTTGTTTCTAGGGTTTTTTCTCGGGTAAGTGCCATGCTGCCTAGTTGCGATCTAGGCAGTATCTACTTATGCGATTGTTTGGTGTTACTCGTACTGAAGCCTTGTTGATGGCGAGTAACTCTATTATCATAGATTTGTTTAGGCTAGCATCAGTACTTTTTGTTATGATCGTTTAGTTATGTTGCCTCTAGTTATCCCGCCGCCTTTGCACCTTTTCCCGGGTGTAAGGGTGGCACTTTGCTTAATCTTTATTTAAGTCGATTTGATCTGTTATAGTTGTGCCTTGTTCTCCAAGGTTTAGTTTGATATATACATGATAAGGCCTTGCAAACGGGTTGAACGATCCAGTAATATGTAAGATATGGTTTGCCAATCCAAGAGGAGTTGTTCCGGGAATTGACTTTATGTTGGTTTTTAGGCCTTCTCTAGGGTTAGTTTTCCATCATCTTTTATATCTACCAGGCTTAATTACGCGTAGGATGTTCCAGTCATGTAGTGAAAACGTTAAACTGTCGTAGATCGATTTGACTTGTATCGATAAAGCAAAGCCCCATGTTATCATAGATCTAATGCAGAACCATGGGATAATCGGCTCTAGGAGCCGATTCACAGGGAAACCTGGGAGCCGGTCACGGCTCGAATTTTACGTATACTTGTTTACCATGCAGGAAACCAATCGAAGCAATCCTTCACCTTCCTGACCAGGTATAGGTCAGGTGGCACGCCCTCGAACCAAGCCAGGACGTGTGCCGGAGTTTTGCGGGCCGTTGCCCGAGGGACCAGGGCCCACCAGCAGTCCTGGGAGCCTCCCGACTCTCCGTGTTGCCCGTCGCTGCTCGCCGGTGGGTTTTGGCAGGCAACACATTCTGGCACGCCCGGTGGGACATTCAACAACGTCTACATCAACATCCGACGCTGCGATGGACAACAGACCAGTCACGTACGACGAGCTGCCTGAGGAGCACAAGGCGAAGTATGATGACTTCAAAGCTCTCTTCGAAGCCGATCTCATCGGCTCTTTTGAGAGAACTCGTAAGCATGGCATCAGGTGGAAAGGGTTCTCACCCGAGGGTGCTCTTGATGAGGTGGATCTGTCTGTTCCTTCAGAGGAGCGCACCAGAGCTCTGCGACAGGAAGTCAACTACATGGTGGATCATTCTCTTCACCGCCATTCTGAGAGCTTGGTGAACGCTTTCGAGCGGATTGCAGTTCGCGTAGTTCAGGAGATCATGAAACATCAGTACTCTCCGTCAGGGCCTACTCTGGGGACTCACCAGGGAGAAAGACCGCTCCAGGCCAGGCCACCGCTGCCATTCACACTTGCAGCTCCGGAGCCACCAGGGGCACCGGCGTACGTCGTCTACAAGATCGGAGGCGACCCTGGCGATTGCCAATTCCTGTGTGAACCACCTAAAGAACTCCCACATGGGTACGTGTGCACCTACGTGCCAGACTGCAACAGCTTGACGCGCACGAACCAGGTTGCAACCACAGGGATTGCTGGGGCAGGAGTTTCTGGAGCAGGGGCTGCGGGAGCAGGTGTTTCTGGAGCAGGAATCTCTGGGATGGACGCCGACAAGCAGGCGTGGCTAGCCAAGTATGCCACTGGAACGAGTCATGAGAATCTAGCCCCTGCAGCCCAAACAACGGAACAAATCCGTACCATCTTGAGAGACCAGTTCGGCTTCGTGCCGAAGAGAAGGACAATCGGCTATTCAAAGCCGTACCCCAACGAGTTTGACCTGATCCCGCTGCCACCCAAGTATCGGCTCCCTGAGTTCTCAAGGTTTAGCGGGTCAGAAGGGTCGAGCTCAATCGAGCACGTGAGCCGATACCTGGCACAGTTAGGCATGATTTCCGCATCAGATCAGTTGCGCGTAAGGTTCTTTGCACAATCTCTTACAGGACCAGCTTTTGGGTGGTACACCTCGCTGCCACCCGATTCGATCCAGACCTGGAAGCAACTGGAAGAGCGGTTCCACATTCAGTATCATTCAGAGGCTACCGAGGCTGGCATAGCAGACCTAGCACAGGTGCGGCAAAAGCGGGGAGAAACTGTAGCCGAGTACATCCAGCGCTTCAGGACTGTCAAGAACCGATGTTACTCAGCTAGGTTAACTGAAAAAGAGGCAGTCGAGCTGGCGGCGTTGGGTCTCTCAGCGCCTATCAAGGATCTGGCTTTCCAAGTAGAGTACAACTCGTTGGCGCACATGGCCCAGAAACTGACGATGTATGAGCAGCGCCACCCTGAGTTGTACCAGGACAAGTTCAAACGTCCGATAGGCCTGGTCGATACAGAAGAAGAAGATCCTACGCAAGACCAGGAGGTGGCCGTGGCTGAATGGTCTCGGGGGGCAGATCCTGTATCTTGCAAATGGGTGAAACAGCAAGGGCCTGCAAAAGGGTTCGACTTCGATGTGAGCAAAGCTGAGCAAATATTCGATTTACTGCTAAAAGAAAAGCAGCTGAAGTTACCCGAAGGCCACAAAATCCCTACGGCTCAAGAGCTGAACGGAAGACCATACTGCAAGTGGCATCACTCGTTCACCCACACCACCAATGATTGCAAAGAGCTACGTCGCCAGATCCAAACGGCGATAGAGCAGGGCCGTCTGATCCTGGGGCAATTCGCCATGAAAGTAGACACCAACCCGTTTCCCGACGTCAACATGGTAGAACACAGCCACTCCACGAGGCGCCAGTTGGATTTCTCGTTCGATGTCAACATGGCAGGACCTGGGTACCACCATGGCACACACAAGGAGGAAGGCGGTCGCTCTCGGGGCAGAGAAAGAGAGAAGGCTGGTCCATGCGACCGGCCCAGCTACGATGACAGGCGGTATTTAACTGAGGAACAGGTGAGAAGCGTGCGATATCAGAAGCCGCATTCCACGCATCTCCTTAACAAGTATGAGCGTCAGTATGACCGACGTCGCCGGCGCGATGGAGAAGATGAAGGATATGAGCACCTCGCTAGGGGACCGTCGAAAGAAAAGGAAGGCGCAGACAAGCATTGGGGTTGTCCCTTCTTCAAGTATTGCTGGGATGCGGGAATGAGCCGATTGCCTACAATCGACAACTGCCCGGAATGTGGACAGCTGAGGGAGGACACGGGGCCAGTGTCAGTGTTCAAGCGTCTAGGGCCCCTCCCACCTTAGAGCCGATGCAGGGAGTCGTCTCAAGCACAAGGTCTCAAGGAGCCAATGGATGACAAAGAGAAAGACAGATATCACCGTCCAAGGTGGTGTCCCGACGGACTCAGACACACCCAAAAGCGTAGAGTGCAGCGGCTGCGTAGCTTGGAGGAAGCCGAAGCACAGTATCTCCACGCTTTAAAGAAAGCACGGCCCGATCTGGCCGTTAAGATTAGGCAGACCTTGGAAACGGAAGATCGCCCGAAAAGGAAAGAGTGGCGCCCCAAACCAGTAAAAGCCGATGCAAAGACATCGGCTGGTACAAACATGGTATTCATACTTCCGTCAGAGTTCTGCGCGCCAAGAACCGACGAGCTACCAGTGGCACAGTTTGACTGCGGCCCACGGCCGGTTATCTTTGAAAAGCCATGTGAGAAGGGCTACAAACATCTGAAAGCCCTGTACCTACGAGGTTACATCAACGGGCAGCCTGTCAGCAAGATGTTGGTGGACACCGGAGCGGCAGTCAATATAATGCCATACTCCATGCTACGGCGTTTGGGACGCTCCACTGCAGATCTGATCAAAACCAACGTCACGTTAAGCGATTTCAACGGCCAAACTTCAGAAACGCAAGGCGTACTGAACGTGGATCTGACCGTGGGCAGAAAAACCATCCCTACGTCATTCTTCGTCGTGGACAGCAAAAGCACCTACGCTGTCTTGTTAGGGAGAGATTGGATTCATGCTAACTGCTGCATTCCATCCACGATGCACCAGTGCCTAATACAGTGGGATGGAGATGAGGTGGAGGTCATTCATGCAGACGATTCTGTCGAGATCTCCATTGCTGGCATGAACGTCTGGGAAGCAGAAGACCAAGAGCCGATCTCTGGAATCAGTCTAGACGGCTGTGAACGCATTGAGGCTACAAAAAACGGGGTGAGGCTGGTCTTATCCACTGGCCTGACAGAGTAGCAAAGTCCACGATGGTACGTGGTACGGCCGATCCCTGCGATCGGCCACCAAAAACAAAAAGCAGCAATCTTACGACAAGCAGATCATGCAGTCGTAGAAGGGAGATTCCCTGCCATTGTAAAACACAAATAAGGTGTAAACCGTCCTTGACTAATACAATCAAAAAGGGGGCCGATTCAGGCAATCGGCCCAACTTATTTTTGTCATCCTCACCTACTGTTTGCCCTGTGTTTAGCATCGATTTAACAGGTGACGGAAAGCTAGGGTATGGGTTTACATCCACTGATGAACTAGAGGAAATCGACATTGGTCCTGGGGATAAGCCACGACCAACATTTATCAGCAAGAAGTTAGATCCGAGTCTGCGGGGTCCGATGATAGCTCTGTTGAAAGAATATCCAGATTGCTTCGCCTAGGACTATACAGAGATGCCTGGATTATACAGGAGCATCATTGAGCATCGACTCCCGCTTAAAAAAGGATTTCGGCCATTCCAGCAGCGAGCACGACAGATGAAGGCCGAAATTTTGGCAGAAGTCAAGAAAGAGGTCGAGAAAATGTTGACAGCCAATTTAATCAGGCCATGCCGGTATGCTGAGTGGATTTCTAGTATCGTACCTGTAGAGAAAAAGGATGGCCGCTGGCGTGTTGCCATAGATTTTCGGGATCTCAATAGAGCTACTCCAAAGGATGAGTATCCGATGCCGGTGGCAGAAACATTAATCAACGCAGCTGCTGGCCATAAAGTCTTGAGCTTCATGGATGGCAATGCCGGTTACAACCAAATTTTTATGGCTCCGGAAGATATACACAAGACTGCGTTCAGAGTCCCAGGTTCAGTGGGGTTGTTTGAGTATGTAGTCATGACATTTGGACTAAAGAATGCCGGCGCCACGTACCAAAGAGCCATGAATTACATTTTCCATGATCTGATCGGCAAGCTGGTGGAAATTTATATCGATGACGTGGTGGTCAAGTCAGCTTCAGTACGAGGACATCTGGACGACCTGCGACGCGTCCTGGACCGAACAAGGAAATTCGGGCTACGGATGAATCCAAAGAAGTGTGCCTTCGGTGTGACGGCCGGTCAGTTCTTGGGTTTCTTGGTCCATGAACGAGGGATTGAGATCGGCCTGAAAAGTCAGGAGGCAGTGCGAAAAATGAAGCCGCCTACCACGAAGAAGGAACTGCAATCTCTCATCGGCAAGATCAACTTCGTCAGAAGATTCATCTCCAATCTGTCAGGGAGAATAGAGCCGTTCATGGGACTGGTGAAGATTAAATCTGACGAGGAGTTCAGCTGGGGGGCAGAACAACAACGAGCCTTCGACGAGATCAAAGAATATCTGACGAAGCCGCCAGTATTGGTTCCGCCCCAGCCGGATAGGCCATTCTACATTTACTTGTCAGTAGCGGACGCGTCCATCGCCTCAGTGGTGGTGCAAGTTTATGATGGGCTGGAGCGAGTTGTATTTTACATCAGCAGAAGGATGCTGGATGCAGAGACAAGGTATCCTGAGATCGACAAGTTGTGCCTCTGCCTGTTTTTCACCTGCACCAAGCTGCGCCACATTCTGCTATCAGTGGAGGTGGTCATCATATGCAAATCAGATGTCATAAAGCACATGTTGTCGGCTCCTATGTTGAAAGGCCGACTGGGCAAATGGATGTTTGCATTGTCGGAGTTCGATATCCGTTATCAACCCGCGAAAGCGGTTAAGGGACAGGCATTGGCCGACCTTATCGCTGAAAGGATCAACACTAATATAGCAGCACTGTCTATACGAGCGTGGGCTATGTTTTTCGATGGATCGGTTTGTGACGATGGGTGCGGCATCGGCATGCTACTCGTGTCGCCCCGGGGGGCAACATTTTCCTTCTCTATCAGGTTATCTGCCCCTCGCACCAACAACGTCGCTGAGTATGAGTCGATACGCAAGGGAATGGAGTTGCTCATCGAAGCCGGAGCAGAAGCAGTGGAAATTTTTGGAGACTCCAAGCTGGTGATTTCTCAACTCACGGAGGAATACAAGTGTGAGAGCGAGTCGCTCTTCCCATTATGGATGTAATGCCGTGAGCTGATGGCACAGTTCCGGTACATAAACTTCACTTGGATCCCGCGATCGCAGAATACCGAGGCAAATGATCTTGCACAAATGGCTTCAGGCTACAAGGACATGGCAGAGGGAGCCGATGTTCAGGTACAATTCCTGGACGCAGACGACTGGAGAGACGATATCTTCAATTACTTGAAGGATTCGGCTCGGGGGGCACCTAAACGGATAAGATACAAGGCCATGAAGTATGTGCTCATTGGGGACGACATGTTTTACAGGACTCTAGAGGGGTTATTGCTCAAATGTCTGGGGACAGCCGAGGCCAATCGGCTCCTACACGAGGTACACGAAGGCGCCTGTGGAACTCACCAATCGGCTCACAAGATGAAGTGGTTGATTAGGCGATCAGGGTTTTATTGGCCTACCATGCTTGAAGACTGTTTTAAGTACTACAAAGGGTGTCAAGCATGTCAGAGATTTGGAAAAATTCAGATGGTACCCGCGTCAGCAATGAACCCCATCATCAAGCCTTGGCCATTCCGAGGTTGGGGCATGGATATGCTCGGCAAGATCAATCCTCCGTCAAGCAAAGGCCACATGTGGATTTTGGCCATTACGGATTATTTCACCAAGTGGGTGGAAGCCGTCCCTATGAAGTCAGTAAGTTCAAAGGATGTTGTCAACTTTGTGAAAGAACATGTCATTCATAGGTTTGGGATTCCCCAAACTATCACGACCGATGGAGGTTCGGTCTTCACTTCTCACGAGTTCAGAAAGTTCTGTGAGGATACAGGGATTAAGCTGATTCGATCATCTCCATACTATGCTCAAGCAAATGGGCAAGCTGAAGCGTCCAACCAGAGCCTTATCAAGCTAATCAAGAGGAAAATCGATGAGCACCCTAGGCGTTGGCACGAGGTTTTGTCAGAGGCTTTATGGGCTTACCGCATGTCATGTCATGGAGCGATAAAAACCTCGCCGTACCATCTAGTCTATGGACAAGAAGCCGTATTGCCTTGGGAGATTACGGCTGGATCGAGACGTGTCACTTTTCAGAATGATCTAACGACTGAAGAATATGCGGCCCTGATGAGTGACAGTGTTGAAGATTTGACTGAGCTTAGGCTATGGTCGCTTGAGAAAATCAAAGAGAACAAGGCCAAAGTAGCTCGTGCATATAACAAGAAAGTGAGACCAAAGGAGTTCCACGTCGGCGATCTGGTATGGGAAGCTGTGTTGCCATTAGGGACTAAGGATGCAGCATATGGTAAATGGTCTCCAAATTGGCACGGGCCATACAGGGTCGATCAGGTTTTAAGAGGGAACGCGTACATGCTGGAGGAGCTGGATGGCGTGAAATTCCCAGTGGCTGTCAACGGTCAGCATCTCAAGAAATATTTCCCAAGTATGTGGGATGATGGACAGTGAGATATGGGGGCCGATACACGAAATCGGCCAATAAAAAAAATATATATTCCCCAAAGCAGGTGGGATGATGGACAGTGATAGATGGGGGCCGATACATGAAATCGGCCAATAGAAATATACAGCCGATGCACAGTCATTGACTCTAGAGGTTCAAAACTGTTACAAGCAGATGCCAGTTTACATAAACGAACTACTGAAGAAATGCCTCGAAGGCGTGGAGGGCGTCAGCACGGACACGGTCCACCTCGGCGATCTCGGCTTCGTCATCCTCGTCCTTGCCCGTCACTAGCTGCTTGTTCAGGGCACGTATCTCTGCCAGATCAGTCTTCAGTTGAGCCCTGAGGCCTTCTGCTTCGTCTTGGGAGCGGGCGATGGATGCTTCCTTGTCACGAATGAGCTGTTTTGTCGCCCGGACCTTTTCTTCAAGATCTTCCAGTTCCCTTTTCAAAGATGCGAGCTCGGCGGTACTGACAGAGGTGTCAGTTTTGGCATCAAGAGACGCCTTTTTCTCGTTGAGCTGCTGACATCTGTCGGCAATATTGGCCTTCAGCGGAAGTTGGGCACGACGCAGGTTGATCCTTTCACGAGCTAGCTTCACCCTTGACCCGTAGAAGGACAGAGTTACGACGAGCCAAAGCTTCACCTGCAATGCTACTGGGAGTTGGTCCTTGATTTCGGCGAGAACGCCCTTCACCTCTTCAGAACCCTCGATCAACTCCTCGATCGAGGAAGACAGTAAGGCTCTAAGACGTTGGAATTGAGGTAGAACCGCCCTGGCTTGTGGTTCATCGGTGGCGACAGAGGAAGTTGGTTCGATGGATTCAGGGTCAAATGTCAGCAAGCCTGAAATGTCACAACCCTGGCAGCCCAAAAAGGCGTCAGTGTGCGTCCAACAAGGAAGAATAAGCCGAAAGAAGTTAACATACCTCTCCTAAGACCGAGGGGATAGCAGACGACGAGGCGATTGGCTTGTGTGTGGTTGCTGGGGCGTTGCCAAAGTAGTAGCCGTTTCATCTGCATTTTCAGGGATTGCCAGGTCTGGTTTAGCTAAAGGCGTCGGCGCGGCCCCGGCCTTCCCACTAGAAGCATCAGTTGCCTACAGGAAAGGTGATTAGCCGATGTAAATGATGATGAATCGGCAGACAAAAGGAAGTAAGTGGTAAGAGCATGAAGGATGATGATTTTCGAAACCTCCTGGCTCGATGAAGAAGCTTGCGATCCTTTACGAGCTCTCTTGGGACCCACAGCTGGCCCCGCCTCGACTGGTGCTCGGGGGGCAGCGGGTTCAGGAACCGACCTTTTCCTGGAAGCCGATGGTGGCACATCTGGCTGGCTCGGTGTGATGGTCCTCTCAGAGTCCGTTGGGCTCGATTCTCCCTGATTGGTTTGTGTGTCCTCGTGGGAAATGTCTTTGACGAAAGCCTGCAAAAGAAGGAAAGCTGTTAGACACGAGCACGTCTGCAAGAATGAGAAGAATCGACCAAGACATGGATCAGCCTACATGCGAGCTTTCTGGAGAAGGGCTCCGGCGCCTCAAGGTCTTCCTGGCAGCTACATTCCTCGTCATCGTTCTTGTCTTAGTTGGAACTCGAGGGGCAGCTGATGTTGAAGTTCCTTGCTTCTTAGAAGCCGATTGTGGTGTTATCGGCTGTTTCTGCATCATGACCTTTTTCAAAGGCGGCGAGTTTTTGCAGAAAAGAACCACAGGAGCTGGCGGAAAGAACTCAAAGGGGGAGCCATCACTATGTGTAGGTTCAGGACCATCTTGTTGCTGCAAAGAGAAAAAATTGGGTTAGTAAAGGAGTCATTGGTGAGCTGCATCAAGAAGATTTACAAGTAGTGGTACCTGTTCCACGGGGATGTCATAGTCAGCATCAAGCTGTTTCAGCAACGGTCCCAGAGCTTTCCTGAAGGCGTGAGTCTTCCACATCGACCACCAGTCCTCGAAGACATCAGTTGATGAGGCGAAGGTGAGGTCATTTGGAATAGGGATGGTCAGAGCATCAAAGAAGGAGTAACACCTCTGACTGGTGAGAGGATCAGGCAGGTCGGCTCTGCTCTCCGTAAGATGATGGAGAAAGAGATGGGGAGGTACTTGTCCAAGACCAAATTGCCGAGCCACTATGACCGACTGGTAGAATTCATACCCAGGCTTGATGATTCTGTTGGATGTACTCATGCCAACTGGAAGGAAACAGGGACGGATCACAATGGAAAAGAGTTGCCGAGTGCTGGTGTCATCGGCAAAGTTATCTAGCCTGAAGGAGAGTGGATTTTCGAAATGTTCAGATTCTTCCATGTAAGGGAAGAAGGTAGGATTGTCCAGGCCTTGAAAGAAAGTGCTGAACCACTTGGATGCTTCCTGAGGGGATAGTTTGCTGCCTGGCAGCCTATACAAAGCTTGGCCATAACTAGTGCATCGGATCTGCTTCCCTTTAACATCTGGAAAGGTACAACTCGCCAAAAGGGGGAAGTGTTGGGATGTGGTTTTGAAAGTACAGCTGAGCCCATAGCTGAATGAACCACCAAGGACCACCTGTTTTGACTGCTATGCCTGAGAACAGCTTGACAGACATCAACTGGAGATATCGATAGACCTCTCCAAGGAACAGTTTGCCGATGCCAAGTTGAGTACCTTTGGCCAGTTCGTGGGCTAGGGAGAGGTAGTTCTTGGTTGGAGCAAGGGAAGGGCCACAGAATATGAAATGCTCCAGCCAGAAGTTGAGAAAGGCTGTATGTTCTTTCTCTGAGACAGGGCCCTTTGTTTTCATATGGCGTTGGAGGTAGGCACCCCAGTTCGTGCAGTCTGTTTTAGAAGACAGCTTGTAGGGGACTTTGGTCAGTTTAAAAGCAGAGGGGCTGGGTGATGTAACATCCAGGCCAGTGATCATCACCACGTCTAACAGGGTTGGTGACATAGGGCCATGACCGAACATAAAGCAGTTCAGAGCGTCAGACCAGAAGTAGCCGATGGTTTTCAGAAGGTTCTCATGTTTCTCGAGAGGAGACAATGATAAATGCAAGGCATCGGCTATTCCTGTGGATTCCCATTGGGATTGGTAAGCTCTAGCTACTCTGCTGAACCAAGAGACCCAATGTTCAGGGGGGTTAGGCCAGGCTCGCAGGCAGTCGGCCCAAGAGTTCAGATCTAGGTCTTGGCTTACGAAGGGGATTCTATTTGCTTCGCAAGAAATCAGATGAGCAGGGCTAGATTCTGTACGAGGGCCAAGACAGAGAGAGTTTGGAAGAGAAGGATGCGGCAGCAGAATGTCTGAAACCTAGAAAATTTAATGGTGGAATAAGGCATTAATTCAGGTGTTCGCCATTAAGTCTAGCATCGTGTTCAGACTGCGAGGAGTAGGCGTACCTTCAGACCGGAGACCTCTGGGTTGGTGTTGGACGATTCCGCCATCTAGTTCGCCGGCGGAGATGGATCTATGCAGTTGGGGATTGAGGGTTCTTGTCGCTATGAGCTCGATCTGGTCAGTGGGCGATTGAAGATCTAGGTCGCCCTTTTTTTGAAGTGGGTCGCAGGTTACCGTTTGGAACTGAAAAGCAGCCGCTTAGATTTGCCTAAATATGCGACCAAGTTTTGACCTTGTCAACGTTTTTGGGAAAGTCGATGTGCATCGGCTCTTTGAGCTTTGACTTGGTTGACGGAGTGAGTGCAGTTTGGTGAAAGCCGATACAGCGTTATCGGCTTCTGGAGCATCGACCTATTTTGGCTATCGGCAAAATTGGGGCAAAAAAAGCAATCTTCGAGAAACAGATTTTCATTCATTCATTCAAAAGCTGATTGCTTACAAAAGGTTGATTGATTACAAAAGGAAGCTTACTACTACTACTACTACTACTACTACTATTGGTTCCTAATCTAGAGGCCGAGGTCGTCGCCGCCGTCTTGTTCGCTGTCCTCAGCACTGCTGCCGGCGTCGTCTTCGCTGCTGCTGATCCAGATGCCTGCGGGGGCCTCCTCGTCCTCGTCGTCGTCTTCGGTGTCCTCGCTGGACCCGGCGCGGAAGTATTTCACCGGCTGGTACTCCTCGGAGGAGGTGTCCTCCTCTTCCTCCTCCTCGTCGGAGGAGTCGACGCCGTCCCAGGACATGGCGTCGTCGGTGCTGTCCGCCTCCAGTTCCCCATCGGCAAGGAACTGCAGGTCCTCCTCGCCGTCAGTCAAGGACGCGTCGTCCTCCGACCAAGCGGCGAAATCCCAATCCATCTAGTCCCACCATTGTGGGGCGAGAGTGTTGTACGCCGCCGTCGGCGGGTGCTCTGGCGTCGGCTCTCGGTCGCTCATTGAGTTGGAGGCTTCGGAGGACAGGCCAGATGAAGCGGAGGAGGCCATGGCGGAGAAAGAGGGTTTTTTCGGCGGCGGAGGAAGAAGGGTTTTTTGTCTGCTGGAGGAAGATGGGGACTGCAAACTGCTTAGATGAATTTAAATAAGGGGAATAGTATGAAGCGGTTCAATGCTATAGCGGTTTCCCAGAATGTACTGCCGAAGTTGTCAAATCATGCACTGCGGGGAAGTGGAGAAGACAAGGCATCATGATGAGGGGGTGGCGTGACGATCCTGTTCTGCAACGCATTCTGTCAACGCGCAACCCGATACAAAAAAAAGGGGGGGGAAGGAAAAAACAGAGTGGTTTTGGAATTATTATTGCCAAAACCAGGGGGGCATGTGTTATCGCCATATTTTGGCCAAAGGAGGAGATGGGCCGTGATCAAGATGGGCTTAGAAGATACGTATATGCAACGTGTTGTTGAATCGGCCTCGTGCGTTGATTTGGGCTAAATTGCCCGTGTATCTTATATTATAATAGATTCCGTTTAGATTTAGGTAAGAGATAGAGTTGTAGAGTTATTCCAAAGATAGAAAGTCTCCGGACTATAAATATGTACCTAAGGTTATTGAGAAAAAGAGGACAATCACGTTCACAACCAACACAATCTCGGCGCATCGCCACCCCTTGTTTCTAGGGTTTTTTCTCGGGTAAGTGCCATGCTGCCTAGTTGCGATCTAGGCAGTATCTACTTATGCGATTGTTTGGTGTTACTCGTACTAAAGCCTTGTTGATGGCGAGTAACTCTATTATCATAGATTTGTTTAGGCTAGCATCAGTACTTTTTGTTATGATCGTTTAGTTATGTTGCCTCTAGTTATCTCGCCGCCTTTGCACCTTTTCCCGGGTGTAAGGGTGGCACTTTGCTTAATCTTTATTTAAGTCGATTTGATCTGTTATAGTTGTGCCTTGTTCTCCAAGGTTTAGTTTGATATATACATGATAAGGCCTTGCAAACGGGTTGAACGATCCAGTAATATGTAAGATATGGTTTGCCAATCCAAGAGGAGTTGTTCCGGGAATTGACTTTATGTTGGTTTTTAGGCCTTCTCTAGGGTTAGTTTTCCATCATCTTTTATATCTACCAGGCTTAATTACGCGTAGGATGTTCCAGTCATGTAGTGAAAACGTTAAACTGTCGTAGATCGATTTGACTTGTATCGATAAAGCAAAGCCCCATGTTATCATAGATCTAATGCAGAACCATGGGATAATCGGCTCTAGGAGCCGATTCACAGGGAAACCTGGGAGCCGGTCACGGCTCGAATTTTACGTATACTTGTTTACCATGCAGGAAACCAATCGAAGCAATCCTTCACCTTCCTGACCAGGTATAGGTCAGGTGGCACGCCCTCGAACCAAGCCAGGACGTGTGCCGGAGTTTTGCGGGCCGTTGCCCGAGGGACCAGGGCCCACCAGCAGTCCTGGGAGCCTCCCGGCTCTCCGTGTTGCCCGTCGCTGCTCGCCGGTGGGTTTTGGCAGGCAACAATCTCACTAGTACTCGTAGTAGTGCCTGGGTATTTGATACTGGTTCGGTTGCTCATATGTGTAACTCGAAACAGGTGCTGCAGAATAAACGGAAGCTAGCGAAGAACGAGGTGACGATGCGCGTGGGAAATGGATCAAAGGTTGATGTGATCGCGGTCGGCACGCTACCCCTTCATCTACCATCGGGATTAGTTTTATACTTAAATAACTGTTATTTGGTGCCTGCGTTGAACATGAACATTATATCGGGATCTTGTTTATTGCGAGACGGTTACTTGTTTAAGTCCGAGAATAATGGTTGTTCGATTTATATGAGTAATATGTTTTATGCACATGCACCTTTGATAGATGGTCTATTCTTATTGAATCTCGATAGTGGAAATACACATATCAACAACATTGAGGCTAAACGTTTGAAATCAAGCGATAATTCGACCTATATGTGGCACTGTCGTCTTGGTCACATTGGAGTGAAACGTATGAAGAAACTCCATTCCGATGGACTTCTTGAATCACTTGATTTTGAATCACTTGAAAGATGCGAAGCATGTCTGATGGGTAAAATGACTAAGACTCCATTTTCTGGTATGATGGAGCGAGCTACGGACTTATTGGAAATCATACATACCGATGTGTGTGGTCCAATGAGTGTAGCATCGCGCGGTGGTTATCGTTATGTTCTTACCTTCACGGATGACTTGAGTAGATATGGGTATATCTATTTCATGAAACATAAGTCCGAAACTTTCGAGAAGTTTAAGGAGTTTCAAAGTGAGGTAGAGAATCAACGTAACAAGAAGATTAAATTTCTACGTTCTGATTGTGGAGGTGAATATCTAAGTTACGAGTTTGGCGAGCATTTGAAGAAATGCGGAATACTTTCACAATTGACACCGCCGGGAACACCACAGCGTAATGGTGTGTCCGAACGTCGTAATCGAACTCTCTTAGATATGGTTCGTTCTATGATGTCACTTACAGATTTACCGCTATCATTTTGGGGTTATGCATTAGAAACAGCCGCATTCACTTTAAATAGGGCACCATCTAAATCCGTTGAAATGACACCGTATGAATTATGGTTTGGGAAGAAACCTAAATTGTCGTTCCTTAAAGTTTGGGGATGCGAAGCCTATGTAAAGAAGTTACAGCCGGACAAGCTTGAACCCAAAGCGGAAAAATGCGTCTTCATAGGATACCCGAAGGAAACTATTGGGTATACCTTCTATCATAGATCCGAAGGCAAAATCTTTGTTGCCAAGAATGGATCCTTTCTAGAGAAGGAATTTCTCTCGAAAGAAGTGACTGGAAGGAAAGTAGAACTCAACGAGGTTGTCGAACCTTCTCTCGAAATTGCGAGTAGCGCTGCCATCTTCACAATTTGGGTACAACAATTTCTTGTGATCTTCTAACATGCCCTCTAACTTCAACTTCTCATTTTCTGTTTCACAGTCTCGCTTTGCATCAGAAATGACCCTACCAAGTTCATCAGCCGGCTCACCTGATTCCCGTTCTTCACCTCCTTCCTCTTTATTGTCTTCCATTGCAGTATCACTGTATTCAGGAAACATATGATGATAGTTGTTATCATCATCTTCTTCTTCATCATCTTCCATCATAACCCCTCTTTCCCCGTGCTTGGTCCAGCAATTATAGTTGGGCATGAAACCTTTCATAATCAGGTGGCCGCGAATGATTTTCGAGGAAGAGTACTCCTTGTTGTTCCGACATTGAATACATGGACAACGTATAAAACCATTCTCTTTGTTTGCCGTAGCCACATCGATAAATTTATCCACGCCTTTCATATACCCGGGTACACGCCGGTCACCGTACATCCATTCCCGACCGTTCATCTGCATTATATAAGTAACTTTATCAAAAACAGGACATCATAAATAGTGAAATGACCAATTCACATCGACACATGCATTGTATCAATGACAGAAAAAAGATAAGATTGCTAACCTCGATCGAGGAAAATAAAGATGAGAGAAAGCTCAAGTGCGTCTCGGACACCTTCTATGTTTTTGTTCTATGAGAAATTGAACGAGATCATTCACTCAAATATTTCATCAAACACCTTGAATGCATGCATAGAAAAAAAACTAGCACACCCCTCACACCTTTCACCAAGAAAAAACAGAGTGAAGGCAGAGGGCTGGGGACGTTGCATTTATAGAGGACGGGATCATACGTCCCGGTTTGTAACACAAACCGGGTTACAAACCGGGACGCGTGGCACACACCTTTAGTTCCGGTTTGTGTTACAAACCGGGACGTATGCCCCCTACCAACCGGGACGCATGCCTTCGGCCTCCGTGACCGCTTGAACCGGGACGCGTGCCAGCATTAGTCCCGGTTTGTGGCGGAACCGAGACTAATGCTGTTAGGAGGCACGAACGAATGGCCTCTTTTTACTAGTGCGATGTCGCAAAACCTAACAGGTACAACATCAAATCTGGTTCGGATGTTAATAATATAGACATATAGCCGTTGCACGTATGCGTGTGTGGGTAGAAAAGCTACGTATCAGTTTGCCGTTGGACGTAAAATTACAAGTACTGTAGTTGTGTTATAGATACACTTGCTCGTATAGGAGTACTAGGCATCAGAACCTGAAGTGATTGCTCGTAGACGGTATCATGTACGTACATTGTGCTCTAAATACAGAGATACTACCACTATTTAGATGGTGCGAAGTACAGTATGATGTACAGTGAAAGATCGAGGGCCACACCGAAAAGACGAAGCGGAAGCGCCTACAAATAGAGAGGGAGCTGAAAATTCTCAAAGCCCACTGTTGTTCAAAGCAGAAGCCACGACACCACCGGTCCACGCCTACCGCTTCTCGCTCCACACGCACCCACCACCATCTCAGCTAGCGACCATGTCGGTCTCGACGGGAAAACCCGCGGCGGTTCTGGCGGACGGCGGACAGGAAAACGGCGACGTGGCGGCCGGAAGGTCGTCGTCGTGCCCTCGGAGACTCGACCGCGTCGCAGTGGAGATGATGTCGGAGGCGGCGCGCGCTAGGAGGGAGGCGGAGAAAGCGGAGCTGGAGAAGAAGATCGCGAGCATCAAGGAGGAGATCGTCGCGCTGGAGGCGGCGCTGGCCGAGATGGACGCCGCCGCCGCCGCCGGCCCCGAGCCCACCAAGTCGTAGCTTATCGTCGCTTGATCTCCATACGCTTCGCCAGCCCCGGCCGTTTTCAAGTAGCCTTCATTAGAACTGTATACTGTACCTTGTTTGGCAGTGGCTTTAATTTGCTTAGTTAATTCGATCTGGTGTGACGAATCACGTCGAGAGCAGCTCAGTTAGTTCTTGGTGTGTCTGTTGGCACAGCTGCAGCGGCCAAGTGGCACAACCTGAGGGAGATGACTTCATCCACGTGGTGTCATGAAAAAATTGTCATGCATTGTCTGCAGTTTCTCTATGCTGCTACAGACCCTGTTCCGATCTTCGATCTCAATCGTTGTAGTTGTAGTTTTAGTGCTGGATGCTTTCGTCCACGCTGTAATAACTGTGCTATTTCGAGTTGGCCAGATTCAGCGGCAGTCAGAAAGGCCGAGAGTAGTACTAGCTTCTCTGTTTTAAGAAGTTTATTTTTCGCTTTCAGTCCTTTTCCTATGGTTTCATTTGCATAAACGGAGCTGAGGAGAAAATCCCTTTTTCTTTTTCTTTTGACCCAACAAGCGGCTCTCGCCGATTTCATTTAAAGAAACCACCACAATGTCTTACAAGCAAAAAAGGAGAAAAAAAAAGAGAAAAACAGTTCCAGTTGGTAGGAGAAGGCTCTAACCAGCAAACATCTAACCAAAAGACCAGCAGACTTATTACAGGGCTTTTTCAACTTTCCAGAAAATTTTGGGGACCAGCGAACATAAGAGGGAGAAAGTACTAGCAAAAGCAAGCTATCATGTGAATCTAGAAACTACAGGAGCCCAGCCATGTGAACGAGAGAAAGCTTCGCGGATCACGTCCAGAATCATCTCCATTCCGTCCTCAAGTCTTCCTCTGCCTTGGGTTGTCTACAAGATCGACCAGGAGTTAAGCATCATAGTTGCAGGGTTCGGGATCGGTGGCGCATTCCCCGACTCCGGATCGAGGGTCGGGAACGCTAGTGGATCGATGCCATTCGTTTTTGGGTCGCGATCCTATTTGCCCGCTTCCTGTTTCCATATTAGCGACCCTGAAATATTAAGTAGGACCATTAAAAATAAAGCGTAAAAATGGTAATTCCAGGCGTCATATTTGGGCTTAATAATACTCTTGATTCTGCGGCTCTTTTCCCTTGATTCTGCGTCATATTTGACCCAAACCAAAGTCGATCGCGATCCACGATCCAACTTGGCATACCGGAGATGTGTACCCCTGACCGATCCTTGTTCGCTGGCATGTTGAACCTTGTTCTCCGATCCCGTTCCGAGATCCGGGCGATCCGGTTCACTGGCAATTATGTTAAACATATTGCAGAATCTGTATATTATGTTAGCTGGATCCTCAAGAAACTTTTTCCCCAAGCAAGCATCATTTCTGGTCCTCCAGATAGTCCAGCAAATCGATTGCCTCTCCACAGAGGACCAACTTCCTTTGCTCTGCTAGGAAGGAGTTATACCAATCTCCAGCAAGGTCATTGGCACTAGTGGGAGCTCTGGATAGGTTTAAGGCACAACCAACCACCTGTCAAACAAATTTAGCTACTCTACAATTAAATAACAGGTGATCTATAGTTTCATCTTGGTCACAAAAGTGGCATTGTTTGTTTCCTGTCCGACCTCTCTTCAGCAAATTTTCCTTGGTCAAGATGCTACTTTTTAGCATCAACCAAAGGAAAATCTTAACTTTGAGAGGAATTTTGATTTTCCATATGTGTTTAAAGGGAAAGACCCCTTGTGATCTCAGTTGAAGATACAATTTTTGCACTTTAAACTCACCGGTCTGGCCAATTCTCCACTTCACTCTGTCTTTCTCACCATTCATATGCACTCCCTCCACCATCCTTTTCATCTATGTCCACTGATCAGCAGTTTCACCCTAGAGAACTCTCCCGGATCTCGGACAACCCCAACCAGTGTCCAGGACCTTTTTCACTAGGAAAATCCCTTCTAGTATAAAAAAAGTTCACACCCTTCTTCTCACTTACCTTGGAGCAAACAAATTTGTTTGTAAAAGTGCCTTGGACAAGCAATTGACACAACTTCTGTACGATCCACATTCCTCAGTAGCAATGTACACATTGTGTTTTATAGGAAGTGGGAACCAGTGCAAAAGTAAGTCTCAGAAACTAATATAGAAGAAGATAGTGATAGAGAAAACGAGAAAAATATAGAAAGATACAAAGAAATATAATTCTTTTTATTCGTACCTGCTAACAAAGAAATCTGTTTCTCATGTTCAATTTGTTCCTGTTTGACACCTTATCCTTCCTTTTTTCTTTGATTGACGAGAAAAGCAAAGACTGTCCATTTTCTTAAGATATGAAAACTTGAGTTACACGAATAACTACGATAGGACACTCTTTTCTCTTTCCATTTCTGCAAATGCACCATGTTTCCATATCCCGGAACATAAAGAAACACTCCGATGTTTTAAAAAAAATTAAGAAAGAAACACTCGTACATGAGGCTGTCATTATATGTGAGCAGGTAACGTCTCAAAACATAACAGGTACAATAGCAAATCTGGTTCGAATGTCAATATAGACATATAGCCGTTGCACGTATATATGGGTGTGTGGGTAGAAAAGATACGTATCATTTTTTTTTTTGCGAAATTGCACCTATCTAATAGTAATCATCAACATTGGTACGAAAGGAGTCTAAAAGTTAAAAAAATATAAATAGGTCACTGGACTATCCAACTACGAATACATACACTAGCATAAGCCGAAGGTGTACCGACGTCCTCGTCACTCTATCATCGAAGTTAGGCAAAACTTATCGTAATAGAACTTGTTATATTAGACAGACGGAAAGTTGTCGTGCTAAGGCGTCGAAGGACCAGTGCACCAGATCAACAACCATCGTCGAAGATGATAATCTTAGATCAAAAAAGACTGGCCTCAAACCACACCAAAGAATACGAAAAATGACCGGATCACAGAAGATCTGTTGGACACGCGACTCCACGCGCGCTCCGCCGGTGCTTGGCGCACCACCAGAGCGAGGATAAGACGAGGAAGACCTTATTCTGACTTTAAAATGTAATCATCGTCTCAACATTTAAAAAGACACTAAAAACAATCTAAACAACAAACGTAAGCCTTACCGCCCATGGTCCTCATACGTCTAAGACATCACGGCCATATGAAACAAAACGGGCTGACAGCGTCACGGACGAGGGAGACGAACCCTAGATGGGTTCTACAAGTCCGCCCCCTCTCTCCTGCCTAGGACGAGCATTAAGACACGTATATCAGTTTGAATGGCGTTGGCGTTGGAAAAGTAGTTGTGTTATGGATACACTTGCTCGTAGGAGTGCTAAGGCATCAGAACGTGAACTGATTGGTCGTAGACGGTATCATGTACATTGTGCTCTTCAAACAAAGATACTACTCCTTTTGTTTAAAAGTAAGTGACTTAGTTTTATCTAGATTTATATGATCTATATAAAAATAGATTCATCAAAATCTAGTTAAATTCAAGTCATTTCTTCTTGGACGGAGGGAGGACTACATTACTATTTAGATATGCAAAAGTACGTTCCCTAAAAAAAAAAGGATGTGCAAAGTACATAATGATGCAGTACTACTTTGATTAAAAACTGAAAGATCGAGGACCACACCGCTTAAAACCGAAAGGCGAAGCGGAAGCGCCTACAAATAGAGTGGGAGCTGAAAATTCTCAAGCCCACTGTTCAAAGTAAAGCCACAGCACCACCGGTCCACCACCACCACCACCTTCTCGCTCCACACACCCGCCACATCCCAGCTAGCAACCATGTCGGTCTCGACGGGAAAACCCGCGGCGGTTCTGGCGGACGGCGGACAGGAAAACGGCGACGTGGCGGCCGGAAGGTCGTCATTGTGCCCTCGGAGACTCGACCGCGTCGCAGTGGAGATGACGACGGAGGAGGCGCGCGCTAGGAGGGATGCGGAGAAGGCGGAGCTGGAGAAGAAGATCGTGAGCACCAAGGAGGAGATCGTCGCGCTCGAGGCGGCGCTGGCCGAGATGGACGCCGCCGCCGCCGCAGGCCCCGAGCCCACCAAGCCGTAGCTCGTCGACTCACTGCCGCTTGATCCCCGTGCGCCTTCGCCGGCCCCGGCCGTTTTCAAGTAGCTAGCCTCCATTAGAAGTGTACTACCCTTGTTTGGCAGCGGCTTTAATTTGCTTAGTTAATTCGACCGCCTAATTGCTTCTACTATCTCGTGTGACGAATCAGCGTCGAGCTCAGTTAGTTCCTGGTGCGTTTGTGAACGTGTTGCCATGCCTTCTTGCCAATCTGTGCTACTATCAACTAGCACTCGTCCTTTTCGTCGTTTTTTTCTTCTTCTAAGTGGCTTTTCCATGAATAGAGATTTGACCGGTCACAGGAGCAGCACCAAAAGGTTGCCCGGCCATTTCGGGCAAGTAGTAAGTGCGGCATTGCGGCAGAATGGACACAAATAACCCATTTTTGAAAGAATTTCACAAACTGAACTCTCGGTGAAAGAATTTCACAAAACTAACCCTTTTAGTAGCGCCTAACACAAAGGCGCTATGCTCAACGGTGTAGCGTCTTTCCTAAAGGCGTTATACTCTTTGCCAGCGTGGCACGCGGGTCCCATGGTATGTTTGGCTGGGACGGCACTATACATAGCATAGCGCCTATGTGTAAGGCGCTACACTAGCATACATATATAATGTCTGTATTTAGTAGACAGAGAAGTATGGTGGCTGAGTTGGTTGAAGTCTTTGTTGCTAACTAGTAGGTTGTGAGTTCAACTCCCCGTAATCCCACTTTTTATTTTTATTTTTTAAAGGCTGCGATATTGGTTTATATTGTTGTACATATGGAAATATGTTAATTCTAGCATCCTTATTTATTTTAAAAAATGAAAACCGAGTATAAAATTTTATAATCTCTGTTAGAATTATTTTTCAGAAGAATGAAACCGACTGTACTAGTTTTATTATAGTCTATAAAAGCCTATCAAAATACATTTAAAAAAAGTCTATAAAAGACTATAAAACATATTGAATAAAAAAATTCAAAAATAGCACACAAAAGACTATAAAAACAAAAGTCTACGCGACAAAGGAAAAAAGAGCCAAAAATGACTAGACAAGCCACGACATCCCGCACGAACACTAGAAAGAGAAAAAAACAAACTGTGTGGTTTGCTAGCCTGAATGGTTGTACGTATATGGTGCCTTCGGCCAAATCATGCGCGTAATAGAAATCTTAAAAGGTTATATCGGTTTACAAGGTTAACTATGATATAAGCTACATCTCTAGTTAAAAATAAGTACTATTTTTTTTATTTTATGCTTTAGACAACACGGTAGAGTCAAAATAAACTAGGAAAGCCAAACCTATTTTATTTGAATTAACGAAATTTATAATTAGTTAGCGAAGCATTAAAGAGTAACGAACAAACAATCGATTAGGTGATATACACGTTCACCAAAACATGGAAAGAAAACATACGATAAAACACTTTCTTTGTGACATGTACGGACGAGACAAAAAAGTGAACGAGCGTGCCATATTAATCTGCCATATACCAACAGCGTAAATCACTGTTTCGCCTGCTTTTAAAAACACTAATAACTCAGTTAAAAACAAAATAGGTTGTCATGCCCCCTACAGTAAATCACTATCGATTGAGTTTGTTAAAGCTAGTAAAATTTTAAAAGATACTCGGTTTTCATTTTTTAAAATAAATAAGGATGCTAGAATTAACATATTTTCATATGTACAACAATATAAACCAATATCGCAGCCTTTAAAAAATAAAAATAAAAAGTGAGATTATGGGGAGTTGAACTCACAACCTACTAGTTAGCAACAAAGACTTCAACCAACTCAACCACCATACTTCTCTATCAACTAAATACAGACATTATATATGTATACTAGTGTAGCGCCTTACACATAGGCCCAGTCGAACGTACCATGGGACCCGCGTGCCACGCTGGCAAAGAGTATAGCGCCTTTAGGAAAGGCGTTACACCGTTGAGCATAGCGCCTTTGTGTTAGGCGCTACTAAAAGGGTTAGTTTTGTGAAATTCTTTCACCGAGAGTTTAGTTTGTAAAATTCTTTTAAAAAGGGGTTATTTCTGTCCATTCTGCCCGGCATTGCTGTAGCCCATACTCCTACCAATCTCCATTCACATTCATGCTAGTCCTACCACGCAAGCTCGAAAGGTTGCTCAACAATTTTGGGTAAATAATAAGTGCAGCATTGCTTTTGGAAATGGAAATGCATACGGTTTGTGGTAAGATTCTACTACTGCATATGGGCGGTCAAGGCTGCAACTTTGCGTGCTGCTGTGCAGGCGGTGGTTGAGCTCGATCGTGCCCCACGACCCACGCATCACGCCTGGTGCCCGCGTCACGAACGTTTGACCGAAAAAGCAGCAGAGAACGCTCAGACTAGCCTCTGGTGCCATCGATGAGCGCGCCTTAATTTGGAGCCCGGCTTCTTGAATTTTTGAATTCCGTCCATACATCTGTACCATTAAAAGGACTCGGTAGTTTCGTGGTACGGCCAGATTTTCATCTGTAGGCAATTTTGTGTTTTAACCGCTCGGTTATTGTGAAAGCAAACCCTCGGTCCTAGGCGGTGGTGGATCTAGAATTTTACAAATGGATATGCCGCATCGAAAATTTTGACAGCTACTTTGGTAAAATATACTACCTCCGTCCCAAAATAGATGTCTCAGATTTATCAAATCTAGACACTATTTAGTATATAGATTCATTTAAATTTTGACAAAACTAAGACATCTATTTTGGGACGGAGGGAGTACTAAAAGATTTAGTCAAGGTGAATCTAGAATTGTATTTTTTGCCAAATTTGCCCAAATCTAAAAAGTTTAACTGAATCTAACCCCCTTCCGAAACTAATTTGAAATCTGACTCATGGGGTCGGTGCCGTTTAAAATGGCGCCGAAGTTGTATAGTTCGGCGCGCACACAACAGAAAACCGAACTGAACCGCCGACCTCCCTAGTTTGCCTCTCAGCTGCTTCGTCTTGGCGCCGATCTGTATAACTTCGGTGCTATAAATAGCGCCGACGCACGGGTCAGATTCCGAATTAGTTTTGAGGAAAGGTTTAGATTTGATTGAACTTTCCAGATTTGGTCAGATTTGACAAAAAATACTCTAGAACTTAAATAATCCGGTGTTTGTCACTGTGGTCTCATGTTCATAACTCTAGATATGCGACGTAGGCTCGTGGCAGATAGTGAAAGGTGAATCGATGTTTAAACACACATCAATGTGGCGTGGCACCATCAAAACCCGACGTGCGGCTTGTGATGGGTGTCCGGGTCCACGTACCACAGTTTCGACCGAGGGGATCCACTCCTCACCCAGCGATCGTGATGTGATGTAGTGGTGTGGTAGGCATTGGACGTGGCACAATGATGGAGATGCGACTAGGGATGTAACCGAATCGGATTAGATAGTGCTATTATCATATCCTTTACCATATTTTTTTGACGGATTCGAATCACAGTGAATAATAGTGGATGCGGATTCGAATGCGGATTATATCGGATTGCCGATATAGAGCGGATTTAGAGCGGGCTCGGATCGGAAAAAGATAATTGAACAAATACACATAGAAAAATAAAAAAATACTTAATTTACACAAAGAAATGACAAGAAAGCGTGCAACACTAGATATCAGCAGTATAAAAGTATAAGATTGGTAATAGCATGGTACAATATGCATATGTAGCATGTATAGCTAGCCGATAAACTAACTAAATTGTCTAGATATTGTGGTTATGTTAAATATATCGGATTATCCTATTTGAGTATCTCGGATAATTCGCATAAAATGTCGGATTATCCTTATCCGTCGGATATCATCAATACCATATCCGCTATCATATCCATCGGATATCCGCTCGACAAATATCCGCATCCATATCCATATCCGCCGGATATCTAAAAACGCATACCATATCCTCAAAAATAGACGCGGATGCGGATTCGGAGCGGAAATTATCCGTACCAATTACATCCCTAGATGCGACGTAGTAACTGGGCGTTGGCCTTTTGGTTCTGCAGAAAACCGAGTGGTTTTGACAGATGAATTAGTTATTAGTTATTTTATTTTCTTAGGTACTCCCTCTTTGCTGAATTAGATGTCGTAAATTTATATAGATTCGTATGTATGTGTGTAGGTAACTATGAATCTAGACAAATACGATATCTAAATCGGAATGAAGAGAGTATTCTTCTTGGGAATATAAAACGTTTTGGTATGCTATTTTAGCCTATCATGACACCTTATACTCGCTTTGTCCGAAAAGCATGCATGTAGACGTGTTTTAGTGTATAAAGAAAGATCGATCTGAAACCGCTATAATCTACTTATGAAGAGATTGCAATCGATAGAGGCCCAATGAGAGAGATCAATGCAATAGATATCACGAGATAGATAGAGCGCTCAAACGGCGAGGGTCTTGTACAACCTTTGGTCTTGATGTAGATCTAAGAGAGTTCCCCCATGGGAAGATGGAGGCTTAGCCAATTCTACTCAATATTCATTCTAGGATTTTTAGGAGGAGGCGGTGGCATGTTTATAGGCCATCCACTTAAACAAGGATATTCTAGGCATAAACAATAAGTTCTAGGTGAGTTGTGGGTGTTACATGGGATAGGCCTAGCTCTTAGCACGCATGCCCACTGCTTAGGCTGGAGACTCCAGGGCCGTGAGGCCGGATACTCCGGGGCTGTCTCTAGGGTAGACTCCGGGGTGGCTCCAAAAGCTCCTCGAAGTGTGACTAGAGACTCGGCCAGAGTCCTCGAGGCAAAGATTCCGGACAGGGCGGAGACTCCGGGATCCAGGGGCAAAGAATCCGATCAGAAGGTGCGGAGACTCTGATCCTCTTGCGTCTTCTCTCCAATGCTTCTTGCTTGAGGGTCTTGGCTCTTGGGGCATCTCCTCTTGGCATCATGATCATGTGTTCGGACCTAGTCACACGATAGGCATTTGGCTCAAGTAGGATCCCATTCAAGTAAAGACTAAGGGACAACAAGGGATGATGGAACGAGTTCACCTTATGATGGGCTGCATCAAGTTATGTGTAGGGAGTACTTAAAAATATTGGTAGTAGTAGGCACGAGATGCATGCTTGGAGCTGACATGGTTATACCCCGCGGGTGCATAACCTCAGCATACCTAGTCCAGCCCAAGGAAGGCCCACGGCAAAAGTACGTTGGCCCATGAAGACTTTCGGGTGGCCCGGACCCATGGTGCCTTCGGATCCTTGGAGAGCAAGACTAGAGTAGATAGGAAATTTAAAGGGGTAAAACCCTAGAACCTGTAACCGACTAGGACTATGCCCGGGACCTGCCTAAGTCTATATAAAGGCCAGGAGGGCACGACCTAGATATCTCGACTCATACTCTCGCATACACACCTCCACGCCAGATTGCATCTGCGCACCCTTGTAACCTTCGGTTCCACCGTAATCAAGAGCAGACAAGCAGGAGTACGGTTTTCCCTCCGGGGGCCTGAACCTGGGTAAACCTTGTGTCCCCGTGTTGCTTGTTTGCTAACCGTTCCACGATCTCCAGCATCCCCATCTTCTCCAAAACCCAAGTCCATAACAATGGGCATTGATGAGATCCAACCTCGTCAATTGGCGTCGTCTGTGGGAACTGGGGGCGCTGATTGTGCGATCGTGACGGTCCCAACCCGATCGATCTACAACTCTGCAGCAACGGAGAGCCATCTTCTCTTCGGTGCTTTCGACTTCACCGCCCACTCGCCGGCCACCATGAAGGACTTCGAGCCCGTAGGCGACGGACTCGAAATCTTGTTCGGGAGCTTCTGCTTCTAGGTGGGTCAAACTGGCACCCTCCGCCTACCTGAGCGGGTGCCCCTACCATCAATCAGGCCCGCTTCATGGGCCCCACACCCCGTGCTACGCACAACATCATCAGCAAATGATTCCTACGACAGCAGCAGCTGCAACTCTGATCTGTGTGATCCGCCATCGGATGCAGGGACCTACGGTTCCGGATCTGAAAGCTGCGGCAGCAGCGGGCCAATCTACGAGCGCTACCAATGCGCCGCAGTCATCCAAAGCGATGTGGATCAGCAAACACCCAACCCGCCGCCTAACCCACCAGAACGAAACGGTGGGAACAGAAGAAGCCAATCTCCCCCACCCGAAGGGGAAAACAACGGCGGCCACGTCACCCGCCTTAGCAAAGAGGGATGGACCCAGGTCCGCGAAGCTGTGGCAGGCAACATAGTACTGCCCGCAGACGCCTCGCGAGATATGCTGATGGCCTACCACCTGCTCCTAATCGAGGAGCACAAGAAGCAGGTCAAGATGCAGGAGGTGCTTGACAAAAGCAAGCAAGCAACCTCAGAGTCCAGCGCGCGACGAGCCGCGCTCTCCGCCATGGGCATCGGCTCCAGCTCGAACGCCAACCCAGGCAACAAGCACCGCTCTCGGATGGAGAACATGGATCCCAAGGAGCGCCGCGAGTTGACGCGAACTCTCCACACATCCTTCATGGAGATGGACGCCGACGGCAACGTCATCCCGAAAACGCCGCAGGCTGCGATCATGGCAGCCACTGCGTACCTCGCGGCCCACCCACCTCCCAAGGGGGAACCGAAGAGGGCCATGCACAAGTCCGCACTTACCAGACTCGGACTCGTCGGAGCCGCGCTCCACCAGGAAGCTCCCAAGGAGCCGAAGAAGAAAGCTCCGGTCAGGTTCGACCGCAGCCCCACCCCTTCATCCGAAGAGGAGGAACATGACCTTCCTCGAAGGAAGAAGAGTTCGCGACGCCACGACCGCGACTACGACGCCAGAGATGCGCTCACACAATGCAAAATCGACAAAGCGCGAGCTAAGCGCGCATGCTCGTCCGAATCCGAGATGGACGAAGACGAAGGAGAACTCTGCGGAGCCCGATGCTTCAGCAGATCCGTCCGGCGGACACAGATGCCTCGAAATTTCAAACTTCCTTCGGATACTCCGAAGTTCGACGGCACTCAAGACCCAAAAGCTTGGCTCAGCAATCACTTATCATCCGTCAAACTGCACAGTGGAAACAAGGAGACCGCCATGCAATGCCTTCAGCTGCAGCTGACAGGCGCAGCCCGGATCTGGCTCAGCAGCCTATCCTCAGGGTCCATCCGAAGCTGGGATGAGCTAGCTTACAGCTTCATCCGAAATTTCAAGGGTACCAGCAAAAGGCCCGCCTCAATCGAAGAATTGCGAGCCTGCACTCAGCGAACGGGCGAATCCATTCGCTCGTACATACTACGCTGGTCCAACACAAAGAACTCCGCAGCCCACATCTCCGAAGAGAGGGCCATCGACGCCTTCAAGGACGGCGTCAAGCGCCGAGACTTCAAGGAGGAGCTTGGGCGCGTCAAACCCAAAACGCTCGATCACCTCATGGACATCGCCAACAGGTGGGCTGACGGAGAAGACTCCATTCACCGAGCACAATCGGAAGAACAGGACGACTATGGTCGACGGCGAGAGCGCCGCAGCAAGAGAAGATCACGCGTCTACGACGATCGCGACGGACCCGACATGGTCGTGGCTGGCTACGCCGATCGCCGCAACGACACCAACCGCAACAGCGGAGGATACCGCGGAGGAAACTTCCGTGATGGAGGACGCCCAGCGCAGTCGTGGCAACGCCGTGACCGCGATAATAGACCCTCAGCATACGAAAAGCTTTCGGGTCCATGCACCATCCACTTCTACATCGACTAGCAGGATGGCAAAAAGAAGGCGAGGCACATGCTCAAGGACTGCCGCGAGTTCCAGAAGCTCGGCGAAAGCATGGTGCATATGAGGCAGCAGGCTCCAATCCCTGCGTTCGGAAACGCACCCGCGCCAGGTGATATAGCGCATGGAGCTCCTCCACCGCCACCGGTAGGAGGCCCGAACCAACAAGTCGAACCAGCACAGAACAATGCTGGAAACGGGTACCCCCTGCCAAAAGGAGCACTAATTATCCAGAAGGGGCGCCCTACGAATAGGGTGCAGAAGAAAATCACCCGACAGATCAACCTGGCCGTGGCAACTCCACCCGCCATCCCTGAGTACCTCAGCGGATCGGAGTCCTGCATCACGTTCACTCGTTCGGATCACCCTTGCCAGATCCCTCGCCCAGGTCATGCTGCCCTGGTGCTGGAGGCGCAGATCGAAGGTTTCGAGATGAGTCGCGTCTTCATGGACGGCGGCAGCGGCATCAACCTTATGTTCGCAAGCACTCTAGCAGCAATTCGGATCCCGCAGTGTAGCCTGGAACAATCAGACACAACGTTCCACGACAACGTTCCAGGGAAGGGCATATTTCCCCTGGGCAAGATATGGCTCGACATCATCTTCGGCAAGCCAGACAACTTCCGACTGGAACGACTCGAATTTGAAGTGGTGGACTGGCCATCACAGTACCACGCCATCCTCGGGCGTGTAGCATTCGCAAGGTTCCTGGCTGTCCCACATTATGCATACCTGCTACTCAAGATGCCAGGACCGAAGGGCGTCATCACAGTCCACGGAAGCTTCACCCGATCGGACCAATGCGACAGAGATTTCAACAGAATCTCCCAATCATTCGGTATGCAGGAGGAGCTCCTTAGGCTCCGCGAGGTGACGGACAATGGGGCACCCCCAGTCGCATGGCAAAACGCACCTGACATGTCTTTCGACTCCACGGTCAACACAAAGAAGGTGCAGGTCCACCCGACGGATGCCTCCAAGACGGCGCTGATTGCCAACGACCTCAACCTCGCATAGGAAGGCTCGCTCGTCGAATTCCTCCGTGAGCGCTGGGAAATATTCGCCTGGTGTCCTGCGGACATGCCAGGAGTACCCAGGGAATTCGCCGAGCACGCACTCAACGTCTTTCCAGACACCAAGCCCGTTAAGCAGTCCATTGGAAGACTGTCCGAGCCACGAGCCGAAGCCATCGGCAAGGAAATCAACAGGCTACTCGCTGCAGACTTCATCAGGGAAATCAAAGAAAGCGAGTGGCTTGCAAACATAGTCATGGTCCCAAAGAAGGACACGGACATCCTGCGGATGTGCGTGGATTTCATGTCGCTAAACAAGCACTGCCCAAAGGACCACTTCCCCCTTCCTCGGATCGACCAGATGATCGATTCGACTGCAGGTTACGAGAAACTCTCCTTCCTCGACGCCTACTCAGGATACAACCAGATTCGACTCAAGGTTGAAGATCAGGAGAAAACGACGTTTATAACACCGTTCGGAGTATTCTGCTACAACACAATGCCTTTCGGTCTAAAGAACGCAAGTGCCACGTACCAGCGATGCATGCAGGCCTGCCTCAAGGACCAGATCGGTCGCAATGTTCAAGTCTATGTTGACGACATAGTCATAAAAACCAGGGAGGCAAGGACACTTATCGACGGTCTCCGCGAGACGTTCGACAACCTTGATCGCTACAGGATCAAGCTCAACCCCGAAAAGTGCGCCTTCGGCGTCCCATCAGGTCAGCTGCTTGGGTACTTCATCTCTCAGCGAGGGATCGAGGCAAACCCGAAGAAAATCAGAGCCATCATGGCGATGGAGAAGCCGAAAAACATCAAGGGTGTCCAGCAGTGATGGGGATATGCCTACTGGGGTATACCCAGCAGGACGTTTTCGACTGGCCCGTGAGCTGGCGAGTGGGCCTGCAGAACGGCGAGTGGATCGAAGCCCAGCAAGGTACCGAGCGACTGGAAGCTGAAGGCCCAGGCGAGTGGATAGGCCCAGTCGAACTAGGTTAAACGACTACTGAAGCTGTAACTGAATCGGTTGAGATATGTAAACCCTAGGGGAGGTGAGCCTATATAAACCTCCCTATAGGGTGAGTAGAGACACGTTCCCTCATACACCCAAGCGACTCGCCGCCTAGCCGCCGAGCTCGCCCATTGTAACACCTCCATAATACAATCTAGCAGGAGTAGGTCTTTACCCTCCGGGGGGCCGAACCTGGGTAAAACCCTGTGTCTTTTCCCTCATATCGCACCGCAGATGGCTGGCCGCCCTTGCCCCTCGTTCTACTACTCGCTGCCGATTGCAGCATCTGCCGTGACCATTCCCACGACAGTGGCGCCCACCGTGGGGCCTGGCCGGTCTAGCCGGTGTTCTGCGGCGAGATCCAATCTTCCCATCAACGAGACGGTCGCCACCGGCCGCATGATAGCGATCGGCGAGATGCTCCAGATCTTGCCGAGCAGCTACGTCCCGGCGGCGCGACCCGTCACGCACAGCGTGATCCTGCCTATTGTCACGATCAGCCTCTTCGTCGGCCTCACCGACGTCATCACCTCGGAGGACTCGGCTCGCATCCGCGAGTCGCCGCCACGCGATCGGCTCTCCGAGAGCCAGATCCGCACGATCCACCGCCTCGCCTCTGAGTACAACTCGGCCCACAGCAACGTGGCCGGGAATTCAGCGGTCGCAGAGGATGCGTCCCTCACCGACGACGCCGACTCGGCGACCCCGGCGTCACTCGCCGGATCCATCACCGCGGCCTCGTCCGCGGGCTCCATCGCCCAGGTCTCCAACGCGGGAGACTTCGAGGACCCCTCCATCCTCGGGATCTTCGAATTCGACTCCGGGTCAGAGAACTCCGCCGACCTCCGCGACGGAACCGGTCGCCATGCCGCGGCCTACATGGCCACCGGCGCCGATCCACCGGAGGATCCTTTCTCCACCCCAATCCCTCCTAACGCCACGGCAATGGAGGTCGAGGAACTCCGCCTGAAACTGGCGGAGGCTGTGCGCAAGGAGCAAGCCGAGCGCGAAAAATTTCGCCTCGAGCAGGTGGCGGCGCAGGAGCTGTCACGCTACCACCAGCAGCGGATCAGGTCACGTCTGAACCCCACCGTTCAAGGGCGTGCCCTGAACTTCGGCGACGAAAACGACCCGGCCCGCGTAGCCGAGCGCGCAATCTGCGAGAACGCGCCACCAGGAGGAAGCGCCCGGCCCCCGCCAGGATCAACGGCGATGGGCGCCCCACCTCCACCCAACCGCACCCCTCACAGGGACCAGTCGGGGATAGTAGTCTCCTCACGGGAGCGAGACGCAAACGTCCTCCCACTGTTCTACACCCCGATGGACAACCTCGTGGCAGGTCGAGCAGCAGCCGACAGCATCACGGCCACCGGCGACGGCGCCCTACAGATCCAATACGTCAGGGCCCTGCTCGTGAAGGCCGTCGAGCAGCAAAAAGCGGGCGCCGACTCGCAAGGTCGAGTATACTCGCGTTCCTCGGGAAGCAGAGCGGCCTCCAGCGGCCGCCCAGCGGCGGCAAACACCCTGAACTGCCCGCCACCAGAGCCACTGCAGCTCCAACACCGACCCGCGAACGCGGCACTCTCCACCAACGACCCCAGGCCGGCGACCAACTTCGTCGCCGCCAACGGGCAACCCATCAACGCCCGCACCCACATCATCAACAACCAAAGCTGGCGCGCACGCCAGCCCGACGACTTGCGGCACACCCTAACTAATCGCCGCGACGGCGAGCCAATGGGGTCGCTCAGTCGACTCGGACCCAAGTGCTTCGGACCAATGATCCGAGGCGAGAAGTACCCGCCAAACTTCAAGGCGCCAAAAGAGATAGAAAAGTACGACTTCTCGTACGACCCCGCCGTCTGGCTCGACACATACCTCATGGCGATGGGGATCGCGGGTCACACTGACCTGCTCGCCGCCCGTTACCTCCCCCTGATGATGGAGAGGACGTGCAGGGAGTGGATCAACACTCTCCCCCAGGACAGTATCGACTCCTGGGAGGAAATGCGCGATGCCTTCGTCAGGCACTTCGAGTGCTCCTACACCCGCGCCACCACTATTGAGGACCTGGAACGGTGCATCCAGGGACCCCGCGAGTCGACCCGCAACTTGGTCCAACGGTGGCAAGAGCTTTGGTACAACGCGGTCGGTATCCACCCGGACACCACGATCCATTGCTTCAAGACCTCGTGCCGCTACGAGCCCCTAGTCGCCAAGCTCAAGCGACACTCCCGCACACTCGACAACATCCCCGACCTCCTCGAGATCGCCAAACGGTACGCCGAGGAAGACCCAAACCAGGAAACTGACGACGAGTCAGGAGGTCAACGCCGCGGAGGCGGCAACGACGGCGGACGCCGAACCGACCTACGCTACAGCGGCACTCGCCTCACTGGCAAGCGCCGCAGTGACGGGCGAGTCGACTTCGTCGCCAACGCCGGGCACGCGCAGCGCGAGCCCAAGAGCTTTCGCCGCGACGGAGGGCAACGCCGCGACGGCGGCAACTACAAAAACAAGCCAAGGCTTCGCCGACGACTCGCCAACATCCCGACGAGTGCGGATGAATGCCGTGTACGGGTTTGATGGATACGTCGTCAGTTCACCCGCCATCGCCGCGCGAAAAGGCTGCTCGACCTTGAAGTCGCGATGCGGCGGCTCGGGGTCGTTCAGCGCGACGATCGTCTCCTGGTATGGAAGGAGGTCGCCCATTGCCCAGACACGTTCCGAGTACGCGGCGGCACGCTCTTGCAACTTGAGGACCTCGGACAGCTCCACCGCGCCAGTTGACGATGGGTACCCACTCGTCACATCGTCGATGTCGAAGTCTTCGGGGAAGTGGGCGAGTCCAAGGCTCAGGGCTGTCGATGCTCCACGCCGAAACGCCGATCGCGTCATGAATTCAACAATCGCGGGTGCCTTCTCCAAGTACTTCCACACCTCAACGAGGTCGCTGGGAATCACCTCCGTGGGTGATATTTCTTGGAGGTAGGCGCGGATGCAGGTCACCGACAGCGTCGTCGAGTCGACGAGCATGCTTACGCACTGCCTTGCGTCGAGCGAGCTCGCCTCTTCTTCGCTATCAATGATGCGACCTGCGAAGAAGAAGACAATGATGAGTATGACGGACACCACAAAAACCACAACTATAAGAAAGGGAGGATGCACTCACCAAGCAGCGGGCGGGCGAGTCCCGTGATGAAGCACTGAAGCGACGTGTGGTCGTCCTGACGCCCAGCAATAAGGACTTCCGACACCTTGCGATCCTCCTCTGCGGCCGCAATGGCGGCCTTACCCCACCCGTCCGCCAAGTTCGCTTCTTCTCTCGCCTCCCGCAGTTCGCGCTCGAGGTCGGCGATCCGTTGTTCAGCGGCACCCAGAGCAGAACGCGCCGCCACCAACTCACCAGCGGGGACAAGCCCCTGGCGAGCTTCCTCTGCCTTCGCAGCAACAGCCTGAAGCCCTTTGTTCGCCTCCTGGACGATGGCCAGCTCCTTCTCCGCGCGCTGTTTCGCGGCCAATCGGTCCGCCGACTCAAGCTGCAGACCCTACACATCACCAAAAAAGTTAGTTAAAAAGAAATTCCTAAGTGCCCACCCGCTGAAATTCAGCGAGTGCGCACTCGGGGACTGGCGATCAAGAAATTCCTAAGTGCCCACCCGCTGAAATTCAGGGAGTGCGCACTCGGGGACTGGCGATCAAGAAATTCCTAAGTGCCCACCCGCTGAAATTCAGCGAGTGAGCACTCGGGGACTGGCGATCAAGAAATTCCTAAGTGCCCACCCGCTAAAATTTAGCGCGTGCGCACTCAGGGCCTGGATACGAAAATAAAAGACGAGAAATTATAAGAATCACGCCGCTGCAAAGCACCGACCTGATCCTCGGGGACTGGATGTACCTGGATGGCTGCGCCAAGCATGCCATGGAGTTGGATCGCGTCCACGGACGCGAGTAACGCTGGCGTGTGCCCACGACGCTGGTCGACTTCAGCATCGGCGCTTCCCGGAGCGTGGCTCGAGGGCGCAGCCCCACTCGCCGTGGCCGCCTTGGTCACGAAGCGGGGGAAAGTAGCGATAGAGGCACCCGCTCCAAGGGAAGTCGCCTCCGCCGTTCCAGGCAAGGAAGCGCCCTCCTTCGTAGACGCGGCTGCCTCCACCGCGGGCCCGGCCGGCGCGGCCACCGTGTCGTCAGAGATAGTGACGATGGCGTCGCCCTTGGCCTTCTTACTGCCATCCGCTGAGGCGACAACCTCGTCTGCCTTCCTCTTGCGGGAAGGATCCTCCTCGCTAGCGGCGGAGGGTACCTTGGCCACGGTCGGATGGCCCATCCTTTTCACTCCGGTCCTGCGCATTAATCGAATCAACAAAGACAATTGAAATAGTTATGGAAAATAAGGAGGGGTGAGCGCACTCACTTGGCGACTGGGATGAAACGTAGCCCCGTACGAAGGCCGGCCGGGTTTTCCAGTTCAGGGCCCAGTCAGCGACTGAGCCCCAGTTCCAGGACGTCACGTGCCCAAGACACAGACGGCTTCTTCGTCGTTGAGGCTGCAGCTGGCGCCTCAGGGACATCCTCGGCGGGAGCTTCCTCGCGAGTTGGAGCCGCTACAGCCGGAGCCTCCTTGCGGGGCGAAGCCGCCGTGGCCGGAGCCTCCTTGCGAGGCGAGGTCGCCGCAGCCGGAGCCTCCCCCAGCCCAGAGACTGGGGCGAATGGCGGGGGCATTGAGGCCAGCGGCACTTCCACGGTCGCCGTGTCCAGCGCGGTTGTCGCTGGTGGTGCGCCGTCACCAGCTGGGCTGGGAGCATTGGAGCTGCTCGCCGAGTGCGGCGGTGAGGCCGTCCTCGACGGCTTCGTTTTCTTCTTCAGGGGGGGCCCTCGCCTCCCTCTCCTTCTTCTTCATCTTCGACGGAGTGGCTTGACGGCGCGAGGTGGTCTCTGGGAGCTCGTCGTCGTCGTCATGATGCTCGAGGCTTCTGCTCGCCTCGATCTCGCGCTGACGTTGCCCGCGGGTCTTTCGGACCAGCGGGGCAACCTCCTCTTCGGACTCGTCCTCGTCGTCTTCGTTGCCCCTCGCGGGTGGCGATTCGCCTATGTCCTGGGCGGATGGGCCCGGGCTCTCATCATCCTAAGGTGGGAGCCACCCTTCCACCACCTGGAATAGCTGCGATGAATACAAAATAGAATCAGAATTACCGCGACTGCATACCCTGCGACTGCGAACAAGGTAAAGAAATTACCGTTGGAGCTGGACGCTTCGCGGTGTAGGGGGCGATCCCGGCCTGCGCATCCAGGTACACCGCCTGGGTAATGCTCTTCAATGCTGGGAGGTAATCTTCCAGCTTCCACTCGTCGAGGCAGGCCTTCGTCGAGTCCCCCCGGCCCATGTATTGGTACATGTAGTGGTCGCGCTGGGCGAGTGGAACGAGCCGCCGCCCAAGCCAGCAATTGTTCAAATTTATCGTTTGGAGGCCCTTCTTCTTCAGACCACGGATGGTCTGGAGCATCTCGTCAACGACCATCCGCTGGTTGTCGGGGAGCTTGCCGACTTGGAGATGGCGCGGCTCGGAACGACTAGCGGAGTACCGCGGGATCGCCGCCTCGCCCTCCGGGGTCGCCTCGGTCACGTAGAACCACGACTTTTTCCAGTCGCTCGCTGCCTTGGCGGGTAGCATCAGATCAAAGAAAGAGGCTTTGGACTTGAGCAGGAACGTCAAGCCGCCCGCGGCTAGCATTGGGCCGACTGCCTCCTCGCGGCTGATCCGTCCGTGGAACAGATCTTGCCACAAGGGGAAGTAGGGCCGGCAGCCCAAGTAGCATTCGCAGAACGCCACGAAGATGGCGAGCTGCTCGATGCTGTGGGGACCCAGATCTGAAGGCTGGATCCCGTAGTAGGCGCAAAAGCGCCGGAAGAACAAGGACGTGGGAAACCCTAGCCCTCGCTCGAGATGACTGGTGAAATAGACGAATTCCCTCTCTCGCGGGTTTGGGGTCGTTTCTCCGGCTGCGGGGATACGCCAACAGCCGGCTCGCTGGATCCCGGCCTCCTCGAAAGAGGCCAGCTGCGCCCTCGTGCACTTGGATCTACCCTACGGTTCGGTGGAAAGGGCCATGGCCGAGAGGTTGGTTGGAGGTCGGAGTATTTCGGGTCGGCTGGATCGCAGAGCAAAGGAAGGAAAATGCACGCACTCGGAAGAAGTGGTGAGCATTTGACTCTACGGTTGCCTGCCATTCCTCTTATATAGCGGGAGTTACCCGCCAATTCAGGAGGCCGTTACCGCGCGATGATTACGCCAAAGGTTACCGTTGGGTTACCCCAACGGCTAGTTTGACCGCGCCTGACGGTCCAACTCCAGCCACTCGGCTCGCCAAGTCAATCACTATGACCGCGTCTCGTCGACTCGACTCGCCGAAGCCGCGACTCGGTTCGCCGGATTTCCTCCTTTATACAGGAGCCCGCCGACGATTCGACTGGATGCCTACTCTGAAGCCGTATACTCCGACTGCCAGCAGCCACTTACGCCCAATCGACGACGGCCTCGGGGACTACTGATGGGGATATGCCTACTGGGGTATACCCAGCAGGACGTTTCCGACTGGCCCGTGAGCTGGCGAGTGGGCCTGCAGAACGGCGAGTGGATCGAAGCCCAGCAAGGTACCGAATGACTGGAAGCTGAAGGCCCAGGTGAGTGGATAGGCCCAGTCGGACTAGGTTAAACGACTACTGAAGCTGTAACTGAATCGGTTGAGATATGTAAACCCTAGGGGAGGTGAGCCTATATAAACCTCCCTATAGGGTGAGTAGAGACACGTTCCCTCATACACCCAAGCGACTCGCCGCCTAGCCGCCGAGCTCGCCCATTGTAACACCTCCATAATACAATCTAGCAGGAGTAGGTCTTTACCCTCCGGGGGGCCGAACCTGGGTAAAACCCTGTGTCTTTTCCCTCATCTCGCACCGCAGATGGCTGGCCGCCCTTGCCCCTCGTTCTACTACTCGCTGCCGATTGCAGCATATGCCGTGACCATTCCCACGACAGTGGCGCCCACCGTGGGGCCTGGCCGGTCTAGCCGGTGTTCTGCGGCGAGATCCAATCTGCCCATCAACGAGACGGTCGCCACCGGCCGCATGATAGCGATCGGCGAGATGCTCCAGATCTTGCCGAGCAGCTACGTCACGGCGGCGCGACCCGTCACGCACAGCGTGATCCTGCCTATCGTCACGATCAGCCTCTTCGTCGGCCTCACCGACGTCATCACCTCGGAGGACTCGGCTCGCATCCGCGAGTCGCCGCCACGCGATCGGCTCTCCGAGAGCCAGATCCGCACGATCCACCGCCTCGCCTCTGAGTACAACTCGACCAACAACAACGTGGTCGGGAATTCAGCGGTCGCAGAGGATGCGGCCCTCACCGACGACGCCGACTCGGCGACCCCGGTGTCACTCGCCGGATCCATCACCGCGGCCTCGTCCGCGGGCTCCATCGCCCAGGTCTCCAACGCGGGAGACTTCGAGGACCCCTCCATCCTCGGGATCTTCGAATTCGACTCCGGGTCAGAGAACTCCGCCGACCTCCGCGACGGAACCGGTCGCCATGCCGCGGCCTACATGGCCACCGGCGCCGATCCACCGGAGGATCCTTTCTCCACCCCAATCCCTCCTAACGCCACGGCAATGGAGGTCGAGGAACTCCGCCTGAAACTGGCGGAGGCTGTGCACAAGGAGCAAGCCGAGCGCGAAAAATTTCGCCTCGAGCAGGTGACGGCGCAGGAGCTGTCACGCTACCACCAGCAGCGGATCAGGTCACGTCTGAACCCCACCGTTCAAGGGCGTGCCCTGAACTTCGACGACGAAAACGACCCGGCCCGCGTAGCCGAGCGCGCAATCTGCGAGAATGCGCCACCAGGAGGAAGCGCCCGGCCCCGCCAGGATCAACGGCGATGGGCGCCCCACCTCCACCCAACCGCACCCCTCACAGGGACCAGTCGGGGATAGTAGTCTCCTCACGGGAGCGATACGCAAACGTCCTCCCACTGTTCTACACCCCGATGGACAACCTCGTGGCAGGCCGAGCAGCAGCCGACAGCATCACGGCCACCGGCGACGGCGCCCTACAGATCCAATACGTCAGGGCCCTGCTCGTGAAGGCCGTCGAGCAGCAAAAAGCGGGCGCCGACTCGCAAGGTCGAGTATACTCGCGTTCCTCGGGAAGCAGAGCGGCCTCCAGCGGCCGCCCAGCGGCGGCAAACACCCTCAACTGCCCGCCACCAGAGCCACTGCAGCTCCAACACCGACCCGCGAACGCGGCACTCTCCACCAACGACCCCAGGCCGGCGACCAACTTCGTCGCCGCCAATGGGCAACCCATCAACGCCCGCACCCACATCATCAACAACCAAAGCTGGCGCGCACGCCAGCCCGACGACTTGCGGCACACCCTAACTAATCGCCGCGACGGCGAGCCAATGGGGTCGCTCAGTCGACTCGGACCCAAGTGCTTCGGACCAATGATCCGAGGCGAGAAGTACCCGCCAAACTTCAAGGCGCCAAAAGAGATAGAAAAGTACGACTCCTCGTACGACCCCGCCGTCTGGCTCGACACATACCTCATGGCGATGGGGATCGCGGGTCACACTGACCTGCTCGCCGCCCGTTACCTCCCCCTGATGATGGAGGGGACGTGCAGGCAGTGGATCAACACTCTCCCCCAGGACAGTATCGACTCCTGGGAGGAAATGCGCGACGCCTTCGTCAGGCACTTCGAGTGCTCCTACACCCGCGCCACCACTATTGAGGACCTGGAACGGTGCGTCCAGGGACCCCGCGAGTCGACCCGCAACTTGGTCCAACGGTGGCAAGAGCTTTGGTACAACGCGGTCGGTATCCACCCGGACACCGCGATCCATTGCTTCAAGACCTCGTGCCGCTACGAGCCCCTAGTCGCCAAGCTCAAGCGACACTCCCGCACACTCGACAACATCCCCGACCTCCTCGAGAGCCATCATGGCGATGGAGAAGCCGAAAAACATCAAGGGTGTCCAGCAGTGATGGGGATATGCCTACTGGGGTATACCCAGCAGGACGTTTTCGACTGGCCCGTGAGCTGGCGAGTGGGCCTGCAGAACGGCGAGTGGATCGAAGCCCAGCAAGGTACCGAGCGACTGGAAGCTGAAGGCCCAGGCGAGTGGATAGGCCCAGTCGGACTAGGTTAAACGACTACTGAAGCTGTAACTGAATCGGTTGAGATATGTAAACCCTAGGGGAGGTGAGCCTATATAAACCTCCCTATAGGGTGAGTAGAGACACGTTCCCTCATACACCCAAGCGACTCGCCGCCTAGCCGCCGAGCTCGCCCATTGTAACACCTCCATAATACAATCTAGCAGGAGTAGGTCTTTACCCTTCGGGGGGCCGAACCTGGGTAAAACCCTGTGTCTTTGCCCTCATCTCGCACCGCAGATGGCTGGCCGCCCTTGCCCCTAGTTCTACTACTCGCTGCCGATTGCAGCATCTGCCGTGACCATTCCCACGACAAGCAGCTCGCAGGACGAATAGCGGCATTGAGCAGATTCATCAGCCGCATGGGCGAGAAGGCCTTGCCATTCTACCAGCTGCTACGCAAGGCAGATAAATTCGAGTGGACGCTAGAAGCCAACGATGCATTCGAAAGCCTCAAGCGACTCCTCTCCACCTCGCCCGTCTTGGTCACGCCAAAAGAGCGAGAGCCTCTGCTGCTTTACATAGCAGCCACACACCAGGTGGTCAGCACCGTACTAGTGGTCGAACGACCCGAAGAAGACAAGACCCACGGGGTCCAGCGCCCAATCTACTACCTCAGCGAGGTACTGACACCAACAAAGCAGAGGTACCCTCACTACCAGAAGCTCGCCTACGGCGTGTTCATGACGGCTCGACGGCTGAGCCATTACTTCCAGGAGCACCAGGTGATGGTCGTCAACGAGGCACCCCTGAACAGCATCCTGAATAACCCAGAAGCCACAGGACGCGTGGCCCTATGGGGCATCGAGCTGTCACCCCTGGACATCATCTACGAGAAGCGACTCGCAATCAAGTCTCAAGTCCTCCCGGACTTCCTCGTACATTGGATGGAGCTGCAGCTACCAGACACCCCAGACATGTCGCAGTCATGGACCATGCACTTCGACGACTCCAAGCGCGAAGCTGGAGCAGGAGCCGGGGTCATACTGACCTCCCCGCAGGGCGACCAGATGAAGTACGTCCTCCGGATGAAATTCCGAGCCTCCAACAATGAGGCCGAATACGAAGCCCTCATCCACGGCATGAGAATGGCAAAGATCTGTGGCGCAACGCGCCTGGTCATATACGGTGACTCCAACCTCGTCGTCCAGCAGACGATGAACGAGTGCGACGCACACGCCGAAAACATGATCGCGTACCGTGCGCTCTATAACGCACTCGAAGGAGAATTTGACGGCTGCGAGCTTCGACACGTTGGAAGAGAAAGCAACGAGGAGGCCGACAGACTCGCCAATATCGGCTCCACCTGCGCAAAGGTGCCATCAAGTGTGTTCCTCGAACAGATCTGCGTGCCATCCATCAAGCGGAAATTCCCCAAGGGATCACCCAAAGAAGCAGAACACTCGGGGGCTACGCTGCCCGAAGGGCATGAAGGACCCGAGAATCTGGACACAGAGGTCGCCATGGTCAACCTAATGCAGGTTATGGAAGTCGAAGAAACCTGGACGCGACCATACCTCCAGTTCTTGATAAACGGAGAACTGCCTGACAGCCCGACAGATGCCCGACGCATATCTCGTCGGTCAAAAGCCTTCACCATCATCAATGGCGAGTTGTACAAGCGTAGTATTACGGGTGTACTACAAAGGTGCGTCACCATCAGTGACGGGAAAGCCATCCTCCAAGACATCCACGAGGGCATCTGCGGCCATCACGTAGGCAGCCGCTCCCTTGTCGCCAAAGCTCTACGAGCCGGATTCTACTGGCCAACGGCCATGAGCGATGCAAAGGACATCGTCCGAAGATGCAACGGGTGCCAACGGTTCGCCGACAAACCGCACGCACCCTGGTCAGAGCTCAGACCCATACCTATAGCCTGGCCCTTTGCTCGATGGGGCCTCGACATGATTGGCAAACTGCCAAAGTCCTCAAAAGGGGGACACGTTTACCTCCTGGTCGTAGTCGACAAATTCACCAAGTGGGTCGAGGCCATGCCCGTCACCAACCAAAAGGGCAAAACTGCCGTCAAGTTCTTCGAGTCCATTGTCTACAGGTTCGGCGTACCGCACAGCATCATCACCGACAATGGATCGAACTTTATCTCCAAGGAGTTCCAGGACTTCTGCGAAGGCCTCGGGATCAACATCACGTACGCCTCAGTAGCACACCCGCAAACAAACGGGCAAGTGGAAAAGGCCAACGGCCTAATCGGCGCTGGTATCAAGAAGCGCCTCATGAGTCCACTTGAACGGAAAGCTGGAGCCTGGACGAAAGAGCTACCATCCGTACTGTGGAGCTTACGTACTACGTCAAACAGCTCCACTGGCTACACGCCGTTTTTCATGGTACACGGAGCCGAGGCCGTGCTACCAGCCGAAGTACGCCACCAGGCTCCCCGGGTCGTCGCCTACAGCGAAGCCGAATCCACGACTGCACTCAAAGATGCCGTCGACACACTCGACGAAGCAAGAGACGTAGCAGCAGCTCGATCGGCGGTGTACCAGCAGAGTCTCCGCAACTACCACAGCCGCCGGCTACGCCCAAGGTCCTTCGTCGAAGGAGACCTCGTCTTGTGACTCAAGAAAGAGCGACCGAACAAATTCGAGTCGCCATGGGAAGGACCCTATATCATCACTGAAGTCATCCCAGGTGGCGCCTATCGCCTCAAGCACGTGGAGTCTGGAGTCGCATACTCCAACCCATGGAACATCGCACACTTACGGCGATTCTACCCATAGTTACCTACCCCTTTACTTTCAATAAGGCTTTTCAACCAAGGCTATTCAGCCGAACAATGTACTTCCTCCATAACGATATAAATAAAGCTAAGTATTTTGCCCCAAATATTTTGTTTCGTTATATGCAACTTTAATTTATGCTACAAAATCACTCGGGGGCTCCCCCACCTCACGATTTCACCGACTGAGAATCACACGTGTACACCTTGAGTAGCTGACAACGTCAGGCAAACAAAAAGGACACGTACTCCAACAAAGCACCGCGTGCTCACAATAAACATAAACCTTTATAACACAAGGCACCACACGCCCATTCAAAATATACAAATTTTACATCTATCTCTTTTACATGTACTACCTATTCTGAAGAATCACTTGAGCACGCTGCTCAAACAAATCTACTACCTGTTCGGCATACTGCCTTACAGCCGCGTAATGCAGACGCATATCCCACTCGCCACCATCCGACTGAAGAGGTGGCCCAGCAGCTACAACAGACAAATCTACATCAGGACGGTGCAGCCTCACAAGGGACAAAGCGGCCTTCACGCCCGCAACGAGCTGTTGCCGCACCAACTCCTTGACATTACTCACACTTCGAAACTTCGATAGAAGACCCGCAAGGCTTGTTGGTACAACATCCAATGGAAACATGACATGCAAAACTGAGGAAAGAAACGTCTGCACCTGACGAAGCACCCGCGAAACCTGGTGCACACGATCTTGCACCGTCGCCAGCGCCATGGCGCGGTCACGATCCATCCAGAAGAAGCCACCAGCTTCCATGTCCTGTTGAGTCAAGCAATTGACCCGAACAGCGACACGCTCTTTCTCTTCCCTCGGAGCAAGGTTAGCACCTGCGACAATTGCACAAATAATAAGAGGCAAGACCAGCAGGCTCATTCGAAGAACTGAGCTGCAGCTCGAAACAAAGAACAACTTACATTGAAGCTGCTCAGACAGCCGAAGCAGTTCCGCCATCAAGTACTCCTCTCTGGCTGCACCACGATCCGCCTTGGACTTCCAAACATCGGCGTGACCTCGCAACCCAAGCAACTCCCTCTCAATACTACGAACACGATCCCGAAGAAAAGTGAGTTGCGAGGAGTCATCCAAAGATGGACGCAGTTGCGCTGCAGGCGAGGTGTCAACGGAGTCAGCACCCGAAGGAACCTAGCACAGCAGAAAATAAAGGAAATAAACATTCAGACAGAGAAGAGCACAACTCAGAAGAGTTCATTTAAGCATATAAGGGCCACTACGTGGCACAATGATTTCTATTCCCCAAAATAATTACAAGCAAAAGAAGACTACAAACTATCCTACAGCTACCACGCCTAGGACGCGGCACCCTGAGTGGCCTCGGAGCCGGACTGCCTCGCCTTGGCCTCCCCCTGCTGCCGCAGTGCATACTCGGACAGAAGATCAATGAGCTTCGGCCCATATCGCTTGCAGCAAGCAGAATAGGCAGCAAAGGCTACCTCGGATCCGTCCGCAGTCGTCGGCATCCGGGAGGTGATCTGGGAAGATCCAGCTCTGCCCCAGCCGCCAAGGCCATCGCCAGACCGACAGACGCGCCAATTCCCTTCTGTTTGCGCTTGTACGCCGCAGGCGCTTCAGCCGACAAAGCCTCCGCTAGGGCGTCAACATCATCCAGGGCCGTGCCCTTGGGGACAAGCTCTCTGTAGAAGCGACCAAGGACCTCCTTCGCCTTATCAAGGGAGTTGACGACGGTGCTGCAGCGATCTTCGACCGCTGCAGTAGCATCATCTAAAGCACTCACGTGCTCCAGAGCGTCGCGGTCAAACTCGGTGCCTGCAGCATCTGAGACAAAAACGAGAAGAAATGAAGAAAGTAACACAGAAGAAATACAAGAAAGCGACAAGAATGGAGCAAAATAAGGTACTCACCCGAAACAGCCTTGGCAGCAGCCATGCGCTTGCCCGCCACCTCTCTTTCACTCGCAGTCGCAGCCATGGAAAGCTACTCCTCGCGGTCCGTAGCCTCCTGCTGCAGACGCTCCTTAGCCTTGGCTGCCTTGGCTAGCTCCAGCTCAAGGCGCTCTTTCGCACCAGCGGCGTCCGCAGCTTTCTTCTCCACTTGACCAAGGCTCTTTTCACGGAGGGAAGTGTTATGCTCATCTGCACGCAAAACATACAAACATCAGACAGCAAGACAACAATGCAAAAAGAAAGAGGTACCAAGGCGTACAGGTACCTTGAAGCTGTTGGAGGTTGGCCTCCAGCACCAGGTGCTCCTGCACCAGTCGCTTGGCATCCTGCACAAAAGGCTGCAGAAAGAAGAACTACCAGTAAGGACAAGGACTCGGGGGCTACTCCCATAGGGAGGATGGATTTAAGCATCCGATTTTTTTTTGTGTCCTACGGACTTAACAACTGAACAATGTTCGAAGTAAAGTCTCCGTTCGAGTCTACGACTCGAACAGACACTCGGGGGCTAATCCCATAGGGAGCGCCGGTCGCGCACCCTATGATTTCTTCGACTGCGATCTTTCGGATCAGTATGCGAAAAAAATTTGGCAGCTCTGCCCCAATAAAAAGCTAAGTGAGAAACGTTCACCTTGGCCACCCGAAACACCTCCGCGGTGATAAACATTCGGATGCTGTGTCCACGACACAAAGATAAGACCTACAGATATCGTCTGATGGCCTGGCAACGCACATGACTGCGCTCTGTTAGTATAAAACCCGTGCCGACAGGCGCGATGAAAAATCCCGACGGACGCGTTGGGTACATCAATTAAATTCACTGGAATTCAACTCCTGTAAGTCCTCCGCGGCCTGAGTCGAATTACGCCAGCATATGTTCCAGTTTCGAGTTGAGGGACTCGAACCTAAGGAAGATCGTGTCGTTTCGTCCTAAGACAGTTAAATAACCCTGATCCGTCGGGTGAGTCAGGCACACGCATCAACAATCCCTACACATGAACTATTGAAATACATAGTTGCACCCGAAAGATTGAAGAGTATTCAGCCGAATCTACGATTCGAATGATCACTCGGGGGCTACTGACATGGTTATACCCCGCGGGTGCATGACCTCCATACCTAGTCCAGCCCAAGGAAGGCCCACGGCAAAAGTACATTGGCCCATGAAGACTTTCGGGTGGCCCAGACCCATGGTGCCTTCGGATCCTTGGAGAGCAAGACTAGAGTAGATAGGAAATTCAAAGGGGTAAAACCCTAGAACGTGTAACCGACTAGGACTATGCCCGGGACCTGCCTAAGTCTATATAAAGGCCAGGAGGGCACGACCTAGATCTCTCGACTCATACTCTCGCATACACACCTCCACGCTAGATTGCATTTGCGCACCCTTGTAACCTTCGGTTCCACCATAATCAAGAGTAGACAAGCAGGAGTAGGGTTTTCCCTCCGGGGGCCTGAACCTGGGTAAACCTTGTGTCCCCGTGTTGCTTGTTTGCTAACCGTTCCACGATCTCCAGCATCCACATCTTCTCCAAAACCCAAGTCCATAACAATGGGCATTGATGAGATCCAACCTCGTCAGGAGCAACAACCTATTAGGATTTTTTTGGGAATATGTCCTAGAGGCAATCATGTATGATGTAATTTCCAATGTATTTATAAAGTTATTATGGTGTCCTTGTATGAGCATCTGATATGTACCATTGAATATGTGATTCATTTGTGGAACTATATGTCCATGTTGTTCATACTAGATGTACATAGTCATCGTGGTTTTCTTGGGGTACACTACTTAGACTAATGTGAAAGACGGTTGATGACTCAGTTTCACTTGTCATGGGCATGGTGATGCGATTTCGACTTCCACGGACTCGGCTAAAGAGTTTAGCGAGTCGGACTGATCCATATTGAGATACAACGAACACATCGTCATTTGTATGTCTCAATCAATGTAATTCTTACACCTGAGGTTGTCGCAAAATCCTAGTTGTGGATCAACTGACTTAGGTTCTATCAAATGCTATTCTGTAATAGGGCAGTTATAAAGCAGAGTTCGGGTCAGCTGAGAATCAAGCTGCGTCATGTGGATAACTAGATGGGATTTTGCCCCTCCAACTAGAGAGATATTCTCTAGGACCTCTCGGGTGATATGATTAGGAAAGCATCACCATGCGCGACTCAGTTAAGTGTTAACCGAGGCAATCAACTAAGAGTTAGTAGGATGAATCACATATCAGATCAAAAAGAGAGTTGAGTTATTTAAGGGATGACGATAATTCTCCTATAACTCGACAAGATATATCATGAGGCAAAAGGGACTCAGACCTAAGTCGCATTGTAAGGTATGTCGTCATGATCTATGGTCCTTGGGAGTCAGCATGTTCTGCTCGGAGCCGCTACCAATTAATCGATTGCGAGTCAGACTCCAATCATGTCCAAATCATTATGAGCCTGTGGGGTCACACACTTAAGAGCGGGAGCAGGTATATCGGTCAGGTCGGACCTAAACCAGACACAGACTAAGTTATATGAGTTAGACAAGGTCTTGAGACGAGGTCTTGATTCGCAATGACCTATATATGTCCTTAGTGTTTGGGACACAAATATTGTGGAGTCCACTTAAACTACCTATATATAGTGGGGCGCGGGATGTTCAAAGGGGAAGGTGAGACCACTTTATGCGTTGGAAACCCTAGCCCCATTCGGTCAAGCGCTGCATCGGACCTAGCAGTCCGTCGTCGGAGTTCCTCCTCGTGTGTGTGGATACCGGCAGAGGTGTTGTACTTTTAGCACTTCGACAATCGTGGGATTGGATCGGATGATGGTACTACACTTCATCAACCGACACGCTTCATAGCAATTCGCGCCTGCGCGTTGATACGCCCAATTTGCATCACCATTCTATATCATAATTTTAATCTATTCATTGATATTTGTCTTATTATAAGGTATTAGTTATTGCTTTTCATCTGTTTATGCATGTTGGATGATTCTTGGAGGATGGACTACCGGAGTCTGGATTTTGATGGAAAAGAAGGCGTTTCGGTGCAATTTCGCGAAGATCAGAAAAATACCATAAAAGGATAGAAACATATTATTTTACCAGAAGACGAAGGATGCTAGAAGGAGGGACGAAGTGGGGACTCAGGGGCCCACCCCCTAGGCGCGGTCCCATCTAACCCCGCGCCTAGGGCAGGTGTGGCCCACCTGCCCGGCCTCCGACTCTGCCCCTTCGCCTATATCTTCCCTTCGAAACCCTAAGGCTCTGGGAGCGACCACAGATAGATTTCCGCCGCCTCTGGGGGCGGAAAACACGGAGAGAGAAAGATCTCTCCGACGGACAGATTTCTGCCGGGGGAATTCCTTTTCGGAGAGGGGAGACCGTCGCCATCAACATCGTCATCAAGCTAGGCTTCATCGGGATCATCATCATCATCCACACCATCATCTCCACCAGCACCATCATCACCACTCCGTCCCGCTATAAAAATTGTGTTGGATACTGCTTTAATTCTTAGGGGAAACTTTCCCGGTGTTGATTACTATTGTAGTTGATGCTTGTGAGTGGAACCATTGGATTATTGTTTATGTTCAGATTGTTATCCATTACCATATCATATTTGATCTTGATCCATATGATGTCTTGTGAGTAGTTCGTTTAGTTCTTGAGGACATGGGAGAAGTCATGTTGTTAGTAATGAATATGTGATACGTTATTATTCAATGGTTTAGTATTTAAGTTGTGGTGCTATTATTCTAGTGGTGTCATGTGAACATCGACTACATGACACTTCACCATTTATGAGCCTAGGGGAATGCATTGTGTATTTGGCTACTAATCGCGGGGTTGCCGGAGTGACAAAAACCTGAACCCCCGTTAGGACACCTTTGCACAAGGGAGCGTAGGATCTCAGAGTTTAAGGCTGTGGTTAGATTTATATCTTAATTACTTTCCTGTAGTTACGGATGTTTGCAGGGGGTTTAATCACAAGTATGTATTAGTCCTAGGAAGGGCGGTATGTTAGCACATGTTCACCCACACAACACTTACAAACACCAGAGAAGAGTACTCAGCTATTTGAAGCGAAAGCACTTGACAGAATTCCCATGTGTCCTCAAGAACGTTTGGTCCTTATAAGTATTTCCACCGGCTTGTCCTTTGCTAAGAAAGGATTTGGCCAATTGCTTCGTTTGTTCGTTACTTTTGTTACTTTCTCCTTGTTTTGTTGCCTTGTCAGAAAACCACTAAAAATACATTTGCTAAGTATTCACAGGGATTTCCTGCTCCATACCACTGTTCAGCACCTTCTGCTCCTCGTTGGGATCGACACTCCTATTTATCGAAAGTACTACGATACACCCCTATACTTGTGGGTCATCAAGACTATTTTCTGGCGCCGTTGCCGGGGAGTGAAGCGCTATTAAAGAGTGGAACTGGTAAGGGAAACTTTCACTTTGAGTATTGCTCTTGTTACTGCTTGTTACTTTGTCTCCAATATGGATAACCCACTTGGTTTTCTGTTTGGGAAAACTACTACCACTGTTAGGGTAGTAGATGAACCACCTCCTGTTGATATAGATCCTTTTAAGATACCTAAAGTATTGTTAATCGTGTTATGGATAATTATTATTTTTGGGATGGAACTGTCCATCCTGGTGATCACTTGCTTTTTATCCATGAATTATGCGGGTTGTTTAAGTGTGCAGGTATCACAACTGAACAGGAGCAGGTATCCTTGGAAGGGAGAGCTGAAGAATGGTATAAGCTACTGAAGAATGGACAATCCAGGGAATGGGAGGAGATGGCATCTCTTTTTTACTCTAAATTTTATCCTCCCGGTGAGATCCATAAGGATAGAAATGTTATATATAACTTTTGGCCTCTTGATGGAGAGAGTACATCTCAAGCTTGGGGGAGATTGAAGTTACTAATGCTTAAATGTCCTATTCATGAACTCCCTAACAATATTATTCTCAATAACTTTTATGCTAGGCTTTCTCTTCATGATAAAGATTTACTAGATGCTTCTTGTGCTGGATCATTCACACATATGAAGGAAGAAGCTAAATGGGATCTACTAGACCGTATTCAAGAGAACACTGAAGCTTGGGAGAATGACAAAGGAAGAAAGTCAGGTATAAACTACGATTATGAATGCATCAAATATTTTATAGGAACTGATAGCTTCCGTGATATTAGCAATGAGTTTGGTCTTGATTCCCAAAGTATTGCCAGCTGTTTTAAGGCCGTTGCCTCTTACATTGAAATTCTCGAGAAGAAGTGGAATAAGTACCATGCTCCTTATAAAGATGTTATTAATCATGCTCCCATTAGAAGTACTCAAGTTTGTACTGCTAATCATATTGTGCCTGAACCCCATGTTGAGAAAATGCCTTTCCCAGCTAAGGTAAAGGAGTATTCTATGATTATTAGTGCAAATAACAAAGGTACAATGAAAACTATGGAGCCTGGTAAGCATTTGAGTGATGAACCTGTGGTAGCTATTATGAAAGACATTGTCACTAGAAATATAGAGGATGGGCACATTGTCTTCTGTGAAGACGCTTCTAATATTATCTCTCATCCTGGTAAGGCTAGAAAAGCTAGTATTCCTGTGCTTTTTGTTAAAATTAGTAATCATTGCTACTATGGTTTATGTGATATTGGTGCTACTTCTAGTGCTATTCCTTATGAGCTTTACAGAGAAATTATGCATGAGATTGGTCCTTGTGAGCTTGAGGATATTGATGTGGTTATTCACCTTGCTAATAAGGAGACCATTTGCCCCATTGGTATTGTAAGAGATGTGGAGGTTCTCTGTGGTAAGATTAAGTATCCTGCTGATTTTCTAGTGCTTAATTCAGCAGCTAGCAAAATTTGTCCTATCATTTTTGGTAGATCTTTCTTGAACACTTATGGATCTATTATTGATTGTAAGAAGGAAAAAGTTTTAACTAAGTTTGATGGAGATTCTTATGATTTTAACTTTTCAAAATTTGATAAAGCTCCTTGTGAAAATAGCTTGCCTAATAAAGATTCCAGGATGGAACAACTTGCTTCTATTGATCCAGTCTATGACCTTGGACCTATTTTTGATGACTGTAAGTATGCTTATTCTGATGATAAAGTTGTTTCCATCGACAGTTATATTGTCAACATTATTCAAAGTGCTATTGAAAGTTATTTTGAGAGAGGGAAACATGGTTTTATGCATCTCAATGATGTTAAGTTTCCCCGTTTTATGTTGAAAGCTTTGAAGTTGCATCTGTTTTGTCGTCCTATGTTGGTGCCTTTTTGTTTCAACAATTAGTTTTATCATGATACCCCCATGCATAGGAAGTGGGTTAGACTCAAGTGTATTGGTTATTTGCTTCTTGATGCTCTCTTTCGTTTCAGATATATATCTCCTATGTGAGCATCTTTGGAAGTTTCAAGCCTAACTTAAAGGCATTAAAGAAAAGTACTTGTTGGGAGATAACCCAAGAGTTTTGTCGTGTCTTGGAAGTTATTACCTTAGTAATAACCGCTACTTATCCTTTTTGTTTTGTTTTTTGTGTCAAGTTCAACTACTTTTGTGAAGTAGAGGAGTTGTGAAAAGTGGCTGTCCTGGGACAGATTTTTGTGCTGCATTGTAAAAATTTGTGAGAAAGCTCAGTACTTCGGATGGAGATGCATTTTTCTGATCTTGTTCTCCAAGTTGTTACCCAACTTTCACCAGTTATGCACTTTTTGATTTGAGCAACAGAAGGTCTTCAGAAAAATCAATCTTTACCTGCTGGTGTGTTTCGACTGATTTCTGCCATCATTTGCATTTGCCTCTTACAAAAGCTTTTGTTTTGATGGGTTTTCAGTTTAAGTGTGTACCAAAGGTTTATTGTTTGTGCTTACACTAATGTTGTCATTAAGCTTGTGCAAAAGTTTTGTATGAAGGAAATTCACAGGAGAAAGAGAGAAGGAATCTGCATAGTTCGTCTTTGAATAGGTAAAAGTGGTGAAAACAGAAGGTTCGTGAAACCCCGATCTTTTTATATTTTTGATGTTTTTAATACATAAGGGAAGTTGCGAGACGAAACTGAGTAGGAAACAGAGCCCGGGGTGGACAAACCCACCCCAGTTGCGGGCCCGGCCTGGCCGCGCCTGAGGGGGGTGTTCCCCCCTCGAACTCCGTCTCCGCCTCGTTTCCGTATCAATACCTTCCTTATGCATTGAAACTTCATAATATATAACCCCCCGGATCCCCCGAGGTTCGTGCATCGTGTTCTCGTCGAATTTCCGTTTCGATCTATTTCTGTCAGGAAATCTTCTCAAGTTTAGAGCACCATGGCCTCCGCCAACGACAAAGGCAAGAAGCCCGAGGAAAAAGAACCTCAAGTCCCCAAGACGGAGGAGATTTCAGTAGGGTATGAAGGTGACATGGAGGAGAACAAGCAACCAGACACTCGCGCTACCGTCGCAAGCATTGGATTGGTAGCAAAACCCACCAAGCTTAAGAGGACAACACGGATGTCTACATGAGGGAAACCTCCGCGTCATATTCTCGCTCCGCGGACACTTCCTCCTTGTACCACTCGTTCTAACCATGTAGGAAAAGAACACTCTAAGAAATAAGAGTGGAGGAAGAATAATAAGGACTGGGATCCTCGGTCCGAATTGATTATGAGCTGCATTGAGCATAATTTGGAGTTGATTCGTACTCTGACCTTCGATATTGAGGATTTGAAGAAGCTGATTGAAGAGCTTATTAAGGGAACACCAACACCATTGAAGGATTAATTCATCATCAGGTTTGGCATCCCCTTGGCTTGTTCCAAGCTTGGGGGAGTGTCGCGGTATCACCACCATTATCTTTTGCCTTTTAACTTTTTAGTGGATCCATATCTGTGGTAGAGGGGTTATCTTATAGTTTGGTTTGAATGTAGAAGTATATCTCCTTTAGTTTATTATCTATGTATCCCTTGGTGTGAGTGCCTTTATTGGAATATTAATGAGAAGTCTCATCTTTTACTTTTTGCACTTCTTATTTTAGTTTGCAATCTCTATTATATGATGGATCTTGTTGATCAGTATTGGCACCACTTTGGGATCATCAAGTGGATCTAAATTGGTTTTGGCAAACCAAGTTCTGGTCAGTGGATTTAGTTTGAAAGAAAAAGAAAGAAAGAAAAAAAAGCTTACATGTATTTTGTCTCATTTGTTTTCTTTCTTGTTGGCTCATAAGCTTAGTATTATTTATTTAAGATTCTTTTGTGTCTTCAAGGAAGAATGCATGTTTGGCTTTATTACTTGTATGTTTGCTTGTTTCTTTCAACTCTCTTGCTTGCTACCCATCCTTGCTAGCCAAAAACCTGTTTTGAGAAGACATACTTCTCATTTTTCCAAATCCTTTGAAACCAAAACTTTTGCCACTTGTGTCCACCATATCTACCTAGTAGCTTTTGCTATTCCAAGCAAATTCTCAAGCTTCATCTATCTTTCAAATTAAAAGGTATTTTGTTATGTGAAAACTAGTTAGTAAAGCTCTCACGAACTTGATGGCACACCTTATTTACTTGCCCCTAATAGACTTGAACCATTGTGAACATCGAAGTTGTATATGCTTGCATCTATACGTTGGAATTAGCAGAATCATGCTGTCATGGGGAATGTTTTAAACATTGCACTTGTACTCTGTACATAGTTGATATCGTGCTCTTTTGTCTATGGATGTCAACGGTGTGAAATAAAGAGGGAACGTGTAAGTCCATAGAGTTTGTATTCTGTGTTAGAGAAACGCCTGGTCCGCTAGCTTAAGCCATGCTTAATCATGGTGGAAACTTGCAGCATCACCATAGTGAGTCATCTATGAAGCATCCTCGATAAAAAGCTATACATGTGGTAAATAAAAAGATTGCTGAGATGCTCATTGTCTGCTTTCCTTGTCATTTTGGTTATGGGAAAGCTCTTGTACCATGTGCAAGGGGTACCCCGTTGGCGGTTCTCAATGATATGCAAATACTTACAATGACAAGAACTTACCTGGACCCAAAGTTGAGTATGCATGAGGAGTGGCCCTCATATTCAAGGGACATGAGATTGCCAACTTATATTTCGTCAAGCATATACTCCATTTTTGTTCACTTTAACCTAATCATCTCGAGATGCTTATGATAGGGGCAATGAGGGCTCAAAGATAGTAAGTACCATAATCTTTTGGAAGCTCTTTATGACTTGTAATCCCTGCTACCCTCTATGAAGGGTCATTTCTCCTAGTTACCAGTTTGAGTCATTAAACCTACTTCTTCTCTATCTACAGCAAGCATTTGAGTTGTTGTGTTTCAAGCATTCATATGGTGATTTATTCAATAATGTTCTTTATCTTGTTTGCACAAAACTCTTATCTATTGAGTATTACTTTGAAAGCCTTCACTTGTGAAAAACCTTTTTGAGCAAAGGGTGCTCCTGTTTTGAAACTTCTATAAAAAGCTTTTTGTGAAGCTGTTTGCCAGTTGTTCTCTAACCAAGAACAAGTTTGCCAATTCCAATTATGATTTATCTTTAGGCATCTCCACTGTGACTGTTGTACTTGGTTACAAGCTAAGTTATATAATGGTGAGCTGCTTTCTTTTATGAGCTGTGTAATGGTAAGTGTGATGCTTCTTGTTCGTATTCTTTTATCGACACTTCACTCCATAAACCTGTGGACATGTTTACTGAGCTCAGTATTCGCTTGGGGACAAGCGAAGTCTAAGCTTGGGGGGACTTGATATGCCCAATTTGCATCACCATTCCATATCATAATTTACCTCTATTCATTTATATTTGTCTTATTATGAGGTATTACTTATGGCTTTTGATATGTTTATGCATGTTGGATGATTCTTGGAGGATAGACTGCCGGAGTCTAGATTCTAATGGAAAAGAAGGCGTTTCGGTGCAATTTCACGAAGATCAGAAAAATACCAGAAAAATATGGAAAGGTATTATTTTACCAGAAGACAAAGGATACCAGAAGGAGGTACCAAGTGGGGCCTCAGGGGGCCCACACCCCTTGGCGCGGGCCCACATGACCCCGCGCCTAGGGCAGGTGTGGCCCACCTGCCCGGCCTCCGACTCCGCCCCTTTGCCTGTATGTTCCCTTCGAAACCCTAAGGCTCTTGGAGCGACCACAGATAGATTTCCGCCGCCTCTGGGGGCGGAAAACACGGAGAGAGAAAGATCTCTCCGGCAGACAGATTTCTGCCGGGGGAATTCCTTCCCGGAGAGGGGAGACCGTCGCTATCAACACCGTCATCAAGCTAGGCTTCATCGGGATCATCATCATCATCCACACCATCATCTCCACCAGCACCATCATCACCACTCCGTCCCGCTATAACAATTGTGTTGGATATTGCTTTAGTTCTTAGGGGAAACTTTCCCGTTGTTGATTACTATTGTAGTTGATGCTTGTGAGTGGAACCATTGGATTATTGTTTATGTTCATATTGTTACCCATTATCATATCATATTTAATCTTGATCCATATGATGTCTTGTGAGTAGGTCGTTTAGTTCTTGAGGACATGGGAGAAGTCATGTTGTTAGTAGTGAATCTGTGATGAGTTATTATTCAATGGTTTAGTATATAAGTTGTGGTGTTATTCTTCTAGTGGTGTCATGTGAACATCGACTACATGACACTTCACCATTTTATGGGCCCAGGGGAATGCATTGTGTATTTGGCTACTAATCGCGGGGTTGCCGGAGTGACAGAAACCTGAACCCCCGTTAGGACACCTTTGCACAAGGGAGCGTAGGATCTCAGAGTTTAAGGCTGTGGTTAGATTTATATCTTAATTACTTTCATGTAGTTACAAATGTTTGCAGGGGGTTTAATCACAAGTATGTATTAGTCCTAGGAAGGGTGGTATGTTAGCACATGTTCACCCACACAACACTTCCAACACCAGAGAAGAGTACTCAGCTATTTGAAGCGAAAGCACTTGACAGAATTCCCATGTGTTCTCAAGAACGTTTGGTCCTTATAAATATTTCCACCGGCTTGTCTTTTCCTAAGAAAGGATTGGGCCACTTGCTCCGTTTGTTCGTTACTTATGTTACTTGCTCCTTGTTTTATTGCCTTGTCAGAAAACCACTAAAAATCCGTTTGCTAAGTATTCACAGGGATTTCCTGCTCCATACCACTGTTCAACACCTTCTGCTCCTTGTTGGGATCGACACTCCTATTTATCGAAAGTACTACGATACACCCCCTATACTTGTGGGTCATCACCCGTCTAGTGGTAAACCTCGTGGTCGTCTACCTCGGCTAGATCTTGGGAACACCGCGTAGGAAAAAGTTTTTGTTTATCTTCGTGTGGCCTAACATTTTTATCAACTACGAGCAGAGAAGCTTTACAACTCAGTGAGTCCATTGGTCGTGCATTATTTTTCATTACTAGGAGGTGAAAAGTTTTGCAATTCACGAGAGAGACAACAACCATTTTTTCTACAAGTAGTATACTAAGTAGCACCACTTGACTCCAGGGTATGCCACGACATACCGAGCATACCCTATAGATCTGACGCTGGTCCTAGGAGTAGGTCGGCCGTTTTTTTATTTTAGCCACTCGGTTATTGTGAAACAACCCCTCTAGTTTCCTTGCATTATTATGAATTCCTTTATTTACTTATGCTTTTTTAAATTTGAACTCAAGTTTGACGAAATCAAACCTCATTTTGAATTCAAATGTTGCTATTTGAAACCTAGGCTACTTAGAATATGTTCTTATGTATGTATAAGAGTATTTACTTTTCAAATTTTTAATTGACTCAGTTTATCATGTTCAAAATCATGTTTGAATTTTGAATTTCAAATCATAGTGTTGACTTTTGTCAAACTCAACACTAGGAGTCAAATCTCAATCACTTGTCACTCAAACAAAATGTTTTAAGTTCCCCCTCATTTTCAAATGCATGCAATACAGATGCACTTATCACACATCTACCCTTTCCCCTTCCTATTCTTTAGAATGTTACAATCTGGATCGGTGGAGAGAGGGTGGTGGAGTGGTGCACTGTCCGTCGCTTCGGGTGAGAGATATATATAGGAGTGAAACCGCTGTGTGCCAGTCGTGACGTGGGGTGATAGCAATTTGGGAAACCGGGAATGTCCTAAGGTGACATAATTTATTCCTTGATTCGTTTGACGACTTATAAAAGTGAATGGAGGGAGTAGTAACTTGAAATAGTGCTCAACTTTCACACAACAAATGCAAATTTAATTTTGTTTACATATTTGACATCCTCACGACGAACTCTTCGAAATGAGTCTAATATTCAATATATTAAAATTCATTTCGAACTTTTTTGGATCTATAAAGTTCTTTGTTATGTGAGATATGGATCTATAATGTTCAGACACCTTGCACATAAAGTTCGTATTAAACTGTATTGAATCTATAAAGTTCCGACACCTTATATGCAGTTGTGTAATAAATGGTGATGCAGATTCGTTTCTTAGTGAGACACATATAAGACCCATTGACTCAAATCACAACCAACATGGACGGACATGATAGGTATTGCACGCCGAAGCCATTCCTAATTCTCTGGGTCGAAGCAAAAATAAGGTTAACCAAACACATCTTTAAAAGTATCCAATATACAGTTACGATAAATTGACAGCTAGGGTCCTAATCGTATGTAAACAGAAATGCTACTACAAGGAAGTCCATAAATTGTGTCCACAACCGACAGTGGGAATTCGTATATATTGTCGGACCATGTAGGGAGAGAACGTTGGTCGAGTATACTCTATACTCGAAGTACGTAGACATCAGGACAAGGATTCCTTGCCGTGCTGGAGTGCGTAGAAGTGTAGAACCCGATTTTGACATGTATGCATAGAATGCATGATATTACCTATTATTAATTGCAATAACACACTTGTATGCATAGAATGCATGATATTACCTATATATGATATCCACACTATGACTAGTCTAATGTTATTATTAAGCATGTTAAGTTGGCAAAAAGCTTACTATATAACACAACAATTAATAAAGAAGTGATTATATACCGTGTCATAACACGTAGAATTAGACTATTTAGTGATAGAATCAAGGCAATTGTGATACTAGTAGTACTAGATGATGTTATGCATTACAAAGGTAGTCATACGCATGATATTAGTGTGATACTTTACACTATGACTAGCCTAAGTAGGAGTAATTACGTAGGAAATTTGACTAACGAGTAAGTTCAACTAAAATACTACTACATTCGTCGTATAACATAATACTTCCTCCGACCCATATTAGTTGACTCATCTATACAAATTCAAGTCAAATAATATGGGTTGGAGGGAGTAACGTCTTATATTATAAGACAATGTGAGTAGCGTGTAGCTATAGTTAGTGGCGGACCTAGGACACCTAGAACAGAATAAACAAATGGTCACTCTAGACATGAGTGTATATATATGCAAGCTAGGATTAGCGGGTGCACCACTATATTAACTTTGTAACTAGGTAAGGTAAACAAGAAAGTTAGCCCAGTTTAGGTAATGCCCCAAGAGCAGTGACACGGGAAGATTTTTGAAATATATGCAATCAGATGCTCCATTATCATATAATTTCAAGCTAATATATACACTTTAAACGTCTGCAGAGGTCTGATATGTGTCGAAAAAACTGCCCGTGCAAGAGACCACTGAAATGGAGGAAGAGGAAGCTCAGCCTGGATTTCCTAGAAAATGTTGAGATCTACTACAACAAGCACAGGGTCGATTGGATTGACGACCTCAACATTCTACTAAGGCGCTCCAGCAAGGCCAATGTGAAGATGCATGATTGTCCTGAAACATGAGAATTGTCTATGTGAAAGGAGAACTCGCGCTGGCCACTGCAATATTGGGGTGGGAATCGAAGGGTATTGTCACAAGTCCATGTATCTGTTTTATTTATCGCTTGTGAGGCTATTGGATTTTTACGATAAGAGGCACATTTAAGGCACCAGCGGCATTTCACATGTCTCGGTCGATCAAAACTTTTTTTATGGTCGCTACTTTGGTTTATTTGACCAAATTTTGGACTGTTGCTTGCGATCCTTACTATGGTTTTGATTTCACAAATATAATTTTCTCGTAAGTCAAGGGATAATATTAACCCATGTTTGTCTTGATACTGAGTGTGTGGATTTATGAGCGTGATGCATATCGCTAGTAGAAAATAGGCCTTTGGTCCGGACCATTAGTCTCGGTTCTGCCCCAACGGATAGAAACATCCACAGGGCACAGCTGCCACTAGTTCCGGTTTGAACAGGAAATTTAGTCCTGGTCCATGTAACAAACCGGGACTAATGTCCATACTGATGTGTAACTCAGATCACTGTAGAGCTTCGTTGGAAGACCCCAAGAGGAAGGTATGATGAGCACAATAGCAAGTTTTATCTCAGTAAGAAACCAAGGTTATCGAACCAGTAGTAGAAAGGAAATGACTCAAAGGTGTTGCTAGCAACTTGGAAATCTGCACAACACAAACTCAAGACTTTGTCCCAATGAACAGTGAGGTTGTCAATCTCACCGGTTTGCTGAAAACGATTAACTGTATGGTGTGGAAGGTAATGGTGGTTTGTAGAAAGTAAACAGTAACAATGGAATATGTATCAATGGTAAAGATTGGACCGGGGTCCATAGTTCACTAGAGGTGTTCTCCTTAAGATAAACAACATAACATGCTGAGTAAACAAATTACAGCAGGGCAATTGACAGGACAGAGCAAGGCATAATAATGCAATACTAGACATTCATGATCCTATAAGATTTGATTGGGCATTACAACAATATACATAGACCGCCATCCAACTGCATCTATGACTAGTAATCCACCTTCAGGTTATCATCCGAACCCCCTCCAGTATTAAGTTGCAAGCAATGGATAACTGCTTTAAGCAAGGTGTGTAAAGTAAACAATTCACTTGTTCTATGAACAAGAGATCGTTGTTTTCTCCCTAGTAGCAATAACACATCTACAACCTTAGATATTTCTTTCACTTCCTCAAATTAAATAGAGGCATGAACCCACTATCGAGCATAAATACTCCCTCTTGGAGTCACTAGCATCTACTTAGCTAAGATAACTACTAGAAACGGAGAGCATGCAAGATCTCAAACAACACAGACATGATAGAATCAATAAGATAGAATCATTAATCAATCTGACATAGTAATCTCAATATCCATCGGATCCTCGCAAACACAACATGCATGATTACAAATAGATGATCTTGATCATGAATAGAGCTCACAAAATCTAAACATGGTAGCACAAAGGAGGAGAAACAACCATATAGCTACTACATGGACCCGTAGTCCAAGATGGAACTACTCACGCATCATACCGGAGGCTGGCATGGTGATGAAGAAGGCCTCCGGGATGATCTCTCCCCTCCGACAAGGTGCCGGGAAGAGCTTCAGGTCCCCCCGATCTAGGGACGATGGTGGCGGCGGCTACAGACTATTTCGTGGAAGCTTGATCGGGTCCTTAGGGTTTAGGTATCGGGGACTTCTTAAAGGCAAAGAGGGAGGCCGAGGGGGTGCCCGAGGCGGCTGCACCCTCCCCCCCCAGGCGCGGGCCAGGACTAGCCGCGCGGCCAGGGGTGTGGCCCCCTCGAGGCCCTTTTCCGTCTTGTCTTCTGGCTCCGTGTTCCCCACGGTAAAATATTGACTTTGAATTTTGTCCCATCCAATTCCGAGAATATTCATTTTCTGAATTTTCTGGAACCAAAAACAACAGAAAATAGGCAACTGGAACTGTGGCATCTTGTTAATAGGTTAGTCCCAGAAAACATATAAAAATACCTCAAAGTGTAGACAAAGCAAAGCAAAGTAGATACTAAACAAGCATAGAACATATAAAATTATATATATATATATATATATACGTTTACGACATATCAAGCATCCCCAAGCTTAAATCCTACTCGTCCTCAAGTAGGTAAGCGATAAAAAGAATAATTTTTAGGTGACATGCACCATCAAAATCAAGATCAAACCATTTGCAGACATTGAAAGATGGGATCAAAGAACTCTAAACATGAGCATGAAAGAAGAAGTTCTAACAATAAGACAAAGTAACTAAGCATGCAACATGAAAGGATACAAACAAAGATCATGAATAACAATGCATTGAAAGACGTTTGTTTGTTTCACATATAGAAAACATAGCATAGTGGCATGCAGCTTGTCCCTCATGGAGTAGCAAATAAATGCATAGGACACCTTCAAAGTTCATAAGAGTGACTAGATACAAATAGTTCAAGAGCAAGCAATATCAACAATATGCATCAATCAATAAGTTTTGGGACAATGCACGTAGAACTAAGAATGCCAACTATGCTCTCTTAATTGGTGCCTAAGGATAGAAACTGGAGACTCAATATAATAGTGGAATAAAGGCCCTTCATAAAGGGAAGCAGGGATTTCAAGTCTCATAAAGAGCTTCCAAAAATTATGGTACTTGTTAGCTTTCAGCTCTCATTGCCCCTATCATAAGCATCTTGAAGTGATTAAGGTTAAAGTGAACAAACTATGGAGTATATGCTTAACAAAGTATAAGTTGGCAATCTCATGTCCCTTGAGTACGAGGGCCGCTCCTCATGCTACTCAACTTTAGTCACCGGTAAGTTCTTATCATAGTAAGTACATGTGTATCATAGAGAACCGCCAACAGGGTACCCCTTGCACATGATATAGGAGCTATCCCATAATCAAAATGACAAGGCAAGCAGACAATAAGCATCTCAGCAATCTTCTTATTTACCATGGGAAAATGGTTTTTTTCTCTCTTTCCTCTTTTCAATATGATTAGCTGTTGTCATGCAAGAAGTTGTGAGTGGTTCGAATGGTTCTCGACATGAACCCTAAGGCGTAAGCCCGCTGTTTTGATAGGATAGTATGGTGCTGGAACTGGATTCTTGCAGCGTCAGTAAGCTCAAAGGGAAGAATTCAAATAAATAGAGATAGAGGTCTCGGAAGTAGGGCCTATGAAAAGTAGAGTGCCTTTGTCTCTTTTTTATAAGAAGAAAGCTTCATAGATTGCTCACTATGGTGATGCCTCAAGTTTCCACCATGATTACGCATGGGTTAGGCTAGAGGCCCAGGCGTTTCTCTAACACGCATACATAACTCCATGGACTTACAAGCTTCCCTTTTATTTCACACCGACGACATCCGCAAACAAAAGAGCATGATTTCAACTGGGTACAATGTACAAGTGCAATGTTGAAAGCGTTCCCTATGACAACATGATTCTGCTAATTTGAATGTATAAGTGCAAGCATCTACAACATAGATGACACAATGGTTCAAGTTTATTAGGGGCAAGAAAAATAAAGTGTGCCATCAAGTTTGTGAGAGCTTTAATCATTAAGTTTCACATAACAAGTTTAATTTGGAAGATAGATAAAACAAGAATATACTTGGAATGGTGTAACACACCATGCATAGGAATTTATAGTGGACACTTTGGAATAACTTGGTTTATTGGGAGTTGGATGCATGAGTAGAGATTACTCATACAAGTGGAGGCTAGCAAAAGACTAGGAGCGACCAACTAAGAGAGCAATAATGACCATAATCATGCAGAGCGACAAAACATTACTAATCAAAGCATAAAGTGGTACCACAAGTCAAAAAATAAATGATCATAGAGGCTATGGTGACTGGTTCATAGTCATAACATGGTGTGAGCATGTGCCAAGTCAACCCAAACAAAGCGTCAAAGGAGAATACCACAATAATATACTTTTGTATGCTAAAACAATGCATGATTCTTTCAAGACACATTAAGCAATACTAATTGTTTGGAACAAGTCATGATACATCAATAATCACTAAGCATAAGGTCAAAACAACATCTATCATGACATGACAAAGTCTAAGTCACAATCAAAGCAAGCTCCTCTTGTACCACTAAAGCAAGAACTTTCTACTCCTGTCCAACACCAATCAACTTATTTGAAACAACATGGCGAAAACGGGGGTCCAAACTACTTTATTCAAGCAAACTAAGCAAACAAAAACCAAAAACGAAAACTAAGATGCTCCAAGAACAACACAACTTGTGCATGAAACAATAAAAACGAAGTGTCTAGAAAGACCTGAGATTTTTATTAATGAAGAAGGGGATTCCTTGGGCATCCCCAAGCTTTGACGCTTGTACCTATTGGGGTGAAACAGGGCGGCATTCCCAAGCTTGAGCTTTTGTCCATTCTTCATCTCATTATATCATTCTTCCTTTACACCTGAAAATTTTCCTTCATACAAAACTTCACAAAATCTTCATTAGCAACATTAGTGCATTCAAAAGATAATAGACCTTTGGGGTTTAGTTTTAAAACAACAAAACCTTCACCAAAGACACAAGCTACTATAGAAATTCCCTCAAAAACCTCAATTTCCCAAAAAGAACCCAAAAAGGAATCAATAATAAGCAAATGCAAATAATGACAGAAATTTGTCAAAACAGACCAGCAGGTGAAAACCGATTTTTTCGAAGACCTTATGTTGCTCAAATAAAAAAGTGTTGAACTAACAAAAGTTAGCTAACAACCTAAGGATTTATTTAGAAAATTACAGCTCAATCCGACTTACAGAGATTTTACACAATTTTTTACAGTGGAGCACAAAAATCTATTTCGGGACAACAACTCCCCAAATCTTACTTCCCTCTCATTAGAGGTTATTAGCACAAAAATCAAATAAAAAGGATAAGGAGCGGTTATTACATAAGTAATAACTTCCAAGACTCAAGAAAACTATTGGGTTATCTCCCAAGAAGTACTTTTCTTTAACGCCTTTAAGTTAGGCACAAGAAGCAAGAATCAAGTATTTTCAAATGAAGAAGCATTAACATCAACTTTCTTGCTCCTACCTTTCTTAACTTTCTTCTTATCTTTAGGTAATGTATGATTGCTTATTGGAGAAGCAAAATGCATAATACCTTTTCCCACATCTATTATTGCTCCAAGGTGTTTCAGCAGGGATCTTCCAAGTGTAATTTGTCCTTTTCCTACACATTCAATAACAAGATAATCAGTAGACACCACTTTCCCTGAGATCTTTGTAAAGACACATTCAGCTATTCCAATGGGTAATAAAGTTGCATTATTAGTAAGAGATATTTCTTCTCCTCCTTTAGAACGTATCCAAAGATTCAAAGACTCATAGATATCTTTAGGCATAAGGCAAAATTCAGACATGATATCACAACGAGCATCAAAAGTTTCACTATTTATAGCAACTTTTACTGTAGGAAACCACTTTGAAGGCTCAGAATTTATTGGAACATAATCATGGTGTTATCTAAGCATGTTATAGCAATCTTTCAAAGCAACTATACGGGTCTCAAGAGTGTTCAACCTAGCATAGATGTTTATAAAGGAAGAATCAGACTTGCTAGGCATATTATAGATTGTAATCAACTTCTTTATGGCATCCAAAGCTTCATTCTCATTACATCGAAAAACATATGTCCCAGCTACATCATCCAAGGCATATCTATAACAAAGAGCAAGACCATGGTAGAAAGTGCTAATAACTAGGCCTAGACACATTTTAGGCTCAGTTTTTCCTTGTAAATCAGAGATTCTAGACCAAGCTTCTTTGAAACTCTCTTGACTTACTTGTTTGAAAGTAAAGATCCTTTCCATAGGTGACACAGTGATTGGAACAACACCAGACATGGTAGCAACTAGAGTAGGAACCAAAAAATGTGTTTTTGATAAAAGAAAGCAAACCAAACGAAACTATTTTTTTGGAGTTTTTGATAAAGATAAGCAAACAAAACAAGGCAACAGAAACTAAGCAAAACAAAAACAAAGTAAAGAGAAAGGTTGTGAAGGACTCCACTTGTGAAGCCATCCTTAGCCTCCCCGGCAACGGCGCCAGAAATAGCTTGATGATGTGTAGCTGAGATCACTTTAGAGCTTTGTTGGGAGACCCCAAGAGGAAGGTCTGATGAGCACAACAGCAAGTTTTCCCTCAGTAAGAAACCAAGGTATCGAACTAGTAGGAGTAAGGAAACGAGTCAAAGGTGTTGCTAGTAACTTGGAAACCTGCTCAACACAAACTCAAGACTTTGCCCCAACGAACAGTAAGGTTGTCAATCTCACTGGTTTGCTGAAAACAAAGGATTAACTATATGGTGTGGAAGGTAATGGTGGTTTGCAGAAAATAAACAGTAATATTGAAAGATGTATCAATGGTAAAGATTGGACCGGGGTTCATAGTTCACTATAGGTGTTCTCCTTAAGATAAACAACATAACATGCTGGGTAAACAAACTACAGCAAGGCAATTTACAAGACAGAGCAAGGCATAATAATGCAATACTAGACATTCATGATCCTATGAGATTCGATTGGGCAATACAACAAGATACATAGACCGCCATCCAACTTCATCTATGACTAGTAATCCACCTCCAGGTTATCATCCGAACCCCCTCCAGCATCTACAACCTTAGAGATTTATGTCACTTCCTCAAATTAAATAGAGGCATGAACCCACTATCGAGCATAAATACTCCCTCTTGGAGTCACTGGCATCTACTTGGCCAAGGTAGCTACTAGAAACAGAGAGCATGCAAGATCTCAAACAACACAAACATGATAGAATCAATAATATATAATCATTAATCAGTCTGACATAGTAATCTCAATATCCATTGGATCCCCGCAAACACAACATGCATGATTACAAATATATGATCTTGATCATGAACGAAGCTCACAAGATCTAAACATGGTAGCACAAAGGAGGAGAAACAACCATCTAGCTTCTACATGGACCCGTAGTCCAAGGTGGAACTACTCACGTATCATATCGGAGGCTGGCATGGTGACGAACAAGGCCTCCGGGATGACCTCTCCCCTCCGGCAGGGTGCCGAGAAGAGCTTCAGATCCTCCCGATCTAGGGACGATGGTGGCGGTGGCTATGGACTATTTTGTGGAAGCTTGATCGGGTCCTTAGGGTTTAGGTATCGGGGCTTCTTATAGGCAAAGAGGGAGGCCGAGGGGGTGCCCGAGGCGGCTGCACCCCCTAGGCGGAGGCCAGGACTGGCTGTGCAGCTAGGGGGTGTGGCCCCCTCGAGGCCCTTCTCCGTCTCGTCTTCTGGCTCTGTGTTCCCCACGGTAAAATATTGACTTTGGCTTTTGTCAGGGCGGTCTTCTGCATCAGGGGGTCTTTATAGGCGAAGAGGCGAGACAGGGGGCAGCCAGGGCGGCCGCACCCCCCAGGCGCGGGCTAGGGTTAGCCGCGCGGCCAAGGGGTGTGGCCCTCTGGTGGATCCCCTCCGTCTCGTATTCAGGCTTCATATTCCCCATGGTAAAATTTTGACTTTGGGTTTTGTCCTGTCCAATTCCAAGAATATTGTTTTTCTACCTTTCTGGAACAAAAAACAGAAGAAAACATGCAACTGGCACTATGGCATATTGTTAATAGGTTAATACCAGAAAACATATAAAAACACCTCAAAGTGTAGACAAAGCAACGCAAAGTAGATACTAAACAAGCATGGAACATCAAAATTTATAGATGCGTTTTCGACGTATCAGCCCACCTATGGCTCCGCCCTCTCGCCTATATCTTCTCCTCAAAACTCTAAAGTCAAGGGAGGGAGCACAGATAGATTTCGCCGCCTCTGTGGGGCGGAAAACACCGAGAGAGAAAGATCTCTCTGGCAGACAAATTTCTGTCGGGGAAATTCCTTCCTGGAGAGGGGAGATCGTCGCCATCAACACCATCATCAAGCTAGACTTCATCGGGGTCACAATCATCATCCACACCATCATCGTCACCACTCCATCCCGCTGTAACAATTGTGTTGAATCTTGCATAGTTCTTAGGGGAAACTTCCCTGATGTTGATTACTATTGTAGTTGATGCTTGTGAGTAGAACCATTGAATTATTGTTTATGTTCAGATTGTTATCCATCATTATATCACCTATGATCTTGATCCATATGATGTCTCGTGAGTAGTTCGTTTAGTTCTTGAGGACATGGGAGAAGTCATGTTGTTAGTAGTGGAATTGTGTTGAGGTATTATTCATTGGTTTAATATTTAAGTTGTGGTGCTATTCTTCTAATGGTGTCATGTGAACGTCGACTACATGATACTTCACCATTTATGGGCCTAGGGGAATGCATTGTGTATTTGGCTACTAATTATGGGGTTGCCGGAGTGACAGAAACCTGAACCCCCGTTAGGAAACCTTTGCACAAGAGAGTGTAGGATCTTAGAGTTTAAGGGTGTGGTTAGGTTTTTATCTTAATTGCTTTCTTATAGTTGCGGATGCTTGCAAGGGGTTTAATCACAAGTATGTATTAGTCCAATTAAGTTTGGTACATTAGCACAGGTTCACCCACACAACACTTATAAAACCAAAGAAGATTAATCAGCTATATGAAACGAAAGCACTTGATGGTATTCCCATATGTCCTCGAGAACGTTTGGTCCTCATTGGTATTTCCATCGGCTTGTCCTTTGATAAGAAAGGATTTGGCCACTTGCTGCAATTATTTGTTGTCTTTATTTACTTGCAATTTATTTCCTTGCTTTATCACAAAACCCCTAAAAATCCGTTTGCTAAGTATTTATAGAGATTTCTGCTCCACAACACTAGTCAACACCTTCTGCTCCTCATTGGGATCGACACTCTTATTTATCGAAAGTACTACGATACACCCCCTATACTTGTGGGTCATCACCGGTCTAGTTTCCTTAACAATAAATGACCATTTAGTCTACTCTATATTCGCTTTTCTTCATTTTTTCATTAAATACAAAAATATAAAAAAGAATCTTTATTATCTTAAATCATTACGTTGTTATCTGATACTCTAGATGTAGTGACAACAACTTTGGTATTTTTGTAGACAACAATAGACTTTTAGTTTTATTCTAGATTGGTCTACGGAGTAGGGATTCATTACCACTCAATGAAAAAGTTGATGCATATCACATCTATCCCTACTGGGAGGCCCAACTTGTATAACCACCATGTTTGATTTTTTTGGAAAGGAGCATATATTATACCAATTACACCTAGTCTCACAACAACGCATTACCCTATTGGCATTACGGATGCACACAGCCAAAAAAGAATAAGAATTACAAAAAAAAAGAAAAGTCCCGCTGCAGCGATAAGATCCTTTGTAGCAGGGACACTAACCCCACCAGAACAACACCAGAAGTTCAACATCTCCAATAGTGACGCCTTCAAGAAGGAATCAGAGCACAAACATCGTTGTCGCCCGATCAAAGATCATAGGTTTTCACCTGGAGAAAGTCCCCGCTCACAAAACTATGCCTTCAACAAGGCCATTGCTAGGCACAACCAATTAAGGCCTGACCTTGGATTTTCACCCTGCAAGATAAGACCGTGAACTCCTCTTGTGCTGCCAGCCCCACCTTCTGATGCTGCTGCTACAATTCACGAATCACCAAGCCAATTACTCATCGCCACCAGGACTCGACCCACCATAGCTAGTCCACAAACCTTGGCTTCCATGACATTCTCTGCACACTGACTTCACCATGGAACTAAAGACATGTTCCACGATGGCAAAAAAACTGTAGAGCTTCGCCTCGCTCCCTCTGAAACCAAACGGTCAGAAAAACACCGGTTACACACGACCGGATCACATCCGTTCCAGCAATCTCCAAGCATGAATCGCCTATGGGAGTTCGCCGGCGGAGCCTTCCGGAACACGACACTGCCACCAGATCAATGAAAACATGCTGAAGGTAGATCTTCGTCTTGGCATGAGAAAAACCCTAGAACTGCGCCCCTGGCAGCAGATGCGACCCGCACCACCATCCGCCGAGGGAGAACCTCCAACAAAGCCCGAGGGCACCACCTCGACTTCCAGACCCCGCCGCCATCAGATTGCCGTCGGGGCAACAATCTTCGAGCGCCCAAGGGGCTCCCTATGGGGAGAGGCCACCACGCGAGGAAGCAGCCCCGCTTCCACCGTCGGTCGGCCGGACTTTTCCTGTTGGTGTCCTCCGGTGGAAGCGAGGGAGAGGTGGGAGGAGGAGTCGGGGCGACGGCTAAGGGTTCCGCCCGTGCCGCCTCCCCCGAGAGGCAGCGCGTGCGTACCTGTTCTCGTGAGATTGATTCTTCCATGTTTGCTAATAATGCTCGGCGTCACCCTTGTTTGATATGTACTCTCTGCACATTCCTACTAGAATTCTAGAGCATGCGGAGAAAATTAGGAGACAGTCTTTGGAACAAGAAAACATAGGAAGGTGAGATATGTAATTCACTCATATGCTTAGGATAAGGTATGCGGACCGATACCTTCACTGCAAATTACGGATGTACTATAACTTGTCTTTCCCTGATATACCTAGAGTTTAAGCAACAAGCGAACGGAGGCCGTGCACGTCTTTGTGCTCACGGACGTATCCTCTTCTAATGAGGGAGAAGGTGGCGGCGGCTTAGCGGAGGAGATCGTTGAGGAACACGGTGATTATCTATGAGGAGGTTGAGGGAGCGGTGAGTTCAGGTGGTGGATACACCGTGGAGTTCCTACGGTGAGCTCTGCATGGACCAGCTCTGGAAGCGACCTGCACGTCCGCCCACAACTTATGTTCGGCACGGAGACGCACCACGCCTAGTGTCCTATGTTTTTTTCCTTTTTATGCGAGGAATTGAGGGGTGAGTTTTGTGGTAAATAAAAACAAGATTTGGGTTTTCTTCTGCAAAATGAAACACAAATAAACTGTGTCTCGCCACATCATCAAATACACCATGCCATGAGCACCAGTGACCATATGTGATCCCCTAAGTCATATCCAATGAACACAAAATGGTACTACCGAAGTACGATGACCAAAGCGATTCTCCTCCGACAAGTTAGTGGATCAACCATGTATTTTACTCTTGGCTCAGCTTTTTGTTGCGCTCGAAGCATGTTACGACTATGTTGTCGATGGCTTCCCCAAAGGGAAATCACCGGAATAGACACACGCACAACCAGTGTTCGGGTGTGCACCCAACGACGCAACCCAATTTGTCCAGGGACATTTTTTCACCACTCATGCATTATCTCTCCCTCCCTCTGTCGCTCCCGACTACATGCAACTCCTCTTGCCAGGGCGGAGTCTAGATGAGGGGCATGCACGAGGATGTCTGTCGTGGTGGTGGCACGGCAGATGTCATGGGTAGGCTAAAGTATGGGGCCAATGGATGCTAGAGGGATCTGGGGAGGGAAGATGTAGTTGATTCTACACACAGAAGACTAACATAAAGATCTTTATTTCTCTTCTCTTGGTCTACAAGTGCTCCTTGAGCTGTTTACAAGAGGAGAAGAAGAACTTTTACCAGCCTAACGGTATCAAATGAGCCAATATCCTTCTCAGAATCCAAGCCTCTCCTTATAAAGGGGCGCCTTGGCTCCTCTAGGGCTGACGTGGCAAGCATATTCGAAGTCCCAATATAGTAACTCGGCGGCCTCCTTTCTGTGTCGCCCTTCTAATGACGGCAAGGTTTTAGAGAACCCCACCTACACGCCTCGGGCTCCAGGACTGTCACCTCCGTGACCTCCTTCTGCCCTTCTGTTGCTCTGCGCCTTGTCCTTTGTGTTTGGCTCTGTTCAGATTCTTCCTAGCCTGTGACTAGGGTTTGACTATAGGCACCTCCTTCTCCTGCAAGCTTCATGTCATTCGGCCCTGTCTCGCTTAACTCGGCTTGGCATTCACCTGTATTTTGATTATTCGGGCTGACCCGGCCGACTTAAACAGTACGTCGGCCGGGTAACGTATTGCTCTTCTCATAAGTGTCCTGCTCGCGCTTACCTCGGTCGACCTTTACAGGATTTGGCCGATTTAGACAGTAACTCGGAATTGGACGGGGAACTTCCTTTTGTCTTTCCCCGTCCTGACCCTATCCAGGGTCACCTTCCCAACATTAGTCCCCAAAGCTGGTGTGGTCCTGCCTATAACCTCGGCCGGGCCATATCAGTTTCCCAATACTCGTTTCTCCTTGTTTCTGAGTTACTTTTCCCCCGTCCGAGGTATCCGCGCAGCTTCTCGCATACGCTTCGTCCTACGTGTAACACTTATAATTGTTTCTCTAGTTTTTTGTTCCTCTACAGTGCCGTCTGACAAGCTATAGTAATTACTGCGCCTGTCGCGTCGGCGCTGCAACGCCTCGCGCACCGTTTCTGTCAGGGGGCCTGATCGTCTCCTGCGTCGTGTGGTCGTTGGTGAGGCTCCACTCATCCTCGAGCGGTTATGCCTCATACACGATATACACGGTTGGTGCCCGCACCCACGATCCTACTACCGCGCCAAGCCCACGCGGTTATAAAGAGGGGCACAGGGCTAGAGGATTTACTTTCCTCCTTCGCTCCCCATTACCCTTCTTCCTCCTTTCGCCCTTGCCTGTTCTTGCTCCTGCGGCCGTGCGCTCGTCGGAACCTTCGACGGTGAGGCCCCAATTCCTCTGCTCCGTCGACCTCGTCCCCGTGCGCTTGCTCCGGCGCCGTCGCCGGTGAGTTTCTCTGGTCTCGTTGCCTAGATTTTCCTCTAGACACGTCTGCCGCTCTCTAGATTTCCCACGGCGGTTCCTTTTCCGCTCCGCCACCGTTTTCGCCTAGGACCACGACGGGGCCTTGCAGTTCTAGGCTTTGCTCCGCCGCTAGTTCCTCTTCTGTGAAATCCTCCGGCGACGTTATGTCAAGCTCAGTTAGCGGCGCGCTCATCGAGGACGGCGATGTTGCCTCTGGTCCAGAGCGAGGTTCCTGGCAAGGTTCCACCGTTACCCGCCGAGAGGTTGAGTGGTTAATCAGAACTCGCCGGATTCCTGCCGAGGTAGCATGTCGCTTACCCGGCAGCGAATCTTCTCCCATTCTTAACGAGGGCGAGTATGTCGTTTTTATGTCCCATTTATCTCGCGGGTTTGGTCTTCCCCTTAGCGACTTTTCTAGGGAATTCCTCGATTACTTCGGCCTGCAGCCGCATCATCTTCCGGCTAACGCCATTGCTTCTCTATCCGCTTTTATCTCCGCCTCGAAAGGATACTTCGGCCTCTGGCCATCCGTGCATGTATGGTCCAAATTCTTCCAAATCCGATCCAACGTCGTTCCAGACAAATCCCTTCATCCTTCCGAGAAATTTCTCACCCAGTGTGGAGCTGCGTCCATCACACCTCGGAGGAAATCCGAGTTTCCTCGCGTTGCTGGTCTAGAGTCATGCAAGAAATGGCATAAATCGTTCTTTTATGTCAAGAATTCTGGGAAGGAAGACAAGATTTGGCTCCCTGCTTTTTCCATTGGCCCCCCTTCAAAGAAGAACTGGACTTATAATCCGAGGAAAAGCCATGCTCTGGCCGAGGCCTTTGAGATTCGGCTAAAGGAACTGATCCGCGTCGGGTTACGTGGCGAGGATCTGATGACCACCTTTGTCAGCAGCCGGATCTGCCCTTTTCAGCAACGCACGCATAAGCTCTGCTATATGAGCGGTCCCCTTGATCCCAATCGAGTCTCAACGATTGAGCTTGATAATTATCTTATCTTCAAGCACGTCCGAGCTATCTTCAAGACGGAGATGCCGGAGGATTGGGCCTGGGGACTGAAGCCGTTCACCCGCGAGCATCCCCCTCCCGGGATAAGTTCACGTAGTTGTGTTTTGCCTTTTAATCGCGTCTATGATTTCTCTTGTTAATTTCTCTCTCTCTTTTCCTACAGAGGTTTGATGAGCAGAAGATCGAGGATGCCAAGGTTTTGTCCCTCCCGTGGCCCGCAGATCGGAATACCCCGGATAGCAGGGAGCCTGACTCGGAGAAGTTCGTTCCCAAGTCGGACCTCGCTCCGGCTCGTGCCCGTGGCAAGGCCTCGACTCACGAGGAGGAAGGTGATTCGGACGAGGTCCAAGTTCTTGAGGTAGTCGCCGCAATGCCAATTTATTATGCATTTCCGGCCTCTACTTTCTCAGCTAATCCGGCCGGTCAGGTTCACGACGCCGATCCTCATGCCTCCCAACCTCCCGCTACCTCGAGGAAGCGTACTGCACCAGTAGGTGCCTCGGAAACTGCTCCCAGGAAACGAACGAAGAAGTCAGCCCAACACCCTCCGAAGCGGAAAACTATGCCCGGGGTTACTGGGTGAGTTACTTCTCATTTGTATTTCTTGTTTCTCCTTTTCTGTCTTCTGGCCTGACTTTCTATGCCTTTGCAGTGCTCCTCTTTCTTGTAAGCCCAGTGGTCCTAGCATGACGAGTCATATGACTCGGCCGCCTTCTCCTCCGCCTCCTGAAGATACCAGAGTTCCTAATCCTGCTCGCGCAGACTCTCCTCCTGCTCCGAATCAAACATTACCCCGGCAAGATACACCCGTGGTCACCGTTGTTGATGCCAACGTAACCCGGACAGTTGATCCTCCTTCCGAGTCCACTGCCCCCATCGTGAATCCCGGAGTTTCCCCCGAGACTCCTTTGGCCCGCGCAGTTTCAACCACAGCTCCAACTCCAGCCGAGGATATCACCATCTCGGCGCCCTCAAACACTATTGTTCCTCCTGTTTCCAAGGACACCACCCCTAGTGCCGAGGTAACGGCTCCTGCCGACGCCTCTACTAAGGCCAAGAAGGTCGTCGTCACCAGACCTCCCTCATCTCAGAAGGGGCTCGCTAGCTCTTCTCAACCTACAATTACCGATGTGCTCCGCAAGGGAGTTTCCTCTGCCAAGCCCGTTGTCACCCTGGCCGCTGACACTCATCTCACTCTTCACAAGAGTCCCGCGGAGGCGGTGGTTACACAACGCACCCGAGGTAAAATCCTGACTCGTACTGAGAGTGGGAACAGCCTCGGCTCGTTGGTTGAGTACGCCAATAATTGGAACGCTGTTGATCAGCTCGAGGGCAATCCAAGCAGTCAGCCATTTCAACTCTCTGACATCAGTAGCCGCTTGCATCTGGCTACCAAGGTCGTGCTTGACAGCGATAAGATGAACGAGGTAATTGTTTTTATCGGCATTTGATTAGTTACTCGAATGATATTATATATAGTCTAGTCCCCGAAACTTGCAACCGAATAACTTGTTGTTCGTTTGGAAGTTTTATTAAGCCTTTGCCTGCTTTGAATATCCAGTCACCTAGATTCGAGTTAAGCTTTGCTTAATTCAGATCTGTCTTAGCTTCGAATATCCAGCCACCTAGGTCCGAGTTAAGCTTAGCTTGATTCAGATCTGTCTTAGCTTCGAATATCCAGCCACCTAGGTCTGAGTTAAGCTTTGCTTGATTCGGATCTATCTTAGCTTCGAATATCCAACCACCTAGGTCCGAGTTAAGCTTTGCTTGATTCGGATCTATCTTAGCTTCGAATATCTCACTGCCATTTATTTTGTTGTTTAGATTGTCCATGATCGGCGGACCGCCGAATTCCAAAGGCTGCTTTTCGCACATAAGAAATTGCAAGATAAGTATGAAAAAGTTATTCCCGTGGTGAAGAAAGTTGGTAAGTTAACAAACTTTTGTATTGTCCCTAAACTTCTTATTATTTTTGACCTGAGGTGTTAGCTCATTTTGTTGGTAAACAGGTAATATCAACAATCTTAATATCCGTCTAGAGAAGAAAGTCAAGGCCCTGGAAGGTTAGTTACCCTTTCTCTTTAAAAATTTCCATTCGAGATTTATCCTGGGGTTCCTTTTAACCTTTTGGCTTTGGTATAGCCGAGTTACAAACTCTTGCAGCATCACACCAAGAATGCATACCCATGCCTGATATGATGCTGCATTTTTTAGAGCAAGCCGCTACTCACTCTGTGCAGTTGAAAGAGAAAGATGACGAGATAAGTCGCTTGCGCGCCGAGGTGGACTCCCTCAAGCTCTCTCAGAAGTCTGAGTTAGAGAAAGTTGACTAGGAGTTCTCCGAAGAGAAGAATCGACTAGCTCTGCAATTGCAGAAAAATAAAGAACTCCTTGATGCTGCCGAACTTAAGACACGGGCGATGAGCGAGGAGATCACTCGTTTTGAGAAGACAAAGGTTGATTGGGCTCAAGACCTTCAGAAAATGCTAAGCTATATTCATCGTAAGTCTCTGACCGTGGCCGAGTTATCTTCTTCTCTTTCTTACTTTTGAGTGATATACTTTTTATTCTGCGTAGACCATTTTCCGGAAGCTAAGCCGGTGAGCTCTAGAGAGGTGATCAATGCTCACGTGCGCCGAGGTGTTCCCGCAGATGCGAGCCCAGAATACTCGATGGAAGATTTCTTGGTTGTCGTTGGTGCTGCTGTTGGTCCGATGAAGATTATGGGCCGGGATTTGGTGCAAGCAGCCATTCGGGCCTATCATGTTCTCTGTCCGAATACTTTTGGAACTCCTGATATTGATGAAGTCAAGATACTGGTGGAAATATTATTGGCATCCCAGAACCAGTTAAATCTCTGGAGGGAATCCGCTGGACGAGCTGGTGCTGATATGGCGCTCACAGTCATTATGTCATGGTACGAGGATATTTCGCTCGATACCTTGATAAACTTGCGCACTGGCTCCCGTTGGATTGAGGATCCAGAATTCGTCGCTCGCCGACAAGCTCATGCCTTCCAGCTTGTTGAGTATGTTGACGTACACAACTTGATTGAAGGGACGAGTTTCCTTCCTAACCCGGCGGATGACGTCGAAGTCGAAGACGACCCTGATGATAACTCGGCCGACCAGGAGGAGGGTGAGGGTGACTCGGACAGTGCTGGTGATTCGAGCGCAAGCTCGGATGGGGATGGTGATGGGCGGTCATGTTCTAAAGAGATTAGGCATTCTCAAGCTCAGACTATCGCCTCTCAACAGCCCCGGACATTCCCCGAGGCTACTACCACCCCTATTGAAGGCGAAGTAACCTCGATTGAGGTACAGTCTACCTCGGCACGTCCATCTTCTGGAGATACCCCTGCCCCGGAGACCGAGGTCATACCGCAGTCATGTGAGACAACCATCCCTGATGCTCCGAGTCATGGTGTTGCCCCTTAGGCTCGAAAAATTTCCTAAATTATTTCCAGTCCCAGGTATGCCGGGCTTATGATGTGTATGAAACAATTATGCGACTTTCTGTGTGGTACGAACTTTTTAGCCTTTTGCTGCTGAGAGATGAGTGATGACAATCATGATGGCTTTGCTTAAGCGGATCATACTGCTTTGTATTTTTGTTTTGGCGACCTTTTATTTCGTAAATTCGGATTGTATTCCTTAGCTCGGCATATACCCTGTTTGTCCTTTTGAAAACAGTGGGTTATGCCAATTAGTCCCCGAGTTATTATTTGGGTTGCTCGAATAGCTTGCATAGGTTATTATTGCCGGGTATTCCCCGAGTTGTTGTTCGAAATGCTGAAGTGTTCATGGAGAACAGATAATCATGGGGCAGTCGCCGAGTCATTGCTCTAAGTGCCGAGGCTTATTACTTACCTCAAAAAATAATAAATATCATTAGGCAGTCCCCGAATCACCGCTCAAGGTGCCGAGGTTTAATACACAACTCATAATAATAAAGAATAATATAGGGCAGTCCCCGAGTCACTACTCGAGGTGCCGAGGTGTAATACACAACTCATAATAAGAAACAATATAGCGTAGTCCCCGAGTCACTGCTCAAGGTGCCGAGGTTTAATACACAACTCATAATAAGAAACAATATAGCGCAGTCCCCGAGCTACTGCTCAAGGTGTCGAGGTTTAATACACAACTCATAATAAGAAACAATATAGCGCAGTCCCCGAGCTACTGCTCAAGGTGCCGAGGTTTAATACATAGTTGATACTTCGACCTGAGCCGTCACATTACAACGCACCACAGGAGAGTTTTACGAGTAAAATGGACGAAGTAAAGCGATGTTCCATGGTCTCTTGGATTCTTCGCCGGCTTTGTTTGCCTTGTTATTTTCTGGTGACTGAGCATCGATTAGGTAATATGCATCTTTGTGTAATGATTTTCTCACTATGAATGGTCCTTCCCATGGGGGTGATAGCTTGTGCATGCCGGCTATGCGTTGCACTAGCCGAAGAACCAAATCTCCTTCTTTAAACACTCTTGGATTGACTTTTTTGCTGTGATACCGTCGTAAATCTTGCTGATAAACAGCTGATCTTGATAGTGCCAATTCCCTAGCCTCTTCTAGCAAATCGACATCATCCTACCGAGCTATCTCATTTACCTCGGTGGTTGTATATTAGGTTATTCTTGGCGAATCGTGAATTATGTCGGATGGAAGCACGGCTTCTGCTCATACACCAGAAAAAACGGGGTATATCCTGTTGACCTGTTTGGGGTAGTTCTGATGCTCCATAGTACTGCTGGTAGTTCCTCAATCCAACACCCTGCCGACCTTTGCAGAGGTTCTACGAGTCGGGGTTTTATCCCGGACAATACGAGTCCATTAGACCTTTCTACTTGCCCATTGGATGCTGGGTGGGCCACCGAGGCGACATCTAGTCGTATGTGTTTTTCTTGGCAGAATCTAGCAAAAGCCCCTTCAGCAAAGTTTGTGATGTTGTCTGTAATAACACTATGTGGATAACCATATCTCAAAATAATATCTTTGAGGAATTTTACTGCTGTTGGTCCGTCACATCTTTTTACCGGTTTTACTTCGATCCATTTTGTGAATTTATCCACCATGACTAAAATGTGGGTCATCCCGCCCCGGGTTGGCTTGAATGGTCCCACCATATCCAAGCACCATACCGAAAATGGCCAAGTGATTGGTATCGTCTTTAATTCGGACGATGGCATATGTATCTTGCTGGCATATCTCTGGCAACCATTGCATTTTTCTACCAATTCTTTGGCTTCTTTCAACGCTTGTGACACTTCTTTTATACAACTCATTGTTTATGATTGTATAAGCTTTTGCTCTTCTCACCGTCTGTATAGCCAGTACCTCATTACTCGGCAAGGTCGCATCCTTAAGGAAGGAAAATATGGGTTGCGCCCATGTTGGCATGGTTTTCTCTAGGATAATTCCACTATCTATTTCCATATTTTCTACCAACATAACGACCTCGGATTTCTCCATATCCGGGTTACATTCTTTGTCAATTTCCATCGGCACATTATCTTCTCTTGATTTTGTCGGGATATAGATGGATTCGGACTCTGGCGATGGAGCTATTGATGGTTTCTCAAGTGCTCCAGGGCGATACCTAGGGGAATTTATTGCCTGGTTGATCCGAGTTTTGACAGCGTATCTGCAGCGTCATTTTCTGCCCGAGGTACATGATGAAATTCACATCCATCGAAGTATCCACCGGGGTTTTGCACATGAAATCTGTATAAAGCCATATTCGCGTCCAGCGCGTCCAATTTCCTAACACTTGTTGTACTACTATATCTGAATCTCCGTAGCATAGGATCCGACGTATGACAATTTCTTTTGCCACTTTTAACCCATGGACGAGTGCTTCGTACTCGGCGACATTGTTTGACGCGGCAAAATGTATTTGCAACACATATTTCAGCTGATCGCTTTTTGGTGAGGTTAACACTATCCCTGCCCCCCAAGCCATTCCTTAGCTTGGAGCCTTCAAAGTGCATTGTCCAATAATTCGGATCTGGTAAGGGTGGCTCATATTGTACTTCGGCCCAATCCACCAAGAAGTCGGCCATTGCTTGAGATTTGATTGCATCTCGCCTATCGAATTGCGGAGCATAAGGTGATAGTTCAATTGCCCATTTCGCTATTCGGCCACTTGCATCTTTGTTGCTCAATATGTCGGCTATGGGCGCTTCACAAATAACTTTGATCGGGTGCTCTTCAAAGTAATGTTTAAGTTTCTTTGCCGACATGTACACCCCATATGCCATCTTCTGATAATGTGGGTAATTTTGTTTTGAAGCTCATAGTACCTCGCTTAGGTAATATACCGGTCTTTGTACTGATTTATCACCTTCAACTCGTTCCACAATGATCACCGCACTTACCACTCTGTTTGTGGCGGCTATGTAAAGTAACATAGGCTCTTTTGATAATGGAGAAGCCAGAATTGGTGTTGTGACCAACATCTTTTTCAGCTCATGGAATGTGTTATCTGCTTGTGGTGTCCAAATGAACTTATCAGATTTTTTCATCAGTTGATATAGTGGTAATGCCTTCTCTCCCAGCCGACATACAAATCGACTAAGTGAGGCCAAACAACCCATGAACTTCTGTACGTCATTTAGACATCTCGGCAATTCCATTCTTTCTACCGCTCTTATCTTAGTTGGATTGGCCTCTATACCTCGGCTGGATACAAGAAAACCGAGTAATTTCCCAGCTGGTACACCGAAGGTGTATTTCTCCGGGTTAAGCTTCATTCGGAACCTTCTCAAGTTCGCGAACGTCTACCGAATATCATTCAACAGCGTTTTGCTCTCTTTGGTTTTGATAACCACATCGTCTACATATACTTGTACATTTTTCCCTATCTGGTCATGTAGACACTTTTGCATACATCTCTGGTAGGTTGCCCCTGCGTTGCGCAGGACGAATGGCATGGTGCGATAGCAATAATCCCCGTACATGGTAATCAATGCAGTCTTTATTTGATCAGCCGGATTTAACGGTATTTGGTGGAAACCAGAATACGCGTCTACAAACGATAACAACTCGTAACCAGCGATCGAATCAATGACTTGGTCTATCTTAGGTAAAGGAAAAGGATCTTTGGGACACGCCTTGTTCAGGTTCGTGTAATCAATACACATTCGCCATACGATGGCTACATTTGGACCATCCTTCTTCTTTTCTACTAGCATCGGGTTTGATAGCCAATCCGGATAGAGAAATTCCATGATGAACCCGGCCGCAAGGAGCCGAGCTATCTCATCCCCTATTATTTTTCTCCTGTCTTCGGCGAAGCGGCGGAGAGGTTGCTTTACCGGCCTTGCTCCTGGCCTTACATTCAGAGAGTGCTTAGCCAACTCCCTTGACACACCTTGCAGGTCTTGAGTTGACCATGCAAAGATATCCCGATTCTCACGAAAGAAGTTGGTGAGCTCGCTTTCCTATTTGGCATCTAGGCCGGCACCAATGGTGACGGTGCGCTCTGGGAACTGCTCATCTATCTGGACCTTTTTTGTTTCCTTAGTCGGCTGGAAAGAGACACTTCCATGCGGGTTGGCTAATGTCGGCATATTCAGTTGTGCCGACTGAGCGAGGGCCGCTACCTCCTGAATCCTTCTTTTTTCTCTTGCGATTACCAATGACTCGGCCAGATTTGATCCGGCTAAAGCACATTCAATTGACTTCCTGTAATCTCCTGCTACAGTTATCACCCCTTGTGGTCCGGGTAGCTTCATTTTCAAGTATGTGATGTGGCAGCTACTCATGAATTTGGCCAACGCTGGCTGCCCGAGTAAAGCATGATAGCAACTTTCCAGATCTACCACCTCAAACTCCAAATTTTCTGCTCTGCAGTTTTCCCTTGTGCCGAATAACACATCTACTCGAACCTTTCCAATGGGTTTGCATGAAAGTCCCGGCACTATCCCATGGAATGTGGTTCTTGTGGATTGAAGCATATTCTGCGATATTCCGAGTTTATGCATTGTATCTTTATACATGATATTGATACTGCTCCCATTGTCAATGAGTACTTTTGAGAATTTCACATTAATGTTGGGCCCGACAAATGTCGGATCTAGCACAAGCGCATATGACCCCGGACTCGGCATTATTTTTGGGTGATCTTTTATACTCCAAGTTACTTCTTGATCTGACCAAGGCACGTATCTTGGTACGGCCGGCATAACTGCATTCACCTCCATATGCCGGCGCTGTACACTTTGCATGTCTTGTTGTTCTGTTGTAAACACGCAATATGATTGATGATGCTCCCTGTAATCATTGCGTTCATTATTTCCGGGGTTAATCCTTTCATTCTGACCCTGATTTATCACTTGATGCACTGCATCCCTCCGATCCGAGTTATCATACCTCGGAGGAGGAGGGGGTAACAGTAACTATTGTGCATTTGCCCTAGTCAATTGTGGTTGTTGCTGCTGATGCGCCTGATGGGAAGGTGCTTGCATTCCTGTCGGGTTTCCCATTGCGTTTTTCATCCAAGCACATTGTCGGGTTGTATGATTAGCCGGCTTGGCTGGGTTTGGAGTGTGAAACTTACACGGTTGATCCAACATGGATTCAAACGTGTACTTCGGCCTCTCCTGCCATTGCTTCTTCTGTTCTGGCGTCCACTGTCTCTTCCCTTCATTCCTAGGTGTCCATTGCTGAGGACCATTATTCTGCCGCTGATTGTTTCCGTGATGAAAGGGCATGTATGCCCCCATGTGTGGTTTTGGTAATTAATGACAATCTCTATGGACTAATGTGTAAATTGAGTTTCACTTGTAGGCTTGTCCATTGGCATCACTTGGGCCATGTGTTGGTCTCAAGGTTGGAAGATGAAGATGAAGGGTTTCACGGCATACTAAATCAAAAATTTCCACGGATGCGAACAGAGGGAAAGCCAAGATCTAATCTAGGAGATGCAAACAACGAGAGGGATTGGATTAGATCTTCATACCCTTGAAGATTCGCACAGCGAAACGTTCGTCGGAACGTGGGTGATGTAGTCGTACTCGCTTCTCCTCCTCGCGATCTGATCCGATGTAGCACCACAAGTGGCGATGCCTCCGTGAGATGCACACGTGCGGCACCTCGACGTATCCTCCTTCCTTGGTCCAGCAAGTATGGTGGAGAGATGGGTTGGATCTACAACGCGATGGCGCGGTGCAATTGGTGGAGAATTTCTGCAGCAGGGCTTCGCCTACAAGCAGTCGGAAGGGAGAGAGGAGGGCAGTAGGGCGGCTAGGGTTGGAGGGGAAGGTGTAAGGGGTTGGTGCGCCCCCACCCCTATTTATATAGAGGGGGGCGCAGCCCTAGCCCCTCCCCCAAGCCCAAACCGGCGGCCCCAAAGGATAAGGAGTGGGGGGCAAGGAAACCCCCCCTTCTAGAAACTCTATCTCGAGTTTAAACCTCTCTAGGACGGCTGGGCCCTATGGGGCCTTGTGACCCTGGCCCAATGCGGCCAGGGCACTCCCTCATAGGCCCATGCCCCCTCCCGGAAGGTGGGGCCACGTTGGTACCCTTCCGGAAGGTTCTAGAAGCTTCCGGTACAATACCGATTAATCCGGAACAATTCCGAACTCCAAAAACTGCACTGCCTTATATGAATCTTATTCTCCGGACCACTCCGGAACCTCTCATGATGTCCCGGATCCCATCCGAGACTCCGAACAAAAACTCATAAACCAATTATCCAATCTATCCTAGCGTCGAGACATGTTAAGTGTGTGACCCTGCGGGTTCGAGAATATGCAGACATGATCTTCTATCAATAATCAACAGCGGGGTCTGGAAACCCATATTGACTCCCACACATTCATCGATGATCATATCGGATGAACCACGATGCCAGGATTCAATCAATCCCATATATATATTCTCTTCGTCTCGCGATATTTTACTTGCCCGAGATTTGATCGTCGGTACCGTCATACCTAGTTCAATCTCGTTCACAGCAAGTACTTTACTCGTTCCGTAATCCGATATCACTTTGTGATTAACTCCTTAACCACATGCTTGCAAGCGGTGTTGATATCGATTACCGAGTGGGCCTGAAGTATATCTCTCTGACTTGGGAGGGACAAATCCCATCTCGATACATACAACCCAACAGATACTTTCCGATCAACTGAGAGACACCTTTATGATCACCCTCTCATAGGATGACATTTGATGACCTCAAAGCTTTCTTCCGATACCAGGGAGTTGTATTATCTCATGGTCTAAGGAATACAATATTTGACATAAGAAAAGCTTCGCAAAGATGAACACGATGACACGATCTAATTGCTTCGCTTAGTTTGGGTCTGTTCACCATATCATTCTCCCAATGATATGATCTCATTATCAATTGACAACTCATGTCTATGGTTAGGAAACCTTAACCATCATTGATCAATGAGCTAGTCCATAGAGGCGTACTAGGGACACGGTGTTGTTCACAAACCACACAAGTATTAAAGTTTCCGCTTAATACAATTCTAGCATGGAATATAAACATTATCATGAACAAGAATTATAATAATAACATCTTTATTATTGCCTCTAGGGCATAATTCCAACAGTCTCCCACTTGCACTAGAGTCAATAATCTAGTTTACATTTGGCAACAATCTCACACCCATGGCACTGAGGTGCGGATCATGTTTTGCACGTGGAAGAGGTTTAGTCAATGGATCCGCGACATTCAGATCTGTATGTACTTTGCTAATCTTCAGATCTCCATCTGCTATATAATCTCGGATTATATGAAACTTGCGGTTGATATGCTTGGTCTTTGGATGATATCTTGGTTCCTTAGCGAGTGCTATGGCGCCAGTGTTGTCACACAATATCTCCAGTGGGTCCAATGCACTTGTACCACGCCAAGCTCAGTGATGAAGTTCCTGATCCAAACTCCTTCACTTGACGCTTCTGCAGCAGCCATGTATTCCGATTCTACTGTAGATCCCGCGATCACGCTTTGCTGGCAGATTCTCCAGCTCACAGCTCCTCCATTCAAAATATACACGTATCCTGTCTGAGATTTAGAATCATCCTTGTCAGTGTCAAAACTAGCATCGACGTAACCTTTTACGACGAGCTGTTCATCACCCCCATAGACTAAGAACATTTCTTTAGTCCTATTTAGGTACTTTAGGATGTTCTTCACGGCTGTCCAGTGTTCCACTCCTGGATCACTTTGATACCTTCTCGTCAAACTAAGAGCATTGGACACATCCGGTCTAGTACACATCATGGCATACATGATAGAACCTATGGCCGAGGCATAAGGCACTTTGCTCATAGCTTCCCTATCATTTACCGTAGCTGGACACTGAGCCTTGCTCAATATCTTACCTGACAACATAGGCACTGAACCTTTCTTTGCCTTATCCATTCTGAACCTTTTCAGAACTTTGTCTAGGTATGTACTCTGGCTTAAAGCTATCAGGCGTATTTGTCTATCTCTATAGATTTTGATGCCCAATATATAAGCAGCTTCACATAGGTCTTTCATTGAAAAACACTTGTTCAAATAACTCTTCACATCGTTAAGCATGTTGATGTCATTTCCAATAATCAATATGTCATCCACATATAGTACCAGAAACGTCACCGAGCTCCCACTCACTTTCTTGTAGATGCAAGCTTCGTAGCAATTTGGAACAAATCCAAAGCTCTTGATCACTTGATCAAAACGAAGGTTCCAACTCCGAGATGCTTGCTTCAGTCCATAAATGGAACGCTGAAGTTTGCATACTTTATCAGCATCCTTAGGATCGACAAAACCTTCGGGTTGCATCATATACAACTCTTCATCAATGTTGCCATTGAGGAATGCAGTCTTGACATCCATCTGCCATATTTCATAATCATGAAACGCAGCAATTGCTAATAAAATCCGAATGGACTTAAACATCGCTACGGGAGAGAAAGTCTCATCGTAGTCAACACCTTGAACTTGTCGAAAACCTTTTGCGACAAGCCGTGCTTTATAGACGGTAACATTACCATCCGCGTCCGTTTTCTTCTTGAAGATCCATTTGCACTCAATGGCCTTTCGGTCGCTAGGAGGGTCCACCAAAGTCCATACTTTGTTTTCGCTCATGGATCCCAATTCGGATTTCATGGCTTCTAGCCATTTCTCAGAGTCTGGGCTCATCATCGCTTCCTCATAGTTCATAGGTTCACTGTCTTCTACCAACAAGACAGTCAAAACAGTGTTGCCGTACCACTCAGGAGGGGCACGCGACCTTGTCGACCTGCGACGTTCAGTAGCAGCATCGTCTGAAGATTCATGATCCTTATCATTAGCTTCCTCTATTGTTGGTGCAGGCGGCACTGGAACAATTTCAGGTGCTGCGCTACTCTCCAACTCAAGAGAAGGTTCAACAACCTCGTCTAGCTCTACTTTCCTCCCACTCACTTCTTTCGAGAGAAACTCCTTCTCAAGAAAGGAACCGTTCTTTGCGACAAACACTTTGCCTTCAGTTCTGTGATAGAAGGTATACCCAATAGTTTCCTTAGGGTATCCTATGAAGACGCATTTCTCCGCTTTGGGTTTGAGCTTGTCCGGCATCAACTTCTTGACGTAAGCTTCGTGTCCCCAAACTTTAAGAAACGACAACTTAGGTTTAGCACCAAACCACAGTTCATACGGTGTCATCTCAACGGATTTAGATGGTGCCCTATTTAAAGTGAATGCAGCGGTTTCTAATGCAGAACCCCAAAATGATAACGACAAATCAATAAGAGACATCATCGATCGGACCATATCTAATAAGGTTCGATTCCGGCGTTCAGACACACCATTGCGTTGTGGTGTTCCGGGTGGCGTGAGTTGCGAAACAATTCCGCTTGCTTTAAGATGCGTGAGAAAATCATAACTCAAATATTCACCTCCACGATCGGATCGTAGAAACTTAATCTTTCTGTTACGATGGTTCTCCACTTCATTCTGAAATTCTTTGAACTTTTCAAAAGTTTCAGATTTATGTTTCATTAAATAGATATACCCATATCTACTTAAGTCATCGGTAAAAGTGAGAAAATAACGATATCCACCGCGCGTCGAAACACTCATCGGTCCGCATACATCGGTATGTATGATTTCCAACAAGTCCGTTGCTCGCTCCATCATACCGGAGAACGGGGTTTTGATCATCTTGCCCATGAGGCATGGTTCGCATGTGTCAAATGATTCAAAATCAAGAGACTCCAAAAGTCCATCAGAATGGAGTTTCTTCATGCGCTTTACACCAATATGACCTAGACGACAGTGCCACAAATAAGTAGTATTATCACTATCTACTTTGCATCTCTTAGCCTCAATGTTATGGATGTGTGTTTCATCCCTTTCGAGATTTAGAAGAAATAAACCATTCACAATAGGTGCATGACCATAAAATATGTTACTCATATAAATAGAACAACCATTATTCTCCGATTTAAATGAATAACCGTCTTGCAATAAACAAGATCCAGAAATAATGTTCATGCTCAACGCAGGCACATAATAACACTTATTAAGGTTTAAAACTAATCCCGAAGGTAAAACTAAGGAGAGTGTGCCGACGGCCATCACATCAACTCTTCCGTTGCCAACGCGCATCGTCACCTCATCCCTTGCAAGCCGCCGTCTATTCCGTAGCTCCTGTTTCGAGTTACAAATATTAGCAACTGAACCGGTATCAAATACCCAGGCACTACAACGAGGGATAGTAAGGAAAACATCAATAACATGTATATCAAATATACCTTTGATGGTGCCAGCCTTCTTGTCCGCTAATTACTTCGGACAGTTGCGATAGAAGCGCTCAGTGTCCGGCTTAGGACCAGACTTGAGCTTCTTCTCAGCAGGGGCAGTGCGTTTGCCGCCGCCCTTTTTGAAGGGCTTCTTTGCTCCCTTACCTTTCTTAAAGGAGGGCTTGTTGACCATCAACACATGATTATCCTTCTTGATGTCCACCTCCGCAGCCTTCACCTTTGTGAAGAGCTCGGTGATCGTATCAGTGGAACCAATCTGATTATGAGTCACTACAAAACTTTTGTAGCTGGGAGGGAGTGATTGCAGAACCCTTTCAATCTTGAGCTCCTCTGGAATCGTGCATTCCAGTTTCTCAAGGCGTTGAGTGTAGCCCGTCATCTTAATGGCGTGCTCACTGACGGAACTCCCTTCCTCCATCTTGCAGTTAAAGAACTTCTCAGAGATCTCATATCTCTCAGAACGGGCCTGAGTCTGAAACATGTTTTTCAGCTCTTCGAGAATCTCAAAGGGCCCGGGATAGTCTTCAAAATGATTTTGAAGTTCCGGTTCCATAGCAAACAACATGGTGCTCTTAATCACACCATAATCATCTTTGCGCGACTGATAGACAACTTTCTCATCAGCCGGCGCAGTTGCAGCAGGGGGGTCACCTAACGCTTTCCCAAGGACATAGTCCTTTTGACCGCCAGAGAGAATGATTCTTAGATTGCGTAACCAATTGGTGAAGTTAGACCCATTGTTTCTAAGCTTTTCCTTCTTAGCAAAAACGATGAAGTTGAAGTTGGACTTAGCCATGTGATCTACAGTATTTGCAAGTACAAATTAGACTATGTTCATGATAACTAGTTCAACTTAATCAAATTACTAGATGAACTCCCACTAAATTAAACATCCCTCAAGTTGTTTAGTGAACACGATCCAAATTCACCACACCTAATCCGATCATCACGAGAAGAGATGTGGCTTCAATGGTGGACAACGAAGTGTCGATCATATCATTCATATGACTCATGCTTAACCTTTCGGTTCTTGTGTTCCGAGGCCATGTCTGTACATGCTAGGCTCGTCAAGTTAGACCCAAGTATTTCCGCGTGTGCAAAACTGGCTTGCACCCGTTGTATGTGAGCGTAGAGTCTATAGCACCCGATCATCACGTGATGCTTGGACACGATGAACTTTCGCAACGGTGCATACTTGGGGAGAACACAGTTTTTATCTTGATCTTTAAGTGAGGAATCATCTTATAATGCTACCGTCGCGATCTAAGCATAATAAGATACATAAAAGGATAAACATCACATGCATATAACTTTATGTGACATGGTATAGCCAATCTTCGCGCAATGATCTCCATCTTGTGCGTTCCGGCATGATCTCCATCACTCCACCATGATTGCCTCCACCACAAATAGCAACTACAACTATTGCTAACTACTTAGCGATAAAGTAAAGCTATTACATGGCGTATAAGAAGTTGACTCGCAGGTCATACACAATTATAAAGACAACCATATGGCTCCTGCCGGTTGTGTACTCATCGACATGCAAGTCGTGAAACATTACAAAACATGATCATCGCATACAATATACACATCACATCTTGGGCCATACCATATCACAGAAAACACTCCCTGCAAAAACAAGTTAGACGCCTCTACTTTGTTGTTGCATGTTTTACGTGGCTTATGGGAGTAGATGCTAAGAACGATTCTTACCTACGGAAAGCCACAACGGTGATATTATGGTTGCCAAACTCCGGTGTTAATCCCATGACAACTATAGTGAGAGAAACTGACATCCACCAGCCGCATGTGTGGAACAAGCCACACGTCAAGTGCGGAGCCGGTCTCGCGAACGACGTCGCGTAAGGTTGGCCTGGACCGCTTCAATCTCACTATCCCGCATCATAAGAAGAACACAAACAAGAGGCTTGCAACAGAAAGCATCAACGCCCGCAACAACCATGTTGCGTTCTACTCGTGAAACACATCTACACATAGATCTAGCTCTGATACCACTGAAGGGTTTCGCGGCATAGTAAATCAAAATTTTCTACGGATGCGAACAGAGGGAAAGCCAAGATCTAATCTAGGAGATGCAAACAACGAGAGGGATTGGATTAGATCTTCATACCCTTGAAGATTCGCACAGCGGAACGTTCGTCGGAACGTGGGTGATGTAGTCGTACTCGCTTCTCCTCCTCGCGATCCGATCCGATCTAGCACCACAAGTGGCGATGCCTCCGTGAGATGCACATGTGTGGCACCTCGACGTATCCTCCTTCCTTGGTCCAGCAAGTATGGTGGAGAGATGGAACCCCCCCTTCTAGAAGCTCTAGCTAGGGTTTATCCCTAGTTTGGTCGGCTGGGCCCTATGGGGCCTTGTTCCCCTGGCCCAATGTGGCCAGCGCACTCCCTAATAGGCCCATGCCCCCTCCCGGAAGGTGGGGCCACGTTGGTCCCCTTCCGGAAGGTTCTAGAAGCTTTCGGTACAATACCGATTAACCCGGAACAATTCCAAACTCCAAAAACTGCACTGCCTTATATGAATCCTATTCTCCGGACCACTCCGGAACCTCTTGTGATGTCTCGGATCCCATCCGAGACTCCGAACAAAAACTCATAAACCAATCATCCAATCTATCCTAGCTTCGAGACACGTTAAGTGTGTGACCCTTCGGGTTCGAGAATATGCAGACATGATCTTCTATCAATAATCAACAGCGGGGTCTGGAAACCCATATTGACTCCCACACATTCATCGATGATCATATCGGATGAACCACGATGCCAGGATTCAATCAATCCCATATATATATTCCCTTCGTTTCGCGATATTTTACTTGCCCGAGATTTGATCGTCTGTATCGTCATACCTACTTCAATCTCGTTCACAGCAAGTACTTTACTCGTTCCGTAATCCGATATCACTTTGTAATTAACTCCTTAACCACATGCTTGCAAGCGGTGTTGATATCGATTACCGAGTGGGCCCGAAGTATATCTCTCCGACTTGGGAGGGACAAATCCCATCTCGATACATACAACCCAACAGATACTTTCCGATCACCTGAGAGACACCTTTATGATCACCCTCTCATAGGATGACGTTTGATGACCTCAAAGCTTTCTTCCGATACCAGGGAGTTGTATTATCTCATGGTCTAAGGAATACAATATTTGACATAATAAAAGCTTCGCAAAGATGAACGCGATGACACGATCTAATTGCTTCGCTTAGTTTGGGTCTGTCCACCATATCATTCTCCCAATGATATGATCTCATTATCAATTGACAACTCATGTCTATGGTTAGGAAACCTTAACCATCATTGATCAATGAGCTAGTCCATAGAGGCGTACTAGGGACACGGTGTTGTTCACAAACCACACAAGTATTAAAGTTTCCGCTTAATACAATTCTAGCATGGAATATAAACATTATCATGAACAAGAATTATAATAATAACATCTTTATTATTGCCTCTAGGGCATAATTCCAACAGAAGAAATGTCCAAGGGATTTGTGCCCATTGGAATCATGAAGAAAGAAGGAGCTTGAAGGTTGATCAAGACATGTGCAAAGAGTTGCATCAAGATGGATCAACCTTAAGTAGGTATGAAGAAGGGCGAGCTCAAGATGCGCCATCTCTAGAAGATCTCATTCTTGAAGCTTGCCATCCTCGTGCTCATGGAATGATGAAGACAAGTTCAAAGAAGAGGTTTCCCCATGGAGCATGGGGGAGCAATTTGCAAGTCTTCATGCTCATCAAGCAAGAGCATCCAAGAAAGGTGTTCCCACTATAGAAGAACAAGACGGTCTACATCAAGTTCAAGTGGGATGCTCAAGTCAAAGGTATGTTCTTGATGGGGCTTTTCTTTTGCCGGTCTCGTATTGTTAGTTGGGAGACCGGGTTTAGGATAGATAGTCGTGCTATCAAGAGGGGCTCTCAAGCGGGTGTCTCGTCTGCATCATTCGGAGAGAGCTCAAACCTTTGCATTCATAGCATCATCTTTCTTGGTTGTTATTTGGTTCTTGTCCATGAGAGGATCTAGAGCTTGTGGTCACCATCATAACAAGCTCTAGCTTATCATCTAAGGATTTCACTTGCATATCTTATTGCGGTTTTTTATCTTGCGAGTTTTCCGGCTCCACACCTTGGGGGATTCTATTCGTCGTTATCTTTCCAACAAAATTGGTTTCATCCCGTTTGGAGTTCGGATGCAAAATTTATTGCATTTCTGGTTTTCTGGTTTCTGGAATTTCCCTGACCGGAAGTTCCGGCCAGGGACCGGAAGTTCCGCTCAGGCCTAGTTGCCGCCAAAAGTTCTGGTTGAACTTCCGGATCTTGTTCCGCTCACGTTCAGTAACCTTCTGTTTTGATTATGTCTATTTGACGGAACTTCTGTCGGAACTTCCACCGGAAGTTTCGCTCCCACCGAAAGTTCCGGTGAACCGGCGGAAGTTCCGACCAGGATTCGCTTTTTCAGTTTCTCGCTCCGCAGTTTTTGACCGTTGGCTGTGTGCCACCGGAACTTCCGGCCTCCCACCGGAAGTTTCGGCCAGGAGTCGCGAATGCCCATAACGGGCAGATCTGAGAGCCCTTTAAAAGGGGCTCCTCTTCCCCTTCGTGGGTACGAGCTTTTCTTCTTGGTTCTTGGCTTTCTCTCTCTCATCCATTGTCAACCTTGAAGAAGCTTTCCCTCCCCCTTTCCCCTCCTATGATTCTTGCATCTTTTTGAGGGATTTGAGAGAGGAGATCTAGATCTACATTCCCCCCAAGTCAAATCCCTTATTTGTGAAGGAATCATTGGGATCTAGATCTTGGAGAGTCTTGTGTTCTTCCTCCCTTATTCCCCCAATAGATTTTGTGGCTTTGTTGGAATTTGGGAGAGAATGACTTGCCCTTGCATTTTGTGCATAGGTTTGAGTTCTCCTCTTGTGTTCTTCCTCCCTTATTCCCCCAATAGCTTTTGTAGCTTTGTTGGAATTTGGGAGAGAAGGACTTGCCCTTGCATTTGGTGCATAGGTTTGAGTTCTCCTCGGAGATTCGACGAGTTCAAGCTTGTGAGCTTATTTCTCTTGGGTTCCTTGGAACCCTAGACGGTTGTGTGGTTGGATTGTTGACCTTTTGTGGTCTTGTTGACCTTTTGTGGTCTTGTAGCCTTTTGTGGCGTTGTTGGCCTTTTGTGGCATTGTTGGCCTTTTATGGCTTTGTTGTTGGGAGCCTCCAATTGAGTTGTGGAGTTAGCCCCAATCTTGTACGGGTTCGGTGACCGCCCTCAAGCGTCCCATAGTGGAGCAAGTGCCCGCCTTTTGTGGTGCGCACTTGGTAGAATAGGGTGAGCCTTTTGTGGCGTCGGTGAGTTGCATGCTTCCGCATCCGGGGTGAGGCCTTGTGTGGCGTTGGGTGAGCATAGAGCCACCACACCTCGAGGTGAGCCATTTGTGGCGTTCGGAGAGCATTGCGCCATCGCATGTCTCCAACGGAGACGTAGCTTCTTTAGAAGTGAACTTCGGGAAACAAATCTTCGTCTCCGTGTCCATCGGTTATCTCTCAACCGAACCCTTTACTTATGCACTTTACATTGTGATAGCCATCGTGCTTGAAGTATTTATACCTTGCTATCACCTTGTTGCTTGTATTGCTTAGCATAGGTTGTTGGTGCACCTAGGTGAACTTACTGGCTAGGTTTTGTGCTCAATAAATTAAACGTTAGTTTTATTCCGCATTTACTTGAGCCTAAACCATAATAATTTTAAAATCCTATTCACCCCCCCTCTAGGCGACTTCCTTTGTACTTTCACATGACTCGGCTGATCTTGTACTACTGCTGCCACCTGATTAGAGGCATATCTGTAATCTGTTCTTTCCTCTCTTCTTCTACCTCTGAACTCGTTGCGCCTCGATGATCCAGCCATATCTCTTGCATATTGATCCTGATGATCTCGATGGTCTGCCGACATCAGCTCTGGTTGCGTCGGATCTCCCAATGCATAAGAATCTGCTATCTTGATGGTCTCTGCCAAAGTGGTTGGCATATCTCTTTATAGTCGCTGCCACAAGACACTGTCGTAACGGCACCCTTAAGCGAACCAAGCTATTGCTTGTGATTCTATAACTCCCTCGCATGAATTCCTGAGATTGCACCACCGAGTCAAGAACTCTCTGTCTGTCTCATTCGGCCTTTGCTTGCACATTGCCAGCTGTTGTGGACTGTTTGGCCTTTTGTAAGTGCTGGTGAAGTTGCTGCAAACATCTCTTCAAAATCTAACCAACAGTTGATACTGCCTAGTGGCAGATTATTCAGCCATACTCTAGCGGGTCCTTCCAGCATCTGCGGGACATATCGTACTGCCCATCGCAAGTTTCCGCCAGCTATTTTTACTGCAGTGGCATAGTCAATCAACCAATCCTGTGGTTTGGTGCTTCCATTATATGTTTTTGTGCCTCTTGCCAGTTGAAAGTTCGGCACTGGCGGCTCGCCCATGATCCGTGGTCCGAAACATGCCGGACCCGGTGGACCCTGCTCTTCTAACAACTCGGACCGGTACAGCCGATCTAGTTTTAGTCTTGCATCACTTGATGGCAAATATCGGTACACAATTCTTTCCTGCATTTCATAGTGGTTATTCCCACCATGACCCGCATATTCCACATTTGAGTAACCATCATTGTATCTTTCATTTGCCTGATTGTGGCGAGTTGTTCTCACTTCTCTTTCCTGCCGAGGTTCATACCTCGGCTGTGGATTGGGCGGCGGATCTCTCCCCCCTTCTGCTGGGATATTGTTTTCATGATTTCCTCTTCCGAGGTATCCATTACCTCGGCTTCCGTCGCCTCTGTTGGCACGGTGGGGATTTCTTTCGCTATTGTTGTCTCGGCTTCCATTGCCTCTGTTATCATTAATCTTTTCAGATACCGCCAGATCATATGGTACAATTTGCTTGTTTATTTTTCCTGAAGTTACCGCTCTATCTCTCCGCGCATTGTTTCCGGGTGAAGATGCAGCTGCCACTGAAAGGGCAGGTGCTGCTCCAGCCGAATGAACCATTCGTGAGGCACCAGGTCTTGCCGGGTCTGCCTTAAGCATTTCCTCATTCTACTGGTTCGCAATGCGCACCAGCTCATTCACTCTTTCTTGCTGTTTTTGTCGGGCTTCACCGGTCAGCCCTTCCAATTCTAGTGTCGCGGCATTCGCCGCCCTTAGGTTTTTCGCCGGGGTATTATACCTCGGCAAACCTAGATCAGCTGAATCTGCTTTATGAGCTTCATGCTCTTTGTTGATATCATTCATGAGGTTTTTTCCCCTTAATCTTAACTCATCAACCCGCTCAGGGTCAACATCTAGCTTATTTGCCTTAGCATATTCTCGCAGGGTCCTGTTTAGGGACTCCCGCAGTGCCGACACCTTTTTTGCTTCTACAAGTACTTTCTGCCTAGTTTCTTCTAACTCTGCCTGAGCATTAGCCGGATCAAGTATCGGTGCCACACGCGTAGTCAAGTTATCTATAGTTGCCTGGAGAATATTTTCTGGTCTTTCCAGAGGTGGCCATCTTACCCTTGGTGCCCTTGGGGTTGTCTCCTGTACCTCGGTTGGCTTTGCTGTCGAAGGATCTACCTCGGTGGGCTGTGGAGCTGCCTGCCTTATGGTCACCTGTCCTCCTGTCGTCGGGTCCTTGCTTGATCCGGCTCTCCCTGCTGCTACCTGTACTCCTGATGTGACCATTACCTCGATGCTGTTGGCGGGGCGTTCCCCACGCGGACCGTTCGCGGCACTGAGGGGAGGCTCTCCTGCAAAAATGAATCGGTGAGGGTAGACGCATGAGGTGTCGACGCCGATGTAGATCTGGTTCATGCCCAGGTTGATGAAGACGCCGTTGCGTGGGGGAGTTTTTCCCCTGAAGCTGCCTGCGTTATCGTTGACATAGTCACATAGATCAAATCTTCGAACTAAGCCAGAGACCACGCGCTCGCCAGTGTGGATGAAGTTTCCCGTCTGGATCTTGACTCTGGCTAGCACCGCTGCTGGCCCCACGGTGGGCGCTAACTGTCGTGGTGGTGGCACGGCAGATGCCATGGGTAGGCTAAAGTATGGGGCCAATGGATGTTAGAGGGATCTGGGGAGGGAAGATGTAGTTGATTCTACACACAAAAGACTAACATAAAGATCTTTATTTCTCCTCTCTTGGGCTACAAGTGCTCCTTGAGCTGTTTACAAGAGGAGAAGAAGAACTTTTACCAGCCTAACGGTATCAAATGAGCCAATATCCTTCTCAGAATCCAAGCCTCTCCTTATAAAGGGGCGCCTTGGCTCTTCTAGGGCCGACGTGGCAAGCATATTCGAAGATATGCTTGTCCCAATATAGTAACTCGGCGGCCTCCTTTCCGTGTCGCCCTTCTAATGACGGCAAGGTTTTAGAGAACCCCACCTGCACGCCTCGGGCTCCAGGACTGTCACCTCCGTGACCTCCTTCTTCCCTTCTGCCGCTCTACGCCTTGTCCTTTGTGTTTGGCTCTGTTCAGATTCTTCCTAACCTGTGACTAGGGTTTGACTATAGACACCTCCTTCTCCTGCAAGCTTCATGTCATTCGGCCCTGTCTCGCTTAACTCGGCTTGGCCTTCACCTGTATTTAGATTATTCGGGCTGACCCGACCGACTTAAATAGTACGTCGGCCGGGTAACGTATTGGTCTTCTCATAAGTGTCCTGCTCGCGCTTACCTCGGCCGACCTTTACAGGATTCGTCCGATTTAGACAGTAACTCAGAATTGGACGGGGAACTTCCTTTTGTCTTTCCCGTCCTGACCCTATCCGGGGTCACCTCCCCAACAATGTCTATGCTGATGCCGACAGATGTAGGGAAGAGGCGAGGTACGAAGGTCACCATCGAGGACATGCGCGCGATAGGAATGGGTCGAAGGCGAGTAGGAAGTTGGGGACACGCTGCTCTGCTGCCCGTTGCAGCTCCTCGAGGTCTTCATGTCAACGCATACTCATACGTGCCATCTCTTTCTCCATGGTCATGCTCGTAGCAGGCACATGTAGAGGAGGCCAAAGATCCTAACCACAACATGCCTCTCCATGGCCAGCACCAAGAGAACATGTGGGCAAGCGGAACGGAGCACGGGCGAAATCCAGGAGCTCCACCTCGACTCCTCGAGTATGCGCCCGGGCTAGTGATGTCGCCCCTTTTCATAGCATCTCCACTCGCCTATACAGAAGGTCGATCCGGACGCCGAATTTTAGTCCGAACTCCGAAAATTGGCCCAGTCGCGAACCTAAGGACCTGTTTTCGGCCGGATTTGATCCAATTTTGGTCCGGACTACCCAGATCGAACCCAGGTTTCCGGGTACGTCCTGGGAAACGCCGGACTCAGCGAGTTCGGCGGAAAAAAAAACAAAGTGGCGCGTGGACCCGCCGAGTCAGCGACAGAAGCCGAGTCGTCATCATCCTCGAAACCACGCGGCGACCGCCGTACATTAACTGCTCGTCGCGTCGGCCACGCGTCGCCGATTTACGGCGCCACCGCCGCTGCATCGGCTCCCGCGACGGACCGGCGGGCACTAACTTCCCGCCGTTTCCCCTTTTTTCGCCCTCGCCGCCCACCTCGGCCTTTATAAGCCTTACCCCCTCGTCGGAGATCTCCACACTCTCTCACAGCTCCCCCACCCATAAACTCCGGCGAACCCTCTCCCACAGCTTTCCCCTTCCCCAGCCATGGCCTCACGGTACCCTGGTGATGGAGCTGCGGCGAACGGCTTCGGCCGACGCACTCTGCAGGCCTGGGAGGCACGCCTTCTGCACGACGTCGGCTATATGGCGCCGCCGGACATGCGGATGCCTCCCGGCTGGAAGCTGAGTGCCGGCGGCATCCCTGTCCCGTCGGGCCGATGCCGGACGAGTTGCCGTACAATGTACAGGAGTACATCAACGGCATGGACGAACCCGCCGAAGCCGAGAGCGCCGACAACCTGCTCCACTAGGAACAATTCTTCGCCGAACGCCACCGGCAGGAGCTCGCCCACCACGAAGGGCCGCCCAACGAGTCGCCGCCGAAGCGCAACAACTCGGCGGGTCACCGGCTTTGGTGGAGCGCGCCAGGGCGGACCCTCGAGGCGGTGATGGAGCACATCAACCGCGGGAACACGCCGCGGCTCGGCTTCCCGCGCACACCGATGCCGGCGGCCAGGTCCGGCCGGCGTCCTCCGCCGAACTGGATGCCGAGGAGGATGGCGAGCATGAGCTCATCCTCCTCCGCGTCGGCGTCCCACTCCTCCGGCTCGGCGCCGCTGCATGCGCCGACTGCAGTCAAGTGCGAGGCGGAGTTGCCTGTGCGCTCGCCGCCGCGGACGCGCTCGCGCGCGGCCGCGCCGACCCCGAATACACGGCGTTCTAAAGCAACTTCGGCATGTAGGACGGCGAGGGCCCGACGGCGGCGGCTTTTTTAAGTTTATTATGTATTAGTTTAGTTTAAATTTGATGTAATCCGCCTATATTCGCCTAAATTAATGAAATTCGCCCATCTTTGATGAATTTTAGCCGAACTTTGGGACTCGGCATAGGTACGCGAGTGGAAAAATGGGCATACCCAGGCCGAAAACTAGTTCCGTTCGACCGAAAAACAGACCAATTTTCGGTCTGGGTTCGATCAACGTGTGGAGATGCTCTCAGAAGACGACTATTAACTATGCGCCCGGACTAGCGATGTCGCCCCTTCTCATGCCCAGGAGACGACTATTAAGTACTCCGTCATAATATAAGATGTTTTAGATTTGTGAAGCAAATGTATCTAAACTAATTTTAGTATATAGGTTCACTCATGTTTAAAATAAATCTACACATTAAATCAAGCCTAGATATTTTTATTTATAAACCTAAAACATCTTATATTTTAAAATCGAAGGAAGCGGTACTCTAATACTAGTACTTCCATTGGAGACCAACACGAGCTGCGGCAAAGGCACCAAAGCGGCCTGCAGCAACAGCGTGCGCTGTAGGACGATAGCTTCGATGGGACAACCCGTCTTCCAGGCGCTTCTCGTTCCCGGCGGCAACCATCGGTCTACATGACGCTGCTCGACCCTCGGGGCGGTGGTGTCCAAGAGTAACGGCTCGAGGCGAGGCCTGTACGATGTCGACGCCCCACCATAGTGGTCGACGAGACGCATGGCGCGACAACCTCTAACACAAAATCCTAAAAGTCACAGTTGAGATTGTTGTGCAGGAAGAATAAAGATAAAAATAAAGGAGGGAGAAAAGAGGAGAGAGAAGTAGTGGAGGTTGGCGAGGGATTTGTTTGACCGGCAACTGTCCAGTTAGGATGTGGGAACGGAGACACTGCTCGTCTCGTCCCATTCTATACCCAAATTTGCTCTAGAAATGGAGGTGCCTGCGCAAAAAAATCTGGAAAAAACAAAATAAGGATATCTGTTGGGTGCTAGATTTTGTCCGCAGGACAAAAACGGAGATGAAAAACCAAAATGGAGATGTCCATTGTAGTTTCCCTAAGATGGATGAAGGCTTTTTTTCCCCTAAGAGCAAATACAATATGAAACTTATAGCTCGCATATGTGGTACTTTGGTCTACGTGGAGGAGAGACACAAACAAATATGAGGGGATCGGACTATGATGCTAAAGCCCTCCTCTACACGTGCTCCTAGAAAAATACAATAAATGTCAAGAAAGAGATAGAGAAAAAGTAGTAGAAACAAAAATCTAATAGCCAACATTACAACCAAACACTATTATGTGAGTTGTTGGGCGCGTAGAGATAAACAAAAAAAAATCTATGTGAAACTCCCAAGATATAGCCGACATAGAAAGCCATGGGGATTATCACTAGACGTACAGATACGGATTATCGATGAAGCGTGTCGAAATAGTGCAGTCTCACAATCCGATCTGATCCGACAATCGTCGAAGTGTTGAGCATACAACACCTTTGCTGATACCCACACGTACAAGGAGAAACACCGATAGTGAAATGCTAGGTCCGATGTGTCGACTAGACTGAATGGATTTCCAACGCATGGAAGTATCTAACCATGCTCCTCGGGAATCCCGCGCCACACTCTATATAGAGAGTGACAGTGGGCTACACAACACTTGTGGTACATTCACTATAGCCTTATTCTTGTCACTGTGAGTCCAACTCACTAACTTATGTAGGGTTTCGCGGTATAGTAAATCAAAATTTTCTACGGAAGCGAACAGAGGGAAGCCAAGATCTAATCTAGAAGATGCAAACAACGAGAGAGATTGGATTAGATCTTCATACCCTTAAAGATTCGCACAGCGGAACGTTCGTCGAAACGTGGGTGATGTAGTCGTACTTGCTTCTCCTCCTCGCGATCCGATCCGATCTAGCACCACAAGTGGCGATGCCTCCGTGAGATGCACACGTGCATCACCTCGACGTCGCCTCCTTCCTTGGTCCAGCAAGTATGGTGGAGAGATGGGTTGGATCTACAATGCGACGGCGCGGTGCAATTGGTGGAAAGTTTCTGCAGCAGGGCTTCGCCTACACGCAGTCGGGAGGGAGAGAGAGAGGAGGGCAGCATGGCGACTAGGCTTGAGGGGAAGGTGTGGGGGTGGTGCGCCCCAGCCCTCTATATATAGAGGGGTGGGCGCCTGCCCTAACCCCTCCCCCAAGCCCTAGGCCGGCGGCCAAAGGAGGGAGGAGTGGGGGGCAAGGAACCCCCCCCTTCTAGAAGGTCCAATTAGGGTTTATCCATTGCTTGGACGGCTGGGCCCTATGGGGCCTTGTGCCCCTGGCCCAATGCGGCCAAGGCACTCCCTCATAGGCCCATGCCCCCTCCCGGAAGGTGGGGCCACGTTGGTCCCCTTCCGAAAGGTTCTAGAAGCTTTCGGTACAATACCGATTAACCCGGAACAATTCTGAACTCCAAAAAACTGCACTGCCTTATATGAATCTTATTCTCCAGACCACTCCAGAACCTCTCGTGATGTCTCGGATCCCATCCGTGACTTCCAACAAAAACTCATAAACCAATTATCCAATCTATCCTAGCGTCGAGACACGTTAAGTGTGTGACCCTTCGGGTTCGAAAATATGCAGACATGATCTTCTATCAATAATCAACAGCGGGGTCTGAAAACCCATATTGACTCCTACACATTCATCGATGATCATATCGGATGAACCACGATGCCAGGATTCAATCAATCCCATATATATATTCCCTTCGTCTCGCGATATTTTACTTGCCCGAGATTCGATCGTCGGTACCGTCATACCTAGTTCAATCTCGTTCACAGCAAGTACTTTACTCGTTCCGTAATCCGATATCACCTTGTGATTAACTCCTTAACCACATGCTTGCAAGCGGTGTTGATATCGATTACCGAGTGGGCCCGAAGTATATCTCTCCGACTTGGGAGGGACAAATCCCATCTCGATATATACAATCCAACAGGTACTTTCCGATCACCTGAGAGACACCTTTATGATCACCCTCTCATAGGATGACGTCTGATGACCTCAAAGCTTTCTTCCGATACCAGGGAGTTGTATTATCTCATGGTCTAAGGAATACAATGTTTGACATAAGAAAAGTTTCGCAAAGACGAACACGATGACACGATCTAATTGCTTCGCTTAGTTTGGGTCTGTCCATGGTATTATCTCATGATCTAATTGGGAGAATGATATGATCTCATTATTAATCGACAACTCATGTCCATGGTTAGGAAACCTTAACCATCATTAATCAATGAGCTAGTCCATAGAGGCGTACCAGGGACACGGTGTCGTTTACAAACCACACAAGTATTAAAGTTTCCGCTTAATACAATTCTAGCATGGAATATAAACATTATCATGAACAAGAATTATAATAATAAAATCTTTATTATTGTCTCTAGGGCATAATTCCAACAACTTAGTCCGTGTCCGGTTCGGGTCCAACCCGAATGACATACTTCTCAGTCGGATTCATATCTGACTTGCTCTCACTCTTAAGTGTAAGACTTGCAGGCTCGTGACGATTTGGACACGATTATATTCTGACTCACAATCGATCAATTGGTAGCGACTCCTAACAGAATGTGCCGAATCTCAAGTGCCATAGAGCCATGACGACATTCCTTTCAATGCAACTTACGTACGAGTCCCTTTTGCTTCAAGATATACTTGTCAAGCTATAGATGAATCATTGTCATCCCTTTAGTAGCTCAACTCTCTTCTCGATCCGTGGTATGTGATTCATCCGACTAACTCTTAGTCGATCTACTCGGTTAATACTTAATCAAGTCACACATGATCATGTTTTTCAAATCATATCACCCGAGAGGGTCCAGAGAATATCTCTCCAGTCGAAGAAGAAAATCCCACCTGGGTTATCCATATCACACAACTTGATTCTCAGCTGACCGAAATCTGCCTTCATAACTGCCATGTGACGAAACAACATTTGACAGAACCTTAGTTGGTTGATCCACAACTCAGATTGTGTGACAAGCTCATGATTGAGACATGCAAATGATGACTTACTCGTTATATCGCAATATGGGTCTGTCTGACTCGCTAAACTCTACGATCGAATAAGTGTAAAGCATCATCATACCCATGACAAGTGAAATTAAGTCATCAGCTGACTTTCATATTAGTCTAAGTTGTGTGTCCAGCACAACTTTGACGACTAAAGAAAATCGAATATAACAACATGAATATATAGTTCTACAACTAAATCACATATTAAAAATGATACATATCAGATATTCATACAAGGACAACTTAATAATTTTATGAATAAATTAAAAATTATGATACAACAACTTCTTGTAGCCATCTGGCTATACTATTGAACATGCTCTAAGACGAAGACTTGTATCTTAACTTCTTAAGATGATACAGTACATCACACCATTACACCAAAACTAGGTTTCAATTGGAGGGTAATGTAAACTTGGTTTGTGTTAAGGTTGCTACCTAATCGGTTTGAAGTTTGGAGTTGTAAATCAAATTAGGACATAAGTTTAGGCTTGAAATGTGCATCTGTCTCTTTTCAAAAGAAAGCTAAAATTCAAAGCCTCTAGACAAAGAGCGAAGATCAGGTTTTGCTGTCCGGCCTGGGCTAGTCCCGCGGGCACAGATCCAGCCGAAAGAATCCACCTACCCTACGGCCCTGCCCAGCCCAAGTCGGTTTTCCCAATCCATCGTATCACCGCCGGCCGCATACCATCCCGCCGCCGCCGGCCCCACGCCCGTCCTCCTCCGGTTCGTCCCAATTCCGAGGCCACCCGCCATGACGGAGGACCGCACTCCCAGGGCCTCGGATGAACCCACCACCGCGACCAAGCAGAGGTCTGAACCTCCTTTCTCCAATTCCCCCGTAGCTCTCGAATCGTGGAGTTTCGTGCTCTTGGCCGATACGGTTGTTCAATCTCTTGTAGCGGAAGTTTTTGTCTCGCGCGCCTAGTTTTCCCTGTAAGAGGTCATAGTTGCGCGACGTTGGCGGGTGGGAGCGCTGAAACGTGTGTGATTGTTTGATAGGAAGAAGAGGAAGTGGGATCAACCCGCAGAGGACGTTGTATCGGCGGCAGCAGCAGCTGCTGCTGTGGCGGGGTTGCCCGTGTTGAACATCGGGGCTCTGTGCGGCGTTCAGTTCCCCGGCACTACCGCATATCCTGCAGCCCCGTTGCTGAATGCAGTCCCTGCGCCATATGCATTGCCGCCGCAGCTTGCGCCGTCAGTGCTTCAGATTGCTGCCACTGCGATTCAGAAATTGAGTCAGGCATGTGTTGCATGATATAGTTCACTCCTCTCCAACCCCCATTCTAGTCTATGTATTATCTGGTCTAGTATTCATTGTTACTACATGTGTTTCTTGTTGCCTCAGGCTAAAATACCGGATGAGCTTATAGCACGGGAAGTTGTCATTAATGACGCCGATCCATCTGTGCGGTATAAGCTCACAAAACGACAAACACAGGACGAGGTAAAATTTTGCTTGTTCCTAGATATCAGTTTTGCACAGATTGTGTTGTAATAAAGGTAATGACAGTTGTTTGATACTTGACAGATTCAGCGATGCACAAGCACTGTCATCATTACAAGGTATGTCTGATACGCACAATTGGTGGTGACTCTTTACTAACTTGTGATGATTCCTTCCTGATATTTACCCAATTTGACCTTCCTAGGGGAAAATACCATCCTCCCAACGGACAGCCTGATGGTGAGAAGCCACTCTATCTACATATCTCTGCGGGATCTCAGGTAAACATTGCTCACACAGTCATATGATAAAGTTTGGCTTCCTTTTTCTGTGGGATACCTATATCCAGTAACTCTTGCTGCAAGTCCTCCTTGAAATTTTTCACTGTGCTGTTACCCGCTTGTGTTTTTTCTGTTATGGCTGTGTAAAACTGGATCTCAGTAACACTATCAAGACATGTGCAGTTGTGCACGAATTACCTCTATTTCGAAATTTGGAATTGTGAAGTCCAGATTGGCTGTTGTTTTTTAAGTGTAACTGCTTGCAAAGCCGCAAGGGTCAGAAGTTAGGTCCACAAGTGTCCGAAATCTGCTTAATTAGTATGATCAAAGGTAGCATGTGTCTTTGTGTAAATTGGCATGAAGTGGTAGTGTGAAGATCAGATACTAGTTTTGTTAACATTGGTGATGTGGGATGCAACATGCCTGTGATTTTGGCACAGTGCACTCTAGCTGTGTTGACTTCTGCTATTCTTTCAGTGGCAGCGCTATCCTTTTCTATTACTGTTAGAACGTAGAATTTATGATTCCAGTGCCTTTACTTACACATCAGCAGTTCTTAATGATTTCTTCTAGTCATAGTTCGATAATGAAAACTAACATTTCCCCTGGTTCAGCTGAAAGATACCGCTGAGCGAATTAAAGCTGTTGATCATGCAGCATCAATGATCGAGGAAATCTTGAAACAAGGCCAAATTCCAGAAGCCATCCAGAGCAACAGACAGGTATCTCCTTCATATCTCAGTTTGTTTAACCTGATAATCTAATGGACGACAACACCTAATGCAAAAGTATTAAATGTTGACCATTATTTGCTATAGTATTTGTTAGTACATAATATGATTATTTTTTAATTCGTCAGTTTCCCGCAGTTATGCTGATATATATTGATAGAACAAAAGTTTTGATTACAACATTAGGGCCCAGTTCTTTTGGAGCTTATGAACGGCTTAGAGGTTTAAAATAAGCTTAAGCCGGAAGAACTCGAATTTAAGTCGTGGTTCGGAACAGCCGGCTTCGAGGTTACTTTATTTTCGCTTACCCCTATTTTTCCTTCTATTTACATCGAGACTGCCACCGCGCTGCGCAAGGGAGCCAGTCAAAACGAAACGTTTTCTTCCGCGAGCCACATCTTTCTCTCTCTGTTGCTTTCCCTGCCACACAATCCCTCTGCCGCCACCCCCTCAGCAACTCCAGCCGCCGTCCTCCACCAACCCCCGCAGCCAAAAACTTCCCCTGCCCAACCCGGTCCCATTCCATGGCAGAGGGATAGCCCGCGGCCACCCCCTACACCGCGTCGGCCTGAATCAAGGCGAGCTTGATCTCGCTGGCCGGGGCTCGATCTGCTGCGGTCCTTGACCTACCATCGCAGCCGTTGTACGATCTCCTCCGTCCCCATTGCTCTGATGGTTGCACGACCTCTGCTGAGAAGGTCGCTTCCCTGTCGGTCGTCTGGCCCGAGCAGGTCGCAGCACACGTCTGCTCCACGGCCGGGACCTGACGCGTGTGCGCGTCCGCGTCTGACCTCCTCATGGCCGGTTTCATCAAGAGCTAGCTAGTTGTTTTCGCGCACACGTCCATGCTGGCTAATGACGCGCGGCTGGGCTGCCGGCATGCACTGCACTGATGATATCACGACCTGAATCTGTGCTGAAATAAGCTGAGACAACACAAGCTGAAAAGAACTGGACAGTCTTCTGTCGAGCTTCTTTCCACCGCCGTTTATTTGGACAGCTGAAGCTAGAGCAGTTTCTGCACAAGCCGGAGCTAAAAAGAACTCGGCCTAGATAATACAAACATATGTGTGATGCTAGTTTCAATGTTTCCACCAAAAGATCTTCAGATCAGTGAAGTAGTAAAACACGCTTAGGAAGTTATGCAGTTAAATACCACCAAAAGTCGCATCGTTTCGGGAAACAGTGCTCAATGGCTTTTCCATGGCACCTTTTTCCCTTCAGGCAACTGACATGGAAAAGGATGCCTCCTGCAATGGCAAAGATACCCCAGGAAAAATTGGTTAAGTCAACCCTGTATCCTCTGTAGACTCGCACCCTTCTTGTGTAAAGGAGCTGCTGCCCTCGTTTCTCCCCAGTTTAGCCGCTCAACTACCATAACGACATTTCACAATAAAATTGCCAGCGGAAGATCCACACCGTCGCTGTTCCTTGCTCAGACTGTTGTCTTCATTTTCCATATCCAATTCCGCATGCTCAGTTATTTTTTGTTCATACCGATCTGATAAATCTCGTGCACATATTTAGTGGTGAGTATGCATTAGACACTAGTACACATCACTAGGCATGTAGTGATAGTTGGGACTTGACTTGGCAATGTTCTCAGGTCTCTGTTATTTTTTCCTTACATTGAGAGCAGAAGTACTGGTTCATCAAAAAATTAACAGCTCTGTTTGCACTTAGTACCCCTTCATTACAGATGTGCAATGATAGAAGATATAAATAGCGATAGGTACGTAACGTACATCCGTGTTCACATCATATAGCATTAATAATTATTTAGTCACCAAACTTTGCGACTATTATCCCCACCAACAGAAGCAGGAAAGCAACATCAATCATGATAATTTTCTCCAAGAGCAACTGATTGACTGGTCCCTGCTTCAGTTCTGATAGTTCCTGTGTCATCTATGCCGATGCTTAGTTGACTAGGGATAAATGTTTTCTCGCTTGTGCTGATCCTTTCCTCCTGGGGAACAGTTACCGCTGAATTGCTAGGACTAGGACCAGAGAGGGGGGGGGGGGGGTCGGGGTTCTAGGCTCGATGGAGATTGAGCAGGTGGAGGGATATAAGGATAACCTTTTAGGTGGCCCTTGCATCTAAATGTGATGAAGTGGTGTTTTTGTAGATGGTGCAACCTTTCCGTGGTATTTAGTTGAAGTGCTGAGCCAGAACCTTCTGCAGTAAAATTTTTTTTTTTGAAATTTAGGATCTTTTGATGGTACAATTCCACTTTTCCCTTCTTTTTTTGGAGGAATCTGTTAGCAATAATCTGGATGCTTAGTAGTAAGTAGCCTAATCATACTTGCATGTCAGCACAAGAGACTACTAGTATGACGGTAGTAGCAAGTCAAAGTGAAATTGAGTTAGCCTGACATGAGCTGTAGCTTAGCTGTTAAAGTAGTAGAGTCCAAAACAGCATCAGCTGGATAGTAGCTAGTAGAAGCTGGCAGTTATTTCTCTAGCAAAGTCGGTTTAGGATAGTCGGTTCCTGAGTCCTATATAAGGATATGCACCCCACGTTGTATTGAAATAAGGATATGCACCCCACGTTGTATTGAAATAAGCTAAGAAAATAAGAGCTTCATATGTGTGCGTATACCTCTGTTTCATCCTCTGTTTTACCTGTGTGTGTGAGCTACTAAGAACTAGCTAACAGCGAGCACATATACTTCAGAATCAGTGTAATGTAAACTACTTACTATTGTATTACTCTGCAGGATTTGTTTCTTGAGAAGATTAACATCTTCCTTCCCATTTCACAGGGTATTCATCCTTTTAGTGCGTCGATTTTTTTGGGTTTTCCTGCAGATCCATCGTTGAATGTCGCGGCTCGCATCCGTGGTCCAAATGTATGTTCTTGGAAACAATACGTGATGCTGGTTAAATTTAATCTTGATGTCTGTATCAGTTGTGTTTTCTGTCAATTAGTCTTGTTTTATTTTCCTTTCTGTTGAAAGAAAAACTAATCGCCAGAGCTTTCTCTGACATCCCAATCTGGATGGGAGAAACTGTTTTGGTGCTGCTGGTGCTTTTGTTTTGTTTATGCAGGATCAATATATAAATCACATTATGAATGAAACAGGAGTCACTGTTGTACTAAGAGGGAAAGATTCAGGGAATCTTGGCAATTGTCACGATGAAGGTTGGTGGTTTGTTTTGGCAGCTTTTAGAAATTTGTACATGGACTTGTATTTATCTCATAATGTGTATTGCAGCATCACAACAACCTCTGCACATGTACCTATCAAGTGTGCATTTGAAGAGCCTAGAAGCTGCAAAGGTTTTAGCAGAAAACCTTCTAGATACGATAGCAGCCGAATTTGGTGCTTCCAGGTCTGTAAATCTGGGTCAGGATTAATTTCTTTAATTGTTTTCTTTGTGACTCTGTCTACATCATAAGTACAATTATGCATTATATTTCCACTAGACCAATGGTATGTCGATTAGCACAATGCAGTAATGTGACACTACAGTTGTACATACCAATGGGATTGCCATGTTTGATGTCTAACTCACTTGTGATGTTATCAGTTTGTCCCTTGAACACTTACTTTAAGAATATGATGATTTTAGTACCCCCTCTGATCCAAATTGGTTGTCGCAGCGACAATTAATTTGGGTCGGAGGGAATAATATAATTGCACCTGTTAATGTAATATCTAGTTTACTGAATACTGGATGCTGTTACTCACAAATTTCCAACCATTGACTATTCTTCTCATCAGCGAAGCAAGATTTTTTTGGCATGTTCTCATTATATATTTTATATGACAGAATTTCTTCTTCAAAAGTATATGGTGCTGTTCCACCTCCGCAGCAGTTGTTGGCTGGTGTGCACACGTCTGGAACAACATCAGAAATACATTGTACTTCAGGGCCTTATGTGTCACCAGGAGCATCACATTCATTTGCACCTACTGGAATTACTTCCCCAATGGCTGCTCCTTCAGTGACACTTCAATCTGGGACACCAACTTATTCTGGGACTCCACCACCTAGTAACCTGATCTGCTCTAGTCAAGGTGCAAGTGGTGGGGCACTTTACAATGGCTATGGAAACATTTATCCCCAGGCAACTCCATTGCAACAGGTGGCATTAGCGCTCAAGCATGCTTCATCGTCGACAACTCAGGTTGTCCCCGTTGCATCCACGTCGACAAGCTTGACGAGAAATGTGGACGCAAGTGCAAAGCTGGAGTCAGATAAGCGCTCACAAAGGAGGAAGTTCCAGGAACTGCCAATGGCAGACATTCAGGTGCGGATTACTTGAACTGATTTAACCGCTGCATCCTGGACTTGTATTTGATTACAGCTACATTTCTTCGTAAGCCTGTCTCTTACAGCTCTCTGTCTCCACCCTCTTCCTCTCTCCCCTGCTGCAACTGTTCTCTTGTCTCCCTTTCCCAGCTTCCCTTGTGCCATCTTTGATAACCTGATATTTTATCTTACTTTGTTTGATGTATATTCCTGATATGTATGTGACATCTTTAGTAAACGCTTACATTATCCTATTTGCATATGTGATTTTAGTATGTTATATGAAGGAAAATATTTTAACACCATAACGCCTACAAAGTTCAAAGAACGGGCATACTTTTGATTAGCATGGAGCTTCTGTTGCAAAATAGCAATGCTCTCGAGTCCACAATTGTATGTTGTATATCTGATAATCCCAATTGCACATACTTGAATGGTTTGATTATTTACTATTTCCTCCGTTTCATAATATAAGATGTTTTAGCTTTGTGCAAGAAGTGTATCTAGATCTCCTTTAGCGTATAGGTTCGGAGTGAATCTACACACTAAAAGAGGTCTAGATACACTCCTTTCACAAAGCTAAAACATCTTATATTATGGAACAGAGGGAGTAGCTCACAACTTTGAAAATAATTTAACATTTTATTTGGCTTGCTTTAGACTAGGAAGAGATGATAGAAATAGATTTATAAAGTAATGTTTCTTCCTGAAGCAATTTCAGTTCCTGCAATGGAGGGGAACTCTAGATTTCATATAGCTAAAAACTGTAGTTGTAACTTGTTGACTGCCAGATTGGCATGCTCATTTTTTTTGAACTGTTTTATCTGCTTCTAACATTTGATTTCATTCCAGGTATTTTCTCTGACCATGTCTGAAGCTCGCAGGGTGGTAATAGATATTATGTATATGGTGTTTTTTCACAGGGTTTATTGCAAGTTGGAGTTTGCAATTGCAATGGGGTTTACCTGATAAGATGCAGGGTTATTCTGCGTGAAATTTGGATGATTGCTTCCGTTGTCTTGTTGCTAATGCACAGTACTATTTTAACCCTCGTTTTCAACATGTTGCTACCTGCATGTAGACTTCATTAAATGACAATTAACATTGCTACCATACACTTGGAATTGTTGACTTATATAGTTTTCTTAAGAGGTGTCGGCGTAATTGGGTTTAGCTTCACTTTCCTCCTCTGAAAAAATGGCCTAAGTTCTGCATTTACTCGCAATGTAGTACTCCCTCCGTCCCAAAATAAGTGACTTGAGTTTGTGTAGATTCGCATGTATCTATATACTATAACGCGTCTAGATACATGTGAATCTAGACAAACCCAAGTCACTTATTTTAGGACGGAGGGAGTACCAATTTTCCAAAATGTTAGTATTTTGTCTAGAAACCGGAGCAGAGTTTAGGTGTTGTTTTTTTGGCTTTATTGTTTTCTTGGCTTTATTAGACACTTTTAAGGAAAGCTTTGTTTATTTTATTAGTTATACAAACATTGCAAAGATGAAAGTCATCTATAATTCTCTATATCTTAGGAAGTTGCCGTCTCAAACTTGCTATGTCTGCATGGTTAATGGGTTTCGATGTATCTTGCTTACTACTCCTTCTGTTTCATATTATAAGACGTTTTGGCAAACTGTATAATATGGAACAGAGGAGTATAGTATTTAAAATTTGCAAATCCGTATAATACATGAATTTGTGCAACAATTCCGATTTCATCATTTTTGTACATTTTATCATTATATACTTCAATTCAGTGCGAAGGAATTTGATGGGAAAGTGTTCTGTTTCATCTTTTCCAGAACTCACAACTGGGGTCCAAATTTGTTAAGACAGGTTTAGATGATCTAGGTAAAATGAGCAGTTCGTTGGTTGCACCTAAAATAAAAGTCCAGACCGGATCAAATGGGATACTTCCACAAGACCCACAGCATAGGCCATCGCATATGTATGTATCCACTAGCATGCCGCCACCACCGCCGCCACCACCCAAGAACTTGTCACCACCATATTCCATGAACATGCCACCACCACCACCTAGGAGCATGCCTCCACCACCTCCTAAGTTCCCATCAAATGAAGTGTTACGAAATGAGGATAGGTATTCAGCTTTAAAGGAGCTGATGGCACCTCCAAGGTCGTTGGACGCGAGTTCTGTCTCACCACCAAAGGTTTTCTCAGCTCGATTACCTTCTTCAAAGGAGACTAATGAAGAAAAACCAAGTAGTGCATCAGTTTCTGGTAAATGGAGGAGCCAATTAATATACTACTAGTTTCTATATACATAGTGTTTGACCTAATAATAATCTAACTTTGGTAAGCTGAAAATTACCTCTATATTAATGTTCAGATACTCTGCTGAAGCTTATGGACTATGGGGATGATGACGATGACGATGATGACATTATTGAGACGGATAGCGTGTCTCGGGGGAATCAAAGTCCCAGTTCAGGGCAGAAACCGTTTTGGTCTGTATGAACATGAGTTTGTTTTGTACTCTAGTGTGAATTGGGATGCAGGTAGAGAGCCTTTGCTGACGCATCTTCGCAATACTGCAGTCATTGAGCTTGTTGTTTTTTACTGTACCAAATGTCAAAAGTTTAACAGATTTTCTTTCGGTATGATGTCTTGTATTTGAATGGTTTTAGTGTGGTCACTTTGTATTCTGTAGAACCTACTGTAGTGCTTACACGGCGCAACGGCCATTGAGCTTCATAAAGGTGGCTAGTTGCAACTTGCTCAGCATGGGCCGCAACATGCAAGGGCTGCCCATAAGTCCATAACTGAATTGCGGATCTGAGCGGGATGCAACCCCAAATTTTTAGCAACCAAGACTCAAATTTTTGGCCATGACCAAGAACTAGCAGGATTGGTTTCTGTCATCAATCAACCATAGTAGCATACCTTTGCTTCCCTGCCCAAAGCCTGGTTTTGCTCAAGTTTTCATGCTAGTTTTTTTCTTCTGTGAAGTTGACTGACTAGTTCTTTTCAGTCTAGTTTTCCTTGTAAACCGAATTAGTCTTCTTATAATTAATTAATAGCAAGAGCTCTCTGCTCTCAATTTTTTCACACGACAGACAGGAAACAGTTCAATTCCTGGACGGATAAATAATGCTTTCCGCCTGTGACTTTCTTTCTTTAAGATTCTCTGTTTCTAGCTTAGCTTAGACGTCACTCGTTCCCCCCGGGACATGCTCTCCATAAACTACTTCCACGCTTCGCTTATTTGTACTGTATATACTGGCGTCGCGTGAGACATCCCGAATATAGCAAGCGAGCACTATGAAGTCGCCGCCCGGAACGACGATGGCGGCGGCGCTGGTGCACGTGCTGGTCGCCTTCAGCGCCGCCTCCTCAGCGGCGGCGGCGGCCACCGCCGGCGAACAGCCGCTGTCGAAGATCGGCATCCACCGGACCACCTTCGAGATCCACCCGGGCGCCTCCGTCGACGTGTCGCCGCTCCTCCTCGGCCTGCAGGTCAGCTTCCCGCAACAAAACACCCGTGTCTACTCTGGCTCTGCCATCACTCGAGCGACTTTTCCCGTTTCGCGCCGCTGCTCTGCTCTGTGAGGGCACGATAGGCTCCCCCGAGTACCAGAGCTCGAGCTAATTTGGCCAGTCACTACCATCGTGGATGGATATACATACTGATGTCAAATGAAACCTAGATTGGCAGCATGGCCGGGATGACATTTCGATTGAATCATTTGAAATGTAACCGGTTTTAATCTGTTATTGCAGGGGCAGGACCAAGAATGGGTGACCATCGGATACAGCAACCCGAGACCATCCAAGGATGACTGGATTGGGGTCTTTTCTCCTGCTAATTTCAGGTCGGTGCCACATCTTAATTGCTTCAACTTGGTATGAATTAAAAGGCTTCGTCGACAGAGATGATTTAGAAGCTTATTTGGGATCCTTTTTGTTGGATTTACCAGTGATTCCATATGCCCAGCAGAGAACCAGTGGGTCGCGCCCCCTCTTTTATGCACAGCTCCTATTAAGGTTGGCCTTATTTCCTTCCTCCATGTCACCCCAGAACATTTGAAGCATATGCTGAATGAAGAAGTATCATTTTTGGCAGTTCCAATATGCAAACTACACCAGTACTGACTACGTGAAGACGGGACAGGGGTCCTTGAGGCTTCAGCTAATTAACCAGAGGAGTGATTTCTCATTTGCGTTATTTTCGGGAGGCCTCTCAAATGTATGTACAAATGCTCTTCATTTGTTCGTATAGGAGCTCAGTATACCCAACTACAGGGTGTTGAAAGTTGAAACTGAACTTCTGTCATATTTTCTGCGGGGAAGAGTCAAAGAATGATCAATATAATTCTGTTTCAATCAAGATACACTGCTAATATTTATTTTTAATATTTCTCTTTTTTTATGACTTCTGTGATTGATAAATACTCTTTGCTCTAACATAGCTATGTACATCTTTTGTATGTAATATAACAGCCGAAGCTTATCGCACGTTCCGGTAGCACAACTTTCGTAAACCCGAAGGCCCCTGTGTACCCACGTCTAGCGCAAGGAAAATCCTGGAATGAAGTAAGTACCATTTTCTTAATATTCCATACATGAATGGGTATGAACTGAACATTGTACTATTTGTACCTGTGGAGGGAAAAAAAGTAGACGAAAAATGTAGCTTATGTGCTTCAGCCATTTTTCCGTAGTCTCACAGCTAGAGCAAAGTTATCCTCTGACCAACCTTAGTTTGTAAATGGGCTGGACTTTCCGAGTGACAGAAACAGGAATTCTATGTCTTTCAGATAGTTCTCATTAGGGTAGCAGGTGTAAGTTTATCTTCAGAATTGTTCTTACTTGTCAGAGTTTCTTAAGGAAACTTGTGCCTAGAAGTTCTGTGTTGTACCATATTTTCAGGACGTTGATTGATGTTAAATGATTTGATGCTAGATGACAGTGACATGGACAAGTGGATATAGTATGAAGGAGGCTACAGCATTCGTGGAATGGGGCGTACAAGGGCAAATCCAAATCCTTTCTCCTGCAGTCACCCTAACTTTCAGTCGCAACACTATGTGTGGTTAGTAATTCTTATCATATATACTGTAACCCATGTCTTAATCAGGTCTGAAACAGAACGCAGAACATAGAAGAAAGTTATAATGGCAGAACAATTCTTATTTATATAGTGTGGTAATGTTCTACATGGAAGTACGATATGGATAGCAACTTTTGATGAACCCCATGGGCATATAACGTCGTTATGGTTTATTGTTTTACAACAGGCCCTCCTGCTAGGACAGTTGGATGGCGCGATCCTGGTTTCATACATACAGGCTTCCTCAAGGACTTGTGGCCTAACCTCAAGTAAATGAGTTTTCACAACTTTGTCCTGTTTGTACCTGCACTCCTATTATTACCTATCCATTTGTACAAATGCAAGCGCCCAAGGAAATTTACAGGTGATTATAAATTTCAGGTACACGTACAGAATTGGCCATCGGCTATTTAATGGTCAAATTGTTTGGGGGCATCAGTATAGCTTCAAAGCTTCTCCTTATCCTGGGGAAGACTCTTTGCAGCGTATTGTCATTTTTGGAGATATGGGCAAGGTGTGCATTCAGTGTCAGTGTCACTTCACCAGTATGATTTCTGTGGGTTTTTTTTCAATCTACAGAGCATGCAATAGAACTATTACCTCTGTTTCAAAATATAAGATGTTTTGGTAGGCTAAAATATAGCGTAATTTTATTTCTGTCCCATCTTATCTGCATTGTAGCCAAGCTACGAGTTTATAATGAAATGAGACACTGTTAATTTTATTGATGTTGAAAGTATGAGTCCTTTTCTACTGGTAATGACAATATCGATGCTGTATTTTCGATCTTGCTCAACAAAAGCAAGTTTCATTAGTAAGTTTTACCATCTTGAATCGATGTAACAAGCAATAAGAAAGATGAACATTTATTGCCTTCTACTTGTATATACAAAAGAAATCATTAACACAGGAAATTGATGGGATCCATTTTTCTCCGTGGCCTTTAAAATTGGCACTTGAACCCTTTGCTCAGGCTGAGATTGATGGCTCAAATGAGTACAACGACTTTGAGCGTGGTTCAATCAACACAACTTACCAGCTGGTTAAGGACTTGAAGAATATCGACATGGTGATGCATATCGGAGACATCTGCTACGCCAACGGTTATCTGTCACAGTGGGATCAGTTCACCGCACAGGTTGAACCCATTGCTTCTACTGTACCTTACATGGTTGCAAGGTACTCCCAACCTGGTGACAGTAGAAAATGCACCTAAAAACAAGAAGGAAACCAGTTTTGTGCCTTTCTCTGACGATATTGATTTGCATTTGCAGTGGTAACCACGAAAGAGATTGGCCTGGATCAGGATCCTTCTACGGGAATATAGACTCGGGTGGTGAATGCGGCGTACCTGCTCAGAACATGTTCTATGTTCCAGCAGAGAACCGTGAGCAGTTCTGGTACGGCATTTTTCTCCTTGCCTGAACTTGGTCAAGACATGGGTCATGAAACCTGAACATCGGAACATGTCGCTTCACCAACATATATGAAGCTCTTCTTGAACCCATGGTCGTCGATCCTTGTAGGTACTCGACGGACTACGGGATGTTCCGTTTCTGCGTGGCCAACACTGAGCTGGACTGGCGGCCGGGCACCGAGCAGTACAAGTTCATCGAGCACTGCTTCTCCTCGGTGGACAGGCAGAAGCAGCCATGGCTCATCTTCCTCGCGCACCGTGTCCTGGGCTACTCTTCTGCCACCTTCTACGGCGAGGAAGGGACGACGGAGGAGCCCATGGGCAGAGAGAGCCTCCAGTCCCTGTGGCAGAAGTACAGGGTGGACATCGCCATGTACGGCCACGTCCACGGCTACGAGCGAACTTGCCCAGTATACGAGGTACGTGAGGCGTCCGTGTCTGTATCAGTGCTGGTCACTGGCTGTGTCCTGACGTACGGTTGGCTCTGCGAAAAATGCAGAACGTGTGCGTGGCGAAGGCGTCGGACAAGTACAGCGGGGCGTTCACGGCGACGACGCACGTGGTGGTGGGCGGCGGCGGGGCGAGCCTGGCGGAGTACACGGCGGGGCCGAGGGCGCGGTGGAGCCACGCGCAGGACCTGGACTACGGGTTCGCGAAGCTCACGGCGTTCAACCACACGACGCTGCTCATGGAGTACAAGAGGAGCAGGGACGGCAGCGTGCACGACAGCTTCACCATCTCGCGAGACTACCGCGACGTCCTCGCGTGCGGCGTCGACAACTGCCCCAGCACCACCATGGCTTCTTGACTTTTTTTTGGATACAGTACAAGAAAGAATCTCGACATCGGATAGATGACGTTGTTCATTGAGGCCGAGGAATTCTCGCTGAGTATTTTTAAAATTTTTGGTAGCGTGGCGCCTTGCTCTTGTGGCGATGGAAGGACATAAACAAAATTGTTGCTGGAGAGAAGGGCAACCTTGAAGCAAATCTAGTCCAGGCTGATTAGTGAGACCGTCAGTGATTTTGACCAGTTATGCACAAACGACCGAGTTAAGCAACCTTAAAGCCTTGTCAAACCTGGACAGCTCCTTCGGGGGTGACCTTAAGCTGAATATTGATGGCAGTTTTAGAAGTGCTACCATAGTCTGCCTCCAAGAAACCAAGCTCGAGGAGGTTGATGACGCCATCATCTCCTCCACGCTTGGACCGAATTTCACGGCAAACTAGGCACGAGGGGTGGCACTATTTTGGCCGCCTCTTACGCCTTCTTCTCCCTCTCGGACGTCCGTGCCACCGCGAGCATGCTTTCGGCCACTATCACCATGCTAAGCGAGGGTACACAGTGAACCCTAATGTGTGTTTACAGGCCGCAAGGAGACTAAGAGAAATTAGTGTTCATTGAGGAACCGCGGGGGCTTAAGACGATGGTTTGGGAGGCCTGGCTCCTTGCGGGAGACTTCAACCTCATTACCAAAGCCTCTGACAAGAATAACCTAAACATCAACCGTCGTCTCATTCGCAAGTTTAGAGAGACCCGAGACTTCCTTCAACTAAAAGACATGCGCATGATTGAAAGACGCTTCACCTGGTAAAATGCGCAAGACGGCCCAGTGTTAACCAAGATCGACCATATTTTTTCTCCTATGATTGGGATGCGCTTTTCCCGGATTCTCATCTTCAGGCCATCACTTCAGCTTGCTCAGACCATGCCCCCTCCTTCTCCAAGGAAGCGCTATCTCGAGTAGGAAGCCATCCTTCAAGTTTGAAGAGTTCTGGCTTCGCATGCAAGGCTTCAAAGAAACTGTCACTGAAGCGTGGAATAAAAACATTCAGACCACTGACCATGTTCGTCGGATTCACATCAAACTCTACCGCACCGCTAAGGCGCTTAATAAGTGGCAACGTCAAAGCATCAGAGACTTACGATGCCAGATATCCATGGCCAAAGAGATCATCTGGCGCCTAGATCAAGCAGAGGAGTCTTGGCCGCTTACCGAAGAGGAAAGAGACCTCCGACGGCAGTTAAAATCTTCCTACCTAGGTCTCCTCTCCATCCGATAAATCAAACCGCGACAAAGATCGGGGTTGACTTGGGTTCGTTTGGGTGATGCAAACTCCAAACTCTTCCACGCTAGGGCCAATGGGCGTAGAATAAAGGTCTTCATTCAATCGCTCTCCACTAGCGTGGGCACGACAATCACGAACAAGGACAAGCAGGAAGCCATATTGAAGGAAATATGCCCGAGAGGCAATCATAAAATGGTTATTATCTTATTCTTTGTTTATGATAAATATTTATTTCTCATGCTATAATTGTATTAAATTTGGAAACGTTAATACATGTGTGTTTAATAAACAAATAGATGGTTCTTGCTTATGCCTCTCATATAAACTAGCTCATTGATTAACATGATGATCAAGGTTTCCTGATCATGGACATTGGATGTTGTTAATAACGAGGTCACAACATTGTTAGAATGATGTGATGAACATTCATTCGAAGTATAGCATTACGATCAAAGTCATTGTGTTTACATTGCTATAACATCATACGAAGTAATCCTAGTCCTTAAACCATGAGATCATGTCAATCACTAACACTGTAAGAGTATCTTGATAACAACAAACGTCACACCATAACAGGGTGACTATAAAGGTGGGTTCAATGCTACGAAGGTGTTATGTAGAGGCTCATGGATCAATAGTGGAATTTGTCCATCCCGATGACGGATAGATATACTCTGGGCCCTCTCGGTGATATCATATTAGTTAGCTGCAAGCAAGTGATCTGATCACGAGAATGTTATATCACAGGAACGAGAAAAGAGTGCATATCGGTAACGAGATCAAACTAGGTATAGAGATATCGATGATCGAATATCGGACATGTAATATATCATGAGACAAAGGGATTGAGTTACATGCATAAAAGGTTCACACGATCACATAAGTAATCATTGAATGTGTGGGAGTCAGTACATATCTCCAAGTCCCGCTGTTGATTATTGATCGAAGAGGGGTCTCGATCATGTCTGCATTATTCTCGAACCGTGGGGTGACACACTTAAGGGATACTGTCACCATTTGGAGCAAATAATATGCCAGAGAAAGAAAAAGAAAGCGATGGAATTGTTTCAATGGAAACCAGAATTATTTTGGGTGAAATTGCTAAAATTGGTTTTGCATGTGATATTGAAATGTTGCAAGGGCTTTTATGTGAATGTTTGATAATTAATGTAATTAACAAAATTCTAAATAAATAAATAAAATTAGTTTTATTTAATGAGAGATTACATTAAATTTGGTGGAAATTTAATGGGTTTTGAGTGGGATTTTGAGTGGAGGAAATGGAGAGTGATTTTGTGAGTGGGAGCTCCACTCACATGAATGGAGGAAGGGGAGAGGGCAGCCACCATGGCACCGGCCATGGCCCTTGGGGTCCCCCCTCCTCCTATAAAAGGACTCCCTCTTCCTCCCTCCCTCTCACTCACACCTCCTCGTAAAGGATCTCTCTTCCCCTCTAGTATTTTCCCCATGGTCTCAGACTAGCGAGATACATGTTCCTGGTGGATTTTTCTGGAGCGAGGATCTTCTACTTCCGCTGCATTGCTGGAGCGAGGTCGCGGAGGTGTTCGGGGTTTCGAACATGTGTGCGATCACGGATGCACCACTGCTTTGCGGTGCTCGACTTGATGGTGTTGGACCTGCTGGATCAGATGGACTTCATCACGATCTTGAGATCGGCAAGAGATCGACTACATCACCAACTATTTCATACTCGTCAAGCTTTTCGGTCTTCGAGGGTATGTATTCTATGGATGTATATCCACATGTTGCTTGTATCTAGATAGATGGATCTTGGTGCTTATAGTTCCCATTGTAGGATTTTTTTGTTTATATGCTGCGAACCCAACACATATTTCAACATTTTACGAGCCAACTTGGCACCACCCCAGGCAACTCAGCCTCGATTACACCCCGCATGAACTTTCAGACCTCGATGACCCCTTTGAAGACCAAGAAATAAAGGAGGCGGTGTTTTCCCTCCCTTCGGTTAAAGCCCTGGGCCCCGATGGCTTCATTGGTGCGGTGACCGAGCATACCACTGCATGATGTAGCGCACTATAGTCGTTTACATAACACCAATGAAACATTGTTTACTAGTATTTCATCCCTGAGAGTGGTACAACAAAAACATAGCAAGTCCAATACATGACTATAGGTTATAACTCGACTCTTTACAAAAGATCCAGAGAACACTCTAAGGTTGAGAGAAAACAAATCTTACAAATAAGAACCAGAAATAACAACTCATAGCTATCATGCTAATAACATTAGCTTCTAATTATGTGGCTTGCATTGTTGCTATTGCAATACTCTACAGAAATAGGTTCTATGGCTAGAGATTATACTCCTATCTAATCAGCAACTTCGTCTTCACTTTAGTCAGACCCGTCTCCAGGATTTGGGGGCCCAGTGCGACTTCTAAAATAGGGTCCTAATTTTTTCAAACTCAATAACTAGTAAAATAAAATTATACATATATTTATAACTATGTAACTTTAAAATGTTCTACTCAGTACAATGTTTAGAAATATAGAAAATATTCGTATAAAAGAGTAATAGCACTAAAGTAATATACAAACCTCATCTTTTACAAAAAAGCAGCCGTCTGGTATTTCTTGTTATAAAATCTTCCATCGTATCTTTTTAGTTTTATTCATGTTCTGTTCTGTTTCATAGATGCATAAAATAACAAAATAGTTTAGTTCAGACAACCACATTTGAGAGAGAGAGAGAGAGAGAGAGAGAGAGAGAGAGAGAGAGAGAGAGAGAGAGAGAGAGAGAGAGAGAGAGAGAGCAGGTCACGTACAAGCAGGACCGTCAATGTCGATCACCGATCGATTTGATACGGTGGCCAGTTTAATTTAGGAGGAGGTCGAAATTCTTAAAAATATAGCAAATTCTTGTTAATTCCTTTCAACAGAATAAAAACGTTAAGTTGAGAAGATGTGGCCACGTTAATTATCCCCTTCTTGATGCTTGGAGGAGGAAGAGGAAACACGCCTATGCTGGTCGCCGAAGGAAGGGCCTTACCGCCTTGCGTCGATGTTGATCATGATTTCGGAACGTCGGCACGAACGGAGACCGCACATCCACTGCCGGTGAGCAATGAGGCGATGACGACCGAACGATCAATCGATCGCTAGATCCGAGATCCGGGAGACGAGAGAGGAGATGCTCAAACGCTAGTTGGGCCGCACACACCGACGACCGAGTCGATCGCGGATCGCGAGAACCGGTCGATATACACAAAACCGGCACGCACGCGCACTCAGCCAGGCACTCACGCACAAACAAAGCCAACGAATATCACTAGCTGGGCTTGCTGGACCGTAGTGTTGTATGCATGCACGGTTCGGATGGCGAGAAAATACACGAGCATAGGAAATCGGGGCCCTGTTCGAGAGCGATCATTTCGAACACGTCCATCGACGGTCTGACTTTAGTTGATGTATACGTTGACTTTCTTGACTTTATTGAAAACTTGAGTTTTTGATGATGATTCCTTTGAGCATAAGTTGATGTAGACGTCGTCTGTATTGGCTTCACAATCTATCAAGGGTAAGAAGATACGTCGAGTACGAGCGTACTCAGCAAGTTCACTAAAAAGGAGTGTTAGATGCACTAGCTACAGCCACAGCCGTAGGTCATAGACTATGCAGGTTTTCGGAAATATTTCTTCAAAGATTGCTTTTATTCTGAAAAGCTATGTCCGTCGGCCTTTACAGGTTTACCAGAACTTTCATGGAGTTCATTTCCTGCAGCGTTCGCAGTTCCTTCCCGAAACAGGGAGTAAGAAGTTACAGTTCTTACACTCTGCGGAGGTGCGTTGCTTTATCCATAAAAGATCAAATCCTTGTTGCATAACTGGGCAGCTTATTCTTATCCACAATTTCGTGATGTGGGGCCCAATAGATGTTCCAAGTCAATCATTGCCCTCTTCGCGGTCCCGCATGTCTCCTTGGTGTACGCCATGCCCACTTATTGAATTACGACAATGGACAGCACACACTGTTCAGATGCCAGAACTACCGTGGGATATTGAGGGATCCCTATGTTACATATCCTCTATGAATTACATAATCACACTACAAGGATAACAACCACGACATGCGCATTCGGATACATGCGAAAGGAAGAAGATCCAGCTGACTTCTTCGTCCCATTCCAAATCTCATGGTTAACACGTATTATACGGCACAAGAATCACTGGCGACATTGGTTGTTAAGTCCTAGATATTATGTTCATTTACCACAGGAACTTTCATAGTAGGTTATTACCTCTGGTAAATAACCTATAATCATATTATTATGAAAATAGTGTTTTCTGATCTTTTTGAAATGCAGGTGATGACAACACTATATTTACAAAATACTTGATAGAAATAACGAAAGGACACGACCAAGTGTGAAATTGCCTTTTGTGATTACAATATTATGCACTCACGGTCTTCAAGACAATAGAAGATCCAATATCTGAAATTAGCATCATTGGTTCGGTAAGGACCGATTGTAACACCCCAATTTTAGTTAATCTATATTAGGGTTAGTTTTGTGCATCATGAGCATCATCATTTAAATTGTGCATTGGAGAAAACAAATCAAAACTCTAATCCCTAGTTTTCTCCCCCCTCTTTGAGATTAATTCAAATGGTTTTGATTTTGAAAACTACCAAATTTATTGAAGCCCAAATGGACTAATAGGGCTCCACAGTATTTTAAATGTTTTACAAACCCTCTGGTAATTTTTGAATGATTCAAAACAGATTACAAAATGAAAATTCAAAGAAGAAATGAAAAGAGAAATAGAAAAGTGTTTAGAAAGAAAAAATAGCAGCCAACACTCTCTTAGCCGAGCCCAGCTGGCCCACTCCTCTCTTTCCTCTCCCTGTCGCCCACGTGCATCACCCCGCAGCACCCGCGGTCCAGCAGAGGCCCGCTCCAGCCCGGTACCGCTTCGCTCTCCTCCCCCATCGTCTTCCTCCAGCCAGGCACACAGCACTGTGTCGCCGGCGTCGCCGTCGATCCTGCCGCTTGTTCTTCGCCGTTCGTCGACCTCGGGAGGAGGATAAGGACGCCACGCCGATGCCCCGCTCGTCCTCGTCCACTCACCCTCTCTCCCCGTACCTCTCTCACCTCTTCTCTGCGAGGCGGCCGAACCCTAGCTCCGATGCTGCCTCGAATCACCGTCGCACTGGTTGCTCCCGTGCTCCGTCGAGCATGCTCCCGAGACCGCCTCGTCTACCTCGTCATTTCGCCCCTAGTAGAGCAAGCCGGCGTGGTCCTAATCGTCCTAATCGGAACCTCCGTCCCCGATGCCGGCAACCGTCCTTGCCATGGAATCCGACCTCGTCCGGCCTCACCGTCACGCCCTCGAGCACCGTGGTGAGCCACTGGTCCTGCTAGACCTCGCCTTTTTTCCTCTCTCTCTCTCTTTGTATCTTCTTGTCGTCGTCGACCAGTGCCCGCCGCCGCGTGAGCTCGTCTTCGACCATGGTCCGTTGACCATTAGCAAGCGGCGCCGCTAGAATCTTGTTCGCCTCGCTATGCTGCGTCGAACCCGCCCTTTCGCGCTTCCCAGGCCGCCCTCATCCGATGTCTGGCGTGTACGCCGGCGAGCTGACGTGGTCCCGTGTGGCGTCCACGTGGGCCTTGACCAAGCCCCGCCAGCGTGGCCTGTTGACCCGACTCAGGGCCTAGCAGTCAGTGACTGGGGCTAGGTAGAGCCCCAATGAGAAAAGCCCACCCCCTCTGGTGACATCAGCCTCTGTCATGCTGACGCAATAAACCAATTTAATATGACTTAATTAATTCCAGAAATTGAGTAAAGTTTGTAAAATTCATATCTAATAATTTATAAGTCAGAAAAATATGTATAATATACCAAAATGTTCAGAAAAATGAGAGCTATCTCTTTAAGTTGTAATCATGCATTGTTCAACAACTTTCATAGCAAGTTTAATTAGAACAACCTAGTAACCCTAATAGGTGACTCTGGAGTTTTCCCCGAGTTAGGGTTTTCACCTCTCGGAACCCCGATTAAATGGTCGAGCATGCCTTAGGGTTACTTTTCAATACAATTCAACTTGTCATATCATCATACTTTCTTGAGCATTGCATCGATGCCATGTGTTGATTGTTTCCCTTTATTTTCGGTATTTGGTTCTTCCTGGTAGAATACGAGATCGAGATCGAGATCGAAGACCGAGGACCACACCATCGAAGATTGACGAACAATACTTGACCAACTTTAATAAAGTCAAGTACAAGGATCCCGAAGATCTGTGTATCGGTTATCAACGGGCAAAGGCAAGCATAGCCCCACCATGATATAATCCGATGTTTTCCGAAGCATTTCAATTCTGCCATGATGCATACGATTCTACTGTGGTCTTTTATCGATAAATTAAGTATCCTACCTATTGCATTACTTCCTTTGAGCTTATATTACCTGATCCACTGCTCCTAGCATAACTAGGTTTGGCTCGTGTGCACTGCTAGAGCTATCATCTGTGTTCTGCTTAGCCATGCATAGCTGTCAGTTCTGGGCCATCCAGATGATGTATCAGATGAAGAGAATCTAGTATGACAGGATAACGTGATGAGATGATATCAGAGGTGATATGAGATTAAATATGCTAAGGCTTGTATGGGAGGCCACGGTGGGATGTGGTTTTTCTAGTCCCATGCTCGCCACCACTAGGACCTGAGTTCTTGCCATTGGAACCAAGATGAGCGTGCAACCACACGGGGCCTAGACAACCTCACGAGCAACTAACTTTCCTAGTAGATTCCATGAGTCACATAGTTCGGTGTTCCATTCGAAATATGCATAGAAAATATTTTGAAAGATTTGCCGGGTGAAGTTGGTGCATTCATAACAGGTAGGTAAGCATGGTCGGGGTTGCTTGGGGTCGATGGAGCCCCTGTTAACCAACCTCGTCTCACATCTTTAAGTACCGGCTTCGGGATTTGACCCGTTACGACGGAACCATACTTATTGCGTGACTCATGGTCTCGGCGAAAGCAAGGTAAAGGTCGTGTTTAACCACCCTCTGCCGGCCTTCCAAGGAAGAGGGCTTATATAGTGGCATTAAGAGAAGGTTAGTACGTGTGGGTAAAGTTGTACACCCCTGTAGGGTAATAATCTTTTCGAAAAGCCGTGTTCACGGTTATGAACGACTTGGCGACCGGACTCAAGATCATAGAGAACTTTAACCTAATCGTAAAACTTGGCAGATCAACGTGTGCTTAAGGATGCTTCCTCATGGGTACGAGGGGGTGATCCTAGTTTCAGATGATGATGATTCGGTGGATATCAAAAGATGATGATCAATATTTTCGGAGATGTCGCTCTCTTATCCCCTTTTAAAATACTCTGACTAGACAAGCTTCTTCTCCCTCTTGTTTTATAAACAAAAGTGGCTTTATGCAAAACAACTCCACCAGCCATAAGTCTTGCGGAGTACACTCTGTACTCACCCTTGCTTTGTTGATACTTTTGGCAGAGTAAGTGTTAACCTGAAGACGAGTTCCGTACTACATCGACATCGACGAGTAGCTTGGGGTTCCCGGCCGGCAGCCTGGAATCTATGGGCTGGGATGTCATCGTTATGCTTCAGGCCTCTTAGGCCATTTGTTAAGTTTGTTATACTTATTAGCATAATTTGCCTTCCGTTGTTTGATGGTTGTGTTCAGTGACCTCTGCTTGTAATAATTTGGTTCTCTGCTCAGTTATGAGCTTGCTGTAATAAATTTTTGTGTCGTAGGGTCACTGTCGTGTTACCGATTCTTCACTGGATATTCTCGAGCTCAAGGTTAAGCTTATTTCATACGGAGGTCTGGGGTTTGTTTAGCCCTGATCCCGGGGGTGTCACACTGATGACCCACAAGTATAGGGGGTGTATCGTAGTACTTTCGATAAATAGGAGTGTCGGTCCCAACGAGGAGCAGAAGGTGTTGACTAGTGGTATGGAGCAGGAAATCTCTGTAAATACTTAGCAAATGGATTTTTAGGGGTTTTCTGATAAAGCAAAGAAACAAAGTGCGAATAATAAAGACAACAAACAATTGCAGCAAGTGTCCCAATCCTTTCTTAGCAAAGGACATTCTGGTGGAAATACTTATGAGGATCAAACGTTCTCGAGGACACATGGGAATTCTGTCAAGTGCTTTCGCTTCATATAGCTGAGTAGTCTTCTTTGGTTTTGTAAGTGTTGTATGGGTGAACCTGTGCTAATGTAATGACCTTACTTGGACTAATACATACTTGTGATTAAACCCCTTGCAAGCATATGCAACTACAAGAAAGCAATTAAGGTATAAACCTAACCACGGCCTTAAACTCTGAGATACTATGCTCTTTTGTGTAATGGTTTCCTAACGGGGGTTCAGGTTTCTGTCACTCCGACAACCCCACAATTAGTAGCCAAATACACAATGCATTCCACTAGGCGCATAAATGGTGAAGTGTCATGTAGTTGACGTTCACATGACACCACTAGAAGAATAGCACCACAACTTAAATACTAAACCATTGAATAATATCTCTCAACACAAATCCACTGCTAACAACATGAATTCTCCCATGTCCTCAAGAACTAAACGAACTACTGACGAGACATCATATGGATCAAGATCAAAGATGATATGGTGATGAATAACAATCTGAACATAAACAATAATCCAATGGTTCCACTCACAATCATCAACTAAAATAGTAATCAACACCGGGAAAGTTTCCCCTAAGAACTATGCAAGATTCAACACAATTGTTACAGCTGGATGGAGTGATGATGATGGTGTGGCTGATGATACCGATGAAGTCTAGCTTGATGATGGTGTTGATGGCGACGATCTCCCCTCTCCGGGAAGGAATTTCCCCCGGCAGAAATCTGTCTGCCGGAGATCTCTTTCTCTGTTGGTGTTTTCTGCCCGCAGAGGTGGCGAAATCTTTCTGTGGTTGACGAGGTTTAATCTCGTCAATGCCCATTGTTATGGACTTGGGTTTTGGAGAAGATGGGGATGCTGGAGATCGTGGAACGGTTAACAGACAAGCAACCAGGGGACACGAGATTTACCTAGGTTCAGGCCCCCGGAGGGAAAACCCTACTCCTGCTTGTCTGCGAAAGTATGAGTCGAGAGATCTAGGACGTTCCCTCCTGGCCTTTATATAGACTTAGGCAGGTCCCGGGCATAGTCCTAGTCGGTTACAAGTTCTAGGGTTTTACCCCTTTGAATTTCCTATCTATGCTAGTCTTGCTCTCCAAGGATCCGAAGGCGTCATGGGCCTTGGCCACCCGAAAATCTTTATGGGCCAGCGTATGTCTGCTGTGGGCCTTCCTTGGGCTGGACCAGGTATGCTGAAGTCACGTACCCGTAGGGTATAACCATGTCAGTAGCCCCCGAGTGATCAGTCGAATCGTAGATTCGGCCGAGGACTCTTCCATCCTTCGGGTGCAACTATGTATTAATAGTATATGTGTGTAGGGATTGTTGATGCGTGTGCCTGACTCACCCGACGGATCAGGGTCAGTTAACTGTCTTAGGACGAAACAACACGATCTTCTTCAGGTTCGAGTCCCTCAACTCGGACCTGGAACATATGCTGGCGTAATTCGACTCAGGCCGCGGAGGACTTACAGGAGTGGAATTCCAGTGATTTTAATTGATGTACCCAACGCGTCCGTCGGGATTTTTCAACGCACCTGCTGGCACGGATTCATACTAGCAGAGCGCAGTCGGGTGCGTTGCCAGGCCACCAGATGATATCTGTAGGTCTTATCTTTGCGTCACAGACACAGCATCCGAACATTTGTCACCGCAGAGGTGTTTCGGGTGGCCAAGGAGATTGTCGCTTACTCAGCGTTTTGTTGGGGCAGAGTCGCCAGAAAGTTTTTGCGTGCTGATCCGAAAGATCGCAGTCGAAGATTTCATAGGGTGCGCGACCAGCGCTCCCTATGGGAGTAGCCCCCGAGTGTATGTTTGAGTCGTAGACTCGAGCAGAGACTTTAGTTCAAGCATTGTTCAGTTGTTAAGTCCGTAGGACTCAAAAAAATTCAGATGCTTAAATCCATCCTCCCTATGGGAGTAGCCCCCGAGTCCGTAGTGGAGTCGTAGACTCGACGTAGGACTCGAAGAGATACTTTGTCGTTATTCATCTTCCGGGTGCGCGGCCAGCGCTCCTGATAGGAGTAGCCCCCGAGTATTTAGTCGAATCGAAGATTCGAGTGAGTACTCTTAGCTGTGGAGCCGAAGAATTGTAGTTGGTGCTAGTATAGCTTTTGATGACATCAGTGCTGACGATCAATGACCTCAAGCGTCTGCTACGCCAGAGATGACTTGACTGGACGAACATGGGTCCCACTTGCTGACTTTGAATTGACCGGTCACGCGCGGCGTGGAGATAATTACGGCGTCTCCTCGATTTATGTGCGTAGTGGACGGCGTGGTAACAACGGTTCGTTGTGATGTTGACACGTGTACGGTCAGATCTGCCGTTGGCGTTAGGTCTTCTGGATGGACGGCTGTCGTGCGTCATCTTCGCTGTTATAATCATCGGGGAAAGCCGCGGTTTGTTTTCACCGCATCAGTTCTTGTTTTCACTGCCTCGTTGTGCTCTAGCGATTCTTGCTGCGCGCTGGGATTTCCTTCCACATATCCGTCGTTGTTTCTGCGCTCTCACCGCCGGCGCCGTCGTAGCGCCATGGGGAAACCAAAGAAATCGTCATCTGCGGTTGGGACCAGCGCCGCCGAAGGAAAGAAGGGAACCACCGCTACTCGTGTCACCGATGGTGGATGGCGGCGATCAGATATGCGGGAGAGCGATCTCCGCAAGCTTCACGAGCGGGGCCTGATCCCGCAGGATAGGGAGGCCGTCAAACTCCCCGGTAATGAGGTAATCCCCCGTCCCCCATCTGGGTATCGGGTTATGTTTCTCGCCTTCGTTTTGCGTGGGTTTTCTTTTCCAGTCCACAACTTCCTCCGTGGACTGCTCTTCTTCTATGGGATTCAGCTTCATCATCTGTCTCCCAATTCTCTTCTCCACATTGCTTGTTTTATCACTTTTTGCGAGTGCTGGCTTGGCATTGAGCCGCACTTTGGCCTCTTCTGGAAGCTCTATTCCGTGAAGAGGCAATCTGGTTCGGATGGTGTGTATCCCATTGGGGGTTGCATCATCTCCCTTAGTTCCAATCTTCTCTTCTTTTCTTTTTCCATGTCCGAATCTGTCCAGTACTGGCGGAGGCGATGGTTTTATATCCGCGACTCCGTAGTGCTCGGGCAAGATTTTGGTCTTGTTCCCTTTGACCCCTCCCAAATGATTGAGAAGAAAAGGTCTTGGAAAAACCAAACTTGGACGGTGAGGTGGCGGAGATAGAGGCCCTTTACCGTCGGGTGGAGGATCTCCAGCTGATTCCGGAGAATGAGGTAAACGGTGTGGACATCATTCGGACGTTTCTTAAGCGTCGGGTGCAGCCTCTCCAAGCGAGGGCGCACCCGATGTTTCTTTATTCTGGGTGTCGTGATCCGACGAGGGTTTCGGCTGAGAAAATCTCCGAGGGGGATCTTGACAGGGCCCTTCGCGCGTTGCTGAAGTTCAAGGCCGGAGAAGAAATCCCGGGGAAGTCACTAACCCCTCCATTTTCTTCGACGTTGGTCGTACCGCAGGTGTAGATTTGTGCACGTAGTGCTTTTTTGTCGGCTGTGTATTTATTTCCTTTGTTTGCTAACAAAGTTCCTTCTGATTTTGCAGAGCTTCAAAGTGTCGGGCATGGTACCGCCATTGTCCGAAAAGTATCTGAAAGCCCCGGATAATGAAGTGGTTGAGTCCGTGTCCGAGCTGCCGTCGGCGCGATCTCCGGCGGAGGATGCTGACGAGTCGAGTGAGGACCATACGCGCAAGCGATCACAGAGCTCCAGCGAGTCTTCGGATGCCTCGACTCCTCCGACTCCCAAAAACCCTCTAGGCCTTGAGCGTCATAGTGACGATCATGGAGGTTCTTCCTCTCCCATTCCTGCCATTCCTGTGCGGGATGTAGCGCTGCACCCGCCAGCGAAGCGGAAGAAGGAAGAAAAGAAGGAGGAGAAGAAGGAATAAAAGAAGGAGGAGAAGAGAGCCTGAAGGACTTCTCCTGTCTTCGACCTGAGCTCACTGGGCTCGTAAGTTTCTTGTTGTACTATTGTCCTTTTTCCTTCATGATTTTTGCACTTGTGCTGATTTGTTCGTATGCAGGCATTCTTCCCACGATTCCTCCAGTGATGGTGCGCGGGAGATGATGGGGGAGTCGAAAATTGCGTCTCCTCCGCCTCAGACGGTGGCGACTTCGGGTGGCGCGGCTCCGGATCCTCCGTTGCAGGAGGTGCAGGTGGTTGCGCCTCACAATTTCGCAGGCGGTCCTTCGTAGTCGCCATCAGAGCATGTAAGTTTTTCTGCTTCATGTCACGGGGGAGCCCCCGAGTGTCTTCGTGTGCGAATGTTGTTTTTACTCCTTTGTGTTGGGCGTAGCCCCCAAGTCCTTTTCTTACTGCTATTTCTTTTTCTTCAGCCTTTTGTGCAGGAGGCCAAGCGGCTGGTGCAGGAGCGCTTGACGCTGGAAGCGAACCTTCGGCAGCTTCAAGGTACCTATCTGCCTTTTAGTGCCTCTCTTATTTATCCTATTCCTGTTCTTTGACACTTGCTTGTCTTGAATGCAGAGGAGCATAACACTTCTCTCCATGAGGTCGACGCTCTCAAGAAGTGCCTTGGTCAATCGGAGCAGAAGGCCGAGGCCGCCGTTGGTGCGAAGGAACGCCTTGAGCTAGAGCTGACTAAAGCAGCCGAAGCGAAAGAGCGTTTGCAGCAGGAGGCCGCGGACCGTGAGTAGCAGCTGGCCACTGTTGCGGCTGCGCGCGAGAGAGAGGTGGCGGCGAAGCTCATGGCTGCTGCCAAGGCTATTTCGGGTAAGTGCTAGATTTGTGCTTGTTTCTTCATGCCTCGTGTCTTCTTCTGTGCTGCTTTTCTTCATGTCTTCCTTCTTATTTTTTGTCTCAGATGCCGCAGGCATCGAGTTTGACTGCGGTGCTCTAGAGCACGGGAGTGCTCTAGATGATGCTACTGTGGCGGTCGAAGACCGCTGCAGTACCGTCGTCAGCTCCATTGCCAAGGCGAAAGAGGTCCTTGGTCGCTTCTACAAGGAGCTTGTCCCTAAGGGCGCAGCCCTCGATGATGTGGATGCTCTGGCGGAGGCTCTGTCAGCCAAAGCGCCTGCGGCGTACAAGCGCAAGCAGAAGTGCATCGGCGCGTCCGTCGGGCTGGCGATGGCCTTGGCGGCTGGAGCGGAGCTGGATCTGCCCCAGATCACCTCTCGGATGCCGACGACTGCGGATGGATCTGAGGTAGCCTTTGCTGCCTACTCTGCTCGCTGCAAGCGATATGGGCCCAAGCTCATTGATTTGTTGTCTGGGTATGCACTGCGGAAGCAGGGCGGGGCCAAAGCTAGGCAGTCCGGCTCCGAGGCGACTCAGGGTGCCGCATCTTAGGCGTTGTAGATGTAGGGTAGTTTGTAGTCTACTTTTGTTGTAAATATCTTGAAGAACACCATCCTTGTGCCACGTAGTGGCCTTATATGTTTAATGAATTCTTCTGAGTTGTGCTCTATCATTGTCTGAATGTCTGTGTTCCTTTCTTTTTCTGCTGCTATAGGTTCCTTCGGGTGCTGACCCTGTTGACACCCCATCCGCAATGCCGCTGCGACCATCTTTGGATGATTCCTCGCAACTCACTTTTCTTCGGGATCGCGTGCGTAGTCTGGAGAGGGAGTTGCTCGGGTTACGCGGTCATGCCGATGTTTGGAAGTCCAAGGCGGATCGTGGTGCATCCAGAGAGGAGTACTTGATGGCGGAGCTGGTTTGGCTGTCCGAGGAGCTGCAATGTAAGTTGTTCTTTTGGTTCGAACTGTAGCTCAGTTCTTCGGATGGTCCTGCTGGCCTTACTCTTATTTTGTGCGATTATCGCAGGTGCCAACCTTGCTCCGAGGGAAGAAAAAGAGCGTGTCGCTGGTCGGGTCAATTGCTTGACTCAACAGGACATGGAGGCTGGCGGCTTTTTCTGGATGGATCGTGACCGTGCCGTAGCTCTGGCGACGGTGTAGGATCGTGTGCACCAGGTTTCTCGAGTGCTTCGCCAAGTGCAAACGTCGCTTGCCTCGGTGCTGCACGTCATGTTCCCTTTGGATGCCGTACCGACAAGCCTTGCGGGTCTTCTGTCGAAGTTTCGGAACGTGAGCAATGTCAAGGAGTTGGTGCGGCAACAGCTCGTCGCAGGAGTGAAGGCTGCTTTGTCTCTTGTGAGGCTGCACCGGCCTGACGTAGATTTGGCTGTTGTGGCCGCTGGGCCACCTCTTCGGCCTGATGGTGGTGAGTGGGACATGCGTCCACATTACGCAGCTGTAAGGCAGTATGCCAAACAGGTCGTAGATTTGTTTGAGCAGCGTTCTCAGGTTATTCTTCGGGATAGGTAGTACCTGTAAAAAGAGATAGATGTAAAATTTGTATATTTCGGCTGGGCGTGTTGTGCCCTTTGTTGTAAAGGTTTGTTTGTTGTAAGCACACAGTGCTTTGATTGAGTACGTGTCCTTTTCGTTTGCCTGACGTTGTCAGCTACTCAGGTGTACACGTTTGATCCTCAGTCGATGAAATCGTGAGGTGGGGGAGCCCCCGAGTGTGATTGTAGCATGTAGTAAAGTTGAAAAAGAGCGAACTGAAGTTTTGGGGCGAGACACTTAGCTTTATTTATATTGTAATGGAGGAGGTACATTGTTCGGCTGAATAGCCTTGGCTGAAAGCCTTATTGAAAGTAAAAGGGGGGTAGGTTGCTACGGATAGAATCGTCGCAAGTGCGCGATGTTCCATGGGTTGGAGTATGCGACTCCAGACTCCACATGCTTGAGGCGATAGGCGCCACCTGGGATGACTTCGGTGATGACGTAGGGTCCTTCCCATGGTGACTCGAATTTATTCGGTCGCTTTTGCTTAAGTCGCAAGACGAGGTCTCCTTCGACGAAGGACCTTGGGCGCAGCCGGCGGCTGTGGTAGTTGCGGAGACTCTGCTGGTACACCGCTGATCGAGCTGCTGCTATATCCCGTGCTTCGTCGAGTGTGTCGACAACGTCTTCGAGTGCAATCGTGGATTCGGCTTCGCTGTAAGCGACGACCCGTGGGGCCTGGTGGCGTACTTCGGCTGGTAGCACGGCCTCGGCTCCGTGTACCATGAAGAACGGTGTGTAGCCGGTGGAGCTGTTTGGCGTAGTCCGTAAGCTCCACAGGACGGATGGTAGCTCTTTCGTCCAGGCCCCAGCTTTTTGTTCGAGTGAACTCATGAGGCGCTTCTTCATGCCAGCGCCGATTAGGCCGTTGGCCTTTTCCACTTGCTCGTTCGTTTGCGGGTGTGCCACTGAGGCATACGTGATGTTGATCCCAAGGCCTTCGCAGAAGTCCTGGAATTCCTCGGAGATGAAGTTCGATCCGTTGTCGGTGATGATGCTGTGCGGTACGCCGAACCTGTAGACAATGGACTCGAAGAACTTGACGACAGTTTTTCCTTTCTGGTTGGTGACCGGCATGGCCTCGATCCACTTGGTGAATTTGTCGACTGCAACCAGGAGGAAGACGTGTCCCCCTTTCGAGGATTTTGGCAGTTTGCCGATCATGTCGAGGCCCCATTGAGCAAAAGGCCAGGCTATGGGTATGGGTCTGAGCTCGGACCCAGGTGCGTGCGGTTTGTCGGCGAACCGTTGGCATCCGTTGCATCTTCGGACGATGTCCTTTGCGTCGCTCATGGCCGTTGGCCAGTAGAATCCTGCTCGTAGAGCTTTGGCGACAAGGGAGCGGCTGCCTGCGTGGTGGCCGCAGATGCCCTCATGGATGTCTTGGAGTATGGCTTTGCCGTCGTCGATGGTGACGCACCGTTGTAGTACACCCGTGATGCTGCGCTTGTACAACTCGCCGTTGATGATGGTGAAGGCTTTTGACCGACGAGATATGTGTCGGGCATCTGTCGGGCTGTCAGGCAGTTCTCTGTTTATCAAGAACTGGAGGTATGGTCGCGTCCAAGTTTCTTCGACTGCCATGACCTGCATTAGGTTGACCATGGCTACCTCTGTGTCCAGTTTTTTGGGTCCTTCGTGTCCTTCGGGTAGCTTAGCTCCCGAGTGTTCTGCTTCTTCGGGTGATCCCTTGGGGAACTTTCGCTTGATGGATGGCACACAGATCTGTTCGAGGAACACACCTGGTGGCACCTTTGCGCAAGTGGATCCGATGTTGGCGAGTCTGTCGGCTTCCTCGTTGCTTTCTCTTCCGACGTGTTGAAGCTCGCAGTCGTCGAATTCTCCTTCGAGTGCGTTGTAGAGCACGCGGTACGCGATCATGTTTTCGGTGTGTGCGTCGCACTCATTCATCGTCTGCTGGACGACGAGGTTGGAGTCACCGTAGATGACCAGGCGCGTTGCGCCGCATATCTTTGCCATCCTCATGCCATGGATGAGGGCTTCATATTCGGCCTCGTTTTTGGAGGCTCGGAATTTCATCCAGAGGACGTACTTCATCTTGTCGCCTTGCGGGGAGGTCAGTATGACCCCTGCTCCCGCTCCAGCTTCTCTCTTGGAGCCATCGAAGTGCATCGTCCATGACTGCGACATATCTGGGGTGTCTGGCAGCTTCAGCTCCATCCAATGTATCAGGAAGTCCGGAAGGACTTGAGATTTAATTGCAAGTCGCTTCTCGTACACGATGTCCAAGGGTGACAGCTCGATGCCCCACAGGGCCACCCATCCTGTGGCCTCTGGATTATTCAGGATGCTGTTCAGGGGTGCCTCGTTGACGACCATCACTTGGTGCTCCTGGAAGTAATGGCTCAGCCGTCGAGCCGTCATGAACACGCCGTAGGCTAGCTTCTGGTAGTGAGGGTACCTCTGCTTTGTTGGTGTCAGTACCTCGCTGAGGTAGTAAATTGGGCGCTGGACCCCGTGGGTCTTGCCTTCTTCGGGTCGTTCGACAACGAGTACGGTGCTGACCACCTGGTGTGTGGCTGCTATGTACAACAGCAGAGGCTCGCGCTCCTTTGGCGTGACCAGGACAAGCGAGGTGGAGAGAAGCCGCTTGAGGCTTTCGAATGCGTCGTTGGCTTCCGGCGTCCACTCGAATTTGTCTGCTTTGCATGGCAGCTGGTAGAATGGTAGGGCCTTCTCGCCCATGCGGCTGATGAACCTGCTTAGCGCCGCTACTCGTCCTGCGAGCTGCTGGACGCCTTTGAGGTTTTTCGGCTTCTCCATCATCATGATGGCTCTGATTTTCTTCGGGTTCGCCTCGATCCCTCGTTGAGAGATGAAGTACCCGAGCAGCTGGCCCGATGGGACGCCGAAGGCGCACTTTTCGGTATTGAGCTTGATCCTGTAGCGATCAAGGTTGTCGAACGTCTCGCGGAGATCGTCGATAAGTGTCCTTGCCTCCTTAGTTTTTCTTACTATGTCGTCGACATAGACTTGGACGTTGCGACCGATCTGGTCCTTGAGGCAGGCCTGCATGCATCGCTGGTATGTGGCACCTGCGTTCTTTAGCCCGAAGGGCATTATGTTGTAACAGAATACTCCGAACGGTGTGATAAACGCCGTTTTCTCCTGATCTTCGACCTTGAGTCGAATCTGGTTATAGCCTGAGTAGGCGTCGAGGAAGGAGAGTTTCTCGCAACCTGCAGTCGAATCAATGATCTGGTCGATCCGGGGAAGAGGGAAGTGGTCCTTTGGGCAATGCTTGTTTAGTGACGTGAAGTCTACGCACATCCGCATGATGTCCATGTCCTTCTTTGGGACCATCACTGTGTTTGCAAGCCACTCGCTTTCCTTGATTTCCCTGATGAAGTCTGCAGCGAGTAGTCTATTGATTTCCTTGCCGATAGCTTTGGCTCGTGGCTCCGACAGTCTCGGCGAAAGACATTGAGTGCGTGCTCGGCGAATTCCCTGGGAACTCCTGGCATGTCCGCAGGACACCAGGCGAAGATTTCCCAGCGCTCACGGAGGAATTCGACGAGCGCGCCTTCCTATGCGGAGCTGAGGTCGTTGGCGATCAAGGCCGTCTTGGAGGCATCCGACGGATGGACCTGTACTTTCTTGGTGTTGACGGTGAGTCGAAGGACATGTCAGGTGCGTTTTGCTTTGTGACTGGGGGTGCCCCATTGTCCGTCACCTCACGGAGCCTTACAAGCTCATCTTGCATGTCGAAAGACTGGGAGATTTTGTTGAAATCCCTGTCGCATTGGTCCGATCGGGTGAATCTCCCGTGGACTGTGATGACGCCCCTTGGTCCTGGCATCTTGAGTAGTAGGTATGCGTAGTGTGGGACGGCCAGGAACCTTGCGAATGCTACACGCCCCAGGATGGCGTGGTATTGCGACGGCCAATCCACCACTTCGAATTCGAGTCGCTCCTGCCGAAAGTTGTTCGGCTTCCCGAAGATGACGTCGAGCCCTATTTTGCCCAGGGGGAATATGCCCTTCCCTGGGACAATGCCGTGGAACGTTGTGTCTGATTGTTCCAGGCTGCATTGCGGGATCCGCATTGCTGCTAGAGTGCTTGCGAACATTAGGTTGATGCCGCTACCGCCGTCCATGAAGACGCGACTCATCTCGAAGCCTCCGATCTGCACCTCCAGCACCAGGGCAGCATGACCTGGGCGAGGGATCTGGCAAGGGTGATCCGCGCGAGTGAATGTGATGCAGGACTCCGATCCGCAGAGGTACTCAGGGATTGCAGGCGGAGTTGCCACGGCCAAGTTGATTTGTCGGGTGATTTTTTTCTGCACCCTATTTGTGGGGCGTCCCTTCTGGATCATATTTAGTGCTCCTTTTGGTGGGGGTACCCGATCCCGGCGTTGTTTTGCGCTGGTGCGACTGGTTGGTTTGGGCCTCCAATAGGTGGTGGTGGAGGAGCGCCGTGTGCTACTTCACTTGGCGCAGGTGCGTTTCCGAACGCAGGGATTGGGGCTTGTTGCCTCATCTGCACCATGCTTTCGCTGAGTTTCTGAAACTCGCAGCAGTCCTTGAGCATGTGGCTGGCTTTCTTTTTGCCATCCTGTTTGTCGATGTAGAAGTGGATGGTGCAAGGACCCGAAAGTTTGTCGAATGCTGAGGGTCCGTTGTCGCGGTCGCGGCGTTGCCACGATTGTGCTGGGCGTCCGTTGTCGCGGAAGTTTCCGCCGCGGTATCCTCCGCTGTTGCGGCTGTTGACGTTGCGACGGTCGGCGTAGCCGGCCGTGACCATGTCGGGTCCGTCGCGGTCCTCGTAGACGTGTGATCTCCTCTTGCTGCGGCGTTCTCGCCTTCGGCCGTAGTCATCCTCTTCATCTGATTGCGCTCGGTGAATGCAATCTTCGCCGTTCGCCCACCTATTGGCAATGTCCATGAGGTGGTCGAGTGTCTTGGGCTTGACGCGCCCAAGTTCCTCCTTGAAATCTTGGCGTTTGACGCCGTCTCTAAAGGCGTCGATGGCCCTCTCTTCGGAGATATGTGCTGCGGAGTTCTTGGTGGTAGACCAGCGTAATATGTACGAGCGAATAGATTCACCTGTTCTCTGAGTGCAGGCTCGCAACTCTTCGATTGAGGCGGGCCTCTTGCTGGTGCCCTTGAAATTTCGGATGAAGTTGTAAGCTAGCTCCTCCCAACTTCGGATGGATCCTGATGATAGGCTGCTGAGCCAGACCCACGCCACGCCTGTCAGCTACAGCTGGAGGCATTGCATGGCGGTTTCTTTGTTACCGCCGTTCAGCTTGACGGATGACAGATGGTCGCTGAGCCAAGATTTTGGATCTTGCATGCCGTTGAACTTCGGAGTATCCGAAGGAAGCTTGAAATTGCGTGGCATCTGTGTTCGCCGAACAGATCTGATGAAGCATCGAGCTCCGTAGAGTTCTCCTTCGTCTTCATCCATCTCGGACTCAGACGAGCATGCGCGTTTGGCGCGTGCTTTGTCGATTTTGCGCTGTGTAAGCGCGTCTCTGGCGTCGTAGTCGCGTTTATGGCGATGCGAGCTCTTCTTCCTTCGAGGAAGGTCGTGTTCCTCTTCCTCTTCGGATGAAGGGGTGGGGCTCCGGTCGCGTCTGGCCGGAGCTTTCTTCTTCGGCTCCACAGGAGCGTCTTCGTGGAGCGCAGCTCCGACGAGTTCGAGTCCGGTGAGTGCGGACTTATGCATGGCTCTTTTCAGGCCCCCCTCCGGAGGTGGGTGGGCCGCGAGATACGCAGTGGCTGCCATGATCGCAACTTGCCGTGTCTTCGGGATGATGTTGTCGTTGGCATCCATATCCATGAACGATGTGTGGAGAGTTCGGGTCACATCACGGCGTTCCCTGGGATCCATGTTCTCCACCCGATAGCGGTGTTTGTTTCCCTGGTTTCCGTTTGTGCTAGAGCCGGATGCCATGGCGGAGAGCGCAGCTCGTCGCGCACTGGACTCAGAGGCTGCTTGCTTGCGTTTGTCGAGCGTGTCCTGCATCTTGACTTGCTTCTTGTGCTCCTCGATGAGGAGGTGGTGGTATGCCATCAGTAGATCACGTGGGGAATCCACAGGCAGGACTATGTCGCCTGCGAAGGCACGGCGTGCCTGGACCCATCCTTCTTTGCTAAGTTGGATGAGGTGGCCGTTGTTTTCCCCGTTGGGTGGGGGAACTGGCTTCTTCCGTTCCCGCCGTTTTCGCTGTTTCTGTCCTGCGGGTTGGGGTTCGTGTTGGGTGGCGGGTTAGGCGTTTGCTGCTCCTGGATGACTGCGTTGCATTGGTAGCGCTCGTAGATCGGTCCGCTGCTGCCGCAACTTTCGGATCCGGAACCGTAGGTCCCTTCATCCGAAGGTGGATCGCACAGATCGGAGTTGCAGCTATTGCTGTCGTAGAACTCATCTGTTGATGGTGATGTGCGCAGCACGGGGTGTGGAGACCACTAGGCGGGCCTGATTGATGGCACGGGCACCCGCTCAGGAAGGCGGAGGGTGCCAGTTTGTCCCACCTGGAAGCAGAAGCTCCCGAAAAAAATTTCGAGTCCGTCGCCTACGGGCTCGAAATCCTTCATGGTGGCCGACGAGTGGGCGGTGAAGTCGAAAGCGCCGAAGAGGAGGTGATTCTCCGTCGCCGCGAAGTTGTAGATCGATCGGGTCGGGACCGTCACGATCGCACAATCAGCAGCCCCGATTCCCACAGACGGCGCCAATTGACGAGGTTTAATCTCGTCAATGCCCATTGTTATGGACTTGGGTTTTGGAGAAGATGGGGATGCTGGAGATCGTGGAACGGTTAACAGACAAGCAACCAGGGGACACGAGATTTACCCAGGTTCAGGCCCCCAGAGGGAAAACCCTACTCCTGCTTGTCTGCTCTTGATTATGGCGGAACCGAAGGTTACAGGGTGCGCAGAGTCGATCTGGCGTGGAGGTGCGTGTGCGAAAGTATGAGTCGAGAGATCTAGGACCTGCCCTCCTGGCCTTTATATAGACTTAGGCAGGTCCCGGGCATAGTCCTAGTCGGTTACAAGTTCTAGGGTTTTACCCCTTTGAATTTCCTATCTATGCTAGTCTTGCTCTCCAAGGATCTGAAGGCGTCATGGGCCTTGGACACCCGAAAATCTTCATGGGCCAGCGTATGTCTGTTGTGGGCCTTCCTTGGGCTGGACCAGGTATGCTGAAGTCACGTACCCGTAGGGTATAACCATGTCAGTGGTCGTGCCCCGTGTATCGGGGTTTCAAGGAGAATATATAGGCAAGAGGGTGGAGCCAGAGGTGGGCTAGGTGGGCCACACCCCCTGTAGGTGCGGCCTTGGGGTAGCCCGCGCCTGGGGTGTGTGGGCCCTCTGTGGCCCATCTCCGCCTCCCCTTTTGGCATTCTTCGTCTTCTGGGAAAATAGGATTTTCCATAGTTTTTCTGGTATTTTTCTGATCTTCGCGAAATTGCATCAAAACACCGCTTTTTTCCATCAGAATCCTGACTCCGGCAGTTCATCCTCCAAGAATCATCCAACATGCAAAAACAGATGAAAAGGCATAAGTAACACCTCTTAATATGATATATGTCAATGAATAGAGGCAAATTATGATATAGATTAGTGATGCAAAATGGACGTATCAACTCCCCCAAGCTTAGACCTTCGCTTGTCCCCAAGCAAAAACTGAGCTCAGTAAACATGTCCACAGGTTTATGGAGTGAAGTGTCGATAAAAGAATACGAACAAGAAGCGTCACACTTACCATTACACAACTCATAGAAGAAAGAAACTCACCATTATATAACTTAGCTTGTAACAATTATAGGAGTCACAATAGAGATGCATAAAGATAAATCATAATTGGGATTGGCAAACTTTGTTCTTTGTTAGATAACAGCTGGCAAATAGTTTCACAAATAAAGCTTTTGTAGAAGTTTCACAACAAGACTACTCTTTTCCCAAACATAAAAGGTTTTTCACAATGATGGCTTTCAAAGTAATACTCAATAGATAAGAGTCTTGTGCAAACAAGGAATATAAAGAACATGATTGAATAAATCATCATATGAATGCTTGAAACACAACAACTCAAATTCTTGCTGGAGATAGAGAGGAAGTAGGTTTACTGACTCAACTTAGAAGTAGAAGAAAGTCCCTTCATAGAGGGAAGCAGGGATTTCAAGTTCATAAAGAGCTTCCAAAAGATTATGGTACTTACTATCTTTGAGCTCTCATTTCCCCTATCATAAGCATCTTGAGGTGATTAAGGTTAAAGTGAACAAAGATGGAGTATATGCTTGACAAAATATAAGTTGGCAATCTCGTGTCCCTCGAGTATGAGGGCCGCTCCTCATGCTACTCAACTTTAGTTACCGGGGGATGAAATCTTTCGACGACTAGGGCCCGAGGACGATTCCAGTGGATCACTATAGAATCTTCTAGAAGTTCTTGTCATTGTAAGTACATGTGTATCATAAAGAACCACCAACGGGGTACCCCTTGCACATGGTACAGGAGATGTCCCATAACCAAAATGACAAGGCAAGAAGACAATGAGCATCTCAGCGATCTTTTTAGTTGCTATTTGCATAGGTTTTTATTGAGGATGCTTCACACATTGCCCATTATGGTTATGCTGCAAGTTTCCACCATAATTAGGCATGGCTTAGGCTAGTGGCCTAGGCGTTTCTCTAACACACATACATAACTCTATGGACTTACAATCTCCCCTTTTATTTCACACCGACGACATTCGCAAACAAAAGAGCATGATATCGGCTGGATATGTATCCATAAGTGTTCAAAGCGTTCCCTGTGATAACATCGTTCTACTAATCCCAACGTATAGATGCAAGCATATACAACTTCGATGACATAATGGTTCAAGTTTATTAGGGGCAATAAAATAAGGTGTGCCATCAAGTTCGTGAGAGCTTTACTAACTAGTTTTCACATAAGAAAATAATTTTTAATTTGAAAGATAGATGAAGCTTGAGAATTTGCTTGGAATAACAATAATGATATAGGTAGATATGGTGGACACAAATGACACAGGCTTTGGTTCAAAGGGGGTGGATGCATGAGAAGTATGCCTTCTCAAAACAGGTTTTTGGCTAGCAAGGCTGGGTAGCAAGCAAAAGAGTTAAAAGAAACAAGCAAACATACAAGTAATAAAGCCAAACATGCAATCTTCCTTGAAGACACAAAAGATCTTAAATAAAGAATAATAAGCTTATGAGCCAATCAAGAAACAAAATAAATGATACAAAATACATGTAGGCTTTTTCTCTTTTCCTTTCAAACCTCAAAAAGTGTTGCTACTGACCAGAGCTCAGTTTGCCAAAACCAATTTAGATCTACTTGATGCTCCCAGAGTGATGCTAATACTGATCATCAAGATCCATCATATAATAGAGATTGCCAACTAAAATAAGAAGTGCAAAAAGTAAAAGATGAAACTTCTCATTAATATTCCATAAAGGCACTCACACCAAGGGATACATATATAATAAACTATAGGAGAGATACTTCCACAATGCAAACCAACCTATAAGATAACTTCTCTACCAAAGATATAGCTATACTAAAAAGGTAAAAGATAAAATATAATGATGTGATATCGCGGCACTCCCCCAAGCTTGGAACAAGCCAAGGGGATGCCAAACCGGATGACGAATTACTCCTTCGGTGGTGGTGGTGTTCTCTTGATAAGATCTTGATACGTCCAATTTGCATCACCATTCTATATCATAATCTGCCTCTATTCATTGATGTGTGTCTTATTATGAGGTGTTACTTATGTCTTTTCCTCTGTTTTTGCATGTTGGATGATTCTTGGAGGATGGACTGTTGGAGTCAGGTTTCTGATGGAAAAGGAGGTGTTTTGATGCAATTTCGTGAAGATCAGAAAAATATTGGAAAATTATATTTTCCCAGAAGACGAAGGAAGCCAGGAGGGGAGGCGTAGCTGGGCCACAGGGGGCCCACACCCCCTAGGCACGGGCCCTGGGCCGCGCCTAGAGCAGGTGTGGCCCACCTGGCCGGCCTCGGACTCCGCCCTCTCGCCTATATCTTCCTCTTGGAACCCTAAAACATGGGGAATAACCATAGAAAGATTTCCGCCGCCTCTGCGGAGCGGAAAACACCAAGAGAGAAAGAGCTCTCCGGCAGACATATTTATACCGAGGAAATTCCTTCCCGGAGAGGGGAGATCGTCGCCATCAACACCGTCATCAAGCTAGGCTTCATCGGGGTCATCATCATCCACACCATCATCTCCACCAGCACCATAATCACCACTCTGTCCCACTGTAACAATCGTGTTGAATACTTGCATAGTTCTTAGGGAAAACTTTCCCGACGTTGATTACTATTGTAGTTGATGCTTGTGAGTGGAACCATTGGATTATTGTTTATGTTCACCATATCGTCTTTGATCTTGATCCATATGATGTCCTGTGAGTAATTCGTTTAGTTCTCGAGGACATGGGAGAAGTCATGTTGTTAGTAGTGGATTTGTGTTGAGTTATTATTCAATGGTTTAGTATTTAAGTTGTGGTGCTATTATTCTAGTGGTGTCATGTGAACGTCATCAGGTTCCACAGTTTTCTTTGTACCTTTGTTATTCGCACTATTTATCATAGAATACTCCTTTACCTTAGCTGGGAAAGGTGTTTTCTCAACATAAGGTTCATGCACAATACGATCAATAGTACAAACTTCGGTATTTCTAACAGGAACATGACTAACAACATCTTTATAAGGAGCATGGTACTTATTCCACTTCTTTTGGGGAATTTCTATGTAAGAGGCAAAGGCCTTAAAACAATTGGCAATACTTTGAGAATCAAGACCATACTCAGTACTAATATCATGGAATTCATCAGTTCCCATAAAAGATTTAATGCATTCATAATCATAGTTTATACCCGACTTTCTTCCTTTGTCATTCTCCCATGCTTTAGTGTTCTCTTGAATATGGTATAGGAGATCCCATTTAGCTTCTTCCTTCATACATGTGAATTATCCAGCACAAGAACTATCTAGTAAATCTTTATCATGAAGAGAAAACCTAGCATAAAATATTGATAATAATATTGTTAGGGAGTTCATGAATAGGACATTTATGAAGGGTTTCGCGGCATAGTAAATCAAAATTTTCTACGGAGCGAACAAAGGGAAAGCCAAGATCTAATCTAGGAGATGCAAACAACGAGAGAGATTGGATTAGATCTTCATACCCTTGAAGATTCGCACAGCGGAACGTTCGTCGGAACGTGGGTGATGTAGTCGTACTCGCTTCTCCTCCTCGCGATCCGATCCGATCTAGCACCACAAGTGGCGGTGCCTCCGTGAGATGCACACGTGCAGCACCTCGACGTCTCCTCCTTCCTCGGACCAGCGAGTATGGTGGAGAGATAGATTGGATCTACAGCACAACGGCGTGGTGTATATGGTGGAGAATTTCTGCTGCAGGGCTTCGCCTACAAACAGTCGGGAGGGAGAGAGGAAGGTAGCAAGGCTGCTAGGGCTTGGAGGAAGGTGTGTGTGGGGGGGGAGGGGGCGCACCACCCCTCTATATATAGAGGGGGGGGAGGCCAGCCCTTGCCCCTCCTCCAAGCCTATCTCTAGTTTAAACAATTTAAACTCTCCCTTATCTAGAAATCCTATCTCTAGATTTAAACGATTTAAACTTATCCCTTATCTAGAAATTCTATCCCGAGATTTAAACGAGTCAAATCTCTCTAGAATCGGCTGGGCCCTATGGGGCCTTGTGCCCCTGGCCCAATGCGGCCAGGACACTCCCTCATAGGCCCATTCCCCCTCCCGGAAGGTGGGGCCACGTTGGTCCCCTTCCGGAAGGTTCTAGAAGCTTCCGGTACAATACCGATTAACCCGGAACAATTCCGAACTCCAAAAACTGCACTGCCTTATATGAATCTTATTCTCCGGACCATTCCGGAACCTCTCGTGATATCCCGGATCCCATCCGAGACTCTGAACAAAAATTCATAAACCAATTATCCAATCTATCCTAGCGTCGAGATACGTTAAGTGTGTGACCCTGCGGGTTCGAGAATATGCAGACATGATCTTCTATCAATAATCAACAGTGGGGTCTGGGCACCCATATTGACTCCCACACATTCACCGATGATCATATCGGATGAACCACGATGCCAGGATTCAATCAATCCCATATATATATTCCCTTCGTCTCGCGATATTTTACTTGCCCGAGATTCGATCGTCGGTACCGTCATACCTAGTTCAATCTCGTTCACAGCAAGTACTTTACTCGTTCCGTAATCCGATATCACTTTGTGATTAACTCCTTAACCACATGCTTGCAAGCGGTGTTGATATCGATTACCGAGTGGCCCGAAGTATATCTCTCCGACTTGGGAGGGACAAATTCCATCTCGATACATACAACCCAACAGATACTTTCCGATCACCTGAGAGACACCTTTATGATCACCCTCTCATAGGATGACGTTTGATGACCTCAAAGCTTTCTTCCGATACCAGGGAGTTGCATTATCTCATGGTCTAAGGAATACAATATTTGACATAGGAAAAGCTTCGCAAAGACGAACACGATGACACGATCTAATTGCTCTGCTTTGTTTGGGTCTATCCACCATATCATTCTCCCAATGATATGATCTCATTATCAATTGACAACTCATGTCTATGGTTAGGAAACCTTAACCATCATTGATCAATGAGCTAGTCCATAGAGGCGTACTAGGGACACGGTGTTGTTTACAAACCACACGAGTATTAAAGTTTCCGCTTAATACAATTCTAGCATGGAACATAAACTTTATCATGAACAAGAATTATAATAATAACATCTTTATTATTGCCTCTAGGGCATAATTCCAACAGTCTCCCACTTGCACTAGAGTCAATAATCTAGTTTACATCTGGCAACAATCTCACACCCATGGCACTGAGGTGTTGATCATGTTTTACACGTGGAAGAGGTTTAGTCAATGGATCTGCGACATTCAGATCCGTATGTACTTTGCTAATCTTCAGATCTCCATCTGCTATATAATCTCGGATTATATGAAACTTGCGGTTGATATGCTTGGTCTTTGGATGATATCTTGGTTCCTTAGCGAGTGCTATGGCGCCAGTGTTGTCACACAATATCTCCAGTGGGTCCAATGCACTTGGAACCACGCCAAGCTCAGTGATGAAGTTTCTGATCCAAACTCCTTCACTTGACGCTTCTGCGGCAGCCATGTATTCCGCTTCTACTGTAGATCCCGCGATCACACTTTGCTTGCAGCTTCTCCAGCTCACAGCTCCTCCATTCAAAATATAAACGTATCCTGTCTGAGATTTAGAATCATCCTTGTCGGTGTCGAAACTAGCATCGACGTCACCTTTTACGACAAGCTGTTCATCACCCCCATAGACTAAGAACATTTCTTTAGTTCTATTTAGGTACTTTAGGATGTTCTTCACAGCTGTCCAGTGTTCCACTCCTGGATCACTTTGATATCTGCTCGTCAAACTAAGAGCATTGGACACATCCGGTCTAGTACATAGCATGGCATACATGATGGAACCTATGGCCGAGGCATAAGGCACTTTGCTCATAGCTTCCCTATCATTTACCGTAGCTGGACACTGAGCCTTGCTCAATATCTTACCTGACAACATAGGCACTGAACCTTTCTTTGCCTTATCCATTCTGAACCTTTTCAGAACTTTGTCTAGGTATGTACTCTGGCTTAAAGCTATCAGGCGTCTTTGTCTATCTCTATAGATCTTGATGACCAATATATAAGCAGCTTCACCTAGGTCTTTCATTGAAAAACACTTGTTCAAATAACTCTTCACATCGTTAAGCATGTTGATGTCATTTCCGATAATCAATATGTCATCCACATATAGTACCAGAAACGTCACCGAGCTCCCACTCACTTTCTCGTAGATGCAAGCTTCATAGCAATTTGGAACAAATCCAAAGCTCTTGATCACTTGATCAAAACGAAGGTTCCAACTCCGAGATTGCTTCAGCCCATAAATGGAACGCTGAAGTTTGCATACTTTACTAGCATCCTTAGGATCGACAAAACCTTCGGGTTGCATCATATACAACTCTTCATCAATGTTGCCACTGAGGAAAGCAGTCTTGACATCCATCTGCCATATTTCATAATCATGAAACGCAGCAATTGCTAATAAAATCCGAATGGACTTAAACATCGCTACGGGAGAGAAAGTCTCATCGTAGTCAACACCTTGAACTTGTCGAAAACCTTCTGCGACAAGTCGTGCTTTATAGACGGTAACATTACCATCCGCGTCCGTTTTCTTCTTGAATATCCATTTGCACTCAACGGCCTTTCGGTCGCTAGGAGGATCCACCAAAGTCCATACTTGGTTTTCGCTCATGGATCCCAATTCGGATTTCATGGCTTCCAGCCATTTCTCAGAGTCTGGGCTCATCATCGCTTCCTCATAGTTCGTAGGTTCACTGTCTTCTACCAACAAGACAGTCAAGACAGGGTTGCCGTACCACTCAGGAGGGGCACGCGACCTTGTCGACCTGCGATGTTCAGTAGCAGCATCGTCCGAAGCTTCATGATCCTTGTCATTAGCTTCCTCTATTGTTGGTGCAGGCGGCACTGGAACAATTTCAGGTGCTGCGCTACTCTCCAATTCAAGAGAAGGTTCAATAACCTCGTCTAGCTCTACTTTCCTCCCACTCACTTCTTTCGAGAGAAACTCCTTCTCAAGAAAGGAACCGTTCTTTGCGACAAACACTTTGCCTTCGGTTCTGTGATAGAAGGTATACCCAATAGTTTCCTTAGGGTATCCTATGAAGACGCATTTCTCCGCTTTGGGTTCGAGCTTGTCCGGCATCAACTTCTTGACGTAAGCTTCGCATCCCCAAACTTTAAGAAACGACAACTTAGGTTTAGCACCAAACCACAGTTCATACGGTGTCGTCTCAACGGATTTAGATGGAGCCCTATTTAAAGTGAATGCAGCGGTTTCTAATGCATAACCCCAAAATGACAACGGCAAATCAGTAAGAGACATCATCGATCAGACCATATCTAATAGGGTTCGATTCCGGCGTTCAGACACACCATTGCGCTGTGGTGTTCCGGGTGGCGTGAGTTGCGAAACAATTCCGCTTGCTTTAAGATGCGTGAGAAAATCATAACTCAAATATTCGCCCCCACGATCGGATCGTAGAAACTTAATCTTTCTGTTACGATGGTTCTCCACTTCATTCTGAAATTCTTTGAACTTTTCAAACGTTTCAGATTTATGTTTCATTAAATAGATATACCCATATCTACTTAAGTCATCGGTAAAAGTGAGGAAATAGCGATATCCACCGCGCGTCGAAACACTCATCGGTCCGCATACATCGGTATGTATGATTTCCAACAAGTCCGTTGCTCGCTCCATCATACCGGAGAACGGGGTTTTGATCATCTTGCCCATGAGGCATGGTTCGCATGTGTCAAATGATTCAAAATCAAGAGACTCCAAAAGTCCATCAGAATGGAGTTTCTTCATGCGCTTTACACCAATATGACCTAGACGACAGTGCCACAAATAAGTAGTATTATCACTATCTACTTTGCATCTCTTAGCCTCAATGTTATGGATGTGTGTTTCATCCCTTTCGAGATTTAGAAGAAATAAACCATTCACAAGAGGTGCATGACCATAAAAGATGTTACTCATATAAATAGAACAACCATTATTCTCCGATTTAAATGAATAACCGTCTTGTAATAAACACGATCCGGAAATGATGTTCATGCTCAACGCAGGCACATAATAACATTTATTAAGGTTTAAAACTAATCTCGAAGGTAAAACTAAGGAGAGCGTGCCGACGGCCATCACATCAACTCTTGATCCGTTGCCAACGCGCATCGTCACCTCATCCCTCGCAAGCCGCCGTCTATTTCGTAGCTCCTGTTTCGAGTTACAAATATTAGCAACTGAACCGGTATCAAATACCCAGGCACTACAACGAGGGCTAGTAAGGAAAACATCAATAACATGTATATCAAATATACCTTTGATGGTGCCAGCCTTCTTGTCCGCTAATTACTTCGGACAGTTGCGCTTCCAGTGACCCTTGTCCTTGCAATAGAAGCACTCAGTGTCCGGCTTGGGACCAGACCTGAGCTTCTTCTCAGCAGGGGCATTGCGCTTGCCGCCTCCCTTCTTGAAGGGCTTCTTTGCTCCCTTACCTTTATTAAAGGAGGGCTTGTTGACCATCAACACATGATTATCCTTCTTGATGTCCACTTCCGCAGCCTTCAGCTTTGCGAAGAGCTCGGTGATCGTATCAGTGGAACCAATATGATTATGAGTCACTACAAAACTTTTGTAGCTGGGAGGGAGTGATTGCAGAACCCTGTCAATCTTGAGCTCCTCTGGAATCGTGCATTCCAGTTGCTCAAGGCGTTGAGTGTAGCCCGACATCTTTATGGCGTGCTCACTAACGGAACTCCCTTCCTCCATCTTGCAGTTAAAGAACTTCTCAGAGATCTCATATCTCTCAGAACGGGCTTGAGTCTGAAACATGGTTTTCAGCTCCTCGAGAATCTCAAAGGGCCCGGGATAGGTTTCAAAACGATTTTGAAGCTCCGGTTCCATAGCAAACAACATGGTGCTCTTAATCACACCATAATCATCTTTGCGCGACTGATAGACAGCTTTCTCATCAGCCGGCGCAGTTGCAGCAGGGGGGTTACCTAACGCTTTCTCAAGGACATAGTCCTTTTGTCCGCCAGACAGAATGATTCTTAGATTGCGGAACCAGTTGGTGAAGTTAGACCCATTGTTTCTAAGCTTTTATTTCTCAGCAAAAACGTTGAAGTTGAAGTTGGACTTGGCCATTGGATCTAAAGTATTTGCAAGTACAATTTAGACTATGTTCATGATAAATAGTTCAACTTAATCAAATTACTAGATGAACTCCCACTAAATTCAACATCCCTCAAGTTGTTTAGTGAACACGATCCAAATTCACCACACCTAATCCGATCATCACGAGAAGAGATGTGGTTTCAATGGTGGACAACGAAGTGTCGATCATATCATTCATATGACTCATGCTTAACCTTTCGGTTCTTGTGTTCCGAGGCCATGTCTGTACATGCTAGGCTCGTCAAGCTAGACCCAAGTATTTCCGCGTGTGCAAAACTGGCTTGCACCCGTTGTATGTGAGCGTAGAGTCTATAGCAACCGATCATCACGTGATGCTTGGACACGACGAACTTTCGCAACGGTGCATACTTGGGGAGAACACAGTTTTTATCTTGATCTTTAAGTGAGGAATCATCTTATAATGCTACCGTCGCGATCTAAGCATAATAAGATACATAAAGGATAAACATCACATGCATATAACTTTATGTGACATGGTATAGCCAATCTTCGCGCAATGATCTCCATCTTGTGCGTTCTGGCATGATCTCCATCACTCCACCATGATTGCCTTCACCACGAATAGCAACTACAACTATTGCTAACTACTTAGCGATAAAGTAAAGCTATTACATGGCGTATAAGAAGTTGACTCGCAGGTCATACACAATTATAAAGACAACCATATGGCTCCTGCCGGTTGTGTACTCATCGACATGCAAGTCGTGAAACATTACAAAACATGATCATCGCATACAATATACACATCACATCTTGGGCCATACCATATCACAGAAAACACTCCCTGCAAAAACAAGTTAGACGCCTCTACTTTGTTGTTGCATGTTTTACGTGGCTTTATGGGAGTAGATGCTAAGAACGATTCTTACCTACGGAAAGCCACAACGGTGATATTTATGGTTGCCAAACTCCGGTGTTAATCCCATGACAACTATAGTGAGAGAAACTGACATCCACCAGCCGCATGTGTGGAACAAGCCACACGTCAAGTGCGGAACCGGTCTCGCGAACGACGTCGCGTAAGGTTGGCCTGGACCGCTTCAATCTCACTATCCCGCGTCATAAGAAGAACACAAACAAGAGGCTTGCAATAGAAAACATCAACGCCCGCAACAACCATGTTGCGTTCTACTCGTGAAACACATCTACGCATAGATCTAGCTCTGATACCACTGAAGGGTTTCGCGGCATAGTAAATCAAAATTTTCTACGGAGCGAACAGAGGGAAAGCCAAGATCTAATCTAGGAGATGCAAACAACGAGAGAGATTGGATTAGATCTTCATACCCTTGAAGATTCGCACAGCGGAACGTTCGTCGGAACGTGGGTGATGTAGTCGTACTCGCTTCTCCTCCTCACGATCCGATCCGATCTAGCACCACAAGTGGCGGTGCCTCCGTGAGATGCACACGTGCAGCACCTCGACGTCTCCTCCTTCCTCGGACCAGCGAGTATGGTGGAGAGATAGATTGGATCTACAGCACAACGGCATGGTGTATATGGTGGAGAATTTCTGCTGCAGGGCTTCGCCTACAAACAGTCGGGAGGGAGAGAGGAAGGTAGCAAGGCTGCTAGGGCTTGGAGGAAGGTGTGTGTGTGGGGGGGGGGAGGGGGCGCACCACCCCTCTATATATAGAGGGGGGCGGCCAGCCCTTGCCCCTCCTCCAAGCATATCTCTAGTTTAAACAATTTAAACTCTCCCTTATCTAGAAATCCTATCTCTAGATTTAAACGATTTAAACTTATCCCTTATCTAGAAATTCTATCCCGAGATTTAAACGAGTCAAATCTCTCTAGAATCGGCTGGGCCCTATGGGGCCTTGTGCCCCTGGCCCAATGCGGCCAGGACACTCCCTCATAGGCCCATGCCCCCTCCCGGAAGGTGGGGCCACGTTGGTCCCCTTCCGGAAGGTTCTAGAAGCTTCCGGTACAATACCGATTAACCCAGAACAATTCCGAACTCCAAAAACTGCACTGCCTTATATGAATCTTATTCTCCGGACCATTCCGGAACCTCTCGTGATATCCCGGATCCCATCCGAGACTCCGAAAAAAAATTCATAAACCAATTATCCAATCTATCCTAGCGTCGAGATACGTTAAGTGTGTGACCCTGCGGGTTCGAGAATATGCAGACATGATCTTCTATCAATAATCAATAGCGGGGTCTGGGCACCCATATTGACTCCCACACATTCATCGATGATCATATCGGATGAACCACGATGCCAGGATTCAATCAATCCCATATATATATTCCCTTCGTCTCGCGATATTTTACTTGCCCGAGATTCGATCGTCGGTACCGTCATACCTAGTTCAATCTCGTTCACAGCAAGTACTTTACTCGTTCCGTAATCCGATATCACTTTGTGATTAACTCCTTAACCACATGCTTGCAAGCGGTGTTGATATCGATTACCGAGTGGCCCGAAGTATATCTCTCCGACTTGGGAGGGACAAATTCCATCTCGATACATACAACCCAACAGATACTTTCCGATCACCTGAGAGACACCTTTATGATCACCCTCTCATAGGATGACGTTTGATGACCTCAAAGCTTTCTTCCGATACCAGGGAGTTGCATTATCTCATGGTCTAAGGAATACAATATTTGACATAGGAAAAGCTTCGCAAAGACGAACACGATGACACGATCTAATTGCTCTGCTTTGTTTGGGTCTATCCACCATATCCTTCTCCCAATGATATGATCTCATTATCAATTGACAACTCATGTCTATGGTTAGGAAACCTTAACCATCATTGATCAATGAGCTAGTCCATAGAGGCGTACTAGGGACACGGTGTTGTTTACAAACCACACAAGTATTAAAGTTTCCGCTTAATACAATTCTAGCATGGAACATAAACTTTATCATGAACAAGAATTATAATAATAACATCTTTATTATTGCCTCTAGGGCATAATTCCAACAATTTAAGCATTAGTAACTTCAATCTCCCCAAGCTTGAGTTGTATTCTCTCCATCACGAGGCGAAAAGTTATATATCAGGTTCCTATCCTTATGGATTTCACTAGGAGGATGGAATTTAGAATAAAACAGAGGTACTATTTCCTCCCATTCCATGGATTGCCCATTCTTTGACATCTTATACCATTCTTCAGCTCTTCCTTTCAAGGATATAGAGAGTAACTTCTTCTTCACATGTTCAGTTGTGATACTTGCACACTTAAACAACCCGCATAATTCATGGATAAAAAGCAAATGATCACCAGGATGGACAGTTCCATCCCCTAAATAATAATTATCCATAACACGATCAACAATATTTGTAGGTATCTTAAAAGGATCTATCTCAACAGGTGGTGGTTCATATACTACCCTAACAGTGGTAGTAATTTTCCCAAACAAAAAACCAAGTGGGTTATCCATATTGGGAACAAAGTAAAAAACATAAATAAAAAAGCAATACTCACAGTAGAAGTTTCCTTTACTAGTTCCACTCTTCAATAGCGCTTCACTCCCCGGAAACGTCGCCAGAAAATAGTCTTGATGACCCACAAATATAGGGGGTGTATCGTAGTACTTTCGATAAATAGGAGTGTCGATCCCAATGAGGAGCAGAAGGTGTTGACTAGTGGTATGGAGCAGGAAATCTCTGTAAATACTCAGCAAACGGATTTTTAGGGGTTTTCTGATAAAGAAACAAAACAAATTGCAAGTAATAAAGACAACGAACAATTGCAGCAAGTGGCCCAATCCTTTCTTAGCAAAGTACAAGCCGGTGGAAATACTTATAAGGACCAGACGTTCTCGAGGACACATGGGAATTCTGTCAAGTGCTTTCTCTTCAAATAGCTGAGTACTCTTCTTTGGTGTTGTAAGTGTTGTGTGGGTGAACCTGTGCTAATGTACCGACCTTACTTGGACTAATACATACTTGTGATTAAACCCTTGCAAGCATCCACAACTAAAAGAAAGCAATTAGGGTATAAACCTAACCACAACTTTAAACTCTGAGATCCTACGCTCCCTTGTGTAATGGTTTCCTAATGGGGGTTCAGGTTTCTATCACTCCAGCAACCCCACAATTAGTAGCCAAATACACAATGCATTCCCCTAGGCCCATAAATGGTGAATAATATCTCAACACAAATCCACTACTAACAACATGACTTCTCCCATGTCCTCAAGAACTAAACAAACTACTCACGAGACATCATATGGATCAAGATCAAAGATGATATGGCAATGAATAACAATCTCAACATAAATAATAATCTAATGGTTCCACTCACAAGCATCAACTACAATAGTAATCAACACCGGGAAAGTTTCCCCTAAGAACTATGCAAGATTCAACACAATTGTTACAGCAGGATGGAGTGATGATGATGGTGCTGGTGGAGATGATGGTGTGGATGATGATGATGATCCCGATGAAGTCTAGCTTGATGATGGTGTTGACGGCGACGATCTCCCCTCTCCGGGAAGGAATTTCCCCCGGCAGAAATCTGTTTGCCGGAGAGCTCTTTCTCTCTCGGTGTTTTCCGCCTCGCAGAGGCGGCGAAATCTTTCTATGGCCGCGCCCCGTGTATTAGGGTTTCAAGGAGAAGATATAGGCGAGAGGGCAGAGCTAGAGGTGGGCCACACCCCCTATAGGCATGACCTAGGGGTGGTCCGTGCCTGGGGGTTGTGGGGCCCTTGTGGCCCATCTCCGCCTCCCCTTCTGGCATTCTTCGTCTTCTGAGAAAATAGATTTTTCCATAGTTTTTCTGGTATTTTTCTGATCTTCACGAAATTGCATCAAAACACCGCTTTTCCCATCAGAATCCTGACTCCGACAGTTCATCCTCCAAGAATCATCCAACATGCAAAAACAGATGAAAAGACATAAGTAACACCTCTTAATATGAAATATCAATGAATAGAGGCAAATTATGATATAGAATGGTGATGCAAATTGGACGTATCAAGGACTGATGTTTAAAGAATCAATATGCTTTTATGCATAAGTAATGCTATGCATTCTATAAAACTTCCAAAGTGAATCCCCAATAGTATAGGTGAGTTAAACTTATGTGTTCAGAGTTAGTTTATCTTCAGTTTTACTCCACGAGCAATTGCATTTTTAAGGAACTTAAGTTTTCACCTACAAGATATGGAAATGGAGTACAAATTAATCTATAATTGAGGTTAACTACCATCTGGTATCTAGGATGAAAGTCCATGTGTTAAGTTGTTAAGGGTTGAAAGAACTATCATAGAGTTGTTGTTTGAAGTGGCAAAAAGAATAACATTTGAAGAAACTAGTGTTTAGGTTAGGTTAATCAATATTGAAGGTTCTAGGGTTTACATTAGGGTTTTTGATGTTTATAAATGATATTAAGTTATTATACTTTAATTGGTTATATAAGTGACCAAAGTTAACTATAAAAACATGAATAAACTTCAAATAAGATGTTTATGATTGTTTAGACCAAAGTTAACTATAAAACTAGTAGTGAATATTAAGGTGTAATGTCCTTAGAAGATTATCAAGTCTTAGGTTTTTGAATAGTATAGTTGTTAATGTAGAATCATTCACTTCCAGTTTGAATGAATGATGAGTTTGAGATGGATGTGTTATTAGGAAAATAATATGCAACTATTAACAAGAGCATAATTAGATGATCTTAGTAATTTGTTATGATTTGAGGTCATGTTAATAATGATTAAGAGATAAAGATCACTCACCCATAATATAGATGAATGATGTATAATGTTAGTTTAAAGGTTGTTGTGTTTAAATTGAATTAAAGTTCAAAATAATTATTATAAACTTAATGGTTTACACTTAAGTTTCATTATAGATTTAAGTTATGGTTTTGGAATTAGTATTTAGATGTAGAATATTTAAGGTTTTGTATAAAATTATGATCATTTTATATTTAACAAATGTTATTTAAAGAATTAACAAAAATAGGTATTTTATAAAATATATAAGGATTTATTACTTTAAAATCTTTAAAAATCTTTGTAATAATATATTTAATATTTTTTAGTAAAATATATTTATTCAAGATCTTAAAATGTTTTTTATTTATTTTTAAGTATTATTTTCATTTTTTATAAAATTCCACAAAGTATTAAATGTCTTTGAATATTTGTTTCAAGTTTTATTTGAAAAAATAAGATAGTATTTTTATAAAGTAGTAGTTTTATTTTATATACAAGAATGATTTATTTATTTATTTTTAGGACTTATCCTTATTTTATTAAATTTCATTCAGGATTTTAATGGTGTTAATATTTATTTGCATTTTATTTAACTTAAATAAGTAATGTTATATATTTCCTAGGTATATAATATTTTTGTGATCATTTTCATATATTGTATATATTTTTAGGATTTTTTCTATATCTTTTTCAAAGTTTAAAATTTTTATGGGGTCACTTTGGTAATTTTACTTTTTTCTTTTCTATTTAGTTAGATCTTGGGCCTGGCCTGCTGGGCTGGCCCGACCGAACCTAGTGAGTCTGGTTCAAACCCACCCAGTCACCACTAGACCGACCCACCGGCCTAGTGCGCGCTCTCTCTCACTCGAGCTCGTTCAACCTCCCTCGCTCGTTTCTCCTTCTGGCGACCGAGAGTTGCCTTGTCGTCGTCGCTCGATTCCAGCTATCTTTGACCTTCCCGATCGCCGCTGTGGTGCAGGGTGATGAAGTCGATGATGCTGTGTCGTTTTGTCCTCTTCAATTAATCGCTCGTCGCATCCTTTGACCATGTTGTCCCTTACTCTGTGTCTAGGGTTTCGCCCTTTTCGGAGACGCGATGCACTGACGCCCTGTTGGCGTTTGCCCCGGTGCCTTGGTGACAAGATGGTGTCGTCTTCCTCGCTATAGCAGCCTGATGGCGCCTGAGAGCGCTTTGTCCTGAAATCCCAAGAGAAAGGTGTGAAGCAGCACAACAGCAAGTCTTCCCTCAGTAAGAAACCAAGGTTATCGAACCAGTAGGAGGAAGGAAATGTCTCAAAGGTGTTGCAAGCAACGTGGAGACCTGCACAACACAAACTCAAGACTTTGACCCAACGAACAATGAGGTTGTCAAGCTCACCGGTTGTTGTAACAAAGGATTAACTGTATGGTGTGGAAGGTGATGATGGTTTGCAGCAACTAAACAATAATAGTGGAAGATGTATCAATGGTAAAGATTGGACCGGGGTCCATAGTTCACTAGAGGTGTTATCCTTACATAAACAAACATGGCATGCAGGGTAAACAAATTACAGCAGGGCAATTGACAAGAATGAGCAAGGCATAACAATGCAATACTAGACAAAAAGATCCTATGAGATTGGATTGGGCAATACAACAATATACATAGACCGCCATCCAACCACATCTATGACTAGAAGTCCACCTTCAGGTTATCATCCGAACCCCCTCTAGTATTAAGTTGCAAGCAACAGACAACTGCTTTAAGCAAAGTGTGTAAGGTAAATAATCCACTTGTTCCATGAACAAGAGACCGTTGTTTTCTCCCTAGTGGCAACATCACATCTACAACCGAAGAGATTTTTATCACTTCCCTTGGAAACTAGAGGCATGAATCCACTATTGAGCATAAATACCCCCCTCTTGGAGTCACTAGCAACTACTTGGCCAAGATAGCTACTAACAACGGAGAGCATGCAAGATCACAAACAACACAGACATGATAGAATCAAATAGACAAAACCATTAATCAATCTGACATAGTAATCTCAATATCCATCAGATCCCCGCAAACACAACATGCATGATTACAAATAGATTAGATCTTGATCATCAACGGAGCTCACAAGATCTATGCATGAAAGCACAAGGAGGAGATACAACCATCTAGCTACTACATGGACCCGTAGTCCAAGGTGGAACTACTCACGCTTCATACCGGAGGATAGCATGATGAAGAAGAAGGTCACCGGGATGATCTCCCCTCTGACAGAGTGCCGGGAAGAGCTTCAGATCCCCCTAATCTAGGGACGATGGTGGCGGCGGCTATAGACGGTTTCATGGAGTTTTGATCGGGTGCCTAGGGTTTTGGCATCGGGGGTACTTTATAGGCGAAGAGGCGAGGTAGGAGGGCCACCAGGGCGGCTGCACCCCCCCAAGCGCGGGATGGGCCCCCCTGGTGAGCCTCCTCTCTCTCGTATTCTGGCTTCGTGTTGCCCACAGTAAAATATTGACTTTGGCTTTTGTCCCGTCCAATTCTGAGTATATTGATTTTCTGCCTTTCTGGAACTAAAAACAGAAGAAAACAAGCAACTGGCACTATGGAACTTGTTAATAGTTTAGTTCCAGAAAATATATAAAAACACCTCAAAGTGTAGACAAAGAAAAGCAAAGTAGATACTAAACAAGCATGGAGCATCAAAAATTATAGATACGTTTCCGACGTATCACGACCATGAAAGTGGCTTGGCGCGGGTTGTAGCACCCTTTGGGTGCTTCCCGTGCCACCGTGTTCTTTCTCGACGTCGGCCACTGCTTCCTCTTCACACCTTAGCGAGGATATCGGGTAAGTGGTGGTCTTCCTCTTCCTCTCTTTATTCCTCCTGGAGTTCATCTCTATGGACATCGATTTCTTCTAGAGAGTACTATGGCTTGTTCTAGGGTTCCCCTTACTGATGAAATTATCTATGGCTAGTGGTTAAATTGAATTGGGCTAAAAAAAATCCTAGTTTGCCATTTATGTGTTGGCCTCTGGCTTGCTAGTGGCTGATGATGCTCAGCAGTATTGCTAGTTATGTAGTAGTTGATTAACTTGTTGTGGTTGATATGATGGCTCATATATTGTATTTAACCTATGACTTATGTGATGTTGGTGGTAATTTACTTCCTGGAGTTATGCTTAAGATATGTGATTTAGTACCTAAGGACTTGATATCCTTCCTGTTAGTGGTGAAAAGGTGGTGTGGTTATTAGGAGTGATGCCTAATATACATGGTGGCTTTATGGTTTTATATGTTGTTTAAATACTGATGAATCTCATATATGGTTTCTAGTCCTGGGACTAGATAGATGACATGGACCTGATACTTGTGAACCAGAGCTTAAAAAGTGATTCATTCTTTGTTCTTAGCTATTTTGTTGTAGCTAATATGTGATAAATAACTTGTATAAATGATTCCTAAAACTATTAGGAAGATGATTTAAATATTCCTTTCATGGAAGCTTATATTTATAGAGAAATGTTTCTCCTTTATTGGTATTACTGAGGTGTTACCCATAACTGGGATGTGCCAAGTAATAACCACACAATGAACTTGTTCTAGTTCATGTGATGTGGCTAGTTCGCTCCAGATTAGGTCTGTAATGCAAAAGTTGAGACCTAATCTGTGTATTTAAAATAAGAACATATTCTTATAGTGGCTAATAAGAATATCCTATGATGAGATATTCACCCCATATGGATGTTCCTCTGAGGATTCCCTTCACCAATAAACTTTGTTTGTTGAATAAAGTAAAAAATATTGAATGAAAAGTTATTTATATAACTCACCAACCAAATGATGTTGGTTTGTTTCCTATGATTACCTTAATTATCATGAGACTATCTCATGGTTCTGAATCACATGGTATAATTGATTTGGCTAGACATGGAATATGGATTAAGTTAATGACAACAGAAGTAAAAATTAAATGATCTCTGTTTCTTTAACTAGATAAATGATTTAGAGGAACTTTAAATATTAGGAAGAACCAAGCTACTATTGCTAGTTTATTTTGGTGCCTTACCAATGGTATTGTGTTATGGAAATTCTACACTGATGTTGCCACTGCAATGGGAAACTTTTACTATTGTTAATTAAGTAGTGGCTCATGTTTGATGTATAACCTTACTATGGTGCCTCCAAGGAGTGTGCACAATAGAGGTTCATGATGGCATGATATGTTACTGCAATAATTGACAAACCATTAACCTTTGGCTGCCAGTGATGCAAAATCCGAGGCTTAACTTTATATAAGAACATATTTTTGTACTTGATTTCTTGACCTGACCTATGATGCAAAGGCTAAGGCATATTTTGGATAAGGACAAATATTCCTGTTGGCTTTAAACCTCTATGATGAACCTTGCATGGCACTTCCATGTAAGTCTAAGAGAATCTCTCCCTCCAATCCTCCTAGATAAAAATCTAGTGGAAGGGTAGATGGAACTGGTTGGTGTGTATTATTTTCCTTATATTCCCATATTTGTATGCAAGATATAAGAATAAATGTTGCATGATCTAGTGGGAATTTCTAGTGATTTTTACCTAATTTTGGTGAGTGATCTATGGCCTGTTGGAGATTTTGTCTATTACTATTGCTGCCTTATCATCTAGCTTCTCACATGAGGATGGTTGATCTTTTCCACCCCTTCTTGTGCTCCTGGTGTTGCTCCTTCTGCCTATTAGATGCTTCTTGCTATATGATCATGTTGGCTGAAGTTTCTAGCTGCCTTGTTGAGAAATCTGGTGTGTGCATGGACCAGAGACAAGATAGTGATGTTTCTTGGTTATGTGAAAGAAGTGGAGCTGAGGATATGGTTTGATAAGTGTTGTGAAAAAAAATATGGAAGTGGGCGTGTGTTATACTGTGTTGTGGATGTGCTCTCTATTTGCTCTTCCTGGAGCTGTCTTGCCATGTCGACAGCACAACTGATGTATGCGGTGTCTGAGCTGCTTACTGGTGGGACCCTCCCAGGGTTCAAGTTTCACTGTAAAGATCTTTTGAGGTGGAGAGCAACCCGGCTGGTTTGGTATTAAACTATTCTGATTATTTCTTTGTACTAAAAATGGTGAAACTTGCCCCAGGCCAGTTGTAACACCCCAGCATTAGAGCCTAGAAATAAGTTGAACCCAGATGTGTGCATTGCATTCATGCATAGAAAATCCGAATATTTTTCGCGCTTTTAAACAAAACTTGTCAAAGTGACTGAAGCTTATCTTAGCTTGATGGAATTGAAGTAGATCATCAAGTTGACTGCGATAAGTTTCAATAAGACCTTTGTTAAAATCTCATTTTGGGTAAGAGAGATTTGATCTAAGGGTAGATCCAATGTACTATAAGTTAAACCCTAATACAATGTGAATTATATTGATCATTAGGTGATCATATTGTAGTATTCATTATAATCACTCATAAGTACCAAGTTAAGGATATAAAACAAACAATAAAAATGTAACCACTATATCTTAAATCCCATCTGCATACATTCTGAGTATCATAGTTACACCTAACCTTAAAAACTCTTTTGATGAGTTGGAGTTGGAAAAAGATTAAGTCAAAATCATCCACTATATATATATATATATCCTTCTTTCTATACAATCTTTATGGAACTTATCTCAATATCTGTTGTTCATCAATGTTGGATAATTCCCCATTGATTCACAACTTCTTCAACTATTAGTCTTTGATCTATTATTTGATCTTACCAGAACAACTACTCAAATCTTCTAATGAGGGCAAAGTCCATTAATAACCTTAATCCAATATAAGATATTAAGAATATAATTTCCAGACAATAAAAGGTAGGATTGAAAAAGCCCTGCTTAACCAACTAAGAACTTCAGTAATAAATGATTAAAGTGTTATAATGGTAATGTTCTGTTCACCAACATGGAATGTTTATATTTAGTATAGATAATACTGGTAGGTAGAACATGATTGGAACCTTAGTAAAGATAAGTGATCCTAGAGAAGTCTTTGCAAACCACATAAATATAATTCAGGGATTGAAGTGTAAGTCGTGAGGGTTAAGTAATTATAAGATGGTGTTATTCACCTTTAAGGATAGTTTACTTTAGTAAAAGATTAGTGATGGAGTATTAAGGAAGACTGGGAGTAGAGTTTGAAGGAACTACTGGTTGGATGGAAGATTATCAACAGTAGAATAGAAAATACAACCAAGCAAGGATATGAGAAAGCTATGAAGTGCCTTTGTATCAAACTCATTGGATTCGTACATAAGTTTAGAAGAATGATATATTCAATAAGAAGATTTTAATAAGTAAGTCCATCAAACTAATCATGACGATGGATAGGAAGAGGTATTATATCTAGGAAAGGAATTCCTTAATTAGAGATCCAAGATTGTGAAATATAATCATATGTTATAAATCATTTTCCTATTTAATCTTGGTAAGCAATCAACTCTAAATCTCAAATCAAACATAATATCCATCTTATACCATTGATCCATCATTTGATGTCTATAACATTTTATAGAAATATTTCCCTATAACAAATAAAATAAGCATATCTCTGTTAATTTCAACCATCATAACTATATGTGCTTAAGAATACTCACTTCTATAAAACACTCTAATTCCAACTTCCTATTAAAAAGGAAGATTTCATCAAAGACTATATACATAAGGCAATATGCTCAACCATTAAATCTTAACTCTTAAAAGGAACTTAAGCTTATACAAAACCCTAAAGCCAGGGGTAGTACTCATAATTCAAAACCCCAAACTTCTTTGTTTATCACATACATTGCTATTTTCCAACTTAATGGGGAGTAATAATCATCATATCAATGTGTTTATATTTCCTGCATAAAAAAATGGTATAGAATCATTATACATATATATAAAGTTTCTATTCAAGCTATAAGCTCACTAAAAGTTGAGTTATAAACAGATAAGAATATATCATTCAAGAAATCCCTAATTAAAAATAGAAGAGAAAAATAATAAGAAGAAGTTTCTTCCAATTAGTAAAAAAGAGTTCTTATTGAGTAAATAAAAGAAATATAAAAAGAAGGCATAATAAAAGTTCACAAAGGGTACCAAATATATTTTAAATATTGTTGTAAATGTCTAGCAAAAAAATTATACAAAGAAACGTTCAAAATCTAATTCAAATTCAAATCTGAAAAGGAAAACAGAAAATAGAAAAAGAATAAAACAAATAAAAATAAACCTGGCCGCAGCCCAATACCACTATACCTATCTAACGCCTGTGCAGCCCACAATAACCCAGTAACCAGCCCAATCCTTTTCCATCTGAGACTGACAAGTGGGGTCAGGAAAGGACCGTGGGTTGAGCTAAAGAAATCGCCAGGGGATTATCCACAAAACGACCATCGTCGTCACCGTCACGCACACAGGCAGCTCGCTGGTGGAGCTTGTCGCCGCCCGATGCTGTCATCGTCGTCATTGCGCCAAGATACATGTCGCCGTTGCTAGGAGGGGATAAGAAGGCCACCACGACGCCCTGCCTCAATCCCTATCTCTAATTCCTCCCTATCCTCTCAGATACGAACGAGACCGAAACCCTAGCTCGCCGGAGCCACCTCTTGCCGTCGAACCACATCACCCCACACCATTCCGAGCCATCATGGAGAAGCGCCATCCTCCGTAGATCCTCTGGGTAGAAGCTTGCGTCAAGGGGAGCACTAGAGCGGGTGAATTTGGTCATTTTCCTTCGCGACAGTTCATCGGAATCCTCGTCGGGAAGCTCGATTCCGACCGCGCCTGTCGTCGCCAACCACTCAATCATCATCAGGGTGAGTTCCTGAATCTTCCAGCATCCTTGAATCGTTTGATCTCGTTCCAAATCGCCGTGTCACTGTAAGCTAGCGTCGGCCACCGTCGGAGCTCGTCGGAGCTGAAGCTCCGATGACCATTTTCGAGCGGTGCTGCCACTCTTAGGTTTAGTAGGTCACGCTGATTCGAATTAGGACCATTTCGTTTGCTAGGGCACCGAAGATCGTCGCCGGTGACCACTCACCGATGGCGGTGGCGATGCTGACGCCATGCTTACCTCATGATCGAGCCACGTCAGCCGTTTGACTAGTCTTTGCCTCGCGTGGTGGATGACATGGCCCAGGGCCCACATGTCATCGACAGTGAGTAGAGAGGGGGTCAGTAGCAAAAGCATTTCTTTGACCTGAGAGCTGAGGTGGACAACGGCCCACTAGTCAGTGCCGTGGCCAGTCGTTATCGTCACTCCAGCTCTGCTTGCATCTGTCGACGCGTTACAGCTCCACGGCATGCTGGGCACAGCCATCCAGGTATGTCCAGTCCCCGAGGATCGGGCCACTGAATTTCAGTGGTCGGATTCTTTTAGTGTTTGTTTTTATTTGTAGTACCCAGTCCCCGAGTGCCTAGTCGCTGAATTTCAGCGGGTGGGCACTTAGGATTTTTGTGACCTCCAGTCCCTGAGTGCCTAGTCGCTTCAGCGGGTGGGCACTTAGGATTCTATTGTTGTTGACTGTTTGATTTGTGCGCAGGGCTTGTGTAACACCCTCATAATCGACCCTATGCAAGTTTTAGCGATTCCCGCCAAACCCGCATAGAAACGATTCAAAGGTGCCCACCAGGCACTTTCGTGCGGGTGGAAAACGAAGTAATAACATTACACAACATTCCTCGATGGGACCCACAGAACAGATATATATAACAGCGACTCAAAGAGGCAAGAATACAGATACAATATACAAAGATCCAAATCACCTTGAAAATGATAGAGCGTCCGACTGCGGACAAGATGCAAATGGGGCTAAGAGCCCTGAAGAATAACCAATGGCGTCCATAACCCTGCCCAGGCCAAGCCGGAAGGGTAACCCTGCTAACGACGTCGATCTCAAAACCTGCTTAAACAAAAGGGGTGCCGACAAAGGGCAAAGGAAAAAGAGGAGCGTCAGTACTGAGGCCAGTACACGGCGAGGCTAGAATTCGGCGGTCCTCGCCTACATAGGTATGGTGGACTGAGCGGCAGCGGCAACATGCACTAAACAACCTATAGAGACTCGATACCACTGGCGGTTATCAGAGAGGGATAAGAATGACCTATTCGGATCCAACCTGAAACTAACACCAAACAAACCCATCCTGGGGTTCCCCCTCGATACCAAACGAGGAAGTCAACCGAGGAACTCACACCGTTGGCAGTTTTATTTATTCGGTTATCGTTGCAGCAATTACTAGTCAGGTATAGATAATTGTCCTGATAAAAGAAGCAGTGGGCCCTTTTAGTTATTCATTCCGTGATAGTTACAACACTTACTAATCAGATACAGATGGCATGAAATAACCCAAAACCCAGCAGTTGTTGGTACTTTTATTCAGCCATTCCGTTGTAGTTGCAATACTTACTAGTCAGGTACAATGGTCGCAAGCGACACTCCAAACAAGCAATTGTGGGCAGTATTAATTAGCCATTCCGTTATAGTGAAGCTGATTACTAGTCATTATAAGTCAAATTTATAGCAATAAACTTTAGTTATGCTTGTCTATGGTCGAGATATTGTGCTCCAAGTCGTCCATAACCGCGGACACGGCTTTCAGAAAGTTTTAACCCGGCCGGGGTGCACAAATAGTAACACACACACGATCAACCTCGGAAAAACCAAATCAAAACCCAACGAGGTCTTCACGACAGAGCAATCACAAGATTCAGAAATATTTCAGGGGGCCACCCCTTGGAGTACACCCGCAACGAAGTAAGCAAGCTCCGAGACGGACTCAAGGTTTGCGACAATGGCTGTAAACGACAGCAAATCCCCAAACGGGGACTGTCGATACCGCGAAAACATTCCGCTTACCTAAACAGTACAGTGTGCTCCTCGCACAATCGTAAATAAAGCAGTAGCATGGCATAAGTACAGGATCGTAAATAATACGCCAAACTAGTTTGTGGCCCCAAGAAATAAGTATGAATCAAGCTCTAGCTAAAGGGGGCCCATACTCCCCGTATGTGGATAGCGCGATAAATCAAGGAACAGGTATCAAGTACTCGGGGTCCTACGGGATACAAGTGGGCGTTCGGAAACCAAATGTTATCTATCACCCACCGATGCCTCTACTTACTTACTTCAATTTTAGTTGTTAAACAGGAATTAAAGTGCATAATAAGTAAAGCCATGATCATCTCCAGCATTCAACCGGCAGCAATTCTCCAACAACTGAGGCGCTTGACGACACGCAACAGCACTTGAGCAAGCGACTACGACGCGCAAGTCCAGCTATCTACCAACAACAGGTAATAGGATGTGTCCAAGGCAATATAGGGCTGCAAGGGATATCACGGGTACGGAAACTAGAGCAACGCAACACAGATAGCAATAGATCAACAGGAAGGAAGTAAATACTATAAAAGTAAGATAGGTAGAAAGGGGGAGATGCTCGCCTGAAAACATTGTCGAAGGTTCAACCGAAGATCGGGTCGACACTCGCATCAACTCAACGGCCTTATCCGCGAAGAAGCAAAACACTAGAATAAACACCGGATGCAATATTTAATACAACGGCAGAAGATCGGCATGATGCATGTATGATGTATGACATGGCAAAGGTGCAATGCAATTAGGTCATATTAAGCGGAACCGGGGTCCCGACAATTAATTAGATGGTTCAAGTTGTTTATCTACCCCGCAAATTAAATGTTGTTTTAGCATGGCAAAAGATAGAACGGGTTCGCTACACAAGTTTAAATGAGGCCAATATACGACTGGCTTTGCCCGCATATGGGCCTCATATTTAATTATTAGGTGAATCGGCATAAGCCCCCCCCCCCCAAAACCACAGGCAATATGCATGCATGAACAATTAATATGCAACAAGTTGTATTGTATTATAAAATAGGGTTTTCGGGAAGGGGGTTCACACATTAGGGTTCGGCGATCTTGGGGGTGCCGGGGTTCGGGGTCGGTCTCAAGTTTCAGGGTTCGACTGAACGTTCTCGGGCTCCGGGGTTAGGGTCTCGGATCGGGGTAGATCTTGGCGCGTCCGGGTGCGGGACTTGGGTCGGTGTCGTGCTTGTCGCGGTGAAGCTCTTGTCGGGTCCGCGCCATCGAGTCGGTCTTGGCGTCCGGGATGAAGTGCTTGTTGTTCCGGTGGCGATCTTGGCGCTCGGTGTCCGGGTAGGCGAATTTGTCGGTTCAGCGGTTTCGATTGTCGGTGTCGGACTCGGGTCTCGGCACTGGAAGATCTTGGTGCTCTATGCGGTCGATCCTGCCGTTCCGGAATGGAGAACTTGTCGCCCGGGGGAGTACTTGGCATTACGGATCGGTCTCGAATCCATGAAGCAGGTCTTGTCGGGGCCTCATGTCGGTCTTGGGTTATCATGTCGGCGTCCTCGGGGTATGCCTTCGATGTTGATGTCGAACTCGAGTTTTGATGCAGTTAATCTTCGGATGGTGCTCTGGTTGAGGTAACAGATCGAGGAGCCTCTGGATTGCACAGGGCTATACCACCGAGACACGCACCAACGCCACACTTCTTCCATAGATGTCGAGTTGAAGGGGCGACCTTGGTCATCGGGTAGCAGCAGTTGCGCACACGCGGGCGGAGGAGACGCTCGAGGACGTCACTGGCGGTCTTGCCTCCACGCGGTCGGGACGACAGGAACTACAGCGGGCAGACGGGTACGGGACGCGGACGACGGAGACGAGGCGGGCCGGCGGGCTCGGGGCCTCGGGGCGCGCGGACAGGGGAGGGGCCTGGCGGCGCTGGCGCAGGCAGAGGAGGCCGCGGACGCGGGAGGGAGGGGCCGCGGCAGCAGGAGCTCGCCGGAGGGAGCCCAGGGCGGGGCGGACGGCGACCCTGACCGGAGGCGAGGCGGGCCGGCGAGGGGCGACGGGGCGCCGGAGGGGAGGCGGAGGCGGTTGGTGGCGGAGCCGACGGGGACGCGCGGCCGGCCAGAGCAGGGGCGGTGGCGGCTTGCGCGGGCTCCGGCGGGGTCGGGCGACGGTGGGGCGACGCGGCCGGCGGAGCTCGCTGGGAGGAGGCGAGGCAGAGCGCGGCCGGCTCGGGGAACGAGCAGCAAGGCGGGGCGGCGAGGCCCGAGGCGGGGGCGGCGGTGGCTGCCGACGGAAGGGAGCGGTGGCGGCGCGAGGGTGCTGGAGCGGCGACGGCGGGCTCGAGCGGGCGCGCGCGAGCAGAGAGGGGGTGGAGCTTGGGGGCGGCGCGGGGCGAGCAGGGGGTGGGAAGAGGGCGCGACGAGGTGGGGAGGAGGCGAGCGGGGCGGTGGTCGCCGGCGGGGACGGTGAGGGAGGAAGAGGAGGCTAGCAGAGAGGGGGGAGGAGGCTGGGGAGGGAGGCGCGCGCGTGGGGAGGCTGGTGGGGGCGGGTCCCGCGGGGTGGGGCCCAGGGGCGCGTCGGTGGGTAGCGTGTGGCGTGCTGGCTGCGCGCGGGTGCGGGTGTGTGCTGCTGTGTGGTGGGCCAGGTGGGGCCAGAGCGGGCCAGGGGGCGCTGTGTGCGTGGGGATGACGTGTGGGGCCAGGGGGTAGAGAGGGTGGGTAAGAGTGGGCTGGGTGAGAAAGAGGGGGAGAGGGGGCTGGATTGCTGAGGTGGCAGGTGGGTAGGTTTTGGGTGAGAGGGGGAGGTGGCACGATTTGGTTGGTGGGTAGATTAGAATTGGGTGGTTTTAGGATTTAGGTTGGGCTGTTTAAATGTGTGTGTTTGTTTGGTTCTGTTCAAATTAAAACAAAGCCACTTTGCAAAATAGTGTTTAGGGAAACAAAATATCTGATACGCTCGGGGTTTTGTGTTTGAAAATAAGAGGGGTATTTGTATAAATCAAAACTAGGCTTTTCAAAATACTGCAGACAAACAATGCATGATGATGACGATGCAATGCACAAAAACAACGCGATTTTCTAGTAGTGGTTTTGCGGGATGCCACAATTCGACACCACTAACAAAGGATCTCGCCCTCGAGATCCGCCTCATGGTACCGGGAAGAAGGCCGGCGGTCTGATCCTTCGCGCTTCGTGTAGAGCCTCGCGACACCACTAACAAGAGGTCGTTGTTCGTGACCGTCGAGAGAACACTCCGGGAACAAAAGGACGAAGGTAGAAGTATCAACAAATAAAGCCACCTCTAGCTTCGATGAAAAGAGGGAACCGATGCATTCTCATCCACTTCAATGTACGAGAGCGAATAGAAAGGGTAGTCAGCATGGGGGCCAATCCATCACGCACCCAAACTATTACTCTGCACAATCAGTGGAAAAGCGTGCAACCATTCTCGGAATCAGACTGAAGATCTCGACAATCGAGGTTCTGGAACAAAGGAGTGATGCAGACCCTGCATCGGATCTGGCGTAGATGATGTCGTCGCGTCGGAAAACACCGGAAGGCACAAACAAGGAACAAAGAATGGTACCACCGTAGACGGATTCTTCAAGCAGCATGAACACCGGATGGTAGAACACCGTTTCCAAGGGAGGAAGCGAAACCCTGAAGGTACGACGGAAACCCAACACGAGAATTCCTGGACTCGAAGAGAAAGAAGAGAGCGGATTCAAAACATGTAGAGATAAGAGGAGAATAGCAGAGGGGTAAGGAGTAAAATCAGACCTAATCAGAACTATCCAACCGATTTTGAAAAATAGTTTTGACACTCTACTTCGGCCATTAGCTAGGTTATCTTACAGGCTGGACTTGTGGGGTATCGTAACTGCTGAGCTTTGATACCACTCTGTAACACCCTCAGAATCGACCCTATGCAAGTTTTAGCGATTCCTGCCAAACCCGCATAGAAACGATTCAAAGGTGCCCACCGGGCACTTTCGTGCGGGTGGAAAATGAAGTAATAACATTACACAACAGTCCTCGATGGGACCCACAGAACAGATATATATAACAGCGACTCAAAGAGGCAAGAATACAGATACAATATACAAAGATCCAAATCACCTTGAAAATGATAGAGCGTCCGACTACGGACAAGATGCAAATGGGGCTAAGAGCCCTGAAGAATAACCAATGGCGTCCATAACCCTGCCCAGGCCAAGCCGGAAGGGTAAGCCTGCTAACGACGTCGATCTCAAAACCTGCTTAAACAAAAGGGGTGCCGACAAAGGGCAAAGGAAAAAGAGGAGCGTCAGTACTGAGGCCAGTACACGGCGAGGCTAGAATTCGGCGGTCCTCGCCTACATAGGTATGGTGGACTGAGCGGCAGCGGCAGCATGCACTAAACAACCTATAGAGACTCGATACCACTGGCGGTTATCAGAGAGGGATAAGAATGACCTATTCGGATCCAACCTGAAACTAACACCAAACAAACCCATCCTGGGGTTCCCCCTCGATACCAAACGAGGAAGTCAACCGAGGAACTCACACCGTTGGCAGTTTTATTTATTCGGTTATCGTTGCAGCAATTACTAGTCAGGTATAGATAATTGTCCTGATAAAAGAAGCAGTGGGCCCTTTTAGTTATTCATTCCGTGATAGTTACAACACTTACTAATCAGATACAGATGGCATGAAATAACCCAAAACCCAGCAGTTGTTGGTACTTTTATTCAGCCATTCCGTTGTAGTTGCAATACTTACTAGTCAGGTACAATGGTCGCAAGCGACACTCCAAACAAGCAATTGTGGGCAGTATTAATTAGCCATTCCGTTATAGTAAAGCTGATTACTAGTCATTATAATTCAAATTTATAGCAATAAACTTTAGTTATGCTTGTCTATGGTCGAGATACTGTGCTCCAAGTCGTCCATAACCGCGGACACGGCTTTCAGAAAGTTTTAACCCGGCCGGGGTGCACAAATAGTAACACACACACGATCAACCTCGGAAAAACCAAATCAAAACCCAACGAGGTCTTCACGACAGAGCAATCACAAGATTCAGAAATATTTCAGGGGGCCACCCCTTGGAGTACACCCGCAACGAAGTAAGCAAGCTCCGAGACGGACTCAAGGTTTGCGACAATGGCTGTAAACGACAGCAAATCCCCAAACGGGGACTGTCGATACCGCGAAAACATTCCGCTTACCTAAACAGTACAGTGTGCTCCTCGCACAATCGTAAATAAAGCAGTAGCATGGCATAAGTACAGGATCGTAAATAATACGCCAAACTAGTTTGTGGCCCCAAGAAATAAGTATGAATCAAGCTCTAGCTAAAGGGGGCCCATACTCCCCGTATGTGGATAGCGCGATAAATCAAGGAACAGGTATCAAGTACTCGGGGTCCTACGGGATACAAGTGGGCGTTCGGAAACCAAATGTTATCTATCACCCACCGATGCCTCTACTTACTTACTTCAATTTTAGTTGTTAAACAGGAATTAAAGTGCATAATAAGTAAAGCCATGATCATCTCCAGCATTCAACCGGCAGCAATTCTCCAACAACTGAGGCGCTTGACGACACGCAACAGCACTTGAGCAAGCGACTACGACGCGCAAGTCCAGCTATCTACCAACAACAGGTAATAGGATGTGTCCAAGGCAATATAGGGCTGCAAGGGATATCACGGGTACGGAAACTAGAGCAACGCAACACAGATAGCAATAGATCAACAGGAGGGAAGTAAATACTATAAAAGTAAGATAGGTAGAAAGGGGGAGATGCTCGCCTGAAAACATTGTCGAAGGTTCAACCGAAGATCGGGTCGACACTCGCATCAACTCAACGGCCTTATCCGCGAAGAAGCAAAACACTAGAATAAACACCGGATGCAATATTTAATACAACGGCAGAAGATCGGCATGATGCATGTATGATGTATGACATGGCAAAGGTGCAATGCAATTAGGTCATATTAAGCGGAACCGGGGTCCCGACAATTAATTAGATGGTTCAAGTTGTTTATCTACCCCGCAAATTAAATGTTGTTTTAGCATGGCAAAAGATAGAACGGGTTCGCTACACAAGTTTAAATGAGGCCAATATACGACTGGCTTTGCCCGCATATGGGCCTCATATTTAATTATTAGGTGAATCGGCATAAGCCCCCCCCCCCCCCAAAAACCACAGGCAATATGCATGCATGAACAATTAATATGCAACAGGTTGTATTGTATTATAAAATAGGGTTTTCGGGAAGGGGGTTCACACATTAGGGTTCGGCGATCTTGGGGGTGCCGGGGTTCGGGGTCGGTCTCAGGTTTCAGGGTTCGACTGAACGTTCTCGGGCTCCGGGGTTAGGGTCTCGGATCGGGGTAGATCTTGGCGCGTCCGGGTGCGGGACTTGGGTCGGTGTCGTGCTTGTCGCGGTGAAGCTCTTGTCGGGTCCGCGCCATCGAGTCGGTCTTGGCGTCCGGGATGAAGTGCTTGTTGTTCCGGTGGCGATCTTGGCGCTCGGTGTCCGGGTAGGCGAATTTGTCGGTTCAGCGGTTTCGATTGTCGGTGTCGGACTCGGGTCTCGGCACTGGAAGATCTTGGTGCTCTATGCGGTCGATCCTGCCGTTCCGGAATGGAGAACTTGTCGCCCGGGGGAGTACTTGGCATTACGGATCGGTCTCGAATCCATGAAGCAGATCTTGTCGGGGCCTCATGTCGGTCTTGGGTTATCATGTCGGCGTCCTCGGGGTATGCCTTCGATGTTGATGTCGAACTCGAGTTTTGATGCAGTTAATCTTCGGATGGTGCTCTGGTTGAGGTAACAGATCGAGGAGCCTCTGGATTGCACAGGGCTATACCACCGAGACACGCACCAACGCCACACTTCTTCCATAGATGTCGAGTTGAAGGGGCGACCTTGGTCATCGGGTAGCAGCAGCTGCGCACACGCGGGCGGAGGAGACGCTCGAGGACGTCACTGGCGGGCTTGCCTCCACGCGGTCGGGACGACAGGAACTGCAGCGGGCAGACGGGTACGGGACGCGGACGACGGAGACGAGGCGGGCCGGCGGGCTCGGGGCCTCGGGGCGCGCGGACAGGGGAGGGGCCTGGCGGCGCTGGCGCAGGCAGAGGAGGCCGCGGACGCGGGAGGGAGGGGCCGCGGCAGCAGGAGCTCGCCGGAGGGAGCCCAGGGCGGGGCGGACGGCGACCCTGGCCGGAGGCGAGGCGGGCCGGCGAGGGGCGTCGGGGCGCCGGAGGGGAGGCGGAGGCGGTTGGTGGCGGAGCCGACGGGGACGCGCGGCCGGCCAGAGCAGGGGCGGTGGCGGCTTGCGCGGGCTCCGGCGGGGTCGGGCGACGGTGGGGCGACGCGGCCGGCAGAGCTCGCTGGGAGGAGGCGAGGCAGAGCGCGGCCGGCTCGGGGAACGAGCAGCAAGGCGGGGCGGCGAGGCCCGAGGCGGGGGCGGCGGTGGCTGCCGACGGAAGGGAGCGATGGTGGAGCGAGGGTGCTGGAGCGGCGACGGCGGGCTCGAGCGGGCGCGCGCGAGCAGAGAGCGGGAGGAGCTTGGGGGCGGCGCGGGGCGAGCAGGGGGTGGGAAGAGGGCGTGGCGAGGTGGGGAGGAGGCGAGCGGGGCGGTGGTCGCCGGCGGGGACGGTGAGGGAGGAAGAGGAGGCTAGCAGAGAGGAGGGAGGAGGCTGGGGAGGGAGGCGCGCGCGTGGGGAGGCTGGTGGGGGGCGGGTCCCGCGGGGTGGGGCCCAGGGGCGCGTCGGTGGGTAGCGTGTGGCGTGCTGGCTGCGCGCGGGTGCGGGTGTGTGCTGCTGTGTGGTGGGCCAGGTGGGGCCAGAGCGGGCCAGGGGGCGCTGTGTGCGTGGGGATGACGTGTGGGGCCAGGGGGTAGAGAGGGTGGGTAAGAGTGGGCTGGGTGAGAAAGAGGGGGAGAGGGGGCTGGATTGCTGAGGTGGCAGGTGGGTAGGTTTTGGGTGAGAGGGGGAGGTGGCACGATTTGGTTGGTGGGTAGATTAGAATTGGGTGGTTTTAGGATTTAGGTTGGGCTGTTTAAATGTGTGTGTTTGTTTGGTTTTGTTCAAATTAAAACAAAGCCACTTTGCAAAATAGTGTTTAGGGAAACAAAATATCCGATACGCTCGGGGTTTTGTGTTTGAAAATAAGAGGGGTATTTGTATAAATCAAAACTAGGCTTTTCAAAATACTGCATACAAACAATGCATGATGATGACGATGCAATGCACAAAACAACGCGATTTTCTAGTAGTGGTTTTGCGGGATGCCACAGCTTGCAGCGTGAATCAGCCGATCGGCTCGCTGCGAAGTGTCGCGTGGAGAAGGAACTTGTTGTCGTTCAAGAAACGAACAAGGGACTCCAAGCAATTGCTGCCAAGGCAGAGGAGGTCCGCCAGGGCCTTGTCCCGGCGGGTGAGCTGACGGCGGCTCAGTCTGCGTTGAGTACGGCTGAGAAGCGGATCGCTGACCTGAAGTGCGAGCTCAAGGAAGCGAAGGCGGAGGCGAGCTCAGCGGATGGGCGAGCAAAAGCTGTTGTTACGGTTGCCGCTGAAGAGCGAAAGGTCTCTGACGCCCTCGTTATTGGGCTGCAGAACGACTACTCCTTGCTTCAAAGCTTCATCACGGGCCTCTGTCGTCCTTTAATTGGTAAGTTTTCTGCCTCTGCCTGTAGTAGCTGCATTATGTAATCGTTGTTATACTCACTGCTGCCCTTTGTCCACAGGTCGGATTATCTATAGCTCGGAGGAGGTGCAATCGTACGACGCGCGGCAGTGTGTGACCACTCTGGTCGACTCGGACACGTTGTCCGCGGCTTGCATTCGGGCATATCTTCAGGAGATATCGCCTACGGAAGTGATTCCCAGCGACCTCGTCGAAGTGTGGCGGTATCTGGAGAAGGCGTCGCTAGTCGTCGAGTTCATGACGCGGTCGGCATTCCGGCGCGGGGCGGCGACGGCTCTCAGCCTTGGGCTTGCCCACTTCCTGGAGGACTTCGATCTTGACGACGTGACGAGTGGCTACCCCTCGTCGACGGGCTCGGTGGAGATCGCCGAGGTGCGGAAGCTGACGGACCGGGCCGCGGTGTACTCCGATCGCGTCTGGGCGATGGGCGACCTCCTCCCTTATCAGGAGACGACTGTCGCCCCCAACGATCCTGAGCCGCCGCATCGGGACTTCAAGGTCGAGCAGCCCTTCCGTGCGGCGATGGCGGGTGAATTGACGACGTACCCGTCGAACCCGTACACGCCCTTCATTCGCAACCGCAGGGGTGGCAGCGAGTCGCCGTTGAAACCTGCGGAGTAGAAACAGTGTGCCCTGGGGCGTTAGTAACGACTGGCTATTGGACTCGACTTGTATTTTGGAACGACGCTGTTCTTTTGTAATGAAACTTCGTGTTATTTTGTGAATTGTTTCGTGATTTTGATTGCTGATTGGACGAGTCCCCGAGCGCGTCCGCCCTTTTTATGGGGTTTACCTCGTTTGTTATGTGTTTGTGGTTTTGAATGTTTTGTCAGTTGTTTTGTTATTGGGGTCGACTCGCCCAAGCTCGGAGAGCCAGTCGCAGGGCGACTCCCGTGAGTGCTCTTTACTTCACCGTTTTCCCTTGCGTGAACGAGGTCGGGTGGCCGAGTCCCCGAGCGTGGTACTTGGTGCTTCTAGTCGCAACTCCAGGGTGGGTGAGGACTTAGCACGTTAGAGTAAGCGCGTCACTCTTGCCTGACCCGTAGGGTCAGTCGCATGGCGAGTCCCTGGCATGCTCTCATACTTGGCGTTTTTCTGGTGTTGCCGTCGGGTGCGCCGCTTCACCCTTAGCCGAGCTGCTGGCGTCAGAACTAGTCGCAGAGCGAGGCGGAGACGCCTGCTTCGCGGGCTTCGTCTTCCTCCTTGGCGGAGCCTTCACTTCCTTCTTCTTCTTCTTCGACGGCGTAGCCTCACGACGTGAGGTGTGCTCGAGGAGCTCATCGTCATCGTCGTCGTGACGTTCAAGGCTCTTACTCGCCTCGAGCTCGCGCTGATGTTGTCCGCGAGTTTTGTGAACCACCGGGGCGGCGTCCTCCACGGGCTCGTCTTCGTCATCATCGTCGTCATCACCCGCGTCGCTCCCGGCGTCGCCTCTGGCGGGTGGTGACTCGCTCCCGTCCCGAACGGATGAGATCGAGTTTTCTTCATCTGCGGGTGGGAGCCATCCTTCCACCACTTGGAGCAGCTACAATAAAGATGAAACAACATCAGCATAATCGTGACTGCATCATCTGCGACTGCGAATGGCGACAAAAATGGTGACTTACCGTCGAAGCTGGGCGCCTTGTGGTATAGGGGGCGATCCCGGCCTTCGCGTCCAGGTACGCCGCCTGGGTGATCTTCTTCAGAGCCAGGATATAGTCCTCGAGCTTCCACTCGACGAGGCAGGATTTTGTCGGGTCGTCCCTGCCCGCGTACTCGTACATATAACGGTCGCGGTGGGCCAAAGGCACGAGCCGCCACCCGAGCTAGCAGTTGTAAAGATTGATGGTTTGGAGGCCATTCTTCTTTAGGCCGCGGATGGTTTGCAACATTTCGTCGACAACCATCCGTTGGCTCAGCGGGAGCTTGCCGGCCTGGAGCCGACGCGGTTCAGGCCGGTTGGCGGAGTACCTTGGAAGCGCCACCTCGCCGTTCGGAGTTGCCTCAGTGACGTAGAACCAGGATTTCTTCCACTCGCTTGCCGCCTTGGAAGACAGCATCAGGTCGAAGAAGGACGCCTTCGACTTCAGTTGAAACGTCAGGCCACCCGCTGCCAGCATCGGGCCGCCTGATTCTTCGCGGCTAATCCTCCCATGGAATAGATCTTGCCACAGGGGGAAGTAAGGCCTGCAGCCCAGATAGCACTCGCAGAACGCCACGAAAATGGCGAGCTGCTCGATGCTATGCGGGCCCAGGTCCGACGGCTGGATCTCGTAGAAGGCGCAGAACCACCGGAAGAATAGAGAAGTGGGAAACCCTAGCCCCCATTCCAGGTGGCTGGGGAAGCAGACGAATTCTCCCTCGCGCGGGTCTGGAGTCACCTCTCCAGCCGTGGGGATGCGCCACCTGCCGGCACGCATGATCCCGGCCTCTTCGAAAGACGCCAATAGCGCCCTGGTGCACTTGGATCGGCCCCATGGTTCGGTGGAGGGGGCCATTGGTTGGAAGATTTGCGGAGGTCGGGGCTCTCTGGATCGGTTGGATCGCGATGCGGAGTGGAAACGGAGATGGGCGAGGTCGGAGGAAAGATGAAGGAGTGTTTCCCCGCTCGCCTGTCATTCCCCTTATATAGCGGTTGGTACCCGCCAATTTCGGGAGCCGTTACTGCACGGTGATTACGCCAAAAAGTTACCGTTGGATTACTCCAACGGCTAGTTTTGACCCCACTTGACGGTCCAACTTCATCCACTCGACTCGTCGCTCCGCGTGACTTGCTTATTCGCCGACCCGATCACTACAACAGTGACTGAATATTCGCCGACCCGTTCGCCGAGCTGCGACCCAATCGGTCGCTGTTAGTGCGACTAGAGTAACTGGTTTTTTATTTATTCAGGAGTCCGCCGCCGATTCGACTGGGCGTCCGCAGTTGAGCCGTATACACCGACTACCAGCGACCGCCTGTGACCAATCAACGACGGCCTCGGGGACTACTGATGGGGATATGCCTACCGGGGTATACCCAACAGGACGATTCCGACTGGCCCAGGCACCTGCGAGTGGGCCTGCAGTAACAGCGACTGGATCATGACCTGGCGTGGACTCAAGCGACTAGAAGCTGAAGGCCCAGAAGCGTAGATAGGCCTATTCGGATTAGGTTAAACGATTACTGAAACCTTAACTGATTCGGTTGAGATCTGTAAACCCTAGGGGGGTGAGTCTATATAAACCTCCCTAAAGTAATAAGAATTATAAAAATCATATCTTATTATTTATAAATCACAAAAATAAATGTAATATACCAAAAAGATCACAAAAATAGTATCTACATATTAAAAATCTAATCTTCTACTTTTGAGTTAAATGAAAATTAAATATTTTAATAACTCAAATCTAAACTTATTTGCTTCATTAATAATTCATATAAAGATAAATAAAAAATATTAATATTCCTAAAATGAGTCAAATAAGTCTGATAAATAGTATTAGTCTTAAATATCAATAATATAATGCCATAATGGTTTAAAACATTATAAATGTCCTTATTTTAGAAGTATCCCCAACCATAAATGAAGATTATCTTCTAAGAAGAATTCCACTAATAATAAACTCCTTAAAGAACAACTTGTGAACAATCAAATCTTTTCTAAACTATATTAACTACCAAATTACAAAAACTACTACAACACTATATAAATTCCTAAGTAGTTAAGTAACATTATGTTGGATTCATAAACTATGCTCACTCATCTATAAAAGATAAATGATATTACTCCATACTCACATCAAGAAACCATTACTCAAGTAACAAAATAAACATTCTTAAATAACTTAAAGAACACATTTCAGATATACAAGATACCAATGTATAAGTACGATACTTTGAAAACTATCTATACTTTAAAAGTTAACTTTAGTCTACAGAATCTTAATATAACACTATAAGCATTATTATATTTTTATAGTTAACTTTGGTCTGAAGTAGTTAAACTATAAAGCCACTCAAGCCAAACCATTTGAGCAAACAAATGACATCAACCACCACTAACTAATCACAAAGTTTGTTTAGACCTCAGAAGAGAAACCTTTTCTTCGAAGGTTATCCTTTTTGCCACTTTAAATAAGAAACCTTGTATAAGTAATCCTAACTAGTATGTCATAAGTATGTATACTTACTCCTACATATGTGTTGTTTACAACCACTCATAAACTCTAATAAAAGTACAACTTTGAAACTTATTTAAAAGGACCACACACTCCAAAGTAACCATTTTCGGAATCCAAATCCTAGGACAACATTAACCCCGGGATTTACGCTTAGATCGTGCATCACATTAATTATGCATAAAAGCATATTGCTTCTTTAAACATTAGTCCTTATCGGACCAATGATGCTGATTTCAGATTTTGGATCTTATACACTGACTCGAAGACCGTGAGTGCATAATCTTGCAATCACAAAAGGCAAGTTCACACTTGCTCATGTCCTTTGATTATTTTCTGTAAAGTATTTCACAAATCCAGTGTTGTCTTCACCTGCATTTGAAAAAGGTCAGAAAACACTATTTTCAATAATAATGAAAACTATTGATTACTGATCCAGGGTGATCAACTAATCTATTAAATCTGACAGTTGGGATACCACTGTTCAGAACCATATCACCTAGGACTTAACAACCAATGTCGCCAGTGATTCTTGCTCCATATATTACGCGTTGACCATGAGATTTGGAATGGGACGAAGAAGTCAGCTGTATCTTCTTCCTCTCGCATGAAGTCGGATGTGCAGGTCGTGGCTGTTATCCTCGTAGCGTGCATATTAATTGGTAATTCGTAGAGGATATGCAGCATATGGGTGGGAACCCTCATCGTCCCACGATAGTTCTGGCATCTAACGGTTTGTACAAACCATTACCGTAATTATTTATGTGGGCATGGTGTACACCAAGGAGGCATGCGGGGTCGCGAAGGGGGAAGTGATTGGCTTGGATCATCTTTTGGGCCCCACATCATGGAATTGTGGACGGGAATAAGCTTCCCGGTTATGCAACAAAGAGTTGATCTCTCATGGGTAAAGTAACGCACCTTTGCAGAGTGTAAGAACTGTAACTTGTTACTCCCTGTTCCGGGAAGGAGCTGCGAACGCGGCGGGAAAGGAACCCCATGAAGGTTCTGGTAAACCCGTGAAGGCTGACGGACATAGATTTTCAGAATAAAAGCAACCTTTGAAGAAATATTTATGAAAACTTGCATTGCCTACGACCTACGGTCTGTGGCTGTAGTTATAGTGCATCAAACACTCCCTTTCTAGTGAATTTGCTGAGTACGCTCGTACTCAAAGTATCATCTTAACCCTTGCTAGATTCTGAAGCCACTAAGAAGATGTCTACATCAAGTTATTCTCCCGGAATCATCAAAAGCTAAAGCTTTTAAATGAAGACAAGGAAGACAACATATACCTCAACTCAAGTGAAGACGAAATTATTGATTGGATATAAATATAATCTCTAGCCAAAGAATCTATTTCTGCAGTGCGTTGCGATAGCAGCAATGCCAACCTCTTAGCCAGGATACTAGACGCAATAGTATATTTGTTCTTGCGTTATTTATCTTTGATTCTTCTCCGTAAGAAATTCTTTTTCTCTCTTTAACCTAGAGTGTTCTCTTGATCTTATGTAAAGAGTGAGTTGTAACCTTTAGCCATATATTGGACCCGTTGTGTTTCTGTTGTGCAATTCTGAGGGATGTAATACTAGTGAAAGGTGTTTTATTAGTGTTATGTCAACGACTATAGTATACTACATCATGCAGTGGTATGCTGGGTCACCGCACCAGCGATGCATGAGTCGGATGCCAAATCTTGGATAAGAACAGATTCATACATGGCCCATTTTCCTTTAATATTGAGTGATGATATATAGCTTAGCATTACTAAGCTGATTCTGAGAGTATCACTAACCCCCAAAACTAACCCTTTATTTTATCTTTATTCCTTTTGTTTCGCAGGAACAAAGATACTGATAGAAGATCAAATAAGACTAGATTACAAAGTATTCAGTAATTAGTTTAGATTTCTTTTTATTACTTTTTGTAATTTCATTTCTTTTCTTTGTAGAGAATAATGCAATATCTACATCTTATTCAATAAAGTTTATTTTTCTTTTACAATTCTTTCTATAATATAATATTTTATTTATTACATTCTATTTGTTCATCTGTTATATGATTAAATGTTTTTGTGTTAAAATTTTACTTTATTGTTATTCTTTACAACACTGTTATCACGTATGTTTATAAATTTAAGACATAAGGACTATTCCTTCTTTTTAAGTATTTTGATTATTTTCTTTCTCTTGTATTATTCTTTTCTCTTTGTATAAGTGTAGGAACATTGTAATATATGTATTAATGTAAATAACTATTCATTTATCCTTTTATTTATATTAATTAATTTATTATTAATTTATTGCAATTTCATATTTCTTTATCCAAGAATTTCCATTACATTACCCTTAAGTATTTAAATCTTCCATAGTTTACTTTTTTTTAAAATTCATTTAAATTCAAATTTGAAATTCAAATACATTTTTCAATAACTTCTCTCCTTAAGCAAAGAATTCTACAAAGGTCATGTCGAAATCTATCGCAATTGCGCTGACGTTTCCATCATAACAAGAGAGACCTCGATCACTCTGTAGCCCTTTAGCTTTGCTTGAAATTTTTTCGGATTTTCTTATGGATGAATGCAATGCACACACATGTGTCCCCTCTATTTCTAGATGCTAATATTGGGATGCTACAATTGGCGCCTTCTACAAGTCTTGTTGGAAAATTATCAAGGAAGATGTCATCCAAGCAATTTCTCATTTGTCAAAGCTCCACGGAGGGTGTGTAAATCTCATAAACTCTGCCAACATAATCCTTATCCCAAAGAAAACGAACGCGGTGTCTGTAGGTGATTACAAGCCCATCAGCCTCACCCATAGCTTGTCGAAGATCTTCTCCAAGGTCCTCGCAAATCGTCTTCCGCCTATTCTCCCTGACATTGTCTCCAATTGCTAGAGTGCTTTCATGAAAAAGAGAAGCATACATGACAACTGCTTGCACGTGCAAAATCTCATCAAAGAGCTCCACTCCTCTAAGATCTCGAGCCTTTTTATCAAACTGGATATCTCCAAAGCTTTTGATTCGGTGAGATGGGCATATTTAATCGAGGTGATGACAACCATTGGCTTCGGACAACTCTGGCGCGACTGGGCGTGTCTCTCTATTGCTACAGGTTCTTCGAGAGTCCTCCTTAATGGTGACCCTGGCCCTTCCTTCTGGCATGCTCGTGGTCCGAGGCAAGGTGAGTGTTGTAACACCCTCAGAATCGGCCCTATGCAAGTTTCAGCGCTTCCCGCCAAACCCGCATAGAAACGATTCAAAGGTGCCCACCAGGCACTTGCGTGCGGGTGAAGTAATAACATTACACAACAGTCCTTGATGGGACCCACAGAACAGATATATATACAACACGACTCCATGAGTCAAGAATACAGATATACAGGACAAAGATCCAAATCACCTTGAAAACGATAGAGCGCCCAGCTACGGACAAGATGCAAATGGGGCTAAGAGCCCTGAAGAATAACCAATGGCGTCCATAACCCTGCCCAGGCCAAGCCGGAAGGGTAACCCTGCTAACGACGTCGAAACCTGCTAAAACAAAAGGGGTGCCGACAAAGGGCAAAGGAAAAAGAGGAGCGGTCAGTACTGAGGCCAGTACACGGCAAGGCTAGAATTCGGCGGTCCTCACCTACATAGGTATGGTGGACTGAAGCGGCAGCGCAGCATGCACTAAACAACCTATAGAGACTCGATATATCTGTCGGCTATCAGAGAGGGATAAGAAAGACCTATTCGGTACCAATCTGATACTACCACCAAACATACCCATCCTGGTATTTCCCCCTCGAGACCAAACGAGGAAGTCAACCGAGGAACTCACACAGTTGGCAGTTTTACTTATTCAGTTATGGTTGCAGCAATTACTAGTCAAGTATAGATAGTCATCCTGATAAGATAAGCAGTGGGCAGTTTTAGTTAACCATTCCGTTGTAGTTGCAACACTTACTAGTCAGATACAATTAGCATGACATATCCCAAACCCAGCAGTTGTTGGTACTTTTATTTAGCCATTCCATTGTAGTTGCAATACTTACTAGTCAGGTACGATGGTAGCAAGCGTCAACCCAAACAAGCAATTGTTGGCAATTTTATTTAGCCATTCCATTATAGTGAAGCTGATTACTAGTCATTATAAAGTCAAATTTATAGCACTACTTTAGTTATAGTTGTCTATGATCGAGATACTGTGCTCCAAGTCGTCCATAACCGCGGACACGGCTTTCAGAAAGTTTTACCCAGCAGGTGTGCACAAATAGCAACACACACTCGATCAACCTCGGAAAAACCAAATCAAAACCCAACGAGGCCTTCACGACAAAGCAATCACCAGATTCAGAAATATTTCAGGAGGCCACCCCATTAAGTATACCCGCAACGAAGTTAGCTGACTTCGAGATGGACTCAAGGTTTGTGGGGCCGGCTGTAAATGACTGGGAACCCGAAAGTGTGACTGGGCTTGTCGATACCGCGTAAACGGGTCACGATCCTAAACAGTACAGGTGCTCCTCGCACAATCGTAAATAAAGCAGTAAAGCATGGCATAAGTACATGATAGTAAATAAAACCTCAAACTAGTTGTGGCCCCAAGAAATAAGGATGAATCAAGCTCTGGCTCAGGGGGGTCCCATAATCCTCCCGGATGTGGATAGCGCGAATATTCAAGGAACAGGTATCAAGTACTCGGGGTCCTACGGGACACAAGTGGACGGTTAAAACCAAATAACATCTATTGCCCACCTGTGCCTCTGCGTTTACCTACTTCAATTTTAGTTGTTAAACAGTAATTAAAGTCTTGATCATCTCCAACAATAAACACACGGCAATACTCCAACAACTGTGGTACTTGACGACACGCAACAGCACTTGAGCAAGCGACTACGACGCGCAGGTCCAACTATCTACCAAACCACAGGTAATAGGAGGTGTCCAAGGCAATATAAGGCTGCAAGGGATATCACGGGTACGAAAACTAGAGCATCGCAACGCAGATAGCAATATATCAACAGGAGGGAATAAATACTATAAAAGTAAGATAGGTAGAAAGGGGGAGATGCTCGCCTGAAAACATTGCCGAAGGTTCATCCGAAGATCGGGTCGACACTCGCATCAACTCAACGGCCTTATCCGCGAAGACCCAAAACACTAGAATAAACACCGGATGCACTATTTAATACTACGGCAAAAGATCGAGCATGATGCATGTATGATGCATGGCATGGCAAAGGTGCGATGTAACTAGGCAATATTAAGCGGAACCGGGGTCCCGACAAATATTTAGGTGGTTCATGTTATTTAGCTACCCCGCAATTTAAATGTTGTCTCAACAAGGCAAAAGATAGCACCGGTTCGCTACACAAATTTAAATGGGACCAATATAAGACTAGATTTGCCCGCATATGGATCCCATATTTAATTATATGGTGAATCGGCATAAGGCCCCCAAACCACAATATGTATGCAAGGATGCGCAATTCATATGCAACAAGATATTTATATATAGCATTTATAAATTAGGGCTCGGAAAAAGTCCACACATGGGTTCAGCGAACTTGGCTCCGAGGGGTTCGGGTTCAGTCGCCGGGATCGGTCTTCGGATCTAGCTTTGGATTGGGCTTCGGTTTCCATGTGGTTGTTCTTGGCGTCCGGGATGATGATCTTGGCGTGCCTAGGGTTCGGAGACATCGAATCCATGAGGGGGTACTTGTTGCTCTGCCTTTTGTTGCTGTCGAACTTCATCCGCAGGGCTGATCTTGTCGTCGATATGTTCTGGATTTCTTGGTGTGCGTTGCGCAACCTCGATCCACCACCACACCGTTCCACCATCAGACAGTTCTTGGGAAGCCCCTTAACGCAAAATATACAGAGGCAAGACCACATCTCTTTGGCCTCGATATTGGGTAGCCGCACATCTGCAAATCGCAACAACAGGGATATGTACGCAGAGATGCTGGAACCGGCGTGATGTACGACTAGCCAAAGTGCCCGCTCCAACTCGATAGGAGAATAGGGGCAGGCCGCCGGTAGGTCGCAGCGACGAATCCGGGGACGCAGGGCACGACATCAGAGACCTTGCGGCAGAGGCGGTGGCGTCCACAGGTACACGCACGGGCGGCCGCGGAGAGGAGCTCGGGCGGTGAAGGAGGCCGGCGCGCGACGCTCTGCAGGAAGGTGAGGAGGACGCGCGGGCCAGGGGTGGTTGAGGCCGGCGGCGGCCTCGACGGGGAGGAGGGGAACAGGCCCCGGGGTGGCAGCGGCTCGGTGCAGGGGCAACGTCGGACGAGGCGCCAGGCGGCAGAGGGAAGAGGAGGACCGGCAGCGGCCTGGGGAAGACGACGCGGGGCGGAGGTCACGGACGGCCGGCGGGGAAGATGAGCGCGGCGTGGTGGCAGAGCACGACGGCGGGAGAGGAGAGGGCGGACGGTGCGGAAGGTGGCCGGAGGAGGCAGGGCGCCCCGGGCGAGCGGCCAGGAAGAGGAAGATGGGGTGCGGCCGGCAGGGGGAGGAAAGGCCGGAGGGAGGAGGCCGGGCGGCGATCTCGGGTTGAGGCCGAGGCCGGCGGCGACCTTGCTCGCGGGGACGCGGTAGAGGGCCTCGGGTTCCGGCGAGGCAGAGGCGGGCTCCTGGCGGCGCCTGGGGTCGACGACGGGCGGCCGCAGGACCTGCTGACGGAGGCGGGAGGAGGGTTGCGGCCTCCGGGCGGTGCTGGAGAGAGACGGGGAGGTGGCTGGCAGAGGGGAAGGTGGGGAGCGACGCCTGGCGGCGGGAGGGGTGGTCGGGGTGAGGCGTTGGGGAAGAAAGCGAGAGCGGGCGGGGGTGGGAGCGTGCACGAGGAGGTGGCGAGGCGACAGGGTCGGGCTCGCGTGTGGGCAGGGGCGCGCGGGGCCGCTAGCTGGTGGGGCCGGGGTGGGTGAGTGCGAGGTGGCCAGGAGCGGGGCCGGGTGGTGTGCGTCGGGTGTGTCCTGTGTGAGTGGTGTGGGGCGTGTGTGGGCGGGATCGGGTGTGTGGCTTGTGTGTGTGTTGCGTGTGGAGTGGATCAGATCAGGGGGTGAGGGGCAGGAGGTGAGGTGGCGGCCGGGGAGTGGTTTAGATAGAAGGGAGTGATGAGGTGGCGTGACGGGGTTGGCCAGGGTGAGGTGGAGGCAGGGTGGGTAGATTAGGACTGGGTAGTTTTAGGATTAGGTATTTTTTACTAGGGTTTTTCTTTTATTTTAAAAATAAATTTTGTAAATAGTTTTAGATAAATAAAAGATCCGGCTGGACCGACGGTTTGGTTTGAACAAAGGGGGAGGATATTAATATAGAAAACAAAGTAGGTCTTTTAGCAAAATAGTTTTAATCGAATAGATGCATGCTGATGTCATGATGATGCACAAGTATTTTTAACACGCGATTTTCTAGTAGTGGTTTTAGCGGGATGCCATAAGTGTTATCCCCAATGTTGTTCATCCTCGCCATCGACCCCTTACAATGCATTCTCGCCAAGGCTACTCAGAGTGGGATTCTAAGCCCTATAAGATCTTGGTCGATTATTTGCAGGATCTCCCTCTATGCCGATGATGCTGGAATCTTCGTGAACCCAATAAAAGAGGAACTCCAGGCCATGTCTACCATTCTGGACTGTTTTGGGAAAGCCAGTGGCCTCATTACAAACATATCCAAGACGGAGGTCTTCCCAATGAGATGCGACTAAATCAACCTTGAAGACATTCTCTACACTTCCCCTGCCAAGATCGCATCATTTCCCGGCAATAATTTGGGCCTCCCTCTCCATTTCCGACGCCTCCGTAAATTAGACTTGCAACCTCTCATCGACAATATTGTCAGAAAGCTCCCACGATGGATGGGCAAAAACCTCGCACGCCCCAAAAGAATCACTATTGCAAAGACGGTGCTCATGGCCACTCCAGTCTTCCATTCCACTGCTACTCCTCTATCCAAGTGGGCTTATCAGAAGATAATAAAGATTGTTAGGAACTTTGTTTGGGCTGGAGAGGAAGGGGAGCATGCTGCGGGTGGACATGCGCCGGTCAACTGGAAGACTGTTTGTAGACCCAAGAATTTGGGAAGCTTTGGAATGCCTGATTTGGAACGCACTATAAAAGCCCTCGGGCTTATATGACCATGGCTTCAATGGAAAGTCCCGCATCGCAGCTAGACAGGATCAAAGCTACCTTGCGACAATGCTTATATGGCCCTCTTTCGAGCTTCCATGAAGATCACAATCGTTGATAGGGAGACCGCTTCCTTCTGGCACGACAACCGGTGTCGTCTTGTCCCTCTCAAGCTTTGGGCACCCGACCTATACAAATATCGCTTCTAGGAAAAACCAAAACTATCGCAAAAGAATTTAGACATAACAACTGGATTCGCTCCATTGTTAGGCTTAACACTCCTATCCGACTCGCCCAATACCTTCAGGTTTGGGACATCACTCAAGAAACCATTCTGAATACTCAGCATCCAGACTCCACCATATGGACTCTCACCGCGGACGGATCATACAATGCTCGCTCGGCTTATCAAGTGCAAATTTTCTGGTTGTTTCCCTAAATTCAAGGCCCAAAAGATCTGGAGCACACTTGCTGAACCTAAGTGCAAACTTTTCTCCCGGTTGTTCCTGCATGGGAAATTACTTACCGCGGATAACTTAGCCATCAAGGGGTGGCCCCATGACCCTACATGCATGCTTTGTCGAAATGCCCCTTAAACGGACGCCCACCTCTGCAAAGATTGCCCTTTCATTATGACAGTCTGGAACACCATTCAAAGTTGGGAAAATGATGCTACTGGAAATTATGGGCATGGCTTCCCTTCCACTTCGGAATGGTGTGATGACCTAATTGATGGAAAACCCCAAAAATAGCAACGTCGCCTAAGTGGCCGCCTTCTCTACATTTAGTGGAATGTCTGGAAAGAAAGGAACTGCAGAATCTTCACAGGACGACGACTAACTTAGGTTGAGGTAGTCGTGTTTGCTAGAGAGGACATCCTTCAAAGAGAACGCGCCTTTGTGGTCTTCGTACCGACTATCCCAATTGACCATGGCTAGGTTTTTCCTCGCTTTTTGGTCTTATTATTTTGGCATGTTCCACATTAATATAAACATGCCCCATGTATCGGTTTTCGGCTATTTTTTCTCATAAACTGACCAATTCTGTTTCTACTTAATGAAAAGGCAGAGCTCCTGCCATTGCTACAAAAATATAAGATATCAATAAAATTTATCCTATGCAATAATATAATGACTAGAGCAAGTCTATACATCAAGGATGCACATAACAAAAAAACAATCGAAGGAGAAAAAAGAAAACAAAGACCCCTACCGAAGCAAACAGAGACATACATCAGCAAAAGCACCCTAGTGGTGATGACACCTCGACTCCAAGAAAACCTTTTTCAAAATGAAGCCTTCGTGAAGGTAACAATGAAGCAACACCATCATTGTAAGGTCTAAGGTCTAACCAATATGGTCATATCGTATATTTTTACACTAGAGAAGTTTTAATCTTCAGACAACTCCTTCAGCAAGAAAATGACTACAGAGACACCATTGTCAGGTGCAACCGTGGAAGGCCATACGTATGATTTTCACCCCGAAAACTGAGACATGGGGCGCACTGCCACAAATGAAGTATGTCGTTGTCACCCCCTCCCACACACACATGTGGGAACTGATACAAATATTGTGAAGTGATGGTCGCTAAGTAGACTGGATGCATCGGTACGAGTGACTTGAGAAAAAGTGAATAGGATCTAATCAAATTTTAGTTATTTTTCAATTAAGGCTTAATATAGAGGTAAATTCTCTAGATATGTAACCATGTAAATTTCCCTATATGATAAGCAAGCATACAAGTAGGAGTATAGGATTGAAATAGCCTCAATGGATACTCAGAGATGTATTCCCGGAGTTCCTTCCTTTTAATAGGAAAACATCTTTGTTGGAAAGGTGTGGCGCCAGAAAGGACACCAATGCCATTAAGGCTCACCTTATTTACCCATGTGCACACCACCACCACCAAGGCGGGCACACGATCCACTATGGGGTGGCCTTGAAGGCGGCGATCAAACCTTTACAAACAAGGTTGGTGCAATCTCCACTTAATCGAAGCTCCCAACTCGACCATGAAGCTACACCATGACAAGGATAGGTCAGGGATGACCTCTTCCATTTAGGGTTCCAAAAACCCAAGAGTAACAAGTTCCTTAATGGAATGTAAGGGGAAATCAAATACTTTCAATGGAGGTTTAGATACAGGTCTTATCCAGATTTCCAAAAGGGCATAAAGATCTAGGTCTCCTCGCACCAAGCTCTGGCCATAAGTCTTCCATAGGTACCCACTCTGGTGTGTCCAAGTTGCAACTTAGCTGTGAAGGGGCACCGATCGGATGGGATGATGCCTATCCCGCCTTAGACATCACCGAGCAAGAGATCATGAGACTATGGATCACATGGCTTCTTTCCTCATAGGTAGCCTACCTTGCACTGTCAGATTCTAAAATTATTCAGGCCTCAGACAAGCATACCATCATGATCGTCGCATGAGTTTTCTCCCCTCTTCCTTCTGTCGGGATGTACTAGGCTTCTACGGCGTCCAGTTGATGCACCTTACCACAAGTTCCATTATGTTCATGTATTCCTTCGCTCATACCTAGGGATGTTGCCCTCATGTAGATCTTTTCCTCTTTCTTTTACCTGGAGCATTCTCATTCGGATCTTTACAAGATCCTATCTACTTGCACCTTTTGTTTGTGAGAAAGCATATGGGAGCAATATCCTCTATTCCTGACACTCATGGATGGTGAAATGACACAAATGTCACCTAGAGAAGGATGAATACACTTTAGTTTAGGATCTAATAAATGTGGAATAAAACTAAGGTTAATTTATAAAGCACAAAACCTAAATTTATTAGGTTCAACTAAGTGCACCAACAAACTATGCTACGAAAGACAAGCAATGAGGTGATAGCAAGAAATATTACTTCAACCACGAAGGCTATCACAATGTAAAGTGCATAAGTAAAGGGCTCGACTATAGAGATAACCAATGGATGCAAAGACGATGATTTTATTTCGAAGTTCATTTCCAAAGAAGCTACATCTCTGTTGGAGTGGTGTGGAGGTACAATGCTCACCAAACGCCAAAGTGGCTCACTATATTCTCCTTGAGCCCTCACACCAAAGGGGAAGACCTCGATCAACTATGGAACACTTGAGTGCGGTCATCGAACTCGTACAAGGTTAGGAAATCTCCACAACTCAATTGGAGTCTCCCAAGAATCAGCACGGAGGCCTCTAGCTTAAGGAATCTCCATATCCCAATTGGAGGCCCCGAGAGAATCACCACCACTAACACACAAACGTATAGGGTTCTAAGAACCCAAGAGTAACAAGCCCACAAGATTTTACTCGCCGATTCCCTATAGAGAACTCAAACTTATGCACCTAATGCAATGACAAGTCCCTCACTCTCAAATTCCACCAAAGCTACAAAAACTATTGGGGGAATAAGACAGAAAGAATACAAGAGAACACCAAATTCATCCAAGATCTAGATCTCAAGATTCACTTTAATAAGAAGAGATATGATTTGGTAGAGTTATAGATCTAGATCTCCTCTCACTTTCCCCTTAGAAAGATGCAAGAATCATGAAAGGGAGAGGGAGTAAGCAAGCTTAAATAGGTCAACAATGGTAGGCAAAAATGATCTCCAAAGATGGGGAACCATTGGGGAAGAAGGCCCCCTTAAATAGGACAAGAAAAAATTGACCATTTGAAACAAATTAACGCGTTACTCAATTCGTAGTACCGGTAAAGAAAAACGCGAGTTAATGCAAGGAAACCAGCCTCCGATGGAAGCAGGGTGGAAGTTGTCCGGTACTACCACCCATATAAATTTAGTGGATAGCATGGTACGAAAACTTCGATAACTATTGACTCCGGACTCCGATTTTGATGACCTTGGACTCGTTGGAATCACAACAAACAACTCTACATCTTCATGCATAGAAACATCATAGTACATCCATGTAATTTAAACCATAATATGAAAGTTTTAAACTCTCTAAAAAGCGATGTACCGATATAATTAATCTCCAAAATCCAAAATGCAATAGCTTGAGCTTGAAAACTTTGAATAGGATGAAACCAATTTTGTTGGAAATATAAAACCAAATAGAATTCAACAAAAGTGAAAATATTGTATACCACCAAGGAATAAAATATCATGTACAAGGGGGTGATACACCTCCCAAGGTGAGGAGCCGGTAAAACCACCAACATAAAAGATGAAAGAAGACATCCATACAAAATCCATTTTTTTGAACTAAAGACTGTTATGAAGATGCCCACAAGATCTAGAACCTCAGATGGATGATCCAAATATAAAACAAGAAAGATGATGCCGATAATGCAGAGGTTCGAGCTCTGTCTGAAATATACGATCGAGTTACTCACTCGAGAGCCCCTCTTGATAGTACGACTATTTATCCTAAACCCAGTCTCCGAACTAACGACATGAGACCGACAAAGGATAAACCTATCAAGAATATACCTTTGCCTTGCTCATTCCACTTGAGCTTGATGATGAAGATCTTAACCACTACAAGATGGAACACCTTTCTTGATCACGCTTGCTTAACAAACACTTGTAATCGCTTCCCCATATTACTATGGGAGAGCCTCTTTGTTGAATGAGTCTTCACATATCTATGATCACCATGATGCTGGCAAGCTTCAATCATTTGATTACCTCAAGATGGCTCATATTGATCTTGCACACCATTTCTTCATTCTTCATTAAGATGATGTCTTGAAGATACACATAAGGGATTCCATCTTCTTTCTTAAACATGATTCCAATAGGCCTAATGCCCTTGGAAATTTCTTATTCTTCTTCAATTCTTCGTCTTTCAACCTTGAAACCAACACATGGTCGAAACGATGCCAATAACCCAATGCAAATATTAGTCCATATAGATTGTCATTAATTACCAAAATCACACATGGCGCACACATGCACTTTCAGATGGCCAGGCCAATCTTCTAGTTGGTTTATGGTCGACGGGACAAACAATACACATGTCTTTAAAAATTATCCAGCGCTCTTCTTTGATGACTGGCCGGAAGAGCCAGAGGATCCCCTTTCTTCCTCTAGTAGATGCTTTGTATGAGTAGATATTCTTTAGTGGGCGTTGATTTTCTTGTTGTTACCCTCCCATGTGCACTTCTGGTTTTGTGGGATATTCATATGCAGCGACCCCGACCAACTTTATAGTCTTCGTATTGAGACCAGTTATGTGCTTGACATGCAACTTGTATTGCATATGCAACCGACGTGTCAGTCGTTCTGACTATAGTTAAAACCATCTTTGCAACGAAGGGCTTGCAAGAGTTAATAAGCAACTTGCACTATTAACGTTGTGGCTTTGCGTAGATAAGACGGTTCTTATGCAATCCATAGAAGCCACGTAAAACATGCAAACAATAAGATCCATGAGCACACGATAACCTCTCCAATAAACTTAAACCAGATCTGATATTTTTTGCAACTGCAAAACATAGTGATGTTTTGGGGGAGAGAGGCAAACCCCACTGTCATTGATGCAAACACAAAGGGCTGTAGCGTTTGCCCTACAACCCAAACGCCACGATATATGGTGTTTGCAAAAAGTTCCTGTGAGAGGCTAGTTTGTATCGAAGTTTTCGAAAATAAATCAGGTTTATCCATTTTGCCCCCAGCCGGGTGTAAAAATCGAAGTTCCTGTGATGGGCCTCAAAATCTTCAACCAAGGTCTCAGTTGGGCCGAGATAGCGGGTAAGATTTATTCGGCTTCTCTGAGCCCACCCACCCACTCCCTCACTCTCTCTGTCGCTTTATTCCGGCGCGAAAACTCCCCCCAAATTTGTCCCGCCAGAGTCACCGAAACGGAACCAAAAAACAATCCGCGCGCCGTCCCTGCCTCCCGCCGTTCACAGAAACCCGCGGCAATTCACACACAAAACCAAACCCCGCCCCCGCCCGCCATTCCCCCCCCCCCCGAAAGCACCATATAACCAGCGCGCAGATCTCATCCCCACTCACAATCTCCAAAACATCTCCGCCGCCGCCACCACCACCACCACCGCTCCCAACCCCGCAAGCGAAATCTTCTTCCGGAATACAGCGGAATCCCATCCGACGGGAGACACATGGACGCCGCCGCCGCCGCCATGTCGGTCACACCGTGCGCCGTGGCCTACGTCATGGCCAATCCGTCGCCGGCCTCGGCCGACGACGTGAAGGAGACCGTCGTGCAGGTCGTCGACCTCAAGCCCATCGGCTCCCGCTTCACGTGAGTACCCCATCCCTCTCGGTCCTCATCTCAGTAATTCCTCGGAGTAGCAGACTGTTTTGTGCACCTCGATTAGTTCGTTTAGCCTCACCACCCGTCCGGATCTCCGCGATTTCGCTCCTGGAACCGGCAGATCTGTTCTTCTCTGAGCCGATTCTTCTGTTTCGCCCTGCAGTTTCATGGCTAGCGACGGGAAGGCCAAGATCAAGGCGATTCTCTCCACCCACTTCGCCTCGGAGGTCCACTCCGGCAAACTCCAGAACCTCGGCCTCCTCCGCATCCTCAACTACGCCTGCAACGACATCCCAAACAAGCAGGACAAGTAAGTGAATCCCCTACCCGCTTTCTGCCATTACTGCAGATCTGTATCATCCTTTGCTGAATAATGTGCTGCGCCGCAGGGTCTTGATCATCACCAAGTGCGAGGTCGTGTCCCCGGCGCTAGACGCCGAGATCAAGAGCGAGGTCAAGGTAGAAGAGGAGCCCGCGGCTCTGTCCAAGCCTGCCTCGATTGTCTTGAAGCCGAGGCAGGATGTGAAGTCCGCGTCCCAGATTGTTAGCGAGCAGCGCGGAAAGTAAGTGCTTCTTGGCTTCTTGCACATCTGCGTCCCTTTTTTGAGGAATAATATGCGAGGAATTGCTGCTGATTGCTACCGTTTCTATGTCTGCAGTGCTGCCCCTGCTGCGCGTTTGGCTATGACGAGACGCGTGCATCCTTTGATCTCTCTGAACCCCTACCAGGGTAACTGGGTCATCAAGGTTCGGGTCACCAGCAAAGGCAACCTGAGATCGTACAGAAATGCCCGTGGAGAAGGCCACGTCTTCAATGTAGAGCTCACTGATGAGGATGTAAGTTCTCCTTAGTGATGTCAAATGCTCTGACGTGTGTACTTGTTGATTATGTGAGCCGAGTTGCTCAAAGATATGTATTTGTGAGCTGACATTGTTGGACTTGTGTGTACAGGGCACCCAGATCCAGGCTACCATGTTCAATGAGGCTGCGAAGAAGTTCTACCCGGTGTTTGAGCTGGGGAAAGTTTACTACATCTCCAAGGGGTCCCTTAGAGTTGCCAACAAGCAGTTCAAGACTGTTCAGAATGACTATGAGATGACCCTGAATGAGAGTGCTGTTGTTGAAGAGGCTGAGGGTGAAACTTTCATTCCACCAGTGCAATACAACTTTGTCAAGATTGATATGCTAGGTCCGTATGTTGGTGGCAGGGAGCTAGTAGGTGAGGCAGAATTTCTTTAAGTTCAGTGAGCTATTTTAGTACCTTGTTGCATGCAGTCTGACTAATTTTACCCTCCGTTCCATGTTTATCTGTAGATATCATTGGTGTTGTTCAGAGTGTGTCACCTACTCTGAGTATCAGAAGAAAGATTGACAATGAGACAATCCCAAAGCGTGACATTGTTGTTGCGGATGACTCGTAAGCAGCAACTTGACTTACTTATGACTTAAAATGTGTCTTGATGGATTAAAATGTGGCGTGTGCTGATTCACAGTTAATTTGATTGTAGGAACAAAACTGTTACTGTTACTCTTTGGAATGATCTTGCCACCACTGTTGGCGAAGAGCTCTTGGCCATGGTTGACTCTGCACCTATCATTGCAGTGAAGAGCCTGAAAGTATCTGACTTCCAAGGTATGTGCTTGTGATGCCTTCCCTATCAGTATTTTTCTGGATAGCAATGTGATTTGATTTGTACTAACAGCATGTTGATACATTTGTTTACCAGGTGTATCTGTCTCTACTGTGGGCAAAAGTACGCTTGTAATTAACCCTGAGTTGCCTGAGGCAGAAAAGCTCAAAGCCTGGTAATGCCCTGATGCCAAACACTGCTGGATTTTCATTAGCTCCAGACTTTTTTCATGCTAGGTCATGACCATATTTTTTAATACAGGTATGAGTCTGAAGGCAAGGGCACTTCCATGGCATCAGTTGGTGCAGGTATGGGTGCATCCAGTCCTGGTGGGGCTAGATCAATGTACTCTGACAGAGTTTTCCTGTCTCACATCACAAGTGACCCTGATTTGGGTCAGGACAAGGTAATATCTCAAAACAGTTCAAACTTCATGTGAATAATGCAGTGTCTCGAACTTGCAGTCGTCCTAAGTAGACTGAACTGGTTTCTTTTGCAGCCTGTTTTCTTCAGCCTGAATGCTCACATCAGCCACATCAAGCCTGACCAGACCATGTGGTACCGTGCTTGCAACACCTGCAACAAGAAGGTGACTGAAGGAGTTGGATCAGGATACTGGTGCGAAGGGTGCCAGAAGAACTATGAGGAGTGCTCGTTGAGGTAGTTATATTTTGTTGCAGCGCACCATGTCTGCTACTGTTTATTGACTTGCGCACAGCCAAATCTAAGTGTCCGTTAATTGCTGCTCTTCTTCAGGTACATCATGGTCATCAAGGTTTCTGACCCCACTGGTGAGGCCTGGCTTTCTCTCTTTAATGACCAAGCAGAGAGGATCGTTGGCTGCAGTGCAGATGATCTTGATCGGATCAGGAAAGAGGTAACACTTCAGCATAACAGAATTCTGTTAACAATGCAACATGGTTCTCTTTTGTAACCCTGCGTCTAACACTGGGAAATTCTGTTTGCAGGAGGGAGATGACAGGTTCCAGCTCAAGCTGAAAGAAGCTACCTGGGTTCCCCACCTGTTCCGTGTGAGTGTGGCGCAGAACGAGTACATGGGTGAGAAGAGGCAGAGGATCACCGTGAGGAGCGAGTCACCTGTTGACTTTGCTGCTGAAGCAAGGTACCAGCTTGAGGAGATCGCCAAGCTCTCTGCCTGCTAGAAGATGCAAGAGTATACACCTGATCTCCTGAACGTGATTGCCGAGTCCACCCTCTGCTAGATGACGCCATGTTTTGGCCCAAGTTCCTCGAGCTGTACTGCTTCAGAAATGTCTTCCTGCCATACTGTTCCTGAGATGCAGTAGTAGCAACTTGTCCGTCTCTCCCCATCTTGGGTTATATGTGTAGATGTTTTATTCTGAAACTGGTTGATCTGCAAGTTGCTTGTGCAAATGATATGAACAGAAATCAGTGTTGCATCCTACTGGCTGATTTCAGTTTGCATTTGCTCCATTTGAAATCAGTATATCTATTATGCTTTTGAAGCAAGTGCACCTCATGGCTTAACATGAAAGAACTATTAATACTCGTATCTATATGCTTGTGCCCATATGGAGGTCTGCACCATTATCTGTTCCAGTAACAAAGATAATTTTACATTGTACTAGTAGGATCCATTATGGAACTAACAATTCCTTGTGCCCATGGTCTGCACCATCTGTTCCGGCAACCAAGAAAAGTTTACACTGTAGTAGGATCCACAATATGGACAAACAATGTACCCTATGGTAATCTCAACCATGATGTTCACTAACTTGTGACTGCCTGCACTCCCTCTGTTTGGAAATATAAGATGTTTTAGGTTAGTGAAGCTAATGTATCTAGACAACTTTTAGTGTGTAGGTTCAAATGAATCTACATACTAAAAGTTGTCTAGATACATTGACTTTACAAATAACATCTTATATTTATCTTATTTCCAAACAGAGGGAGTATATGGCAAGCTACTGGACTGAAGATTAAACAGGTTCCAACTTCCATCACTTGTGACTGGTAGGTAGTCTGGAAGCTGTGAAAATCCACCAACAACTAACACCAGTAGCTGTAATGTCTGACTCATCATAGAATTTGCTAGGGCAGTCTGGTAAGATTCACCCTTATCCGCAAATATAATCAAATTTGCAGACACTTGGTCTCACACAATGAAAAAGGTAGCAAGAACAAGTACTGACCAGAACATTCTGACAATGATCAATCTGTTATGTTACTATTTAGTTGTTCATAGGAGCTATCTCCCACCATGTCTTATGTCTTTATGATAACAAGCACTGTAATGTAACTCTGTAACATAAACGATGAGATTCTAGTTTGAAGCTAAGCTTATGGCTGAAGCTACACACAGAACACTTGCGCGGTCCGCATGCGGTGGTCTAAGATAACGAATGGGCAACAGGGTTGACGACGATGTGCCTCAGCGGGTTGGCGACTTCGCCGCCTCCAGCATGCTTCACAAACTCCGCAGGAGTTAGGAAGCTACCATGGCACACGCACACGATCCTCACCTCTTCAGCCCTCCTGTACTTGTACAGGAAGCCTTCAATATTCCTACCGTTGGGGAGCCCCTTGGTGCACACGCATGGCATCTCCTGCATCATCCTCTCCACGTCTCCCGTGCTCCTGGCTCTTGCTGCGAGTCTTCCAGAAACAGGTTGCTGCTCTCCTCTAGAACCAAGTGCTGCCGCTCTCACTGCCAATGCTGAAGATGAAGGGGTTACTATGGCGGTGCTGTTTGCACTCTTGGCCGGGAGCATGCCATTTGTACCCTCAGATGAGGGCGGAACAGCTGATGGCAGGCCCCGCTCTTCAGCCCTAGGAGTTCCTGCAAGATCAGATGTCAACATACCTTAGACAGCAACAGAAGCAAACCTGATTATTATAGGTAGGGATAATGGGGTGAGAACAAACTGGCTCTGAACAATAGCATGTAAAGAACAATTCAGATCTACCGGTAGCAGTTTTACAAGGCAAATGGGTTAGCATAGTCAATTCATGGTATTTTTGCAGTTCCAACTCAAGGACATCTTCAATAGGACAGATACCAAAAATACAAGGTTTTAGTTCAAAGGGTCAGATAAATCCAGGTCACAACTTAATTTGTTTGGTGTATGGTGGTTGATTTGGTAGTTGAGACGACGAAGCCAAATACCCTGAAGATCCCCAAACAACTACGCAACTAAACTAGCATAATGTTTGAAGCAGTAACATAGAAAAACTGAACATGAAAGTAGGAATGTTGCATTATCAGATTAAACCATCATGCTTGCAAGCTGCTACAGGATTTTTTTTTACGTGGTCTAACATGACATTCAATATAGCAGCATAATACTTTACCTTTCACAGCTGAATTATGCCTTTTCAGCTTCACTGGCAAGCAGCTACCTTGTGATGATGCAACCGTAGCCTGATATGTGGGAGGAAGCCCACTCAAGTGACGCCTGACATTGCTACGGTTCACATTTTCTCCTGCCTGCTTATTCCTCATAGAAAGTTCATCAGCACTTTCTACTCTCTCAGTGCTTGCAGTTGCATTCATCTCTTCTAGTATCTGTCCAACTGCCTCTGCAGAAACGTTGGAAGAGTTCAACCTCTGGATCCTCTTCCTCTTCACCTCAAGCCTTTTCAGAGTTTGAGCTTCCTTCCTCTTCCTCCATTCATCCTCGATGCCTGCAGGGAGTGAACTTGTCCTCGCGAGGACGTCTGCAGAATTTCCTGCACAATGAAAAGATTTCAACAGGCCATTCTCGAATTAAGACATACTGCTTAAACATAATACTGTATACATGACAAGATGATGGGTCAAAACAAAGTTTTGTTTGGTAAAGTTTCACAATCTCATGTTCTCTTCCTTGTAAAAATATGAACATATGTAATAATAATGGTGGTCATTTTGGTTCAATACTTATGGAAGTTCCTGGCCGAACCTACATGTAATTGACATCTGTTGATGAATAGATGGGGAGATGGACCTACTGCTCTAGTACACGATATTGGCATGCTTCCATCAGTAACTATGAGGAACAACAAGAAACCAGGATATACAACTAATAAAGGTACTCCAAACTTTTTTCTACCACCAAATAACTTAACATATATGATCATGATAACTTGGGTGCGTCTCAAAGCTTACCTTGTATTACAAAGAAAACAAAGTTCTGAGAAATAACCACATGCTTGATGAAATTCAAAGAGACTCAGCACCAATTGCCCTTTTAAAAATCGTTAACTGATCTTAAGGAAAAATGATGAGTTTAGGTAGGTCTTGAGATTGCCTAGGCATTTCCAGCTTTGGTTGCATTGGCTAGTACATGAAGTTTGATATCCAAAACACGCGCCATGCACATTTTCCCCTTTTGTTTCATGGCCATTAATACTTACGTCAAAACGATTCATCTTTAACCTTTATATTTGAGAAATTGGAAGCTTTCTTTACCCCCAGCCCCTGCATCAATATGCATATAGCCCAATATTTATTACAAGCCAATAACCATGATAAAAGAAGGCCCCTTCAACAAAACTGTGACAGGCCACACAGAGAACAAACAGTATCCTAATCAGAAGTGTGATAGACCACACATTACATAAATATTTAGCCTACTTACTAAAAGTAAAATAAAATAAACAGGCCACACAACACATCATGCATTCATCTTTAACCTAAACTCATCATTTTGCCTTAAGATCAATTAACGATTTTTAAACGGGCTATTGGGCTATTGGTGCCGAATCTCTTAGAATTTCACCAAGCATGTGGTTATTCCCAAAAATTTGTTCCCTTGTGATACAAGGTAAGCATTGAGATAGTGAGGGCAGTGCCGACAGTTCATAGAGGACAACTCACCTCTATGAACGCACAGAGACACACATCCTACCCCTATGAGCACCTCCGAGAGACCGAGCTGGTAGGTCTTGAGATTTACGAAGTCACCACAGACGACTCATTATAGAAACAAACATCGCCTCCCACTGAAAGAAAATTCCGCCTTTTATGAGACACCAAAGCGTCAAACCTAGGGTTTGATCCCTGGTGGGCTCGTGGTACCATTGCCCTCCTAACCACATGTTGGTTAACACAACCAAAAGTCCAAACTCATGGACATGGCTAGGCAATTCACATACACTATAAAAGATCTGGTTGCCGGAAAAGGAGGAAGGTTGCTACTTGTTTGCTGTGGTTCGACATCTCTTGCCTAAAGTAGTGATGGGGCTGATAAAACCCATGCTCAAAATGGATTTCATGGTGCGCAAAGAATGACGACACCAATGCACAATGGGCTTTTATAGTGTTGTTAGGCCATCTGTGTCAAAATCCGCTCCATGAATCCGACTTTGACACCCGAGCGTGTGCAAGTTCCCGGGATCCATCGTTATTTGCAATATCAAGAAATATCACCCAGATTAGGATCCATCATTATTTGCAATATCAAGAGATGTCACACCGGATTGGGAACAAGAACCCGATACAGAATCTAGGTAAACGATAGACTAGGTAAGCAAGCACATGGACGTCACAAAGATTAAGCGTGATGTATATGGATCCCTTGTTCAAGACAAAGACGATACAATACGACCGTACCACTCGAACTCATCTCCATTGCTCAACAACCTTCCCACCTTCGCTTGCCGAGTATAATACCCCTAAATCCATGTGAGATTGGGGTGTTTGGGGTGTCATTGCAATCTCTGAAGATATCTTTAGAATAAATTATGCCATGGAAAATCATTATTGACATCCAAGGACAATAGTTATCAACGAGGTTCACCCGAAGCCAACATCCTTGGGGCATGACCACTTGGTAACAACATGCACGCATGGGGAGCAGGCGACATGTGTCGGTGTTGTCCATAACCTAGGTGCTTGGACACCAATCTCGATGGACTCACATGTGACATGTGGACGTGTGGATGTTCATGGCTCATGGGCTCTAACACTAGAGTTAGTGGGCCCATGTTGACTAATGGGGGAGGGAAAGATTTGTTGGGTTTATTCCCATATCGGGTTGTGTGGGGAAAGCACAACACAACTTACAAGGGCATGGGTGTTCCTATCAAGCTAGTCTTTTGTGGGGAGAGGGCTCGAGCGTAAGTTGCTCTCTGGTTGGGCTTATCGTGGCGCACGTGGCTCGAAGATACTGGATTAGCGAACCCGGGTGTGTATCAGGGTATCAAACAGAGGTTAATTGGAGGTGGTGGGTATCGTTGATTTAGAGGCACATGTCGTCGTCCCGCCATTGTCACCAGGATCCCTAGCCGAACCATGGACACATGATTAACATCAAAAGCAAAAACGAAGGAGAAAGATGGCGATCAGAATTCGTTGCGAGAAAATTGGAACGGGAAGGGTTCAAGTCCGATGTGCATAATTGAGTTTGCCGATCCTCGTGACAAATCTTGATGTCATGCTGTGATTGCTTGTCCTCGTGAGATCGATTACGCGATAAATTTTTCGACAAATATCATGCCAAATCAAGCATGATGCAATTTTATACTAATTGTTACACTGGGTGAGGGAAAGTAGACCAAAATGGCGAGCGTCGGATGGACTAGCAAGGCTGACGGCCGACTTGCTCCACGGTGGTAGATCTATAGTGTCCAAAACATCATGCCAAATCAAGCACAAATCTTAATATCATATCTAATTTTTTTTTATATCAGGTCCGAGTAAATGTTTCCTTTGTTAAGCGAACACATGGGTATCACAAGGTAGACCGATGGTCTTTGCCTTGTTCCTCCAGATAGACATCGAGATTGCCGAACTTCGGTTGGTACATATGACACCATGAATCTTTACTTAAGCGAACACATGAGTGTCACAAGGTAGACCGATGGTCTTTGCCTTGTTCCTCCAGAGAGGCCTCGAGATTGCCGAACTTCGGTTGGTACATATGACGCCTTGAATTCGCGACGGATTCAGGTATTATTTGGCATGTCAACAATATCATGCCTAAATAGGCACCCCATCTTGTACCGCGTCGTCAAGGTAGACCGATGGTCTTCGTCTTGTTCCACCAGATAGGCCTCGAGTTTGCCGATCCTCGTAACAAATCTCGATGTCGTGATGTGATTGCTTGCACAAAATCTTGATGACGTGATGTGATTTCTTGTCCTTGTGAGATCGATTACGCGATAAATGTTTCGACAAATATCATGCCAAATCAAGCATGATGCAATTTTATACTAATTGTTACACTGGGTGAGGGAAAGTAGACCAAAATGGCGAGCGTCGGACGGACTAGCATGGCTGACGACCGACTTGTTCCACGGTGGTAGATCTATAGTCTCCAAAACATCATGCCAAATCAAGCACAAATCTTAATATCATATCTAAATTTTTTGATATCAGGTCCGAGTAAATGTTTCCTTTGTTAAGCGAACACATGGGCATCACAAGGTAGACCGATGGTCTTTTCCTTGTTCCTCCAGATAGACATCGAGATTGCTGAACTTTGGTTGGTACATATGACACCATGGATCTTTAGTTAAGCGAACACATGAGTGTCACAAGGTAGACCAATGGTCTTCGCCTTGTTCCTCCGGATAGGCCTCGAGATTGCCGAACTTTGGTTGGTACATATGACACCTTGAATTCGCGACGGATTCAGGTATTATTTGGCATGTCAACAATATCATGCCTAAATAGGCACCCCATCTTGTACCGCGTCGTCAAGGTAGATGGGCACATGGGCTTCGTAAGGTACATCGAAATACCAAGCTAGCCTATCAAACAATGTTCAACTTGTTCTTTCATGATATAGATCTCGACGAGTCCAAGCTTCGATTGCCAATTCCAATACCACCTCTGAGTAAATTTAAAACTAGCTAAGCAAGCACATCAACAGTCACGAGAGTAAGGGGTGGGGGAGGGGGCGAGCGTAGAGACTACAATGGACAATGGCGTTAGAATTGTTCCTCAACGGCAACTTTGACATTTTTCATACTCCGTTGGCGAGCATGATACTCCGAATCCATGGCGTGTGTCCAACTTCAATGTCGAACTGGACACTTAATCCGTGTTGGATTCGAGTGTTATTTTCATGTCGAGAAGTCGACCATTAAATTCGATAGTGCACCAGAGAAAATGTCAAAACTCGGTAAGCAAGAACATAGGCATCACATGGTACACCAAAATATTTGAGTGTCAGGGCTAGACCAGATGACTTGTTCCTCAACGTTAAAATGATTGAGTGTCAGGGCTAGACCAGATGACTTGTTCCTCAACGTTAAAATGATTGAGTGTCAGGGCTAGACCATATGACTTGTTCCTCAACATTCCTCGACCGGCCGGTGTCCAACTTCAGTTGTAGAGTCTAGCAATGTTACTTGCCATGTACAAAACATTGATGCCGAATGGCCCAAAGCTGATACCGTGCCCAATTAAAACATCGAACAAGGTAAGCTAGAGCCTAGGCTTCACACTAAAATGACTGAGTTTTGGGGATAGACCACCGGATGATGTTCAACTTGTTCCCCCTTGACAATATAGACATATTTTCTTTGTTGAAGTAATGCCATGTGAATCATTCGTGTTTATGGGAGGGACTAAGCATAATTTTTCTGAAGTTGGAATCCAAAGGACCACACAACATGTTCCTGACTTCCAGCAATGGTGTGCGAACGATCGTGTGTCGCCGGTGCTCCAACCTCATGTGCGTCGCTGCGGAGTACCCGTCTCAAGGGCAACGAAGCCAAGAAGTCGTAGATGACTGCAACCGCCATGGTGTGTGCTCACGATGCAGACAGTTCAGTCAGCACTACATTGTCCCCCCTATTCGAGCAACCGCTCTTCAATATTCACAAACTTCTTGGAAATGTAACATTGATTTTATTTTTGAGAAAAGGACTAACACAGCTTGTTCCTTTCATCTTGTAATTTCTGGTGGTACCATATGGAGTAGGAAGTAAGCTCCATTCTTAGATCAGATAGATATGCTATACAATTCACAAACGTAAGGTAATCAGTGAGCTAAACAGCCCTGGTAATCTCTACCCTTGTAGGCTAGAGATGGCCGCCTGGGCAGCTGATCCCACCTTTGCTTTCCTATCCTAATGCCTAAACTTGTACACAAATCATGGCAGAGTTCTAGTAGACCCTGGTACGCAAACAGTTGGAAACAGGCCAACTCCTTTGTCTAGAAGTTGTAAAATAAAAGCAAGCTGTATGACAGTCCTCCTTTGCTAACTAGGAAACACCGATGATGACTCATGCCATTAGCTTGCCAAAACCACCTACAGCTACTCCAGAACAGGGGAGCCCTGCTCCATGGAGTAGTACTACTACTTTATTCACCGGCCAGGTGCGATTGGCAAATGGCAAGCCCCAATTCCACTTTCCAAATGTGCATCGCACCTCAACACTCACAGATCTCAAACCAGTCTTACAAGCAATGGAAGTATTCATGTCAGTTACACCTAACTACTGTAGCACAATATTACTATCAAGTAGTATGCAGCTTAACAATTTGACATTAATTGCTGCCTGATTATGAAGAATAATTGAGCTAAATAATATACTAGTAGCACTACCACATTTGTTTGGCAAAAATAAGCCGGACGCACCTTCATGTCTTTTCCCTTCGCCGTTGGACGAGCTCGGGGACGGGCTCCCGGTCGCCGGCAGCTTTGCCACCGGCCCCACCGCGACGCTGCTCCCCTGCAGGGTCGCCGGGTGCTCCACCGCGACGCCGCTCCCCTGCAGGGGCGCGGGGCGGTCCACCTCGGCGGCGTTCGTGCGGGCAGCGTTGGAGCCACCCAAGCTCAGCTTATCCCCCGCGTCCGCATCCGCCATGGTCGGCAGCGAGCTTGTCCTGGCTAGCGCGGGCGGCGCCAGCGCCACCTCCTCCGGCGCCATGATGCACGCGACCGACGACGACCTCGGGAGCCTGCTCCTGTCCGGGCCGAATCGGCCGCCGAGCGACAGCCCGAGGCTCAGCTCCACCTCCTCCGTCTCCAAATCCAAGCGCTGCGGCGGCGGCCTCTGTTGCTCGTCTCCCCCGCCGATGCCGCGCAGCAAGTCCCTCGAATAGCCCTCCATCGCCGACTCGTCGTCAGAGGAAATTGAGCTCCCGCGTCCACTGCCCGCGTCAGAGAAGAGCCTGGCGCGGGAGGAACCAAGGCCAGGGGGCCACGGTAAGCCAAACAACTCACGACGAGGCAGGCAACGAGAGAGAACACAGACAGAGGAGAGGCAACCAAACACCCATGCCGTACAGAAGGGAACCGAGGAGAAGGGATGACGCGACTTACGAGCGGAAGCCAGCCGAGGAGGGAGGAAGGGGACGCCATTGACGCGCGCTTCTGTCTGTCTGTCTGTGCTCTGCTCGCCGCGGCCCTGCGCTGCGGTGGTGGACACGCCTCGCACGGAGAGGGAGAGGAGAGAGAGATGCTTGCTTCCGTTCCCTGCAACAAAAATAATTTGCTCCTTTTCGGACCTCGCCGCTCTGCCTTTTTGCTTTCGGGGCGTGAGGGGTATCTTCGGAATCGCGGGGGCTGCAGCGGCCGCCGGCACGACACGTTTCGGGACAGCGGGGACGCGTGGCGTGGCGCGCGGCGGAGCCCGAACCGGAGCCGGAGCGCGTGGCCCTTGGGGGCGTACGTGGAGTATCGGCCGCGCGAGGCTGCAGCGGCGCGGCACCGTCTGTCGTCGGTTGACTTGTGCTGACCGACCAAAGGCTTTCGCCCAACTCCGGGGCAACCGAAACCCCGCCTACTCGGGCTAGATCCCGTTTGAAAGGATGACTGTTTCTGTCTCGCCTTTGGGCTAGTACCTTTTATAATTAGTAATTCTAAAAATTATCGCACATCTTCAAATTGGGGTGCTAGTGTATTACTCAGAAATAAATAACTTAGATTTATATAGATTTATATGTATTTAAATAAGTTTATAAATATAAAGAAACACAAGTCAATTATGTCTGGACAGAAAGAGTACTATTCTTCACAGAACATGATAGAACCAGATTCAGATTCACTTTAAATTTTTCTTTTGAAACATGTATATATCCACATTTTGCAAGCCATGCGAGATGTCTCGGTCACAAACATCACAACTACCGTCCATCTTCACCGCCACATATTAGATATCGATGTTGACCCCAATGGTGAACATGAAAGTGGCGAAGTATCTTCGCCGTCACAAAAGGTATTTGAAGATGGAATAAGATAAAGGGTGGTCAATGACATCGATTTAACCAGATAATGGCCTATTGTCAATTATATTAATTTTTTTGATCCATATTAGTTAATTTGGATTTGTCTAGATTCATATATATTTAGCACTAAAACCTGTCTAAATACATCAGATTTGAATCGACTTAGAGAATATTTTTATCATGTTATTGTAGTTCTAAATGTTTGATATAGTAGAACTTAAATTCATTGGTTATATAAGAACCATTTGCGAGTGAGCTTCTCGAGGCTCAAGACTCGCTACCTTCATGATATGATTTCAGGATAAAAAAGAACCCTGAAACCTTATTAGATCACCTCTTCTCTTTCTCAATAGTTCGCGTGTGCTAGGAGGTCGGCCGGTCCCACGTACTCCCTCCGTTCAAAATATAAGATGTTTTTGATTTATACAAAACATATCTAAACATTGTTTAGTACGTAGATTCACTAAGATTTGAAATGAACCTACGCAGTTAAATAAGTCTAGATACATTTGTTTTACAAAACTAAAACATGTTATATTTTGAATCGGAGGGAGCTGTAATTGAAGTACTGCAATTTTTTTAAAAGTATTCCATGTGGTAGGCAGTGGCGTCACTCCAGCAGTAGAAACTGAACCCCGATCGCGGAAACGGAATCGCATAGCCAGCCAGATCTCGGCGGAAAAGTGCATGGAACCAAACGGGCGCGAGGCGAGAACCACGGGAAGGAAGGAAGAACAGCCAGCGCGAGACCCACCTGTCCCGCCACGCGGGGCCCGCACGAAACAACTTGCCCAGAGCCCTTTCCACGTACAGTACCGCCCATCCCTCCACCACCGGAACGAGCCTCGCCTCGCCCACAGACATCCCGGCCCCACGCCCGCAGCATCACCAAAAAGCCACCGCCCGGGCGCCCACCGAGTCCTCGTCCTCCCTCCCTCCAAGTTGCCTCGCGCGAGGACGCCAGCGCGCGCCACGTGTGTGTTGCCGCCGGCGCCGACCGCCGCACGTTTCCCCACCAGTTAAAGGCGCCCACCGGAACAAGTGGCAGGACAAGTTGCCCCACTTGGCGCCACCGCCGACGTGTCGAGCCGCCACAGGTCGCGACGTCAGCGCGCGGACGTGGTGGGCTCGGGCGGTGGGACTGCAGGATCTGGAGGGCCCGTGGCGTGGCGTGTCGCTGTCTAGCGAAAGCGGTGCTGGGCTGGCTGTGCGACCGAAGGGAATCTCGCGGGCTCCCGGCCTGATTGGATCGACGGCCGGGGTCGTGGACGAAATGGCCCAGAAAGCTTGGCGTGTCGCCGTCTCCACATCGTCTGACGGCGATACTGGATGATCAGGTGACCTAGGACAGTGATCGCCCATGCCAAAAAGATCAGGGTGGACTTGCTAACCACTGCTACTGTCATGTATGGTTGGTCTTATTTTAACTCTGTTATTACGAGCCAGCATGATTAATCTGCAGGTTCAGAGGCGTTTCCTTCTCGCCAAAAGCTAGCTCGGAGCAATTCCCTTCTTTGAACTCAGCAAAATGCATGATTAATACTGCATGTTTCTTGTGTTGTTGAGCGCTAGTGCTGGGACGTGCACATGCACTTGCATGATGTTAAATTCGCCCAAGAGTGGTAGGCACAGCTAATCTGGCCAACGTGCCGGCCCGGCACGGCCCAGGTCCGACACGGCACGTGTCGGCCCGTGTAGCTCGCGTTCCGGGCCGTACCGGCACGCAGGCCCGTCCAAGAGGCTGTGCAGGATGGACGACCGCACATGGCCTTCAAATTTTAGGGGCCCATATGCCCAGACCAGGCCTAGAAGTCCCCTGTTATTCTTTGGAGTGTCTCACGATGGCTAGCATAAAGTCCCGTGTACGGTGTTCCCATTTCAATGGGCTGATATCCATGCAGCTTTGTCTTAGGCCCACCCGGACGGCCCATCCTAGAAGGCTCCATTGTATTAGGCAGCAGCGTGTGACCTCGTTGGTAATTCTGCATATAATGGACGTAGGTCACATGAAGTTCGGTCGAATCAGTTCCGACTTAAATCCCGGTTGCTCTTTTCAAGAAAAAATTGTCGATTGAAACCCATCAATTTAATCGCCAGAAGATGCCTGTCGCCAGAATAGCACCTGTCGTGCGCCTGTAGTCTTGATCGATCGTCCATTCACCCGAACACCGTTTGACCGACAGGATGCAGCCCTGCTACCTGTTTTTCCATTATTGTTTGAGACAAATCAGGAGGCCCTCCCGCACTGGCTTCCGATGATCCGATCCTGAATCTGAATGTCAATCAAGGTTTACTTTCCTAAACATAAGTTGTTGAAATAGCAATTAAGTTCTATCATAACACAAGAAATACTCGATGGATTGGCGCCCTTTACAACGATGTATTTTGGATGATTTTATTTCAAAAAATAGCATATGCTTTTCGGTAAAACATGTGGTTCCTTAATTACTCGAGTGCTACATTTACATTTTTAGCTTTAATATATGATACTATATTTTTGTATATTATATGAAGGAGGAAATACTAAATTCATATAATTAAGTGCAAGTATGGTTTTTTCTATTAGTTATACCCTTTGAAAAAAATTAAGGCCCCATTTTATAGTTTGCACCAGGGCCCCGAATTTCTAGAGACGGCCCTGCCGGCACGGGGGCCTGCTTCCCAGGCCCGGGCACGGCACGTCGGCTTAACGGGCCGGCCCGTGACACGTGAAACATGCCAGCTTGTTGTTGTTTTCCGTCGGCCCATTGAATTTACTCTTTAATATTCGTCGAATCTATTCTTTTGCAGCTAACTTTTGGTGGTCAGTTGGTTAGGTGGAGCGCGGACGATCCACAGGTCACGAGTTCGACCCATGACAACCCTTTTTTTTGTGTATTTCGATTAATGCTCACGAACATACGCTAAACGGGCCGACACGGGCCCAGCACGCGGCGGGCTTGTGCCGGGCTTTTTACGCGGGCTGCGGGCCGGCCCGCAAAAGCCCGGCCCGTTGGCCAGGTTTGTCTGCTATAATCCTTTACTAGATGGTGTCCACAGTAGTACAAGACCGCCAACTAATACCTTCGTTTCAGGGCTTAAGGCGCACACGCTTTTCAAAGCAAAGTTTGACCGAAAAAATTGAATAACAAAATCTTGATTATACCGTTGGATTCGTATTGCAAAATACTTTTCAGTGGTACTAGTTTTATACCAAATCTCTTCACGTATTTAGATTAACTAGCAAAATGCCCGCGCGTTGCGACGGAAGAAGTTAGTTATTGTTGCTCGGTGACATCCGCTCCTGGATCGATTGATTGTTTCAATTTGTAAGCAGAATATCACCTTTCTCCAAACCTTCTCTTCCTCTTTTTTATGTGCTTTCCTTTAATCTCCTCGTGAAGTGCGCGCCACTGCCGGCTCTCTAGCTAGGACCGGGAGAAAAATTGTGAAAGTAATTTCATTGAATACTACTTTCTAGGTCATGGAGAATTTCACTACTTGAATAGCGGATAGGGAGCGAATTTCTTGTCTAAATTGACCTACTCCCTCCATCTAGAAATAACAGACTTAGATTTGTCTAGATTCGAATGTATATATACATTAAAATGCGTCTAGATACATTTGAATCTAGAAAAATCTAAATCAGTTATTTCTGCCCAGAAAGAGTATACTTTCTCATACAACAGAAGATAGAAATTTCTTATGTGGGAATTCACGGAAGTGCCTCAAGTACATGTCGCCGACGACGGTCCAGCTGACGGTGGCTAGGGCTATGTTAGTGCTTTGGGGAATTGACGAATTGCACGCATAGGCTCCCAACAGTTACAGAATCAGAAAGATGCATCTATGGTTAAATGTGGGCTTCCAACAGGTACCGAATCAGAAATATGTATTCCCCGATGTCTTAAATTTATTAAAATTTGAATAAATATAGATACTATTTACTATATAGATTTATCTAAATTTTGAAAAATCTAAGACACCTATTTTAAGACGGGGGAGTATGATTAAATGTGAGTTACCCAAGCAGATACATGTGCAACAAGCATGGTTGTATCCACATGTTCTAGGAAGCGTGTATTGGTTTGTGATATTCCCTTCGTTTTAAAATATAAGATGTTTTAGCTTTGTGAAGAAAATATATCTAGATTTATATTAGTGTATAGGTTCGGAGTGAACCTTTATAAACCTACACTAAAAATAGTTTAAACATTTTATATTATAAAACGGAGGGAATACTTCTCAAGCTAGAGAATCTCTCCCGAGTATCCACACGTCCTCAATCCTCCTAGTCTCACGATGTGCTTTGGCAACACCACCATCAACCATACATGGCTTCGCGCTCGAGTTACACGCCAACTAGACGAATTCATCTTGTTCTGGGGTCCTCAACCTCAATGAAGAAACTCACAATAGTCGTTTGATTAGCTACCTCTGGTCGGCGGTGTATATATACGAGCGATCGTATGTGCACGTTGACGTGGTGACCGGACATGATACGCGCGTGTACTCCGTAATCGTAAACGCCTAAGACTCGTATGCAATATTTGGATTTGCTCGCTAGGAAGACGGAACAGATCGGCTCGACGAACTTTTTTTTCTCTCATTACTGGAAGTGGGTATTTTTGATAATCCGGGTATTTACACGTGGCATTGGTTGTAATATAGGGTTTGGTGGGAGCATAAATCTGTCTAAAAAAGTGTTGGACCGCGAGAAACACTTCGTGCTTTATTATTAGGTATAGATTCTTGGTCAAAAAAAAACACGTAAAACGAGGACGCCTCAAGCCCTGAAACAGGAGGGAATAGTTATGAAGTAATGCTGATGGTTTTGCCGAAAATCTGCCCCGGCCAGTAATGTAGTGTCAACCCTGCAGAGATTGAGAGCGGTCTTCGGCGTAAATTCAACCAATGGCGTTGTCTGCGTTGACGGCTCGCCTAGGCTTACGGTTGGGGAGGAGGGGTTGCACATCCGGGATCGCTAAGGCCGGCGCTGGCGGCAACGTCAGGACCGCGACGACGACGGCCTTCGGCCACAGCGGCCGCGGCGCCGGGGGATTCGGCAAGACCCGAGGCGTCTCTACCAGCGCCGAGACCTCCTCGTCCGGATCAGGGGCGGGTGGATTGGGTTGGTCTATCCTCTCTTTCATTGGTATGTTTTACATCGTAGAACACTTCCATACGATGGGGAAGAATATCGCGAAAATCCAAGTAGCGGTTGACCAGCTCGTGGAACAGCAGACCAAGCCTCCCGTCCCATCACGGGCGGACGCAAGGCCCCTGCAGCCTGGGCACGTGCCCGGGCTTCGCTCCTCCTCGTCTCGAGAAATCAATCGGAAGTAACGTCAAAACCAGGATTAAGTTTGGGCAAAACTTTTCGTTCCTGTGCGTGCTGCCTATTTGGTGGGCCTTGAACTGGGCTTTCCTGGCAGCCAGCGAACGGAACGAGGCAAAGAGATATCGAGCGAGAGGAAAAACTGCTCGTTCCTTTGACTCCTTCGGTCCTTCCCCATCCCCGACCATAGCCGCCTCTGTCCCAGCCGCCTGCGGCCTGCCCTCCCCCATTCCTCGCCAGCCCCCTTCCGTCCTTGCCCCTAGCGCCCGAGCCTGACCATGGAAGACGAAGATCCGGGCGGTGGAAGAGCTTCTGTAGATCCGAGCGGCGATGGGAATCCCAGGCAGCAGCAGCGGCAAAGCCCAAGTGCATCCAGCGACCGCAAGCGCCGGCGAGGCGGCGTGGGCGTGCCGGTGCCGACGGCGACGACCCGGACTCTGGCAGGCTCGACTTCAACAACCAGAAGACAGATAGGTGAGGATTTGTGATATCAAATTGTGTCCCTATTACAGATCGATAGCATAGATTACAAAGAATTCTTCAGAGAGATCAATCTTCGTTTGTTGTATAACTTCTAATTGGATAGAGTTAAAGCGATGTGTGCATAGAAAAATAATTACTATGTAATTGCTAAATGTAAATGGGGGTTATAGTAACAGAAAGCTCCTGGTACGAGAGCAGCAAGTGTCGCAAAAACCCGTTCCCTGCTTGCTGTCTGCCAATCTAACTAGAAACAAGACCATTGAATTAGACTAAGTTGCCATGAATTTGTCCAACTTAATTTAGGAGCTGCCATAGTTTGAAATCAATTGTATTTGTTCCTAGATAGGTAAGCTGCCATGATTTTGTCCAATTTGATTTAAATTGTATTTGTCCAATAAACTAAATAAATCATACAAATTTCAGGAATTGGGAGTTTTTTGGTTGATAGAAGAAGCTTGCCACAATCACCGTCGCAACCAAATGTGGCAAATGAGGAGCATGAAGTGGAGGAAGTGTTTAATCCGGATGAAATAGTGTGTGATCCCGCTCTTAGGAAACAAATCAAAGAATATCATCCGGATTTACAAGACCAAGTGAAAAGAGCATACCTTTTGAAAGGTCCAACTCAACCAATTATGAACTTCCCTAAGACAATGGGAAGTAGGCCTAGGGGTTTTTCAAAAGCATGGTATGATAAGTATGATTGGATAGAATATAGCGAGTCTCATGATAAGGCTTATTGTTTCTATTGCTTTCTCTTTAAGCCACTTGGAAGTGCACACCGTTTTGGTAATGAAGTCTTCACCAAAACCGGGTTTAGTGATTGGAAGCATGGTTACAAAGCTTTACCCGAGCATATTGGTGGTGTAAATAGTGACCATAATAATGCAAGGTTGCATTGTGATGATTTTCGCAATCAAAGACAAAGTGTGTCTAGTAACTTGGCTCGTGCAACCAAGGAATCCGAAGAACTATATAAGATCCGTTTGACTTCTTCCTTGCATTGTGCAAGATTTCTCATTGGTCAAGGATTGGCATTTCGTGGCCATAATGAATCTCTTAGTTCATTAAACAAGGGCAATTTCCGTGAGATAGTTGATTGGTATAAAGAAAAGGATGAAAAGGTGAAGAATGCTTATGAGCATGGTGGAAATTCTAAGATGATCTCTCACAAAATCCAAAAGGATCTTTCCAAGTGTTGTGCACAAGAAGTCACCAAGGTAATTATGGGAGAAATTGGTGACAAGAGCTTCTCCGTTCTTATTGATGAATCACGTGATATATCCGTGAAAGAGCAAATGGCGGTTATGTTGAGGTATGTGAATCTATCTATTGTTTCATACTCTTAAATATATCTATCTATTGTTCCATACTTTTATGTAACCTTCTTACAATTATTTTGTTGTAGGTATGTGAATAATGAAGGCAAGGTTGTGGAGAGATTTCTTTCTCTATATCATGTTCGTGAGACTACATCGGAGGCACTAAAGGAGGCTCTTCTTTGCATTCTAGATCGTTACAAGCTATCTATCCATAGGCTACGAGGGCAAGGATATGATGGAGCTTCCAATAGGAGAGGTGAATTTAATGGCTTGCAAAAAAAGATCTTAGATAAAAATCCTTATGCCTTCTATGTTCATTGCTTTGCCCATCGTTTGCAATTGGTAGTTGTCTCCGTTGCTAGTTCTTGTTCATCCATTCATGATTTCTTTGAGTACATCTCCGGGATTGTGAACACATCAAGTTCATCTTGCAAAAGAAGAGATGTGCTTAGGGAACAACATCATCAACATATTGTGGATATGCTTGAGAGGGGTGAGTTCTCTAGTGGAAGAGGCTTGAATCAAGAAACTTGTCTAACTAGGCCCGGGGATACTAGATGGGGTTCACACTATACAACTTTGCTTCGTGTGCACCAAATGTGGTTTGGAACATTGTTTATTCTCCGTGAAGTCAATGATGAGAGTCGTGGCTTGACCCAAGCGGCGGGTTTGATAGAGAAAATGGAGAACTACAAATTTGTTTTCATTTTAAAGCTTATGATAAAGTTGCTTGCCATTGTGGATGAGCTCTCACATGTTTTGCAAAAGAAAGATCTAAATATTGTGCATGCAATGGAATTAGTTAGTGATGTGAAAGATCGGTTGGACTCTATGAGAGAAAGTGGTTGGGATGACCTGTTTGATGAGGTTCAACACTTTTGCATGGAGAAGGGTATTCCAATTCCGCATATGCATGAACAAATACCGGTTCGGGGTCGTTCAAGGCTTGATGGGGTGACTTACACTAACCTTCATTTCTACAAAGTTGAGATCTTCTATGTTGCCGTTGACAAGATATGTGTTGAGATGGATCATCGCTTTTGTGAAGCTTCTATGGAGGTATTAGAGAGTTTCTCATGCCTTAGTCCGAAAAACTCTTTCTCATTGTTTGATGTGGACAAGCTTGCTCGCTTATCTTCAATTTATCATGACCGTGCAACCATAAGAGGCCAACTTGAGAATTACATTCACCATGTGAGAATCCATGCTTCGTTTTCTACTTGCACAAACCTTGAAAGTTTGGCTACAAAGATGGTTGAAACGGAAAAGCATTTGGTCTTCCCATTAGTGTACAAGCTTATTGAGTTGGCCTTAATATTACCGGTGTCAACCGCATCGGTTGAGAGGGCTTTTTCGGCAATGAAGATCATTAAGTCGAAATTGCGCAACAAGCTCAAGAATGAATGGTTCAATGACTTGATGATATGTTACACCGAGCGGGAGATATTTAGACAACTTGATAGTGGTGTTATTGCTCAACGGTTTCAAGCCATGAAAAAGAGGAGGAAACATTTACCTCGTAGGCCTAGGGCTAATTAGCACATCCTTGGTAATATTTTGGTATATTTCTTTGTCTCACGAATTAAGATGAATATATTTTGAAGTCATGTTCATATGATTTACTAACCCATCTTTCTTCTTTTGTCATGTAGATCTTGTTGTGTATGCTTTTGGACTCTTGTCATCAATCATCGGAGTTTTATTAGTCTTTTGGGAGTTCTTGCTAAGTTCTATCATGTCTAATATTAGCGCATATGTGTATTGGAATATGCTAATGTAATGTATTTGTGTTTCACGCACTAAAAACTATTGTGAAAACCATATTCCCTCCGTATGATATTTATTTTGTTCAAAAAAAAATTTAGATGGCCGAGAATTTTTAGTTTCGCTTGTGGCACGCTCAGGCTTCGACAAATTTCTGGGTCCGCCTCTGCGTCTCATCATCATCAGATCCATGTAAGGAATCTGGAGTCGATGCTGTGACCGCCCAGCCGACATCGTAGTCTTCAAATCCTGCAAGTACGGATGAGAAAAATCCCAAATATATAGTTTTTAGGAGTTCCCATGTAATTTTACTCTACTTCATTTATGTTTCCAGCTATATTTATCAAGTATATGGTTTGAAGAGCCTGTCAAAATGTGAGACCTTTTTTGAATGATCTATAACATACGTATTAGATTTAGTACGGTATTATCTGGTGGTTTTCGTATGTTCTCCCACGTAATAATTAGTGACGTTTTTTGTTTTTGGCTCGAAGAGGAAGAATCACTAGCCCTTCTTGATAGTTTATTTGGGCCGGTCTATTAACAGGTGCAAGCTAAGCCCGTATGTTGGTGCGTTATTACGGCCCGACAATACAATCCACACAAGTCCAGCAGCGGATACCTCGTCAACGTCTCGTCGCAAGCTGCACCGCGCGGTTCGTGACTTCCTCCTCTGTCTAACACACAACCCGCTCGGGTTCCAAGAAAACGCTAACCGCACCGGCGATCGGATCGAGTTCCTAGAGCATCTCCAGTCGCGTAGATCCAGACGCTAAAATTACGTTCGGACGCTGAAAATCGCCTAATCGTGTACCTAGGATCTTTTTTTGTCGGATTTGGGCCAACTTTGGTCCGGACTATCCAGATCGAACCCAGGATCCCGGATACGCCCTGTAGACACCGGACGAAGTAAATTGGCCGAGTGGACCAGTCTGTCAGCAACAAGCCGAGTCGCCGCTATCCTTCCCGCAGTTTTCCTTTTGCCGACATCGCCGCTACACCCCTCCCGCATTCTTCCGGCCTATAAAAGCCGTACATCTCGTCGTCTCTCTTCACAGCCCCTCACACCACCACAACTCCGGCAAACTTCGGACGTTCGCACCTTTCTTCCTCCTCAACTCCGTCGAGAAGCCATGGCCGAGGGCCGACGCACGCTGTCGCCGTGGGAAGCCTGGCTGCTCTGCAAGGCGCGCTATACGGCGTCGCCGGACACTCGTCTCCCCGTAGGCTGGAAACTCAGCGTCGGCAGGATCCCCGTTCCGCCGGTGCCGGATGAAGAGGACCTCGCCGGAGAGATCCAGGCGGCTATCGCTGCCATGCAAGACCTAGAACTCGCCGAGGATCAGGACAACCTGGTCTTCTGGAGGCAGTTTTTCGCCAACAGGCGCCTCGAGGAACTCGCCCGACACGACAGACCGCCGGGCTTGCCGTCGCCGCAGCGTAACAATGCCGCTTACTGCCGCCGCTGGTGGAGCGTTCCAGGGCCGGAGTCATGGCGCACATCGAGGCCGGAAACCCCCCGCCTCGGCCTGTAGTTGTGGCGTCCGGCGTCGACCACGGCGGCGGCCTTTTTCTAGTTATGAAATCCGATGTACTATGTGCCCCCTTGTCCTACTTAATGAAATTTTGCCTATATTCGCCCATATTTTACCGAGTTTAACTGAATTTAGCCGAATTTGGGAACTCGGCCTGGATACGCGAGTGGAAAACTCAACGTACCCAGGCCAAAAACGACGTTTCGTCCGTCGGTCTGGATTCGCCCAACGAGTGGAGATGCTCTTACTTGTTACTCACATCGAACGGGATCACGGCCGGCCTGACCTCACCGCGGTATAAAATCGCTCCGGAAAGGGCCTAGGGTGGGGGTTAAGGTAATCACCAAGCATTCCCATCGCGCTAGGGTTTTTCGGTTCCATCCAGGCGCCGTACGCATCTCGGGATCGAGTCTAATCCAACGAGTACGACACCTCGATCGATCCATGGCGTTCTCCGCATTGAGGGCTCGCCTAGGCTTAGGCCTGGGGAGGAGCTGCACCACCAGGATCGGCACGGCTAGCGGCGGTGACGATGTCGCCGCGACAACAACGACCTTCCGCCACAGCAGCGGCGGCGCCGGGGGCTTCGGCAAGATCCGACACTACTGTTTCTGCCGCTGCTCCTGCTCCTGCTCCAAGTGCTCACCCGAAGCCATGTTGCTTGCAATCATTATTGGTACCCTTGTATACATTGCTCTTTGCATAGAAGACTATTTCGATAGTATGAGGAGAAACGCCGAAGAAATTCAGTTGGCTGTGGATCAACTCGTCAAAGGCCAAGCAGATCCCGTCCCGTCAGATCCGGGTAACGAGCATGGAGTCGACGCTGCCAGTGCCAAGCCGACATCTTAATTAGGGCTCGTTCGTTTTTGTGGGATTGAAACCATGCATGGAATCAGTCCAGGTTTGGATTGGGTGGATCCCGTACCATCACCCAATCCATGTCAGACTCTTATCCCTGCTATCCCCTCCAAAATATACCCGTTCGGTTAAGCCACGCCTGGATCAGCCATTCAACATAAATTTGAAACTTAACGGAGAACAACTAAATCGTACAAGATACAACATAAAAATTTAATCTTTTTTTTATTCCCCCGACCAGTTTTAATTGACACGACCCATTCACAAATCCATTTTACAAAAAGAATCGAGATAAACTGATTTTCTCAATTGTGGCCCTCCAAATCAAAATCGCTGCTTTGCTCAGTCCTCCGTCCTGCCCCGCCGTGCGTCGCCATCTGCCGCCGAGAGCAACCTGTACACGTACAGCCGCTCCTTCGCTGCCAATTCTCTCCTACATCACACACAGCGGTGCGCCAGTGAAATCGCTGCAGGTGGGGCTGAACTGTGCGTGCAGCCTGGGTGGGCGCGCCGGGCCGGCTCTGGCCTCTGCTACCTCCCCACACCCTTGCCGCTCACGCCTCCTACGCCTACAACTCCATCTTCCAACGCTTAGGCGCTGTGCCTGGCGCCTGCCACTTCACTCGGACCTTAGCTCCCGCTGCTCGGCTCGATCTCCAGCGTCTCTATTCGATCTCCTAAATCTCTGCATCTCATTCAGTTGCAAGTACACTCAGTAGCATAAATTTCTTTCCAAATGTTAACAAGAAAGTAGTTGTAATTATGCACGAAGTTCTATCAGTTTTAGTGCAGTAGAAAGCATGCAAATTTATGTGGCTCAGTTCAATTGATAAATCCATGGCTCAATTGTTTTCCATACAATCGAATGAAATTTGCATGCGGGGCAATGACTAGAATTAACACATTAAAATCCTTTCTGTAACAAAGCACAGCTAGTACATAGCTGGGAAATTGAGCATGCTTACTTCACGAACAGTATGAAATTGAGCATGACACTATGTATATTGAGTATGAAATAGTGCAGATGATTTAGGAGAACAGGTGATTATAACACTTAAGGAGTATATTTAGTACTCTTATTCCATGCAAATCGCGCTGAGCTCACTACAGGTGGAGGTTGGCATATGCACCGACCAAAAATAAATGCAGCATTCTATGTATTTCATGGAAGTAAATTCGGAGTAGCCTGTATTTCACACAACATATGCCCTGACGAAATGTTTTTCCATGCCATCTTTTGTGCAAGCTCATTTTGTATACATTTCTTGTCCATTAATCATAAAATAAAAAAATGCATATATGTACATACATAGCTGTCCATGTAGCTATATCAATCAGGATCAAATATTTCTCATGCTTACTTTACTCTCATTTGGGAATCCATCATACGATTCACGGACAGCAGAGTTTAGCTGGACATCATACTTCCTGCACATTATTTGACTAATAGAACAAATTTAGTTGGAGAGGTAAATCCATCATATATTTCATCCAAGCTCAAATTGTACGCGTGGACGAGGACGAGCGAGAACCTGGACAGACGAGTGCCTGGCTCATGGCCTTGGGCTGCCCGGCGAGAACTTGACTAGCTCCTCCTGCCGCCGCCCTACCAGTAGGTGGCATATTGATCTTCGGGATCCAGGACACGGGCACCAACCGCCCTACCAGTAGGTTAAATTCTATTTAGGTATGAATGTCCTCTCAAAAGGAAAGAACTAGCAGTGTTTGACAAAAATTCTATCTACGTCGTCCTGCACCTGAATTTTTGTTCACCAACAAGTCTCAACAAGTAAATTATATGTACTATGTGAAGATTCATAGTTGCTCCTGCTTCCGCTGGTGTGGTATATGCTTTTTGACATGATTCTCCTGTCTACAAAACGATTGACCAACACAGACCATCTCTGGCATAGCAGGTACTGCCCCTACAATCTACACTTGTCAATTTCTTCTTTATTACGATGGCCGCCTCTCCTGTATTAGCACAAACCTGATGCCGTTGCTTGTTTCTGATCTCGTCAAAGTACTTTGAGCAACAACCACATCCACAGAGATTACTGCTTACCTCCCCTTCGTTCTCCTACCGACGGCCACCTTCTCCTTTCGTCAATTTTCACCATCTTTCCCCAAGATTTCAACTCTGACCAAGAACCCTACCAAACCCTAGCTAGTAGATGAGAAGGATGAGGAGCAGGAGGGGGACGTACCGGAGAGAACGTTGCCGATGGAGGGGAGAGCCAGCAGTCGAGGAGATAGCTCCGTGTGCCCGTCACCGTCGTCATCGCCGCATCGCCCGTCGCTCGCTCTCTCCGTGGTCTGTCGTGGATTATCTTCCACGGGTCAGGTGGAGTGAATTTTTTTCAAGCCCGTTTTAGTGGAAGATGGACGGGTTGAGTTGGGCTAATTTTCCCGGTGGGTGTAAACGAAGACCTGATTTTTCTGGGCTGGAAAAAATATCTGGCCGCGCTGGATCGGGTTGGATTGGGCCGCAATCCAGGCCATTCCATGCCTTTCTGGGATTAAACGAACGGGGCCTTAGAGTAGGTAATTAATGGCCAGTATTGAGGAGATGATATCCGGTCCACGGTCAAGAGAATGTTTCGCTGCTTACACTTTGTTTATTTCTGTTCCCATTGATGTTCATCAAGTATGGTTCGAAGAGCTTGTCAAAATGGCGGGACTTTTTTTTTGAGGTGTAACATGTGAAACTTTTCTTTTTTGGGGAATGATTCTGATGAGCCCGCGGTTTTTGTGATCTGCCTCCGGTTTTCGCACGCACCACATGTCCTAGTAGGAAGGCCCACAATGTGTTATGTCAAGCTCATTCTACAGTAACCGAGAGAGCCATCGGGAGAATCGGGCCGAACCGAAGCCCTTCTCGCCAACGACGTCGGTGGGGATGGGCGGAGGGGAGGTGCTAGAGTAGGTAGTGTTGGAATTTGAGGCATATTTGATGTTGGGCTCTTGCCCATAACAAATACGAATTCTGAAATTCTCTTTGGCCCATTACTATGGCAGCTCATGTGTGTGCTCGTGGTGCCAAAGTTTAGTCTCACATTGCTAGTTGAAGGGGAGTTGAACCACCTTATATAGTAGATTGTTGCACTACTCACTAAGGTGTGAGAAGAAGTGAAGCCCTCGTGCACTCCTCTTCAGATGCCGCTCATCTCGCCTCGCCTCGTCACGACGCGCGGGCGCCGCGGGTTGCGGGAATCGAGCCGAGCTTTATTTTGCTGTTTGGAAAAATTAATTGTGTATTAATTATGAGTTATTAACGGACGCGTTAATTAACTGACCATTTCCACATCGTGGGCTAATGCTAACTCGGTCATGGGCTGTTGCCGACGTCCTACCCGACTCACACTATATAAGCAGGCAGACGCGAACCCTAGCCGTCACCAGCAATTAGATTGCATCTGCCTACCTGCGCATCGCCGTTCCACCTCTCTGTGTTACTCTCTGCTACTCCATCCCGCCGGCTGCGTGCACGGCCGTCCGGGAGAGAAGGCCTCCGGAACCCCGTCTCTCTGATCCTGCTTCCTCGGGAGAGGCGCGATAAGGTTTTTGGGGAACGTCTAGGCGCGACTGCTCAAGCTCTTCTTCGTCCTCTATGTCCGACTTCCTTGACTCCATCGCCATATTTGATGACGCTTCCAAGCAGGCTACTGCTGCTACCGCCGGTGGCGGAGCCACTTCTGTTGCGCCGTTGGTCATACCATCGACGAACTCGTACGTGTTCTTTGACCTCCTGTTATTTCCTATGATGATTACTAGTATTACAGTATACGTAGATGCGCTAGGTTTTCACTTGCCTGTATGGTGCATGCTATGCGTATGCTAGTTAGTCTTGGAAATTGTTCTGTCATAATTTATACTTGGATTAAATTAATGTGAAAACTGCTAATTATTCAACAATCCAAAAACCTTATTTTAGGCTGTTTTCGTGTCAAGGCTTTGCCGCTTGTCTGAAACCGAACCCGTTTACGGATGCGCACTTTAAGCGCTGGCAAACCAAGTGTACCCTCTGGCTGATGGCGGACGCCTTCTGGGTATCGGCTGGTAATCCTAAAGAAACGATTACTTCTGAACAGGAGAAGACGTTCAAGGAGACCACCATATTCTTTGTGGGCTGTGTCATAAGCGTCATTGAGGACAAGCTGGTGTACACATATTTACATATGCGCAATGCCAAAGAACTGTGGGATGCACGAAGCAAAATTTGGTGCTACTGATGCTGACAGTGAACTATATGCCATGGAGCAGTTTCACGACTATAGGATGGTTGAAAACCGTTCTATCGTTGAGTAGGCTCATGAGATTCAGTGCATTGCAAAAGAACTCGAGCTCCTGAAGTGTGCGTTGCCCGGCAAATTTGTTGCGGGATGCATTATTGCAAAGCTTCCTCAATCTTGGAGGAGTGCTGCCACTAACCTCAAACACCAGAGGCAAGAGATGTCTGTTGAGAATCTTATTGGGTTTTTGGACCTTGAGGAAAAGGCAAAGGCAAAAGACGCACACCCAAAGGGAGCCGAGGCACCCCAGTCTAGCTCCAATGTGGTGCAGAAGAACTTCCACAACAAGTTCAAGGGAAAGACCAAGACCGTTCGTACTACCAACTTCAAAAAGAATAAGAAGGACAAGTCACAAGATCCCTGCTTTGTGTGCGGCGAGGTTGGACATTGGGCTCCAAACTGCAAGCAACACAAAGGAAGGAAGAATCCAAATGGACAGAACTCTAAGTCTGTCAACGTGACTATGAGCAACAATGATAAGGGTGCATCCGGGTATGGTAATTTACCTACTGTTTTGTCAATTTGTCAATCTACAGATTGGTGAATCAACACCGGTGATAATATTCATGTGTGTGCTGATATCTCTTTGTTTTCTTCTTATCAGGTCACATGAGATCTCTCCGTCTTGATGGGAAACGGATCGCATGCTTCTGTTCGTGGTGTTGGCATGGTGGATCTGAAGTTTACTTCGGAAAAGATCGTGCAGCTGAAGAACGTGCAGCATGTGCCCTCAATAAATAAGAATCTCGTTAGTGGTTCCCTTCTTTGTAGAGAAGGTCTTAAGTTGGTATTTGAGTCCAATAAAGTAGTCATTTCTAAGTATGGACAATTTATTGTTAAAGGTTATGAGTGCGGCGGTTTGTTCCGTCTTTCCCTATCAGATTTTTGTAATAAGGCTGTGAACCATATTTGTGCCCCTGGCAATGATACCGATGTTTGGCATTCATGACTTTGTCACATTAATTTTGGTTGTATGACGCGGCTAGATAAGATGAATTTAATTCCGAGTTTCACTTTAGCCAAAGGCTCTAAATGTCAAGAGTGTGTTCAAGCTAAGCAACCGCGCAAGCCTCACAAGACTGTGCAGGAAGCAAGAAACTTGGCACCACTGGAGCTTATACATTCAGATCTATGCGAGATGAATGGTGTGTTGACTAAAGGTGGAAAGAAATACTTCACGCTGTTGATTGATGATTCTACTAGATTTTGCTATGTATATCTTTTGAAAACTAAATATGAGGCTCTACACCACTTTAAAAACTATAAAGCAGAAGTTGAAAATCAACTTGAGAGAAAGATTAAGAGAGTCCGTTCAGATCGTGGTGGAGAGTATTTTTCTAATGAGTTTGATTTTTTTTTGTGCGGAACATGGCATTATTCATGAGAGGACGCCTCCCCATTCTCACCAATCTAACGGGGTTGCTGAAAGGAAAAACCGTACTCTAACAGACTTGGTTACCGTTATGTTAGGTACTTCGGGTTTATCCAAGGCATGGTGGGGGTGTAGGGGTTCGTAGCATGGAAAACAAAAAAATTATACCGCATGCACACAAACAAGCCAAGATCTATCTACTAGATTGTAGCAACGAGTCGATAGAAGCACTCACCCTCGAAGATTCCAAAGCGGTTAACGAGAGCAGATTCTCGTGGGTGATGTATTCGTAAACTTGCCGATCTCAAGATCGCGTAGACGATCCTTCCAGCGCTGCGTTCCGGCAGCGCTTCCGCAGTCGGTCACACGTTCGGTACTCGATGAAGACCTTCCTCTCCCTTGTTCCAGCAGGCAGCGGAGGTTGTGGTTCTCCCCTCGTGATTCCGGCAGCACGACGACGTGGTGTCGGATGTAGAGGGAAGATCCCGTAGGGCTTCGCCTAAGCTGGATGCAAGTTATGGTGGATTAGGGTTTCCTGGAGATCTAGGGTTTAGATGATCGGGAGGAGGAGGAGGTGTCGGCGGCGGCTAGAGCGGCAGCGGCTCGTGGAGAGGGGATAGGGCTTGTGGTGTTGGGGCAGCCCTCCCCCTCTATTTATGAGAGGGAGGGGCAGCCTTGGGAGGGGTGGGTTTGAATCCAAACCCAAACCCAAGTTGGATTGAGAGAAGGACTTGTTTCTTCTTCCACTAGGAAACCACTGTTCCAGTTTGACTTTTCAAACTTCCCGTTTGACTTTCAATTTAGAGCTTTAATTCTCTCTTGCAAATGCCAACACCAAGTGACCTAGGATATGATCCAATCATTACACATACCCATGACACATTCATGGACCATTCTCCTTCCGGACCGGTGAACCTTCTAGACCCTTCTAGAACCTCTCCGATGAAAACATCGGAAACTTTCCCGAACTCCGAAATAGGACTTTTCTTATATGAATATTATTCTCCGGACCATTCCGGATCTCCTCGTGATATCCCGAATCCCATCCGAGACTCCGAACAACATTCGGTATCCCTATTAACATTCCATATCTACTAAACAACATCGAATCCTTAAGTGTGTCTCCCTACGGTTCGTGAATTATGTGGACATGACCGAGACACTTCTCCGATCAATAACGAATAGAGGAATCTGGAAATTCATATGGCTCCCACATATTTCTACGATTACTTTGCGATCGAATGAACCACTTACATACGATACCAATTTCCCTTTGTCTCACGATAGTTTACTTATCCGAGGTTTTGATCGTCGGTATCTCTGCATACCTAGTTTAACCTTGTCACCGATAAGTACTCTTTTCTCGTTCCCGTGATATGTTATCCCTTGTGAGCCAGTCACATGCTTGCAAGCTAATTGGATGACATTCCAATGAGAGTGCCCAGAGTATATCTATCTGTCATATAGATGGACAAATCCCACTCTTGATCCATGTGCCTCAACCCATACTTTCTGAACACTCAATGCCACCTTTATATCCACCCTGTTAGGGTGTGGTGTTTGATGTCATCAAAGCATCCTTCCGGTGATGGTGATTAACATGATCTCATGGTCGAAGGAATTAGGTTACTACTTATAGCAAACGAACTATTGAAATGACTTGATATTAATGCTACGCTTATCTATAGGAGTATGTCCATCATACCATTCTCCTAATGATATGATCTTGTTATTAATAACATCTCAATGTTCATCATCGAGAAACCACGATCATCTATTAATCAACAAGCTAGTATTATAAAGAGGCTTTACCAGGGACTCTAATTTAGTTTACAAATCACACAAGTATTAATGTTTACGGTTAATACTATTATAGCATGAATGTGAACATTTATCATAAACACAAAGATATAATAATAACCACTTCTATTATTGCCTTTAGGGCATATCTCCAACAGTCTCCCACTTGCACTAGAGTCAACTAATCTAGATTACATGGTAATATACCGAACACCCATGGCGGTTTGGTGCTGGTCATGTTTTGCCCTTGGGAGAGGTTTAGTCAACGGATCCGCCACATTCAGATATGTGTGTACTTTGCAAATATTTATGTCACCATCTTGGACATGCTCTCGAATATCGTGAAAATGTAGCTTGATGTGCTTCAGCTTCTTGTGTGACCTTGGTTCTTGCGTATTGGCTATGGCGCCCATGTTATCACAGTAGATAGACATTGGATACAGCGCACTTGGAACCACACCGAGCTCTGTAATGAACTCCTTCATCCATATCGCCTCTTGTGAAGCCTCCGAAGCAGCTATGTATTCCGATTCAGTGGAAGATCTCGCCACAACGCTTTGCTTTGCACTCCTCCAGCTAACTGTTGCACCATTCAAAGTAAATACGTATCCAGATTGAGATTTAGAATCATCCGGATCGGTGTTCCAACTAGCATCGGTGTAACCATTAACAACGAGCTGTTCATCACCTCCATAAGAAAGAACCATATCCTTAGTTCTTCTCAAGTACTTAAGGATGTTTTTGACCGCTGTCCAATGATCCACTATTGGATCACTTTGATATCTGCTAGTCAAACTAACAGCATATGCAATGTCGGGTCTAGTACATAGCATGGCATACATTAGAGATCCTATGGTTGAGGCATAGGGAGTCTTACTCATCCTTTCTCTATCTTCTGTTGTTGCAGTACTTTGAGTTTTACTCAAGGTCGTATTGGGCAACATGGGCAAGAACCCTTTCTTGCTATCTTCCATTCCAAACCTCTTTAGAACTTTGTCCAAATATGTACTCTGTGACAATGATATTAGGCGTCTCGATCTATCTCTATAAATCTTTGTGCCTAATATGTAAGCTTCTTCGCCAAGATCTTTCATTGAAAAACTATTATTCAAATAATCCTTGACACTATTAAGAAGGTCTACATCATTCCCAATCAACAATATGTCATCTACATATAGTATTAAGAATGCTACAGAGATCCCACTCACTTTCTTGTAAATACAAGCTTCTCCATAAGTTTGTATAAAACCAAAACTTTTGATTACCTTATCAAAACGTTGATTCCAACTTCGGGATGCTTGCTTCAATCCATATATGGACCGTTGAAGTTTGCATACCTTGTTAGCATCTTTAGGATCAACAAAACCTTTGGGTTGCATCATATACAACTCTTCATCAATGTCTCCATTGAGGAACGCCGTTTTGACATCCATCTGCCATATCTCATAATCATAATATGCAGCGATTGCTAACATAATCCTCACATACTTTAGCTTCGCTACTGGTGAGAAAGTCTCATCGTAGTCAACTCCTTGAATTTGTCGAAACCCTTTTGCGACAAGTCGAGCTTTATAGACAGTAACATTACCATCAACATCTGTTTTCTTCTTGAAAATCCATTTATTCTCGACAGCCTTCCGGCCATCCGGTAAGTCCACCAAAGTCCATACTTGGTTTTCGTACATGGATACAATCTCGGATTTCATAGCTTCTTGCCATTTATTGGAATCTGGGCTCATCATCGCTTCCTCATATGTCACAGGGTCATCGGTGTTATCCACCAACATGACACTCATAACAGGATCATACCAATCAGGAGTGGTACGAGTTCTCGTTGACCTGCGAGGTTCCGTAATAACTTCAACCGAAGTTTCATGATCAACAACATTAACTTCCTCTCTTATTGGTGCAGGCGCCACATGAACTACTTCCGGTGGTGTGCTACTTGGAAGTTCGAGAGAAGGTTCAACAACCTCGTCGAGTTCTACTTTCCTTCAAGACACTTTTTTTGAGAGAAACTCCTTCTCTAGAAAGGATCCATTCTTGGCAATGAAGATTTTGCCCTCGGATCTATGATAGAAGGTATACCCAATAGTTTCCTTCGGGTATCCTATGAAGACGCATTTTTCCGCTTTGGGTTCAAGCTTGTCCGGCTGTATCTTCTTTACATAAGCTTCGCAACCCCAAACTTTAAGGAACGACAATTTAGGTTTCTTCCCAAACCATAATTCATACAATGTCGTTTCAACGGATTTAGATGGTGCCCTATTTAAAGTGAATGCGGCTGTTTCTAATGCATAACCCCAAAACGATAGCGGTAAATCTGTAAGTGACATAATAGAACGAACCATATCTAAGAGAGTTCGATTACGATGTTCGGACACACCATTACGCTGTAGTGTTCCCGGCGGTGTCAATTGTGAAAGTATTTCGCATTTCTTCAAATGCTCGCCAAACTCGTAACTTAGATATCCACCTCCACGATCAGATTGTAGAAATTTAATCTTCTTGTTACGTTGATTCTCTACCTCACTCTGAAATTTCTTAAACTTCTCGAAAGTTTCGGACTTATGTTTCATGTAATAGATATACCCATATCTACTCAAGTCATCCGTGAAGGTAAGAACATAACGATAACCACTGCGCGATGCTACACTCATTGGGCCACACACATCGGTATGTATGATTTCCAATAAGTCTGTAGCTCGCTCCATCATACCAGAAAATGGAATCTTAGTCATTTTACCCATCAGACATGCTTCGCATCTTTCAAGTGATTCGAAATCAAGTGATTCAAGAAGTCCATCAGAATGGAGTTTCTTCATACGCTTCACTCCAATATGACCAAGACGACAGTGCCACATGTAGGTCGAGTTATCGCTCAATTTCAAACATTTAGCTTCAATGTTATTAATGTGTGTATTTCCACAATCGAGATTCAATAAGAATAGACCATCTATCAAAGCTGCATGTGCATAAAACATATTACTTATATAAATCGAACAACCATTATTCTCGGACTTAAACAAGTAACTGTCTCGCAATAAACATGATCCAGATATAATGTTCATGCTCAACACAGGCACCAAATAACAATTATTTAAGTATAAAACTAATCCCGATGGTAGATGAAGAGGTGGCGTGCCAACCGCGATCACATCAAATTTGATCCATTTCCAACGCGCATCGTCACCTTGTTCTTCGCTAGCTTCCGTTTATTCTGCAGTACCTATTTCGAGTTACAAATATGAGCAACCGAACCAGTATCAAATACCCAGGCACTACTACGAGTACTAGTGAGATACACATCAATAACATGTATATCAGATATACCTTTCTTTTTTATGTTGTCGTTCTTCAAATCCGCCAAGTACTTTGGGCAATTCCGCTTCCAATGACCTTCTCCCTTGCAGTAAAAGCACTCAGTATCAGGCTTAGGCCCAGCCTTGGTCTTCTTCGCCGGCGCGGTAACTTTCTTATCGCCCTTCTTGAAGTTTCCCTTTTTCTTAGACTTGCCTTGCTTCTTGAATTTGGTGGTCTTATTGACCAACAACACTTGGTGCTCTTTATTGATCTCCACTTCTGTAGATTTCAACATGGAGAAGAGTTCTGGCAACGACTTATCCATGTTTTGCATATTGTAGTTCATCACAAAGTTCTTGTAACTTGGTGGTAATGATTGGAGGACACGGTGAATCCCCAAAGCATTAGGAATCACTACTCCCAAGCTTTGAAGCTTGCTTGCGTGCCCAGACATCTTAAGCACGTGCTCACTGATGGAGCTGCCCTCTTCCATCTTGAAGTTAAAGAACTTTTCAGAAGCCTCATAACTCTCAACTGCCGCGTGAGCCTCAAATATCATTTTGAGTTCACGAACAATATCATGTGGGTCATGGTTCTCAAACCTTTTCTGAAGCTCCGATTCCAAACCATACAAGATAGCACACTGAACTGTGGAGTACTGATTCTTCCGAGCGAGGAAAACATTCTTTACCTCATCGGTAGCAGTAGCTGCAGGCGGGTCACCCAGCGGTGCATCCAGCACATAGGTCAAATTACCAGCATTGAGGACAATCCTCAAATTGTGGAACCAATCCGCGAAGTTGCTTCCATTGTTTTTCAACTTTTCTTTCTCTAGGAACGCATTAAAATTGATGGTAGGAGCCGCCATTGATCTACATCATATTTGCAATAGTTTAGACTAAGTTTATGACAAACTGAGTTCTAATTAATAGTTAAATTAATCTATGTGAACTCCCACTCAAAACAATATCCCTCAAATTATTTTAGTGATCACACAAACCAAATCCACCACATCAAAACCGATCATCACGAGAGTTGATTTAGCTTCAATGGCGAACAATCAACATGTTCATCATATCTACTATATGACTCATGCTTTACCTTTCGGTGATCCGTGTTCTGAGACCATGTCTGTACATGCTAGGCTCGTCAAGATCAAACCTTAGCTTCCGCATGAGCAAATCTGGCTTTCTCATGTTGTATACTCTCGCAGAATCTAACACACCCGATCATCACATGGTGCTTCAAAACAACGAGCTTTAGCAACGGTGCTTACTAAGGATGAACACTTAAAAACTTGAAATTTTGTGCTTGAGGGATCATCTTATAATGCTACCATCACAAACTAAGCAATACAAGATGCATAAAGGATTAACATCACATGCAATTCATAATATGTGATATGATATGGCCTTTCTTCTTGTGCTTCCGATCTCCATCTTCAAGCACGAACATGATCTCCATCATCACCTGTATGGCGTCAAGGTCAATGGCGTTGTTTCATGGTTGTCGTCCACCAGCTTCAACTATTACAACTACTTTGAATAGACACACATGTCTTAACGGAATTTAAAAGACAACCATATGGCTTCTGTCGGTTGCTAACTTACAATAAGGAATATTGCATACATCATATATAATCACAATCATGGCCATATCACATCACATCACACCCCTGCAAAACAAAGTTATACGCCTCTAATTTTCTTTGCATATTTTACGTGGTTTGGGGCTTTCAATAAGTGTCGTTCTAACTTACGAACAAGAACCACAACGTTGATGTTTGAACTATCAAGTGCCCGTTGTAAATTGAATCTATACTATAATGGGAGAGACATACACCCGCAAAGCCACTTATGCAATACAAGTTGCATATTGAGCGTGGAGCAAGTTTCATGAATGATGTCATGTAAGGTTAGCCCGGTCCGCTTCATCCCATCATACCGCAAGATGCAAAGTACACAAAAGGCAATTGATAATAAAAGAACCACCGCCCATAATGACCATTGTGTTCTACTCGTGCAACAGATCTACATATAGACACGGCTCTGATACCACTGTAGGGGTTCGTAGCATGGAAAACAAAAATTTTCTACCGCATGCACACAAACAAGCCAAGATCTATCTACTAGATTATAACAACGAGTCGATAGAAGCACTCACCCTCTAAGATTCCAAAGTGGTTAACGAGAGCAGATTCTCGTGGGTGATGTAGTCGTACACTTGCCGATCTCAAGATCGCGTAGACGATCCTTCCGGCGCTGCGTTCCGGCAGCGCTTCCACAGTCGGTCACACGTTCGATACTCGATGAAGACCTTCCTCTCCCTTGTTCCAGCAGGCAGCGGAGGTTGTAGTTCTCCCCTCGTGATTCCGGCAGCACGACGGCGTGGTGTCTGAAGTAGAGGGAAGATCCCGTAGGGCTTCGCCTAAGCCGGATGCGAGTTATGGTGGATTAGGGTTTCCCAGAGATCTAGGGTTTAGATGACCGGGAGGAGGAGGAGGTGTCAGCGGCGGCTAGGGCGGCGGTGATGGACCGGCGGTGGCGGTGCGGCGGCGGCGGGTCGGCGACGGCGGCGGCTCGTGGAGAGGGGCTAGGGCTTGTGGTGTTGGGGCAGCCCTTCCCCTCTATTTATGAGAGGGGAGGGAAGCCTTGGGAGGGGTGGGTTTGAATCCAAACCCAAACCCAAGTTGGATTGAGAGAAGGACTTGTTTCTTCTTCCACTAGAAAACCATTGTTCCATTTTGACTTTTCAAACTTCCCGTTTGACTTTCAATTTAGAGCTTTAATTCTCTCTTGCAAATGCCAACACCAAGTGACTTAGGATATGATCCAATCATTCCACATACACATGACACATTCATGGACCATTCTCCTTCCGGACCGGTGAACCTTCTAGACCCTTCTAGAACCTCTTCGATGAAAACATCGGAAACTTTCCCGAACTCCGAAATAGGACTTTTCTTATATGAATCTTATTCTCCGGACCATTCCGGATCTCCTCGTGATATCCTGGATCCCATCCGAGACGCCGAACAACATTCAGTATCCCTATTAACATTCCATATCTACTAAACAACATCGAATCCTTAAGTGTGTCTCCCAACGGTTCATGAATTATGTGGACATGACCGAGACACTTCTCCGATCAATAACCAATAGAGGAATCTGGAAATTCATATGGCTCCCACATATTTCTATGATTACTTTGCAATCGAATGAACCACTTACATACGATACCAATTTCCCTTTGTCTCATGATAGTTTACTTATCCGAGGTTTTGATCGCCGGTATCTCTGCATACCTAGTTCAACCTTGTTACCGATAAGTACTCTTTTCTCGTTCCCGTGATATGTTATCCCTTGTGAGACAGTCACATGCTTGCAAGCTAATTGGATGACATTCCACCGAGAGGGCCCAGAGTATATCTATCCGTCATATGGATGGACAAATCCCACTCTTGATCCATGTGCCTCAACCCAAACTTTCTGAACACTCAATGCCACCTTTATAGACACCCTGTTACGGTGTGGTGTTTGATGTCATCAAAGCATCCTTCCGGTGATGGTGATTAACATGATTTCATGGTCGAAGGAATTAGGTTACTATGTATCAGAAAGCTTATAGCAAACAAACTATTGAAATGACTTGATCTTAATGCTACGCTTATCTATAGGAGTATGTCCATCATACCATTCTCCTAATGATATGATCTTGTTATTAATAACATCTCAATGTTCATGATCGAGAAACCACGATCATCTATTAATCAACAAGCTAGTATTATAAAGAGGCTTTACCAGGGACTCTAATTTAGTTTACAAATCACACAAGTATTAATGTTTCCGGTTAATACTATTATAGCATGAATGTAAACATTTATCATAAACACAAAGATATAATAATAACCACTTTTATTATTGCCTCTAGGGCATATCTCCAACAGGAGGAGGCGATATTGACATCATGTCATGTCCTGAATAAAGTTCCCACAAAAGACAATGAAACTGCTCCCTATGAATTATGGGAGAAGAGGAAGCTAACAGTCTCATACTTATGTACTTGGGGCTGTTTGGCAAAGGTGAATTTGCCAATTCCCCAAAAGCGTAAACTTGGACCAAAGACCATAGACTGTGTATTTCTTGGCTATGCTCATCATAGCGTTGGATACAAATTTTTAGTGGTGAAATCTGAGGTACCTAACATGAAGGTAGGTACAATTATGGAGTCTAAGGATGCTACATTCTTTGAGGATATTTTTCCGATGAAAGATATGCCTAGTACATCTAGACATGAATCTGTTGAAACTCCTGAACCTGCTATTCACATGGAATATTATGAACAAGCACATGATGAAATTCCTGAGGAGGTAGACAATGAAGTTCCTGTAAGGAACAAGAGACATAGGATTGCAAAGTCCTTTGGTGATGATTTCATTGTCTATCTCGTGGATGATACTCCCACCTCTATTTCAGAGGCTTATGCATCCCCTGATGCAGACTACTGGAAAGAGGCTGTTCGTAGCGAGATGGATTCCATCATGGCAAATGAAACTTGGGAGATCACTGATCGTCCTTATGGGTGCAAACCTGTAGGATGTAAGTGGGTGTTCAAAAAGAAGCTTAGGCCTGATGGTACGATTGAAAAGTACAAGGCTCGGTTTGTTGCCAAGGGTTATACCCAAAAAAAAGGCGAAGACTTCTTTGATACTTATTCGCCTGTGGCTAGATTGACCACTATTCGAGTTCTACTCTCATTGGCTGCCTCACATGGTCTTATCGTTCATCAAATGGACGTCAAGACAGCTTTCCTTAATAGAGAGTTGGATGAGGAAATTTATATGGATCAACCAGATGGTTTTGTAGTAGATGGTCAAGAAGGCAAGGTGTGCAAGCTATTAAAGTCTTTGTATGGACTGAAACAAGCACCTAAGCAATGTCACGAGAAGTTTGATCAAACTTTAACATTTGCTGGCTTTGTTGTAAATGAAGCCGACAAATGTGTATACTATCGCCATGGTGGGGACGAAGGATTTATACTTTGTTTGTATGTTGATGGCATACTGATTTTTGGGACAAATATGATTGTCATCGAACAGGTCAAGAGTTTCTTGTCTCAAAGTTTTGACATGAAAGACCTTGGAGAAGCTGATGTTATTCTAAACATTAAGCTGCTGAGAGATGAGAATGGCAGAATTACACTTCTGCAATCTCACTATGTGGAGAAGGTGTTGAGTCGCTTTGGCTACTCAGATTGTACTCCTTCGCCGACACCATATGATCCTAGTAAGATGCTTCGAAAGAACAAAAGAACAACTAGAGATCAGATGAGACACTCTCAGATAATTGGCTCGTTAATGTATTTAGCTAGCGCAACAAGGCCTGACATCGCGTTTGCTATGAGCAAACTTAGCCAGTTTGTTTCCAATCCAGGAGATGATCATTGGCATGCTCTTGAGAGAGTAATGCGCTATCTAAAGGGTACATCGAGTTATGGTATTCACTATACCGGAGACCCTGCGGTACTTGAAGGGTATAGTGACTCAAATTGGATTTCTGATGCTGACGAGTTGAAAGCCATAAGTGGATATGTATTCATTCATGGTGGTGGCGCTGTTTCATGGAAGTCTTGCAAGCAGACCATCTTAACAAGGTCAACAATGGAAGCAGAACTCACAACACTAGATACAGCTACTGTCAAAGCAGATTGGCTTCGTGAACTCTTGATTGACTTGCCGGTTGCTGATAAACCTATGCCGGCTATCCTTATGAACTGCGACAATCAAACTGTGATCGTCAAAGTGAGTAGTTCAAAGAATAATATGAAGTCATCAAGACATATAAAGAGAAGATTGGCATCTGTTAGGAAAATGAGAAACTCCGAAGTAATAGCATTGGATTATATCCAAACAGCTAAGAATCTAGCAGATCCTTTCACAAAAGGTCTATCAAGAAATGTGATAGATATTGCATCAAAGGAGATGGGTTTGAGACCCACATGAGTTACCGTGGTAGTAACCCAACCTATGTGATCGGAGATCCCGTGAATTAGGACCTGGGGAAACAAGCCACTGGCTAACTGGAGGAGAGTAACTTTTATTAACCCACTCCGCTGAAGATGCATTACTCTCATGATCTGTATGGCAGGTTGACTTAGTATTAATGTGTTCATAGGCTTGTATAAGCCAAGATGCTATCCTACAGAGCAGTCTTGAAAGAACGCAACTATGCGTGCCCGACTGCTGGTCACAGTCTATGAGATAGGGTAATATCTAGGAAGCTCATGAAAAAGGCCAGGAGTGTGACTTATATGCTCCACCCGAGGGGTAGCCTTCGGTAGCCTAGTATCAGTATGACATTAGGTGAAACTCATTTACACAAAACTGGCAATTCAAGGCTTAGTCCATTGACAGTTGTTGATGAGTGTAGTCTAATGCTCTAGGTGAAAGTTCAACTTAACAGTCTCCACTAAAAAACGCTGGTATATCAAAACAGTGATTTGGAATAGAATGATGTGATGTACCAATGAGACTTTGTGGAGGATTGTTGGAATTTGAGGCATATTTGATGTTGGTCTCTTGGCCCATAACAAATACAAATTCTGAAATTCTCTTTGGCCCATTACTATGGCAGCTCATGTGTGTGCTAGTGGTGCCAAATTTTAGTCCCACATTGCTAGTGGAAGGGTAGTTGGACCACCTTATATAGTAGAGTGTTGCACCACTCACTAAGGTGTGAGAAGAAGTGAAGCCCTCGTGCACTCCTCCTCCGACGCCGCCCGCCACGCCACGCCACGCCTCTCCTCGTCTCGTCACGATGCGCGCGCGCCGCGGGTTGTGGGAATCTCGCCGAGCCGAGCTTTATTTTGCTGTTTGGGAAATTTAATTGTGTATTAATTATGAGTCATTAACGTGTTATTATAGGACACATTAATTAACTGTCCGTTTCCACATCGTGGGATGATGCCGACTCGGTCGTGGGCTGTTGCCCACGTCCTACCCGACCCGCACTATATAAGCATCCAGACGCGAAACCTAGTTGTCACCAGCAATTAGATTGCATCTGCCTACCTGCGCATCACCGTTCCACCTCTCTGTGCTTCCCTCTGCTACTCCATCCCGCCGGCTGCATGCACGGCCGTCCGGGAGAGCAGGCCTCTGGAACCCCGTCTCTCTGATGCTGCACCAGGAGAGAGGCGATAAGGTTTTTGGGAGCGTCTAGGCACGACTGCTCAAGATCTTCTTCGTCCTCTACGTCCGGCTTCCTCGACTCCATCACCATGTCTGACGACGCTTCCAAGTAGGCTGCTGTTGCTACCGCCGGTGGCGGAGCCACTTCTGTTGCGCCGTTGGTCATACCATCGATGAACTCGTACGTGTTCTTTGCCCCTCCTGTTATTTCCTATGATGATTACTAGTATTGCAGTATGCGTAGATGTGCTAGGTTTTCACTTGCCTATATGATGCATGTCTACTATGCGCATGCTAGTTAGTCTTGGAAATTGTTCTGTCATGATTTATACTTGGATTAAATTAATGCGAAAACTGCTAATTATTTCAACGGGTAGAGTAGGTAGTAGTAGCGGCGCTGGTGCCAAAATAGGTTTTAGGTGTAGAGTATATATGTTCCCCTTCGGCGTGTTTTTTGAGCTCTTGTCGGTGCCGTCGCAGCCATGCTCGAGTTCTAGGGTTCTTGGCCCTCTTGGCGGCCCTTCTATGGCCCGAGTTCGTTGAGAAGGCAGAGAACGTTATCTCCATTAATAAAGTAGAGGCTATTGACTGTTGGATGGCGTGGAGGAGCTTGGTGGCTTTGGCGACCCTGGCCAGCTATGGCGGCGAGGGGAGTGGTCGATGCGAAGGAGCTGGTTGTTTGTGTGCTTGCCTCTCCTCGTTGGCCATGGTGGCGAGGAGGAGCAACAACGCGCATCGTTCTCTTCGCAGTCCAGGCAGGGGTGGGTGGTGGTCGTTAGCCCCGCTTTCCTTCTTCCTTGTGTCCATGGGTGCAACCAGGCGAAGGAGAGGAGTTTGGATGCAGGCCATGCTGATTCCTGGCGGACCACGAGCATGCAGCTGAGCACATGGGAAGCTGTTTCGGGAGGCCCCAAGCGGAGGCAGGAGGTCAAGGCTATCCATGGAGATTGGAGACGCTCCAAGCGCGAGTATGGCTCGCGTTTATTCTTCCTCCAGGCCACGATGCCATTTTGGAGGATATTCTTCGACCCTGAGCTGGGAACCATCACTGGTGGCATCCCAAGTGGCTTGTTCTCTAGCGGCTAAGTTGGTGCTCGGCTTAGGCGATCGGCCAATCCCGATGGAGAGGATAAGGGGCTTGATTGTCATGGTATTGCCGACGAGTACGCCATGGAGGGATCCTCACAGTGCGTGTTTAGAGACGTGGGGTAAGGCGGACGGTTGACGGGTACGAGGTAACACAGCTTACCCAGGTTCAGATCCCACAATGGTGGCGGAATCCTACTCCTGCTATAAATCACTATAAGGGCAATACGCCGAGTTACAGGGATTGGTTCGCTGTGCGAGGTTGTGTGTATCGATGCTATGATCGTCTGAGATTGTGCCCTAAAGGCTCCCATAGGCCCGACTTATATAGTCGCCAGGTCCTAGGGTTACAGGGAAAAGTCCTAGCCGGACAGGTTATAGAGTCCTACACCGTCTATTACTAGTCTTGTGTATCTTGCACTCCAAGGCTCCGGGTACGTTGGTGACTCCACCATAGCCTTCCTTTATCCGGCATGGGCCTCCCTTCTAGATCCATCTAACTGGGCCGCCCAGCAGGCCATAGGCCATGCTACCGACTATGGGCCACCCGGGTTATCCGGATAAGTGACATGCTATTAGGATACCCATATAGCATATCCCCAACAGTAGCCCCCGGAGAACTCCGAGATCTTGTGCCATCTTGCCTCTTCAGATGAATGCTCCGTCTAGTTGGATGTCGGCAAATTGTCAAGAAATATCTTGTAGTCCTCCCAAAGAACCCTGCAAAACTTTCTCTGTCTTAAACTTGTAAGCCGGAAAAATGTTGAGTCTTCCATTTGTACTTTTCCATAGTCGGATTGAATCCGTCTATGTCGGAATCTTCGATGTGACGGCTCATCCACCCATGTCAGCTAGGACGACGTAGGCTTAGGTTAGTGACGCCTCGTAACTCACACATGTAGAGAAAGCAATCCTATCCGATTTTCCCACGCGAGCGATACGAACCGTTGGTGGCGACAGTTGGAGACGTGGCAGAATTTCCACGCACGTTCGCGAACACGCCGTCTACGCAACAACGGTCCGATCAAGCTGCACGAATCTTGACGCCGAGGATGATAAATAGTAACCGTGGGGAAATCTCCACTTTTTACCTCATTCTTCTCGCATCATCTTCTTCCTCCAGCCGCGCGTCTCCTCGAGCTCTTCGCGAGAAACCTCGAGAAAACCCTAGCTCCCATCTGCACCCAGTCGCACCGATCCTTCACCCCATGGCTAGCAGCAGCACCTCCCCGTCCATGGCGGCGTCAGGCGAATCCGCGACGAAGTCGGCGAGCTCCATCGTCGTGCCCCCAGAGGGCTTGGTCATCCCCGCATCGGTGGTGATCGAGTCCACCGGCGGCGACCAAACTTTGGCGGCGCTAGAGTCACTGGAGGAGGAGCCAGATTCGCACAAGAGCGACTGGCGCGGCTCGCACATCACCGACCGCGACATCGAACGAAGAGATGGTCGCCGAAGGCTACTTCCCCGCGACAGAGGGACTTGCCTGGCGGGCGGCGCCGGCCGGCGAGGTGACACCTTCTCCCCAAGCCGGAGAAAAGGTGTATCTAAAAGCTCAGCTGGTACGCGGTGTCTCCCTGCCCATCTCCAACTTCTTCCTCTCCGTCTTAAATCACTATAGGGTCCAGCCTCAGAACCTTTCCCCCAATAGCATCTTAGTGCTTAGAAACTTCGCGGTGCTTTGCGAGGGATACCTAGGGATAAGGCCTAGGCTAGACCTTTTTGTGTACTTCTTCACCGTCAAACGTGAAGACGGACATAGCAAGGAAGATCTTTGGAACTGTGGCACCATAAGCTTCAATATTCGACCTGGCCGGCGGTTCCCCGACATCGTCGGCCACGAGTCCTGCAAGAATTGGCAGCGGACGTACTTTTACGGCCCAGACATTCCTCTGGCTGGCCGACAAGTTACGTACCCGGACTTCGTTGACGGAGCCGCCGCTGAAGCCTCGTCATGGAGATCCCAAGCCTCCCTTCCCTCCGACCTCGATGCTTCTCGGTCCATAAGGCAGATCGAGTGTTTTATAGAGATGGGTCTGACCAGCTTGGACCTAGCCATGTGCTGGTTCATCAGGCGAATCCAACCTCTGCAGCACTGCGCGAAGCTTATGCACGAGTATACCAGCGACAGAAGGGATATCCTCCACATCTCCGTGGACAACTTCTCGAGCGACTCCGTCAAGCTCCGCCTTAAGGACATCTTCAAGGTGAAGGATAAGAAGCGCGGCTTCACCATCTCCTACGACATGTTCGTAGATGGCAAGTGCCCAAAGTTAGGTTTTTATTTTCCGTGCATGACATATACTCCAGTTCTTCCGTCTTGCAAATGTCATTTTATCTAACACGGTGACTTCTTACTTAACAGCTTAGCAATCTAGAGGAGGACAACCTGGCTGCCCAAATCTATGATCCAAAGATGAAGGAAGTCACGGTCGTGTCCGACGACGAAGCTCCATTAGCGCGGAAGCGGAAGAGCTCCACCTCTGACGCTGCCGACGGAGGCAAGAAGAAGAAGACGGAGGGTGGAGCCTCCAAAAATACTACCGCCGCCCTGGAGGCGGAAAAGAATAGAACCACCGAGATTTTTGCCAAAGAACCCCCATTAGTGTAAGCTTCTCATTCTCCGACATTGTCTATTTATCTGTCTTGCTCCTGTACTTATGCATTTGCACGTTTCAGGAAGAAAGCCACGACCAGCCTCAAGAAGACCTCCAAAACTTTGGGGGCTTCTCAAAATATCAAAGATATGCTGCATCGTGACGCCTCCCCCACCATCGCCCCTGCTACTCCTGCCGTCAAACCCTCGTCTGCCCCAACAAGCTCACAAGCTAAGGAGGCATCAGGCCCTTCCGCCATGGAAGTGGATTCTAGCGCCTCTACCGAACTCGCGGTTGTCGACGAGCAGGCAATGCAGGAGAGCACCGCCCACCAAATGGCTGAAGCTCCGGCTAAGGATGCCATCGGTGGCGGCAAGGCGGTGGTGGAAGCTGGTACTTCTGCCGAAGGCGGCGCCCTTGCTCCCCAGAAACCCTTTGAGTTCCCAAAGATAGTCTACCCTGCGCTTACGCCGAGTAGCACATCTGTGGTTCCTGGAGCAGCACCGACATCTCTGACGTGCGGTCTTGAGGAGCTCCTCCGTCAAGCAAACATCTTGCAAGGAAATAGCATTTCCTTTGGCAAGCTGCTGGACGAGAGCGCTACAAACCTCAAGATCATCACACTTGTAAGTTTTACTTGCCTTTTGCTTTTCATATGAATATCCCACTGTAGCCCCCGAGGATGTAGACGGAAAACCATAGGTTTTGCATCTATATGCTCTAAGAGTGACTAAGTTAGAAAAAACTCTCACTGTAGCCCCTAAGCATTTAGATGGAATGAACTATTCCGACTAGATGCTTTAAGAGTAGCATACGTAGTGTTTACAATTTTTCAATACTGTAGCCCCCAAGCCTCTAGTTGTAACTAAATTAGTTCCGACTAGATGCTTAAAGAAAAGCTAAGCAGATTCCGAGTTAAAAACTTTATACTGTAGCCCCCAAGCTTCTAATCGAGAACTGAATTAGCTCTGACTAGATGCTTAAAGAAAATCTAAGCATACTGCTAAGTAAAAAACTCTCGTTGTAGCCCCCGAGCGTCTAGGTGGAAAGTTTCCGACTAGATGCTCCAACTAGACCAAACAACGGTTTAACTTTTTTCTTTTTTCCACAGAACGAGAATGCTCGGAGAGGCATGTCCAACGACAAGTACCTAAAGATCCGCGCAGATCTCGAAGCCGAAAAGGGTAAAACTGCCATCTTGAAGGAACATATCATCAAAAACAAGAGTCTATTTTCTTTTTGCGCATTCTGTCTTGGTTTTGTGCCTATATTCTCCGAGTACTTACTGTGTACTTTGCTTTCTCTGACTTTGTAGAACATGTTGCCAAGGCCAAGGACATTGTCGAGCAGTCCAAGCACATCAAGCAGCTGGACAGCGAGAACAAGATCCTTAAGGAGGAGAGGATAGAGATGCTGAAAATGCATGAGGATTCAATGAAGGCCCTACAGGATTCCGCCTCCGCGAAGATCAATCGCTTGAAGGAGGAGATTGCGATCTTAAAAGATCAAAATCAAGCTGCTGATGAGGAAAACCAACGCCATACCGAGGCGTATAGGCTCCTCCAACAAGAGAAAGAATCCCTGGCGGACACCCTCTGGCAGGCTAAGGCCAGCATCTTCAGTAAGCTTCTTCCGCCTTGTATTTCTGTAGTCTGGATACTTTGAATTTATTGAACTCATGCGCTCCTTGTCGGAACTTGCAGCTCCTATGGGTTTAACCCGATCGCCTCCTTCGGACAAGGAATGCATGGTTCTTGCCGGCAACTTCATCAACACCGCCATCACCCAAGCCAAAGAGATTGCCAAGCCCCTCCAGATATACATCAAGGCCTCGGACTCCGTGGCGAAGTACTCGGAGATTCTGCGCCGAGCCCCTCAGCGCATCACAAGCTGGAAAGCTTCATGTGCACGGGCTGTCGCAAGGATGGCGCTATCAATGGTGAAGGCGCACTACGAAGGTGCCGACATCGATACGGTGACCTCTGGTATCCCCGACGTTGACGATGACGGCAAATAAATTGATCACGAAGCCATCTTGTCGTCACTCGCGGGTCATGATACCAGAGTTGCCGAGTTGGTGGACATCGACGTCTTCGTGCCCATGAACACCATCGACAGCGTCAACCAAGACTCCTCTGAGTCTCACCACAGTGTCGACGTTGAGGGTGATTCTCTGGCTGGTGACGATGCTGCTTCCAAGTCTCCTGCGCCAAAGGAATGAAAAGCAACTTTGTAATACTTGTTTCATCTTTGGTGTATGCGCGGAAAAAACTTGATGATGTAACTTAAGGTGGAAAACAATGGTTGTTATTTCTTGCTACTTAAGAACTAGTTTCCAGCATGTATATATTTTTTAAGCAAGTGCTGGCTTATCCATTACTTTGGTTCTTATGCTTGACTTTTCGTGAGTCGGAAGACTCGTTGTCAGAACCATGCGCTTAGGTGATGATGCCCAATGGCACCGTCAATAACCTGAGCACAAAATCGCCGACAATAAGTGCCGAAAGTCACTGTAGGGTTTCGTAGCATGGAAAACAAAAAAATTCTACCGCATACAAACAAACAATCCAAGATCTATCTACTAAATTTTAGCAACGAGTCGATGGAATAACTCACCCTCGAAGATTCCAAAGTGTTTAACGAGAGCGGATTCTCGTGGGTGATGTAGTCGTACTCTTCCCGATCTCAAGATCGCGTAGACGATCCTTCCGGCGCTGCGTTTCGGCAGCGCTCCCGCAGTCGGTCACACGTTCGGTACTCGACGAAGACCTTCCTCTCCCTTGTTCCAGCAGGCAGCGGAGGTTGTATCACTCTCCTCGCGATTCCGGCAGCACCGGAAGTAGAGGGGTGATCTCGTAGGGCTTCGCCTTAAGCCGGAGCGAGTATGGTGGAGTATGAGAGAGTCCCTCGATGATATAGGGTTTAGACACGCCGAGGAGGGGGCAAGCCGGCGGCTAGGGTTTAGCTAGGCGGCGGCGGTGGTTTGCCCTAGGGCCGGCGGCGGCTATGTAGGCGGCGGCGGCTTGGGGCTAGGGTTTAGAGGTGTAGGAACTTGTGTCTAGGAGGGGAGCCCTGCCCCTCCTTTTATAGGTGGAGGGGCCAGCCAAGAGGAGGGGAGTCCCTCCCCAACTCGGCTTGGTGGTGCATCGGCGGTGGGAGGAGGAACTCCTCCCCCAAGTCGGTTTCCACCTCCCTCTCCACTTCCCAAAAATAGTCGTTTGACTTTCAAACTAGGCGTTTGACTTTTCAAACTAGGATTTGAATAAACCCTCTATTTTGTTCAGCGATGACACCGAGTACATGATGCAATCATACCAACTTGATATAACACATTCATGTACCCTTCCCCTCCGGAGTGCCGGACATTCCGGAACCTTCTAGAACATTCCCGATGAAAACACCGGAACCATTCCCCAACTCCGAAATGAGACTTTCCTTATATGAATCTTATTCTCCGGACCATTCCGGATCTCCTCGTGATATCCCGAATACCATTAGAGACTCCGAACAACGTTCGGTCTCTTTCTCATCATTCCATAACTACTCAAACAACGTCGAATCCTTAAGTGTGTCTCCCTACAGTTCGTGAATTATGCGGACATGATCGAGACACTTCTCCGAACAATAACCAATAGAGGAATCTGGAAATTCATATGTCTCCCACATATTTCTACGATTACTTTGCGATCGAATGAACCACTTACATACGATACCAATTTCCCTTTGTTTCACGATAGTTTACTTATCCGAGGTTATGATCGTCGGTATCTCTGCATACCTAGTTCAACCTCGTTACCGATAAGTACTCTTTTCTCGTTCCTGTGATATGTGATCCCTTGTGAGCTAGTCACATGCTTGCAAGCTAATTGGATGACATTACACCGAGAGGGCCCAGAGTATATCTATCCGTCATATGGATGGACAAATCCCACTCTTGATCCATGTGTTTCAACCAATACTTTCCGAACACTCAATGCCACCTTTATAACCACCCAGTTACGGTGTGGTGTTTGATGTCATCAAAGCATCCATCCGGTAAAGGTGATATGCATGATCTCATGGTCGAAGGAATTAGGTTACTATGTATCAGAAAGCATATAGCAACTGAACTATTAAAATGACTTGATCTTTATGCTACGCTTATCTATAGGAGTATGTCCATCATATCATTCTCCTAACAATATGATCTTGTTGTTAATAACATCTCAATGTTCATGATAGGGAAACCACAATCATTTATTAACCAACAAGCTAGTGATGTATAGAGGCTTTACTAGGGACTTCAATTTAAGTTTACAAATCACACAAGTATTAATGTTTCCCTCTTAATACTATTATAGCATGAATATAAAAATTTATCATAAACACAAAGATATAATAATAACTACATTTATTATTGCCTCTAGGGCATATCTCCAACAGTCTCCCACTTGCACTAGAGTCATCTAATCTAGATTACATGGTAATATACCGAACACCCATGGCAGTTTGGTGCTGGTCATGTTTTGCCCTCGGGAGAGGTTTAGTCAACGGATCCGCCACATTCAGATCTGTGTGTACTTTGCAAATCTTTATGTCCCCATCTTGGATATGTTCTCGAATAGCGTGAAAACGTAGCTTGATATGCTTCAGCTTCTTGTGTGACCTTGGTTCTTGTGCATTGGCTATGGCACCCATGTTATCACAGTAGATAGACATTGGTACCAGCGCACTAGGAACAACACCCAGCTCTGTAATGAACTCTTTCATCCATATCTCTTCTTGTGAAGCCTCCGAAGCAGCCATGTATTCCGATTCAGTTGAAGATCTCGCCACAACGCTTTGCTTTGCACTCCTCCAGCTAACTGCTGCACCATTCAAAATAAATACGTATCCAGATTGTGATTTAGAATCATCCGGATCGGTGTTCCAACTAGCATCGGTGTAACCATTTACAACGAGCTGTTCATCACCTCCATAAGAAAGAACCATATCCTTAGTTCTTCTCAAGTACTTAAGGATGTTTTTGACCGCTGTCCAATGATCCACTCCTGGATCACTCTGATATCTGCTAGTTAAACTAACAGCATATGCAATGTCGGGTCTAGTACATAGCATGGCATACATTAGAGATCCTATGGCTGAGGCATAGGGAGTCTTACTCATCCTTTCTCTATCTTCTGCCGATGTCGGACTTTGAGTTTTACTCAAGGTCGTATTGGGCAACATGGGCAAGAACCCTTTCTTGCTTTCTTCCATTCCAAACCTCTTTAGAACTTTGTCCAAATATGTACTTTGTGACAATGATATTTGGCGTCTCGATCTATCTCTATAAATCTTTATGCCTAATATGTAAGCTGCTTCGCCAAGATCTTTCATTGAAAAACTATTATTCAAATATTCCTTTACACTATTAAGAAGGTCTACATCATTCCCAATCAACAATATGTCATCTACATATAGTATTAAGAATGCTACAGAGCTCCCACTCACTTTCTTGTAAATACAAGCTTCTCCATAAGTTTGTATAAAACCAAAACTTCTGATCACCTTATCAAAACGTTGATTCCAACTTCGGGATGCTTGCTTCAATCCATAGATGGACCGTTAAGTTTGCATACCTTGTTAGCATCTTTAGGATCGATAAAACCTTTGGGTTGCATCATATACAACTCTTCATCAATGTCTCCATTGAGGAATGCTGTTTTGACATCCATCTGCCATATCTCATAATCATAATATGCAGCGATTGCTAACATAATCCTCACAGACTTTAGCTTTGCTACTGGTGAGAAAGTCTCATCGTAGTCAACTCCTTGAATTTGTCGAAACCCCTTTGCGACAAGTCGAGCTTTATAGAAAGTAACATTACCATCAGCATCTGTTTTCTTCTTGAAAATCCATTTGTTCTCGACAGCCTTCTAGCTATCCGGTAAGTCCACCAAAGTCCATACTTGGTTTTCGTACATGGATCCAATCTCGGATTTCATGGCTTCTTGCCATTTTATTGGAATCTGGGCTCATCATTGCTTCCTCATATGTATCAGGGTCATCGGTGTTGTCCACCAACATGACACTCATAACGGGATCAAACCAATCTGGAGTGGTACGAGTTCTCGTTGACCTACGAGGCTCTGTAGCAACTTCAACCGAAGTTTCATGATCATCATCATTAGCTTCCTCTCTAACTGGTGTAGGCACCACAGGAACTTCTTCCGGTGCTGCGCTACTCGCAATTTTGAGAGAAGGTTCGATAACCTCGTCGAGTTCTACCTTCCTTCCAGTCACTTCTTTCGAGATAAATTCCTTCTCTAGAAAGGATCCATTCTTGGCAACGAAGATTTTGCCTTCGGATCTATGATAGAAGGTATACCCAATAGTTTCCTTCGGGTATCCAATGAAGACACATTTTTCCGCTTTGGGTTCAAGCTTGTCCGGCTGTAACTTCTTTACATAGGCTTCGCAACCCCAAACTTTAAGGAACGACAATCTAGGTTTCTTCCCAAACCATAATTCATACGGTGTCGTTTCAATGGATTTAGATGGTGCCCTATTTAAAGTGAATGCGGTTGTTTCTAATGCATAACCCCAAAATGATAGCGGTAAATCTGTACGTGACATCATAGAACGAACCATATCTAAGAGAGTTCGATTACGACGTTCGGACACACCATTACGTTGTCGTGTTCCCGGCGGTGTCAATTGTGAAAGTATTCCGCATTTCTACAAATGCTCGCCAAACTCATAACTTAGATATTCACCTCCACGATCAGAACGTAGAAATTTAATGTTCTTGTTACTTTGATTCTCTACCTCACTTTGAAATTCCTTAAACTTCTCGAAAGTTTCGGACTTATGTTTCATGAAATAGATATACCCATATCTACTCAAATCATCCGTGAAGGTAAGAACATAACGATAACCACCGCGTGATGCTACACTCATTGGACCACACACATCGGTATGTATGATTTCCAATAAGTCCGTAGCTCGCTCCATCATACCAGAAAATGGAGTCTTAGTCATTTTACCCATCAGACATGCTTCACATCTATCAAGTGATTCGAAATCAAGTGATTCAAGAAGTCCATTGGAATGGAGTTTCTTCATACGCTTCACTCCAATGTGACCAAGACGACAGTGCCACATATAGGTCGAGTTATCGCTCGATTTCAAACGTTTAGCCTCAATGTTATTAATATGTGTATTTCCACTATCGAGATTCAATAAGAATATACCATCTATCAAAGGTGCATGTGCATAAAACATATTACTCATATAAATCGAACAACCATTATTCTCGGACTTAAACAAGTAACCGTCTCGCAATAAACAAGATCCCGATATAATGTTCATGCTTAACGCAGGCACCAAATAACAATTATTTAAGTATAAAACTAATCCCGATGGTAGATGAAGGGGTAGCGTGCCGACCGCGATCACATCAACCTTTGATCCGTTTCCCACGCGCATCGTCACCTCGTTCTTCGCTAGCTTCCGTTTATTCTACAGTACCTGTTTCGAGTTACAAATATGAGCAACCGAACCAGTATCAAATACCCAGGCACTACTACGAGTACTAGTGAGATACACATCAATAACATGTATATCGGATATACCTTTCTTCTTGATGTTGCCGTTCTTCAAATCCGCCAAGTACTTTGGGCAATTCCGCTTCCAGTGACCTTCTCCCTTGCAGTAAAAGCACTCAGTATCAGGCTTAGGTCCAGCCTTGGTCTTCTTCGTTGGCGTTGTAAATTTCTTACCACCCTTCTTGAAGTGTCCCTTCTGCTTAGACTTGCCTTTCTTGAATTTGGTGGTCTTATTGACCAACAACACTTGGTGCTCTTTCTTGATCTCCACTTCTGCAGATTTCAACATGGCAAAGAGTTCTGGCAATGTCTTGTTCATGTTTTGCATGTTGTAGTTCATCACAAAGTTCTTATAACTTGGTGGTAGTGATTGGAGGACGCGGTAAATCCCCAAAGCATTAGGAATCACTGTACCTAAGCTTTGAAGTTTGTTTGCGTGCCCAGACATCTTAAGCACATGCTCACTGACGGAGCTGCCCTCTTCCATCTTGCAGTTAAAGAATTTTTCAGAAGCCTCATAGCTTTCAATTGCCGCATGAGTCTCAAAGATCAATTTGAGATCCTCGACAATATCATATGGGTCTGAATTCTCAAACCTTTTCTGAAGCTCCGATTCTAAACCATACAAGATAGCACACTGAACTGTGGAGTACTGAGTCTTCCGAGTGAGGTAAACATTCTTTACTTCATCGGCAGCATCAGCTGCAGGTGGGTCACCCAGCGGTGCATCCAGCACATAGGTCAAATTACCAGCTGTGAGGACAATCCTCAAATTGCGGAACCAATCTGCGAAGTTGCTTCCATTGTTTTTCAACTTTTCTTTCTCTAGGAACGCATTAAAATTGATGGTAGGGGCTGCCATTGATCTACAACATATTTGCAATAGTTTAGACTAAGTTTATGACAAATTGAGTTCAAATTAATAATAAAATTAATCTAGGTGAACTCCCACTCAAAACAATATCCCTCACATTGTTTTAGTGATCACATGAACCAAATCCACCATATCAACACCGATCATCACGAGAGTTGATATACTTTCAATGGCGAACAATCGACATGTTCATCATATCTACTATATGATTCATGCTTTACCTTTCGGTGATCCGTGTTCCGAGACCATGTATGTACATGCTAGGCTCGTCAAGATCAAACCTTAGTTTCCGCATGAGCAAATTTTGGCTTGCTCACGTTGTATACACTTGCGGAATCTAACACACCCGATCATCACGTGGTGCTTCAAAACAACAAGCTTTAGCAACGGTGCTAACTAAGGGTGAACACTTTATGACTTGAAATTCATGTGCATTAGGGATCATATTATAATGCTACCGCCGTCTACTAAGCAATACAAGATGCATAAAGGATTAACATCACATGCAATTCATAATATGTGATATGATATGGCCTTTCTTCTTTGTGCTTCCGATCTCCATCTTCTAGCACGAACATGATCTCCATAATCACCGGCATTGCATCAAGGTCAATGACGCTTCTCCATGGTTGTAGTCCACCGGCTTCAACTATTACAACTACTTTGAATAGACACGCGGGTCGTAACATAAATTAAAGACAACCATGTGGCTCCTGCCGGTTGCCAACTTACAATAAGGAACATTGCATACATCAAATATAATCACAATCATGGCCATATCACATCACAGCACACCCCTGCAAAACAAAGTTAGACGCCTCTACTTTCTTTGCATGTTTTACGTGGTTTGGGGCTTTCAATAAGTGTCGCTCTAACTTACGAACATGAACCACAACATTGATACTAGTATTGTTAATCACCCGTTGTAAATTGGATCTTAACTATGCTAGGAGAAACAGGCACCTGCAAATCCACTTATGCAATACAAGTTGCATGTCAAGCGTGGAGCAAGTCTCATGAACGATGTCATGTAAGGTTAGCCCGGGCCGCTTCATCCCAACATCCCGCAAGATGCAAAGTACACAAAAAGCAATCGACAATAAAAGCATCAACGCCCACAATGACCATTGTGTTCTACTCGTGCAACAGAGCTACATATAGACACGGCTCTGATACCACTATAGGGGTTCGTAGCATGGAAAACAAAAATTTTCTACCGCATGCACACAAACAAGACAAGATCTATCTACTAAATTATAGCAACGAGTCGATAGAAGCACTCACCCTCGAAGATTCCAAAGTGGTTAACTCGTGGGTGATGTAGTCGTACACTTGCCGATCTCAAGATCGCGTAGACCATCCTTCCGGCGCTGCGTTCCGGCAGCGCTTCCACAGTCGGTCACACGTTCGATACTCGATGAAGACCTTCCTCTCCCTTGTTCCAGCAGGCAGCGGAGGTTGTAGCACTCTCCTCGTGATTCCGGCAGCACAACGGCGTGGTACCGGAAGTAGAGGGTGTTGGAATTATGCCCTAGAGGCAATAATAAAGATGTTATTATTATAATTCTTGTTCATGATAATGTTTATATTCCATGCTAGAATTGTATTAAGCGGAAAATTTAATACTTGTGTGGTTTGTGAACAACACCGTGTCCCTAGTACGCCTCTATGGACTAGCTCATTGATTAATGATGGTTAAGGTTTCCTAACCATGGTCATGAGTTGTCGATTAATAATGAGATCATATCATTGGGAGAATGATATGGTGGACAGACCCAAACTAAGCGAAGCAATTAGATCGTGTCATCGTGTTCATCTTTGCGAAGCTTTTCCTATGTCAAATATTGTATTCCTTAGACCATGAGATAATACAACTCCCTGGTATCGGAAGAAAGCTTTGAGGTCATAAAACGTCATCCTATGAGAGGGTGATCATAAAGGTGTCTCTCAGGTGATCGGAAAGTATCTGTTGGGTTGTATGTATCGAGATGGGATTTGTCCGTCCCAAGTCGGAGAGATATACTTCGGGCCCACTCGGTAATCAATATCAACACCGCTTGCAAGCATGTGGTTAAGGAGTTAATCACAAAGTGATATCGGATTACGGAACGAGTAAAGTACTTGCTGTGAATGAGATTGAACTAGGTATGACGGTACCGACGATCGAATCTCGGGCAAGTAAAATATCACGAGAAAAAGGGAATATATATATGGGATTGATTGAATCCTGGCATCGTGGTTCATCCGATATGATCATCGATGAATGTGTGGGAGTCAATATGGGTTTCCAGACCCCGCTGTTGATTATTGATAGAAGATCATGTCTGCGTATTCCCGAACCCGCAGGGTCACACACTTAACGTGTCTCGACGCTAGGATAGATTGGATAATTGGTTTATGAGTTTTTATTCGGAGTCTCATATGGGATCCGGGACATCACGAGAGGTTCCGGAGTGGTCCGGAGAATAAGATTCATATAAGGCAGTGCAGTTTTTGGAGTTCGGAATTGTTCCGGGTTAATCGGTATTGTACCGGAAGCTTCTAGAACCTTCTGGAAGGGGACCAACGTGGCCACACCTTCTGGGAGGGGGCATGGGCCTATGAGGGAGTGCCCTGGCCGCATTGGGCCAGGGGCACAAGGCCCCATAGGGCCCAACCGGCCAGCTAGGGTAAAACCGTAACTAGACCTTCTAGAAGGGGGGGGGGGGGTTCCTTGCCCCCCACTCCTCCTTTGGCCGCCGGTTTGGGATTGGGGGAGGGGCAAGGGCAGCCGCCCACCCCTCTATATAAAGAGGGCTGGGGGCGCACCACCCCCCACACCTTCCCCTCCAAGCCCAGTCGCCCTGCTGCCCTCCTCTCTCTCTCCCTCCCGACTGCGTGTAGGCGAAGCCCTGCTGCAGAAACTCTCCACCATATACACCACGCCGTCGTGTTGTAGATCCAATCCGTCTCTCCACCATACTTGCTGGTCCGAGGAAGGAGGAGACGTCGAGGTTCTGCACGTGTGCATCTCACGGAGGCACCGCCACTTGTGGTGCTAGATCGGATCGGATCGCGAGGAGGAGAAGCGAGTACGACTACATCACCCACGTTCCGACAAACGTTCCGCTGTGCGAATCTTCAAGGGTATGAAGATCTAATCCAATCTCTCTCGTTGTTTGCATCTCCTAGATTAGATCTTGTCTTTCCCTCTATTCGCATCCGTAGAAAATTTTGATTTACTATGCCGCGAAACCCATCAGTGGTATCAGAGCTAGATCTATGCGTAGATGTGTTTCACGAGTAGAACGCAACATGGTTGTTGCGGGCGTTGATGTTTTATGTTGCAAGCCTCTTGTTTGTGTTCTTATTATGACGCGGGATAGTGAGATTGAAGCGGTCCAGGCCAACCTTACGCGACGTCGTTCGCGAGACCGGCTCCGCACTTGACGTGTGGCTTGTTCCACACATGCGGCTGGTGGATGCTAGTTTCTCTCACTATAGTTGTCATGGGATTAACACCGGAGTTTGGCAACCATAATATCACCGTTGTGGATTTCCGTAGGTAAGAATCGTTCTTAGCATCTACTCCCATAAGCCACGTAAAACATGCAACAACAAAGTAGAGGCGTCTAACTTGTTTTTGCAGGGAGTGTTTTCTGTGATATGGTATGGCCCAAGATGTGATGTGTATAATGTATGCGATGATCATGTTTTGCAATGTTTCACGACTTGCATGTCGATGAGTACACAACCGACAGGAGCCATATGGTTGTCTTTATAATTGTGTATGACCTGTGTGTCAACTTCTTATACGCCATGTAATAGTTTCACTTTATCGCTAAGTAGTTAGCAATAGTTGTAGTTGCTATTCGTGGTGGAGGCAACCATGGTGGAGTGATGGAGATCATGCCGACACGCACAAGATGGAGATCATTGCGCGAAGATTGGCTATACCATGTCACATAAAGTTATATGCATGTGATGTTTATCCTTTTATGTATCTTATTATGCTTAGATCACGACGGTAGCATTATAAGATGATTCCTCACTTAAAGATCAAGATAAAACTGTGTTCTCCCCAAGTATGCACCGTTGCGAAAGTTCGTCGTGTCCAAGCATCACGTGATGATCGGGTGCTATAGACTCTACGCTCACATACAACGGGTGCAAGCCAGTTTTGCACACGCGAAAATACTTGGGTCTAACTTGACGAGCCTAGCATGTACAGACATGGCCTCGGAACACATGAACCAAAAGGTTAAGCATGAGTCATATGAATGATATGATCGACACTTCGTTGTCCACCATTGAAACCACATCTCTTCTCATGAAGATCGGATTAGGTGTGGTGAATTTGGATCGTGTTCACTAAACAACTTGAGGGATGTTGAATTTAGTGGGAGTTCATCTAGTAATTTGATTAAAAGTTGAACTAGTTATCATGAACATAGTCTAATTTGTACTTGCAAATATTGTAGATCAAATGGCTAAGTCCAACTTCAACTTCAACATTTTTGCTGAGAAGGAAAAGCTTAGAAACAATGGGTCTAACTTCACCAATTGGTTCCGCAATCTAAGAATCATTCTCTCTGGTGGTCAAAAGGACTATGTCCTTGAGAGTGCGTTAGGTGACGCCCCTGCTGCTACTGCGCCGGCTGATGAGAAAGCTGTCTATCAGTCACGCAGAGATGATTATGGTGTGATTAAGAGCACCATGTTGTTTGCTATGGAATCGGACCTTCAAAATCGTTTTGAAGACTATCCCGGGCCCTTTGAGATTCTCGAGGAGCTGAAAACCATGTTTCAGACTCAAGCCCGTTCTGAGAGATATGAGATCTCTGAGAAATTCTTTAACTGCAAGATGGAGGAAGGGAGTTCCGTTAGTGAGCACGCCATTAAGATGTCGGGCTACACTCAACGCCTTGAGCAACTGGACTGCAAGATACCAGAGGAGCTCAAGATTGACAGGGTTCTGCAATCACTCCCTCCCAGCTACAAAAGTTTTGTAGTGACTCATAATCAGATTGGTTCCACTGATACGATCACCGAGCTCTTTGCAAAGCTGAAGGCCGCAGAAGTGGACATCAAAAAGGATAATCATGTGTTGATGGTCAACAAGCCCCCCACCTTCAAGAAAGGTAAGGGAGCAAAGAAGCCCTTCAAGAAGGTCAGCGGGAAGCGCACTGCCCCTGCTGAGAAGAAACTCAAGTCTGGTCCTAAGCCGGACACTGAGTGCTTCTATTGCAAGGACAAGGGTCACTGGAAGCGCAACTGTCCAAAGTACTTAGCAGACAAGAAGGATGGCACCATCAAAGGTATATTTGATATACATGTTATTGATGTTTTCCTTACTAGCCCTCGTTGTAGTGCCTGGGTATTTGATATTGGTTCAGTTGCTAATATTTGTAACTCGAAACAGGAGCTACGGAATAGACGGCGGCTTGCGAGGGATGAGGTGACGATGCGCGTTGGCAACGGATCAAGAGTTGATGTGATGGCCGTCGGCACGCTCTCCTTAGTTTTACCTTCGGGATTAGTTTTAAACCTTAATAAGTGTTATTATGTGCCTGCGTTGAGCATGAACATTATTTCTGGATCTTGTTTATTGCAAGACGGTTATTCATTTACATCGGAGAATAATGGTTGTTCTATTTATATGAGTAACATCTTTTATGGTCATGCACCTATTTTGAATGGTTTATTTCTTCTAAATCTCGAAAGGGATGAAACACACATCCATAACATTGAGGCTAAGAGATGCAAAGTAGATAGTGGTAATACTACTTATTTGTGGCGTTGTCGTCTAGGTCATATTGGTGTAAAGCGCATGAAGAAACTCCATTCTGATGGACTTTTGGAGTCTCTTGATTTTGAATCATTTGACACATGCGAACCATGCCTCATGGGCAAGATGATCAAAACCCCGTTCTCCGGTATGATGGAGCGAGCAACGGACTTGTTGGAAATCATACATACCGATGTATGCGGACCGATGAGTGTTTCGACGCGCGGTGGATATCGCTATTTTCTCACTTTTACCGATGACTTAAGTAGATATGGGTATATCTATTTACTGAAACATAAATCTGAAACGTTTGAAAAGTTCAAAGAATTTCAGAATGAAGTGGAGAACCATCGTAACAGAAAGATTAAGTTTCTACGATCCGATCGTGGAGGTGAATATTTGAGTTATGATTTTCTCACGCATCTTAAAGCAAGTGGAATCGTTTCACAACTCACGCCACCCGGAACACCATAGCGCAATGGTGTGTCTGAACGCCGGAACCGAACCCTATTAGATATGGTCCGATCGATGATGTCTCTTACTGATTTGCCGTTATCATTTTGGGGTTATGCATTAGAAACCGCTGCATTCACTTTAAATAGGGCTCCATCTAAATCCGTTGAGACGACACCGTATGAACTGTGGTTTGGTGCTAAACCTAAGTTGTCGTTTCTTAAAGTTTGGGGATGCGAAGCTTACGTCAAGAATTTGATGCCGGACAAGCTCGAACCCAAAGCGGATAAATGGGTCTTCATAGGATACCCTAAGGAAACTATTGGGTATACCTTCTATCACAGAACCGAAGGCAAAGTGTTTGTCGCAAAGAACGGTTCCTTTCTTGAGAAGGAGTTTCTCTCGAAAGAAGTGAGTGGGAGGAAAGTAGAGCTAGACGAGGTTATTGAACCTTCTCTTGAATTGGAGAGTAGCGCATCACCTGAAATTGTTCCAGTGCCGCCTGCACCAACAATAGAGGAAGCTAATGACAAGGATCATGAAGCTTCGTACGATGCTGCTACTGAACGTCGCAGGTCGACAAGGTCGCGTGCCCCTCCTGAGTGGTACAACAACCCTGTCTTGACTGTCTTGTTAGTAGAAGACAGTGAACCTACGAACCATGAGGAAGCGATGATGAGCCCAGACTTTGAGAAATGGCTAGAAGCCATGAAATCCGAATTGGGATCCATGAGCGAAAACCAAGTATGGACTTTGGTGGACCCTCCTAGCGACCGAAAGGCCGTTGAGTGCAAATGAATCTTCAAGAAGAAAACGGACGCGGATGGTAATGTTACCGTCTATAAAGCACGGCTTGTTGCGAAAGGTTTTCGAAAAGTTCAAGGTGTTGACTACGATGAGACTTTCTCTCCCATAGCGATATTTAAGTCCATTCGGATTTTATTAGCAATTGATGTGTTTCATGTTTATGAAATATGACAGATGGATGTCAAGACTGCGTTCCTCAATGGCAACATTGATGAAGAGTTGTATATGATGCAACCCGAAGGTTTTGTCGATCCTAAGGATGCTGATAAAGTATGCAAACTTCAGCGTTCCATTTATGGACTGAAGCAAGCATCTCGGAGTTGGAACCTTCGTTTTGATCAGGTGATCAAGAGCTTTGGATTTGTTCCAAATTGCTACGAAGCTTGTATCTACAAGAAAGTGAGTGGGAGCTCGGTGACGTTTCTAGTACTATATGTGGATGACATATTGATTATTGGAAATGACATCAACATGCTTAACGATGTGAAGAGTTATTTGAACAAGTGTTTTTCAATGAAAGACCTAGGTGAAGCTGCTTATATATTGGGCATCAAAATCTATAGAGATAGACAAAGACGCCTGATAGCTTTAAGCCAGAGTACATACCTAGACAAAGTTCTGAAAAGGTTCAGAATGGATAAGGCAAAGATAGGTTCGGTGCCTATGTTGTCAGGTAAGATATTGAGCAAGGCTCAGTGTCCAGCTACGGTAAATGATAGGGAAGCTATGAGCAAAGTGCCTTATGCCTCGGCCATAGGTTCTATCGTGTATGCCATGCTGTGTACTAGACCAGATGTGTCCAATGCTCTTAGTTTGACGAGCAGGTATCAAAGTGATCCAGGAGTGGAACACTGGGCAGCCGTGAAGAACATCCTAAAGTACCTAAATAGGACTAAAGAAATGTTCTTAGTCTATGGGGGTGATGAACAACTCGTCGTAAAAGGTTACGTCGACGCTAGTTTTGACACCGACAAGGATGATTCTAAATCTCAGACAGGATACGTGTATATTTTGAATGGAGGAGCTGTGAGCTGGAGAAGCTGCAAGCAAAGCGTGATCGCGGGATCTACAGTAGAAGCGGAATACATGGCTGCTGCAGAAGCGTCAAGTGAAGGAGTTTGGATCAGGAACTTCATCAATGAGCTTGGCGTGGTTCCAAGTGCATTGGACCCACTAGAGATATTGTGTGACAACACTGGCGCCATAGCACTCGCTAAGGAACCAAGATATCATCCAAAGACCAAGCATATCAACTGCAAGTTTCATATAATCCGAGATTATATAGCAGATGGAGATCTGAAGATCAACAAAGTACATACATATCTGAATGTCGCAGATCCATTGACTAAACCTCTTCCACGTGTAAAACATGATCAGCACCTCAGTGCCATGGGTGTGAGATTGTTGCCAGATGTAAACTAGATTATGGACTCTAGTGCAAGTGGGAGACTGTTGGAATTATGCCCTAGAGGCAATAATAAAGATGTTATTATTATAATTCTTGTTCATGATAATGTTTATATTCCATGCTAGAATTGTATTAAGCGGAAACTTTAATACTTGTGTGGTTTGTGAACAACACCGTGTCCCTAGTACGCCTCTATGGACTAGATCATTGATTAGTGATGGTTAAGGTTTCCTAACCATGGACATGAGTTGTCGATTAATAATGAGATCATATCATTGGGAGAATGATATGGTGGACAGACTCAAACTAAGCGAAGCAATTAGATCGTGTCATCGTGTTCATCTTTGCGAAGCTTTTCCTATGTCAAATATTGTATTCCTTAGACCATGAGATAATACAACTCCCTGGTATCGGAAGAAAGCTTTGAGGTCATCAAACTTCATCCTATGAGAGGGTGATCATAAAGGTGTCTCTCAGGTGATCGGAAAGTATCTGTTGGGTTGTATGTATCGAGATGGGATTTGTCCCTCCCAAGTCGGAGAGATATACTTCGGGCCCACTCGATAATCGATATCAACACCGCTTGCAAGCATGTGGTTAAGGAGTTAATCACAAAGTGATATCGGATTACGGAACGAGTAAAGTACTTGCTGTGAACGAGATTGAACTAGGTATGACGGTACCGACGATTGAATCTCGGGCAAGTAAAATATCGCGAGACGAAGGGAATATATATATGGGATTGATTGAATCCTGGCATCGTGGTTCATCCGATATGATCATCGATGAATGTGTGGGAGACAATATGGGTTTCTAGACCCCGCTGTTGATTATTGATAGAAGATCATGTCTGCATATTCTCGAACCCGCAGGGTCACACACTTAACGTGTCTCGACGCTAGGATAGATTGGTTAATTGGTTTATGAGTTTTTGTTCGAAGTCTCGGATGGGATCCGGGACATCACGAGAGGTTCCGGAGTGGTCCGGAGAATAAGATTCATATAAGGCAGTGCAGTTTTTGGAGTTCGGAATTGTTCCGGGTTAATTGGTATTGTACCGGAAGCTTCTAGAACCTTCCGTAAGGGGACCAACGTGGCCACACCTTCCGGGAGGGGGCATGGGCCTATGAGGGAGTGCCCTGGCCACATTAGGCCAGGGGCACAAGGCCCCATAGGGCCCAACCGGCCAGCTAGGGTAAAACCCTAACTAGACCTTCTAGAAGGGGGGGGGGGTTTCCTTGCCCCCCACTCCTCCTCCTTTGGCCGCCAGTTTGGGATTGGGGGAGGGGCAAGGGCAGACGCCCACCCCTCTATATAAAGAGGGCTGGGGGCGCACCACCCCCCCACACCTTCCCCTCCAAGCCCAGTCGCCCTGCTGCCCTCCTCTCTCTCTCCCTCCCGACTGCGTGTAGGCGAAGCCCTGCTGCAGAAACTCTCCACCATATACACCAGACCATCGTGTTGTAGATCCAATCCGTCTCTCCACCATACTTGCTGGTCCGAGGAAGGAGGAGACGTCGAGGTGCTGCACGTGTGCATCTCATGGAGGCACCGCCACTTGTGGTGCTAGATCGGAACGGATCGCGAGGAGGAGAAGCGAGTACGACTACATCACCCACGTTCCGACGAACGTTCCGCTGTGCGAATCTTCAATGGTATGAAGATCTAATCCAATCTCTCTCGTTGTTTGCATCTCCTAGATTAGATCTTGGCTTTCCCTCTGTTCGCATCCGTAGAAATTTTTGATTTACTATGCCGCGAAACCCATCAGAGGGGAGATCTCGCAGGGCTTCGCCTTAAGCCGGAGCGAGTATGGTGGAGTATGAGAGAGTCCCTCTATGATCTAGGGTTTAGACACGCCGAGGAGGGGGCAAGCCGGCAGCTAGGGTTTAGCTAGGCGGCGGCGGTGGTTTGCCCTAGGGCCGGCGGCGGCTATGTAGGCGGCGGCGGCTTGGGGCTAGGGTTTAGAGGTGTAGGAACTTGTGTCTAGGAGGGGAGCCCTGCCCCTCCTTTTATAGGTGGAGGGGGCCGGCCAAGGGGAGGGGAGTCCCTCCCCAACTCGGCTTGGTGGTGCGCCGGCGGTGGGAGGAGGAACTCCTCCCCCAAGTCAGTTTCCACCTCCCTCTCCACTTCCCAAAAATAGCTGTTTGACTTTCAAACTAGGATTTGAATAAACCCTCTATTTTGTTCAGCGATGACACCGAGTACATGATGCAATCATACCAACTTGATATAACACATTCATGTACCCTTCCCCTCCGGAGTGCCGGATATTCCGGAACCTTCTAGAACATTCCCGATGAAAACATCGGAACCATTCCCCAACTCCGAAACGAGACTTTCCTTATATGAATCTTATTCTCCGGACCATTTCGGATCTCCTCGTGATATCCCGAATCCCATTCGAGACTCCGAACAACGTTCGGTCTCTTTCTCATCATTCCATAACTACTCAAACAATGTCGAATCCTTAAGTGTGTCTCCCTACGGTTCGTGAATTATGCGGACATGATCGAGACACTTCTCCGAACAATAACCAATAGAGGAATCTGGAAATTCATATGGCTCCCACATATTTCTACGATTACTTTGCGATCGAATGAACCACTTACATACGATACCAATTTCCCTTTGTCTCATGATAGTTTACTTATCCGAGGTTATGATCGTCAGTATCTCTGCATACCTAGTTCAACCTCGTTACCGATAAGTACTGTTTTCTCGTTCCCGTGATATGTGATCCCTTGTGAGCTAGTCACATGCTTGCAAGCTAATTGGATGACATTACACCGAGAGGGCCCAAAGTATATCTATCCGTCATATGGATGGACAAATCCCACTCTTGATCCATGTGTTTCAACCAATACTTTCCGAACACTCAATGCCACCTTTATAACCACCCAGTTACGGTGTGGTGTTTGATGTCATCAAAGCATCCATCCGGTAAAGGTGATATGCATGATCTCATGGTCGAAGGAATTAGGTTACTATGTATCAGAAAGCATATAACAATTGAACTATTAAAATGACTTGATCTTTATGCTACGCTTATGTATAGGAGTATGTCCATTATATCATTCTCCTAACGATATGATCTTGTTGTTAATAACATCTCAATGTTCATGATAGGGAAACCACAATCATTTATTAACTAACAAGCTAGTGATGTATAGAGGCTTTACTAGGGACTTCAATTTAAGTTTACAAATCACACAAGTATTAATGTTTCCCTGTTAATACTATTATAGCATGAATATAAACATTTATCATAAACACAAAGATATAATAATAACTACATTTATTATTGCCTCTAGGGCATATCTCCAACAGTCACTACTCCAGAATCCACATAAAAACGACAAAGAACGTGTAGACCAGAAAAATTAAGATAACGCCCGTAGGCGGAATTTTCACAAGTGCAAACGCAAAGCTTGTGCATAAAGGTTTTAAATGATCGAAAAATGAACACTAAAGGAGGTAAAAGACTCAGAAATATGAGTGAACCAGAGATCTTTATTTCATTGATCATATAAGAGGTACACAATTAGTTAAAAATGCTAAGTGTAGAAAGGACGTAGCTGTGCTATGTTCCATGGCCGATCAAGCTCCGGGTAGTCATCATCCAGGTCACGTCGCTTACGCTTATGATCCTCGTTGGGTCTATCCTTTACTTTACGATTGTCAACAAGGTAGTAAGACCCATTGAGCAGCGTCTTGCTTATGATGAACGGTCCTTCCCATGGCGGGGATAATTTGTGTGACTTCTTCTGCTTAAGTCGGAGCACCAAATCCCCCTCTTTGAACGAGCGATGCCGAACGCGGCGACTATGGTAGCTGCGTAGCTTCTGCTGGTAGATGGCGGATCTTTGGCATGCCAAAACGCGCTCCTCCTCGAGAAGGGCATCGTGACATAGCAAAACGTGTCGTATGGGGTAGTGAACGAAGTGGACAATTGGTGCGACTTCCTCATATTGATCTGGTGGTATCCTGAGTATGCATCGAGAAAACACAAAAGTTCCGAGCCAGCCGTCGAGTCAATGACTTGGTCAATGCGAGGCAAAGCAAACGGATCTTTGGGACATGCTTTGTTCAAGCCGGTGTAATCAACACACATTCTTAATTCATGGTTCCCTTTTTGGGGACAAGTACAGGATTGGCCACCCATTGGGTGTGAAGGACTTCTCGGATAAATCTATCCTTAAGTAACCTAGCTATCTCTTTGCCAATGGTGCGTCTCTTCTCATCTCCAAAGTGTCGTAGAGGTTGTTTCACTGGTTTACATTTTGGGTCAATGTTTAAGCTGTGCTCGGCAAGTTCCCTAGGTACACCTTTCATGTCGGCAGATTGCCAGTCAAAGATGTCCCTATTCTCACGGAGGAACTCGACGAGCGCGCTTTCCTATTTGGGATCCAGGTTCGTCCCAATGGCGGTGATCTTGGAGGCATCGCCTACCACAAGTTCCACCGGCTTGGTCTCGATGGCGGCCTTGAACGCAGGAGCGGAGTCGGAGATCTGCTTCTTCGACGCGGGCATCTCTGAGTCATTGACCTTGCTCTAGATCTCCTTGAATTCTTCGCTGTAGAGGACAGCTTCTGCAACGGCTGCTTCGTTCATCTCGCAGTCCCTTGCCTTGGTAAAGCTTCCGGATACGGTGATGATGCCATTTGGTCCGGGTATCTTGAGCTTGTTGTAGACGAAGCATGGCTTGGCCATGAACGTGTGGAATATGTCACGTCCGAATATGACATGGTACACACTCTTGAAGGGGACCACCTCAAAGGTCATGCGCTCTTGGCAGTAATTATTAACATCGCCAAAGGCAACCTGAAGTGTAATGCACCCAAGGGACCGAGCCTCCCGACCAGGAACTACGCCGTGGAAGATGGTGTTGGTCCGCCTTAGGTTTGCCTCCGTCAAGTTCATCTTCTATAGTGTATCCAGGTACATGATGTTGATGCTGCTTCCACTATCCACCATACACTTGGTGAACTCCATGCCGTCAATCAAAGGGTTGATGACCATGGCGTACTGGTTCTCCGTGGGTATAAGGTCTGGGTGGTCCGTCCTGTCCCAAGTTATTGGAACCTCCGACCAGCGCAGGTACTGGGGAACTAGGGGGAGAGTGGCCATCAGGATCCTCAGAGAGGTCTTCTGTTGTCGGACGGTGGGGGTGCCAAGGAAAGTGTGGTAGACTGGGGCCTTCTTCGCGAAGGGGTTCTTTCCCTTGTCATCGCTCTTGGCGGCGTGCTTGGGGTCAACGTCCTCGTCCATGTCACTTGAGTCCTTGGACTCCTACTCCTTCTTCTTCCCCTTGCCCTTGCCTCGCGGTCTATTCTTCTGACTTCGCTTGTAGCCGGACTCCGGGTCTTCCTTGAGGTCATTGACGAACTTGAAGTGTCGATTGGTATGGGTGGCCTTGCCATTGGCGTCGAGGTGTACGAGGCACGGCATATCACGGTACTCTTTATAGGTTTGGGGAACATGGAGCGGTGCCGAGGTGGTTTCACTTCCTCGTTGCTGCCCACGGCCAGCTCCCCTTCCTCGACCACGTTGTCCGCCATCACCTCGTCCTGCAAAAGTCATAGCGACCATGTCGGTAGATTGCTTTTCTTATGGAGAGGTTTTCCGCTTTGTACTGCTGTTCCTCCGAGCTTGAGTTGGAACGGCTGTTGCCGACAATGAGCCGCGAGCATCATCGTCGGCAGCTGCGAACTCACTAGCCAACTGAATCATCTGATTCAAGTCAAGCTGGTGATTGTCCTGCAAGCGCTTCAGCTTATGTCGGAGCACTGTGCCTCTTTCCAACCCGTCGATGAAGGCAGCCATGGCGGTCTGAGCGTGCACTCCTCTGCAGGAATTCTTCATGTCCAGCCAGCGAGAGAGGTAGGCGCGAGATGTCTCGTCTTTCTCTTGCACGCCCCGCTGTAGACCGCCCACAGTGCAGGGACGCTTGTATGTACCCTCGAAGTTCTTGGTGAACGCTTCTTGCATGTCCAACCAGTTGTAGATGGATTTCTCCGGCAAGTCGTCGATCCATTGACGGGTCATGCCCGCCAACATTAATGGGAGGTACTTGACGGCGACGTTGGGGTTGCCTCCGGCAATCTCCACCGCGTTGCCGTAGTCCTGCAACCATGTGGTTGGCTTGGCTGTGCTGTCATAGGGCTTCATGGTCTTGTCAATCCGGAAACCTTTGGGGTAAGCTGTGGACCGTATTGCAGGCCCAAAGCAACGTGGTCCCAGGTATGGTCCTTCCCGGGCCTCGTGGATCTTATCGATCCGCGAACGTGCATCGTACGGCTCTGGGTTCTTCTTATTTTTGTCAACAGGGGATGGGCTGCGTGATCGACGCGGGCCTCCTCCGCCATGGTGATGTGGCATCCCGCAAAACCACTACTAGAAAATCGCGTTGTTTTTGTGCATTGCATCATCGTGACCGCATGCTCATGTCATCATTCCACATTGCATTTGAGCATCGTCATCATCATGCATATTGTTTTGCCTAAAAACTAATTGCGAAAGACTATGTTATTTTCTAAACTAGCCTCCTCTATTTTCAAATCCAAATCGTCGGTCCAGCCGGGCCTTTCATTTATCTAAAACCAATTACAAAATCTATTGTTAAAATAAAAGAAACCCTAGACTAAAAATTCCTAGTCCTAAACTCACCCAATCCTAGTCTACCCACCTATCCTAGCCTGCCACCTCCCCTTCCCTCCACCTCACCACACCCATCGCCACCTCATCAATCCACCCCCACTCCCTCCCTCTCTCTCCCCAACCAGCCATCCACACACGCCACCTCCCTCTCTCACACAGCCCCCATCTACCCCCTCTCTCCCTCTCCCTGTCCCTGGGCCCCACCCGCGCCTGGACCCACTCCCCACTCCCCACAGCAACACACGCACGCTGCAGCCCCCTCGCCCTGTCCCCGCGGGTCCCACCTGCCCGACCTGCCCCGCGGCCCCACCCCTGGCCCCGCGTCCCCCCGCTCTCTCCTTCCTTCTCTCTGCCCCCACCCGACGCGCTCGCCCGCCTCTACCTTCCTCCCCTCTGGCAACCGCCGCCGCTCTCCCCCGCGGTCCTCCTCGTCGCCGGCCGTGCCCCCCCTCGTCGCCGGTCGCCCCCACCGCGCCCCGGCGCCCTTCCACCTCCCTCCTCCGCCCGCACGCGGACCCCTCCTCCTCCGCGAGCGCCCCTCCCTCGCCGGAGCTCCTCCAGCCGCCACCGTCGCCAGAGGGCCCCGGGTCCCCCGTCACCACGCCCTCCCTCCTCTCCGGCCGCCGCTCGTCGCCATCGTCCCTCGCCTTCGGCCGCCTCCGTCCTGCCGGGTCCCCGCCTCCTCGCCTCCTCCGCTCCAGGCCCGTCGCCGGCCTCCACCATCCTTTGGGCCGCGACCCCCCCGGCACGCGAGCACCCCGAGCCCTCCCCGCCGTCGAGCCGTCCCGTCGCCTCCACCACCGACCTGCTCCCTGCATCCGGTCGTCATCGCCGCCGAACGTCGCCCTCGTCCGTCCCAGCTCCCTCCTCGAGCTCAAGCCAGCTGCTCGCCGTGGCCTCTCTGCAGCGCTCCTCCTTGGGTCGCCTCCGGTTGTGCTCCCTGTAGCGCGTGGACTCCTTTTCAGGCGAACTCGTCCGTGTGGGGTCCCTGCAGCGACACGCCGCCTTCCCTCGTGTTGAGTCCGGCCGTCCCTCTCCAGTCGCGTGTGTGCCCTGGTGCCTTTTGCTGTTCGGTGCAGATTCTGTTACGTGTATTGTTGTGTGGTGATACTCTGGAGACAAGAATACAGGGTGTCGCTAGAGACAAGATCGACAAGTGACACCCAGATCTACCTCACGGACCCAAAGATCGTCTTCCCGGATCCAAACCCCGAAGGCCGTTCCCCCGGACCGCCATGATCTTCTTCTCGGATCCGAAGACCCCGGTAACCGACTCACCCAAGTCCGACATCGACAAACAAAGACGGCACCATCAAGACCTTCGTCACGGAACGCCGAGATCTGCTACCCGAACCCGAAGACCGCGGGTGCGACAAGATCGTCTCTCGGACGCCAAGGTCGTCCACGCGGATACGCCAAGTACTCCTTCCCGGACGCCAAGTTCGCCGAGAACCCGGATGCCAAGGTCGCCGACCCGGTACGACAAGACCAACCCGATACGAGGACCCGACAAGATCTTCGTGACGACAAGATCGTCACCAAGACCGGCCCATGTTGAGATCCGAAGACCCTAAATCCCGGAGTCCGAGAACGATCCCGTCGAACCCTGAGACCGAACCCCGAACCCTGTCGAACCCCGAACCCCGGAACCCCAAGCTCTTCCGAACCCTAATGTGTGACCCCTTTCTCGAGCCCTATTTTATAAATGTAATATATAAATTGTTGCATATTAAATCATTCTTCTTGCATGCATATTGTCATGTGGTTTGGGGCCTTATGCCAATTCACATCATAATTAAATATGGGATCCATATGCGGGCAAATCTAGTCGTATATTGGTCCCATTTAAAATTGTGTAGCGCACCGGTGATATATTTTGCCTTGTTTATACAACATTTAAAATGCGGGGTATCTAAACAACATGAACCCATATATTTAATTGTCGGGACCCCGTTTCTACTTAATATTGCCTAATTGCATCGCACCTTGCCATGTCATACATCATGCATGCATCATGCCCGATCTTTTGCCGTAGTATTAAATAGTGCATCCGGTGTTTATTCTAGTGTTTTGCTTCTTCGCGGATAAGGCCGTTGAGTTGATGCGAGTGTCGACCCGATCTTCGGATGAACCTTCGACAATGTTTTCAGGCGAGCATCTCCCCCTTTCTACCTATCTTACTTTTATAGTATTTATTCCCTCCTGTTGATCTATTGCTATCTGTGTTGCGATGCTCTAGTTTCCGTACCCGTGATATCCCGTGCAGCCTTATATTGCCTTGGACACATCCCATTACCTGTTGTTTGGTAGATAGTTGGACTTGCGTGTCGTAGTCGCTTGCTCAAGTGCTGTTGCGTGTCGCCAAGTACCACAGTTGTTGGAGTGTTGCCGCATGCTTAATGTTGGAGATGTTCATGGCTTTAATTACCGTTCACTTTATTAACTGTTTAACAACTAAAATTGAAGTAAGTAAGCAGAGGCACATGTGGGCAATAGATGTTATTTGGTTGTTAACCGTCCACTTGTGTCCCGTAGGACCCCGAGTACTTGATACCTGTTCCTTGAATATTCGCGCTATCCACATCCGGGAGGATTATGGGACCCCCCTGAGCCAGAGCTTGATTCATTCTTATTTCTTGGGGCCACAAACTAGTTTGAGGTTTTATTTACTATCCTGTACTTATGCCATGCTTTACTGCTTTATTTAAATTGTGCGATGGATAACACCTGTACTGTTTAGGATCGGGACACGTTTTCGCGGTGTCGACAAGCCCAGTTTTGGGTTCCCAGTCGTTCACAGCCGTCCACCCAAACCTTGAGTCCGTCTCGGAGTCAGCTAGCTTCATTGCGGGTGTACTCAACGGGGTGGCCCCCAGAAATATTTCTGAATCTGGTGATTGCTTTGTCGTGAAGGCCTCGTTAGGTTTTGATTTGGTTTTTCCGAGGTTGATCGAGTGTGTGTTGCTATTTGTGCACCCCTGCAGGGTAAAACTTTCTGAAAGCCGTGTCCACGGTTATGGACGACTTGGAGCACAGTATCTCGATCATAGACAACTATAACTAAAGTAGTGCTATAAATTTGACTTTATAATGACTAGTAATCAGCTTCACTATAATGGAATGGCTAAATAAAACTGCCAACAATTGCTTGTTTGGGTTGCCGCTGGCCACCATTGTATCTGACTAGTAAGTATTGCAACTATAACGGAATGGCTAAATAAAAGTACCAACAAATGCTGGGTTTTGGGTTATCTCATGCTAATTGTATCTGACTAGTAAGTGTAAGTGAAGTGGTTCATAGATGGGTTTATAATGATCTTTCATCTACAAATGGTCCACCTTTCATTTATTATGACATTAGTATGCTATCTGGAACATGGAATTCAGGTTGTAGACGATTTTTCCATGCTTATATTTTGTCACGTGGGTCGGTTTTATGGCCACCCGCATCAAGGATAAGGACAAGCAACCAGCGGCAACTTGTTCTCCAAGTCAGCCGAGGATTTTTATCTCAATCTATTTAGTTAATTCCAAGTTTTGTAAGTACTTGTCTTATCTCTTAGATTGGTTTAGATTGGTAAGGTGATCAATTATCAATAAACAGAGAGGAGAGTAGGCTCCAACCACATACATGTGACATTTATACACTTCATTTGAAATTTCTTTTTGTCACAATTTGCTCCTATGTCTATGAGGGATGGTGATAAACTGATAGTGGCGTCATGTCTGTTTATGAGGGATGGTGATAGTGGCATCCTGTCGTATTAGAACACTGACGGAATGGTTAACTAAAAGTGCCCACTGCTTATTATAACAGGATGACTATCTATACCTGACTAGTAATTGCTGCAACGATAACTGAATAAATAAAACTGCCAACTGTGTGAGTTCCTCGGTTGACTTTCTCGGTTGGTATCGAGGGGGAATACCAGGATGGGTTTGTTTGGTGATAGTATCAGGTTGGTTCCGAATAGGTCTTTCTTATCCCTTTCTGATGGCCGACAGTTATATCGAGTCTCTATAGGTTGTTTAGTGCATGCTGCGCTGCCGCTCAGTCCACCATACCTATGTAGGCGAGGACCACCGAATTCTAGCCTCGCCGTGTACTGGCCTCAGTACTGACGCTCCTCTTTTTTCCTTTGCCCTTTGTCGGCACCCCTTTTGTTTAAGCAGGTTTTGAGATCGACGTCGTTAGCAGGGTTACCCTTCCGGCTTGGCCTGGGCAGGGTTATGGACGCCATTGGTTATTCTTCAGGGCTCTTAGCCCCATTTGCATCTTGTCCGTAGTAGGACGCTCTATCATTTTCAAGGTGATTTGGATCTTTATATATTATATCTGTATTCTTGACTCTTTGAGTCGCTGTTGTATACATATCCGTTCTGTGGGTCCCATCGAGGACTGTTGTGTAATGTTATTACTTCGTTTTCGACCCGCACGAAAGTGCCTGGTGGGCACCTTTGAATCGTTTCTATGCGGGTTTGGCGGGAATCGCTGAAACTTGCATAGGGTCGATTCTGAGGGTGTTACAGGTGACTACTTGGCGGTGATGGAAGCGGAGGTGGAGGTGGGTTAGCCTTCTTGTTGTTACCCTCCTGCGACGCCTCACGCCTGTCACAGTTGCTTGTTGGGCGCGGAGGGTCATGGCGTGACCTGCTCTTGTGCCCTTGGTTGCGCTCTCCGTCATGACGGGTCTGCTCCGCATTGTCGCAGATGACGATGCCGCACTGCTTTGGTGGGGGCATGTCCGTACGATGGTGAGACTTGTAATCTTCGCGATGTCGGGGAGATCGGGGCAGTGGCGATGTGCGACGAGGTCGGGCCTTTTCTCCGTGGTCGGAGGATATGGGGATAGCATCCTTCCTGTTGCGCGCATCCCTCTGTCTTCGTTCTGATGAACTCGTCTAGGACCCGACATCAAGAGGAGATCTGTCCCTTGGCGGCTTGTACTGGCTAGATTGGCAGAGTGTCGGGTCAGACTCAAGCCTCTGAGAGGTGTCCTTTTCCTGCTGCTTCACCGCCTTGGCCACTAGGTCATAGACCTGTTCCACTGCCTCAGGCGATATATCCTGCTCCAGAAGGGTCTTGGCGACAGCGAGGTTAAGGAGTGGGGTGGGCATCACCTGCTTGCCTTTATTGTCAATGTATGGCTTGGCCTATGCCGTCTTTGAGGGAGCCCATCCTAGGTTGCGCCGTACACCAGGATCGTTGATGATGCGAGCCGGAGATTTCTTAGCCTTCTACTGCTGCAGTAAGGTCTTGTACTCGGCCTCCATTGCTCTAGCTTTCTCTATGGACTTCTGCGTGTTGACCAGATCTCGATCTAGTTTAGCGCCTTGCTCCGCTATGGCTTGCGCTTCCTCCAGCAGCTGCTAGCGCTTCTCGTCAAGCTGGGTCACGTTCCGGATATGAGCAACAGTTAGTGGCTCGAAGAGGATATTGCCGTACATCACTCTATCAGCTGGAGTAACTTGGGCTGCTGTAGACGTAGATGCTGGAGGCGGCAAGTTTGCGGTGTTGTTGTTGCTCGGGCCGGTGCCGAGTTCCTGCGGCTGCTGCACTGGGTTAGGCGGAGGAGGCATGACTTTTGCGCGATCATTGTCAGCAGTAATAAGTGGCCCCTTCCCCTTTTCCAGCGCCGTAGGCGGATCTCGTCCGGGTTGATCTTCATCCATCGCCGTCCCAATGGTGACGAACACTTCTCGGGACGTGACGACATTGTTGGCTTGCTCGTCGCGCGTGTACTCCTCCTCCATCTCCTGCATGGCGGAGTCTAGTTCCTCTGGACTGAAATCTATCTCCTCTGAATCTGCACTGAAGTCGGCGTATAGCGCGTCAATCACAGAGTCGGAGGGTGCCAGGACTTCCTCGATGATGGAGGGTGGAGGTGCAGCAGCAGCGACGATGACTGGAGGTGGCGGCGCAACTGCGACGATGGCGGCCGGAGGAGGTGGTGGCGGTGGCTGAATCGGAGGGGCTCCGTCAATGAGCGCAAGCGCTGTCTGAGCTGCCGCTTCAGCCTCCGCGTAGTTGTTGACGGTGCTCACCATGCCTTCGAAGGTAAGGCGTCCTGACGCCTGCTGCCGTCTTAGGGAATGTCGGAGAAGCGTGCCATGGTCCAGTCCTTCCACAAAGTGATACATAGCATCCTCATTGGGGTAGTGGGCTAGGTCGGCTCGTATACGGAGCCACCTGGCCAGGTAATCGCGGGGGTTTTCGCCTTCTCTCTAAATGCAGCGCGCCAGATCAAAGATGGTAACCACGCTGACGAACTTGGATCTCTGTTGTCCAGACACACGGATGAAGCCAGCGGATTTGCAGCGATTTTCCACCATTATATCCTGCACAGGGGCAGTTTGGGTGGGCCTTGAACTTTTCCGATCTTTGCCGGCAAACTCCAAAGAGAGATCCGACATCGATCCTTCCGCGAATGTATCCTGCCCGTAGGCGGTTCGTGCGGGCCTTAATGCTTTCCGATCTTTGCCGGCAAACTTCGAAGAGAGATCCGGCATCGATCCTTCCGCGAACGTATCCTGCTCGTATGCGGTCTATGCGGGTCTTGATGCTCCTCCGACTCCTAGGGAGCTAGTGCCCGAGTCGGTTTCGCCGATGAAGAGGTGGATGTCTCTGATAGGAACGACTGAACACCGCGTAGGGTTCGTCTTCGCCGGGATCCAGAACTCGTCGGGGAGGGGGGGACTATCGGAACGTTGTCGGAGAAGAGAACACGGCCGATGGCTATGGTTTCGCTGATTCCCGCGAAGATCTTGGTCCTCGCCTGCTGAAGAGCCTGAAGTGCCTCTTGCCCCACGGTGGGCGCCAACTGTCGTGGTATTGCCGAAGAGTACGCCATGGAGGGTCCTCACAGTGCGTGTTTAGAGACGTGGGGTAAGGCGGACGGTTGACGGGTACGAGGTAACACAGCTTACCCAGGTTCAGATCCCATAACGGTGGCGGAATCCTACTCCTGCTATAAATCACTATAAGGGCAATATGCCGAGTTACAGGAATTGGTTCGCTGCGCGAGGTTGTGTGTATCGATGCTATGATCGTCTGAGATTGTGCCTAAAGGCTCCCATAGGCCCGACTTATATAGTCGCCAGGTCCTAGGGTTACAGGGAAAAGTCCTAGCCGGACAGGTTACAGAGTCCTACACCGTCTATTACTAGTCTTGTGTATCTTGCACTCCAAGGCTCCGGGTACGTTGGTGACTCCACCGTAGCCTTCCTTTATCCGGCATGGGCCTCCCTTCTAGATCTATCTAACTGGGACGCCCAGCAGACCATAGACCATGCTACCGACTATGGGCCACCCGGGTTATCCGGATAAGTGACATGCTATTAGCATACCCATATAGCATATCCCCAACATTGATTGCTTAGAAATTCTTTGCTCCAGGATCCTTTTTGTAAAAACTGAGGTCATGTCTATGTTTTCCTGGTTTGTGAGGGGCCTCAGTGCAATTTGTACCCACAACTTTGACTTCCTATAAAGCTTCACGCTCTTTGGGCCTCATCCGTTAAAAAAAACAATGCACTATGTCCTTATCCCTTCACGTCATCTCTCTCTCTCTCTCAATCGCCGGTGCCATTTTCATCCACTTGCTCTCCTGTTGTCTAGGCTTTTCTTTCCATCGACCCACAACCTGCAGATTCCACATCGCCCCAACCGCCTCCCCGCACCTCTTTCGTAGATTTTTCTTGCCTAGGATTTAAGTAGAATTTTCTCTCCTAGGATCTAAGTAGATTTTGCTCGCCTTGACCCTGGCCTGTTGGGACTGCTAGGAACAATTAGCCATCGTTTGTCTCAATCCTGATTCGTTGGTGTTGGCTTTTTAACCTTTTGTCCAAATTCTTTCATAATGGGTGTATCTTAGCATGCTATCCTAAATGGTGGTGTATTTTAACAGAAAACTACTGTAATGCATTGTATCTTAAGAGATGTATGTATATTTAATAATTTTAAGGACATGCACGCATGTGATTGGGCTAAGTATGTATTTTTCTTATGGTTCCTTGCAAGACTTGTATCTTAGCTAAGATACAAAATCACTCTCTCTTTTCAATAAATATAGTGTCACACATAAGCAATTTGTCTATGATAAGAAACGTTTATTGTGAAAGGACTAAGCATGGTGGGCCAAATCAAGCAGCAGAAAGGAGATCAACTCGTTGATTGTCCTGAGATATTTGTCTCGATCGAGATGCTTAGACCCCTGGAGAGAAAACCCGAGACCCGGAAGGAAATCAAGTCGTCATATGCAGTTCATATTCACGTCGAATCGGATCACATCACAGCCTGCCTCGCAGCGATATAAAATCCCACCAGGGCGTGGGACAAGATAATTAAGCAGGAAGCTAGCACGCACATCGCGCATCGCAGAGCGGCGTCTTGCGAGAGTTCTTCGATTCCATCCCGGCCGCACGCGCACACATCTCGACCCTGATTCGTGGTCGAGTCGAAAGTCGACGAAACCAACAATTGCATTGCACCTCGACCGATCCATGGCGCTCCCTGCGTTGAGGGCTCGTCTCGGCCTGGGGCTGGGCAGGAGCTGCGCCACCGGGATCGCCAAGGTCGCCCGCGGCGGCGGCAGCGTCAACTGTGGCAAGACCATGTCGACGGCTGCTGGCCACACTGACAACGCGGGAAGCTCGGGCGGCCTAGGAGTCTTTTTTGTGGTCTTCTCCCTGGCTTTCCCATGTATTTGCATGCCACTTTGGGTTTCCAGGATGGAGGATAAGGTTGACAGAATCCAACGCACTGTGGATCGGCTCGAGAGACGACGCTGAGCGAACCTCCACGCAGATGCAGGAGTCGGTAACGCGTAATACTTGTGTTTTTTTCTTCTATCGGTGAGATTAGATTGTTGGATTTTAGAGGAGGTGATCAGATGCAGTTCCAAGAGTTTTGCTGTTTAACACTTTTGTATTCAATTCAGTCTGAGGCGGTCGCGTACAGTATGCTATGTGAGACTTGATGTCTGCATCTCTGGTGGTCTTTGTAATCCTCTTTATGAAATAATAGAACTTTTGATATACTTTGTCTAAGTACTGGCAATCTCTGTAGTCCTTTGAAAGTACATTCCCTTGTGATCAAATTCGATCGCACAAACATATACAAGGTGCTAAAAATTACCAAGGTGCAGACCTCACAAAGAATTGAAGAAACGCACGCTAATGCTAGAATTATATATTGCCGCTTAACAAACTATTTGGTCCTCATCCACTAGCATCAATATGGTTAAAGAAAAATACCAGGGTAGAAGGCTACCTTGTCGTTCCTATCCTCTAGCTACAGTTGATGATAAGCGATTTTGTGAACCCACCGCGACTCCCACCTCGCTCGCCATCGAGCGCTCGATCTCTCCCTCTCCAACGGCCGCTCCGGTGGCGGGAGGGTAGGGGATCAGCGCTCCATGGCCTGTACATAGTGTAGGGGATCTAGGTTGCTTGTCGGCGGCGCTCAGGAGACGGAGGTGCGACCGATGTGGCGTTTTGGGGGCGGAGCTCATCCTCTCCGGCGGTGGCTCTCTCTGGGGAGCTGTGGCGGAGCTCTCGCCTCACCCGAGCTCGCGGATCTCTGGATCCGTCGAGTTCCTCTGTCCCTCCCTGGTGCTGGCGTGGCGGACGCGCCGGATCCAGTCGAAGAAGATGAAGAAGGAGTGGAGGTTTGGCCTCGCGATGAAGATGATGGGCTATGGTGTAGGTTCCCAGGAGCTGGCGACCGGCGACTTCCCGTCCGCGGAGGGGTTGCTCCTGATCCATGGCATCAAGAGGTGCAACGGCGGCAGCGCGCCACCGGCGACATCGTGGTCTTCGTCATCGACATCGGGGTCCTTTGGACCAGTTTGTAATTTCTCTCTTGTACTGGACTTTTCTATAAGTTCGAGGCTATAATATCACTTCTTTTCCTGCAAAAAAAATATGGTTAAAGAAAGGAAAACGATACTAGTCCCCCGGGGATCCCGTGACTCGTCGCACGTGACGCACGTACGATCGTGGTGGACCCTCCATGTCTTGTCCCTTCCTAACTTCTCGTTGTTGTCTTTCTCGCGTGAAACAGACCATTTGCGCCGCCAACCGCTTGATCGCACGACCGTGCGGCCCAGTCCCCAGGTTGTCGTCACCTTGGCACACCGTCGGGCCGCCGCCCAGCTCGCCCACGATCTCCTCTCGCCGCTGCAGCCCCGCGCCGCCGTCCTTCTCCGCACAGCGCAGGGCCGCCGACTACATCTCGCAGGAGCGCGTGCCACCGTACCGTTCCACCTCGCTGGTGCGCCGCACCACTGCTGGCACCTCGCCGGAGCCTCCATACACCTCGCGCGCAACACTGCCTGCACCTCCCGCGAAGCACAGCCTGCCTGCACACGCCGGAGCACCGCCACATTGGTGTTGTTGTGTTGGTGGTGTCACTGACGCTGCTACCTACCGGTTCTGACGTTGCTACCTACGGCATGGAGATTTGCTACATGGGTTAACGACACTGCTACCTACTGTCGCTTAGGATGCTACCTACGGCATTAAGGTTTGCTACATAGGGTTAGCGGCATTACTTCCTACTGCCACCGTCGCTGCTATCTACGGCGTCGAGGTTTGCTACGTGTGGCTGGCGGCGGTGCTACAAGCGTGTCTTTAGTTTTGCTATAAGGTCTTCGACGAGATCTCCGCGAGGTGTCGATGATATCGGATTTGCTATAATAGTGTTTTTTTTTCTACATCTGTTTCATGATTTTGCTCCAATAGCGTACAATTTTTACTAGGTCTCCGAGGAGGTCGGGTTTTGCTACATTAGCGCAATTTTTTTGCTACACAGTCACCGGTTAAGTCCAGTCTATTTTTGTATTTTCTGAACCGAATGTAGCAAAAAGGGGATTGTTTGTAGCAAAAGCTAAAATCAGATCTGACTGTTGATCTGTCCAGATCGGATCTGGACGGCGGGGACCCAGGGATGGAAAGTAGCAATCAGTCTTAAAAAAAAAGGAAAACGATCCACATCCCCCGGACGATGGAATTGTCCGGGTCGTCCTCGCTACGGTACGTGGGGCCCCACCCACGACGTTTTACCTTTCCTTTTTTTAACTTCCTGTTACGAACACGAGCGGATACGCGATGATGCCGCCGCCGCCTGTCCTCCTGCTGGCCGCTGCTCCTCTCCGGCGACGAGCTTTCCGCCGCCGCCGCCTGCCCTGCTGCTGGCCGGAGCAACCCCATCCCCTCCCTCCCGCGCACGCCTCTGCTCCTCTCCGGCGACGAGCCTTCCGCCGCCGCCTGCCCTGCTACTGGCCGGAGCAACCCCCTCCCCTTCCCCGGCGCGCGCCTTTGCTCCTCACCGGCGACGAGCCTTCCGCCGCTCCTCTACCTCTGTTCCTCCGTTCTGTCCATCTCTCACGCGGCCGTGTCCCCACATGGAGCACCACCGTCGGCGCCTCCTCCCGCTAGAGCTGACACCACCGAGGACGATGGAGGCCTCTGCCACCGCCATACCCGAATCCACGTCATTGTTGCAAGGAAAAACTGCGCTGCTCTCTGCAAGGAAAGACTAGCCTCGATTTTGCTACATCGATACATTTTTTTTGTTACCTTCGTTTTTTGGTTTTGCTACGTAAATTTTTTGCTACAAGTTCTCCGGCGAGGTTTGGCGGCTAGTCTACAACCATGTATTCGGCAAAGTCAGTGTTTTGCTACATTAGAAGAATTTTGTTGCTACAACCGTCTTGTGGTTTTGCTACAACAGTGTCAACTTTTTGCTACAAGGTCTCCGGCGAGAGTCAACAGCGAGTTTTTTCCGACGATGTCTTCGGCGAAGTCGGTTTTGCTGCATTAGCATATTTTTTTTGCTACATAGTCTCCGGCGAGGTGTTCTATTTTTAAAACGAACCTTTTTTTTTGCTTCGAAAGCAAAAGCAGGGACATATGCAGCAAACGCGGGATGTTTCCATCGTCCGGGGGGCCTAGCACTATCTAAAAATAAAACTAGCAACAGTCTACGTCACGCACACAGTGATCAAGATAATAATGAAAAAACCACTAATTCTTCCAGACTGTCCGATAATGTACATGCAAGGTGACAAAAAGAAACAAGACAACAAGACCTCACAAGTTACAAAGAAACTGAAGAAGCGCACACCGGTGCCAGAATTACAGCACTATCAACACACTATTTTCCCCCTCCTACACTAGCACTCATCTACACTACAATGTACTGTACCTTGCACACAGTGATAGGAGTAAAATACAGTGGAAAAAAACACTCATCCCTCCATAGTTTCGAATAATGTACACACATGGAAACAAGCAGTTCAACTAGGAGCTTGGGACCAAACTAATAGCGTCACGTCATCAGCTTCAGTTTTAGCTTTTTTTTCTTGGGGGGAGAAGCCAAGCCAAGATCTTTGCGCAGCTGCTCATCTGGCTGTAGCGTCTTCGGAACAGCACCGAAGGCGCAACGGGTGACCTCCATCCCTGAGAGTGCCTGGTGCAGGTATACAGATGCATCCTCCAGATTTTGCTTTAGCTTACGGGTCCTTAGAAAGGCGGGGAAGTAGGTCTTGGACGCTTGGTGGCTTCTTGGCTCTGCTGTAGGATGGGTTATCTCAGCAGCCTCCATGAATCGGTCGGTTGCTGCCTCCCATGACAAGTCATACATCTGCATATCTGTTAACGGAGCAGGCTGCTCTGCTAGAGCAGCCAGGGTGACTTGTACAAACTCTTCATCGTTGTTATAGATACGGCAGTTGGGGAACTGCTTGAAGAATTCGTTTGAAGGGTGATTGGCGCATATTACAATCTTCCCCATTGCAAGGGCCTCAGCAGAGGTCGTGCAGACTACATCTGTTGTGCTGGGGTTGATGAACACTTTATAGCTGTTTGGACATAAAGCCATTAACTAAGTATTAATAACACAAACCACATCTTTATAGACAAAGTGAAGTCACTTATTTTGGGACAGAGGGTGTAATATATTGCCAGTCCTATAATCTGGTATTCTAGACCCTTTCCCAGCCTGAAGTAGTTTGAGCTCCAGTTGTGAGTTGTGATTAGATCAGTAAGATCAAATTTTATCTTCTTTTTTAAATAAAGGGGCAAAACAGAAACAACCATTATTTCTTTACAGGTATTGATTGCTATATATAGATTTCAAAAAAATATTTTGATTAAAAAGGAAAATAAATAGAAATATTGAAGGAAGTATTCAGTAAATTTGAGAACTCACTCATGGAACAAGGGATCTGCATGATCACGTCCAGGGTGAACCTTCACAGCCAAACTTAAGCGCTCTGCAGATTCTCGGACTTCATCTGAATCTTCTCCACTACCATATAAATCTACTTCAAGACCTCCCAACCTGCTCTGATATTTGGACAGAAGGTCAAGTAGCTCCCTGTACCCCTTACTCCACACCATTTTCCCGATGTAGTATGCCCCTTTTGTGAAGGCTACCTCTCCATTCTGCAGCTGCTTTAACTTCAGTTTGCCTACCTCAAGAAATTTTGGATTCACACCATGGACATTGCATATAACAGATTTGGGTAAATCTTGAGTGGCACCCGATAGTCTGATTATCTGTTTTTGCATAAGCCAAAAAGTTAGCATTGTATAATTTAGCTGAACAGGCGGGATGATTCTGGGTTCTAGGGATTATTAGGGTTCTCCAAATCAGAAATTTGTAGTAGACAAGGAGACAAATGAAGCATCTAAATCCAGACAGGAAAATTCGACGTACATGTGGCCTCACCATTTTATATTTTTTGTTAACTTTTGTAATGTCATAGAAGGTAAAACATGCCACTGAAATGTCCAAAAATTTAAACGAGCAAGATGCACCATGATTTCTTACTCATCATACCTAACAACCGAAAGTATGTGTTTTACCACATACTCTTACATAGTTCTTGCCAGTTAAAAGCAATGTCCAAATTCTACAAAAAACAAATATGGCGCAGTTGATCAAAAGATGCAGTGGCGGATGGGAATTATCTACCATTCAAAAAAATATGGCAATTGTCTGGTATACCATATTTTGCAAAAAATTAAAGATAAAAATGAAAGACCTTTTGATGTGGCTAAAGCGAGAACAATTATTGATTCAAGGGTGCAGGATAAAAAAGGTTATTTTAAAGAGTGTTGGATTATCTTGGTGTGCAAAATTTTCCTTTACATGGTATTGTCCTCTTCGAGATTTCCACGGCAGTTTTTGTGCACGTTCTTTTAACAACTCTATCCAAATATCTAAGCAGATATTTTAGTCAATGCACACTCAGATTATAAATTCAACAATGTAACAGAATAATCCTTGCTATGTTCACTGCACACAAGCCAGCAGATAAAAATAAAGGCTATAACTCCTCACAACATTGTTGATCTTATTAAGTCTGAAGGATATACATCTGGGCATGCATTGGTAGAGATTATGAATATGAATCATGTATGGTTGGTCCTGATTTGTGAGGTAAATGAGGCATCATGAACAGAAACAGCATGGTTTACAGATGAGAGAAATGTTGGACTTCACATCTTGAGAATGTTACCTTGTGGCAGTAAATTCGGGTAACCCAGGTGTTTGCATATCTGAGGCAACATGCCATCACCTGTCCATTCTTTTCTCTTCTCACATATGCTAGATAATTTGTGTGGATCACACCTATGACTCGCCTGAACTTATTTTTCCATCTCCGCCCATGGTGGTACCAGTTCAGATGCTCGGGCTCCTCTAGAACAGCAATATCAGCCGTTTCATCTGGAACGCATTCTGTGATATCTCCTACAGGTAGGATGCTTCTCATTTCAGTAGAAAACTGCATGATAAGAAAAGGCCAAGCTCTTTCAAATAGCCTCAAAGCAGAACCAAATGAAAATCGAGAGGCAAAATATTCATGCTGCCAGATGGGAAGCTGGCACCTCAAAGGTCTACTAACAAGAAGAACAAAATGATCATGTATTGTGCTTAACGCTGCGCAATTAAGGGGATCAAACTTCTCTTAATGCTGTAATCAATTCCAATCAGATATACAGTACTTGAAAGGAAACCAATTGTGCAAATTAAATCATGGAAGATATAAAGTGATCCTAAGAACTAAGAGGGCTACAAGAACTGGTGTACCTTGGCAGGGTAGAACTTGATGCTGAACGACGACCTAAAATCGACCCTCTCCTCGATCCAGCGACGGACATAGCCCTCTTGCTCCAAAGGCGAATCGAACACGATCTTGTTAGGGTACACCAGCTCCTGGTCCTTTAGAGAAAGCCAGGGGATGACCAGGGTGACATCTCTACTCCCATCCTTTGCGAGGTACGCCGCCCGGAACAACGGGTTGATGGAGGTCCCCGTCATCCATGGAAGGCTCGCGGTGGTGAACACGGCGAAATGCCGCCTTGTCGACATGGCATACAGTTGCACTAGGAAGAGTAGCAGCTAAGTTTTTGTTGATCAACAGGTCGCTGCCTTGGTCCCGTAACTGGAAAAAAACACCAGAAATGAATGAGCACTGGACGTTCGGTGCTAGCTGACAGCCAGGTCATCCATCCGTGACTGATTAATTAAGAGAAACAGGGTACTACTATGCATGTTGCAACCACACAAATCGCATGAAGGCGAGTCGCACGCATGCTCGGAGACTAATACTAGTCTACCAATAAACTAATTGACGACTATTCCTAACACGCGGCGCGGGGAGTGGACGGAATCAAGCAGATTTCTCCGGAACCAGAAGGTGCTTACCGAACAAGGGGGCTTGTAGGAGAGCGCGCGCCGGAACAGGGGAGCTCGCGGCCGGCCTTGGGGGAGCCTGGGTCTGCGGCGGCGGTGGCCGGCCGGGGACGGCTGTGGCGAGAAGGAGGCGGAGAGGGGGGCGACGGTTGAGAGGGCGGGTGGCGGCGGCAAGAACTAGCGTAGCGAAGCGGAGGGGAAAGGGAGGCGGCCACCCCCACCCGCACCTGTCCTGTCGTGCCGTGTGCGCTCGGCTCCGGTCGCGGACGGCTCTGGATTTCCAGGGAGACCGGAATGTTTCTCCCCGAACCAGTTAGTTCCGTTCGGTAACGAGGTGGCGTGGGACGTGGCAAGGTTGGGGGATCTGAGCTGTCAAAAGAAGGTTGGGGGATCTGATCTGGGCCGCAGCCCGGAGGCATCTGGACGGACGAGACGGGACGAGAGACAGCGCAACGGCTGACGCGGCCCGCCGGCGAGTTGTTTAGTCGCTGCTAATCTGAGATGCTTGTTAATGATGCAGAATATTCCTGTGTAAGAGCTGTATTGACAACAACGGCTGGGTGCCAGCGACGGAATCCAGCAACCCAGGTGTGTCGGGGCCGACGTGCCAGCAAGGATCGATCTGTTCGAATCCGTACCAAGCACGGAATAGAAGAGCGAGGTGGAAGACTAAGAGCATCTCCACTCGATGGGCAAAACCCAAGCCGAAAACCAAACTTTTTTTGGCCGGACGAATGAGTTTTCGGCCTGGATACGTCCAGTTTCCCACTCGCGTATCCAGACCAAGTCCCGGGTTCGGCGAAATTCAGTTAAACTCGGCGAAATATGGGCGAATATAAGCGGATTTTATTAAGTAAGGGCGCACATATTACATCGGATTACAACTAGGAAAAGGCCGTCGCCGTCGTGGTCGACGTCGAACGCCGCAACTACAGGCCGAGGCGGGGGTGGTTGCCGCCCTGGATGTGCTCCATGTAACATCCCAGCATTTAGGAATCAACGAAGGGTAGATTTAGGAATTTGTGATGTTGGATGCATTCATCTGTGAAAAGGTGGGTAAATTTTTTGCCAGATAAAAACCTTAAGTGATCAAAGTTTCTTTCATGCTTTGAGATTAGGTATAGTCTTGGAGGATGATTGTTATAGACTTTGATATGATCTTTTTGGATTTATGTGTTTTGGGAAATGGAATTTGAATTTAAACTTGAGTGTTGAATTTATAGTTCAAAAGAATTTAAAGTTATGTTTGAGTATTATGCTTTAGTCAAGAGTTAATGATTAGTAGTTTAAACTTTATATAAAGAAAACAATTAAGAATAAGAATCTTTATTTCAAATGTTTATTCAATAAATAAGTTACACAAATGAAAATTATGTAAATGAGCAACAAACTTTACAATAGTAAAGAAATAAAATAATAATATTTATTTATTGAATAATAGTACAATTTTTATTACAAAAGAATAAAAATGAAAAGTACAAAAGAATAAATTAAAGATTACAATTGAATCAGAGAGTTATTACAAGTGACTATTTTATAAAGAAAAAGAAAACCTAAGCTAAAGTCTCGATCTTCAAATCTGGTACCTGCAAAATAAACAGAAACTTAAAAAAAAAAAAAAGTTAGGATTAGAATTATTTTACTCTCAAAATTGACAGTGAAGTGCACTGTTCAAGATTTCATCATTGAGTAATCTTTTAAAGGGGCAAATTTCACCAATATGAAAGAATATATCTTTCATAATTTTAAGCCATAAGTCAAATAAACAGTAAGGAGGGGTACGTTTCACCAGCCAGGTAAAAGGTAACCTCATGAAAGTAACTTTCAAATTCAGAACATATCCACAACCTGTGTAGCAGGCACATAGGCAGCACACACACCAAACTCCATGGTGTGTGCTGTCAACACCACAGCAACAACACAATCAAACAAAACCATCAACACAGCCGTGGGAAGCTAATCCCCACACCATTCCATTGTTCTTACTGAAGGGTTTCGCGGCATAGTAAATCAAAAAAATTCTATGGATGCGAACAGAGGGAAGCCAAGATCTAATCTAGGAGATGCAAACAACGAGAGAGATTGGATTAGATCTTCATAGCCTTGAAGATTCACACAGCGGAACGTTCGTCGGAACGTGGGTGATGTAGTCGTACTCGCTTCTCCTCCTCGCGATCCGATCCGATCTAGCACCGCAAGTGGCGATGCCTCCGTGAGATGCACACGTGCAGCACCTCGACGTCTCCTCCTTCCTCGGTCCAGCAAGTATGGTGGAGAGATGGATTGGATCTACAACGCGACGGCGCGGTGCAAGTGGTGGAGAGTTTCTGCAGCAGGGCTTCGCCTACACGCAGTCGAGAGGGAGAGAGAGAGGAGGGCAGCAGGGCGACTAGGATTGAGGGGAAGGTGTGTGGGGGTGGTGCGCCCCAGCCCTAACCCCTCCCCCAAGCCCTAGGCCGGCGGCCAAGGAGGGAGGAGTGGGGGGCAAGGAAACCCCCCCTTCTAGAAACTCCAAACTAGGGTTTCCCCTTGTTTGGCCGGCTGGGCCCTATGGGGCCTTGTGCCCCCGGCCCAATGCGGCCAGGGCACTCCCTCGTAGGCCCATGCCCCCTCCCGACAGGTGGGACCATGTTGACCCCCTTTCGGAAGGTTCTAGAAGCTTCTGGTATAATATCGATTAACCCGGAACAATTCCGAACTCCCAAAACTGCACTGCCTTATATGAATCTTATTCTCCGGACCATTCCGGAACCTCTCGTGATGTCCCGGATCCCATCCGAGACTCCGAACAAAAACTCATAAACCAATTATCCAATCTATCCTAGCGTCGAGACACGTTAAGTGTGTGACCCTTCGGGTTCGAGAATATGCAGACATGATCTTCTATCAATAATCAACAGTAGGGTCTGGAAACCCATATTGACTCCCACACATTCATCGATGATCATATCGGATGAACCATGATGCCAGGATTCAATCAATCCCATATATATATTCCCTTCGTCTCACGATATTTTACTTGCCCGATATTTGATCGTCGGTACCGTCATACCTAGTTCAATCTCGTTCACAGCAAGTACTTTACTCGTTCCGTAATCCGATATCACTTTGTAATTAACTCCTTAACCACATGCTTGCAAGCGGTGTTGATATCGATTACCGAGTGGGCCCGATGTATATCTCTCCGACTTGGGAGGGACAAATCCCATCTCGATACATACAACCCAACAGATACTTTCCGATCACCTGAGAGACACCTTTATGATCACCCTCTCATAGGATGACGTTTGATGACCTCAAAGCTTTCTTCCGATACCAGGGAGTTGTATTATCTCATGGTCTAAGGAATACAATATTTGACATAAGAAAAGCTTCGCAAAGATGAACACGATGACACGATCTAATTGCTTCTCTTAGTTTGGGTCTGTCCATCATATCATTCTCCCAATGATATGATCTCATTATTAATTGACAACTCATGTCCATGGTTAGGAAACCTTAACCATCATTAATCAATGAGCTAGTCCATAGAGGCGTACTAGGGACACTGTGTTGTTCACAAACCACACAAGTATTAAAGTTTCCGCTTAATACAATTCTAGCATGGAATATAAACATTATCATGAACAAGAATTATAATAATAACATCTTTATTATTGCCTCTAGGGCATAATTCCAACAGTCTCCCACTTGCACTAGAGTCAATAATCTAGTTTACATTTGGCAACAATCTCACACCCATGGCACTGAGGTGCTGATCATGTTTTACACATGGAAGAGGTTTAGTCAATGGATCTGCGACATTCAGATCTGTATGTACTTTGCTAATCTTCAGATCTCCATCTGCTATATAATCTCGGATTATATGAAACTTGCGGTTGATATGCTTGGTCTTTGGATGATATCTTGGTTCCTTAGCGAGTGCTATGGCGCCAGTGTTGTCACACAATATCTCCAGTGGGTCCAATGCACTTGGAACCACGCCAAGCTCAGTGATGAAGTTCCTGATCCAAACTCCTTCACTTGACGCTTCTGCAGCAGCCATGTATTCCGCTTCTACTGTAGATCCTGCGATCATGCTTTGCTTGCAGCTTCTCCAGCTCACAGTTCCTCCATTCAAAATATACACGTATCCTGTCTGAGATTTAGAATCATCCTTGTCGGTATCAAAACTAGCGTCGACGTAACCTTTTACGACGAGTTGTTCATCACCCCCATAGACTAAGAACATTTCTTTAGTCCTATTTAGGTACTTTAGGATGTTCTTTACGGCTGTCCAGTGTTCCACTCCTGGATCACTTTGATATCTGCTCGTCAAACTAAGAGCATTGGACAGCATGGCATACATGATAGAACTTATGGACGAGGCATAAGGCACTTTGCTCATAGCTTCCCTATCATTTACCGTAGCTGGACACTAAGCCTTGCTCAATATCTTACCTGACAACATAGGCACTGAACCTTTCTTTGCCTTATCCATTCTGAACCTTTTTAGAACTTTGTGTAGGTATGTACTCTGGCTTAAAGCTATCAGGCGTCTTTGTCTATCTCTATAGATTTTGATGCCCAATATATAAGCAGCTTCAACTAGGTCTTTCATTGAAAAACATTTATTCAAATAACTCTTCACATCGTTAAGCATGTTAATGTCATTTCCAATAATCAATATGTCATCCACATATAGTACCAGGAATGTCACCGAGCTCCCACTCACTTTGTTGTAGATACAAGCTTCGTAGCAATTTGGAACAAATCCAAGCTCTTGATCACTTGATCAAAACGAAGGTTCCAACTCCGAGATGCTTGCTTCAGTCCATAAATGGAACGCTGAAGTTTGCATACTTTATCAGCATCCTTAGGATCGACAAAACCTTCGGGTTGCATCATATACAACTCTTCATCAATGTTGCCATTGAGGAACGCAGTCTTGACATCCATCTACCATATTTCATAATCATGAAACACAACAATTGCTAATAAAATCCGAATGGACTTAAACATCACCACGGGAGAGAAAGTCTCATCGTAGTCAACACCTTGAACTTGTCGAAAACCTTTCGCGACAAGCCGTGCTTTATATACGGTAACATTACCATCCGCGTCCGTTTTCTTCTTGAAGATCCATTTGCACTCAACGGCCTTTCGGTCGCTAGGAGGGTCCACCAAAGTCCATACTTGGTTTTCGCTCATGCATCCCAATTCGGATTTCATGGCTTCTAGCCATTTCTCAGAGTCTGGGCTCATCATCGCTTCCTCATGGTTTGTAGGTTCACTGTCTTCTACTAACAAGACAGTCAAGACAGGGTTGTCGTACCACTCAGGAGGGGCACGCGACCTTGTCGACCTGCGACGTTCAGTAGCAGCATCGTCCGAAGCTTCATGATCCTTGTCATTAGCTTCCTCTATTGTTGGTGTAGGCGGCACTAGAACAATTTCAGGTGCTGCGCTACTCTCCAACTCAAGAGAAGGTTCAATAACCTCGTCTATCTCTACTTTCCTCCCACTCACTTCTTTCGAGAGAAACTTCTTCTCAAGAAAGGAACCGTTCTTTGCGACAAACACTTTGCCTTCGGTTCTGTGATAGAAGGTATACCCAATAGTTTCTTTAGGGTATCCTATGAAGACACATTTCTCCGCTTTGGTTTCGAGCTTGTCCGGCATCAATTTCTTGACGTAAGCTTCGCATCCCCAAACTTTAAGAAACGACAACTTAGGTTTAGCACCAAACCACAGTTCATACGGTGTCATCTCAACGGATTTAGATGGTGCCCTATTTAAAGTGAATGCAGCGGTTTCTAATGCATAAGCCCAAAATGATAACGGCAAATCAGTAAGAGACATCATTGATCGGACCATATCTAATAGGGTTCGATTCCGGCGTTCAGACACACCATTGCGCTGTGGTGTTCCGGGTGGCGTGAGTTGCGAAACGATTCCGCTTGCTTTAAGATGCGTGAGAAAATCATAACTCAAATATTCACCTCCACGATCAGATCGTAGAAACTTAATCTTTCTGTTACGATGGTTCTCCACTTCATTCTGAAATTCCTTGAACTTTTCAAATGTTTCAGATTTATGTTTCATTAAATAGATATACCCATATCTACTTAAGTCATCGGTAAAAGTGAGAAAATAGCGATATCCACCGCGCGTCGAAACACTCATCGGTCCGCATACATCGGTATGTATGATTTCCAACAAGTCCGTTGCTCGCTCCATCATTCCGGAGAACGGGGTTTTGATCATCTTGCCCATGAGGCATGGTTTGCATGTGTCAAATGATTCAAAATCAAGAGACTCCAAAAGTCCATCAGAATAGTTTCTTCATGCGCTTTACACCAATATGACATAGACGACAGTGCCACAAATAAGTAGTATTATCACTATCTACTTTGCATCTCTTAGCCTCAATGTTATGGATGTGTGTTTTCTCCCTTTAGAGATTTAGAAGAAATAAACCATTCACAACAGGTGCATGACCATAAAAGATGTTACTCATATAAATAGAACAACCATTATTCTCCGATTTAAATGAATAACCGTCTTGCAATAAACAAGATCCAGAAATAATGTTCATGCTCAACAGGCACATAATAACACTTATTAAGGTTTAAAACTAATCCCGAAGGTAAAACTAAGGAGAGCGTGCCGACAGCCATCACATCAACTCTTGATCCATTGCCAACGCGCATCGTCACCTCATCCCTCGCAAGCCGCCGTCTATTCCGTAGCTCCTGTTTCGAGTTACAAATATTAGCAACTGAACCAGTATCAAATACCCAGGCACTACAACGAGGGCTAGTAAGGAAAACAACAATAACATGTATATCAAATATACCTTTGATGGTGCCATCCTTCTTGTCCGCTAAGTACTTTGGACAGTTGCGCTTCCAGTGACCCTTGTCCTTGCAATAGAAGCACTCAGTGTCTGGCTAGGGTCCAGACTTGAGCTTCTTCTCAGCAGGGGCAACGCGCTTGCCGCCGCCTTTCTTGAAGGGCTTCTTTGCACCCTTAACTTTCTTGAAGGTGGGGGGCTTGTTGACCATCAACACATGATTATCCTTTTTGATGTCCACCTCCGCAGCCTTCAGCTTTGCGAAGAGCTCGGTGATCGTATCAGTGGAACCAATATGATTATGAGTCACTACAAAACTTTTGTAGCTGGGAGGGAGTGATTGCAGAACCCTGTCAATCTTGAGCTCCTCTAGAATCTTGCAGTCCAGTTGCTCAAGGCGTTGAGTGTAGCCCGACATCTTAATGGCGTGCTCACTAACAGAACTCCCTTCCTCCATCTTGCAGTTAAAGAATTTCTCAGAGATCTCATATCTCTCAGAACGGGCCTGAGTCTGAAACATGGTTTTCAGCTCCTCGAGAATCTCAAAGGGCCCGGGATAGTCTTCAAAACGATTTTGAAGGTCCGATTCCATAGCAAACAACATGGTGCTCTTAATCACACCATAATCATCTTTGCGCGACTGATATACAGCTTTCTCATCAGCCGGCGCAGTAGCAGCAGGGGCGTCACCTAACGCATTCTCAAGGACATAGTCCTTTTGACCGCCAGAGAGAATGATTCTCAGATTGCGGAACCAGTTGGTGAAGTTAGACCCATTGTTTTTAAGCTTTTCCTTCTCAGCAAAAACATTGAAGTTGAAGTTGGACTTAGCCATTTGATCTACAATATTTGCAAGTACAAATTAGACTATGTTCATGATAACTAGTTCAACTTTTAATCAAATTACTAGATGAACTCCCACTAAATTCAACATCCCTCAAGTTGTTTAGTGAACATGATCCAAATTCACCACACCTAATCCGATCTTCACGAGAAGAGATGTGGTTTCAATGGTGGACAACGAAGTGTCGATCATATCATTCATATGACTCATGTTTAACCTTTCGGTTCATGTGTTCCGAGGCCATGTCTGTACATGCTAGGCTCGTCAAGTTAGACCCAAGTATTTCCGCGTGTGCAAAACTGGCTTGCACCCATTGTATGTGAACGTAGAGTCTATAGCACCCGATCATCACGTGATGCTTGGACACGACGAACTTTCGCAACGGTGCATACTTGGGGAGAACACAGTTTTATCTTGATCTTTAAGTGAGGAATCATCTTATAATGCTACCGTCGCGATCTAAGCATAATAAGATACATAAAAGGATAAACATCACATGCATATAACTTTATGTGACATGGTATAGCCAATCTTCGCGCAATGATCTCCATCTTGTGCGTGCCGGCATGATCTCCATCACTCCACCATGATTGCCTCCACCACGAATAGCAACTACAACTATTGCTAACTACTTAGCGATAAAGTGAAACTATTACATGGCGTATAAGAAGTTGACACACAGGTCATACACAATTATAAAGACAACCATATGGCTCCTGCCGGTTGTGTACTCATCGACATGCAAGTCGTGAAACATTACAAAACATGATCATCGCATACATTATACACATCACATCTTGGGCCATACCATATCACAGAAAACACTCCCTGCAAAAACAAGTTAGACGCCTCTACTTTGTGTAACACCCTCAGAATCGGCCCTATGCAAGTTTTAGCGAAACCCGCCAAACCCGCATAGAAACGATTCAAAGGTGCCCACCAGGCACTTTCGTGCGGGTGGAAAACGAAGTAATAACATTACACAACAGTCCTCGATGGGACCGACAGAACAGATATATATAACAGCGACTCAATGAGTCAAGAATACAGATATACAATACAAAGATCCAAATCACCTTGAAAACAATACGGCGTCCGAGTACGGACAAGATGCAAATTGAGCTAAGAGCCCTGATGAATAACCAATGGCGTCCATAACCCTGCCCAGGCCAAGCCGGAAGGGTAACCCTGCTAACGACGTCGATCTCAAAACCTGCTTAAACAAAAGGGGTGCCGACAAAGGGCAAAGGAAAAAGAGAGAGCGGTCAGTACTGAGGCCAGTACACGGCGAGACTAGAATTCAGCGGTCCTCGCCTACATAGGTATGGTGGACTGAAGCGGCAGCGCGGCATGCACTAAACAACCTATAGAGACTCGATACAACTGTCGGCTATCAGAAAGGGATAAGAAAGACCTATTCGGATCCAATCTTTAACTATCACCAAGCACACCCATCCTGGAATTTCCCCCCCTTGAGACCAAACGAGGAAGTCAACCGAGGAACTCACACCGTTGGCAGTTTTATTTATTCAGTTATCGTTGCAGCAATTACTAGTCAGGTATAGATAGTCATCCTGATAAGATAAGCAGTGGGCAGTTTTAGTTAACCAGTCCGTTGTAGTTGCAACACTTACTAGCCAGATACAATTAGCATGAGGTATCCCAAAACCCAGCAGTTGTTGGTACTTTTATTTAGCCATTCCGTTATAGTTGCAATACTTACTATTCAGGTACAATGGTAGCAAGCGACAACCCAAACAAGCAATTGTTGGCAATTTTATTTAGCCATTCCATTATAGTGATGCTGATTACTAGTCATTATAAAGTCAAATTTATAGCACTGCTTTAGTTATAGTTGTCTATGATCGAGACACTGTGCTCCAAGTCGTCCATAACCGCGGACACGACTTTCAGAAAGTTTTACCCTGTAGGGGTGCACAAATAGCAACACACACTCGATCAACCTCGGAAAAACCAAATCAAAACCCAACGAGGCCTTCACGACAAAGCAATCACCAGATTCAGAAATATTTCAGGGGGACACCCCATTAAGTATACCCGCAACGAAGTTAGCTGACTTCGAGACGGACTCAAGGTTTGTGGGGCCGGCTGTAAACGACTGGGAACCCGAAAGTGTGACTGGGCTTGTCGATACCGCGTAAACGGGTCACGATCCTAAACAGTACAGGTGCTCCTCGCACAATCGTAAATAAAGCAGTAAAGCATGGCATAAGTACAAGATAGTAAATAAAACCTCAAACTAGTTCGTGGCCCCAAGAAATAAGAATGAATCAAGCTCTGGCTCAGGGGGGTCCCATAATCCTCCCGGATGTGGATAGCGCGAATATTCAAGGAACAGGTATCAAGTACTCGGGGTCCTACGGGACACAAGTGGACGGTTAACAACCAAATAACATCTATTGCCCACCTGTGCCTCTGCATTTACCTACTTCAATTTTAGTTATTAAACAGTAATTAAAGTCTTGATCATCTCCAACAATAAACACACGGCAATACTCCAACAACGGTGGTACTTGACGACACGCAACAGCACTTGAGCAAGCGACTACGACACGCAAGTCCAACTATCTACCAAACAACAGGTAATAGGATGTGTCCAAGGCAATATCAGGCTGCAAGGGATACCACGGGTACGAAAACTAGAGCATCGCAACACAGGTAGCAATAGATCAATAGGAGGGAATAAAGACTAGAAATATAAAATAGGTAGAAAGGGGGAGAATGCTCGCCTGAAAACATTGCCGAAGGTTCATCCGAAGGTCGGGTCGAAGCTCACATCAACTCAACGGCCTTATCCGCGAAGAAGCAAAACACTAGAGTAAACACCAGATGCACTATTTAATACTACGGCAAAAGATCGGGCATGATGCATGTATGATGTATGGCATGTCAAAGGTGCAATGCAATTAGACAAGATTAAGCGGAACCGGGGGTCCCGACAATTAAATATATGGTTCTAGTTGTTTAGATACCCGCCATTTAAATGTTGTCTTAACATGGCAAAAGATAGCACCGGTTCGCTACACAAATTTAAATGGGACCAATATAAGACTAGATTTGTCCGCATATGGAGCCCATATTTAATTATAAGGTGAATCGGCATAAGGCCCCCAAACCACACAATATGCATGCGAGTATGACAATTTAATATGCAACAAGTATATATTATTATAAAAATAGGGGCTTAGGGTCACACATTAGGGTTCGGCAGATCTTGGGATTCGGGGGGCGGGGTTGGTCTCAGGGTTCGACGGGAGAACGGCTCGAAGAGATCGGATACAAGATGGATAACTTGTCGTGACGTGCCGGAGATCTTGGTTCCAAGCGGTCGATCTTGTCGTCGAGAAGATCTTGTCGGGGCCGCGTATCGGGTCGGTCTTGACGTTCGGGATGAAGAACTTGGCGTGCGACGTCGTCGGCATCGGCGCAGGAAGGAGGTCTTGTCGTTCCGGGGTTCGGTCTTCGGGGTTTGGACTATGGTAGAAGTTCTTGTCGTTCCCTGACGAAGATCTTGGTGTGCCATCTCGTTCATCTGTGGCCGACATCGGGTTGGTCTTGTCCGTGAGGAGATCTTGGCAACAATTGGCGGCGAGCAAGACCAGCGGGAGAAGGCATCTGGACTAGCATGTCCCAATTCCACACCACATAGACCAACATCACTAGCACCAAAGGGAAAAAACACATAGAGCTGGATAGAGAACAGCCGCCATGCAGACAGACATACGCTCGCGGCCAAGGCCGACAGCGGAAGGACCGGCCGGAGCTCGCAGGGCACCAAGGCGCGCTGGGGCGGCAGCCACAGAGGACGCGACCTGCGGTGGTGGAGATGAACTGGGCGGAGGCCGGTGCCAGCACCAGGGCGAAGGCGAGCAGAGGGGTGTGACGCTCGTGGACTGGAGGAGGGCTGGCCTCGCGACGAGGATGAGATGAGTGGTGGCAGAGGGCGAGGTCGCCGCGGCGCCGGAGGGAGGCGGCACAGCAGGGCAAGGACGGCGGCCGCAGATCTCGCGGGAGGCGCAGAGGGCGTCGCGACCGAGCAGCTCCGGCTCGAGGAGGAGGGCCCGTCGGCAGGAACCAGGAGCTGCAGGGGAGAGGTGGTTGAGGGCGCGCGGGGCTACAGCTCGAGACGGCCGAAGGTGAGGAGGACGGGGCCGGCGAGGGGACTGGCGGTGGAGCAGGGCGGCATGAGGCGCGGCGACGAGCTCGGGGTGGCGGCCACGGGCGGCGGTCACGGCTCAGGGAGGCGGAGCGCGAGCGGAGGCGGTGGGAAGCGGCACCGGGGAAGTAGGCGAGGGCGCGGGGCCGCGGGCATCGTCGGGAGGGCGCGGGGCCGCGGGCGTCGTCGGGAGGGCGCCGGGGGAGCGGGGCTGCGCGGCGGCGCCATGAGGAGAGGGGAAGCGAGGCAGGGGTGGCGATAGTGGACGGGGTAGGCGGCGGCGATTGCGGGCTGGGTCGATGATGCGAGGCAGAGAGAGAGGGGATCGCGGCCTGGGGAGGGAGGTGGGTTCGGGAGCGGGCGAGTGGGGCAGGAGGGAGCGTGCGAGAGGGAGCCCAAGGGGTGGGGCCAGGGTTCCAGGGAGTGGTGGAGAGGAAAACGGGACCCACGGGGTGGTGGTTTTGGTGTGGGGGGTGTGCCGCTGCTGGCGTGCGTCGCGTGTGTGCGTGGTGGTGTGGGTGGGGCCAGCGGGTGAGGTGGAGGGGAGTGAGGGTGAGAGAGGTGGGGTAGGAAGAGGTGGCGGGCTGGGATTGGTTAGGGGAAAGGGAGGGGTGAGGTGGCGAGAGGGGATTGGTCAGGGTGAGGTGGAGGGAGAGTGGGTAGAATAGGACTGGGTTGAAAAGGGTTTAGGTAGCTGGGATTTTTATACTGGGGGTGGCCGACTGGGTCGGATCGGCCCGGTACGGCTGCCCCCTAAAAATAAACTAAATATATTAATATTTAAAAATGGGGCTTTTGAAAACCGTTGGTAGACAAAGCAAAATATTCCGGAGACCCGGGTTTTAATTTGAATAAAGACAGGAATATTTAGAAAACAAACTAGGCGTTTTCGAAAATAGTTTAGACAAAAACCATGCAGGATGATGACGATGCTCAAATGCAATGTGGCATGATGACATGAGCATGCGGTCATGATGATGCAATGCAAAAAAATAACGCGATTTTCTAGTAGTGGTTTTGCGGGATGCCACACTTTGTTGTTGCATGTTTTACGTGGCTTATGGGAGTAGCAAGCTAAGAACGATTCTTACCTACGGAAAGCCACAACGGTGATATTATGGTTGCCAAACTCCGGTGTAAATCCCATGACAACTATAGTGAGAGAAACTGGCATCCACCAGCCGCATGTGTGGAACAAGCCACACGTCAAGTGCGGAGCCGGTCTCGCGAACGACGTCGCGTAAGGTTGGCCTGGACCGCTTCAATCTCACTATCCCGCGTCATAAGAAGAACACAAACAAGAGGCTTGCAACAGAAAACATCAACGCCCGCAACAACCATGTTGCGTTCTACTCGTGAAACACATCTACGCATAGATCTAGCTATGATACCACTGAAGGGTTTCGCGGCATAGTAAATCAAAAAAATTCTACGGATGCGAACAGAGGGAAGCCAAGATCTAATCTAGGAGATTCAAACAACAAGAGAGATTGGATTAGATCTTCATACCCTTGAAGATTCGCATAGCGGAACGTTCGTCGGAACGTGGGTGATGTAGTCGTACTCGCTTCTCCTCCTCGCGATCCGATCCGATCTAGCACCGCAAGTGGCGATGCCTCCGTGAGATGCACACGTGAAGCACCTCGACGTCTCCTCCTTCCTCGGTACAGCAAGTATGGTGGAGAGATGGATTGGATCTACAACGCGACGGCGCGGTGCAAGTGGTGGAGAGTTTCTGCAGCAGGGATTCGCCTACACGCAGTCGGGAGGGAGAGAGAGAGGAGGGCAGCAGGGCGACTAGGATTGAGGGGAAGGTGTGTGGGGGTGGTGCACCCCAGCCCTAACCCCTCCCCCAAGCCCTAGGCCGGCGGCCAAGGAGGGAGGAGTGGGGGCAAGGAAACCCCCTCTTCTAGAAGCTCCAAACTAGGGTTTCCCCTTGTTTGGCCGGCTGGGCCCTATGGGGCCTTGTGCCCCTGGCCCAATGCGGCCAGGGCACTCCCTCATAGGCCCATGCCCCCTCCCGACAGGTGGGACCACGTTGGCCCCCTTCCGGAAGGTTCTAGAAGCTTTTGGTCCAATACCGATTAACCCGGAACAATTCCGAACTCCAAAAACTGCACTGCCTTATATGAATCTTATTCTCCGGACCATTCTGGAACCTCTCGTGATGTTCCAGATACCATCCGAGACTCCGAACAAAAACTCATAAACCAATTATCCAATCTATCCTAGCATCGAGACACGTTAAGTGTGTGACCCTTCGGGTTCGAGAATATGCAGACATGATCTTCTATCAATAATCAACAGCGGGGTCTGGAAACCCATATTGACTCCCACACATTCATCGATGATCATATCGGATGAACCACGATGCCAGGATTCAATCAATCCCATATATATATTCACTTCATCTCGCGATATTTTACTTGCCCGAGATTTGATCGTCGGTATCGTCATACCTACTTCAATCTTGTTCACAGCAAGTACTTTACTCGTTCCGTAATCCGATATCACTTTGTAATTAACTCCTTAACCACATGCTTGCAAGCGGTGTTGATATCGATTACCGAGTGGGCCCGAAGTATATCTCTCCGTCTTGGGAGGGACAAATCCCATCTCGATACATACAACCCAACAGATACTTTCCGATCACCTGAGAGACACCTTTTGTTGGAGATATGCCCAAGAGGCAATAATAAAGTAGGTTATTATCATATCTTCATACTTATGATAAATGTTTACATACCATGCTATAATTGTATTAACAGGAAACATTAATACTTGTGTGATTTGTAAACATAAAAGAGTCCCTAGTAAAGCCTCTTGTTAAACTAGCTTGTTGGTTAATATATGATCATGGTTTCCTGATCATGAACATAGAGATGTTATTAACAACAGGGTCATATCATTAGGAGAATGATGTGATGGACATACTCCTATAGATAAGCGTAGCATAAAGATCAAGTCATTTTAAATAGTTCAATTGCTATATGCTTTCTGATACATAGTAACCTAATTCCTTCGACCATGAGATCATGCATATCACCTTTACCGGATGGATGCTTTGATGACATCAAACACCACACCGTAACTGGGTGGCTATAAAGGTGGCATTGAGTGTTTGGAAAGTATTGGTTGAGACACATGGATCAAGAGTGGGATTTGTCCATCCATATGACGGATAGATATACTCTGGGCCCTCTCGGTGGAATGTCATCCAATTAGCTTGCAAGCATGTGACTGGCTCACAAGGGATCACATATCACGGGAACTAGAAAAGAGTACTTATCGGTAACGAGGTTGAAATAGGTATGCAGAGATACCGACGATCATGACCTCGGATAAGTAAACTATCGTGAGACAAAGGGAAATTGGTATCGTATGTAAGTGGTTCATTCGATCGCAAAGTAATCGTAGAAATATGTGGGAGCCATATGAATTTCCAGATTCCTCTATTGGTTATTGTTCGGAGAAGTGTCTCGATCATGTCCGCATAATTCACGAACCGTAGGGAGACACACTTAAGGATTCGACGTTGTTTGAGTAGTTATGGTATTATGAGAAAGAGAACGAATGTTGTTCGGAGTCTCGGATGGGATCCGGGATATCACGAGGTGATCCGGAATGGTCCGGAGAATAAGATTCATATAAGGAAAGTCCCGTTTCGGAGTTCGGAAATGATTCCGGTGTTTTCATCGGGAATGTTCTAGAAGGTTCCGGAATGTCCGACACTCCGGGGGGGAAGGGGTACATGAATGTGTCATTACATATTGGAATGATTGCATCATGTACTAAGTGTTCTTGCTGTTCCAAATAAAGGATTAAATTGAATCCTAAAACAGAAAAGTCAAATGTCCAGTTTGAAAGTCAAACGGCTAAAACAAGAAACTATGGGAAACAAGCAAGAGGTGGTTGGAACCGACTTGGGGGAGGAGTCCCTCCAAGCCGGCGCGCCAACCAAGGCCGACTTGGGGAGGGAATCCCCTCCCCTTGGCCGCCCCTCCCACCTATAAAAGGAGGGGCAGGGCCTCCTCCTCTAGACACACAAGTTCCTATCCTCTAATCTCCGGTTTAGAGCCGTTTTGGTTTAGAGCTTCTAATTGCCCTAGCCTTCGGTTTAGAGCCTTCTAATTGGTGTGTATAATCCCTAGACCACTAATATTTCTCTCTCATACTCCACCATACTCGCTCCGGCTTAAGGCGAAGCCCTGCGAGATCTCCCCTCTACTTCCGGTACCACGCCGTTGTGCTGCCGGAATTGCGAGGAGAGTGCTACAACCTCCGCTGCCTGCTGGAACAAGGGAGAGGAAGGTCTTCATCGAGTACCGAACGTGTGACCGACTGCGGGAGCGCTGCCGGAACGCAGCGCCGGAAGGATCGTCTACGCGATCTTGAGATCGGAAGTGTACGACTACATCACCCACGAGAATCTGCTCTCGTTAACCGCTTTGGAATCTTCGAGGGTAAGTTATTCCATCGACTCGTTGCTACAATCTAGTAGATAGATCTTGGCTTGTTTGTTTGTATGCGATAGAAATTTTTTGTTTTCCATGCTACGAACCCCTACAGTGGTATCAGAGCCGTGTCTATATGTAGATCTGTTGCACGAGTAGAACACAATGGTCATTGTGGGCGTTGATGATTTTATTGTCGATTGCTTCTTTTGTACTTTGCATCTTGCGGTATGTTGGGATGAAGCGGCCCGGGCTAACCTTACATGACATCGTTCATGAGACTTGCTCCACGCTTGACATGCAACTTGTATTGCATAAGTGGCTTTGCGGGTGCCTGTTTCTCCTAGCATAGTTAAGATCCAATTTACAACGGGTGATTAACAATACTAGTATCAATGTTGTGGTTCTTGTTCGTAAGTTAGAACGACACTTATTGAAAGCCCCAAACCACGTAAAATATGCAAAGAAAGTAGAGGCGTCTAACTTTGTTTTGCAGGGGTGTGCTGTGATGTGATATGACCATGATTGTGATTATATTTGATGTATGCAATGTTCCTTATTGTAAGTCGGCAACCGGCAGGAGCCATATGGTTGTCTTTAATTTCTGTTAAGACCCGCGTGTCTATTCAAAGTAGTTGTAATAGTTGAAGCCGGTGGACGACAACCATGGAGAAGCATCATTGACCTTGATGCAATGTCGGTGATGATGGAGATCATGTTCGTGCTTGAAGATGGAGATCGGAAGCACAAGAAGAAAGGCCATATCATATCACATATTATGAATTGCATGTGATGTTAATCCTTTATGCATCTTGTATTGCTTAGTAGACGACAGTAGCATTATAAGATGATCCCTCATGCACATGAATTTCAAGTCATAAAGTGTTCACCCTTAGTTAGCAACGTTGCTAAAGCTTGATGTTTCGAAGCACCACGTGATGATCGGGTGTGTTAGATTCCGCAAGTGTATACAACGTGGGCAAGCCAGATTTGCTCATGCGGAAGCTAAGGTTTGATCTTGACGAGCCTAGCATGTACAGACATGGTCTCAGGAACACGGATCACCGAAAGGTAAAGCATGAGTCATATAGGAGATATGATGAACATGTTGATTGTTCGCCATTGAAGCTATGTCAACTCTCGTGATGATCGGTTTTGATATGGTGGATTTGGTTCGTGTGATCACTAAAACAATGAGAGGGATATTGTTTTGAGTGGGAGTTCACCTAGATTAATTTAATTAGAACTCAATTTATCATAAACTAAATCAAAGTGAATTTGCATAGTTGTTGTAGTCATTGGCATCAGTTTACCACCTTGCGCTTAGTTATAGTTGAGATGATAGAACTATAGAATTCTGGTTAGTTACTTTACGAACTGGTATCGTATTGTTTTGAAGTGTTAATCTAAAGTTTAAAAGTCCTATTGCAAACTTTCAGTAAAGTTCCGGTTACTCCATCAAGTTTAATAATTGGTATTAAAACAAGAGTGACAATTCCAAGTGTTAGTGTATAAGTATCATGTTTGTCTCCATGATTCTTGATATTCAAAGGATTGTCTTAATATCAAGGTTATCTAGGATCTGAAAGAGTTGTTTCAGAAACCATGATGTGTGGAAGATATTGTGATATCTAAAACGAAGTTTTGGTTGCAACATGATAGAGTATAATATGGCAAAAGTCATGTTCTCATATTTGATGAGAATTTGCAAAAGGTTGGAGACACTAGTTGTCCTAATCCACCAAAAAGGTTTTGGAGAGCAACATTATACTCGCGATTCACCGTTATAAGCTAAAAGTAGCTTGAACATGGATAATTCCATGATAAGGGTGGGTATTTGATGTAGGTAAAATGTTTACTACACCAAGAGATTACTAAAGAAAGGAATTTGAAAGAACACCAAACATTTGATGATGGTGATCTACTTCAAAGTGCAAGTCCAAAGACATTGGTATTTAACTATACACGCTTTGGACTATGTGTCATGTGCATGGCTCCACTATTGATGTTGATAGATTCTTTCAAACAGGAAAGGAAATACTGAAAGAGAATCTCATAAATATATGGCAGAAAAGAAAAAGACTAGAATTGTTCAGTTTAAGTATATAGATGATATACATGTTATGGCTATATTCTTTGCTTATTAAACAATGTGGTTCTTAAGTATTTGATACTGAATTTGTTGGTGTGAATCGTCATACGAAACAACACAATTCATGAACTACAATGGCCTAAGTAACTAGCAAAAGAATATGTGATGATGTTCATCAAGAACAAATAAAGGGTTATTGTGTTGCTCGTTAAACATCAAAGCTTGCCTTCAAGATTTGTTTTATCGGGTATTATGAGAACAAAAGGGTTGTTCAAATAAATGCCGTAATCCATAAAAGATGGATGATTCACAAATCTCGTTGGAGAAATCACATCCATAAAACTAGTGCTAAAAATGTTGAAAGACAAATTGATTGAAAGATCACTTAGGAAGTGATATCGCCGTTTAAATTATATTGGAAAGAAAACATGAAGAAACTCCACGTGGATGGAATTTTGGAGTCCTATGATTTTTGATCACATGACGCTTGTGAAACTTTCCTAGAGATAATTGAAACTTCGTTCATAGGCCAAAAGGAAACGAATGACTAGCTTATTGGAACTTGTACATATTGTTGTACGAAGTCCATTATGTGTAGTCAAGAGCGATGAATTTCAACTTCATATGCTTTCTCCGAAAATTTGAGTGAATATTTGAATATTTACTTAATAAGGATGAAGTGTGAAACATTTGAAAAGTTCAAAGACTTTCAAGATGAAGTGCAAAATCATTGTAACAAAAATATAAATAGTTTATGATAAGATCATAAAGGAAGATATTTGAGTTACAAGTTTAGCATAATACCTAAGATTTAAGGAATCGTTCCGTGGATTTACATTTCCCGAAACACCATAAGAGTATGGAGCGTTCGAGATATGTAATTAAACCTTGTTTGACATGGTAAGATCAAAGGTATAATTCATAAAACTGCCATTATATTTTAAAAGATTAAAAGCTTTAGAGACTACCGTTTTTCCACTTAAAAGAGCTTCATCATAATCCGTTGAAATGACACCATATAAAGTTATGGTTTGGGATAAAACCCAAGTTGTCCTTTCTTAAAACATTGGTATGCTTTGCATAAGAAAGATGTTTGCAACCAAAGTCGGATGAACCTGTCTTTGTTAAGTATTCCTCCATAACACCGGAGACAAAAGTGTTTGTCGCTTAGAACGTCAAGTTTCTTTGAGAAGGAATTTTTCGTGAAAAGATAAGTGGGAGGACAATAGAACTTTGATAAGGTTAAAGGAACCTTAGCTATATGTGCAAAGTTGCGCAGCGCCGAAAAAGTGTTCCGGAGGCAGCAACAATGCTCATGGCTCACGTGCCTCAAAGGTTGTGGTTACGAAGGTCAAAGTTTCTATTGAAACAAGTAGGTCGGGTAAACAATCAAATACCAAGATTTGAGAGTTAAATCATTATTTGGCAATAATGATCTGACTACATACAAAGAAGCGATGATGGGCCCTGACTCCGTCAAATGGCTTGAAGCCATAAAATCCGTGATAGTTCCATATACGAGAGATCAAGCTTTGAACTTGAAAGACCCTCTGAAAAGGTACAAGACCTTACAGTCGTATTTGGATCTATAAAAGAAATAAGACATGGATGTTTCACATCTATGAAATAGTCGACATGTTGGGAAAGTATTCACAACAATGTTCAAAGGTTGTATATGACAAGATTTGATCTTTCATAGCGATATTTAGTCTAGACGGATTAATGTAGCAACCACTACATATAATTTTGTTATATGATAGTTGAATAAACAAAACAAGTTCTTCTAATAGAATTGTTACCTAGGACATGTGCATGACACGGTCCATAGGATTTTGTTAAATCAAAGGATGCTAAAAGCATATGCAAACTTCAATGGTTGAAGTAAGCATCGCGGAGTTGGAATCTTCAAAATGATGAAATTGTTAAAAGAGTTTAAATTCATCAGAGACAATGAAGATGCTTGCGTTTGCAAGAAATTAAGTGGGAGCGCTAAGACATATTTCTAATACATTATGTGGAGGACATATTGTTGATTGGAAAAGATGTATATTTTATTAACACATATTAAGAATTTCATCCCGATGAAAGACTTAGGCAAGACCCAAATATTTGGCATCAATAGACGCTAATATGGTTGTGCCAGAAGTACATAGACAAGATATTGAATGAGTTCAATATAGAAACTACAAGAAAGGTTCTTGTCGCACAGAAAGGATTGAATGAGTTCAATATTAATGATATATTCAAGTGTATTGACACTTGGTAAGTGATACAAGATTCAAGTATAGATTGATACTTGATCACAAAGAGTATTTATATCAATCATACTGTGATATGTACAAATCCAGATATGTCCTATGCTCTAAATGATGTGAGCATATACCAGAATGATTCATAAGATGATCATTGGACAATAGTAAGGATATTCTTATGATCTTTTGGAAGAACTAAGAATATATTGTTTGTAGAAGTGACAAATAGATGGTTAGTTCATTGTAAAAGTACTACATTGATACTAGTTTTGTCACAAAGTGCAAATTAAGTTTATCTCAATCTAAACTAAGGGTGGCACAATATAATGGAAAGTAAGTTCCATAATGGATTTGGATGAGTTCCAAAGTTAAGACATTGTGACAGATACTACAACAAAAGGCTAAGTATATGACTGCTATTATAGCAGCTAAAGAGGGCATTTGGGTCAAGTAGTTTGTTATCAAACTAGGTGTAGTTCATAGCGGGATAATACTATGAAGATATATTGTACGACAATATTATCAACATGTTTTAACCCTAAAGAACTAAAGGTCTCACCAAAGGACCAAATTTATATAAAGCCATCTCATTAGAGAATGAGTGATGCGTAGAGACGCAAATACATGCAATTACACACGGACCTGGAAGTGTCAGATTCGGAGATCAGTTGACCACTAGCAATCGTGTACATACAACACCGTAAAGCCATAGGTGTTGAATACACAAAGGTTTGAAACTAGATTATTGACTCTAGTGCAAGTGGGAGACTGTTGGAGATATGCCCAAGAGGCAATAATAAAGTAGGTTATTATCATATCTTCATACTTATGATAAATGTTTACATACCATGCTATAATTGTATTAACAGGAAACATTAATACTTGTGTGATTTGTAAACATAAAAGAGTCCCTAGTAAAGCCTCTTGTTAAACTAGCTTGTTGGTTAATATATGATCATGGTTTCCTGATCATGAACATAGAGATGTTATTAACAACAGGGTCATATCATTAGGAGAATGATGTGATGGACATACTCCTATAGATAAGCGTAGCATAAAGATCAAGTCATTTTAAATAGTTCAATTGCTATATGCTTTCTGATACATAGTAACCTAATTCCTTCGACCATGAGATCATGCATATCACCTTTACCGGATGGATGCTTTGATGACATCAAACACCACACCGTAACTGGGTGGCTATAAAGGTGGCATTGAGTGTTCGGAAAGTATTGGTTGAGACACATGGATCAAGAGTGGGATTTGTCCATCCATATGACGGATAGATATACTCTGGGCCCTCTCGGTGGAATGTCATCCAATTAGCTTGCAAGCATGTGACTGGCTCACAAGGGATCACATATCACGGGAACGAGAAAAGAGTACTTATCGGTAACGAGGTTGAAATAGGTATGCAGAGATACCGACGATCATGACCTCGGATAAGTAAACTATCGTGAGACAAAGGGAAATTGGTATCGTATGTAAGTGGTTCATTCGATCGCAAAGTAATCGTAGAAATATGTGGGAGCCATATGAATTTCCAGATTCCTCTATTGGTTATTGTTCGGAGAAGTGTCTCGATCATGTCCGCATAATTCACGAACCGTAGGGAGACACACTTAAGGATTCGACGTTGTTTGAGTAGTTATGGTATTATGAGAAAGAGACCGAATGTTGTTCGGAGTCTCGGATGGGATCCGGGATATCATGAGGTGATCCGGAATGGTCCGGAGAATAAGATTCATATAAGGAAAGTCCCGTTTCGGAGTTCGGAAATGATTCCGGTGTTTTCATCGGGAATGTTCTAGAAGGTTCCGGAATGTCCGGCACTCCGGGGGGGAAGGGGTACATGAATGTGTCATTACATATTGGAATGATTGCATCATGTACTAAGTGTTATTGCTGTTCCAAATAAAGGATTAAATTGAATCCTAAAACAAAAAAGTCAAATGTCCAGTTTGAAAGTCAAACGGCTAAAACAAGAAACTGTAGGAAACAAGCAAGAGGTGGTTGGAACCGACTTGGGGGAGGAGTCCCTCCAAGCCGGCGCGCCAACCAAGGACGACTTGGGGAGGGACTCCCCTCCCCTTGGCCGCCCCTCCCACCTATAAAAGGAGGGGCAGGGCCTCCTCCTCTAGACACACAAGTTCATATCCTCTAATCTCCGGTTTAGAGCCGTTTTGGTTTAGAGCTTCTAATTGCCCTAGCCTTCGGTTTAGAGCCTTCTAATTGGTGTGTCTAATCCCTAGACCACTAATAGTTCTCTCTCATACTCCACCATACTCGCTCCGTTTTAAGGCGAAGCCCTGCGAGATCTCCCCTCTACTTCCGGTACCACGCCGTTGTGCTGCCGGAATTGCGAGGAGAGTGCTACAACCTCCGCTGCCTGCTGGAACAAGGGAGAGGAAGGTCTTCGTCGAGTACCGAACGTGTGACCGACTGCAGGAGCGCTGCCGGAACGCAGCGCCGGAAGGATCATCTACGCGATCTTGAGATCGGAAGTGTACGACTACATCACCCACGAGAATCTGCTCTCGTTAACCGCTTTGGAATCTTCGAGGGTAAGTTATTCCATCGACTCGTTGCTACAATCTAGTAGATAGATCTTGGCTTGTTTGTTTGTATGCGATAGAATTTTTTTGTTTTCCATGCTACGAACCCCTACACCTTTATGATCACCCTCTCATAGGATGATGTTTGATGACCTCAAATCTTTCTTCCGATACCAGGGAGTTGTATTATCTCATGGTCTAAGGAATACAATTTTGACATAAGAAAAGCTTCGCAAAGATGAACGCGATGACACGATCTAATTGCTTCGCTTAGTTTGGGTCTGTCCATCATATCATTCTCCCAATGATATGATCTCATTATTAATCGACAACTCATGTCCATGGTTAGGAAACCTTAACCATCATTAATCAATGAGCTAGTCCATAGAGGCGTACTAGGGACACGGTGTTGTTCACAAACCACACAAGTATTAAAGTTTCCGCTTAATAAAATTCTAGCATGGAATATAAACATTATCATGAACAAGAATTATAATAATAACATCTTTATTATTGCCTCTAGGGCATAATTCCAACACTTACACACCAAGCACAACAGCCACCAGCTAAACTAAGCCAAAGCCAACCTAGATCACACCAATCAAAACCCTGGATCACATCACCAAAATGGTGACATAAGGACGGGGTAGATCGGGTGGATAGCAATGACAAGATCAAGCCACCAGGACCAGGAGGTGAAGGGCTAGATCAAGGACAATCCAGGAGCTGGAAATACCAGGAGAGCACCAGATCAAGCTCCCACAAGATCAACCACTGGCAACGTCAACATCAAATGAGTGTGGTGAGTAAAATAGACCATCACATGATCTATCTGTCTAGGATTAGACAAGCATTCATGATCTGTCTATTACTCAAATTCTCAGAAAGCACCCAAGAGGGGTGAATCCATCACTAAAGTTTTTAAACACTAAAAGCAATCAGAAAAGTATAAGGATCCACCTAAGATCTCAGGACAACATCATTTATCTAAGCAATCAAGCTATATTTCAATTCAAGAATGAATATAGCCAAGATTTAAACTTCTAGGCACATCTCTAAGACAAGAGTAGCACCTTAGAATTTAATCTTATGGATCTATATAAGTTATCAAGCCACAATCAATTTTCCCCAACTTTGTTTCAAGAAACAGTAGCTGGTATCACTACCAGAACCAATCCATGAAAAACAACAAGACAAAGGCTTAATCCCTAAACCTCAGACCAACATCATGGGTTCTAGGGATGCAAGGAAAGAGAATTCCACTTATCTATAATACCAAGCCAATTTTAAGCTTGAATAAGACCAAACCAAGTAATAGAATCTAGTCTTGTGTGCCATACAAGGATGGTGTCACAAGAACAGTTCTAAACTAAGGAGGTTAATCATCCAATCTTCACAGATACAACCAACCAACTATAAATCATTTTCCTAACATCACAGGAATCATAATCAGGAGATTCCATATATATATCTTCACTGTATGAGACCATCTGATCTCAAGCTATATATGAATTATTAAGTCAACAATACAAAGACAGTGACTTCATCACAAAACACTCACTGTCATTAACCAAGAAATGACAATGGTGAGCTATTAAAACCACTAGATTTCCCAAGTATTGCTTCTAGAGCAACTTTACCATCTGAACCATATAAAATTTAATCCATAGAATCATCTGATAAACCACTAACCATCAGCAGTAATCCACAGCAAGTCACCACTCAACAGGTTCAAGGATCATCAATACATGATCCAATTTATCAAATATTTAATCCACAAAGGGGTATGAACCCTAAGTAGAACAAACCATCTGAATTAGACAGGACACTACCAACATCTAGCATGGGAGGTCCTAGCACAGAGTGCACAAGAGGGAGAGGAACTACTTACCAAAGGTCCTTGCTGTAGATTAGAAGAGGAAGCAGAGGGGGGCCGACAACCACATCGGCACGGGGAGCACCCCAAGGGGGCACTGCGACCCACACCACGCCACGGCGGTGACCATAGCCATGCCGAGGGAGAGGAGCATCAGCACGGCACACAACAGCAGCGGCGACGTCAGCACCAATGCCAACCCAAACCCTAGGGTTCGGAATGGCATTGATCTGGCCGTAGGAGGGCTCCTGGTCCAAATCGAATTGGACAAGAGGAAAGAGCGAGGCCGACAACCTCATCCTGCACCACGGCGGTGGCCAGGGAGGTCCACGGCAGCGTGAATCGCCGGCGATGACATCGCTGACCACAGGGTCGGGGAAGGAGAAGGAGAGAGGTGAGCTCGAGAGAGAGACAGAGAGTGTTGGGCTGGGTTGGGCCAATACCCCTTTGAGGTGTTGTTTTGACTTTGCCCTATTGGGCCACAAGGGCCCAATAAACCCAAACAGTCAGCCCAAATCCTTTAGAGCCTGTTTTAATAATTGGAAAAAGACCAAAATGCCCCTGAACTTAAATAAATTCTAGAAAATAAAATAAAATTCCAAAAATTATAAATAAAATATTTTTGGATTCACAATAATCCAATATATATAAATAAATTAAGAGATAAAATTTTGGACATATAAATTTTATTAAGAATTTTGTAATTTACATATTCCTTATGGAATTTTACAAAATTATTGAAAGTTGATAAAAATAAATAAAAATCACTTTCATTATATATTAATATTTTAGTATTTTAGAAAAATACTAAACAAATATTTAATGTCAATTTTTGGTATTTAATGATAATTCTTAAAGGAATTATTAACTAAATAAAAAGCAATTAAATTAAAATAAAATAATACAATATTCAATAAATATTAAAAATTAATATTTATAAATTATTTCTCATTAAAAGAATTTTTATAATTTAAATAAATGGGGAAGAATACATATAAAGCTAAATGATGCATTACATTACTTTGCATAATCATTTTGCTTCTTTAAATATTGTCCTTACCGGGCAATAATGATGTTTTTGTAGACATAGAAGCTCAAGGTCCAGTGCAAGCATTAGACTTCACTACCTTGCCATCACAAGGCAAGTTCATCACCTGCTCATATCCTTTGAAGAATCTTTATCAAAGTATTTGCAAATTGTGTGTTATCATATATACTCCAAAGAAAGAAAATATTATTTTAACAAATAAAGGAATCATAGATATCATCCTAAGTGATGATATAATGGAGCAATAGAACTTAGTGTTCTATTTGCAACAATAATGATCAATTAGGGACTTAATAACCCCTGACATCAGTGATTCTAGCGCCGTATATTACGCGTTAGCCATGAGATTTGGAATGGGACAAAGAAGTCAGCTGTATCTTCTTCCTCTCGCATGAAGCCCGATGTGCAGGTCGTGGCTGTTATCCTCGTAGCATGCATATTAATTGGTAATTCGTAGAGGATATGCAGCATATGGGTGGAAACCCTCATCGTCCCATGATAGTTCTGGCATCTAACGGTTTGTACAAACCATTGTCGTAATTCAATATATTTGTGCATGGTGTACGCCAAGGAGGCATGCGAGGTCGCGAAGGGGACAGTGATTGGCTTGGACCAACTACTGGGCCCCACATCATGGAATTATGGACGGGAAAGTACGCCCGGTTGTGCAACAAGGAGTTGATCTCTCATGGGTAAAGTAACGCACCTCTGCAGAGTGTAAGAATTGTAACTTGTTACTCCCTGTTCCGGGAAGGAGCTACGAACGCGGCAGGAAAGGAACTCCATGAAAGTTCTGGTCAACCTGTGAAGGCTGATGGTCATAGATTTTCATAATAAAATCAATCTTTGAAGAAAGATTTACAAAAACTGCATAGTACCAAGGACTTATAGTCCGAGGTGGTAGTTAGAACATCAAACTTCCCACCTTGCATATAATGAACTTGTTGGGTAACGCTGTTACTCAACCTTTCCTTTGATCCCTTTCTTAGACTTTGAGGATACCGAAGACATGCCAATGTATGCAGCCGAATGTCAAGAAGATGTGTTCTACGAGGAGCCTGACCTGTCAGGAGGTGTTGAAGGAGTGGATTACGAAATCCGCTATGATGTTGATGATAACGAGTCCAACTAAGTATCCTAGTTAGTAGTAACCAACGGAGCCGAGCAACATGAACTCTATAGAATAAGCTGCTGAGCTCAACTCCTAGTTGGAGTTGCTACTTTTAAATTCCACTGGAACACTTTATATTTTGGTTTGTATGTTGAAACCTTTTGAAGTCTTGAACTTCTGGTATTGTAATAATAATAATGTGTGAATGTTTGTAATGTGGACCCGCAATGTTTCTGTTGTACCACTCTAAGGGATGTGATATTTACGGAACGGTGTTCTATGGATGTCATGTCAACGACTATAGTGTACTACACATGCAGTGGTATGCTGGGTCACCGCACTCCATGACACCAGCGAGATTTTTCCCTGGAACGCTCCACCAACAGCGGAGGAAAGCCACATTGCTACGCGGCGGCGGCGAGCCAGTGGTCCGTCGTGTCGGCCGAGTTCCTTGAGGCGCCTCTCGGCGAAGAACTGCCTCTAGAAGACCAGGTTGCCAGGATCCTCGGCGAGATCTGGGTCATGCAAGTCGGCGATAGCCGCCTGGTTCTCTCTAGCGAGGTCCTCTTTGGCCGGCACCGGCAGAACAGGTATACCGCCGGCGCTGAGTTGCTAGCTGGGGGGAAGACGAGTGTCCAACAACGCCGTATAGCGTGCCTCCCGGAGGAGCCGGGCTTCCCATGGGGGCATTGTGCATCGGCCCTCGGCCATGGCTTCTCGGTGGAGTTGAGGAGGAGGAAGAAAGGTGCGAACGACCGAAGTTCGCTGAAGTTGGGGGTGTTGTGAGAGACTATGAAGAGAGACGGCGGTATGTACGCCTTTTATAGGCGGAGTTCGGTGGAGAGGGCGGGAGGGGTGTAGTGGCGAGGGCAGGAAAAGGAAAACGGTGGGAGGGCGAAAACGGCAGGAAGGCTGGCGGCGACTCGGATTCTGTCGCTGACAGGCTGGTCCACTTGGCTAATTCGCTCCGTCCGGTGTCCCTAGGGCGTACCCGGGATCCTGGGTTCGGCCTGGGTAGTCCGGACCAAAGTTGGCCCAAATCCGGCCGAAAAGAGGTCCCTGAGTACGCGACTGGGCCGATTTTCGGCGTCCGGACATAATTTCGCCGTCCGGATCGGCCTCCTGGGTAGGCGAGTGGAGATGCTATAATGGTAGAATCTGGATGGAAGACACTCGATGAACATGGATTCTACTAGCTCGCTTTTCCACGTCCATTTTCTGTCATTGTCATCTTTTCATGTGCGATTATTTGCATAGGTTGTCCTAGAGCACGCCCACGCCGTTGGCCTTCACCTTCGCGAGCACACCCTTTCGCGCTGTCGGCCTTCACCCGCGAGAGCACGTCGGCACCTCTAGCCTCCACCTCCTAGAGCACGTCCGCGCCACCGACTTTCACCTCCACGAGCATGTCTGCCTGCACCGCTAGCCTTCACCTCCGTGACCACACCCGTGCCACCGGAATCCACCTCCGCGAGCATGCACACGGAGCGCCTGGCCCTGCTCTACTTCATCCGTCGGAGAGCCCCGTCCCTAGCCTACCCATGTCTTCGGCGAGCCACCCACGGCCTGCTTCCTCTATCAGGCCAGGGCAATGGCCCGTCGTCAAGGATCCAGGCAGTGCCGTCAGGGGCAGACAATGCTGCTACATTTCATAGATGCTCTCATAGGTGGTCGCTGATGCTCCCATCGGACAACGGTGGTTGGTGCTGCTATCGACCAGGTTAGAGTTTGCTCCCAATGGTGGTCGAAGGTGCTCCAAGTGGTGGTCGGTGATGCTGCTAGCCACGAGCGGAGGTTCTGCCATCCAAAGCCGACGATGCTACAATATTGTATGTTTTTTGCTACAATTGTTCTCTGTTTTTGCTAATATAGTACAATTTGTTTGTTACTATGTCCCTGGCGATGTCTTCGGCAAACTGATTTTTGCTATAATTGTTCTCTATTTTTGGTAATATAGTACAAATTGTTTGCAACCATGTCTCCGATGAACCCATTTTTGCTACAATTGTTCTGCATTTTTGCTATAATAGTACAAAATTATTGCATAAGGTCTCCGACAAGAATCTCCGATAAAATCAATTTTTGCTACAATTTTTCCATGTTTTTTGCTACAATCGAACAAAATTATTGCTACCAGATATCCGGCGGGAGTTTCCTCTCTAACAAGATCGGTTTTTGCTACAATAACATAAATATTTTGCTACCATATGTCCGGCGAGGTCTCTGGCGAGGTCTGTGTTTTCTTTTCTTTTAGAAGTGAACCATTTTTTGCTACAATCGGGATCAGTTTTGCTACATTTGCGGTTTATGGAAGCAAAAGTGGAAATTAGACCCCCATTAAAGAGAGAAAATGGGGACACATGTCAGCAGCTCCACCCGGGGCATCGGGGGATTTGATCCCCCGAGGGACGCTCAGCAAGCCCCAATTGAAAAAATATGTCATGGTTCTTCGCATTACATAATCCATTGATGGCTCAGTTGATGTGGATCTTGTTGGGAACCCCAAGAGCAAGGTGTGAAGCAGCACAGCAACAAGTCTTCCCTCAGTAAGAAACCGAGGTTATCGAACTAGTAGGAGGAAGGAAACATCACACAGGTGTTGCAAGAAACGCGTAGACCTACACAACACAAACTCAAGACTTTGCCCCAACTAACAGTGAGGTTTTCAATCTCACCGGTTGCTGTAACAAAGGATTAAACGTATTGTGTGGAAGGTAATGGTTTGAAGCAAGTAAACAAGTAACAGTGGAAGATGTATCAATGGTAAAGATTGGATCAGGGTCCATAGTTCACTAGAGGTGCTCTCCTTAGATAAACAACATGGCATGAAGGGTAAACAAATTACAGCAAGGCAATTGACAGGAACTAAGCAAGACATAACAATGCAATTACTAGTCAGAAAGTGACGAGGTTTAATCTCGTCAATGCCCATTGTTATGAGCTTGGGTTTTGGAGAAGATGGGGGTGATAGAGATCGCGGAACGGTTAACAGACAAGAAACCAAGGGACACGAGATTTACCCAGGTTCAGGCCCCCGGAGGGAAAACCCTACTCCTGCTTGTCTGCTCTTGATTACGGCGAAACCGAAAGTTACAAGGGTGCGCAGATGTAATATGGCATGGAGGTGTGTATGCAGTGAGGTGAGAGATCCTTCTCGTTGTGCCCTCCTAGCCTTTATATAGATATAGGCAGGTCCTGGGCACAGATCGAGTCGGTTACAAGTTTAGGGTTTGCCCTTTTGAATATTCTATTTGTTCTAGTCTTGCTCTCCAAGGATCCAAAGATATCATGGGCTTGGGCCACCCGAAAATATTCATCGGTCGCGTATATTCTTGTGGGCCTTCCTTGGGCTAGACCAGGTATGCTAATGTTATTTACCCGCAGGGTATAACCATGTCAGTAGCCCCCGAGTGTTCAGTCGAATCGTAGATTCGGATGAGGACTCTTCAATCCTTCGGGTGCAGCTGTTTCTGTTCATCAGAGAAAAGAATGGTTTAGTGTGTAGGGATTGTTGATGCGTGTGCCTGACTCTCCTAACGGATCAAGGTCAGTTAACTGTCTTAGGACAAAACAACACGATCTTCTTCAGACTCGAGTCCCTAGACTCGAATCCGGAACAAATGCTGGCGTAATTCGACTCAGGCCGTTGAGGTCTTATAGGAGTCGAATCCCAGTGGTTTTCGAATGATGTACCCAAAGCATCCGTTGGGATTTTCATCGCACCTATTGGCACGAATTTTTACTTTTAGAGCGCAGTCGGGTGCGTTACCAGGCCATCATATGGTATATGTAGGTCTTATCTTTGCGTCGCAGACACAACATCCGAAATCTTATCACCGTGGAGGTGTTTCGGGTGGCCAAGGAGGATGTTAATCACTTAGCATTGTTTGGGGCAAAGTTGCCAAAAAGGTTTTTGCATTTTGATCCGAAGGATCGCATTCGAAGAATTCATAGGGTGCGCGACCAGCGCTCCCTATGGGAGTAGCCCCCGAGTGTCTGTTCGAGTCGTAGACTTGAACAGAGACTTTAACTCAGCCGTTGTTGGCTTCAGGTCCGTAGGACACAATTTTTTCGGATGCTTGAATCAATCCTCACTATTGGAGTAGCCCCCCGAGTCCGTAGTGGAGTCATAGACTCGACGTAGGACTCGAAGAATCAATGTTGGTGTAGTACCTTAATCATGCCTCAGGTGCCCGGCCAGCGCTCCTGATAGGAGTAGCCCCCGAGTAGTTGCTCGAATCGTAGATTCGAGTGAGTACTTTTAGCTGTTAGCCGAAGATTTCTAACCGTTGCCAGTGGTGTATGATGATGTCAGTACTGACGATCGGTGACCTCAACCGTCTGCTGCGCCATAGGTGACGTGACCGGACGGGCGTGGGTCCCACTTTCTGACTTGGAGTTGACTGGTCATGCACGACGTGGTGAGAATTACGGTGTCTCCTCGGTTTCCGTGCATAGTGGACGATGTGCGAGCGATGGTTATTGGCTGTGTTGACACGTGGATGGTTGGATCTGATCCTGGCGTTAGGGCTTCCAGATGAACGGTCCCCGTTCATCGTCTTCGTCCTTATAACTTGTTGGAAAAACTGTAGTTTGTTTTCACCTTAGCCATTTGGTTTCTACTGCTTCCATTTTCTTGAGCTTTTCTCATCGCGCGCTGGATGTTCTTCGATCGTTCCCTTCCTTGTTCTTGCGCGCACACTGCCGCCGTCAACGTGCCGTGATGGGGAAATCGAAGAAGGCTTCCACCGGGGTAGGCACCAGTGCTGCCGCCGACGGCAAGAAGGGCACCGCCGCCACTTGTACCACCGAAGGTGGATGGCAGCATACAGAGGCGTGAGGGTGACCTGCGCAAGCTTCGTGAGGCGGGTTTAATCCCGTAGGACAAGGAGGCCGTCAAGATCACCGGCGATGAGGTAACGCCCCGTCCACCCGCAGGGTTTCGGGTGATGTTCGTTGCTTTTGTTCTTCGCGGCCTCTCGCTCCCAGTCCACGATTTTCTCCGTGGACTGTTGTTCTTCTATGGCATCCAACTCCACCATCTTTCGCCCAATTCTCTTCTCCACATCGCATGCTTCATCACTTTTTGTGAGTGCTGGCTCGGTATCAAGCCGCACTTTGGCATCTTTCGGAAACTCTATTCCATGAAGAGGCAGTCCGGCTCCAACAGAGTTTATCCAATCGGTGGCTACATCATTTCTCTTCAATCCACTTTTCTTTTCTTCTATTTTTCTACGTCTGAGTCCGTCCAGTACTAGCGGAGGAAGTGGTTTTATATCCGCGACTCCATTGTGGACGGGCAAGACTTCGGCATTGCCCCTTTCGATTCCACCCAGGAGATCTTGAAGAAGAGATCCTGGAAGAATCATATCCTGGAGGGTGAGGTGGAGGAGATAGAGGAGCTCTATCGTCGGGTGGAGGCCCTCCAGGTGATTCTAGAGAAGGAGGTGAACAATGTGGACATCATCCGCACCTTCCTCAAACGTCGGGTGCAGCCACTCCAGGCCAGGGCGCATCCGATGTTCCTTTACTCTGGCCGCCATGATCCGACGAGGGTTTCGGCTGAAGAGCTCTCCAAGGGGGACCTCAACAGAGTTCTTCGGCCGCTGCTGAATTAAAAGTCTGACGAGGAAATTCCGAGGAAATCGCGGACGCCCCCTTTCAGTGCCTCTCGACTAGTTCCACAGGTGTAGATTTGTGACGTGCGCGTAGCGCCTTTTTTGAATGCTTTGCCTTGTAATTATTTGTCATGAAAGTTTATGTATTCATTGTGCAGGAGCTCAAGGTGCCTGGCATGGTGCCTCCACTACCTGAACGGTTTCCGGATGCGCCGGACAACGAGGTTGTGGACTCTGAGTCCGAGCTTCCGCCGACGCAGTCGCCGACTAAGGAAGCCCCCGAGGCGAGTGAGGGACAGACCCGAAAGCGGGTACAGAGCTCGAGCGAATCTTCAGATGCCTCGACTCCGCCGATGCCTAGGGACCCGTCGTTCTTGGTCCGCCACAGTGGAGGTGACGGTGCTTCTTCCTCTCCTATCCCGGCCGTTCCTGTGCGGGCCGTAGCACCGCAGCCGCCGGCCAAGAGGAAGAAGGAAGAGAAGAAAGGGAAGAGGGCATTGCCCGCTTTTGACTTGAGAGACATGGACTCGTAAGTATCTTCGAATGCCTTTTGCTACTTTCTTGACTTCTTGTTTTCTTGCTTTTGGCTGGTGCTTTCCTTGCAGCCACTCCTCTGAGGGCTCTTTTAGCGATGCCACTCTGGAGGCAGTAGGGGAGTCTAAGATGACGCCTCCTCCCTCTTAGACGGTGGCCACCTCTAGGGGCGCTGCTCCGAACCCCTCTCCGCAGGAGGCTCGAGTGATCGTCTCCCAGAAGACTGCATCGGGACCTTCGGAGTCTCCGTCTGAGCATGTAAGTTGTGTCCTCTCTTGCTGTAGGGGGAGCCCCTGAGCCTTATTTTCGGATGATCTGTTGATCTTTGCTTCCTTTCTGCGTGTCTCGGGGGGAGCCCCCGAGTATTTTTCATGTTTTTGATGTCTTGCTTGTTTCTTGGGCGCAGCCCCCGAGCCCTTTTTCTGATACTTTGTTTCTTCTCGTAGCCCTTTGTGTAAGGTGCGAACCTTCTTGTGCAACAGCATCTGGCGCTGGAGGCCAGCATGCGACAACTTCAAGGTGCATACTTAATTGATCCTATTCTTTTTCATCTGTTTGCTAGCTTGTGGAACTTATGTATGTTCTTGTTGCCTTTGCAGATGAGAATAACACTGCCCTCCGCGAGCTTGATGCTCTCAAAAAGAGCCTTGGGTGAGCGGAGAAGAAGGCCGAGGATGCCGTTGGGGCGAAGGTGCGCCTCGAGCAGGAGTTAGCTGACGCGGCCGCGACCAAGGAGCACCTGCAACGAGAAGCTACGGATCGCGAGGTGCAGCTCGCCATCGCTGCAGCTGTGCATGATAAAGAGGTGGCCGAAAAGCTGATAGCTGCTGCCAAGGCCGTTTCGGGTGAGTGTTTGGCATGTCTTTGGTTTTTGGCTGATCTGCCTCCATGCCCTTATTCAATTTCTTCTTTGTCTTTCTTTCGATTCAGCTCGGGCATTGAGTTCAATCGTAGTGCCTTGGAGCACGGGAGAATTCTGGACGATGACGCCACGGCGGTCGAAGACCGCTGCGGTACTGCTGCTGGCTCTCTTGCCAAGGCCAAGGAGATCCTCGGGCGCTTCTACAAGGAGCTCGTTCCCAAGGGTGCTGCCCTTGAGGATGTGGATTCCTTTGCGGATGCGTTGTCAGCGGATGCGCCTGTGGCCTACAAGCGCAAGAAGAAGGGCAGCGGTGCTTCCATGGGGCTGGCTATGGCCCTGGCGTCCGGGGCGGAGCTGGATCTTCACCAGGTCACCTCCCAGATGTCGACGGCTCCTGACGGTTCCGAGGTAGCCTTTGCTCTCTACGCTTCTCACTGTAAGAGCTATGGGCCAAAGCTCATTGACCTTATGGCGGAGTATGCGGCGAGGCAGCAGGAGGAGGTCAAGAGCAGGCACTCTGGCTCCAAGGCCACTCAGGATGCGGCTGCTTAGGCTTTGTCGTTGTAGTTGTAGGATAGTTGTCTTCTACTTTTGTTGTAATATTTTGATGAACAACTTCCCTGTGCCACGTAGTGGCTTTTTGTTGTATATAAATGAGCCTTCGAGCTGCTGCTGAGTCATTCGTTGTTCATACTCTCGTCTGTTTTCCCTTAGGGACCTTCGGGTGAGGACCCCGTTGATACTTCGTCTGCTCCACAGCCGCGGCCATCCTTGGATGATGCATCGCCACTTGTTATTCTTCGTGACCGAGTCCGTAGTCTTGAGAAGGAGATACTTGGCATCCGAGGCCATGCGAATGTATGGAAATCGAAGGCGGAGCGAGCTACCGCCAGAGAGGAATATCTGATGGGGGAGCTTCGGCAGTTGGACGAGCAACTGCAGTGTAAGTTTCTTTGAGCTGCTGCTTGTTTTCGGATGCGCCTGGTTTGCGAGTCATCCTAGTTTGTTTTTCCTGCAGGTGCCAACCTTGTTCCGAGGGAGGAGAAGGAGCGCGTGGGAGTTCAGATCAACTGCTTGACCCAGCAGGATATGGAAGCCAGAGGCTTTTTCTGGATGGATCGCGACCGGGCCACGGTCCTTGCGACTGTGCAAGACCGCGCTCACCAGGTGTCACGGGTGCTGCGATAGGGAGTATTTCCCTGGCGTCGATTATGCACGCCATGTTTCCTCTTGATGAAGCGTCGTCGACTCTCTGGGCCTTGCTAGCGAAGTTTCGAGACATGGGTCACGTTAGGGAGCTAGTGCGGCACCAGTTGGTTGCAGGGGTGAAGGCCGCCCTTTCCCTCGTGCGGCTGCATCGCCCTGATGTTAATCTTGCAGTTGTGGCGGATGGGCCGCCTCCTCGGCCAAATGGTGGCCTATGGGACATGCGCCCACACTACGCGGCTGTGAGGCAGTATGCCGAGGAGGTTGTAGATCTTTTTGAGCATCGCGCGTAGGTGATCCTTCAAGATAGATAGGTCCTGTAAAAAAGATAGATGTAAAACTTGTATGTATTTCAACTGGGCGTGTTGTGCCCTTTATTGTAAAGGTTAATTGTATTAGCACGTGGTGATTGGTTGTATGAATGCCCTTTTCGTTAGCCTGACGTGATTAGCTACTCAGGTGTACATGCGTTATCCTCAGTCGACGAAGTCGTGAGGTCAGGGGGAGCCCCAGAGTGTGTTGTAGCATAAAGAAATGCGAGGAAAAGATAAATTTTCGGGCGAGACACTTAGGTTTATTCATATCGTAATGAGGAGGTACATTGTTCGGCTAAGTAGCCTTATTGAAAGTAAAAGGGGGATAGCTAGGGGTAGAAGCGTCACAATTGTGCAACGTTCCATGGTTTGGAGTATGCGACTTCGGAATCCACATGCTTGAGGCGGTAGGCGTCACCTGGAATGACTTCGGTGACGACGTATGGTCCTTCCCAGGGTGACTCGAGCTTCTTCAGCCGCTCTTGCTTGAGTTGTAAGACGAGGTCTCCTTCGACGAAGGACCTTGGGCGCAACCGACGGCTGTGGTAGTTACGGAGGCTCTGCTGGTAGACCACCGAGCGAGCCGCGGCGATGTCACGTGCCTCGTCGAGTGTGTCGACGGCGTCTTTGAGTGCTGCCATCGATTTGGCTTCACTGTAGGCGACGACCCGTGGGGCCTTGTGGCGTACTTCTGCAGGTAGCACAGCTTTGACTCCATGCACCATGAAGAAGGGCGTGTAGCCAGTTGAGCTGTTTGGCGTTGTGCGCAAGCTCAAGAGGACATAGGGTAGCTCTTCTGCCTAGGCTCCCGCAAGCCGTTCGAGTGGTCTCAGTAGGCGTTTCTTGATGCCGCCTCCTACGAGGCCGTTGTCCTTTTCAACCTGCCCTTTGGTTTACGGGTGTGCCATAGAGGCATACGATATGTTGATCCCGTGGCCTTCGCAGAAGTCCTGGAATTCTTGGAGATAAAGTTCGACCCGTTGTCCGTGATGATGCTGTGCGGCACGCCGAACCTGTAGACAATGGATTCGAAGAACTTCACAGCCGTTTTACCCTTTTGGTTGGTAAAGGGCATGCCTTCGATCCACTTGGTGAACTTGTCGACTGCGACCAGGAGGTAGACGTGGCCTCCTTTCGAGGACTTGGGAAGTTTGCCGACCATGTCGAGGCCCCATTGGGCGAAGGGCCAGGCCAGGGGTATGGGCCTGAGCTCCGATCCTAGTGCGTTCGGTTTATCTGCAAACCTCTGCCAACCGTTGCACCTTCGGATGATGTCCTTGGCATCGTTCATGGCCGTTGGCTAGTAGAAACCAGCTCGTAGAGCTTTGGCGACGAGGGCGCGGCTGCCCGCGTGATGGCCACAGATGCCCTCGTGGATGTCTTGGAGGATGGTTTTGCCGTCACCGATGGTGACGCACCTTTGGAGTACACCCGAAATGCTGCGCTTGTACAGCTCGCCATTGATGATGGTGAAGGCCTTGGACCGGCGAGATATGCGCCAGGCATCTGTCGGGTCATCAGGCAGTTCCATGTTGATCAGGTACCGAAGGTACGCTTGCGTCCATGTTTCCTCGATTGCCATGACCTGCATCAGGTTGACCAACGCGACCTCCGTGTTGAGTTTTTCGGGTCCTTCCCATCCTTCGGGGAGCGCAGATCCCGAGTGCTCTGCTTCTTTGGGTGATCCCTTGGGGAATTTCCTTTTGATGGATGGCATGCGGATTTTCTCGAGGAACACACCTGGTGGCACCCGCGCGCAGGTGGAGCCGATGTTGGAGAGTCTATCGGCTTCCTCGTTGCTTTCCCATCCAACGTGCCGAAGCTCACAGCCGTCAAAGTTTCCTTCGAGTGAGTTGTAGAGCGCTCGGTACGCGATCATGTTAGCAGCGTGTGCGTCACACTCGTTCATCGTCTACTGGACGACGAGGTTTGAGTCACCGTAGATGACTAGGCGCGTTGCACCGCAGATCTTGGCCATCTTCATGCCGTGGATGAGGGCCTCGTATTTGGCTTCGTTGTTGGAGGCCCGAAATTTCATCCGGAGGACGTACTTCATCTGATCGCCTTGCGGGGATGTCAGTATGACCCCGGATCCTGCTCCAGCCTCGCGCTTGGAGCCGTCGAAGTGCATCGTCCATGATTGTGTCATATCCGGGGTGTCCGGCAGCTGCATCTCCATCCAGTGGACGAGGAAGTCCGGTAGGACCTGAGACTTGATCGCATGGCGCTTCTCATAGACTATGTCTAGAGGGGATAGCTCGATGCCCCACAGGGCCACACATCCCATGGCTTCCGGGTTGTTCAGGATGCTATTCAGAGGTGCCTCGTTGACGACCATCACCTGATGCTGCTGGAAGTAGTGGCTCAGCCGACGAGCCATCATGAACACGCCGTAGGCGAGTTTCTGGTAGTGAGGGTACCTCTGTTTTGTTGGCGTCAATACCTCGCTGAGGTAGTAGATAGGGCGTTGGACCCCGTGGGTCTTGCCATCTTCGGGTTGCTCGACCACAAGCATGGTGCTTACCACCTGATGCGTGGCTGCTATGTATAGCAGTACCGGCTCGCGTTCCTTTGGCATGACCAGGACGGGCGAGGTGGAGAGCAGCCGCTTCAGATCTTCGAATGCATCGTCGGCTTCAGGTGCCCACTCGAATTTTTCTGCTTTGCGTAACAGCAGATAGAAAGGAAGAGCCTTCTCACCCATGGGGCTGATGAATCTACCCAACGCCGCGATGCGCCCGGCGAGTTGCTGGACACCTTTGAGGTTCTTCGGTTTCTCCATGGCCAGTATGGCCCAGATATTCTTCGGGTTTGCCTCAATTCCTCGCTGGGAGTTGAAGTAGCCAAGCAGTTGGCCAGATGGGACACCGAAGGCGCACTTTTCTGGTTTCAGATTGATCTTGTAGTGATCAAGGTTGTCGAACATCTCGCGGAGATCGTCGATCAATGTCTTGGCCTCCCTTGTCTTGACTACTATGTCGTCGACATAGACCTGTATGTTGCGGCCGATCTGGCTCTTGAGGCATGTCTGCATGCACCGCTGGTACGTGGCACCTGCGTTCTTCAGCCCGAAGGGCATTGTGTTGTAGCATAATACTCCGAACGACGTGATGAACGCTATTTTTTCCTGGTCTTCGACCTTCAGTCGAATCTAATTGTATCCCGAGTAGGCATCAAGGAAGGAGAGTTTTGTCGCATCCTGCAGTCGAATCGATGATCTAATCGATCCGAGGGAGAGGGAAGTGATCCTTCGGGCAGTGCTTGTTCAACGATGTGAAGTCCACGCACATCCGCAGGATGTCCGTGTCCTTTTTAGGGACCATCACAGTGTTGGCCAACCACTGGCTTTCCTTGATCTCCCAGATGAAATCAGCGTCGAGCAGTCTGTTGACTTTGATTCCGATGGCTTCGACCTGTGGCTCGGACAATCGTCGGATGGACCGTTTGATGGGCTTGGCATCTGGAAACACATTGAGTGCATGCTCGGCGAATTCCCTGGGAACTCCTGGCATGTCCGCAGGACACCAGGCGAAGATTTCCAAGCGCTCATGGAGGAATTCGACGAGCGCACTTTCCTATGCAGGGCTAAGGTCGTTGGCGATTAGCGTCGTCTTGGAGGCGTCCGTCGGCTGGACCTGCACCTTCTTCGTGTTGACTGTTGAGTCGAACGACATGTCAGGTGCGTTTTTCCTTGAGATTGGGGGTGCCCCGTTGTCTGTCACCTCTCGAAGCCTTGTGATCTCCTCCTGCATGCCGAATGACCTAGGAGATTCTGTTGAAGTCCCTGTCGCAGTGGCGGATCGGGTGAAGCTCCCCTGGACCGTGATGATGCCCCTAGGTCATGTCATCTTGAGTAGCAGGTACGCATAGTGCGGTATTGCCAGGAACCTTGCGAATGCCACGTGCCCGAGGATGGCGTGGTATTGTGATGGCCAGTCCACCACTTCGAACTCGAGCCGCTCATACCGAAAGTTGTCGGGTTTGCCGAAGATGACGTCGAGCCATATCTTTCCTAGAGGAAATATGCCCTTCACTGGGACGATGCTGTGGAACATTGTGTCGGATTGTTCCAGGCTGCACAGCGGGATCCGCATTGCTGCTAAGGTGCTAGCGAATATCAGATTGATGCCGCTGCCACCTTCCATGAAGACGCGGCTCATCTCGAATCCTCCGATCTGCGCCTCGAGCACCAGGGCAGCATGACCTGGGCGAGGGATCTGGCGGGGGTGATCCAAATGGCTGAATGTGATGCAGGACTCCCAACCGCTGAGGTACTCAGGGATGGCGGGTGGAGCGGTCACAACCAAGCTGACCTGGCGGGTGATCTTCTTTTGCACCCTGTTTGTTGGGCGCCCCTTTTGGATCATCAGTGACCCTTTCGGCGCGGGGTACCTGTTTACGCCGTTGTTCTGCATGGGTGCGACCGGGTGATTCGAAGGTCCCACGGGTGGTGGTGGAGGAGCTCCGTGGGCGATGTCACCTGGTGCATGTGCGTGTCCGAACCCAGGGTTCAGGATGTGCAGCCTCATCTGGGCCAAGCCCTCGCTGAGTTTCTGAAACTCGCAGTAGTCCTTGAGCATATGGCTGGCCTTCTTTTTGCCATCCTGCTTGTCGATATAGAAGTGGATGGTGCATGGGACCGACAACTTGTCGTATGCTGAGGGTTCATCGTCGCGGCCGTGGCGTTGCCATGTTTGCGTTGGGCATCCTCCGTCGCGGAAGTTGTTTCCACGGTATCCGCCACTGCTGCGATTGCTCTTGTTGCGGCGGTCGGTGTAGCCAGCCGCAACCATGTAGGGTCCGTCGCGATCGTCGTAGACGCGCGATCTCCGCGGCGCTCACGTCTGCGGCCGTAGTCATCTTCCTCATCCGAGTGTGCTCGATGGACGGAATCCTCGCCATCTGCCCACCTGTTGGCGATGTCCATGAGGTGGTCGAGCGTCTTGGGCTTGACTCGCCCAAGTTCTTCCTTGAAGTCCTGGCATTTGACGCCATCTTTGAAGGCGTAGATCGTTCTCTCCTCGGAGATGTGTGCCATGGAGTTCTTGATGTTGGACCAGCGTAGTATGTATGAGCGAATGGATTCACCATTCTTTGAGTGTAGGCCCGCAGCTCTTCGATCGAGGCTGGCCTCTTGCTGGTACCCTTAAAGTTTCGGATGAAACTGTATGCCAGTTCCTCCCAGCTTCGGATGGATCCTGAGGACAGGCTGCTGAGCTAGATTCGGGCTGCGCCTGTCAGCTGCAGCTGAAGGCATTGTAGAGCGGTGTTTTTGTTTCCGCCGTGCAGCTTGACGGATGACAGGTGGTCGCTGAGCCACGCCTTAGGGTCCTGCGTGCCGTCGAACTTCGGAGTGTCCGAAGGAAGCTTGAAGTTTCTAGGCATCTGTGTCCACCGAACAGATCTGCTAAAGCATCGAGCTCCGTAGAGTTCTCCTTCATCGTCATCCTCTTCGGATTCGGATGAACACACGCGTTTGGTGCGTGCCTTGTTGACCTTGCACTGAGCGAGGTTGTTTCGAGCGTCATAGTTGCGGCTGCGACGTCATGGACTCTTGCGTCGTCGTGGTAGGTCGTGCTCGTCCTTATCGGATGAGGGTGTGGGGATGCGGTTGAATCTGACCACAACTTTGTTTTTCGGCTCTGCAGGAGCCTCCTCGTGGAGCGCAGCTCCAACAAGTCCGAGTCCGGCTAGTGCGGACTTGTGCATGGCCCTCTTCGGGTCCCCCACCGGAGGTGGATGGGTCGCGAGATATGTGGTGGCTGCCATGATCGCAGCTTGCGGCGTCTTCGAGATGACGTTGCCATTGGCGTCCATCTCCATGAAGGACGTGTTGAGGGTTCGAGTCACCTCGCGATGTGCAGCAGGATCCATGTTCTCTATGCGAGAGCGATGCTTGTTGGCATTGTTGCCGTGCGAGCTGGATCAGTCGACGGCGGAGAACGCAGCTCGCCACGCGCTGGACTCCGAGGCCGCTTGCTTGCGTTTATCGAGCACCTCTTGCATCTTCACCTGCTTTTTGTGCTCTTTGATGATGAGCAGGTGGTATGCCATTAGCAGGTCCCGTGAGGCACCCACAGACAGGATCTTGTTGGCCGCCACGGATTCACGTGCCTGGTTCCATCCTTCCTCGCTGAGGTGGATTACTCGATTGGCATCAGGGTTGTCCTCGTTGGGGGGGATGGTTGCCTCCTGTTTTCGCCGTTTCTACCCAGCGGGTTGGGTGGCGGTATGTGGGCACCCGAGTCTGGTGGTTGTTGGTCCACGTCGCTTTGGACTACCATGGCGCATTGGTAGCGTCCGCGGGTTGGATCGCTGCTGCCACAACTTTCGGATACAGAACCGTAGGTCCCTTCATCCGACGGGGGATCGCATAGATCTGAGTTGCAGCTGCTGCTGTCATATGACTCATCTGTCGATGTTGACGTGTGTAGCACGCTGGGATGCAGGGCCCACGAGGCGGGCCTGATCGATGGCAGTGGCACCCGCTCTGGGAGGAGGAGAGTGCCGGTCTGTCCCACCTGGAAGCAAAAGCTCCCGAACAGAATCTCGAGCCCGTCGCCTACGGGCTCGAAGTCCTTCATGGTGGCTGGCTAGTGGGCGGTGAAGTCGAAAGCGCCAAAGAGGAGATGGCTCTCCGTCGCCGAGGTGTTGTAGATTGCTTTGGTCGGGACCATCACGATCGCACAATCAGTGCCCCCGATTCCCACAGACGGCGCCAATTGACGAGGTTTAATCTCGTCAATGCCCATTGTTATGAGCTTGGGTTTTGGAGAAGATGGGGTGCTGGAGATCACGGAACGGTTAACAGACAAGCAACCAGGGGACACGAGATTTACCAAGGTTCAGGCCCCCGGAGGGAAACCCCTACTCCTGCTTGTCTGCTCTTGATTACGACGAAACCGAAAGTTACAAGGGTGCGCAGATGCAATCTGGCATGGAGGTGTGTATGCGGTGAGGTGAGAGATCCTCCTCGTCATTCCCTCCTAGCCTTTATACAGAGATAGGCAGGTCCCGGGCACAGATCGAGTCGGTTACAAGTTTAGGGTTTGCCCTTTTGAATATTCTATCTGTTCTAGTCTTGCTCCCCAAGGATCCCAAGATATCATGGGCTTGGGCCACCTGAAAATCTTCATGGGCCACATATATTCTTGTGAGCCTTCCTTGGGCTAGACCAGGTATGCTAATGTTATGTACCCGCAGGGTATAACCATGTCAGAAAGATCCTATGAGATTCAATTGGGCAATACAACAAGATACATAGACCATCATCCAACTGCATCTATGACTAGAAGTCCACCTTCAGGTTATCATCCTAACCCCCTCCAATATTAAGTTGCAAGCAACAGACAACTGCTTTAAGCAAAGTGTGTAAGGTAAATAGTCCACATGTTCCATGAACAAGAGACCGTTGTTTTCTCCCTAGTAGCAAAAACACATCTACAACCGAAGAGATTTCTGTCACTTCCCTTGGAAACTAGAGGCATGAACCCACTATCGAGCATAAATACCCCCTCTTGGAGTCACTAGCAACTACTTGGCCAAGATAGCTACTAACAACGGAGAGCATGCAAGATCACAAACAACACAGACATGACATAATCATAAAGACAAAAACATTAATCAAACCAACATAATAATCTCAATATCCATCAGATCAACACAAACACAACATGCATGATTACAAATAGATTAGATCTTGATCATGAACGGAGCTCACAAGATCTATACATGAAAGCACAAAGGAGGAGATACAACCATCTATCTACTACATGGACCCATAGTCCAAGATGGAACTACTCACGCATCATACCGGAGAGAAGGCCTCCGGGATGATCTCCCCTCCGGCAGTGTGCTGGGAAGAACTTCAGATCCCCCCGATCTAGGACGACGGTGGCGGCGGCTACAGAAGGTTTCGTGGAATATTGATCGGGTACATAGTGTTTCTACATCGGGGGATTCTTATAGGCGAAGGGGGAGGCCGAGGAGGTGGCCAGGGGCCCCACACCCTGCCTAGGCGCGGGGCAGGACCCACCCGCGCCCACCCGCGCCTAGGGGGTGTGGCTGCCCTGGCACGCCTCTCCGTCTCCCCTCTGGACTTCTTGTTCCCCACGGAAAGTAATTGAGTTTGACGTTTGTCCAGTCCAATTCCGAGAATATTTCCTTACTAGCTTTCCTGGAACCAAAAACAGCAGAAAACAGGAAACTGACACTGTGGCAACTTTTTAATAGGTTAGTACCATAAAACATCTAAAAAGCACCTCAAAGTGTAGACAAAGCAAAGCAAAGTAGATACTAAAGAAGCATGGAGCATCAAAAATTATAGATACGTTTCCAACGTATCAAGCATCCTCAAGCTTAACTCCTGCTCGTCCTCGAGTAGGTAAGTAATAAAAAGAATAATTTTTTAGGTGGCATGCACCCTCACAATAAAGATCAAACCATTTGCAAGCATTGAAAGATGGGATCAAAGAACTCTAAACATGTGCATGAAAGATGGAGTTTTAACAATAGGACATAGTAACTATGCATGCAACATGACAAGCTACAAACAATGATCATGAATAATATGCATTGAAAAACGTTTGTTTGTTTCACATACAAAAACATGGCATAGTGGCAATCATCTTGTCCCTCATAGAGTAGAAAATAGATGCATAGGACACCTTCAAAGTTCACAAGGGTTACTAGAAACAAGTAGCACAAGAACACGTAATATCACAATATGCATCAATCAATAAGCTTTGGAACACTGCACAAAGAATGACAATTATGCTCTCTTAATGGTGCCTAAAGGTAGAAGGTGGAGACTCAAATAATGGTGGAAGAAAAACCTTTTATAAAGGAAGCAGGGATTTCAGGTTTCAAAAAGAGCCTCCAAAAATTATGGTACTTGTTATCTTTCAGCCCTCATTGCCCCTATCATAAGCATCTTGAAGTGATTAAGGTTAAAGTGAACAAAGATGAAGTATATGCTTGACGAAGTATAAGTTGGCAATCGCAATTCCCTTGAATACGAGGGCCACACCTCATGCTACTCAACTTCAGTCACATGCAAGTTCTTGTCATTGTAAGTATTTGCATATCATAGAGAACCGCCAACGAGGTACCCCTTGCACATGGTACATGAGCTATCCCATAACCAAAATGACAAGGCAAGCAGACAATGAGCATCTCAGCAATCTTTTTATTTACCATGGGAATATGGTGCTTTTTTCTCTCTTTCCTATTTTCTCAATGTGTCTCTTTTTTTATAAGAAGAATGCTTCATAGATGTCACTATGGTGATGCTGCAAGTTTCCACCATGATTAGGCATGGCTTATGATAGCGGCTCATGCGTTTCTCTAACACAAAATACAAACTCCATGGACTTACAAGTTCCCTCTTTATTTCACACCGGTGACATCCATAGACAAAAGAGCATGATATCTACTGAGTACAAAGTACAAGTGCAATGTTGAAAATATTCCCCATGACAGCATGGTTCTGCTAATTCCAACGTATAAGTGCAAGAATATACAACATAGAAGACACAATGGTTCAAGTTTATTAGGGGCAAAGAATATAAAATGTGCCATCAAGTTTGTGAGGGCTTTAATCACTAAGTTTTCACATAACAAAATAGTTTTTAATTGGAAGATAGCTGAAAAAAATAATATACTTGGAATGGTGTAACACACCATGCATAGGAGTTTATAGTGGACATTTTGGAATAACTTGGTTTCTTGGGAGTTGGAAGCATGAGTAGAGCTTAATCATACAACTAGAAGCTAGCAAAAGACTGGGAGCAACCAAATAAGAGAGCAATAATGGCCATATCATGTAGTGCAACAAAGCATTACTAATCAAAGCAAGGAGTGGTACTACAAGTCAAGGACTAAATGATCATAGAGGCTATGGTGACTTGTTCATAGTCATAACATGGTGTGAGCATGTGCCAAGTCAACCTAAACAAAACATCAAAGGAGAATACCACTATACTATGATTTTGCATGCTAAAACAGCGCATAATTTCTTCAAGGCACACTAAGCAATCCCAATTGTTTGGAACAAGACATGCTACAGCAATAATCACTAAGCATAAGGTCAAAACAACACCTAGTATGTCATGCTAAAGTATAAGTCATAGTTAATGCAAGATCCTCTTGCACTTACAAGCAAGAACTTACTACTCCTTTCCAACACCAAGCAACTTATTTGCAAACAACACAGTGAAAACATGGGTACAAACTACTTTATTCAAGCAAACTAAACAAACTAAGCAAACCAAACGAAAACTAAGACGCTCCAAGAACAACACAACTGTGCATGAAACAATAAAAACGAAGTGTCTAGACAGACATGAGATTTTTATTGATGAAGAAGGGATGCCTTGGGCATCCCTAAGCTTTGACGCTTGTACCTCTTGGATATTTCTTGGGGTGACACCATGGTGGCATCCCCAAGCTTGAGATTTTGTCCATTCTTCATCTGATTACATTATTCTCTCTCTACACCTGAATTTTTTCCTTCATACAAAACTTCACACAATCTTCATTAGCAACATTAGCTTATTCAAAAGATATTAGACCTCTGGAAAAGGTTTGGAACAACAAGGATATTCACTAAAAACACATGCTACTGTAATAACTCCTTTAAAAAGCTTAATTTACCTAAAGAGAACTCAAAAAGGAATCAATAAGAAGCAAATGCAAATAATGACAGAAATCTGTCAAAACAGACCAGCAGGTAGAAACCGATTTTTTCGAACATCTTCTGTTGCTCAAATCAAATTTTTTTGAACTAACTAAAGTTATCTAACATACTGGGGGATTTATTCATAAATTTTCATCTCAATCTGAGTTACAGAGACTCCTCACGAAATTTTGGTGGAGGACAAAAATCTGTTTCGGGACAGCAACTCCCCAAATCTTACTTCCCTCTCATTAGATGTCATTCTTGGCACAAAAAACAAACAAAAAGGATAAGGAGAGTTCGTTACAGAAGTAATAACTTACAAGACTCAAGGAAACTCTTGGGTTATCTCCCAACAAGTACTTTTCTTTAACGCCTTTAAGTTAGGCACAAGAAGCAAGAAGAATCAAGTATTTTCAAATGAGGAAGCATTAACATCAAATCTTGCTTTCAAAGGAGGAGCAAAAAGGAACTTCTCTCTCCTCATAGGGAAGTGTTCAATACCTTTCTTAAATGGAAAATGATATTTAATGGTGCCTTCTTTCATATCAATAATGGCACCAACTGTTCTAAGAAAAGGTCTTCCAAAGTAATAGGACAAGAAGCATTGTATTCAACATCCAAAACATAGAAATCAACAGGGTCATAAACATTGTTAACCATAATGATAACATCATTAATATTCTCTACGAGTTTCTTCTTAGCATTATCATTGAGTGGGACATCCAAATAGCAATCTTCCAATGGTGGCAAATCTTCCTAGGCATAATAGAGACACTAGAACCAAGATCACATGAAGCTTTGAGATCAAAGTCACTCACTTGTATATTAATAATGGGTTCCCAACTATCTTCTACTTTCCTAGGAATAGAAGCTTTGTGTTTTAGCTTCTCTTCCTTAATCTTAACAAGAGCATCTGTAATATGTTTGGTGAAAGCAACATGCATATCACTAGCATCAGGACTTCTAGCAAGATTTTGTAGGAACATAATCACTTTAGAAATATTGCAACCATTAATATCAAAATCAAACTTAGCATCACTAGTAGTAGGCTCAATAGGCTTAGGCATAGTAGGAGGAGGAACAGGGACTACTTGTGGTTTAGTGGTGATGGTGCACACACTATTGTTTCTATCAATTTCAGCTTCCCTTTCCCACTTAGCATTAAGTTGAGCTAACAACCTAACATTTTCATCAATAGTAACTTGTATGGCATGAGCAGTAGCAAAGGTGTTTTCCATGGCTTCAGGTTTAGCATCCATTTTATTAATCAAGGAGGACTGAGCTTCAGACAAAGAGGATATATTTTTCTCAACAGTTAAAAGATTTTCCTCTATAGTCTTATTAAAAGTGGTTTGTTTACTAATAAAGTCTTTGAGCATGACTTAAAGTTTAGAAGGGGAACTTCTAGCATTGTTGGAGTTTCCATAGGAATTGCCATTATTAGGAGGATAAGGCCTATAATTGTTGTTACCACCAAAATTGTTCCTATAGGCATTGTTGTTGAAATTGTTGTTTCTAATGAAGTTCACATCAACTTGCTCTTCTTGAGCAACCAAAGAGGCTAAGGGAACACTATTAGGATCTAAAGGAGATTTCCCATTAACAAGCATAGCCATAATAACATCAATCTTATCACTCAAAGAGGAAGTTTCCTGAACAGAATTTACCTTCTTACCATGTGAAGCTCTCTCAACATGCCATTCAGATTAGTTAACCATCATATTATCAAGGAGCCTTGTTGCAGCACCCAAGGTGAGGCCCATAAAGGTACCTCCAGCAGCTGAATCCAACAGATTTCTTGAGGAGAAGTTCAAACCTGCATAAAAAGTCTAGATAATCATCCAAGCAGTGAGTCCATGAGTGGGGCAATTCTTAACCAAAGACTTCATTCTTTCCCAAGCTGGAGCAACATGTTCATTATCAAGTTGTTTAAATTTCATAATTTCACTTCTCATAGATATAATCTTAGTAGGAGGGTAGTAATTTCCAATAAAAGCATCTTTGCACTTAGTCCAAGAATCAATACTATTTTTAGGCAAAGATAGCAACCGTTCTTTAGCTTTTCCTCTCAAGGAGAAAGGAAAAAGCTTGAGGTTAATAATATCTCCATCTACATCCTTATACTTCTGCATCTCACAAAGTTCAACAAATCTATTGAGATGGGCAACAGGATCATCAGAACTAGCACCAGAAAATTGCTCTCTCATCACAATATTCAACAAAGTAGGCTTAATTGCTTAAAAGGTAGCATCAGGAGCAGGTGGAGCAATAGGAGTGCTTAGGAAATCATTGTTGTTGGTGCTAGTGAAGTCACACAACTTGGTGTTCTCAGCAGAGTTAATTTTGGAAAAGGTGGGCAAGCCAAAAACAGCAGCAGCAGCTAGAGCAGGGTGGCAACTAGAGTAGGAACTAATTTTTTTTGTGTATTTGAATAAAGAAAGCAAACCAATCTAGGCTATTTTTTGTTTTTTTGAAAAGAGGCAAACCAAACCAAGCAAAATAAACAAAGCAAACTAAAAACAAATTAAAGAGAAAGGAAGTGGAGGACTCCCCTGGTGAAGACGTCCTTAGCCTCCCGGCAACGGCGCAAGAAAACTTGTTGATGGCTTAGTTGATGTGGAGCCTGTTGGGAACCCCAAGAGCAAGGTGTGAAGCAACACAACAACAAGTATTCCCTCAGTAATAAACCGAGGTTATCGAACCAGTAGGAGGAAGGAAACGTCACACAGGTGTTGCAAGCAACATGGAGACCTGCACAACACAAACTCAAGACTTTGCCCCAACTAACAGTGAGGTTGTCAATCTCACCGGTTGCTGTAACAAAGGATTAAATGTACGGTGTGGAAGGTAATGTTTTGCAGCAAGTAAACAAGTAACAGTGGAAGATGTATCAATGGTAAAGATTGGCCCGGGGTCCATAGTTCACTAGAGGTGCTTTCCTTAGATAAACAACATGGCATGAAGGGTAAACAAATTACAACAGGGCAATTGACAGGAACTGAGCAAAGCATAACAATGCAATTACTAGTCAGAAAGATCCTATGAGATTCGATTGGGCAATACAACAAGATACATAGACCGTCATCCAACTGCATCTATGACTAGAAGTCCACTTCAGGTTATCATCCGGCCCCCTCTAGTATTAAGTTGCAAGCAACAGACAACTGCTTTAAGCAAAGTGTGTAAGGTAAATAGTCCACATGTTCCATGAAAAAGAGACCGTTGTTTTCTCCCTAGTAGCAACAACACATCTACAACCGAAGAGATTTCTGTCACTTCGCTTGGAAACTAGAGGCATGAACCCACTATCGAGCATAAATACCCCCTCTTGGAGTCACTAGTAACTACTTGGCCAAGATAGCTACTAACAACGGAGAGCATGCAAGATCACAAACAACACAGACATGATATAATCATAAAGACAAAACCATTAATCAAACCAACATAATAATCTCAATATCCATCGGATCTCCGTAAACACAACATGCATGATTATAAATAGATTAGATCTTGATCATGAACGAAGATCACAAGATCTATACATGAAAGCACAAAGGAGGAGATACAACCATCTAGCTACTACATGGACCCATAGTCTAAGGTGGAACTACTCACGCATCATACCGGAGAGAAGGCCTCCGGGATGATCTCCCCTCCGGCAGGGTGCCGGGAAGAAGTTCAGATCACCCCGATCTAGGGACGACGGTGGTGGCGGCTACAGAAGGTTTCGTGGAATATTGATCGGGTACTTAGGGTTTCTGCATCGGGGGCTTCTTATAGGCGACGAGGGAGACCGAGGAGGTGGCCAGGGGCCCTACACCCTGCCTAGGAACGGGGCAAGGCCCACCCGCGCCTAGGGTGGTGTGGATGCCCTGGTGTAACATCCCAAAAATACTAAACTTGGATCATCAAACTCTAATCACAAAATTTAGGGTTAACAAAATTTTTTCCAATTAAAATATGAAAGCATTCATAGGAGTGTGCATTAAAATTTGGATTCTTTTGAATTGCCATGATTATGTGTTTCTTTGCTTGTAAAATGATTATTAGGTTAAATAAACATCATCTAAACAATCCCCACACTTTTCCCAAAGATAAATAAATCAAAACAAACAAATTAAGTGAATGGTCACTTTGGCCAAATTAACTCCCATGCCAACTTTGGATATCTCTAACTTTCATAACTTAATAGAAACTTGTTTGGATCTTTTCACCCCTTGATAGTACTCATAACAATGTATCAAGGCCCACCTTGTGATCGTCCAGAAACATTCAAATGCATAGTTTAAATGACAGTTGAAAATTGAATCTATTTCATATGGGAAGATCCCACTTTTTCAAAAACCCCTCAAACCAACTCAACTTTCAAAACCCAAGCATCTACAGAACACATGCCTAGCACACCCACCAAAAATAATTTCAAAATTGAAAACTTGAGTTCATGCGGCCATTTCATCAAACACCTTGCAGATGCAAATCAAAACAAATCCTAAACACTATAGTGTGCAGTGATTCTGGCCTAACTTGTCCCCTCTCTGGACACCACTAGCCTTAGTAGATCATATAAAACTTAACTAATCTATAGCACCACAGTAAGCTGGCCATTGTCATCAATGGTGAGCAGGCCGAGTGCACCATTGCCACCCCATAGTCGACAGCAAGCTATGAGAAAAAACAAGCATCGCCAACCTTGTCTGGGAGCAAGCTAGCACCCTACCGCCACTCCCTGTCCCAGCCGCGAGCGATGCCAGCCCCTGGACCACATGCATAGACCATGCCAAGCCGCTCTGCAACCATGCAGAGAGCGCGCCCCGTGCACCACGCTCGACAGACGACCACAGACCGCGCGCCGCCCTCGCCGCGTGCACGCGTGATCACCACCGTCCCAGCAACCCCGCAGACACGCCCGTTCGCCGCCGCGTGGACCACGCGCGCTGTGCGCCATTAAAATTCCCGTCGGGCATGCTCAGAGCACCGTAGCGTTCCGATCGATCAGCACCACCCCACGCCTCGCCACCATGTCGTTGAGCTTTGCCAGGAAGCACAACACCGCCCCTACTGTTGCCCACGCCGATAGCCCTCTGTGTCGTCGACCACGACGAGCTCAGCCCACGCCCGTTGGTCCCCTCTCGCCACTATAAATAGAGGCCTCCCCCGCTCGAATTCTTCACACCACCTCACCTCACTGATCGTTCCACCCCTTAGACGGAGCAAGGGGAGCAGCGCATCGCCGGAATTGCGCCGGAGCAGGCCGCCTCTGGAGAAGAAGGGCGCCATCGATTTCGTCCACCGCAGGAGGAGCTGCCAGTACCAGGAGGTTCGCCGTCGTCGACTTCGTCGTTCGCCCGCATCGCTGACCTTCGCCTGAGCCCCGGTGATGCCCTGACGACCCCCACTGAGCCGCTAGGGTTCGAGCTCGCCGGTGACTAGTTCATCATCGACGACGACCCATAGCTGTCGATCCTCATTCTAATCCAACGAACCATATCGCCCCGTACCGCTTCGCGTGTTAAGAGTCACTGACTAGTAGACCCCCCTGTCAGTTGCACCCCGCGTTGCGGAGTGACAATGGGCCGGCCCAATAACCCTTCTACGCAGCCCACTCATTTGAATTTAACTTTTTCCATTTTAATTCAAAAATCTCAAAAATCAACCCAACCCGATTCAGTGAATCAAATTGAATGAAACCAATTTTGTTAGAAATATATTGAAATTCTTAATCCAAGCCCGTTGGATTCAAATCATTTGAATCTATAGATCAAACTTGGTAAAAATAACAAGGCAAAAGCTTTTCTGCATTCAAACATTTTTCAAATTTAAACCATAATAGCTTTTGAGTTGATTCCAACTCTCAAAAATCATAATTGATCATACCTTTTAGAATATATAAAAATATATTGGTTTACTTACAGAAATAATGTTCAAGTAATAAAAGAATGCCACATAGGCATTTCTAGTTATTTATTTTTATTTAAAATAAAAGGTTAAATCTTATTAAATTGTGACACCACTTTAAATCACATTCCCATGTACTGAAATATGTGGTGATGACATGTGTCAACATGATCCCATGTTTGAGTTGGAGAATATTAAATCTTAAGTAGTTTTTCAATGAGTAGAAATTAATTTTCTAAAAATAAAATAAATAAGACAAATGCTTTATTCTTGTGATATTAGTGATGATGCTAGATCATCTGTAGAACACCTTTGTGTGATGATTGAAAGTAGTTAAGTATTGTTTGGTGATTGTGTACCTCGTATTTATTTATAGACGCTAGTACCGATCAAGGATACGAGGAGGAAGGAGGATACTACGAAGAAGCAGCCGAGGAGAACTTCAACCACTACTCCGCACAAGGCAAGCCAATACTTGCAAGCTATTAACTTAGCAAGCTTATACTGGTACTGATGCAAGTCTTACTAATCAAGTTGACCTATGCAAGCTAATACTTGCTTGTTACCATGCCAACTATATGCCCTAAGCGTATGTGATCATACCCACTTGATAACCCCAATCCTAGTTTTACTTGTAAGCTTTCTACTTTATTTTTTATCAAAGCTATTACTTAGGGTTTACTTGAGTAAATTGTAGATACCAGAAAGATAATTGAAGGTTGCATAAAGAGCATAAAATTTGGCCTAAGCTAGATAATCTTGATGTCACCCTAAGGCATGAGATTGTACTTAGTTGAAAATCCACTTGTTTACCACCCCTCATTAGTGCTCACTCCCATTTGTAGATGCTAGTGCTAAGCATAAAACTTGATCAACTTTAGATGGGAATACTTGGTGGAAAAATGGTTATGAAAACCTTGGAATGATGGATCATTCTATTGAGATGTTTTGACATGTGTTTCCGAACACCAGATGATTTGGATGATGAAAATGTTGAGGCAAGAGCCTTAGCCCTTTATAAAACTGATGGTTGTCTGGATGCGATACCATTCCAATTTTACAGTACAACCACAATACCCGAGAATTGGGTATGGCTTGACTGGAAACTTATATACCTTAGTATTGGTGCCCTCATGGCCAAGGTATGAGCTGAGGCTACCTTGTGAAGATTGTCCACTTGTGTAGTACCCAAGATGACAGTTGGTCATGGTTGGGAGGCCAAACTCACAGGAGAGGTGCTTATACTAGGGCGTGTAATTGAAAGGTTAGGATTGATTATCCGCATACTAAGTATGGTGAATTCAGGATTTGTTCCTGACAGATGTATTGAATGTTGTGGTGAAAGTGTACAATCTCTGCAGAGTGTGAAAGTATTCGAATAGACGCGTCCGCGGTTATGGACAGTTGGAGTGGCCATACTGTTCCCCGTCAGATGTTTTCAAAATGACTTATGAAATGAATTGAGACTTTGACTTGACCACAACAGAGTTGTGATATGAAATACAAGTTCCCACTTAGGTGTTATAAAATTTCAACTAGCTTTCTTCGTTTAAAAACTTAGTAGAGGTAAATCTGGCTTTTTGCAAAACAACCCTAGAGCTTAGTGTCCTACTACAAAAACCCCTTCACTTGTTAGTGTTAGTTTGCGAGTACTTAAAGAGTACTCATGGCTTTGTCCTTGGCTATTCCCATGGCCAGACTATGATGAGGAGTACCAGGACGAAGGACCCCAGGAAGGTTACGACAACTAGGATCATCTCCCATCGTCAGCATTGCCTGTGACCCCAAAGATGGAGCTTCGCCTACGCTACCGTTATTATTACGTATTTCCGCTGCTTGAGTTGTATTAAGAACTGGATCATGAGATCCTTATTTGTGTAAGACCTTATGTATGGTTTGTAATGGATGATGTACTGTGGTATCCAAATCTGTTATGTCTCGCAAAAATGGTAATCCTGGGATTGCGATGTATGGCATAACAGGCATCTGGGATTAAGAATCCGGGTGTTGACAAGTTGGTATCAGAGCCATCCTGACCATAGGAGACCCTAGTTAGACTGGACGTTTGAATCAAAAACTTAGTTTCAAAACCAAAGGAAGCAAATATTTACAAAAACTTATTCCCATTCTTATCACCTTGATTCTTTCATAAAAATTCATGTTCCTCGAAAACTCTTGCAAAATACATAAAATTTGACACACTTGATCACTCTACTAACTTACTCATCCTATATTCTTATAGATGGACGTGAAGTACATCAAGTTTTATCAGTTGGGGAATGGAGGAGACCTTATCTTTGAGCGGGATTTGGATCAGCTTTCGGAACTTCTGGAGCGTCCGCACCCCGAGTTCTTCGGTGCTCAGCTCAATGATCAAGAAGGAGAAGATCTGCAGTGGCTAATTGCTGCAAGTCTCCGAGGAAAGATTGAACCTCCCACTGCTGAGGGAACTCAGTTTACCTTAAGAGAAAAAAACTGGCTCAATGAACTTGCCAGGGCCATGCAGGAAGCTCTTACCCGTCTGTGTGGGGAGAGTATCAACCAGATCAAGGGTACCCGCTTTGAGTTTTGTCCAAGGCGTGATGCTATGGGACAGCCACTGGAAGCCCCATACCACCCCGAGCTGAAGACTCAGTTGGACCACCTCAGCTTCATGATGTATGATCATCAGCAGGAATTGGAAAATTGCCGTGACTACTGCAACCACAAGTCCACCATCATCAAGACCAAGGATCAGACCATTGCCATGCTAGCGAAGGATTGCAAGTCTCGCCGCCGTCAGCTAGACAAGAAGGAGCACATCATTGCTCGTCTTCGCCACCGTATCTCGGATTTGGAGGAGACCATCCACGAGAGAGACATGTAGTTGGAGGAAAGGGAGAATGCCAGGGAGGATCTTCGTGGAGACCCCTACTCCTATCTCAACGATGACGATGATTTTCTGGAGGATCGGGCTATGGACTTCTTCACCGATGTGGATGATTTCGCCTTCATCGATGACGATGAGGATGATGAGGATGATGACTACACCGACTCCGAGGAGTAGTAGAACTTGAGCACTAGCGTAGTGAGTAGTATTCGGTCCCACTGTATCGTAGTTTCAAGAATGGTTCTTAAAACCATCTGTTTTTCTTGTTTTGTGGTGTGTGTTTGTATCGGGTGCTATAAATGAATGAATGAAAAGCAAGTTGCTAGAAAATCTGAGTCAAAATTTAAAAACTTTTCAAAGTCCCTGAACCTTAGAAATTTCCCTTTTTTCTCATGATCTATCTCAATCTTCAGATGCCTCGCGGAGGAAGTGGTTCATCCCCGGACCCGATGTTGCAGAACCGGCAAATGTTGGTTTCTGACCGCGAGGCTGAAAGAGCCGAACATCAAGCCAACCTAGCCACCCTTCAGCAGATAGCTCAACTAGCCCACAACAATCAAGGCCAAGGAAACCAGGACAACCATGGATCTAAGCTCAAGAATTTCCAGAATACCAACCCACCTGTTTTCACTAAGTCATAAGAGCCCTTAGACGCTGATGATTGGATGCAAACCATGGAAAACAACCTGGAAGTCGCCGGAGTGGAAGCTAACGAGAAAGTTCTGTTCGCCACCCACTATCTAGCGGGAGATGCCAGAGCATGGTGGAACAACGTTCGTGCAATGACTGGAGGACAGATGATGACCTGGGAGGAATTCAAGGTCAAGTTCAGCAGAACCCATGTGCCACCGGGTTTGATCAAGAGAATGAGAGATGAGTTCAGAGAACTGAAGCAAGGAAGGATGACCGTAGTGGAATACCGTGACAAATTCTTGTCATTAGCTAGGTATGCCCCGGATGAGATCGACACTAAAGCCAAGAAGAAGGAAAGATTCTTGAATGGTCTGCACGATGAGATGCAGACAATGTTAGTCAATATCCCCTTTGCTGATATTGAAGCCGTTGTCGACTCTGCTATCCAGATGGAAGGAAAGATCAACCAAGCCAATGAGAACCGCAAGCATCGCATGATGCATCAACCAGGAACCCATCAGACCCCAAAGTATCGCCCTAACCCATCTCCAGGATTTGCCCCGAGAACCAACAGACCCCCGATGAACCGTTCGACCTATCCCAACCGTGGAAACCCAAGGCCTGGAGGAAATCACAACAACCCCGGCAACTCTAACAATTTCAACCGTGCCCCACCCAAGTTCAACAACAACAATGCTGCCACTAACACCAACACTGCCCCGAGGACTGGAAGCAATGCTGTGCCTGTTGCAGCGAAGGACAAGTCGCAAGTGACTTGTTATGACTGTGGAAATAAGGGTCACTACTCCAAAGAGTGCCCCAACAAGAAGAATGTCGCAGCCCCCAATGCAAATGCCCCAGCTCAGCAGCAGCGTCGTGTTCATCCTGGAAGAACGTTTTCCCTAGGGAACTCACTCAACCGCAACGACCGTCTTTTTATCATGCATGCTGAAGAAGCTCAGGAAGCGCCAGCCATCGTGCTGGGTATGTTTTCTGTTAATTTAATACTTGCTCGAGTATTGTTTGATTATGGTGCATCGCACTCCTTTGTCACCGAAGAATTTGCATGCACTAGTAAGATTCAACCAACCAAACTGAAGCATGTTATGATTGTTCAAATCCCCGGTTCAACCACCAAGGCTAGGCAAATTTGCAAAGCAGTCCCTATCCGAATCCATGGCATAGATTTTTATGCTAATATGATAGTACTTGGAACTAAAGGTTTGGAAGTAGTACTAGGAATGGATTGGATGTCCAAACATAAAGGATTAACTGACTGTGCCAAGAAAGCCATAACCATGACCAGTACAGCCGGAATATCAGTTGAGCATATATCTGAAACCTTACCTCGTCAATTCAAGTGCAACAAGAGTATATCCCAACCTACCATTGACCAAGTCCGGATAGTCTGTGAATACCCCGATGTATTTCCAGATGTTTTGCCCGCTATGCCCCCAGATCGGGATATCGAGTTTATCATTGAACTAATCCCGGAACATGACCCATAGCCCAGAGACCATACAGTATGAACCCGTCTGAACTAGCAGAACTGAAGAAGCAACTGGATTCCATGTTGGAAATTGGATTGATTCAACCAAGTGCGTCACCATGGAGATCACCTGTCTTGTTTGTGGACAAGAAGGATGGAGGTAACCGTTTGTGTACGGATTACCGGAAGTTGAATGATGTCACCATCAAGAACAAATAGCCATTGCCCAAGATAGAAGATTTGTTTGATCAGTTGACCGGTGCCAAAGTGTTCTCTAAGATTGATCTTAGAACAGGCTATCATCAACTCAAGATCCACGCAGAGGATATTCCAAAGACTACCTTTACCACCAGATATGGATTGTACGAGTATACTGTCATGTCTTCTGGATTAACCAATGCCCCTGCTTATTTCATGAATCTCATGAATAAGAGTTTTATGGACTTCCTGGATAAGTTTGTCGTTGTTTTCATTGACGACATTCTAATTTATTCCAAATCGGAAGAAGAACATGAGCTACACCTAAGGACCATTCTTGGAACCCTTAGCGAGCATCACTTGTATGCCAAGTTTAGCAAATGTGAATTCTGGTTACAGGAGGTAGGATTCCTCGGCCACATTGTGTCAGCCGGAGGGATTGCCGTTGACCCTGCAAAGGTGAAAGATGTCGAAGATTGGCAAGCACCAACCACTCAAACCCAAGTTCGTGCATTTCTTGGATTGGCAGGATATTACCGCAAGTTCGTAGAAGGTTTCTCGAGTATCGCCAGACCCATGACTCAATTGCTAAAGAAGGACAAGAAGTTTGAATGGACGGACAAATGTGAAGCGAGTTTTCAAGAACTCAAGAGAAGATTGATTTCAGACCCAATCTTAATCATGCCGGATATCACGAAGCCCTTTGACGTGTATTATGACGCATCGAAGATCGGTCTCGGATGTGTGATAATGCAAGAAGGCAAAAGTTATATCTTATCTATCTCGACAACTGAAATAGCATGAGCAAAACTATCCCACCCATGACCTCGAACTCGCAGCCATAGTTCTAGCCCTGAAGACATGGAGGCATTACCTGATGGGAAATCATTGTGAGATTTATTCGGATCACAAGAGCCTAAAGTATATATTCACTTAGAAGGAGCTGAATATGAGACAGAGAAGATGGATTGAGATAATCAAGGATTACGACCTGGACATTCACTACCTCCCCGGTAAAGCCAACGTGGTAGCAGATGCCCTTAGCAGATTGTCATGCCGCTTGAACTCCATGATTTTGAAGGAGCAACCAAGATTGCACAAATATATGGAAGATTTCCGAATGGAATTAGTAAGTGAAGGATTTTTGGCTAGCATAGAACTTCAACCCACTTTGATCAGCCAGATCAAAGAGGCACAGAAAGGAAATGCTAGTATCGACGGAATCAAGCTTCGTATCGGTACAGGCAAAGTACCCGGATTTACCGAAGACGAAGAAGGAGTTATGTGGTACAAAGGACGCCTTTGTGTACCAACAGTTTCTGAGTTGAAAGAAGTTATTTTGAAGGAATCTCATGATACTCTTTATTCTATCCACCCAGAGGAACAAAGATGTATCAAGATTTGAAGAGCAATTTTGGTGGCATAAGATGAAGAGAGAAATCGGAAGCTATATCGCCAAGTGTGATATATGTCAGAGAGTCAAGGCGGGACATCAAAGACCCGCAGGATTGTTGCAACCATTGCAGATTCCAGAATGGAAATGGGATTTCGTTGGAATGGACTTTATCACTGGATTGCCTACCTCTAGTAAGGGAAATGACTCTATCTGGGTCAGAGTGGACAGATTGTCCAAAGTCACCCATTTCTTACCCGTCAAGACCACATATCAGAGTTCGAAGCTAGCAGAGTTATACATCACTAGAATCGTTAGTTTGCATGGAGTCCCCAAGAACATCGTATCAGATCGAGGAACTCAGTTTACCTCGAGATTCTGGAAGGAAGTCCAAGAAGGGTTGGGAACCCGAATAGATTTCAGCACATCTTATCACCCTTAGACCGATGGACAAACGGAGCGAGTAAATAAAATACTCGAAGATATGCTGAGAGCATGTGTGTTAGAATATGGATCTAAGTGGGAAGACTGTCTGCCGTTCGCAGAATTTTCATACAACAACAGTTATCAAGCCAGTTTGCAAATGGCCCCATTTGAATTCATGTATGGAAGAAAGTGCCGCACCCCTTTGAACTGGTCGGAAGTAGGAGAGAGTCAGATTTTTGGACCCGACATCCTACGAGAAGCAGAAGAGAAAGTTCACAAGATTCGTGAGCACCTCAAGACAGCCCAGTCTAGACAAAAGAGTTACGCCGACAAGAGACGTCGAGACCTCGCCTTCAACATAGGAGATTTCGTATACCTGAAAGTGTCGCCATTGAAGGGAATGCAGCGTTTCCAACTCAAAGGAAAGTTAGCCCCCAGATATATCGGACCCTTCAAGATTCTGAACCTCGAGGAGAAGTGTCGTATCAATTGGAACTACCTGAATAGATGTCAGCCGTGCACAATGTGTTCCATATCTCATTACTTCGCAAGTGTCTCGAAGTCCCGGAGAAGACGGAAGTGTTCAAGAATATTGATCACCGGACCATAGAGATCAACGATGACCTGACCTATCCCGAAGTACCCATTCGTATTTTGGAAGAAGCTTTCAGAACTACCAGAACCCGAAGCATCAAGTTTCTCAAGATTCAGTAGAGCAACCACACGGAAGAGGAAGCTACCTGGAAGCGCGAAGATCACATCAGAACGGAGTTTCCCGATCTCTTCAAATCCTAGGTAATCTTTTCGTCCTTTTTCAAATCTCGGGACGAGATTTTGTTTAAGGGGGGAAGGTTTGTAACATCCCAAAAATACTAAACTTGGATCATCAAACTCTAATCACCAAATTTAGGGTTAACAAAAACTTTTCCAATTAAAATATGAAAGCATTCATAGGAGTGTGCATTAAAATTTGGATTCTTTTGAATTGCCATGATTATGTGTTTCTTTGCTTTTAAAATGATTCTTAGATGAAATAAACATCATCTAAACAATCCCCACACTTTTCCCAAAGACAAATAAATCAAAACAAACAAATTAAGTGAATGGTCACTTTGGCCAAGTTAACTCCCATGCCTATTTTGTCTATCTCTAACTTTCAGAACTTAACAAAAACTTGTTTGGATCTTTGCACCCCTTGATAGTACTCATAAAAAGGTATTAAGGCCCACCTTGTGATCATCCAGAAACATTCAAATGCATAGTTTAAATGACAGTTGAAAATTGAATCTACTTCATATGGGAAGATCCCACTTTTTCAAAACCGCCTCAAACCAACTCAACTTTCAAAACCCAAGGATCTACAGACTCACCAACACATGCCTAGCACACCCACCAAAAATAATTTCAAAATCCAAAACTTGAGTTCATGCGGCCATTTCATCAAACACCTTGTAGATGCAAATCAAACAAATCCTAAACACTATAGTGTGCAGTGATTCTGGCCTAACTTGTCCCCTCTCTAGACACCACTAGCCTTAGTAGATCATCTAACAAACTTACCTAATCTATAGCACCACTGTAAGCTGGCCATTGTCATCAATGGTGAGCAGGCCGAGTGCACCATTGCCACCCCATAGTCGACAGCAAGCTATGAGCAAAACTAGCATCGCTAACCTTGTCTAGGAGCAAGCTAGCACCCCACCGCCACTCCCTGTCCTAGCCGTGAGAGATGCTAGCCCCTGGACCACACGCACAGACCATGCCAAGCCGCTCTGCAACCATGCCGACAGCGTGGCCCGTGCGCCACGCTCGACAGACGACCATAGACCGTGCGCCGCCCTCGCCGCGTGCATGCGTGATCACCACCGTCCCAGCAACCCCGCAGACACGCCCATTCGCCGCCGCGCAGACCACGCGCGCTGTGCGCCATTAAAATTCCCGTCGGGAACGCTCAGAGCACCGCAGCGTTCCGACCGACCAGCATCACCCCATGCCTCGCCACCACATCATTGAGCTTCGTCAGGAAGCACAACACCACCCCTACTGTTGCCCATGCCGATAGCCCTCTGTGCCGTTGACCACGACGAGCTCAGCCTGAGCCCGTCGGTCCCCTCTTGCCACTATAAATAGAGGCCTCCCCTGCTCGAATTCTTCACACCACCTCACTCCCCTCACCTCACTGATCGTTCCACCCCTTAGCCGGAGCAAGGAGAGTAGCGCATCGCCGGAATTGCGCCGGAGCAGGCCGCCTCTGGAGAAGAAGGGCGTCGTCGATTTCGTCCACCCCAGGAGGAGCTGCTGGTACCAGGAGGTTCGCCATCGCCGACTTCATCGTTCGCCCGCATCGCCGACCTTCGCCTGAGCCCCGGTGAGCCCTCGACGACCCCCACTGAGCCGCTAGGGTTCGAGCTCGCCGGTGACTAGTTCATCGTCGACGACGACCCTTAGCCGTCGACCCTCATTCTAATCCAACACACCATATCGCCCTGTACCGCTTCGCGTGTTAAGAGTCACTGACCAGTAGACCCCCCTGTCAGTTGCGCCCTGCGCTGTGGAGTGACACTGGGCCGGCCCAATAACCCTTCCCGCACAGCCCACTCATTTGAATTTAACTTTTTCCATTTTAATTCAAACCTAGTTCTGTACCTAATTTCAAAAATCAACCCAGCTCGATTCAGTGAACCAAATTGAATGAAACCAATTTTTTAGAAAGATATTGAAATGCTTAATCCAAGCCCGTTGGATTCAAATCATTTGAATCTATAGATCAACCTTGGTAAAAATAACAAGGCCGAAGCTTTTATGCATTCAAACATTTTTCAAATTTAAACCATAATAGCTTTTGAGTTGATTCCAACTCTCAAAAATCATAATTGATCATACCTTTCAGAATATATAAAATATATTGGTTTACTTACAGAAATAATGTTCAAGTAATAAAAGAATGCCACATATGCATTTCTAGTTATTTATTTTTATTTAAAATAAAAGGTTAAATCTTATTAAATTGTGACACCACTTTAAATCACATTTCCATGTACTGAAATATGTGGTGATGACATGTGTCAACATGATCCCATGCTTGAGTTGGAGAATATTAAATCTTAAGTAGTTTTCCAATGAGTAGAAATTACTTTTCTAAAAATAAAATAATAAGCCAAATGCTTTATTCTTGTGATATTAGTGATGATGCTAGATCATCTATAGAACACCTTTGTGTGATGATTGAAAGTAGTTAAGTATTGTTTGGTGATTATGTACCTCGTATTTATTTATAGACGCTAGTACCGATCAAGGATACGAGGAGGAAGGAGGATACTACGAAGAAGAAGCCGAGGAGAACTTTAACCACTGCTCTGCACAAGGCAAGCCAATACTTGCAAGCTATTAACTTAGCAAGCTTATAATGATACTGATGCAAGCCTTACTAATCAAGTTGACCTATGCAAGATAATACTTTCTTGTTACCATGCCAACTATATGCCCTAAGCGTATGTGATCATACCCACTTGATAACCCCAATCCTAGTTTTACTTGTAAGATTTCTACTTTATTTCTTTATCAAATCTATTACTTAGGGTTTACTTGAGTAAATTGTAGATACCAGAAAGATAATTGAAGGTTGCATAAAGAACATAAAATTTGGCCTAAGCTAGATAATCTTGATGTCGCCCTAAGGCATGAGATTGTACTTAGTTGAAACTCCACTTGTTTACCACCCCTCATTAGTGCTCACTACCATTTGTAGATGCTAGTGCTAAGCATAAAACTTGATCAACTTTAGATGGGAATACTTGGTGGAAAAGTGGTTATGAAAACCTTGGAATAATGGATCATTCTATTGAGATGTTTTGATATGTGTTTCCGAACACGAGATGATTTGGATGATGGAAATGTTGAGGCAAGAGCCTTAGCCCTTTATAAAACTGATGGTTGTCTGGATGCAATACCATTCCAATTTTACCGTACAACCACAATACCCGAGAATTGGGTAGGGCTTGACTAAAAACTTATATACCTTAGTATTGGTTCCCTCGCGGCCAAGGTCTGAGCTGAGGCTACCTTGTGAAGATTGTCCACTTGTGCAGTACCCAATATGACAGTTGGTCATGGTTGGGAGGCCAAACTCACAGGAGAGGTGCTTATACTAGGGCGTATAATTGAAATGTTAGGATTGATTATCCGCATACTGAGTATGGTGAATTCAGGATTTGTTCCTGACGGATGTATCGAATGTTGTGGTGAAAGTGTACAATCTCTGCAGAGTGTCAAACTATTCGAATAGCCGCGTCAGCGGTTATGGACAGTTGGAGTGGCCATACTGTTCCCCCGTCAGATGTTTTCAAAATGACTTATGAAATGAATTGAGACTTTGACTTGACCACAACAGAGTTGTGATATGAAATACAAGTTCCCACTTAGGTGTTATAAAATTTCAACTAGCTTTCTTCGTTTAAAAACTTAGTAGAGGTAAATCTGGCTTTTTGCAAAACAACCCTAGAGCTTAGTGTCCTACTACAAAAACCCCTTCACTTGTTAGTGTTAGTTTGCGAGTACTTAAAGAGTACACATGGCTTTGTCCCTGGCTATTCCCATGGCCAGACAATGAAGAGGAGTACCAGGATGAAGGACCCCAGGAAGGTTACGATAACTAGGATCATCTCCCATCGTCAGCATTGCCTGTGACCCCGAAGATGGAGCTTCACCTACGCTACCGTTATTATTACGTATTTCCGCTGCTTGAGTTGTATTAAGAACTGGATCATGAGATCCTTATTTGTGTAAGACCTTATGTATGGTTTGTAATGGATGATGTACTGTGATATCCAAATCTGTTATGTCTCGCAAAAATGGTAATCCTGGGATTGCGGTGTATGGCATAACATGCATCTGGGATTAAGAATCCGGGTGTTGACACCTGGCACGCCTCTCCGTCTCCTCTCTGGACTTCTTGTTCCCCACATAAAGTAATTGACTTTAATGTTTGTCCCGTCCAATTTCGAGAATATTTCGTTACTAGCTTTTCTGGAACTAAAAACATCAGAAAACAGACAACTGACACTATGGCAACTTGTTAATAGGTTAGTACCAGAAAACATGTAAAAAACACCTCAACGTGTAGACAAAGCAAAACAAAGTAGATACTAAACAAGCATTGAGCATAAAAAATTATAGATACATTTCCGACGTATCATCCATCCACATGACACATAGGGCCATACCCCATTCTCGGAGGAACCTTAGACCTCTTGCAGTGGCGAAGGAAGGATGGTGACTTAACGGGGCCAGACGTGCTAATTCTCAATTAGGGAGGCCAATTATGCATTTTCTCTAAATCCGTCCTTAAATCTGTGTTAAACACGGCTATTTAGCTAGCTATACCATGCAATAGCGGGGGGGGGGGGGGGGGGGGGGGGGGGGGGGAGGCCCCTGCTCGTCCCCCTAGCTCCGCCACCGATCTCTTGGAAGATATACACCTTATACACAAATCTAACCATATGGCTTATGCGCACACAAAAAAAGAACAACTTGGTACAAACCTGAATAGTGAACAATAAGAAGTGCAGACTTATCCTTTTCGTATAGAGACAATGTGATCATGCTTTTTCACCAAATTTTGTAACTATGTACTAAAGAAATTACGATCAAAGAAAAAATTGCAATGAGGTTATCATATCAAATACAAAGAAGTCCAGAAAGAAAGTTAATCTTCATGTGTATTCTTTTTGTATGAATGCAAATAATTTGGCATGCTACAATTTAAATTGGCGGGAATAAATAGCGTCTTATGGTAAGTTAGCATTAACTTAAACACAAAAGGATGGATAATTTATCTATGTTGTAATCTTGCATTCAAAACATCAAATCAAATAGGGAACATGAGATTGGAGTCACACACGCACGCACGCGCACAAAGCAAATAACACACATCTCAGAATTTTTCTAGAGGTGGTCCTCTCGCCATCGTTCCCTACCCTCTCTTTATTACTTTGCAGCATTACAAATCAACCCATGTACAATTTCCATAGTTACACACACAACCCTGCAATACTCCCTCTCAAGATGAGGCAAATATATCAATGAGCCTCATCTTACTACAAGTTCTATTAAAAGACGTTACAATGATGCCTTTTGTTAAAACATCAGCAAGCTGATGTAACAACCCTAGTTTATTAAATAGACATTAGGATTTGAATGTGCATTCATGAGCATCATCATATTAAAATGCATGTATGAAATAAAAAGGTTCTCAAAACCCTAAACCCTAATCCTTCCCTCTCTATTTGAAAACCTTCAAATGGTTTTTAAAATATTTGAAAACTACCAAAACAAAGTGAGCCCAAATGGATTATAAGGGTTCTGCAGTATTTAAAATGTTTATAAAAGTTTTTGTATTTTGGAAATATCAAAAAACAGATTTTAAAATGAAAATACAAACAAATAAGTAAAAACAAAAATAGAAAACCAACTTTGCAAATAAAAACATTCTTCCTCTCTATCTGGGCCGCAACCCAGTTTCTCTCCTCTCCTCCCGCACCTCTCTGCCGCACAGCGCAGCACACTCCGGCCCAGCAGCAGCCACGCGCGGCCCAGCCAGCCCAGTACCGCTTCGGCCTCTCCTTTCCTCGTCGTCTTTGTTGACGACGCCAAGCTGCTGCCTGGCAGCGCCTCCGCCGCCCGATGTCGCCACGTTACGATGTCCGCCACCGCCGATGGTTGAGAGGATAAGAACGTCGACGTCGTGCTCTCTCTCCCCATACTCGTTTCCCCTCCTCTCGCTTCCTCTGCTGGTTTTCCCCTTCTGCCCGTAACCCTAGCCGCAGCAGTCATTCACCGTCGCCGTCTCCGGCCACCCCAAGGCCAACTGATGGTCCTTGGAGCTCCGCCTCGCCGTGCTGAGCATCCTCGTAGAAGGAATCGACCCCGCGCACCACGAATCCTCGCCGTCGACCTCATCTCCTCCGACGCCGGCCACCATCGATTCGGCGCAGTCCAGCCTCCCCGAGCCTCGCCGACCCCTCCATCGCGCTCAGGGTGAGCTACCGGTCCTCGTGGACCCTCTCTCTTGCCTCCTCTCGCTCTGGTTCATCTCCCCCATGACCACCTGCAAGCTCTTCCGCTGGCCGCCGCCGTGCACCCTCCTCCGGCGACAAAATCTGGGCGGCGCCACCACCCTTTGGCTCACCTTGGTCTCCTCTATCCAACTCGCATGATCACTCGCTCCAGCTCGCACTCCTACGCCGTCGCCGGCCGTTGTCTGCACGTGCTCACCGGCGAGCAGACGTGGCGCGGACGTGGCAGTGACGTGGCCCTAACCCCACCCGTCAGCTGCTGTGGCTAGATTTCACCCCGGTGTAAAAAGTTTGAAACCCCCTGGTGACATCAGCATGCGGTTGCAATTCCTTTTTCTTTAAATGTTTTGTAAATTGTTTTTTGTAATTAATAAATACCTGACATGTGGGCCCCTGTTGTAAGTGAGATAAATATTTTCAGAAATTTTTCTGATTAAATAAAATATTAAAGTATTTCAAAAATGTAAATTATTTATAATATTCCAAAAATGATTTAAAATTAATAAAAATTGGGAAAAATCATAAGTAATTCATTTTAAATCAGAAAATACAAATAATATATCAAAATGTTCAGAAAAATGAGAACTATCTATTAGAGCTATAATCATGCATTGTTAAACAACTTAAATTGCAAGTTAGTTAGAAGAACTAAATGAACCCTCTCATATTCCTCCGGGGTTTTCTCTGAATTAGGGTTTGGACCCCTCGGGACCTCGATTAAATTGTCAAGCATGCCTTAGGGGTTTATTTCAATGCAACTTAACTTGTCATATCATCATTCCTAATTGAGCATCGCATCGATGCCATGTGTTGATTTCTTTCCTCTCTTTCCGGTGTTTGGTTCTTCCTCGGTAGAATATGATATCGGAATCGGGATCGAGATCGAAGACCGAGATCAACACCGTCTAAGCTCGAAGACCAATACTTGATCAACTATAATCAAGTCAAGTACTAGATGTCCGAAGCTCTGCTTTCTGGATAACAACTGGCAAAGGCAAGCGAAGTCCCACACATGATATAATCCTATGATTTCAAAGTATTTACATTCTTGACATGTGCATATGATTCTAAAGTCTTTTAACGATAGATAGAGTAATCCTATCTGATGCATGTTTCCTTTGAAGCCTATATTCCCTGATCCACTGCTCCTAGCATAACGAGGGTTTGAGCTTGTGAAGCATTGCTAGAGCTATTTTATCTGTTGTGATTGGCCATGCTTAAATGGTATCGCTGGTCCATATGTTTGATGAATCAGAGCTGCGAATGAACCTAGTTTGACAGGATAACATGGTAAGGCTTGTATGGGAGGCCACGGTGGGTTGTGGTTTTTGAAGTCCCATACTTGCCACTACTAAGACCTGAGTTCTTGCCTATGGACCAAGACGAGCGTACAACCACACGGGGTCCTGGAAACCCCCTCGACCAACTAACTTGCTAAGTAGATTCCATGAGTCACATAGTCTGGGCTTTCCATTCGACATACGCATCTTGGATGTTCTTGAATGGAGGTGAAGGAGGTGCATTCATACAGGTAGGTAAGCGTGGCAGGGCATGGGAGATGCCCGGCATCCGTAATCTCAAACCCTGTTCACATCATTAGGGACCAACTTCGGGACTCGACCCGTTACGACGGCATCTCCCTAGTGCGTGACTCATGGTCTCGGCGAAAGCAAGATAAAGGTCGTGGTCAACCACTCTCTGCCGGCCTTCCCAGGAAGAGGGCTAATGTTAACTGGCATTAAGAATCGGTTGGTACGTGTTGGTAAAGTTGTACACCCCTGAAGGGTTAAATCTTTTCGAAAAGCCGTGTCCACGGTTATGGACGACTTGGAAACTAGATTCAAAGATCATAGAGAACATGAACCTAATCGTAAAACTTGGCAAGTTGATCAACGTGTGCTTACGGATGCTTCCTCATGGGTACGAGGGGGTGGTCCTAGATAGGTTTAGGTTATGATGATTCAGTGGATATCAAGAGATAATCAAAGTTGGAGATACCGCTCTCTTATCCCCTTTTAAAATATTCTGATTAGTCGAGATTCTTCTCCCTCTTGTTTTACAAAACAAAGATGGCTTTATGCAAATACTCCACCAAGCATAAGTCTTGCGGAGTACACCCTATACTCACCCTTGCTTCGTTGACACTTTTGCAGCAGGGTAAATGTTACCATAGAAGAAGAGTTCTTCACGGCATCGACATCGACGGGTAGTTTGGAGTTCCTAGTCGGCAGTCTGGGATCTATGGATTGGATGTCATCGTTATGCTTCAGGCCTCTTAGGTCATTTGTTAAGTTTGCTATACTTAATAGCATAATTTGCCTTCCGTTGTTTGATGTTTGTGGTCAGTGACCTCTGCTTGTAATATTTTGGTTCTTTGCTCAGTTATGAGCTTGCTGTAATAATTTTTGTGTCGTAGTGTCACTGTTGTGTTATCAATTCTCTCTCTGTACGCTCTCGAGATTTAGGTTAGGCTTATATCAGACAGAGGTCTGGGATTTGTCTAGCCCTAATTCCGGGGGTGTCACAGCTGATCACTAGACTTGACGTACACCACATGAATTAAACCTTCATCCAATTTCTTCTTGATAAAGTGCCTATCTATCTCAATATGCTTGGTTCGATCGTGATGGACATGATTATTCATTATGTTGATAGTGGATGGACTATCACATTATAAACAAAGAGGAAAACCATTGAACAGCTGAAGTTTTAACAATAAGATCTTTAGCTAGATCAACTCATACAACCTTGACGCCATTGCTCTAAATTCAGCCCCCATCATTGACCTAGCAACCACACTTTGTTTTTTCTTCTCTCCAACCTATGAGATTTCCCACATACAATACCCATAAGTAGATTTTCGATCATCTAGACTACCCGCCCAATCCGCATATGTATATCCCTCTACATTCAGATTTTTATGGTTTGGAAATAGGATTCCCTTGCCTCAACAACTTTTAAGATAGTGCAGGATCCTATTCACCACATCTAAATGTCCAGTCCTAGGGTTATGCATATAGCGACTTACAATGCTCACCACATAAGCAATATCAGGTCTAGTTCGAGATGAATATATCAAACATCCGACTAGTCATTGATATCTATGTTTATCGATGGGTCCATCCGAATCAGCTTGTATTCTATGATTTTTATCAATAAGTGTGGTTACAGGTTTGCATGATAACGTTTCAGTTTCTTTGAGATAGATAGATACATACATTGTGCACAGTATGCCACCTCAATTCCTAGAAAATAGTGAGGATGCCCTAAATCCCTTGACTTCAAAGGATTGTTCAAAAGCCTTCTCAGTAAGGAGATCTCCTCCTCATCGTCCAATGTTATCACAATATCATCAACATATACAATTAATAAGGAAATTTTACCTTGCCAATGTTTGAAGAACAGAGTATGATCTGTATTGCTCTGTTGATACCCTCTTGAATAGCTTTTTCCTAAATTTTCTAAACCATGCTCTAGGGGACTACATCAACCCACACAATGATTTCTTCAATCTACATACTTTGCCTTGTGTCTCCGAGTGTTGAATCCCGTGGAATTTCCATATACACTACCTCATCGAAGTCACCATGAAGAAATGCATTCTTCACGTCCATTTGGTATAACTTCCACTTCTGATTGGCTGCAAGCGAAATCAATGCTCTAATGGTGTTCATATTATCCACTGGTGAGAATGTTTCATCATAGTCCACACATATGTTTGGTTGTACCCTTTTGCAACCAATAGAGATTTAAACCCGACAACTTTTCTATCAGGCGTATTCAATTTAACAACGTTGCATAGATATAGAGGAGAGCAGAAGACGTTGAACAGATGCACATGACATAAATTTTTCATGGTATAAAACCCACGTCAATAAAGTATTAGCCATCATGAACTTCACAAAATGAAGTAGCCTCGGCCAAAACAAAAGGTTTAAGTTCCTTTTTTTACAAATTTTAGGTATATTCGTTTTTCCTATTAAGAATCTTTAGAAAATGGTAAATAAATATTTGTACATACAAGTGGTGATTTTAATTCACATTTGTTGCTATGAACGTTAAAGAAAGACCTAGTTACAAGATCAAATCAAAAGTAGCCATTTTAACGAAACTTGCTTTCAGTTCCATGTGTATATAAGAAATGACTATAAATTCAAGCAAAATTCATACCAAGATAAACATGTATCTCTTTTGCTCTCCTCCAAGAAAATAAACTGAAAATTCAAAAGTTGACTCTTCAAAATTCAAATGTATATTGGATCTTTGCTTGTTTGCCTTTTTCTTTACAAAAAACACTCGGCAAAGTAGCCTCCGTCAAGTGCGATTAGAAAGGACATGTGTCTAAATCTTTCTCTAGTGTTTCATCCAAAATACAATTGGCAAACTACAAATATGCGAAGAGTTCTTCCATGACACTTGGCAAAGTGGCGTGTTTGCAGAGTGTATGCAAACATTTAGCTTCTCAGAGAAGCCATAAAAATAAGTGGGCCTAGCCAACAAGAAAGGTTAGCGTAAGTAAGAAAATATTCTTGTTGTATGTTAGATATATTCTTGAGTCACTAAGAGCCTGCTTAGAATGTTGGTTTTTTAATCAAAACCCCCGGATTACATGGAGCTCTTGTGTTTAGCCTCTTCACAAAATAAAAATAACGGGATTAAATAACAATAATCCAAGCGGGGCATAAGTGTTTGGGTTATCTAGTATAGTAGTATGGTGGAGCCAGCGGCTGTGCCCCATGTGGCTTGGCACACCCAAGCTTTAATTGATTTTTTTTGGATCACCTCGGTCAGCCTAGTTCGTCACCAAATTTGTCCTAAAAGAAAAAGAAAACTCCAAAAATAAGGTCAATTGAACTGACCCACTAGTGACTAGAGCTAAGGCCTAATTTGATCCCGATAGGGAGCTTCTCCACCTCACGAGCTCTGGCTCTGTCCCTCACCATTGCTCGCAATCCCCTCTTACTCAATCTCTACTTTTTGTTCAGCTCGAATCCCCTCTCAACTCGCAAGCTCAATGGCCAGTAGCGGGAGAGGAAGAGAGGAAGATAGGGCAACAATCAACAGAGGAAGAGAGGAAGCCATGCAGCATTGAGCAGGCAGGCGAGCAACGGCGGGACGGGTGAACAACGCCGAGCATCTGGATGGGCGAAGTAGGAGCAACACCACGCCGACCATCAACATGTCACGCCTAGGCAGGTAAGCATCAGGTTTTGTAATTTATGCTTTTGTTAACAGTTGTGTTAGCATGCTAGGTATTAGCAAAAGTGCAAAAATGCAATAGTCTCTGTTTTATTTATTATGAACTAGTTTTTAATTTTTGTTTGGTGGTTACTTTGTGGACAAAGGTTCCAATGCTTTCCTCTTCTGCTCGATGTGGACGACAACGACATTCCGCGGGCCTAGGGTACCTTCCTAGGCCGGTTGTCTTTCGGGCGACGTGGATCGAAGGCTTGTGGAGGAGGAGGTGTTGTGGTGGCTGCTATGGATGGTAGACCTTCTTGGCGACGCTGACGTGTGGCCGTCATGGTGGGCGGCGGCTGCATCGGGCATCGCCTAGACCCGATCTGTGCATGTGGCTGTGGAGGCAGCTGCATGCTGGGGTCTAGCGGGCTACTTCAGTGGCTGGCTGGATCATCTTCTCCTCTACCTCCGGCTGGTGGCGTGAGGGCTGCTGGCATGGTTTGAATAAAGGAGGCAGTCCTAGGGTTCTTCTCAATCCAAGATGAAGATCTGCTTGTTGTTTGTCTCCATTTATCTGGTTTCTGTGTCGTATTCCGGAAGAATCTGCCGGTGAACTCCATAGCGCGTTCATGCCGAGAGATTGCTGAATTGGGCGGGATTCGGTCGTGCGCACCCATGTTTTTCTCTGACTGTTTGGGTTTAGAGGGAGCACTTCGAAGCTCTTATTGGCTGTTAATATCATGGGCATGTTCTCGTTCCATGGTGCTGACGGATAATGTCATGGAGACTGAGATCTAAGGGCTGACAATGGTGGTTTGAGTCTGGGTGATGATGAGGAATTGGCTTGGTGACTCGTGAACTGGAGTAGTGGCATGCAAGTGGGGGAGACTACACAGGAGAAGTTCATAGTCCTATCTTTCAGGGTGAAAATCCAAGGTCTAGCCTTAACTGGTTGTGCCTGACAATGGCCTTTTGAAGGTATTGTTTTGAGAGCATGGACAAACCTAAGATCTATGATCGGGCGATGACGGTGTTTGTGCACTATTTTTTTTGGAGGCTTCGCTTTTGGAGAAGATGGCCTTATGATGCTGTTTTGGTGGTGGTAGTACTGCTATTTTAAGGAATGGATCAGTGTAGCGGAATTATTCTTTTTTTGTAGTTCTTCTTCTTTTGTTGTCTTTGTGCATCCGTAAGACCGCTAAGGCAAAGCGTTGTTGTAGAGAACAGATGTAATTGGTATCTTGTGATATTAATATATATTTATTTCCAAAAAAGATTTTATATTATATGATGATTTTTTTGGGAGAAAGGCACACCCTCTGAAAATTTCCTAGCTCTCTAAGGTTTTGCTTGGTACTAGTGTTTTAGTGGGGATAATCCCAAGGGAATTGGGTGAAACCCACACCCAAAACCCTCTGATCCCTACAAAACCACAATCCCCACTAATCTACTGGATAGGGGTAGTGTAATGAATATAAAAAATACACTAAAACTTAGAGAAAAGTAAGAATTAGTGAGTATTGAATCGGTCCAATACTCTAAAAGCAAACATATTATTTGAAGTAAGTGGGGATTTGAGATTTGGTGGGGATTATAATCCCCACAAATACTTTGGTACCAAACAAGCCTGTTAGGTTTTCTGTTCCGGCTTACCTGCCATGGTACGTGTGTTAATTCCGTGTAAGGTTCACAATGATGTTAACTTGCCCGTGTCGTGCTAGGACGTACTTATTCGTGTAGGTTATCAACACGGCTTGGTAAGCAATGCAGGCTATAGCCAGAACTTGTACATGTCCGTATTGTTTCAGGTGAGCGTATATGTGATTTTCCCGATCGTGTGGGCTCCAACATCTCGAATCCTGATCAAGGACGAACGGATCTAGTCTAGGAAATTAAACAGCTGATCAAGGGCTTAACAGAGCGGAGCGGTGGATAGGGGCTTTTCTATCCCACGTAGTACACGCACGTCGTCTCGATCTCGAAAGTCCAGCACCGATGGCTCTCTGTTTGCTGAGGTCTCGCCTGAGCGCCGGCAGGAGCTTCGCCACCGGGGTCGCCAAGGCCGCCGTCAGCGGCGGCACGAATGCCACGAAACCCGTGCGCTACTTGGGCAACGTCCGACGCTTCTCCGCCGATGCAGGCAACACCGACAACAACTCCGGGAATTTCACGATAAGGCTTTTGATCGTCGCCGGCTGTGGCCTTGCGTTCGGGCAGTGTGTCCGGAACTACGTCGATAAGAGGGTGGCTAGCGTACTAGAGGGAAAGTCGTCCACTCTTTCGGAAGAAACCAAGGCTGAACTGCTCCGGTACGTCGACGGCAAGTTCTCTGAAGCACAGGGGCTCACCAAGTCTTTCCAGGACGAAGACAGGGCCGGCGTGGTCCAGAGCAGGCAATACGTCGACAGGGCGCTCTCTAGGCTGGAGCACGATCTCAGGGCCGAGACTAGGGCAGATCTGGCCCGGATTCGCAAGCAGTACGATGATTCTGCGGAGAGAAAGGCGGACGAGAAGAAGCTGGCCGAACTCACCAGCAAGATCGCACAGGTTCACGGGGAGGTTCAAAGCTGCGAGCGGAAGCTGAACTCTGCACTTGTGCAGCAGAACTCGCGGGTGGTGGCGGACGAGGGGAACCGCGCCGAGTTGAGGAGCCAATTTGACAAGCTTCTCCTGGAGTTTCAGAAAACCGACCGGAAGCTAAGCACCGCGCTGTCCCAGGTGAGCTCCGACGAGAAGAAGCTGGCCGAGCTCACCAAGGAAATCAAACAGGTTCAGGGGGAAGTTCGAAGCTGTGACAGGAAGCTGGACTCCGCACTGGTGCAGAGAAACTCGCGGTCGGCGAACGAGGGAGACTACGCCGAGTTGAGCAGAGAAGTCGCCGAGCTACGCCGGGAGTTTCAGAAAACCGACCGGAAGCTGAAAACCGCGCTGTCTCAGGTGAGCTCGCGGACGGCGACCGAGGGGACGTCGGCCGATTGCAGGAACGAGATCGCGAGGTTGAGCCAGGAGATTCGGAATACAGACCGGAAGCTGAACGCGGCCCTGTCGCAGTTGAACTCGCGGGCGGCGAGCGAGGGGAGCTTCGCGGAGTGCAGCAACGAGATCACCAGGATGCGGCAGAAGGTGAGCAGGCTTGAAGGGACCGTGGATCGGCTCGTGGAAGAGAGTAGGAAGAAGCCCCCGTCGGATCCAGGTGTCGGACCGAGTGGGCCGAAAGCCAAGAAATACAAGCAAGACTGACTGCGCTCTGCGCTGAACGGAACTGCCTACAAAGAGCAGTCGATGAAACGAGAGGTCAGCCTTGCAAAGTAAATTAGTGCCGCCGGCTGGAGGGCCGGGACTGGAAACTTGCAATCAAAGGATTTTTTTTTGCGTGCGTGTTAGCTAACTTGCTGCTGTTAGATTGTGTGGTAATGGTCTTCTAAAATGTCGTAGTACTTGAGTTATTGTCTTCTAAGGATTTTGAGTAGCCATGCAAAAAAGGCAGATTTTGAGTAGATGTTTTAGTTTTAAATTTTCTCAAAATATTTGTACTTCCACACTTCTTATGCAACTCGAGTCACTGCATATCCTCCTCGCCATGTCACGGCCGGATCCGGTGGAGGACCGACCTTGCGCTGTCGCCTCCTTGCGCGTCGTTAGCCATGGCCATCGATTGGGCTCGGTGAGGCAGATCCCGCAGGCTGCCGGCGTGTGGCGTGGGGGCTGCTGGTCTGTCTTTGAATAAAGAGGGCCTGGTCCTAGGATCCCTCCCGCGTCAAGACGAGGACTACTTGATGCTGGTCTCCCTCCCTCTGGCTAGAGTGTCGAGTTCCGGAAGACTCCGCTGGTGAACTCCAATGGATGACAATGCCGGAATTCGCCGGATTGGATGGGTTTTGGTCACGTGCAACCATGTTTTATCTGACCATTTGGTTTCAGTAGGAGTGATGCGAAGCTTTGCAGTCTGTTGTCATCAAGGACATGCCTTTAGTCCTATAATGAAGTCAGTCATGGAGAATGACATGGAAGCCAAGGTCTAGAAACTAGTAATGGTGGTTTGAATCCTGGTGGCGTTGAGGTTTTGGCTTGGTGATATGGGTCTTGGAGCAGCGGCATCATAAAGTGGGGGCGACAATACAAGAGGATTTTAAGTCCAAACTTACAGGATGAAAATCCAAGGTCTGGTCTTAATTGGTTGTGCCTGGTAATGACCTTATTGAAGAAATTGTTTTATGAGCGTGGACATTCGTGATTGTGCGCTGTTCTCTTTTGGAGGCGTTACTTTTGGAGAGGATGGATTTTTGGTGCTGTCTCGGTGGTGTTTGGTCCCCTGTTGTAAGACATAGATCGTTGTAGCGGGACTTTTTTCTATAATTCTTCTTTTCTTTTTTGGCTATGTGCATCCGTAATGTCAATAGGGTACGGCGTTGTTGCAGAGGCTGAGTGTAATTGGTATCTCGCGATATTATTATATGCTTCTTTCCAAAAAAAAAATCTTAATGGACGACCCACTAATATTGTTAAGTGATGGAGTAACTCTTTGTTGCGGCCCATGCTTAGTTCCCTCGGCTCACAATTATCCTCTGTTATAGGTTTAACAAAAGTAAAACAAAAATATATAGATAAAATATCAATATGTAATTCTAATATAAATATTGCACTACAATCGTTATAAAGTATATTTTCATATTATATGCATTTGATATTATGGATGCTGATGTTAACTTTGACTAAACCCATAACCCATGGTAGTAAAACAGAGGGAGTATATATTTAGATTTATTTTATTTTATTTCTCGTGGTTGTTTCAAGTGAGAAGAACTACGGTTAAAACAGTAGAAAAATATAAACACTAAAATAAATTGAAATAAAAGAAAGAAAAATAACAAAAAGAATGAAAAATATTGCTTTTTCTCTCTTATAGTAGCAACTCCTCGTGTTACTCCAGGGAAGTGTTTACCATATTTCTATCCATAGTTGAAAACCCTTAAGATCTCGCTTGGCACCCATGAATCGGATACAAAATTTGGAAGTGGTTCCGAGTAGTATTTGACCGTCACCAGAATTGGGATCATAAAATCGAAACTCAATCCTAGCGACTTTGCACATCGCTATTATTTTGCTTAAACTTCATGGAAATTAAATATTATTTATAAATATTACTCCCTTTATGGATCAGAGGTAGTAGTATAAAAATAAATTCATTTGAAATTGTGTGCACTACTGTGGTTTTTGAAAAATATTGATTAACTGAATTTTCCAAACAATTCAAAAAATCTGTAATTTATTAAAAATGAGAACGCTTGATACAGGAACAATGATGCTGTATCTCACTGTAACCCTCGTACTGTTATTTTTATCATGAAACTTCTTATTGCCTACAACTATGATTCATGAAGCTTAATTAACACACGAAACCCCTGGCTGTATCGCCGACCTTAGCCCTGCATCTAGACCGGACCAATTCAACTCTAGTTAGAAGGCTGCGTTATTGATGATAACTCAATGTTTCTTCAATCATTACATACTGATGTGCGCCGTCGATGTCGAGGACCAGGTGCGTGCAATGCAAAACCCGCCGTACGGTTCAAGAAATATTCTATACAAGACATCCTTTCGTAGACAAGGGGGGCGCACCCGAAAATTTCATCCCGAAGCTAGCCGTCAGAAGAGCCAAGCAAATATCCTCCCTGAAAACGTGAAGCATACATATGTGGACATCGCAGAACGCCGTCCATTTCTTCTGAAAGTCTCAAGCAAAATACCATCTCTCTAGATGCCAGTCATATAGAAATTGCCAAGCAAAGATCGATAATTAACTAGTGATACCTGGGAAGTAAATAGACCAAGACCATACGTGTCTGCGCCTACACAGTATAATCTTCGGATTAGCCCGTAAGCCATGGTGCGGCTGTACCTGTGCACGCTACCAGCTTCATTCGTGATGAGTGGCTCAAGCTACGGATGGATCCCAAGTTCTCAAAGGCTATATATAGAGAGACACAATAGATATCCTCACAACATCATCACATAGCTAGTAGCCTCGAAAGCAGATCCTCACACGGACAAACACACAAGCAAGAACACGCACACAACTTCCAGATCAGCTAGTAGGTACAGATAAGCTCGTAACATTGGTAGCTTCATCCATCGACAGAGAGATATGGCGTTGATTCCATCCCGAGCAATTGCGGTGGCGTTGCTCACGTTCGTCTGCTGTGGGTTGGCCGTGGCCACGGACAATGCGCCGATCAAATGGTCGAGGGCGCATGCGACGTTCTATGGCGGCGCTGACGCCTCTGGCACCATGGGTAACTAACTACCTAGCTTATTACACACTCATACGCTCATTGAAGTGATCAATATCTCTCTTGCTACCCCTCCACTGCACTAATTAAAAGCATATCGCTCATTACAATCCAGGTGGAGCGTGCGGGTATGGCAACCTGTACTCAGCGGGGTACGGGACGCGGACGGCGGCGCTAAGCTCGGTCCTATTCAACGATGGCGCCTCGTGCGGACAGTGCTACAAGATCGCGTGTGACCGCAAGCTGGCGGACCCAGCGTTCTGCAAACCCGGAGTTACGGTGACAATCACCGCCACGAACCTCTGCCCACCTAACGATGCGCTCCCGAATGACAACGGCGGATGGTGCAACCTACCACGGCAACACTTCGACATGGCGCAACCGGCATGGGAAAAGATCGGCGTCTATAAGGGTGGTATCATCCCTGTCATGTACCAGAGGTAAGTACACATGAGTTTTTTGTTTTGTGTCATAACAATTTGGTGTTTTTGGAAGTCAAAATTGCTTAATTTTTTATCACATACAAATTTGTTTAGGGTCCCATGCGTGAAGAAGGGAGGGGTGCGGTTCAAGATTGTTGGTCACGATTACTTCAACCTAGTTACTGTGATGAATGTTGCCTCTGCCGGTTCGATCAAGTCTATGGATGTTAAGAGCTCCGACTCAACCGATTGGATGCCAATGGCCCGTAATTGGGGCGCGAACTGGCACTCTTTAGCTCTTCTTACCGGGAAAGAGCTCTCGTTTAGATTGACCGACACGGATGGACAGACAATTGTGTTCAACGCTATTGTGCCAGGTGGATGGAAGTTTGGGCAAACATTTGCGAGCAATTTGCAATTCGCGTGATCACTCTCAACTATCATTTCATGATGTGTGATCAGTTTGCGGGGGACGCATTGCAGAAAACATGTATATATTGATTTATTGGTCACAACATGTGTACATCCAACATTTGTACGTGTTTAATTTATTTGTGTACATATTTGTGTTTGTATCAACTAGTTTGTATATTTGAGATGGATTCTAAATCTATTTTCCATACTTGTGTAAATTGGTTATTGTGAAATAGTTCTTTGTTAGTTGCATGAGTGTACATACATGTTCAAAAATGCATAAGGCTGTCACTGTTATGTGTTGCTAGGAGGAGGGATGGCCGGACGTACTTGTTAAAAACTGTCCCCAAAGTCTTAAATATGTATGCTATATTAATTAATAGTTAATTAACAGGGATAAATTATGGAGACCTTGAAACATACATGCTGGTTGAATTTTATGTCTTAATAACTCCCTTGAGTCGCACGAAAACGAGTTTGGGATCAATCACTAGGGGTGTAATTGCATTGATACGGCTACACCAATTTATGGCTCCTCTCTAGAAAAAACAATATAGACTATCCATATGCTTTACTAATTCTAACAACCAAACGAATAAAATAATAATTTGTCATAAAACTTGCTCCCTTGAGTTACCTACTTTTACTTTACCTGCTATAGTTTACTCTTTTGTTTTTACTTTTAGTACTTTACAGTTTTCTAGTTAGAAGTGAAAAAACACCTCATCGTTTAGTTTATTGCGTTGCACGAAAGGCCGTATAAGTGAGTTATATGGCTTTAGACAATAGATAGTTTATCTTCAGCTCCTCGTGGGTTTGATACTCAAATACTTATCAAATTATGCTAAAATAATTACCTACCCTTGGTATCACTCGTATATCCGCAACTAAGATGCTCACTCTCAATGCCTACATGATCGTGAAGCCTTAGGATGAGTGGGATCTTCCAGACTCCTCCTTCATCCCAGAGCAGCTGGTTTCAAGGACTAAACAACGTCTTCACACACTAGAGATATACTAGAAACGAGAATTAAACTACATGAAATTGTGCATAAACGCATCATGGATCTGGAGGAGAAGCTAGTTGAAGAACTCCGCGGGAAGAAGAGCCATCTCTCCTATCTGGAACAACACAACCAGATGTTGCGTCTGGCCATCAACCTCGCCCACACTCGACCTCCACAAAAATCAGTCGTGCCACGATATCAAATAATCGCAAGGAGTTATTTGATCCCACCCGACTTGATTCTAAATTTAGAGAGATTATTAAGATCTTATAATATATCTTATAAGTTTTAGCATGTTTTCTTTCATGCATGCATATTAGTTTACCATTCCAACTTTTTCCTAGTAAGTTGTAACTTTAGCTCCCTTGGAGGAAGGAATGATTCATATCATATGGATTTCCAAGTTTTTAATTTTTATATTTGAAGTATTTTAGTTTATGGTTATTTTATTAGATGTATGAATTATGACGAGTTCTATTGTACTTGTATTTGATGGTGATTTTAGAGTCTTCCACACCGTTACTAGTGATGGGAATTTGAAGAAATTTCAATAATGGGATGTAGATCATTGCTTTGATTATAAGAATTAAATAAAAAGTGCTCAATGAAAAGAATAAAGAAATAGCAAGGAAGTAAGTTAAGAAAATCAAACAATGCTACTTTTGAAAAATAGAAAGGGTACAAGATGAGGTAGATACTCAAACCACCAACATGAATTACTTCATACTCGTCTTGAGAGTTAATATTAAAAGTTTTGATATATTTTGAGTATTCCCGTATGATAGGAAAGTATGTCTAGCTTATTTGCACAAAAATATAAATTGTATAAATGCAAAGTGAAAAGCAAATTTGTGCAAAGAGTGAAAAGCAAATTTGTGCAAATAGTGAATAGACATATGCAGTATGGTCATGAGAGGAAATGAAAGAGACCGTTCAAAATTTTGAATCCCAAGTGGATGGAAGAATTTCTAAATATGTTTGAGATCTCCTCACAAAAATCTTTCAGCTGAACTTATCGTTCTATGTCATATTGTTAATTAATCTTCATATAAGCGATTTTTACTAAGGTGTGGAAGCCTTCTAAGTCATTTGACATGTGGAAGTGTGATAGAACCCACTAGTTGGTTCTATATATTTTATTATAACTGTTTGCTATAGCTCATGTATTTTAACGACTCACGCTTCATGAACATGGTGACCTTGTCCATTAAAGCTGCCATCTTGCTCGGGGACAATCAAGAGTCTAAGCTTTGGAAAGTAGATGAGTGCATTTTTCCAGCATGTTTACCTTATGTTTTTGCATAAGTAGTGATAGGATTTTGGAACTTTACCGCACTCGCACACACCTTATATGAATTTTTTCACCGGGATCCCATAATCAAAGGTGTTGATGGATAAAACAATTAAATCTATCAACTTTTGGCATAAATCTTCTAATTTAAGTCCATTAAAGCCTTCCATAAAATTTCCCACACACTTGAGAGAGAGAGGGAAAGGAGAATACAGTTTGCAGGAGGAAATAAGAGGCTTTAACGGAGCATTGGTAGTGGTGGGTGTTGGAATTATGCCCTAGAGGCAATAATAAAGATGTTATTATTATAATTCTTGTTCATGATAATGTTTATATTCCATGCTAGAATTGTATTAAGCGGAAACTTTAATACTTGTGTGGTTTGTGAACAACACCGTGTCCCTAGTATGCCTCTATAGACTAGCTCATTGATTAATGATGGTTAAGGTTTCCTAACCATGGCCATAAGTTGTCGATTAATAATGAGATCACATCATTGGGAGAATGATATGATGGACAAACCCAAACTAAGCGAAGCAATTAGATCGTGTCATCGTGTTCATCTTTGCGAAGATTTTCTTATGTCAAATATTGTACTCCTTAGACCATGAGATAATACAACTCCCTGGTATCGGAAGAAAGCTTTGAGGTCATCAAACGTCATTCTATGAGAGGGTGATCATAAAGGTGTCTCTCAGGTGATCGGAAAGTATCTGTTGGGTTGTATGTATCGAGATGGGATTTGTCCCTCCCAAGTCGGAGAGATATAGTTTGGGCCCACTCGGTGATCGATATCAACACCGCTTGCAAGCATGTGGTTAAGGAGTTAATCACAAAGTGATATTGGATTACGGAACGAGTAAAGTACTTGCTGTGAACGAGATTGAACTAGGTATGACGATACTGATGATCAAATCTCGGGCAAATAAAATATCGCGAGACGAAGGGAATATATATATGGGATTGATTGAATCCTGGCATCGTGGTTCATCCGATATGATCATCGATGAATGTGTGGGAGTCAATATGGGTTTCCAGACCCCGCTGTTGATTATTGATAGAAGATCATGTCTGCATATTCTCGAACCCGAAGGGTCACACACTTAACGTGTCTCGACGCTAGGATAGATTGGATGATTGGTTTATGAGTTTTTGTAAGGAGTCTCGGATGTGATTCGGGACATCACGAGAGGTTCCGGAGTGGTCCGAAGAATAAGATTCATATAAGGCAGTGCAGTTTTTGGAGTTCGGAATTGTTCCGGGTTAATCAGTATTGTACCGGAAGCTTCTAGAACCTTCCGGAAGGGGACCAACGTGGCCCCACCTTCCGGGAGGAGGCATGGGCCTATGAGGGAGTGCCCTGGCCGCATTGGGCCAGGGGCACAAGGCCCCATAGGGCCCAGCCGGCCAAACTAGGGATAAACCCTAGTTGGAGCTTCTAGAAGGGGGGGGGTTTCCTTGCCCCCCACTCTTCCTCCTTGGCCGCCGGTTTTGGACTTGGGGGAGGGGCTAGGGCTGCCGCCCACCCCTCTATATAAAGACGGCTGGGGGCGCACCACCCCCCCACACCTTCCCCTCAAGCCAGTCGCCCTGCTGCCCTCCTCTCTCTCTCCCTCCCGACTGCGTGTAGGCGAAGCCCTGCTGCAGAAACTCTCCACCAATTGCACCGCGTTGTCGTGTTGTAGATCCAACCCATCTCTCCACCATACTTGCTGGACCAAGGAAGGAGGAGATGTCGAGGTTCTGCACGTGTGCATCTCACGGAGGTATCGCCACTTGTGGTGCTAGATCGGATCGGATCGCGAGGAGGAGAAGCGAGTACGACTACATCACCCACGTTCCGACGAGCATTCCGCTGTGCGAATATTCAAGGGTATGAAGATCTAATCCAATCTCTCTCATTGTTTGCATCTCCTAGATTAGATCTTGGCTTCCCTCTTTTCGCATCCGTAGAAAATTTTGATTTACTATGCCGCGAAACCCTTCAGTGGTATCAGAGCTAGATCTATGCGTAGATGTGTTTCACGAGTAGAACGCGACATGGTTGTTGCGGGCGTTGATGTTTTCTGTTGCAAGCCTCTTGTTTGTGTTCTTCTTATGACGCGGGATAGTGAGATTGAAGCGGTCCAGGCCAACCTTACGCGACGTCGTTCGCGAGACCGGCTCCGCACTTGACGTGTGGCTTGTTCCACACATGCGGCTGGTGGATGTCAGTTTCTCTCACTATAGTTGTCATGGGATCTACACCGGAGTTTGGCAACCATAATATCACCGTTGTGGCTTTCCGTAGGTAAGAATCGTTCTTAGCATCTACTCCCATAAGCCACGTAAAACATGCAACAACAAAGTAGAGGCGTCTAACTTGTTTCTGCAGGGAGTGTTTTCTGTGATATGGTATGGCCCAAGATGTGATGTGTATAATGTATGCGATCATCATGTTTTGTAATGTTTCACGACTTGCATGTCGATGAGTACACAACCGGCAGGAGCCATATGGTTGTCTTTATAATTGTGTATGACCTGTGGGTCAACTTCTTATACGCCATGTAATAGTTTCACTTTATCGCTAAGTAGTTAGCAATAGTTGTAGTTACTATTCATGGTGGAGGCAATCATGGTGGAGTGATGGAGATCATGCTGGCACGCACAAGATGGAGATCATTGCGCGAAGATTGGCTATACCATGTCACATAAAGTTATATGCATGTGATGTTTATCCTTTTATGTATCTTATCATGCTTAGATCGCGAAGGTAGCATTATAAGATGATTCCTCACTTAAAGATCAAGATAAAACTGTGTTCTCCCCAAGTATGCACCGTTGCGAAAGTTTTTCGTGTCCAAGCATCACGTGATGATCGGGTGCTATAGACTCTATGCTCACATACAACGGGTGCAAGCCAGTTTTGCACACACGGAAATACTTGGGTCTAACTTGAGGAGCCTAGAATGTACAGACATGGCCTCGGAACACATGAACCGAAAGGTTAAGCATGAGTCATATGAATTATATGATCGACACTTCGTTGTCCACCATTGAAACCACATCTCTTCTCGTGAAGATCGGATTAGGTGTGGTGAATTTGGATCGTGTTCACTAAACAACTTGAGGGATGTTGAATTTAGTGGGAGTTCATCTAGTAATTTGATTAAAAGTTGAACTAGTTATCATGAACATAGTCTAATTTGTACTTGCAAACATTGTAGATCAAATGGCCAAGTCCAACTTCAACTTCAACGTTTTTGCTGAGAAGGAAAAGCTTAAAAACAATGGGTCTAACTTCACCAACTGGTTCCGCAATCTGAGAATCATTCTCTCTGGCGGTCAAAAGGACTATGTCCTTGAGAATGCGTTAGGTGACGCCCCTGCTGCTACTGCGCCGGCTGATGAGAAAGCTGTCTATCAGTCGCGCAAAGATGATTATGGTGTGATTAAGAGCACCATGTTGTTTGCTATGGAGTCGGACCTTCAAAATCGTTTTGAAGACTATCCCGGGCCCTTTGAGATTCTCGAGGATCTGAAAACCATGTTTCAGACTCAGGCCCGTTCTGAGAGATATGAGATCTCTGAGAAGTTCTTTAACTGCAAGATGGAGGAAGGGAGTTCCGTTAGTGAGCACGCCATTAAGATGTCGGGCTACACTCAACGCCTTGAGCAACTGAACTGCAAGATTCCAGAGGAGCTCAAGATTGACAGGGTTCTACAATCACTCCCTCCCAGCTACAAAAGTTTTGTAGTGACTCACAATCAGATTGGTTCCACTGATACGATCACTGAGCTCTTCGCAAAGCTGAAGGTTTCGGAGGTGGACATCAAAAAGGATAATCATGTGTTGATGGTCAACAAGCCCCCCACCTTCAATAAAGGTAAGGGTGCAAAGAAGCCCTTTAAGAAAGGCGGCGGAAAGTGCGTTGCTCCTGCTGAGAAGAAGCTCAGGTCTGGTCCTAAGCCGGACACTGAGTGCTTCTATTGCAAGGACAAGGGTCACTGGAAGTACAACTGTCCGAAGTACTTAGCGGACAAGAAGGCTGGCACCATCAAAGGTATATTTGATATACACGTTATTGATGTTTTCCTTACTAGCCCTCGTTGTAGTGCCTGGGTATTTGATACTGGTTCAGTTGCTAATATTTGTAACTCGAAACAGGAGCTACGGAATAGACGGCGGCTTGCGAGGGATGAGGTGACGATGCACGTTGGCAACGGATTAAGAGTTGATGTGATGGCCGTCGGCACGCTCTCCTTAGTTTTACCTTCGGGATTAGTTTTAAACCTCAATAAATGTTATTATGTGTCTGCGTTGAGCATGAACATTATTTCTGGATCTTGTTTATTGCAAGACGGTTATTCATTTAAATCGTAGAATAATGGTTGTTCTATTTATATGAGTAACATCTTTTATGGTCATGCACCTATTGTGAATGGTTTATTTCTTCTAAATCTCGAAAGGGATGAAACACACATCCATAACATTGAGGCTAAGAGATGCAAAGTAGATAGTGATAATACTACTTATTTGTGGCACTGTCGTCTAGGTCATATTGGTGTAAAACGCATGAAGAAACTCCATTCTGATGGACTTTTGGAGTCTCTTGATTTTGAATCATTTGACACATGCGAACCATGCCTCATGGGCAAGATGATCAAAACCCCGTTCTCCGGTATGATGGAGCGAGCAACGGACTTGTTGGAAATCATACATACCGATGTATGCGGACCGATGAGTGTTTCGACGCGCGGTGGATATCGCTATTTTCTCACTTTTACCGATGACTTAAGTAGATATGGGTATATCTATTTAATGAAACATAAATCTGAAACATTTGAAAAGTTCAAAGAATTTCAGAATGAAGTGGAGAACCATCGTAACAGAAAGATTAAGTTTCTACGATCCGATCGTGGAGGTGAATATTTGAGTTATGATTTTCTCACGCATCTTAAAGCAAGCGGAATCGTTTCGCAACTCACGCCACCCGGAACACCACAGCGCAATGGTGTGTCTGAACGCCGGAATCGAACCCTATTAGATATGGTCCGATCGATGATGTCTCTTACTGATTTGCCGTTATCATTTTGGGGTTATGCATTAGAAACCGCTGCATTCACTTTAAATAGGGCACCATCTAAATCCGTTGAGACGACACCGTATGAACTGTGGTTTGGTGCTAAACCTAAGTTGTCGTTTCTTAAAGTTTGGGGTTGCGAAGCTTACGTCAAGAAGTTGATGCCAGATAAGCTCGAACCCAAAGCGGAGAAATGCGTCTTCATAGGATACCCTAAGGAAACTATTGGGTATACCTTCTATCACATAACCGAAGGCAAAGTGTTTGTCGCAAAGAACGGTTCCTTTCTTGAGTAGGAGTTTCTCTCGAAAGAAGTGAGTGGGAGGAAAGTAGAGCTAGACGAGGTTATTGAAATTTCTCTTGAATTGGAGAGTAGCGCAGCACCTGAAATTGTTCCAGTGCCGCCTGCACCAACAATAGAGGAAGCTAATGACAAGGATCATGAAGCTTCGGACCATGCTGCTACTGAACGTCGCAGGTCGACAAGGTCGCGTGCCCCTCCTGAGTGGTACGGCAACTCTGTCTTGACTGTCTTGTTAGTAGAAGACAGTGAACCTACGGACTATGAGGAAGCGATGATGAGCCCAAACTCTGAGAAATGGCTAGAAGCCATGAAATCCGAATTGGGATCCATGAGCGAAAACCAAGTATGGACTTTGGTGGACCCTCCTAGCGACCGAAAGGCCGTTGAGTGCAAATGGATCTTCAAGAAGAAAACGGACGCGGATGGTAATGTTACCGTCTATAAAGCACGGCTTGTCGCGAAAGGTTTTCGACAAGTTCAAGGTGTTGACTACGATGAGACTTTCTCTCCCGTAGCGATGTTTAAGTCCATTCGGATTTTATTAGCAATTGCTGCGTTTCATGATTATGAAATATGGTAGATGGATGTCAAGACTGCGTTCCTCAATGGCAACATTGATGAAGAGTTGTATATGATGCAACCCGAAGGTTTTGTCGATCCTAAGGATGCTGATAAAGTATGCAAACTTCAGTGTTCCATTTATGGACTGAAGCAAGCATCTCGGAGTTGGAACCTTCGTTTTGATCAAGTGATCAAGAGCTTTGGATTTGTTCCAAATTGCTACGAAGCTTGCATCTACAAGAAAGTGAGTGGGATCTCGGTGACATTTCTGGTACTATATGTGGATGACATATTGATTATTGGAAATGACATTAACATGCTTAACGATGTGAAGAGTTATTTGAACAAGTTTTTTTCAATGAAAGACCTAGGTGAAGATGCTTATATATTGGGCATCAAAATCTATAGAGATAGACAAAGACGCCTGATAGCTTTAAGCCAGAGTACATACCTAGACAAAGTTCTGAAAAGGTTCAGAATGGATAAGGCAAAGAAAGGTTCAGTGCCTATGTTGTCAGGTAAGATATTGAGCAAGGCTCAGTGTCTAGCTACGGTAAATGATAGGGAAGCTATGAGCAAAGTGCCTTATGCCTCGGCCATAGGTTCTATCATGTATGCCATGCTGTGTACTAGACCGGATGTGTCCAATGCTCTTAGTTTGACGAGCAGATATCAAAGTGATCCAGGAGTGGAACACTGGACAGCCGTGAAGAACATCCTAAAGTACCTCAATAGAACTAAAGAAATGTTCTTAGTCTATGGGGGTGATGAACAGCTCGTCGTAAAAGGTTACGTCGACGCTAGTTTTGACACCGACAAGGATGATTCTAAATCTCAGACAGGATACGTGTATATTTTGAATGGAGGAGCTGTGAGATGGAGAAGCTGTAAGCAAAGCGTGATTGCGGGATCTACAGTAGAAGCGGAATACATGGCTATTGCAGAAGCGTCAAGTGAAGGAGTTTGGATCAGGAACTTCATCACTGAGCTTGGCGTGGTTCCAAGTGCATTGGACCCATTTGAGATATTGTGTGACAACACTGGCGCCATAGCACTCGCTAAGGAACCAAGATATCATCCAAAGACCAAGCATATCAACCGCAAGTTTCATATAATCCGAAATTATATAGCAGATGGAGATCTGAAGATTAGCAAAGTACATACATATCTGAATGTCGCAGATCCATTGACTAAACCTCTTCCACGTGTAAAACATGATCAGCACCTCAGTGCCATGGGTGTGAGATTGTTGCCAAATGTAAACTAGATTATTGACTCTAGTGCAAGTGGGAGACTGTTGGAATTATGCCCTAGAGGCAATAATAAAGATGTTATTATTATAATTCTTGTTCATGATAATGTTTATATTCCATGCTAGAATTGTATTAAGCGGAAACTTTAATACTTGTGTGGTTTGTGAACAACACCGTGTCCCTAGTACGCCTCTATGGACTAGCTCATTGATTAATGATGGTTAAGGTTTCCTAACCATGGACATGAGTTGTCGGTTAATAATGAAATCACATCATTGGGAGAATGATATGATGGACAAACCCAAACTAAGCGAAGCAATTAGATCGTGTCATCGTGTTCATCTTTGCGAATCTTTTCTTATGTCAAATATTGTATTCCTTAGACCATGAGATAATACAACTCCCTGGTATCGGAAGAAAGCTTTGAGGTCATCAAACGTCATCCTATGAGAGGGTGATCATAAAGGTGTCTCTCAGGTGATCGGAAAGTATCTGTTGGGTTGTATGTATCGAGATGGGATTTGTCCCTCCCAAGTCGGAGAGATATACTTCGGGCCCACTCGGTGATCGATATCAACACCGCTTGCAAGCATGTGGTTAAGGAGTTAATCAAAAAGTGATATCGGATTACGGAACGAGTAAAGTACTTGCTGTGAACGAGATTGAACTAGGTATGACGGTACCGACGATCAAATCTCGGGCAAGTAAAATATCGCGAGACGAAGGGAATATATATATATGGGATTGATTGAATCCTGGCATCATGGTTCATCCGATATCATCATCGATGAATGTGTGGGAGTCAATATGGGTTTCCAGACCCCGCTGTTGATTATTGATAGAAGATCATGTCTGCATATTCTCGAACCCGAAGGGTCACACACTTAACGTGTCTCGACGCTAGGATAGATTGGATGATTGGTTTATGAGTTTTTGTTCGGAGTCTCGTATGGGATCCGGAACATCACGAGAGGTTCCGGAGTGGTCCGGAGAATAAGATTCATATAAGGCAGTGCAGTTTTTGGAGTTCGGAATTGTTCCGGGTTAATCAGTATTGTACCGGAAGCTTCTAGAACCTTCCGGAAGGGGACCAACGTGGCCCCACCTTCCGGGAGGGGGCATGGGCCTATGAGGGAGTGCCCTGGCCGCATTGGGCCAGGGGCACAAGGCCCCATAGGGCCCAGCCGACCAAACTAGGGATAAACCCTAGTTGGAGCTTCTAGAAGGGGGGGGGTTCCTTGCCCCCCACTCTTCCTCCTTGGCCGCCGGTTTTGGACTTAGGGGAGGGGCTAGGGCTGTCACCCACCCCTCTATATAAAGAGGGCTGGGGGCGCACCACCCCCCACACCTTCCCCTCAAGCCAGTCGCCTTGCTGCCCTCCTCTCTCTCTCCCTCCCGACTGCGTGTAGGCGAAGCCCTGCTGCAGAAACTCTCCACCAATTGCACCACGCCGTCGCGTTGTAGATCCAACCCATCTCTCCACAATACTTGCTGGACCAAGGAAGGAGGAGACGTCGAGGTGCTGCACGTGTGCATCTCACGGAGGCATTGCCACTTGTGGTGCTAGATCGGATCGGATCACGAGGAGGAGAAGCGAGTACGACTACATCACCCACGTTCCGACGAGCGTTCCGCTGTGCGAATCTTCAAGGGTATGAAGATCTAATCCAATCTCTCTCGTTGTTTGCATCTCCTAGATTAGATCTTGGCTTCCCTCTGTTCACATCCGTAGAAAATTTTGATTTACTATGCCGCGAAACCCTTCAGTGGGGACCATCCACACTGCCTGCCCATACCATTTGCTGGAGGCTCCGGCTCGTAAAATATTTTCGCCCCGTGTAGCCGGATATGAGATCGGACATTTAAAGAGACTAGAGTTCGCAGAAACCTCACCTCCAGAAGAGATCTGGAGGGGGAACTTGTAGAAGGGATTCGATCCTGAGGCTACAAAGATCCTTGGAGTCCTAAGAATCATCCCCATCATCAAACGTTGCAACTCCACCATCATCATTATCCCGTACATCTCATTTACATCCATCTTGTTGTATTTTACAAACCTATTATGGATTTGTACGAGTATTCATATATTCATATGTTTTCCATTCATACTATTATGATGGTATTCATTGCCTCCATGTGTGAATAGTTCTCCTTGTTTTGGGTAAGACGAATAAACCCTAGCAATATTATAAATTGAAATAAAGATGATCTATAACCTTATTTATGAATATGCATTAGTTCACTCTCTTGATGTTATGTAAATGTCGACCACATAACATTCCTCTTTAGGACATTAGAGGGAACTAAAGTTGGACATGTAATGGTGTAAAGTTGTTGTGTGACATATCACATTAGATCATTACACATGTGGCCAAGGGGGATAAGAGGGGACTCGCAAAGCCTACTCCATGACAATGAGGTTAACCCTTTATTGCGGGGGATCAGGATGGCTAGCCTTTGATCAACATTGTGGTTATGACAAATAAAATATAAGATGACTGGTCAGTGATCATGTAATTTGAAGCTTTTCCCATACATACGCATAAAGGAAGAAACCGATTTATCCTTATCATGAATTATCCCATTGCTAGTGGTGGATCTTATGCTCCTTGAACTACAATTTCATACTATTTACACCATGGAACTTTGTCTCTGTTTACTTGCACTACATTAATATTGCAGTATATCTCAAACTCTCTTGGCTGAAACCAAAGAGAATTCCCAAGCACTCTTTTGGTGAATAATAACAAGGGGCATTAAGACCTCAACCAGTAGCTCTCCGTGTTTCGACAATCTTCTTTCGAGATTAACTACATACGAAATATACACTTGCAGTCATCACTTAGCGGTAGCCAAATTGAGGTGCCCGTGCTCTAAGGGGCCGGAGTTGCGTGTAATCCGATTGAGATGCACAAAGTTGATGAGGCAACATGCTGGAAGGGCTATTCCGGCATGAATTCAACTATCACTAGATGAAACGTTTGAACTGAAAATATCTCCATAACGTCGGTCAAGTTGGGCCAGCCTTGTCAGTTTTCACTGTTATTTATTTGCCATCTGGGCTGCCATGTAGACAACATTGTTGGTGCCCACATTGATTCCCCATTATTCTGCTCGACAAAGCTCCCCTCCCCCAAATTGTAGCTCGTTGTTGATGTGGTCACAGCCATGTCACGGAGCCAGGACAAGAGTTCCTTCTAGGAGGAGATCTAGCTCTACTCATAACCTGCTCGGTTCTGCTCCCCTCCTTCCAAATCGAAGCTTGCCCTCCTCATGGTCGCAGCCATGTCTCAGAGCTAGGACGAGAATTTCTTCTCGAAGGGGATCTATTAGCAGGGTGAACCTTCTTGGCCCCGCTCTCCGCCTCCTAATCAGAGGTCGCCCACTGTGTGGTCGCATCCATGGCAAAGACCACCGCGTCTTCCTCTTCTCACCCCTAGTCCGCATTTTGGAGTATGACATAATGCGAACGAGGTGAATTTCCCCACTATATTCCGATGTAAGAGGTAGAAGAACATATGTCTAAATTTGTTTTTATTCTATCTTCCTTTGAAGTTCGTAGCTCTATGGAAAAGAAAAATAGGAAATCTAACTAGAATGATGATGAGGATAATGGTTTGTACTTTGTATGGCATCACCAAGGGCTCGTTGATGAAGCATGTTACAAAGAGAGTGGAGGTCACTGACCGTTCCAAAAAAATGAGAACAAATTCAAGAGTGTTTTAATACAAATACAAGAGAAGCTAGATCCGTCCCATCAGTCATGAATAGGTGGCACGTTCTTGTTATGTATTCTGGTGCAAACACCATTTATCATGCATAACAATAACACTATCGGCTTAGCTATTGATTTATATGCACTATCCATTTTATATTATTTACTCGAAAAACATAACAAGTGCCTCCCCCCGTGTCACACCCAGGCAACACAAGGGATCCCTGCCGCCACCCAAAAGCTCCCCCCTCTGGTCTCTTTCCTTGCCGCCGACCCTCGTCGTGGTCGTGGCGGTCCTTACTGCCAAAGGTGTCAGGGTTTCTTTCCATCGTCTGGAGGCACTGGTGAAGGTCTGGCATGATTTGGACGCCGTCGAACGTATCACCGGCGCACAGATTCCAAGGCGGAAGCCTCGGGAGGTGGATGTGGTCTCTATGACGGTGTTGCGTTGGCGGTGATCGGGAGGCAGCTGACTATGCGGGTGGCGGAATCATGGGCTTCCAGATATGGGGCTGCCCAGATCTGTCCGGAGGTTATTCTTGTCCCCTCGATCTCCGACGACGGCCATCTGGGGTGCATGCGCACAAGGCTGGGCGCTGCGGGGCTATGCGCGACCAGGCCATGGGGCTCGTGCTAAGGGAGTTCAGGTTGCAGGCGCGGTGGTTTTGTCTTGTCCATGTGGACGGCGGGACGGGCTACCGCGGGTGCTGCAGTGCGGATGTCGGGGTGGCGTGGCCCCGGGTCGGAAGGCGTGGCGAGGCACACCATGGCAGGAGGTACCACGGTGGGCTGCGAGCTACAAGGCGGCAACAGCGTGCTGCAAGGAGGGCAAGGCTTCTTTGACCTAGACGGACAGACTCCAACTGACTTGGGAATGGTGAAATCTGCGCGAAAGCGCTACATCGACGTAGAACGATGTCGGTGATACGTCAGAAACGTATCTATAATTTTTGATGTTCCATGCTTGTTTAGTATCTACTTTGCTTTGCTTTGTCTACACTTTGGGGTGTTTTTATACACTTTTTGGAGTTAACCTATTGACAAGATGCCGTAGTGCCAGTTGCCTGTTTTCTGCTGTTTTTGGTTTCAGAAAAGCTAGTAAAAAAATATTCTCGGAATTGGACGGTACAAAAGCCAAAGTTAACATTTCATCGAGGAGAACACAGAGTCTAGAGGAGAGACGGAGGGGAGTCACAGGGCGGCTGCACTCCCCAGGTGCAAGGCCCACCCTAGGCTGCGTCTGGGCAGGGTGTGGCCCCCTGGCCAGACTCCTTCCTCGCCTCTTCGCCTATAAGAAGCCCCCGATGCGTAAACCCTAAGTACCCGATCAATATTCCACGAAACCGTCTGTAGCCACTGCCACCATCGTCCCTAGATCGGGGGGATCTGAAGCTCTTCCCGACACCCTGCCGGAGGGGAGATCATCCCGGAGGCCTTTTTCTTCATCATGCCAGCCTCTGGTATGAAGCGTGAGAAGTTCCACCTTGGACTACGGGTCCATGTAGTTGCTAGATGGTTGTATCTTCTCCTTTGTGCTTTCATGTCTAGATCTTGTGAGCTCCGTTCATGATCAAGATCTCATCTATTTGTAATCATGCATGTCGTGTTTGCGGGGATCCGATGGATATTGAGATTACTATGTCAGATTGATTAATGGTTTTGTCTTATTGATTCTATCATGTTTGTGTTGTTTGTGATCTTGCATGCTCTCCGTTGTTAGTAGATATCTTGGCCAAGTAGTTGCTAGTGACTCCAAGAGGGGGTATTTATGCTCGATTGTGGGTTGATGCCTCTATTTAATCTAAGGGAAGTGACAGAAATCTCTAAGGCTGTAGATGTGATGTTGCCACTAGGGAGAAAACAACGGTTTCTTGTTCATGGAACACGTGGATTGTTTACCTTACACACTTTACTTAAAGCAGTTGTCTGTTGCTTGCAACTTAATACTGGAGGGGGTTCGGATGATAACCCAAAGGTGGACTTCTAGTCATAGATGCAGTTGGATGGCGGTTTATGTATCTTGTTGTATTGCCCAATCGAATCTCATAGGATCATGATGTCTAGTATTGCATTGTTATGCCTTGCTTAGTCCTATCAATTGCCATACTTTAATTTGTTTACCCAGCTTGCCATGTTTGATTATATAAGGAGAATGATACATCGGAAACGTATCTATAATTTTTTATGTTCCATGCTTGTTTAGTATCTACTTTTCTTTGTTTTGTCCACACTTTGAGGTGTTTTTATATGTTTTCCGGTACTAACCTATTAACAAGATGCCATAGTGCAAGTTGCCTGTTTTCTGCTGTTTTTGGTTCTAGAAAATCTAGTAAGGAAATATTCTCGGAATTGGACGGGACAAAAGCCAAAGTCAATATTTCACCAAGGATAACATGGAGTCTAGAGGAGAGACAAAGGGGAGCCACAGGGCGGCTGCACCCCCCAGGAGCGGGCCCACCCTAGGCCAGGCCTGGGCAGGGTGTGGGCCCCCTGGCCACCCTCCTACCTTGCCTCTTCGCCTATAAGAAGCCCCCTGATGACTAAACCCTAAGTACCGGATCAATATTCCACGAAACTGTCTGTAGCCGCCTCCACCATCGTCCCTAGATCGGTGGGATCTGAAGCTCTTCACGGCACCCTGCCGGAGGGGAGATCATCCTCGAGGCCTTCTTCTTCATCATGCTAGCCTCCGGTACGAAGCGTGAGTAGTTTCACCTTGGACTACGGGTCCATGTAGTATCTAGATGGTTGTATCTCCTCCTTTGTGCTTTCATGTCTAGATCTTGTGAGCACCGTTCATGATAAAGATCTCATCTATTTGTAATCATGCATGTCGTGTTTGCGAGGATCCGTTGGATATTGAGATTACTATGTCAGATTGATTAATGGTTTTTGTCTTATTGATTCTACCATGTTTGTGTTGTTTGTGATCTTGCATGCTCTCCTTTGTTAGTAGCTATCTTGGCCAAGTAGTTGCTAGTGAATCCAAGACGGGGTATTTGTGCTCGATAGTGGGTTGATGCCTCTATTTAATCTAAGGGAAGTGACATAAATCTCTAATGTTGTAGATGTGTTGTTGCCACTAGGGAGAAAACAACAGAACACGTGGATTGTTTACCTTACACACTTTGCTTAAAGCAGTTGTCTGTTGCTTGCAACTTAATACTGGAGGGAGTTCGGATGATAACCCAAAGGTGGACTTCTAGTCATAGATGCAGTTGGATGGTGGTCTATGTATCTTGTTATATTGCCCAATCGAATCTCATAGGATCATGATGTCTAGTATTGCATTGTTATGCCTTGCTCAGTCCTGTCAATTGTCCTGCTGTAATTTGATTACCCAGCATGCCATGTTTGTTTATATAAGGAGAACACCTCTAGTGAACTATGGACCCCGGTCCAATCTTTACCATTGATACATCTTCCATTGTTTATCGTTTACTTGTTGCAAACCACTATTACCTTCTGACATGGTTATACCCTGCGGGTACACGATCTCAGCATACCTGGTCCAGCCCAAGGAAGGCCCACTGCAAATATACGCCAGCCCATGAAGATTTTCGGGTGGCCAAGGCCCATGACGCCTTCGGATCCTTGAAGAGCAAGACTAGAGTAGATAGGAAATTCGAAGGGGTAAACCCTAGAACTTGTAACCGACTAGATCTGTGCCTGGGACCTGCCTAAGTCTATATAAAGGCCAGGAGGGCACGACCTAGATCTTGCTTCCCCATACTTTCTCATACGCACCTCCACGCCAGATTGCATCTGCGCACCCCTGTAATCACCGGTTCCGCCGTAATCAAGAGCAAACAAGCAGGAGTAGGGTTTTCCCTCCGGGGGCCTGAACCTGGGTAAACCTCGTGTCCCCGTGTTGCCTGTTTGCTAACCGTTCCGCGATCTCCAGCATCCCCATCTTCTCCAAAACCCAAGTCCATAACAATGGGCATTGACGAGATCAAACCTCGTCACCTTCCACATCATACAGTTAATCCTTTGTTACAACAAACCGGTGAGATTGACAACCTCACTGTTCGTTGGGGCAAAGTCTTGAGTTTGTGTTGTGTAGGTCTCCAAGTTGCTAGAAACACCTTTGAGTCGTTTCCTTCCTCCTACTGGTTCGATAACCTTGTTTTCTAACTGAGGGAAAACTTGCTGCCGTTCTCCTCATACCTTCCTCTTGGGGTCTCCCAACGAAGTGCTGCTGCACTCATCAAGCCTTTTTCTGGCGCCATTGACGGGGAGGCTAAGGACATCTTCAAAGGGGAGTCCTTGTCAACCTTTATCTTTACTTTGTTTTTGGTTTGCTTAGTTTTTTTGCTTAGTTTTGTTTGCCTCTTTTTATCAAAAACTCCAAAAAAATTAGTTTAGTTTGGTTTGCTTTCTCTTATAAAAAACACAAAAAAATTAGTTCCTACTCTAGTTGCTACTATGTCTAGTTTTCGTCCAATCCCTGTGTCACCTATGGAAAGGATCTTTACTTTCAAACAAGGAAGTGGAGGGAGTTTCAAAGAAGCTTGGTCTAGAATCTCTGCTTTACAAGGGGAAACTAAGCCTAAGATGAGTCTTAACTTGGTTATTAATAGTTTATACCATGTTATTGCTCTTTGTTATAGATATGTTTGGATGCTGTGGCTGAGAAATATATTTTTTGTTGTACTGAGGATGAAGCTTTAGATGCTATAAAGAGATTGATTATAATTTATAATATGCCTGGCAAGTCTGATTCTTCTTTTATAGACATTTATGCTAGGTTGAATACTCTTGAGTCCAGTACTGCTGCTTTGAACAGTTGCTATCACACACTTAGAGAGCACCATGATTATGTTCCAATTAGCTCTGAGCCATCAAAGTGGTTTCCTACAATCAAGATCTCTATAAATAGTGCAACTTTTGATGCTCGCTATGATATCATGTCTGAATTTTGCCTTATGCCTAAAGATATTTATGAATCTTTGAGTCTTTGGGGACTTTCCAAAGGAGGAGAAGAAATATCTCTTACTAATAATGCAACTTTATTACCCATTGAAGTAACTGAAGGTGTGTTTACAAAAATCTCAGGGAAAATGGTGTCTACTGATTATCTTGTTATTGAATGTGTAGGAAAAGGACAGATTACACTCGGAAGATCCCTGTTGAAACACCTTGGAGCAATAATAGATGTGGGAAAAGGCATTATGCATTTTGCTCCTCCAGTAAGCAATCACGTATTCCCTAAAGATAAGAAGAAAGGAAAGAAATGTAGGAGCAAGAGATTTGATGTTAATGCTTCTTCATTTGAAAATACTTGATTCTTGCTTCTTGTGTCTAACTTAAAGGCGTTAAAGAAAAGTACTTGTTAGGAGATAACACAAGAGTTTTCTTGAGTCTTGGAAGTTATTACTTAAGTAATGACCTCTCCTTATCCTTTTTTGTTTGCTTTTTGTGCCAAGAATAACCTCTAATGAGAGGGAAGTAAGATTTTGGGGAGTTGCTGTCCCGAAATAGATTTTTGTGCTCCACCATAAATATTTGTGAGGAGTCTCTGTAAGTCGGATTGAGATGAAAATTTCCGAATAAATCCCCCAGTATGTTAGCTAACTTTTCTTAGTTCAACACTTTTTGATTTGAGCAACATAAGGTCTTAGAAAAAATTGGTTTCTACCAGCTGGTCTGTTTTGACAGATTTCTGCCATTATTTGCATTTGCTTCTTATTAATTCCTTTTTGGGTTCTTTTTGGGAAATTGAGCTTTTTGAGGGAATTGCTACAGTAGCTTGTGTTTTTAATGAAAGTTTTGATTTTCTAAAGCTAAACCCAAGGGTCTATTATCTTTCGAATACACTAATGTTGCTAATGAAGATTGTGTGAAGTTTTATATGAAGGAAAATTTTCAGGTGTAGAGAGAGAATGATGTAATGAGATGACGGATTGACAAAATATAATGCTTGGGGATGCCACCCCAGTGTCACCACAAGAAATATTCAAGAGGTACAAGCGTCAAAGCTTGGAGATACCCAAGGCATCCCCTTCTTCATCAATAAAAGGCTCAGGTCTTTCTAGACACTTCGTTTTTATTGTTTTATGCACTGTTGTGTTGTTCTTGGAGCGTCTTAGTTTTCATTTGCTTTGGTTAGTTTGTTTTGTTTGCTTGAATAAAGTAGTTTGGACCCCCGTTCTCGCTGTGTTGTTTCAAATAAGTTGATTGGTGTTGGAAAGGAGTAGAAAGTTCTTGCTTAAAATAGTGCAAGAGGAGCTTGCTTTGACAATGACTTAGACTTTAGCATGTCATGCTAGGTGTTGTTTTAACCTTATGCTTAGTAATTATTGCTGTAGCATGACTTGTTCCGAACAATTGAGATTGCTTAGTGTTCCTTGAAGGAATCATGCATTGTTTTAGCATGCAAAAGTATAATATTGTGGTATTCTCCTTTGATGCTTTGTTTGGGTTGACTTGGCTCATGCTCACACCATGTTATGACTATGAATAAGTCACCATAGCCTCTATGATCATTTAGTCCTTGAATTGTAGTACCACTCTATGCTTTGATTAGTAATGTTTTGTCGCTCTGCATGATTATGGCCATTATTGCCCTCTTAGTTGGTTGCTTCCAGTATTTTGCTAGCCTCAACTTGTATGAGTAAGCTCTACTCATGCTTCCAACTCCCAAGAAACCAAGTTATTTCAAAGTGTCCACTATAAATTCCTATGCATAGTGTGTTACAACATTCCAAGTATATTCTTGTTTTCATCTATCTTCCAATTAAAAAGTATTTTGTTATGTGAAAACTTAGTGATTAAAGCTCTCACAAACTTGATGGCACACTTTATTTGTCTTGGCCCTAATAAACTTGAACAATTGTGTCATCTATGTTGTATATGTTTGCACTTATACGTCGGAATTAGCAGAACCATGTTGTCATGGGGAACGTTTTCAACATTTCACTTGTACTTTGTACACAGTTGATATCATGCTCTTTTGTCTATGGATGTTGCCGGTGTGAAATAAAAAGGGAGCTTGTAAGTCCATGGAGTTATGTATTTTGTGTTAGAGAAACGCCTGGGCCGCTAGCCTAAGCCATGCCTAATCATGGTGGAAACTTGCAGCATCACCATAATGAGCAATCTGTGAAGCATCCTCAATAAAAACCTATGCAAATAGCAAATAAAAAGATCACTGAGATGCTCATTGTCTGCTTGCCTTGTCATTTTGGTTATGGGATAGCTCCTGTACCATGTGCAAGGGGTACCCCGTTGGCGGTTCTCTATGATACACATGTACTTACTATGACACGAACTTACAGGTGACTAAAGTTGAGTAGCATGCGGTGCGGCCCTCATATTCAAGGGACATGAGATTGCCAACTTATACTTTGTCAAGCATATACTCCATAGTTTGTTCACTTCAACCTTAATCACTTCAAGATGCTTATGATAGGGGCAAAGAGGGCTGAAAGCTAACAAGTACCATAATTTTTGGAAGCTCTTTTTGAAACTTGAAATCCCTCCTTCCCTACATGAAGGGCCCTTTCTTCCACCATTATATTGAGTCTCCACCTTCTACCTTTAGGCACCAGTTAAGAGAACATAGTTGCCATTCTTAGTTCTATGTGCATTGTCCCAAAACTTATTGATTGATGCATATTGTTGATATTACTTGTTATTGTGCTATTTGTATCTAGTCACTCTTATAAACTTTGAAAGTGTCCTATGCATCTATTTGCTACTTGTTGGCTGGCTGATGGCGTCTTGGAAAGCTTGACGATTGTCTACGCACAGCCTGTTGGGAACCCCAAGAGCAAGGTGTGAAGCAGCACGGCAGCAAGTTTTTCCTCAGTTGATACCGAGGTTATCGAACCTGAAGGAGGAAGGAAACATCACACAGGTGTTGCAAGCAACACGGAGATCTGCACAACACAAACTCAAGACTTTGCCCCAACAAACAGTGAGGTTGTCAAGATCACCGGTTTGCTGTAACAAAGGATTAAACGTATGGTGTGGAAGGTAATGGTTTGCAACAACTAAACAGGTAACAGTGGAAGATGTATAAATGGTAAAGATTGGACCGGGGTCCATAGTTCACTAGAGGTTCTCTCCTTAGATAAACAACATGGCATCAAGGGTAAAAAATTACAGCAGGGCAATTGATAGGAACTGAGCAAGGCATAACAATGCAATTACTAGTCAGAAAGATCCTATGAGATTTGATTGGGCAATACAACAAGATACATAGACCACCATCCAACTGCATCTATGACTAGAAGTCCACCTTCAGGTTATCATCCGACCCCCCTCTAGTATTAAGTTGCAAGCAACAGACAACTGCTTTAAGCAAAGTGTGTAAGGTAAACAGTCCACATGTTCCATGAACAAGAGACCGTTGTTTTATCCCTTATAGCAACAACACATCTACAACCAAAGAGATTATTGTCACTTCCCTTGGAAACTAGAGGCATGAACCCACTATCGAGCATAAATACCCCCTCTTGGAGTCACTAGAAACTACTTGGCCAAGATAGCTACTAACAACGGAGAGCATGCAAGATCACAAACAACACAGACATGATAGAATCATAAAGAAAAAACCATTAATCAAACCAACATAATAATCTCAATATCCATCGGATCCCCGCAAACACAACATGCATGATTACAAATAGATTAGATCTTGATCATGAACGGAGCTCACAAGATCTATACATGAAAGCACAAAGCAGGAGATACAACCATCTAGCTACTACATGTACCCATAGTCCAAGGTGGAACTACTCACGCATCATACCGGAGAGAAGGCCTCCTGTGGCATCCCGCAAAACCACTACTAGAAAATCGCGGTGTTTTTGTGCATTGCATCATCATGACCGCATGCTCATGTCATCATGCCACATTGCATTTGAGCATCGTCATCATCTTGCATTTGCTTGCATAAAACTATTTTCGGGAAAACCTAATTTGTTTTCTAAACGCCCCATCTTTATTCAAACGCAAAACCCGGGTCTCCGGATTATTTTGTTTTGTTTGCTATCGGTTTGCAAAAGTCTGTTTGAAATAAATAAAATATTTAATTATTTTTAGTGGGGCAGTCGAATGGGCCGATTCGACCCAGTCGACCACCCCCGGAAAAAATCGGTCCACCTAAACCAGCCCACCCGAATTCCTAAAACTACCCAAACCTATCCTACCCACCTATCCCAGCTCGCCACCTCACCTCTCCCCCAATCTCTACCCACCCTGCCACCTCATCAATCCACCCCCTCTCCCCCTCTTTCTCTCACCACAGCCCCATCTACCCATCCTCTCTCTTTCCCCACCGACACCCGGGCCCCACCCCACAGCCCCACTCCCTCCACCCACGTGGCCCACACCCCCACCAACCCTGGCCGGCCCTACCCCAAGCCCCACTTGCCCCACCCCGGTCCCACCTCTCTCTCTCCCCTCCCCACGCTCTCTCTCCCCCGATGCGGCCCCGTCCCCCACCTCCCGCGACCGCCCGCTCCCTCCTCTCCCTCACGCGACCGCCCGCCTCTCTCCTCCTCCCTCCTCTGTGCCCACCGCCGCGCGACCCTTTCCTTCACCGCCGGCCTCCCCGACGCCGGGCCGCCCTCCTCACCGGCTCCTTCTCCCCGCGTGTCCCCGTCGCCGGCCCGCGACCTCCCGGCCTTCCTCCTCCCTCACCCTGCCCGCGCGACCCCGGCGTGGAGCTCGCCGGGCCCGTCCAGAGCGCCGCCGTTCGCGGCCTCCTCTCCTCCGTCGCCGGCCGGGCCCGCAAGCCCCGCCTTCCTCTCTCCGGTCGCGGCCCCGCCTCGACCCTGCCGTCCAGCGGCCTGCCTCGTCTCCCCGCCGGCGCGCCCTCTGCGAGCCCACGCCGCCGCCCGCCTCCGGCTGGACCCGCGCGCCGCCGTCGCCAGACCGTCCCCCCTCCCCGCTGCCGCTGCTGCGCCTCCGGCAAGCCGCGCCGCTGGCGAGCCTCGTCTCCGTAGCTCCGCCTCGGCCTTCCTCTCCCCGTCGCCGCCTCTGGCTAACCACCCCTCTGCGGCGTGCTGCTGCCCTGCTCGTGTTCTCGCGGCATCTGCGTCGCCCTGTCAAGTACCATGTACCTCGCCGCTTGAACCTCTGTATGTGTGTGTTTGACCAGCCTCGGACATGTTTCTCCCCATCAGCAAGGCTAGCCACGACAGGTGCTATGTGACAAGTATGACCCGCAAGAAGTTGCGAGGCTCTCAAGATCTACTGACGCCAAGATCTACTGACGCCCGGCGCCAAGATCTTCCGATGGCAATGCGAGGAGCCCAAACCCGAAGGACCCTATTGAACTCGGTGTCATATATTCAAGTACTCCATCGACGTCAAGATCGTCCACTCAGACCACAAGACCGTCCCCGGAGCGAAACATCGAACCCCGGTGATGTCGCCTTCCTCTCCGGAGGCCGAACCCGAACCCTGGCGCGCCAAGTTCTCCGACCCCGAGGACCGATCCATAGATGCGTGAAGTACTTCCTCGAGAACGCCAAGTACTTCCCTTGGACGCCAAACCCGAACCGGAAGGACGCCAAGGTCGCCACAAGGACGACAAGTTCTACTTCCGTACGACAAGAGCGGCCGATCCGTGGACCCGACAAGATCGACCGCTTGGAACCAAGATCTCCGGCACGTCACGACAAGTTCTCCGTCTTGTATCCGCTCCCGCCGATTCCGTCGGACCCTGAACCCTGTCGAACCCCGAACCCCGGAACCCCAAGATCGTCGAACCCATGTGTGAACCCCTTCCCGAAAACCCTACTTTATAATATAATACAACCTGTTGCATATTAATCATTCATCTCGCATGCATATTGTGTGGTTTGCGGGCCTTATGCCGATTCACCTTATAATTAAATATGGGGCCCATATGTGGGCAAATCCAGTCTCATATTGGCCTCATTTAAATTGGTGTAGCGAACCGGTGCCATATTTTGCCATGTTCAAACAACATTTAATTTGCGGGGTAGATAAATAACTTGGACCATCTAATTAATTGTCGGGACCCGCGGTTCCGCTTAATATGACCTAATTGCATCGCATCTTTGCCATGCCATACATCATGCATGCATCATGCCCGATCTTTTGCCGTAGTATTAAATATTGCATCCGGTGTTTATTCTAGCGTTTTGCTTCTTCGCGGATAAGGCCGTTGAGTTGATGTGAGCTTCGCCCCGACCTTCGGATGAACCTTCGGCAATGTTTTCAGGCGAGCATCTCCCCCTTTCTACCTATCTTAATTTTATAGTATTTATTCCCTCCTGTTGATCTATTGCTATCTGTGTTGCGATGCTCTAGTTTTCATACCCGTGATATCCCTTGCAGCCTTATATTGCCATGGCCACCTCCTATTACCTGTTGTTTGATAGATAGTTGGACTTGGCGTCGTAGTCGCTTGCTCAAGTGCTGTTGCGTGTCGCCATGTACCACAGTTGCTGGAGTATTGCCACATGTTTGATGTTGGAGATGACCACGGCTTTACTTATCGTTCACTTTAATTACTGTTTAACAACTAAAATTGAAGTAAGTAAGCAGAGGCACAGGTGGGCAATAGATGTCATTTGGTTGTTAACCGTCCACTTGTGTCCCGTAGGACCCCGAGTACTTGATACCTGTTCCTTGAATATTCGCGCTATCCACATCCGGGAGGATTATGGGACCCCCCTGAGCCAGAGCTTGATTCATTCTTATTTCTTGGGGCCACAAACTAGTTTGAGGTTTTATTTACTATCCCGTACTTATGCCATGCTACTGCTTTGTTTACGATTGTGCGAGGAGCACACTGTACTGTTTAGGATCGGGACACGTTTTCGCGGTGTCGACAAGCCCAGTTTTGGGTTCCCAGTCGTTCACAGCCGTCCACCCAAACCTCGGGTCCGTCTCGGAGTCAGCTAACTTCGTTGCGGGTGTACTCCAAGGGGTGGGCCCCTGAAATATTTCTGAATCCTGTGATCTCTTTGTCGTGAAGGCCTCGTTGGGTTTTGATTTGGTTTTTCCGAGGTTGATCGAGTGTGTGTTGCTATTGGTGCACCCCGGCCGGGTAAAACTTTCTGAAAGCCGTGTCCGCGGTTATGGACGACTTGGAGCACAGTATCTCGATCATAGACAACTATAACTAATGTAGTGCTATAAATTTGACTTTATAATGACTAGTAATCAGCTTCACTATAATGGAATGGCTAAATAAAACTGCCAACAATTGCTTGCTTGGGTTGTCGCTTGCGACCTTTGTATCTGACTAGTAAGTATTGCAACTATAACGGAATGGCTAAATAAAAGTACCAACAACTGCTGGGTTTTGGGATATCTCATGCTAATTGTATCTGACTAGTAAGTGTCGCAACTATAACGGAATGGTTAACTAAAAGTGCCCACTGCTTATTATATCAGGATGATTATCTATACCTGACTAGTAAATTGCTGCAACGATAACTGAATAAATAAAACTGCCAACTGTGTGAGTTCCTCGGTGGACTTCCTCGTTTGGTCTCGAGGGGGAAATACCAGGATGGGATTGTTTGGTGTAAGATTCAGGGTGGATCCGAATAGGTCTTTCTTATCCCTCTCTGATAGCCGCCAGTTGTATCGAGTCTCTATAGGTTGTTTAGTGCTGCCGCTCCCGCTTCAGTCCACCACACCTATGTAGGCGAGGACCGCCGAATTCTAGCCTCGCCGTGTACTGGCCTCAGTACTGACGCTCCTCTTTTTCCTTTGCCCTTTGTCGGCACCCCTTTTGTTTAAGCAGGTTTTGAGATCGACGTCGTTAGCGGGGTTACCCTTCCGGCTTGGCCTGGGCAGGGTTATGGACGCCATTGGTTATTCTTCAGGGCTCTTAGCCCCATTTGCATCTTGTCCATAGTTGGACGCTCTATCATTTTTCAAGGTGATTTGGATCTTTGTATATTATATCTGTATTCTTGACTCATGGAGTCGTGTTGTATATATATCTGTTCTGTGGGTCCCATCGAGGACTGTTGTGTACTGTTATTACTTCGTTTTCCACCCGCACGAAAGTGCCTGGTGGGCACCTTTGAATCGTTTCTATGCGAGTTTGGCGGGAATCGCTGAAACTTGCATAGGGTCGATTCTGAGGGTGTTACACCTCCGGGATGATCTCCCTTCCGGCAGGGTGCCGGGAAGAACTTTAGATCCCCCCGATCTAGGGACGATGGTGGCGGCGGCTACAGACGGTTTCGTGGATATTTGATCGGGTACCCAGGGTTTCTGCATCGGGGGATTCTTATAGGCGAAGGGGGAGAACGAGGCGACGGACAAGGGCGCCAAACCCTAGCCAGGCGCGGGGTGGGGCCCACCCGCGCCTAGGGTGGGTCTGGCCCCTCTGGCCGGCCCCTCCGGCTCTCCTCTGGACTTCTTGTTCCCCACGGAAAGTTATTGACTTTGACGTTTGTCCCGTCCAATTCTGAGAATATTTCTTTACCAACTTTTTTGAAACCAAAAACAACAGAAAACATGCATCTGGCACTGTTGCAACTTGTTAATAGTTTAGTACCAGAAAACATGTAAAAATCACCTCAAAGTGTAGACAAGCAAAGCAAAGTAGATACAAAACAAGCATGGAGCATAAAAAATTATAGATATGTTTCCGACGTATCAACATCCCCAAGCTTAACTCCTGCTCGTCCTCGAGTAGGTAAGTGATAAAAGAATAATTTTTTAGGTGACATGCACCCTCACAATAAAGATCCAACCATTTGCAAGCATGGAAAGCTGGGATCAAAGAACTCTAAACATGTGCATGAAAGATGGAGTTCTAACAATAGGACATAGTAACTATGCATGTAACCTGGCAAGCTACAAACAAAGATCATGAATAACATGCATTGAAAAATGTTTGTTTGTTTCACATGCAGAAAACATAGCATAGTGGCAATCAGCTTGTCCCTCATAGAGTAGCAATATAATGCATAGGACACCTGCAAAGTTCACAAGGGTGACTAGAAACAGATAGCACATGAACAAGTAGTAACACAATATGCATCAATTAATAAGCTTTGGAACACTGTACACAGAATGACAACTATGCTCTCTTAATGGTGCCTAAAGGTAGAAGGTGGAGACTCAATAATGGTCTAAGAAAGGCCTTTTTGTAAAAGAAGCAGGGATTACAAGTTTCAAAAAGAGCTTCCAAAAATTATGGTACTTGTTAGCTTTCAGCCCTCATTGCCCCTATCATAAGAATCTTGAAGTGGTTAAGGTTAAAGTGGCAAAGCTGGAGTATATGCTTGACGAAGTATAAGTTGGCAATCTCATGTCCCTTGAATACGAGGGCCACACCTCATGCATACTCAACTTTGGGTCCAGGTAAGTTCTTGTCACTTTAAGTATTTGCATATCATTGAGAACCGCCAATGGGGTACCCCTTGAACATGGTACAGGAGCTTTCCTATAACCAAAATGACAAGGCAAGCAGATAATGAGCATCTCAGCAATCTTTTTATTTACCATATGCATAGCTTTTTATTAAGGATGCTTCATAGATAGCTCATTATGGTGATGCTGCAAGTTTCCACCATGATTAGGCATGGCTTAGGCTAGCGGCCCAGACGTTTCTCTAACACAGGATACAAACTCCATGGACTTACAAGTTCCCTCTTTATTTCACACCGGTGACATCCATAGACAGAAGAACATGATATCAACTAAGTACAAAGTACAAGTGCAATGTTGAAAACGTTCCCCGTGACAGCACGGTTCTGCTAATTCCAACTTATAAGTGCAAGCATATACAACAAAGTTATCACAATAGTTCAAGTATATTAGGGGCAAATAATAAAATGTGCCATCAAGTTCGTGAGGGTTTAATCACTAAGTTTTGACATAACAAATTAGTTTTTAATTGGAAGATAGTTGAAAACAAGAATATACTTGGAATGGTGTAACACACCATGGATAGGAGTTTATAAAGGACACTTTGGAATAACTTGGTTTATTGGGAGTTGGACGCATGAGTAGAACTTACTCATACAAGTGGAGGCTAGCCAAAGACTGGGAGCAACCAACTAAGAGAGCAGTAATGGCCATAATCATGCAGTGCAACAAAGCATACTAATCAAAGCAAAGAGTGATACTACAAGTCAAGGACTAAATGATCATAGAGGATAATGGTGACTTGTCATAGTCATAACATGGTGTGAGCATGTTCCAAGTCAACCCAAGCAAAGCACCAAAGGAGAATACCACAATATGCTTTTGCATGCTAAAACAACGCATAACTTTTCAAGGCACACTAAGCAATCCCAATTGTTTGGAACAAGACATGCTATAGAAATAATCACTAGGCATAAAGTCAAAACAACACCTAGCATGTCATGCTAAAGTCTATGTCACAGTCAATGCAAGCTCCTCTTGCACTTCAAGAAGGAACTTACTACTCATTTCCAAACACCAAGCAAACTTATTTGCAAAACAACACAACAAGAATAAGGGTCCAAAGTACTCAATAAAACTAAACAAACTAAGCAAATCAAACGAAAACTAAGACGCTCCAAGAACAACACAACTGTGCATGAAACAATAAAAATGAAGTGTCTAGGCAGACCTGAGGTTTTTATTGATGAAGAAGGGGATGCCTTGCGCATCCCCAAGCTTTGACGCTTGTACCTCTTGGATATTTCTTGGGGTGACACCATGGTGGCATCCCCAAGCTTGAGCTTTTGTCCATTCTTCATCTCATTGCATCATTCTCTCTTTACACCTGAAAATTTTCCTTCACACAATCTTCATTAGCAACATTAGCTTATTCAAAAGATATTAGACCCCTGGCAAACCTTTGAAACAGCAAGACTTTTTATTAAAAACACAAGCTACTGTAGTAACTCCTTCAAAAAGCTCAATTCACCTAAAGAGAACTCAATAAGGAATCAATAAGAAGCAAATGCAAATAATGGCAAAAATCTGTCAAAACAGACCAGCAGGAAGAAAATGATTTTTTTCGAACATCTTATGTTGCTCAAATCAAAACGTGTTGAACTAACGAAGTTAGCTAACATACTAGGGGATTTATTCGTAAATTTTCAGCTCAATCCGAGTTACAGAGGCTCCTCACGACTTTTTTTTGTGGAGGACAGAAATCTGTTTCGGGACAGCAACTCCCCAAATCTTACTTCACTCTCATTAGAGGTTATTCTTGGTACAAAAGGCAAACAAAAAGGATAAGGAGAGGTCATTACAGAAGTAATAACTTCCAAGACTCAAGGAAACTCTTGGGGTTATCTCCCAACAAGTACTTTTCTTTAACGCCTTTAAGTTAGGCACAAGAAGCAAGAAGAATCAAGTATTTTCAAATGAAGAAGCATTAACATCAAATCTTGCTTTCAAAGGAGGAGCAAAAAACAACTTCTCTCTCCTCATAGGAAAGTTTTCAATACCTTTATTGAATGGAAAATTATATTTAATGGTGCCTTCTTTCATATAAATGATAGCACCAACTGTTCTAAGAAAAGGTCTTCCCAAAGTAATAGGATAAGAAGCATTGTATTCAACATCCAAAACATAGAAATCAACAGGGACATAAGCATTATTAACCATAATGAGAACATCATTAACACTCCCCATGAATTTCTTCTTAACATTATCATATAGTGGGACATCCAAATAAAAATCTTCTAATGTGGCAAATCAAGCATTTCATAAATCTTCCTAGGCATAATAGAGACAGTAGAACCAAGATCACATGAAGCTTTGAGATCAAAGTCATTCATTTGCATATTAATAATGGGTTCCCAACTATCTTCTACTTTCCTAGGAATAGAAGCTTTGTGTTTTAGCTTATCTTCCTTAATCTTAACAAGAGCATCTGTAATGTGTTTGGTGAAAGCAACATGCATATCACTAGCATCAAGACTTCTAGCAAGCACATAATCACTTCAGAAATATTGCAACCATCAATATCAAAGTCAAACTTTGCATCACTAGTAGTAGGTTTAATAGGCTTAGGCATAGTAGGAGGAATAGGGGCTACTTGAGGTTTAGTGGCGATGGTGCACACACTATTGTTTCTATCAATTTCAGCTTCCCTTTCCCACTTAGCATGAAGTTGAGCTAACAGCCTAACATTTTCATCAATAGTAACTTGTATGGCATGAGCAGTAGCGAAGGTGTTTTCCATAGTTTCAGGTTTAGCAGCCATTTTATTAACCAAGGAAGTTTGAGCTTCAGACAAAGAGGATATATTTTTCTCAGTACTCAAATTTTTTGACTGTAAACTAGGAATTTCCCTATTCAGATTCTCAAGCTGATGGCTAATGTTTTTCAAGATGATAGACTGTTCCTCCATAGTTTTAGTGAAAATCTTATTTTGCTCATATTGCATCTGCATAAAATTCTTAGTGGATCTCTGTACTTGTAGAATCCTTTCTTCACTAGGCATTTCAGATCTATCATGATAAACATTTCCATTAGGAGGATAAGGCCTATAATTGTTGTTGCTACCAAAATTATTCCTATAGGCATTGTTGTTGAAATTGTTGTTTCTAATGAAGTTCACATCAACTTGCTCTTCTTGAGCAACCAAAGAGGCTAAGGGAACACTATTAGGATCTAGAGGAGCTTTCCCATTAACAAGCATAGCCATAATAACATCAATCTTTTCACTCAAAGAGGAAGTTTCCTCAACAGAATTTACCTTCTTACCATGTGGATCTCTCTCAACATGCCATTCAGAGTAGTTAACCATCATATTATCAAGGAGCCTTGTTGCAATACCTAGAGTGAGTCCCATAAAGGTACCTCCAGCAGCAGAATCCAACAGTTTTCTTGAGGATAAGTTCAAACCTGCATAAAAAGTCTGGATAATCATCCAAGTAGTGAGTCCATGAGTGGGGCAATTCTTAACCAAAGATTTCATTCTTTTCCAAGCAGGAGCAACATGTTCACTATCAAGCTGTTTAAATTTCATAATGTCACTTCTCATAGATATAATCTTAGCAGGAGGATAGTACTTTCTAATAAAAGCATATTTGCACTTAGTCCAAGAATCAATGCTGTTTTTAGGCAAAGAAAGGAACCATTCTTTAGCTTTTCCCCTCAAGGAGAAAGGAAAAAAGCATGAGCTTAATAATATCTCCATCTACATCCTTATACCTTTGCATCTCACAAAGTTCAACAAAGCTATTGAGATGGGCAGCAGGATCATCAGAACCAGCACCAGTTGCTCTCTCATCACAAGATTCAACAAAGCAGGCTTAATTTCATAAAAGGTAGCATCAGGAGCAGGTGGAGCAATAGGAGTGATTAGGAAATCATTGTTGTTGGTGCTAGTAAAGTCACACAATTTGGTGTTCTCAGCAGAGTTCATTTTGGCAAAGGGGGGCAAGCCAAAAACAGCAGCAGCAGCTAGAGCAGGAACTATTTTTTTGTGTTTTTGAATAAAGAAAGCAAACCAAACTAGACTATTTTTTTTGGGTTCTTTGAAAATAGGCAAACAAAACCAAGCAAAAGGAACAAAGCAAACTAAAACAAAGTAAAGAGAAATGAAGTGAAGGACTCCCCTTGTGAAGACGTCCTTAGCCTCCCCGGCAACGGCGCCAGAAAAACTTTTTGGCTGGCTGATGGCGCCTTGAAAAGATTGACGATTGTCTACGCACGGCCTGTTGGGAACCCCAAGAGCAAGGTGTGAAGCAGCACAGCAGCAAGTTTTCCCTCAGTTGAGACCGAGGTTATCGAACCAGAAGGAGGAAGAAACGTCACACAGGTGTTGCAAGCAACGCGGAGACCTGCACAACACAAACTCAAGACTTTGCCCCAACGAACAATGAGGTTGTCAAGCTCACCGGTTTGCTGTAACAAAGGATTAAATATATGGTGTGGAAGGTAATGGTTTGCAGCAAGTAAACAAGTAACAGTGGAAGATGTATCAATGGTAAAGATTGGACCAGGGTCCATAGTTCACTAGAGGTGTTCTCCTTAGATAAACAACATGGCATGAAGGGTAAACAAATTACAGCAGTGAAATTGACAGGAACTGAGCAAGGAATAACAATGCAATTACTATTCAGAAAGATCCTATGAGATTCGATTGGGCAATACCCGCCATCCAACTGCATCTATGACTAGAAGTCCACCTTCAGGTTATCATCCGAACACCCTGCAATATTAAGTTGCAAGCAACAGACAACTGCTTTAAGCAAAGTGTGTAAGGTAAACGGTCCACATGTTCCATAAACAAGAGACCGTTGTTTTCTCCCTAGTAGCAACAACACATCTACAACCGAAGAGATTATTGTCACTTCCCTTGGAAACTAGAGGCATGAACCCACTATCGAGCATAAATACCCCCTCTTGGAGTCACTAGCAACTACTTGGCCAAGATAGCTAATAAAAACGGAGAGCATGCAAGATCACAAACAACACAGACATGATAGAATTATAAAGACAAAACCATTAATCAAACCAACATAATAATCTTAATATCCATCGGATCCCCGCAAACACAACATGCATGATTACAAATAGATTAGATCTTGATCATGAACGGAGCTCACAAGATCTATAATGAAAGCACAAAGGAGGAGATACAACCATCTAACTACTACATGGACCCATAGTCCAAGGTGGAACTACTCACGCATCATACCGGAGAGAAGGCCTCCTGGATGATCTCCCCTCCGACAGGGTGCCGGGAAGAACTTCAGATCCCCCCGATCTAGGGATGATGGTGGCGGCTACAGACGATTTCGTGGAGATTTGATCGGGTGCTCAGGTTTTCTGCATCATGGGCTTCTTATAGGCGAAGGGGGAGATCGAGGCAGCGACCAGGGGCACCAAACCCTAGCCAGGCGCGAGATGGGGCCCACCCATGCCTTGGGTGGGTCTGGCCCCTCTGTCCGGCCCCTCCGACTCTCCTCTGGTCTTGTTCCCCACGGAAAGTTATTGACTTTGATGTTTGTCCTATCCAATTCCGAGAATATTTTTTCACTAACTTTTCTGAAACCAAAAACAGGAGAAAACAGGCATCTGGCACTATTGCAACTTGTTAATAGGTTAGTACCAGAAAACATGTAAAAAGCACCTCAAAGTGTAGACAAGCAAAGCATAGTAGATACAAAACAAGCATGGAGCATAAAAAATTATAGATACGTTTCCGACGTATCACTACTCTATAATGGACAATCTGATTGTCACTATGCCATGTTTTCTGTATGTGAAGCAAACGAACATTTTTAAATGCATGTTATTCATGATCTTTGTTTGTAGCCTTTCATGTTGCATGCATAGTTACTTTGTCTTACTGTTAGAACTCCATCTTTCATACACATGTTTAGAGTTCTTTGATCCCAGCTTTCAATGCTTGCAAGTGGTTTGATCTTGATCTTGATGGTGCATGTCACCTAAAAAATTATTCTTTTATCACTTACCTACTCTTGGACGAGCAGGAGTTAAGATTGGGGATGCTTGAAACGTCGGAAACATATCTATAATTTTTGATATTCCATGCTTGTTTAGTATCTACTTTGCTTTGCTTTGTCCACACTTTGAGGTGTTTTTATATGTTTTCTGGTACTAACCTATTAACAAGATGCCACGGTGCCAGCTGCCTGTTTTCTGTTGTTTTTGGTTCCAGAAAAGCTAGTAAGGAAATATTCTCGGAATTGGACGGGACAAAATCCAAAGTCAATATTTTACCGAGGAGAACATGGATTCCAGAGGAGAGACGGAGGGGAGCCACAGGGTAGCTGCACCCCCCAGGCGTGGGCCCACCCTAGGCCGCGCCTGGGCAGGGTGTGGGCCCCTGGCCGCCGTCCTGCCTCACCTCTTCGCCTATAAGAAGCCCCCGATACCTAAACCCTAAGTACCAGATCAATATTTCACGAAACCGTCTATAGCCACCGCCACCATTGTCCCTATATCGGGGGGATATGAAGCTCTTCCCGGCACCCTAACGGAGGGGAGAACATCCCGGAGGCCTTCTTCTTCATCATGCCAGCCTCTGATATGAAGCCTGAGTAGTTCCACCTTGGACTACGGGTCCATGTAGTAGCTAGATGGTTGTATCTCCTCCTTTGTGTTGTCATGTCTAGATATTGTGAGCTCCGTTCATGATCAAGATCTCATCTATTTGTAATCATGCATGTCGTGTTTGCAGGGATCTGATGGATATTGAGATTACTATGTCAGATTGATTAATGGTTTTGTCTTATTGATTCTATCATGTCTATGTTGTTTGTGATCTTTCATGCTCTCCGTTGTTAGTAGCTATCTTGTCCAAGTAGTTTCTAGTGACTCCAAGAGGGGGTATTTATGCTCGATACTGGGTTCATGACTCTATTTAATCTAAGGGAAGTGACAGAAATCTCTAAGGTTGTAGATGTGGTGTTGCTACTAGGGAGAAAACAACGGTCTCTTGTTCATGGAACATGTGGAGTGTTTACCTTACACACTTTGCTTAAAGCAGTTGTCTGTTGCTTGCAACTTAATACTGGAGGGGGTTTGGATGATAACATGAAGGTGAAGTTCTAGTCATAGATGCAGTTGGATGGAGGTCTATGTATCTTATTGTATTGCCCAATCGAATCTCATAGGATCATGATGTCTAGTATTGCATTGTTATGCCTTGCTCAGTCCTGTCAATCGTCCTGCGGTAATTTGTTTACCCAGCATGCCATGTTTGTTTATCTAAGGACAACACCTCTAGTGAACTATGGACACCGGTCCAATCTTTACCATTGATACATCTTCCATTGTTTATCGTTTACTTGTTGCAAATCACTATTACCTTCCACACCACACAGTTAACCCTTTGTTACAGCAAACCGGTGAGATTGATAACCTGACTGTTCGTTGAGGCAAAGTCTTGAGTTTGTGTTGTGCAGGTCTCCAAGTTGCTAGCAACACCTTTGAGTCGTCTCCTTCCTCCTACTGGTTCGATAACCTTGGTTTCTAACTGAGGGAAAACTTGCTGCTGTGCTCATCATACCTTCCTCTTGGGGTCTCCCAACGAAGTGTTGCTGCACTCATCAGAGAACACCTCTAGTAAACTATGGACCCCCGTCCAATCTTTACCATTGATACATCTTCCACTGTTACTGTTTACTTGCTGCAAACCACCATTACCTTCCACACCATATAGTTAATCCTTTGTTACAACAACCGGTGAGATTGACAACCTCACTGTTCGTTGGGGCAAAGTCTTCAGTTTGTGTTGTGCAGGTTTCCAAGTTGCTTGCAACACCTTTGAGACGTTTTCTTCCTCCTACTGGCTCGGTTTCTTACTGAGGGAAGACTTGTTGCTGTGCTGCATCACACCTTGCTCTTGGGGTTTCCCGACGAAGCGCTCCCACATTGACAAAGCGCCAACAGTCGGCGATGGTAGCGTCTTCAGACGTCGCTCCCCTTGTTGCATCGTCGAGCAGCTCCGTCGCCTCCCTCGTCGTTTCGAGTCTCGGACTCTCAGGGTGAAAACCTAAACTCCGGCTGTGGTTGGATTGGGCCGCGGCGGCATTGGCGCTTCCCCCTTGGGGGCGTCGCCTTGGAGGCCCGGTACTCCATCGATCTCTTTTTGGCTTGCTTTGCTTGGCAGCTTCTCTGTCGGCCAGGCATGTGCAAGGTATTGGGACCGGCGTGGAAGCCGGAGCGGTGTCTCCGGGAATCCTTCTTCATTTGAGGTGATGTCTTTGGTCACTTGAGTTGGTGCGTGGCCTTGGGGTTGGCGTGGGAGCCAGAGCAGCGGTTCCGGAATTCGTCTGCAATTGTCCTTCCTCTGGTCGCCCGGGTGGCGGAGGCGTCGACATGGCTGGTGCGTGGCCTTGGGGCCGGCGTGGATGCCGGAGCGGCCGCTCCGGGGAAGGCTTGCTACGTGAGTTTTTTTCCTGGTCACTTGGGTGATTAGATTGACAGCCATGTGTTTGATTTTGCCAGTTTTCCTAAAAACTGTGTCGTATAAACCGAACACATTTCTGTGGTTTTGGCATGTTTCCACTATAATCTAAACATGCCTCTTTGTACTATGTTCGGTTATTTTCTCTACTAATAGAGAAGGCAGCGCTTTCACCGGTTGCTCTAAAAAAAATTTAAAAAATATATTGTGTAGTGTTATGTATTTATGCATGGAATAACAACAATTCTTTAGAAGACTATTTTTAAGTGACACTGCATTTTTCTGGAAAACTGAATACAGACTTTGCAAAAACAAAACGTAACCTAGTCTATATACATATTCACACACACGATACACCGTGTAATTGTATCACATAGGATACAACATAACCGAATAAGCCTAACTATGGCTTACACAAATAACTACTCTCTCTATTTTAAAATATAAGATGTTTTAGGTTTGTGAAAAAAATGAATCTAGGCCAGTTTTAATATATACGTTCACTCAACTTTGGGATCAATCTACATACTAAAAGAAGTCCAAATTCATCTTCTTCACAAAACTAAAACATCTTATATTTTAAAACCGAGGGAGTATAACATAGTCATAATTGAACTGATAGGAAAAGTAAAGATAACTAGGTCCCTAGCTAGAATCACATTGGTGCCGCGGCGTTTTCTCCATATTCTGCATGTCCGTACAAACTTTTCTTTTGCGTGTATGTCCGTACAAATTACTTAGTGTTGAGCCAATGTCAGGGCCTCCGCACTGACGTGCATGTGGATCCAAGCAGGACTTGGCTTATCTCACTGTGACCTCGTATTGTTATTTTCACCAATAAACTTCATATTACTTGGAACGATGATTCATGAAACTTAATTAACACATGAAGCCCCTGGCTAGATCACGCACCTAGCCCTGCATCTAGACGGTTCAACTCTAGAAGGCTGCGTTGATGTCTTGATGACATCTCAATGTTTCTTCAATCATTATATGCTGAGGGGCGCCGTCGATGTTGAGCTTGAGCAGGACCAGGTGCAATGCAAAATCCGCCGTAAGGTTCAAGAAATATACTCCGTACAAGACATCCTTTCGCAGACACTAGCCGTCACAAAAGCCAAGTAAAATATCCTTCCTAGAACGCGAAGCATACATATATCTAAAACGCCGTTTATTTCTTCTGTGTAAGTCTCAAGCAAAATATAGCATATGTCAGTCAAAATAAGTCATCCGTACATTACAGGAAAGAACTAAGGCGCCGACGGCCGGCCGGCTACGCCGACAACGTAGCTGCCTTAACTGGCCAGCCAACCAGCCCGGCCGTCGGCGTAGTTACGGCCGTCGACGTAGATGGCAGTGTCGAGGGTAGCCCTCGGCGTAGTATGGCCGTCGGCGTAATAGCGAGGTCTGTGTCGACGGTGGCCCTCGGCGTAGCGCCAGTTCAGACACGACGACAAAAACGGCGTTAGGCAGCCAGGCCGCCGGCACAGCTCTTTGAAAAATTTTGTTTGGTCTAGGCCGTCGGCACAGGCCTCCAGATTTTTTTCCTTTTTATTATTTTTTGAAAAATCATAACTAAATCATTCTAATTCAGAAAAATACAAATAATATATCAAAATTTGCAGAAAAATAAAATCTATCTATCTACACTCAAATATTACACATTTATAAACAAAAATTAAGTAAAATATAAAACATTATATATAGTTTAAAACGAGCATTATAAATTCAAAAATGATCCAAACAATGCGAAACCTTCGCGTGGTGTCATACTATGTGACATAGTTAGAAGGAAAATATCAAACTTGGTATATTTATTATGTCTCAAAAAAACCTTCACAAAATGACCTATCTCGTTCGAGGTTTCTTGGTTTTCGAGTCAAATGACCAATGTTATGGCTAGAATGAAGGCATAGTTTGTGATAATATGTCCATATTGTGCATAACTGTGCATCTTGTGATGGCGAACAATGTTTTAGGAGGAAGTTTTCCTTTTCGTCGCACCAAAAAGCCGTTTTCCATTTTCCGAGTGCAAAAAACGGACGGTTTTGTGAAGCAACCACCAAATGGCTAATTCAAAATGCTACCGTCACATTTTTCAAAAATATTAGACCACCTTACATGGATAATTTCATAATAGGGGGATCTCAAACATTTCCATCTATCCCTGGTGAAAAAGATAAATTCTTGCCGAATCGGCAGGAAGTAGGTCAGATATGAACTATAGGTACATGATCGGATGCTCATGATTTTTTATAAAAATCATTTTTAGGTTCAAAATATGTTGTTTCATCATAGATCCACTTCAATTTTAGCGAGTCTTAGCCCCGAGCTAAGAATCTTCATGCCCGCCCTTCGACAAAGTATAACGATGGTTTAAAACGGGCATTATAAATTCAAAAAAGATCCAAACAATGCAAAACCTTGGCGTGGTGTCATATTATGTGACATAGTTAGAAGGAAAAATATCAAACTTGGTATATTGATTATGTCTCAAAAAACCCTTCACAAAATGACCAATCTCGTTCGAGGTTTCTTGGCTTTCGGGTCAAATGACCAATGTTATGGATAGAATAAAGGCATGGTTTGTGATAATATGTCGATATTGTGCATAACTGTGCATAATGGGATGGCGAACAATGTTTCAGGACGAAGTTTTCCTTTTCGTCGCACCAAAAAGCCGTTTTCCATTTTCCGAGTGCAAAAAACGGACGGTTTTGTGAAGCAACCACCAAATGCCTAATTCAAAATGCTACCATCACATTTTTCAAAAAATATTAGACCATCTTACATGGATAATGTCATAACAGGGGGATCTCAAACATTTCCGTCTATCCCTGATGAAAAAGACAAATTCCTATCGAATCGGCAGGAAGTGGGTCAGATATGAACTACAGGTACATGATCGTATGCTCATGATTTTTTACAAAAATCATTTTTAGGTTCAAAATATGTTGTTTCATCATAGATCCACTTCAAGTTTAGCGAGTCTCAGTCCCGAACTAAGAATCTTCATGCCCGCCCTTTGACAAAGTATAACGATGGTTTAAAACGGGCATTATAAATTCAAAAACGATCCAAACAATACGAAACATTCGCGTGCTGTCATATTATGTGACATAGAAGGAAAAATATCAAACTTGGTATATTGATTATGTCTCAAAAAACCCTTCACAAAATGACCTATCTCGTTCGAGGTTTGTTGGCTTTCGGGTCAAATGACCAATGTTATGTCTAAAATGAAGGCATAGTTTGTGATAATGTGTCCATATTTTACATAACTGTGCATCATGGTATGGCAAACAATGTTTCAGGAGGAAGTTTTCCTTTTCGTCGCACCAAAAAGCCGTTTTCCATTTTCGGGGTGCAAAAAACGGACGGTTTTATGAAGCAACCACACAATGGCTAATTCAAAATGCTACCGTCACATTTTTCAAAAATACTAGACCACCTTACATGGTTAATGTCATAATAGGGTGATCTCAAACATTTCCGTCTATCCCTGGTGAAAAAGACAAATTCCTGCCGAATCGGCCGGAAGTGGGTCAGATATGAACTACAGGTACATGATCGGATGCTCATGATTTTTTACAAAAATCATTTTTAGGTTCAAAATATGTTGTTTGATCATAGATCCACTTCAAGTTTAGCGAGTCTCAGCCCCGAGCTAAGAATCTTCATCCCCACCATTCGACAAAGTATAACGATGGTTTAAAACGGGCATTATAAATTCAAAAACGATCCAAACAATGCGAAACCTTCGCGTGGTGTCATATTATGTGACATAGTTAGAATAAAAAATTATCAAACTTGGTATATTGATTATGTCTCAAAAAAACTTCACAAAATGACCTATCTCGTTCGAGGTTTGTTGGCTTTCGGGTCAAATGACCAATGTTATGTCTAAAATGAAGGCATATTTTGTGATAATGTGTCCATATTTTGCATAACTGTGCAACATGGGATGGCGAACAATGTTTCAGGAGGAAGGTTTCCTTTTCGTCGCACCAAAAAGCCGTTTTCCATTTTCGGAGTGCAAAAAACGGACGGTTTTATGAAGCAACCACCAAATGGCTAATTCAAAATGCTACCGTCACATTTTTCAAAAATACTAGACCACCTTACATGGTTAATGTCATAATAGGGTGATCTTAAACATTTTCGTCTATCCCTGGTGAAAAAGACAAATTCCTGGCGAATCGGTAGGAAGTGGGTCAGATATGAACTACAGGTACATGATCGGATGCTCATGATTTTTTACAAAAATCATTTTTTGGTTCAAAATATGTTGTTTCATCATAGATCCACTTCAAGTTTAGCAAGTCTTAGTCCCGAGCTAAGAATCTTCATGCCCGCCCTTCGACAAAGTATAACAATGGTTTAAAACGGGCATTATAAATTCAAAAACGATCCAAACAATACGAAACATTCGCGTGGTGTCATATTATGTGACATAGTTAGAAGGAAAAATATCAAAGTTGGTATATTGATTTTGTCTAAAAAAAACCTTCGCAAAATGACCTATCTCGTTCGAGGTTTCTTGGCTTTCGGGTCAAATGACCAATGTTATGGATAGAATGAAGGCATAGTTTGTGATAATATATCGATATTGTGCATAACTGTGCATAATGGGATGGCGAACAATATTTCAGGACGAAGTTTTCCTTTTTGTCGCACCAAAAAGCCGTTTTCCATTTTCCGAGTGCAAAAAACGGACGGTTTTGTGAAGCAACTACCAAATGGATAATTCAAAATTCTACCGTCACATTTTTGAAAAATACTAGACCACCTTACATGGATAATGTCAGAACAGGGAGATCTCAAACATTTCCTTCTATCCCTGGTGAAAAAGGCAAATTCCTGCCGAATCGGGAGGAAGTGTGTCAGATATGAACTACAGGTACATGATCGGATGCTCATGATTTTTTATAAAAATAATTTTTAGGTTCGAAATATGTTGTTTCATCATAGATCCACTTCAAGTTTAGCGATTCTCAGCCCCGGGCTAAGAATTTTTATGCGTGCCGTTTTAAACGGGCAAATGAAATTATGATAAGAATTACGACATAGTTTGTGATAATTTGATATTGATATCATATTTGGATTCCTCTCATTTTTCTAATCAATTTAGACATATTATTTACCGAATTCCGATTTACAAATTTAAAGATATTTATTATTACATATTAAATAAAAAATACAAAATAAAATAAAATAAAATTATTATATTTTTATTTGAATTCAATAATATTTTTACTCATTGTTGTTTACTTAAATGATTGCTTGTAATTTCAAAAATACAACCATGTGGCATGATGATATAAGAGTTAATAGGATTGATATCATAGTAATGACAACAATGTGCAAATCTCTTTGCGGAAAGAGATTCTGAAGGAACAAGGAAGTTAAACGTGCTAGAGCTGGAGTAGTGCTAGGATGGGTGACCGACTGAGAACTTTGACTAAGACTGCAATTTAATCAATTATTAACTATAAATAGTGTTAAAAATGATCAAAGCAAGAGATTGATGAGTCAAACAATTCTTTTTTTTTTAAAAATAAAAAATATTTTAGGCTATGCCGATGGCCAGGCCGTCGGCGTAGCTCCCTTCCTGTGCCGACGGCTTGGCCGTCCCGTTATCGGAGACAGCCGTTGCCTGACACGCGGGGCCTGCTGAAAGACGCTGTGCCGAGGGAGAGGGGTTGTGCCGACGGCCACGGAGCTGTGCCGACGAGGACGTACGCCGACGGCCACCGTCGGCACAGCCTGGCCGACGGTAATTTGGCGCTGTACCGACGGCAGCCGACCTTCGGCATGTCTGCGCGTACATATGATCTTCGGATTAGCCCGTAAGCCATGGTGCGGCTGGAATGTGCACGCTACCACTTGGTTGCTTTATTCTTCTTTTTAGGGAATGGTCGCTTCATTCGGTATGACCTTTTGCTGATTGACTCTCAGATGGATCACACAAGTTCTCGAAGGCTATATATAGATAGACAGACCAATATATCTTCACAACATCACTACACAGCTAGTAGCCTCAAAAGCGAAATCCTCACAGGAACCTACACACACAGCTTACAGATCAGCTACCTAGGCACAGATAAGTTCGTAAAATTTGCAAGTCCATCCATCGACAGAGAGATATGGCGCCGACTCCAGCTCGAGCAATTACGGTGGCGGTGCTCACGTTCGTCTGCTGTGGGTTGGCCGTGGCCGCGGACGAAGCGCCGATGAAATGGCTGAGGGCGCACGCGACGTTCTACGGCGGCGCTGACGCCTCTGGCACCATGGGTAACTAGCTAGCTTATTACACACTCATACACTCATTGAACTGATCAACATCTCTCTTGCTACCCCTCCACTGCACTAATTAAAAACATATCGCTCATTACAATCCAGGTGGAGCGTGCGGGTATGGCAACCTGTACTCAGCGGGGTACGGGACGCGGACGGCGGCGCTAAGCTCGGTGCTGTTCAACGATGGCGCCTCGTGTGGACAATGCTACAAGATCGCGTGTGACCGCAAGCTGGCGGACCCAGCGTTCTGCAAACCCGGAGTTACGGTGACGGTCACGGCCACGAACCTCTGCCCGCCTAACGACGCGCCCCCGAATGACAACGGCGGATGGTGCAACCTACCGCGGCAACACTTCGACATGGCACAACCGGCATGGGAAAAGATCGGCGTCTATGAGGGTGGCATCATCCCTGTCATGTACCAGAGGTACGCACACATGGGTTGTTTTGTGTCACTACAATTTGGTGTTTTTGAAAGTCAAAATTGCTTAATTTTGTAATACATACAAATTTCTTTAGGGTTCCGTGCGTGAAGAAGGGAGGGGTGCGGTTCAAGATTGTTGGTCACGATTACTTCAACCTAGTTACTGTGATGAATGTGGCAGCCGCAGGTTCTATCAAGTCTATGGATGTCAAGATCTTCGACTCAACCGACTGGATGCCAATGTCCCGTAATTAGGGCGCGAACTGGCACTCTTTAGCTCTTCTTACCGGGAAAGAACTTTCTTTTAGATTGACAGACACAAACGGACAGATAATTGTGTTCAACGCTATTGTGCCAGGTGGATGGAAGTTTGGGCAAACATTTGCAAGCAATTTGCAATTTTCCTAGTCACTCTCAACATATCAATTCACGATGTGTGATCAATTTGCGGGGATACGCAATGTAGAAAACGTGTATATATCGATTTATTGGTCACAACATTTTTACAATCTGTACATGTTTAATTTATTGTTGTACATATTTGTGTTTGTATCAACTAGTTTGTATATTAAATGAGATTGTGAAATAGTTCTTTGTTGGTTTTTTTTTGGAAAAGAGTATATATTAATATCACAAGGACACCAATTACACCCAGCCTCTGCAACAACGCATGCCCTATCGGCTCTACGGATGCACACAACTCAGAAAAAAGAAAGAGAAATTACAAAAAAGAAAAGTCCTGCTACAAAGAACTAATCCTCAAAGAAACGACAGTGACACCATCAGAACAACACAGTAGTCCTCCACTCCAATAACAACGCCTTCAAGAAGGAAACAGTGCCCAAGCGCCGTCGTTGCCCGCCCAAAGGTCATAGGTTTTCACCCTGGAGAAAGTTCTTACTCACAAAACAATGGCTTCAACAAGGTCATTGCCAGGCACAACCAGCTAAGGCCAGACCTTGGATTTTCACCCTGCAAGATAAGACTGAGGACTCTCCTGTGTTGTCTTCTCGCACCAACAGTCGCTGCAATGGGTCCCAGATCACGCAGCCAGATCTCCGTCGCCACAAGAACAAAAATCACCATCGCTACCCTCAAATTTCTGCTTTCCTGACATTCTCCGCATCTGACATCACCATGGCTCAAAGCATGGCACTTGGTGGGAACAAACAACAGAGCTTCGCAACGCTCCCGCTGAAACCAAACGGCCAGAAAAATAACGTGCGCGCGATCGAATACCTTTCGATCCAGCAATCTCCAGGCATGAAACGCCCATGGGAGTTCTTCGGCAGAGCCTTCCGGAACCCGCCTCTCCAGACCAGATCAAGGAGGGCATACATCAAGCAGATCTTCGTCTTCGTGCGAAAGAAATCAAAGGACCACCTCCTTTATTAGATCCGACACAGCGATCCCCACACCGCCGGCCGGATACCGGAGAACGGATCGAGAAGGCAATTAGGGTTAGAGAACCGATCTAGGTCTTCCAGCGGAATCCCATCACCGGCACCTCCTCCACCAGATCGCCACCACAAGGAACCGCTGCCTCCACCCTGACCAAGGGACGCCGCCCAGGTCCTCACTTCAGCCTCCGCCGCCGCCGCCGCCCCAGCAGCTCCGGCTTCCGCCTCTGACGCACCGCCCCCCAGCCACCTTCGGCAGCTAGGCCCGCCGCCACCGTGGCGAGGGCCGGCGGCAGCGGCGGCGATTGAATCTGGATGGGCCCTCTGGCGGCGGCTGAAGTCCCCTCGACGGCACCCTGGGGAGCATCGCGATATACTGATGGTCTGATATACTGATGCATAACTGCACATATATGTTGGAAAGTGTATAAGGTTGTCACCGTTGCATGTTGCTAGGAGGAGGGATGATCGGAGGCACTTGTTAGGAACGGTGTTTCAAGTCTTAAATATACATGCTATATTAATTTATAGTTAATTAATAGGAGATAAATGGGAACCTTGAAGCTTACAGCGATGGTTGGACTTTATGTCTTAATAACTCCCTTCATTACGTAGAAATAGTTTTGGAATCAATCACTAGGATGTAATTGCATGAGTACAGATGCACGTATTTATGTTTGATCTCTAGAAGAAACAATATAGACTATCCATGTGTTTCACTATTTGTGACAACCAAACGAATGAAATAATAGCTTGTTAGAACACTTGCTCCCTTGAGTTACCTACTTTTACTTTGCATGTTATAGTTTATTTTTCTATTTTTACTTTTAACACTTAACAATTTCTAGTTAGAAGTGAAAAAGCACCTCACCTTTTCGTTTATTGCATTGCACAAAAGTCCATATAAGTAGATTATAGGGCTTTAGATAATAGATAGTTTACCCTTAGCTTCCTCATGAGTTTGACACTCAAATACTTATCAATTTTTTCTAAAATGATTCCTTGCCCTTGAGGATTATCACTCATACATCCAACTAAGAAGATCACTCTGAATGCCTGCATGAGCATGGAGCCTTAGGATGAGTGGGATCTTCGGCCCCACTAAACCTCCACCAAAATCAGCCGTGCCATAGTATCAAATAATCGCAAGGATTTATTTGATCTCACCTAACTTGATTCTGTGTGCTTGGAGAGATTATTAAGACCTTGTAATCTATCTTATAAGTTTTAACATGTTTTCCTTCCTGCATGCATATTAGTTTACTATTCTAAGTTTTTCATAATAACTTGTAACTTTAGCTCCCTTTGAGGAAGGAATGATTCATATCCTATGGATTTCAAGTTTTTAATTATTATATTTGAAGTATTTCAGTTTATGGTTATTTTATTAGATGTATGAATCAGAATGAGTTCTATGGTACTTGTACTTGATGGTGATTTTAGAGTCTTCCACACCGTTACTTATGATGGTAAATTTGAAAAAAAATTGATAATGGGATGTAGATCATTGGTTTGATTATAAGAATTAATTAAAAAGTGTTGAATGAAAAGAATAAAGAAAGAGCAGGGAATTGATACTTTTGAAAATTATAATGAGTACAAGATGAGGTAGATACTCAAACCACCAACGTGAGTTACTTCATACTCTGATTGGGAGTTAATATTAATTTTTTTTTTGATCTATTTTGAGTCTTCCCGTACGATTGGAAAGTATGTCTAGCTTATTTGCACAAAACTCTAAATTGTATAAATGTGTGTAAAGAGTGAATAGACATATGCACTATGATCATGAGAGGAAACAGAAAAGATCTTTCGAAGTTTTGAATCCCAAATGGATGTGTGAAGTTCTAAATATGTTTGAGATCTTCTCACAAAAATGTTTTGGTTGAACTTATCGTCCTTTGTCATATTGTTCATTAATCTCCATATAAGATATTTTATTAAGGTGTGGAAGGCTTCTAAGTCATTTGACATGTGGAAGTATGATAGAAGTAACGAATTGGTTCTATACATTTATTATAACTGTTTGCTATAACTCACGTATTTTAATGACTCACGCTTCATGAACATGATGACCTTTTCCATTAAAGCTGTTATATTGCTCAAGGACAATCAAGAGTATAAGCTTTAGAAAGTTGATGAGTGCATTTTTGCAGCATGTTTACCTTATGTTTTTGCATAAGTAGTGATAGGATTTTGGAACTTTACCACACTCGCCCGCACCTTATATGCTTGTTTTCACCAAGATCCCAGAATCAAAGGTATTGATGGATAAAACAATTAAAGCTATCAATTTTTGGTATAAATCTTCTAATTTGAGGCCATTAAAGACTTCCATACAATTTCCCACGCACTTGGGAGAGAGGGCAAGGAGAATACAATTTTTGGGAGGAAATAAGAGCTTTAACAGAGCATTGGTAGGGGTGGGAACCATCCATACCGCCTGCCCATACCGTGTGCCGGTGGCTCCACCTTGTCAAATACTTCCGCTGTTGGAGATATGCCCAAGTGGCAATAATAAAGTGGTTATTATCATAATCTTCACACTTATGATAAATGTTTACATACCATGCTATAATTGTATTAACCGGAAACATTAATACTTGTGTGATTTGTAAACTAAAATAAGAGTCCCTAGTAAAGCCTCTTGTTAAACTAGCTTGTTGGTTAATATATGATCATGGTTTCCTGATCATGAACATAGAGATGTTATTAACAACAGGATCATATCATTAGGAGAATGATGTGATGGACATACTCCTATAGATAAGCGTAGCATAAAGATCAAGTCATTTCAATAGTTCAATTGCTATATGCTTTCTGATACATAGTAACCTAATTCCTTCGACCATGAGATCATGCATATCACCTTTACCGGATGGATGCTTTGATGTCATCAAACACCACACCGTAACAGGGTGGCTATAAAGGTGACATTGAGTGTTCGGAAAGTATTGGTTGAAACACATGGATCAAGAGTGGGATTTGTCCATCCATATGACGGATAGATATACTCTGGGCCCTCTCGGTGAAATTTCATCCAATTAGCTTGCAAGCATGTGACTGGCTCACAAGGGATCACATATCACGAGAACGAGAAAAGAGTACTTATCGGTAACGAGGTTGAACTAGGTATGCAGAGATACCGACGATCATAACCTCGGATAAGTAAACTATCGTGAGACAAAGGGAAATTGGTATCGTATGTAAGTGGTTCATTCGATCGCAAAGTAATCGTAGAAATATGTGGGAGCCATATGAATTTCCAGATTCCTCTATTGGTTATTGATCGGAGAAGTGTCTCGATCATGTCCGCATAATTCACGAACCGTAGGGAGACACACTTAAGGATTCGACGTTGTTTGAGTAGTTATGGAATGATGAGAAAGAGATCGAATGTTGTTCGGAGTCTCGGATGGGATCCGGGATATCACGAGGAGATCCGGAATAGTCCGGAGAATAAGATTCATATAAGGAAAGTCCCGTTTCGGAGTTCGGAAATGATTCCGGTGTTTTCATCGGGAATGTTCTAGAAGGTTCCGGAATGTCCGGCACTCTGGGGGGGAAGGGGTACATGAGTGTGTCATATCAAGTTGGTATGATTGCATCATGTACTAGGTGTCTTCGCTGTCCGAAATAAAGGGTTTATTCAAATCCTAGTTTGAAAAGTCAAACGGCTAGTTTTCGGAAAGAGGAGAAGGAGGTTTGGTTGAGGCCGACTTGGGGGAGGAGTCCCTCCAAGCCGGCGCACCAACCAAGGCCGACTTGGGGAGGGACTCCCCTCCCCTTGGCCGGCCCTCCCACCTATAAAAGGAGGGGCAGGGCCCCCTCCTCTAGACACACAAGTTCCTATCCTCTAATCTCCGGTTTAGAGTCGTTTTGGTTTAGAGCTTCTAATTGCCCTAGCCTTCGGTTTAGAGCCTTCTAATTGGTGTGTCTAATCCCTAGACCACTAATAGCTCTCTCATACTCCACCATACTCGCTCCGGCTTAAGACGAAGCCCTGCGGGATCTCCCCTCTACTTCCGGTACCACGCCGTTGTGCTGCCGGAATCTCGAGGAGAGTGCTACAACCTTCGCTGCCTGCTGGAACAAGGGAGAGGAAGGTCTTCGTCGAGTACCGAACGTGTGACCGACTGCGGGAGCGCTACCGGAACGCAGCGCCGGAAGGATCGTCTACGCGATCTTGAGATCGGAAGTGTACGACTACATCACCCACGAGAATCTGCTCTCGTTAACCGCTTTGGAATCTTCGAGGGTAAGTTATTCCATCGACTCGTTGCTACAATCTAGTAGATAGATCTTGGCTTGTTTGTTTGTATGCGATAGAAATTTTTTGTTTTCCATGCTACGAACCCCTACAGTGGTATCAGAGCCGTGTCTATATGTAGATCTGTTGCACGAGTAGAACACAATGGTCATTGTGGGCGTTGATGCTTTTATTGTTGATTGCTTCTTGTGTACTTTGCATCTTGCGGTATGTTGGGATGAAGCGGCCCGGGCTAACCTTACATGACATCGTTCATGAGACTTGCTCCACGCTTGACATGCAACTTGTATTGCATAAGTGGCTTTGCGGGTGCCTGTTTCTCCTAGCATAGTTAAGATCCAATTTACAACGGGTGATTAACAATACTAGTATTAATGTTGTGGTTCTTGTTCGTAAGTGAGAACGACACTTATTGAAAGCCCCAAACCACGTAAAATATGCAAAGAAAGTAGAGGCGTCTAACTTTGTTTTGCAGGGGTGTGCAGTGATGTGATATGGCCATGATTGTGATTATATATGATGTATGCAATGTTCCTTATTGTAAGTTGGCAACCGGCAGGAGCCATATGGCTGTCTTTAATTTTTGTTAAGACCCGCGTGTCTATTCAAAGTAGTTGTAATAGTTGAAGCCGGTGGACGACAACCATGAAGAAGCATCATTGACCTTGATGCAGTGTCAGTGATGATGGAGATCATGTTCGTGCTAGAAGATGGAGATCGGAAGCACAAAGAAGAAAGGCCATATCATATCACATATATTGCATGTGATGTTAATCATTTATGCATCTTGTATTGCTTAGTAGACGACGGTAGCATTATAAGATGATCCCTCATGCACATGAATTTCAAGTCATAAAGTGTTCACCCTTAGTTAGCACCGTTGCTAAAGCTTGTTGTTTCGAAGCACCACGTGATGATCGGGTGTGTTAGATTCCGCAAGTGTATACAACATGGGCAAGCCAGATTTGCTCATGCGGAAGCTAAGGTTTGATCTTGACGAGCCTAGCATGTACAGACATGGTCTCGGAACACGGATCACCAAAAGGTAAAGCATGAGTCATATAGTAGATATGATGAACATGATGATTGTTCGCCATTGAAGCTACATCAACTCTCGTGATGATCGGTTTTTATGTGGTGGATTTGGTTCGTGTGATTACTAAAACAATGTGAGGGATATTGTTTTGAGTGGGAGTTCACCTAGATTAATTTAATTATTAATTAGAACTCAATTTATCATAAATTAAATCAAAGTGAATTTGCATAGTTGTTGTAGTCATTGGCATCCGTTTACCACCTTGCGCTTAGTTATAATTGAGATGATAGAACTATAGAATTCTGGTTAGTTACTTTACGAACTGGTATCGTATTGTTTTGAAGTGTTAATCTAAAGTTTAAAAGTCCTATTGCAAACTTTCAGTAAAGTTCCGGTTACTCCATGAAGTTTAATAATTGGTATTAAAACAAGAGTGACAATTCCAAGTATTAGTAAATAAGTATCATGTTTGTCTCCATGATTCTTGATATTCAAAGGATTGTCTTAATATCAAGGTTATCTAGGATCTGAAAGAGTTGTTTCAGAAACCATGATGTGTGGAAGATATTGTGATATCTGAAACGAAGTTTTGGTTGCAACATGATAGAGTATAATATGGCAAAGTTCATGTTCTCATATTTTGATGAAAATTTGCAAAAGGTTGGAGACACTAGTCCTAATCCTCCAAAAGGTTTTGGAGAGCAACATTATACTCGCGTTTCACCGTTACAAGCTAAAAGTAGCTTGATCATGGATAAATCCATGATGAGGGTGAATATTTGATGTAGGTAAAATGTTTACTACACCAAGAGATTACTAAAGAAAGGAATTTGAAAGAACACCAAACATTTGATAATGGTGATCTACTTCAAAGTGCAAGTCCAAAGACATTGGTATTTAACTATACACGCTTTGGACTATGTGTCATATGTATGACTCCACTATTGATGTTGATAGATTCTTTCAAACAGAAATACTGAAAGAGAATCTCATAAATATATGGCAGAAAAGAAAAGACTAGAATTGTTCAGCTTAAGTATATAGATGATATACATGTTATGGCTATATTCTTTGCTTATTAAACAAAGCGGTTCTTAAGTATTTGATACTGAATTTGTTGGTGTGAATCGTCATACAACACAATTCATGAACTACAATGGCCTAAGTAACTAGCAAAAGAATATGTGATGATGTTCATCGAGAACAAATAAAGGGTTATTGTGTTGCTCATTAAACATCAAAGTTTGCCTTCAAGATTTGTTTTATCAGGTATTATGAGAACAAAAGGGTTATTCAAATAATTGCCGTAATCCATAAAAGATGGATGATTCACAAATCTCATTGGAGAAATCACATTCATAAAACTAGTGCTAAAAATGTCGAAAGACAAATTGATTGAAATATCACTTAGGAAGTGATATCGCCGTTTAAATTATATTGGAAAGAAAACATGAAGAAACTCCATGTGGATGGAATTTTGGAGTCTTTTGATTTTTGATCAAATGACGCTTGTGAAACTTTCCTAGAGATAATTAAAACTTCATTCATAGGACAAAAGGGAACGAATGACTGGCTTATTTGAACTTGTACATATTGTTGTACGAAGTCCATTATGTGTAGTCAAGAGCGATGAATTTCAACTTCATTTGCTTTCTCCAAAAATTTGAGTGAATATATGAATATTTACTTAATAAGGATGAAGTATGAAACATTTGAAAAGTTCAAAGACTTTCAAGATGAAGTGCAAAATCATAGTAACAAGAATATAAATAGTTTATGATAAATATCATAAAGGAAGATATTTGAGTTACAGAGTTTAGCATAATACCTAAGATTTAAGGAATTGTTCCGTGGATTTGCATTTCCCAAAACACCATAAGGGTATGGAGCGTTCGAGGTATGTAATTAAACCTTGTTTGACATGGTAAGATCAAAGGTATAATTCATAAAACTGCCATTATATTTTAGAGATTAAAAGCTTTAGAGATTACCATTTTTTCCACTGAAAAGAGCTTCATCATAATTCGTTGAAATGACACCATATAAGGTTATGGTTTGGGATAAAACCCAAGTAGTCCTTTCTTAAAACATTGGTATGCTATGCATAAGAAAGATGTGTGCAACCAAAGTCGGATGAACCTGTCTTTGTATAACTGTTAAGTATTCCTCCATAAACACTAGAGACAAAAGTGTTTGTTGCTTAGAACGTTAATTTTCTTTGAGAAGGAATTTTTCGTGAAAAGTTAAGTGGGAGGACAATAGAACTTTGATAAGGTTAAAAGAACCTTAGCTATATGTGCAAAGTTGCGCAGCGCCGAAAAGTGTTCCGGAGTTAGCAAACAATGCTCATGGCTCGCGTACTTCAAAGGTTGTGGTCACGGAGATCTAAGTTCCTATTGAAACAAGTAGGTCGGATGAACAATCAAATACCAAGATTTGAGAGTTAAATCATTATTTAACAATAATGATCCGACTACATGCAAAGAAGCGATGATGAGCCCTGACTCCGTCAAATGGCTTGAAGCCATAAAATCCGTGATAGTTCCATGCACGAGAAATCGAGTTTTGAACTTGAAGGACCCTCGAGAAAGGTGTAGGACCTTACAGTTGTGTTTGGATCTATAAAGAAATAAACATGGATGTTTCACATCTATGAAGTAGTCGACATATTGGGAAAGAGTTCACAACAATGTTCAAAGGTTGACTATGACAAGATTTGATCTTTCATAATGATATTTAGTCTAGACGGATTAATGTAGCAACCACTACATATAAATTTGTTATATGGTAGTTGAATAAACAAAACAAGTTCTTCTAATAGAATCGTTACCTAGGACATGTGCATAACACGGTCCATAGGGTTTTGTTAATTCAAAGGATGCTAAAAGCATATGCAAACTTCAATGGTTGAAGTGAGCATTGCGGAGTTGGAATCTTCAATATGATGAAACTGTTAAAGGAGTTTAAAAGTTCATTAGAGACGATGAAGATGCTTGCATTTGCAAGAAATTAAGTGGGAGCGCTAAGACATGTTTCTAATACATTATGCGGAAGACATATTGTTGATTAGAAATAATGTATCTTTTATTAACACATATTAAGAATTTCATCCCGATGAAAGACTTAGGCAAAACCCAAATATTTGCATCAATAGACGCTAATATGGTTATGCCAGAAGTACATAGACAAGATATTGAATGAGTTCAACATAGAAACTACAAGAGAGGTTCTTGTCGCACAGAAAGGATTGAATGAGTTCAATGTTGATGATATATTCAAGTGTATTGACATTTGGTAAAGTGAAACAAATAATCAAGTATAGATTGATACTTGATGTATGAAATCACAAAGAGTATTTATATCAATCATACTGTGATATGTACAAATCCAGATATGTCCTATGCTCTAAATGTTGTGAGCATATACCAGAATGATTCGTAAGATGATCATTGGACAATAGTAAGGATATTCTTATGATCTTTTGGAAGAACTAAGAGTATAATATTTGCAGAAGTGACAAATAGATGGTTAGTTCATTGTAAAAGTACTACATTGATACTAGCTTGGTCACAAAGTACAAATTAAGTTTGTCTCAATCTAAACTAAAGGTGGCACAATGTAATGGAAAGTAAGTTCCATAATGGATTTGGATGAGTTCCAAAGTGAAGACATTGTGACAGATACTACAACAAAAGGCTAAGTATATGACTGCTATAATAGCAGCTAAAGAGGGCGTTTGTGTTAAGTAGTTTGTTATCAAACTAGGTGTAGTTCACAGAGGGATAATACTATGAAGATATATTGTGCGACAATATTATCAACATGTTTTAACCCCAAAGAACTAAAGGTCACACCGAAAGACCAAATTTATACAAAGCCATCTCATTAGAGAATGAGTGATGCGTAGAGACGCAAAGACATGCAATTACACACGGACCTGGAAGTGTCAGATCCGGAGATCAGTTGACCACTAGCAATCGTGTACATACAACACCGAAAGCCATAGGTGTTGAATACACAAAGGTTTGAAACTAGATTATTGACTCTAGTGCAAGTGGGAGACTGTTGGAGATATGCCCAAGAGGCAATAATAAAGTGGTTATTATCATAATCTTCACACTTATGATAAATGTTTACATACCATGCTATAATTGTATTAACCGGAAACATTAATACTTGTGTGATTTGTAAACTAAAATAAGAGTCCCTAGTAAAGCCTCTTGTTAAACTAGCTTGTTGGTTAATATATGATCATGGTTTCCTGATCATGAACATAGAGATGTTATTAACAACAGGATCATATCATTAGGAGAATGATGTGATGGACATACTCCTATAGATAAGCGTAGCATAAAGATCAAGTCATTTCAATAGTTCAATTGCTATATGCTTTCTGATACATAGTAACCTAATTCCTTCGACCATGAGATCATGCATATCACCTTTACTGGATGGATGCTTTGATGTCATCAAACACCACACCGTAACAGGGTGGCTATAAAGGTGACATTGAGTGTTCGGAAAGTATTGGTTGAAACACATGGATCAAGAGTGGGATTTGTCCATCCATATGACAGATAGATATACTCTGGGCCCTCTCGGTGAAATTTCATCCAATTAGCTTGCAAGCATGTGACTGGCTCACAAGGGATCACATATCACGGGAACGAGAAAAGAGTACTTATCGGTAACGAGGTTGAACTAGGTATGCAGAGATACCGACGATCATAACCTCGGATAAGTAAACTATCGTGAGACAAAGGTAAATTGGTATCGTATGTAAGTGGTTCATTCGATCGCAAAGTAATCGTAGAAATATGTGGGAGCCATATGAATTTCCAGATTCCTCTATTGGTTATTGATCGGAGAAGTGTCTCGATCATGTCCGCATAATTCACGAACCGTAGGGAGACACACTTAAGGATTCGACGTTGTTTGAGTAGTTATGGAATGATGAGAAAGAGACCGAATGTTGTTCGGAGTCTCGGATGGGATCCGGGATATCACGAGGAGATCCGGAATAGTCCGGAGAATAAGATTCATATAAGGAAAGTCCCGTTTCGGAGTTCGGAAATGATTCCGGTGTTTTCATCGGGAATGTTCTAGAAGGTTCCGGAATGTCCGGCACTCCGGGGGGGAAGGGGTACATGAGTGTGTCATATCAAGTTGGTATGATTGCATCATGTACTAGGTGTCTTCGCTGTCCAAAATAAAGGGTTTATTCAAATCCTAGTTTGAAAAGTCAAACGGCTAGTTTGAAAAGTCAAACGGCTAGTTTTCGGAAAGAGGAGAAGGAGGTTTGGTTGAGGCCGACTTGGGGGAGGAGTCCCTCCAAGCCGGAGCACCAACCAAGGCCGACTTGGGGAGGGACTCTCCTCCCCTTGGCCGGCCCTCCCACCTATAAAAGGAGGGGCAGGGCCCCCTCCTCTAGACACACAAGTTCCTATCCTCTAATCTCCGGTTTAGAGCCGTTTTGGTTTAGAGCTTCTAATTGCCCTAGCCTTCGGTTTAGATCCTTCTAATTGGTATGTCTAATCCCTAGACCACTAATAGCTCTCTCATACTTCACCATACTCGCTCCGGCTTAAGGCGAAGCCCTGCGGGATCTCCCCTCTACTTCCGGTACCACGCCGTTGTGCTGCCGGAATCTCGAGGAGAGTGCTACAACCTCCGCTGCCTGCTGGAACAAGGGAGAGGAAGGTCTTCGTCGAGTACCGAACGTGTGACCGACTGCGGGAGAGCTGCCGGAACGCAGCGCCAGAAGGATCGTCTACGCGATCTTGAGATCGGAAGTGTACGACTACATCACCCACGAGAATCTGCTCTCGTTAACCGCTTTGGAATCTTCGAGGGTAAGTTATTCCATCGACTCGTTGCTACAATCTAGTAGATAGATCTTGGCTTGTTTGTTTGTATGCGATAGAAATTTTTGTTTTCCATGCTACGAACCCCTACATCTGCCCTGTGTAAACGTATATGAGATCTGACATTCAGAGACACTAGAGTTTATAGAAACCTCACCTCCAGAAGCGATCTAGAGGGGAAACTTGGAGAAGAGCTTCGATCTTGAGGCTACGAAGATTCTTGGAGGCCTAGGCATCATCCCCATCATCAACCGTTGCAACTCCACCATCATCATTATCTCCTACATCTCATTTACATTCATCTTGTTGTATTTTCCAAAAATATTATGGATTTCTATGAGTATTCATCTATTCATATGTTTTCCATTCATACTATTATGATGATGTTGATTGCTTCCATGTGTGAGTAACTCTCTTTGTTTTTTGGGAGATGGAAAACCTAGCAATATTATGAATTGACATAAAGATGATTTATAACCTTATTTACGAATATGTATTAGTTCACTTTCCTGATGTTATGTGAATGTTGACCATATAACATTTGCCTTGGGACAGTAGAGGGAACTACTGTTGGACATGTAATGGTGTAAAATTGCTCTGTGACATATCACATTGGATCATTACACATGTGGTCAAGGGGGATAAGAGGGAACTCACAAATCTTAATCCATAACTATGTGGTTAACCCTTAATTGCGGGGGATCAGGGTGGCTAGCCTTTGATCAGTTATGACAGATAAAATATAAGATGGCTGTTCTGTGATCATCTAATTTGGATCTTCTCCCATACATACGCATAAAGGAAGACACGGATTTATCCTTATCATGAATTACCCCATTGCTAGTGGTGGATCCTACACTCCTAGAACCGTAATTTCATACTATTTACATCACGGACCATTCTCTATGTTTACTTGCACTATATTAATATTTGTTTGTTCACACACACAATCTCTCCCAAACTCTCTTGCTTGAAACCAAACAGAACTCCCAAGCACTCTTTTGGTGAATAGTAACAATGGGCATTAAGACTTTAACTAGTAGCTCTATGTGGTTCGATAGTCTTATTTCAGAACTAGCTACATATAAACTGTAATCCGATTGCAGTCATCACTTAGCGGTACCCAAGTTGACGAGCCCACGCTCTAAGGGGTCGGAGTTGTGTGTAATCCGATTGAGCTACCAAAAGTTGATGAGAAAATATGCTAGAAGGGCTATTCCGGCATGAATTCAACTATCACCAGACGAAACATTTGAACTCAAAATATCTCCATAATATCGGTCAAGTTGGGTCGGCCTTGTTAGTTTTCACCGTTATTTATTTGCCGTCTTGGCTACCATGTAGACAACATCGTTGGTGCCCATATCCATTCCCCATTATTCTTCTCGACAAACTCTCCTCCCCAAATTGGAGCTTGTCGTTGTTGTGGTTGCAACCATGTCACGGAGCCAGGACAAGAGTTCCTTCCAGGAGGAGATGTTTCTCCAGGCATAACCTGCTCGGCCCCGCTCCCCTCCTCCCAAATCCGATCTTGCCCTCGTCGTGGTCGTAGTCATGGCCCAGAGCTAGGAAGAGAATTCCTCCTTGATAGAGATCTATCAGCAGGGCGAACCTGCTCGGCCATGCTCTCTGCTTCCTAATTAGAGTTCGCCCACTATGTGGTCGCATCCATGGCACAGACCACCACGTCTTCCTCTTCTCATCCCCAGTACGCATCATGGCATACGTCATAATACTAACGACGTGAATTTCCCCACTATATTCTTATGTAAGAGGTAGAAGAACATATGTAAATTTGCTTTTTATTCGATCTTCCTTTGAAATTCATAGCTCTATGAAGAATAAAAGGAGGAAACCTAACTAGAATGTTGATGAGGATAATGGTTTGTACTTTGTATGGCATCACCAAGGACACATTGATGAAGCATGTTACAAAGATAGTGGAGGTCACCAACCATTCCAAAAAAATGAGAACAAATACATGAGAGTTTTAATGCAAATATAAGAGGAGAAGCTAGATCCATATTATCAATCATGAATAGGCGGCACGTTCTTGTTATGTGTTCTGATGCAAACACCATTTATCATGCATAACAATAACACTACTGGCCCGATATAAGTATGCTATCGCGGTTTATATGCACTATGCATTTTATATTGTGTAGTGTTATATATTTATGCATGGAATTGCAACGGTTGTTCAGAAGACTATTTTTAAGTGACACTGCATTTTTACTGGAAAACTGAATACATACAACATTGCAGAAACATAAATAATCATAACTTAGTCTATATACATATTCACACGCACGATACACCGTACCGTGTAATTGTCTCACATAGGATACAACATAACCGATTAAGCGTAATTACGGCTTACACAAATAACTACCGACTTAGTCTATATACATATATTCTCCTTATCCTGCATGTTCTTACAAACTTTTTTTTGCGCTTATGTCCATATACAGACTTCTAGTGTTGAGCCAATGTCAGGGCCTCCGCACTGACGTGCATGTGGATCCAAGCAGGACTTGACTTATCTCACTGTAACCTCGTTTTGTTATTTTCACCAAGAAACTTCATATTACCTGGAACGATGATTCATGAAACTTAATTAATACAAGAAGCCCCTGGCTAGATCGCGGGGCACCTAGCTCTGCATCTAGACGGACAAATTCAACTCTAGAAGGCTGCGTTGATGACATCTCAATATGTTTCTTCAATCATTATATGCCGAGGGGCGCCGCCGTCGATGTTGAGCCTGAGCAGGACCAGGTCAATGCAAAATCCGCCGTAAGGTTCAAGAAATATACTACTCCGTACAAGACATCCTTTCGCAGACACTGTATCCCGACGCTAGCCGTCACAAAAGCCAAGCAAAATACCCTTCCTGAGAACGCGAAGCATACATATGTGGATATCGTAAACGCCGTTTATTTCTTCTGTGTAAGTCTGAAGCAAAACATAGCAGATGCCAGTCAAAATAAGTCATCCGTACGTGTCTGCGCGTACATATATGATATATGATCTTCGGATTAGCCCGTAAGCCATGGTGCGGCTGGATCGTGCACGCTACCCACTTGGTCTGGTCGCTTTATTCTCCTTTTTTTAGGGAATGGTCGCTTCTTCTTTTTCTTTTTATTTTGTTTGAGATAAAATGGTCGCTTCTTCGGTATGACCTTTTTTGCTGATTGCCTCGGATGGATCTCACAAGTTCTCGAAGGCTATATATATAGCTAGATAGACAGACCAATATATCTTGACAACATCACTACACAGCTAGTAGCCTCGAAAGCGAAATCCTCACAGGAACCTACACACAACCAACAATTAATAGGTATACACAGCTTCTAGATCAGCGTGCTAGGTACAGCAAAGTTCGTAAGATTTGCAAGTCGATCCATCGATAGAGAGATATGGCGTCGACTCCAGCTCGAACAATTACGGTGGCGTTGCTCACGTTCGTCTGCTGTGGGTTGGCTGTGGCCGCGGACGAAGCGCCGATGAAATGGCAGAGGGCGCACGCGACGTTCTACGGCGGCGCTGACGCCTCTGGCACCATGGGTAACTACCTAGCTTATTACACACTCATACGGCCATTCAACTGATCAACATCTCTCGTGTAGTCGTGTGTGCTACCCTACCCCTGCGCTGTACTTCCTCTGTTTGAGATTGTCCTACGCGCATATCTAGATTGTCTATTTGACCAACAAAATATAACTTATATATTATAAAAATTATACCATTAGAAAATATAACCTCTAAAGTTTCTAATGGTATATTTTTATATTATATTATTTATATTTTGTTGTTTAAATTGGCAACCTAGTTATCCGCGCGAGACTTATATTCTCAAACGGAAGGAGTACTAATTAAAAGCACATCGTTCATTATAACCCAGGTGGAGCGTGCGGGTATGGCAACCTGTACTCGGCGGGGTATGGAACGAGGACGGCGGCACTGAGCTCGGTGTTGTTCAACGATGGCGCCTCGTGCGGACACTGCTACAAAATCGCGTGTGACCGCAAGCTAGCGGACCCAGCGTTTTGCAAGCCCGGAGTTACGGTGACAATTACAGCCACAAACCTCTGCCCACCTAACGACGCGCTCCCGAATGACAACGGTGGATGGTGCAACCTGCCATGAAAACACTTCGACATGGCGCAACCAGCTTGGGAGAAAATCGGCGTCTATAAGGGTGGCATAATCCCTGTCATGTACCAGAGGTAAGTACCATGACTTGTTTTATGTCACTACAATTTGGTGTCTCCGGAAGGAAAAGATTCTTAATTCTTATTAAACTGTTTTATGTAGGGTTCCATGCGTGAAGAAGGGTGGGGTGCGTTTCAAGATCATTGGACATGATTACTTCAACCTAGTTACTGTAATGAATGTCGCGGCGGCCGGTTCGATCAAGTCTATAGATGTCAAGAGCTCTGACTCACCCGACTGGATGCCAATGGCCCGTAACTGGGGTGCAAACTGGCACTCTTTAGCTCTTCTTACCGGGAAAGAACTCTCATTTAGGTTGACCGACACGGACGGGCAGATAGTTGTGTTTAACGCTATTGTGCCGGGTAGATGGAAGTTTGGGAAAACATTTGCGAGCAATTTGCAATTCGTGTGATCACTCACAACACATCAATTTAGGACGTGTGATCGAATTGTGGGGGTACACAATGCAGAAAACATGTATATATCGATTCATTGTCACGATATCTGTACATCCAACATTTGTTCGTGTTTAATTTATTGTTGTATATATGTGTGCTTGTATCAACTAGTGTGTATATTAAATGAGATAGATTCTAAATCTATTTTCCGTACTTGTGTAAATTGACTATGCATAGTTTGCTCTTCGGACTCATTTTATGTAGTGTTACATTTCCACATTAATAAAATAACCTGGCATGATCTGAATCTAATGATATTGGTCGAAAACTCGAACATCGTCGTCTTCATCGTGTACTTCAGGTGCGGCTTCTCTGTCTCCACGTATCCCTTACTCCTAGGCCTCCTAAATTTCGATAGGATGGAGGTACATAACCTTAATCCCCTTAGCATGCTCTAGGGTTCCCCACACTTTTCCTTTGGAGGAGCCTCTTTGAGAGTTAGTTAATCCATTCTAGCATGTTGTTTCTATTCCCAGGTGAGTGGTCTTCGAATTGCATCCTCAACATGCGGGGATCTATTCGGGTGTATGTGTTTGGAACTTTTTGCCAGGGATGTCGACCTAATGGTTCTACAATCCCGACACTGAGTTCACTTTACTGCCCTTCAAAGGCAAACAACCTATGAGTTTTTCGTTGTGGTCGTCAGATCCCTTGCCAGGGGAATCCCGTGATGTGATTGCATTGTTGGAGATTCTTAAAGAATGTTTGTACCGGGGGCTAACAAGTGTCGGCATGATCTTCACCTTCATAACTCTCCAGGTGATCCCCTGGAAGATGAGTCTCTACAATATGTTCAATGATGCCAGATCAGAGGATTGTTACCAGGGAGTCAGTGAGGCAACTCCCAGAGCTGGTGGTTCACGGTCGAATGGCCGTTGGCCATATATACCTTCAACGAACCACACATGCTCTTTACTGTACTACTATTTCCTTTAATGATTACTACATATGTAATTGGTGTAAATGTGCCAGGTTTTTGGTTTCCTATATGTTACATGTTTAGGCCTTGTTTGGAACAAATAAAAGGTGGGAAAATTTAGAGGATAGGATTCCTATATAAAAATCTCTATCGTACCATTTGGATCAAAGGAATAGGAATCCTAGATTTCTTTGAAATTCCTATAGAATAGGCTATTTCATATAAATTTTGGAGGAAAGCTAACATGAGGTCTCACCTCATTTTTCATCTCTTTGTCTACACTTCATGCGTTTTTCCTGCGTGACATTCAAACGACACTTCAAAGTTTTCATGTGGTATTGGTTCCTATATAAATTCAAGTTACATGATATCTCAATTCCTGTAATTTTTTTATTCTTATGTTTTGAGATCAGTATTCCAAAGGGAGCCTTAATATGTGTATGCTTTGAGATTACTAGACCAACAATGTTTTAGGATCAGTAGAGCAACAATGCATTTTTAATCTATCAGAGCTTTACAGTAATAACATGGACTCTAAAACATCTGCTGCTTTGGGAATTCCTTTCACAGAAAAAGGAAAATTGAGAATGTCATAAAAGAGCTTCCAAATGATAAATCCCCTGGTCCAGATGGCTTCAATAATGAATTTATCAAATCATGCTGGTCCATCATTGGGAAAGATATTATTCAATTGATCCAGGATTTTTATCATGAAGAAATTTCCCTTGAGAGCATCAATTCCTCATTTATTACTTTGATACCCAAGGTGGAGCCTCCTGTCCTCCTTGCTGACTTCAGGCCAATTTCATTACTAGATAGTATGCTCAAAATCATTACTAAACTCCTTGCCAATAGACTTCAGAACACCATCCTCAATCTTGTGCATAAGAATCAGTATGGCTTCCTAAAAAAAGGTCTATTCAAGATTGCCTTGGCTGGGCATTTGAATATCTTTTCCAATGCCATCAGTCAAAAGAAAAAAATTGATTCTCAAACTTGATTTTGAAAAGGCTTTTGAAAAAATTGAACACTCAACCATTCTGGGCTCGTCGACCTCTCGCCCGGACAGGACGCTCTGCTGGAGATCCCTGTAGACTGTGACCCGTTCGCCCGCATCAAGAAGCCTAGCAGGATGGACGACACTCACGCTGACCACACTTGCTCAGGAAAGTCTAGCATTATTGCTTGATCGGGTGTTGTTTATTGACGGCGTGGGACGGGAGGTGGGATGGTTGCGGTTTTTCAGTTTAGTCCTATTGTTCTATTATTATTAGAAAGTATTTCCTGTTGACCGTTATGGGGCTGACAGATGGGGCCCACATTGTGCCATGTTAGCAAATATGTCGCACAATCATCACTAGTGACCATAAATGAGTCCCTAAGTCGATTGGTATTTTCAAAGTACAGTGACTGAAGTGATCCTAGCGAACAAGTTCAAGTACTATTGATGGATTTTACTCTACTGAAAGCAAGGGGGTTTGGAGCTAAATGCATTAACTGGATCAATCTGATCTTCCAATCTGAGAACTCATATGTTCTCTTAAATGGTGACCCTAGGAAAAAATTCTACTGTAAAAGAGGGGTTAGACGGGGTGACCCTCTATCACCTCTTTTGTTTGTTCTGGCAGCTGACTTTCCGCAGACTGTTCTTAGCTCTGCCATGAATAAGGATCTACTTGAACTACCCATTTCATGTCTTGCATGCCCTGATTTTCCTATCATTCAATATGCTGATGATACTTCAGTGGTAATGAAAGCAAATTCTAAACAGCTGCTCTATTTGAATCCTGAATAGCTTTGCCATTTCAACTGGTCTCGGACTTAATTATCACAAGTTACGATGTCCATCAACATGGATCCTGAAAGATTGCTTCATTTCTCCGATACCTTTGGATGTAAGATGGGTAGTCTTCCCTTTACCTATCTTGGATTGCCTCTTAGCCTCACATGGTCAAGTCTGTTTTATCTTCATTACCACTTTTCTTCATGAGCTGCCTTGATGTGCCTATTACAATTAAGGATCAAGTGGTTAAATACATGAGGCATTGTCTATGGAGGAAAAAGACTGATGATGTATAGGCTAAAGGTTCTGCACTGGTGGCATGGACACACGTGTGCAGACCAAAAAACCAAGGTGGCTTGGGGGTTCTTAACCTAAACATACAAAATACTGCTCTTATGCTTAAGAACTTGGACAAATTTTACAATCATCATGATATTCCTTGGGTACATCTTATCTGGGATACTTATTATGTATAAGGTAAACTGCCAGCCTATCAAATGTAAGGGTATTTTTGGTGGAAGGCACACATGAAACTCATTGATGCTTATAAAGCTATGGCTAAGTGTGAGCCAGGGGATGGGAAAACTGTTTATTTTTGGATTGACCTTTGGAGGAATGATTTCCTCCAATTCAAAATGCCTCATCTTCTATCCTATGCAAAGAACACCAAAATCACAGTGCATGAAGTAGTTTATACTGAATACCTGGAAGATCTTTTTAATCAGCCTTTGTCACATCAGGATTTATCTGAATTTGAACAACTTGAGGATCTGTGCCATTCTTGTCCAATAGCCAACTGCGTCATCCTGATAAATGGACTTACATTTGGGGCAACGATGAGTTCACTGTTAAAAAGGCCCACTTGGTTCTGGCTGGTTCTCAGCCTGCTCCACCTCACTTCACATGGATGTGGGAATCCTCTTGCCAAGCTAAACATAAGTTTTTCCTCTGGCTTCTTCCTTTGGATAGGCTTAATACAAGGAATCTTCTCAGAAGGAAAAACTATTCTTTGCCTGGTTATAACTGTGCAACCTTGAACTGCAACATAGAAGAAACACTTGTCCAACTTTTCTGGACATGTACATTTTCTTATGAATGCTGGGACTATTGTTTGCCCTCAGAGAGATCAAGGATTGTCTGTTTTTGAAGCCTTCCAAGATACCAAAACTAAGCTAAATCTTCCTTTTCCCATGGAGATAATGATATTGACTTTGGGGGATCTGGATTTTCAGAAACAATAAAATCTTTGAAAATGTAAGGCCAAACTTCACAAATTGGAAAGCAATTTTCCTTCAAGATATGAGATTGGTCAAATTCAGAATGAAAAAGAAATTTTGTCTCCAATTCAATGACTGGTTTCAGAGACAAGTACATTAGAGGGTTCTAACTTGCAACCTTCAAACCTTGTAATTTTGTAGCTTTGTAACCTGTAGCTATAGCTTTTTTCTGTTTCTTGTAAACCGGGATTTTTACAATAATGAAAAAAGTTGCAGTGGGGGTCTTTTTCCCTACTGTTTTCCACTCAAAAAAATATGTGTATGCCAGTAAATATTCCAAAGTGCTTTGTCATGTTTCACACTTGGATAAAATTGATGTGAAACTCGATATTTTTTAATGAGTAATTTAGATCTCTCTAGTCTTTATTATAGCAAGGCATTTCTCAGACCGAACCAAAAAGGTCCAACGCTAAATATTCCGGTCTGAGCTTGGCCCCAAAATTTTCCGGGTTGGCCCGGGACCGTGCCTTAAATTGCCTATATGGTAGGCCTAAGCCCAACCATCAGGCTCAAAACCTCAGGCCTCAGCCAAGACTGACAGTACACTTTGGCCCTGCCTGGTCGGGCTTTTTGTGTCTGGGTCAGGCCGGTCCGGGCTGGGTTTTTTATGCCCAGGTTTGGTCTCTATATAGGGTTTCCCTTTATGACAACTAATTTTTTTTTTGAGTAACTAATCATTACACGTTTTTTTTTTGACATGTCTAATCATTACACGCTGACGAGCGCCGTCGACATTGAGGACCAGGTGCAGTGCAAGTTCACCCGTCGTACGACTAAAGAAACAACATACGAGACATCCTTTCGTAGACACGGGATTCGCACGCGAAAACGTAAATTATTTGCCAATGCTAGCCGTCAGAAAAGTCAAGCAAATATCCCCTGGCTGCAAGTGAGATCGTCAAGCAAGCTTAATTGGAAATCGGAAAACGCGTCGATTTCTTCAGAAGGTGTCAAGCAATTACCATATCTCTACATCATGTGTCAGTCATAGTATAGATATTGCCAACAAGGATCGATATAATTAACTAATGATAGTATGAAGTAAAAAAAAGTATAGATCATACGTGTCTGCGCTGCCGTACATATAATCTTCGGATTAGGCCGTAAGCCATGGTGCGGCTGCACATGCACATGTGCACGCTACAAGGGATAACTTTGCTGAGTCCGCCTCCCTCCTCCAAGGGACCGATCACAAGTAAGGGCTATATATATACACACAAAGAATCATCACGAGATCATCACTCAGCTAGCCATCAGAAGCAACTCCCTCAGACACTGATCAGACCCATAAGAAGAAACACGCAGTTTATTTCCTGAATCCAGGTTTCAGACTATCGGTTCACCTACATAGAGATAAGTTCCCGAGATTTCGATATGGCGTCGGCTCCAGCTCGAGACATAGCAGTGGTGATGCTCACGTTCGTCTTGCTCGGTTTGGGCATGGCCGCGGACGACAAAGCAACCATCAAATGGCAGAGAGCGCACGCGACGTTCTACGGCGGCGCCGATGCCTCTGGCACCATGGGTAAGCTAACTAGCTTACTACAGACGCAGACGCCAGTTGAATTCTACTTTCATGCTAACTTAATATATTTTTCTTTACGATGTTCGCAGGTGGAGCGTGCGGGTACGAGAACCTGTACACCGCGGGGTACGGGACGCGGACGGCGGCGCTGAGCTCGGTGCTATTCAACGACGGCGCCTCGTGCGGGCAGTGCTACAAGATCGCCTGTGACCGCAAGTTGGCAGACCCGGCGTTCTGCAAGCCGGGAGTTACGGTGACGATCACGGCCACAAACCTCTGTCCGCCTAACGACGCGCTTCCCAATGATAACGGCGGATGGTGCAACCTGCCGCGACAGCACTTTGACATGGCGCAACCAGCCTGGGAAAAGATCGGCGTCTACAAGGGTGGAATCATCCCCGTCATGTACCAGAGGTATGCACACATGGGTTACTTTGTGTCACTACAATTTGGTGTGTCCGGAGGTCAAGATTGCTTAACGTTTACTAATATATACAAATTTCTGTAGGGTTCCATGCGTGAAGAAGGGAGGTGTGCGGTTCAGGATCGTTGGTCGCGATTACTTTAACCTAGTTATTGTTATGAATGTCGCTGCAGCCGGTTCGATCAAGTCGATGGATGTTATGATCTCTGATTCAAACGATTGGTTGCCAATGTCCCGCAATTGGGGCGCGAATTGGCAGTCTCTAGCGCTTCTTACCGGGAAAGCACTTTCATTTAGATTGACCGACACAGATGGACAGACGGTTGTGTTCAACAAAATTGTGTCGGGTGGATGGATGTTTGGGCAAACATTTGCTAGCAAATTGCAGTTCCAGTGACCTATCTCAACAAATCAAGATGTAGTTTCTTTGTGAGCGTACCATGAGAGGGTTGGTACTATTAAATTCATTGTTGTTGGGGTGCTTAATAAGCACTTCTATTTGTACATATGTATAGATTGGTTGGTCAAGGCATGTACCGCAGACATTTCTGTGCGTGTCTAATCTGCTATGTGGATGTTTGTGTTTGTATTTTCTTGTATGGTGTATATAAAATGTTACCTATTCCACCAAGTTAATTTTATGGTTTATATTTTCTATACTTGTGTAAATTGATAATATAAAACAACATGAACTTTTCGTTTTCGTGCAAACAATAGGACCCCTAATATTTTCCATAAGATAGAAGAAGAAATTTGTTTATGTACAAAGCATGCAATTTTATGAGGGGAAACATGTGAAAACCTCTATAATCACCAAAACTACTCGGGGTTAATAAAGTGTTCGGTTTAGCTTGAGTCAAAGCCAGGTGCCGTTGTTTTGTGTTGTCAAAAAGGCAAAAGCAAAGAGTGCGCCCTCAATTAACTTTAGGTGCTTGCTCATGAAGATTCGATGATTTATCTTTTTCCGTGCATTACATAGAACGTAGAGCGCACAACCGCTCTGATGATGTCTTTAATTCTTTGTGATTGGTAATAAAAGGAAATCATGTTGAAAACATAAGTAATAATCCATATAATTTAATACGAGTAATAAACTGATTAAGCATGCTCATACATACAGTACTAAAACCAATCATGCAGATCAACAAAGTAGATGAACATATTGCATCTATACAAGATAAACCTATCACATCTCGATACGTCGTAAACGTATCTATAATTTTTCATGTTCCATGCTTGTTTAGTATCAACTTTGTTATGTTTTGTCTACACTTTAAAGTATTTCTATACGTTTTTCGGAACTAACCTATTAATAAGATGCCGCAGTGCCAGTTGTCTATTTTCTGCTGTTTTTTGTTTCAGAAAAGCTAGTAAGGAAATATTCTCGAAATTGGACGGAACACAAGCCAAAGTCAATATTTTACCGGAGCGAACACGGAGTCCAGAGAAGAGACGGAGGGGCGCCACAGGGTGGCCAAAGTCAATATTCAACCGACTTCGCCCTTTCGCCTATAAAAGCACCCGATGCATAAACCCTAAGGACCCAATCAAATCTCCACAAAACAGTCTGTAGCCGCCGCCACCATCGTCCCTAGATCGGGGGATCTGAACCTCTTCCCGGCACCCTACCAGAGGGGAGAGATCATCCGGGAGGCCTTCTTCATCACCATGTCAGCCTCCGGAGTGATGCGTGAGTAGTTCACCCTTGGACCATGGGTCCATCAAGTAGCTAGATGGTTGTTTCTCCTCCTTTGTGCTATCATGTTTAAATCTTGTGAGCTCCGTTCATGATCAAGATCATCTATTTGTAATCATACATGTTGTGTTTGCAGGGATCCGATGGATATTGAGATACTATGTCAGATTGATTATTGGTTCTATCATATCTTTGTTATTTGTGATCTTGCATGCTCTCCATTGTTAGTAGCTATATTGGCCAAGTAGATGCTTGCAACTCCAAGAGGGGGTATTAATGCTCGATAGTAGGTTCATGCCTCTAGTAATCTGGGAACTGACAGAAATCTCTAAGGTTGTAGATGTGTTGTTGCTACTAGAGAGAAAACAATAATTTTTTGTTCATGGAATAATTGTATTGTTACTTTACACATATTGCTTAATGCAATTACCTGTTGCTTGGAACTTAATACTGGAAGGTGTTCGGATGATAACCTGAAGGTGGATTATTAGTCATAGATGCAGTTGGATTACGGTCTATGTATTATGTTGTAATGTCTAATCAAATCTCATAGGAGTCAAGATGTCTAGTATATGCATTGTTATGTTTTCTCAATCTGTCAATTGCGTCGCTGTAATTTGTTCACCCAACATGTTATCTATCTTAAGGAGAACACCTCTAGTGAACTGTAGACCCCGGTCCAATCCTTTATTATTGTTACATCATCTACTGTTACCATTTACTTTCTACAAGCAACTACTATCTTCCACACTATACGTTTAATCCTTTGTATTCAATAAACCGGTGAGATTGACAACCTCACTGTAAGTTGGGGCAAAGTTTTGATTTTATGTTGTGCAGGTTCCAAGTTGTTAGCAACACCTTGGAGTTGTTTCCTTACTCCTACTAGTTCGATAACCTTGGTTTCTTAACTGAGGGAAACTTGCTGCTATGCTCATCATACCTTCCTCTTGGGGTTCCCAACGAGCTCTACATATCTGAGCCATCACATCTACACCAAACGCTAGAATAAAGAACTCTAGCATAATCTGAAAGAGAGAGATTGAGATCACATACGATGCAGTTACAGCAGTAGCCACATTAGAGGGTGCAGCGGCGGCAGTAGCCGCAGCGGTAGCAGGAGCAGAGTTGTCGCCCATGTTGAGGTTGCTGACGTCCGGGAAGAAGTCGTCATTCGGGAAATCATCGTCGGACAACGTCGTGGTTGCCAGTAGTCGCGCTTGAGCGCTCCCCAAAAACCTGATCGCCCCTCACCCCTACAGGTTCACGAGAGGCGGGGTTCCGGAGGCCTACTGGGAAGACGAAAGCGGCGGTGCAAGATTATGGAGGTAGGCGCGTGTGTGTATTGATTGCCGATTAGGTTTAGCGCAGACTCTTATATAGTACAGGTCAGGGAGATCGTGAGGCTCATCCCACGTCTGAGTCGGTAACAGCCCACGATCCATAAAAATGGAAACGACTAATTAATTAACGCGTCTGTTAATGACTCATAATTAATTTTCCCAAATAGCAAAATAAAGCTCGGCTCGGCGAGATTCCCGCAACCCGCGGATTGCGCGCGTCGTGACGAGGCGAGGCGGGTGGCGTCGGAGGAGGAGTGCGCGAGGGCTTATCTCCTTCTCACACCATTGTGAGTGGTGCAACACTCTACTATATAAGGTGGTCCAACTCCCCTTCCACTAGCAATGTGGGACTAAACTTTAGCATCACTAGCACAACCATATGTTGTCATGCACAAGTGGGTCAAAGAGAATTTCATAAATTTTTTAAGGGGCCAGCAGCCTAAAACTCACCAAATTCCAACAATCCCCCACAAAGTCTCATTGGCACATTACATCACTTTTATTCCAGAACATTGTTTTATATACCGGTGTGTAGTGGAGACTATTAAGTTGAACTTTCATGTTAAACTTTATGTTACACTAGTTAGCAACTTAAATAGTGGACTATGCCTTGAACTATAAGTTTTCTGCGCGCTAGTTTCACACAAAATATAGACCGGTACAGGGCAGTCGTTGGCTTCCCCACGGTTTGGATCTTATGCGTCATACTCTAGGGCCTTTCATGAGTTTATTAGAGAGCACCCAACTCTAACGGACTGCGACGTTTGACAGACTCATATAGGTGTGTTCCTCAAGAGATGTTCTGCAGGACAACATCTCTTCTTATGAAAGCAACATGGAACACATTAAGATAAATATCAACCTTCCATGCAGATTAAGAGAGTATTGCATCTTTATGGAGATGTAAATATAATATGGGTATGCTCTCCTCTCAGCTGACCAACAACTTGTCTCCCAACTCTAATTCACGGGATCTCCGATCACATAGAGTGGGTTGCCACTAGGATCAACTCATAGTGTGGGTCTCAAACACATCTCCCTCTATCCATTATCAATCACATTGCGTGATAAACCCTTTGTGAATGGATATGCCAGGTTTTTAGATTTTTGGATATAATCGAACGCAATAACTCCGGAGTTTCTTAGTTTCCTAAAAAAAATCAATCTCCTCTTCACATGCTTTGATGACTTCATATTATCCTTAGAACTGTTTAGTTTGACGATCACAGTTTGATTATCACAGTTCATCAGGATGGCGGGTATTGGTTTTTTCAACCACATGTAAGTCCATCAAGGGCTCACGAAACTACTCTGCTTCAATAGTGATTGTGTCTAATGTTGTGAGTTCTGCTTTTATTGTTGACCTCGTTAAGATGGTCTGCTTGCAAGACTTTCAGGAAACAACGCCACCACCAAGTGTAAGCAAATAACCACTCGTGGCCTTAATCTTACCAGCATCAGATATCCAGTTTGAATCATTATAACCCTCAAGTACCCGTGGATACCTAGTATAGTGAATACCATATCTCGCAGTGCCTTTCAAATAGCGCAGAACTCTTTCAAGAGCATGCCAATGATCATCTCCAGGATTTGACACAAATCGACTCAGTTTGCTTACATCAAAGGAGATGTCAGGTCTAGTAGTGCCGGCTAAATACATGAGTGAGCCAATAATTTGAGAATATCTCAATTGATCTTTAGCAATCATTCTATTCTTTCAAAGCAGCACACTCGGATCATAAGGCGTTGGAGAAGAATTGCATTCGTTATACCCGAAGCGACTCAATATCTTTTCCACATAGTGAGATTGAAGCAGTGTAATCCCACCATTGTCATCATTTAGTAGCTTGATGTTTAAGATTACATCAGCCACTCCCAAGTCCTTCATCTCAAAGCAGCGAGATAGGAACTCTTTGACCTCCACGATAACAACGAGGTTGGTCCCGGATATCAATATGTCATCAACATAGAGACACATAATAACTCCCTCGCCCCCACCATGACAATAGTACACACATTTGTCAGATTTATTTACAACAAAGTCTTCAGTAGTTAAAGTTATTTCAAACTTTCCGTGACACTGCTTAGGATCTTGCTTAATACCATACAAAGACTTCAACAGTTAAAGTTCTTTCAAACTTCTCGTTCCACTGAAGCTTTCTTAAGACCATAAAATGACTTCACTAACTTACATGCCTTTCCTTCTTGACCATCTACTACAAATCCGTCAGGCTGCTCCATATAAATTTCCTCATCTAGCTCTCCATTTAAAAAAGCTGTCTTAACGTTCATCTGATGGATAAGAAAACCGTGTGAGGCGGCCAAGGATAGTAGTACTCGGATAGTGGTTAATCCGACTACAACTGAGTAGGTATCGAATAATTCTTCACCTTATTTCTAGGTATAAACCTTGGCCACAAGACGTGCCTTGTACTTTTCAATAGTACCATCAGGTCTAAGCTTTTTTTTAAACACCCACTTACATCCTACAAGTTTACACCCATAAGGACGGTCAGTGACTTTCCAAGTACCATTAGCTAAAATGGATTCCATCTCGCTTCGAACAGTCAGCATCTTGAGATACATAGGCTTCTGAAATAGAAATGGGAATATCATCCACAAGGTACAGGGGCGGACGCCAATGTGCCTACCCTGATGCACGGGACACAGGGTCCAATTTATTTTTTAGCGGTACTTAACATGTTAAATACGAAGGGGCATCAGGGTGGGCCGGAAGTTGGGCATCAGGGAGGCGCAGTCCGTCGAGCTGGCTGCTGTCGCTCGGCTCCCTACCCGCACGCGAGGACCATATAGTTTTGATCGATGAACAGTTCAAATACTAACAAATTGGTACACACGTTGTTTTCAAAAAAAACTGTACACGCACGCAGTAACCCAGGGACCGCACGTACTATTCCTTGATGGTTTGATTGTTCCGATCCCTCGGGAAAAAAAGAGGAGAAGGCAACTGACGTCTGGTGACGCATCGCTGCAGCAGGCATCGGCGATTCCTGACGCAGGGACGCAAGCAGCGAGCGCACATCTCAGCGCCGCCTCGGAAGCTCCTCCGATTAGGCGATCTTCTCTCTCAATTTTTATCTGTTCCCCAGTTTCCGTTCCGGCAACCTGGTGCGTAGATCTTTCTCAGTCAAAAACTCTACAGATTGAATTTATTCTGGTGATAATTTTCTAAACTTTTTCAAGTTTGACGTGTATATTTATTTGTCAAATACAGGTGTATTATGTACAGGTTTGTTATTAAAAGAAAAGCTCTATCACAAGATGTTATAGAAGACATGAATTGGAAAGAGGAGATTCAATATGATCCAGGGAAGAAAAAATTGATAGAATATTATCATCCTACGAGTACATAACATTGGTATACCCGGTCCAGCCCAAGGATGCCCATGTGGAAAATTGCAGCCCAGGAAGATTTCGGGAGGCCCAAGCCCATGCTGAATTCGAGGAAAAGTCTAGATTAGATAGAATTTCAAAAGGTATCAACCCTAATATGTAACCGACTCACCTGTCCCGAGACCTGTCCTATCTATATAAAGGTCAGGAGGGCACGGCGAGAAGGATTTGAACACCTCATACACCACCTCACGCCAGATTGCATCTGCGTACCCCCTGTAACTTTTGGTTCCGCCGTAATCAAGAACAGACAAGCAGAAGTAGGGTTTTCCCTCCGAAGGCCTGAACCTGGCTAAACCTCGTGTCCCCATGTTGCTTGCCTATTAACCATTCCGCGACTCCTAGCATCCCCATCTTCTCCAAAATCCAAGTCCATAACAATGGGAATTAACGAGTCGAACCCTCGTTAGCGCTGGAGCAAACGCCGCCACATCGGGAGAAGAAGAAGAAAGGGGAGCAACGGGAGGCCGAAGTGAAGCTGGACGAAGGGCCACCGTCTCTAGAGAAGAAGAAGAAAGGGGGACAACAGCACGAGCACGGGCATGGGGCTGGCTCATGTGGATAAGTTGTGGGTCTGACGCTCACGTTGATAAATTGTGGGTGCCATGCTGATCTGGATAAGTGGAGAGAGGTGTCCACTACGGGAACCAACTTAACACGACCCCACTTGTCAGCATTTAATAGCCACGGAAGGACCCGCCCCAACGTGGTCCCACCGATCGGCATGTAACAGTCAAGCTGACAGCATCCCTCCGTCTGAGTGCCTGCGAGGGTTTCATAAATAGCGAGGGAAAAATGAGGAAAATTAAGCGGCTGGGGAAAAGTGAGTACAGCTAACGAACCAAGAGCATAAAAATAGAAATCTCATTATTTTAATAAGTAATTCAGCTCTCTCTAGTCTCAGATATTTTGGCCTGAAACCTTAAAAAGCCCGAAAAATTCCGAGCTTGCCTGATCATGTCTTAAGTTGTCTATACGGTAGGCCTGAGCCTGGCCTGGCCTGACCATTGGGCTCAAAACCTTAGGCCTGAGCCTGGCCCGATGGTGTACCTTGGCCCGGCCTAGGGCCGTGCCGACCGGGCCAGTTTTTTATGCCCAGGTTTGGTATCTATATAGGATCTCCATTTACGACAACTAAATGTTTTTGAGGAACTAATGATTACACGCTGATGAGCTCCGACACTTTTTTGCATGGTAATACATATCTCATTCATATCATAAATGTCATAGTACAAGCAACGCAGACACTGTCCTGACAAAACTGAAAAACGACAGAACACAAGGCTTTGCGCAAAGGACCGACAGCCAAAAAGGAACATCCAGACAAAAAGTTTCTCTGAGCTTGGCGTCAACGCTCGTCACCTGCCTCTGCCACCACAACAACAGCCATCAAAGAAAAAAAATAACGGATCACCTCCTCATCCGAGCTCGATACGACTCCATTGCTGATATGCAGCTTTGCGAACCTCCAAAGTGGGTCACCCAAGATGAAACCATTGTCGTTAAACGAATCATACCGGGAACCATGGATCCAGCACGCGATCCACCATCTTCCAGATGCCGACGATGCAGACCACAATCAGCATCTGCTCCTTGACTACCTCACAGGTTCCTCGTAGGCGCTGGAGCAAACGCCGCCGCAGCGGTGGATTCTGAAAACACACATCCACCACAAATATGCCGTCACCATCGAATCATCCTTACTTGAATAGACTGGTCTTCGAATCCATTAGGAAAGAATCTAAAGAAAAATTATTCAGCGTTGTCATCACCGCCCCCAAATCAAGACGATGAACAGGCTAAAAACATATCTACTTATCTACACACGTGGATCTGGCGACACCCTCACCACCGATGACCTAGGTTGTGGGCAGGGAGAGCCGCAGGTGGCCGGCGTCCGAAGACTTGCGCCCTAGGAAAATATCTCTTTTCCTCACTGGCGGCGCGTGGGAAAAAAAGTATTCTCCTGTACTTGCAGCGGCGTCGACACTGAGGACGAGGTGCACTGCAAGTTCACCCGTCGTACAGGGACGGCAGCGCCGCCGTCAAGCGGGAGGGAACTTCCTCCACCGCTTTCACGATAGCCGGCCGGACATGGCAACAAAGGCACACTAGGCCCCATCGGGCCCGACTGAGCCCAAATCAGGCCCGTAAAGCCCTATCGCCCCGCTGCAACAAGCCAACGAGCAGCTCCGCCATCCCAAGTGGTTGCCGACGATCCATGTCCATCTCCAGGGAGCCAAGCCGCCGCCAGGAGGGGTGCTGACCCGCCCAAGCCCAGATGGGTCTGGGCCGAGCTGGCGCCATCGCCGCTTGCCCGTGCCGCTGCAAGGCGCCACCGCCAACGGCTGCCCCATCACGCTGCAGTCTGCCCTTGTCCGCGCCGGGAAGCCCCGCCGCCGAGCTGGACCCGCTGCTGCCTGGGAGCACTACCCGGAGTCGCCCCACCCCGCGCAGAGCTCCGACGAGAGGGGAAAGTCGAGTGGCCGCCGCCGCCAGCGCCGTCCGGGCCTAGCCCTGCGATGACCGCCGGCGACGGCGAGGGAGAGAGGAGCATGGGGTGACGGAGAGACGGGAACGGAGGTACGGCCCGGTCGTCCGCGGGGGACGACGCGGGTCGCGATAGCTGTTCGGGTCCCTGATCTGATCTATTATTTTCACAACTAAATGTTTTTTGAGGAACTAATGATTATACACGCTGATGAGCGCCGTCGACATTGAGGACCAGGTGCACTGCAAGTTCACCCGTCGTACGATTAAAGAAACAACCTACGGGACATCCGTTTCTAGACACGGGATGCGCACGCGAAAGTGGAAATTATTTCCCAAGGCTGGCCGTCAGAAAAGTCAAGCAAATATCCCCCTGCAAGTGAGAACGCGGTCGATTTCTTCAGAAGGTATCAAGTAATTACCATATCTCTAGATCATGTGTCAGCCATATAGATATTGCCAAGCAAGGATCGATAATTAACTAATGATACTAGTATACTTAAACTAAAAAAAATATAGATCATACATGTCTGCGCTGCGCGTAGATAATAATCTCCGGATTGGGCCGTAAGCCATGGTGCGGCTGCACATGGTGATAACTTTTGCTGAGTTGCCTCCCTCCTCAAGGGACCGATCACAAGTAAGGGCTATATATACACACAAAGAATCATCACGAGATCATCACGCAGCTAGCCATCAGAAGCAACTCCCTCAGATACTGAAACACACGAACAGACCCATAAGCAAAAACACAGAGTTTATTTCAGACTAGCAGTTCACCTACGTAGAGATAAGTTCCCGAGATTTGCAGGGGCATCCATCGACTGATATCGACATGGCGTCGGCTCCAGCTCGAGCCATGGCAGTGGTGATGCTCACGTTCGTCTTGCTCGGGTTGGGCATGGCCGCGGAAGACAAAGCACCCATCAAATGGCAGAGGGCGCACGCGACGTTCTACGGCGGCGCCGATGCCTCTGGCACCATGGGTAAGCTAACTACTAGCTTACTACACACACGCATGCAGACGGCCAGTTGAATTCTACATCTCATGCTAACATAGATTGTTCTTTACGACGTTCGCAGGTGGAGCGTGCGGGTACGAGAACCTGTACACCGCGGGGTACGGGACACGGACGGCGGCGCTGAGCTCGGTGTTGTTTAACAATGGCGCCTCGTGCGGGCAGTGCTACAAGATTGCGTGTGACCGCAAGCTAGCGGACCCAGCGTTCTGCAAACCCGGAGTTACGGTGACGATCACCGCTACGAACCTTTGCCCGCCTAACGACGCGCTCCCCAATGACAACGGCGGATGGTGCAACCTGCCACGACAGCACTTCGACATGGCGCAACCAGCCTGGGAAAAGATCGGCGTTTATAAGGGTGGCATAATCCCCGTCATGTACCAGAGGTACGCATACATGGGTTGCTGCTTTGTGTCACTACAATTTGGTGTTTCCGAAAGTCAAAAATTCTTATTTTTTTCTAATATATATAAATTTCTGTAGGGTTCCGTGCGTGAAGAAGGGTGGTGTGCGGTTCAGGATCGTTGGTCGCGATTACTTTAACCTAGTTATTGTAATGAATGTCGCTGCAGCTGGTTCGATCAAGTCGATGGATGTTATGATCTCTGATTCAAACGATTGGTCGCCAATGTCCCGTAACTGGGGCGCGAATTGGCAGTCTCTAGTGCTTCTTACCGGGAAAGAACTTTCATTTAGATTAACCGACACATATGGACAGACGGTTGTGTTCAACAAAGTTGTGCCGGCTGGATGGATATTTGGGCAAACATTTGCTAGCAAAGCGCAGTTCCAGTGACCAATCTCGACAGATAAAGATGTATAGTTTCTTTGTGAGCGCAGAAGGTTGATACTATTAAATTCATTGGTGTTGGGGGTGCTTAATAAGCACTTCTGTTTGTACATATGTATAGATTGATTGTTCACGACATGTACCACAGACATTCCTGTGCGTGTTAAACCTGCCCGGTGAATGTTTGTGTTTGTATTAATTTTTACGCTGTATATAAAATGTTACCGATTCCACCAAATTAATTTTAGTGCTTATATTTTTATACTTTTGTAAGTTGATAATATACAACAATATGAGCTTCTTTGCGTTTTCGAGCAAACAACATAAGCACTGGCTTTTCGATTAGATAGAAGAAGAAATTTGTTTATGCACCCCTATAATATACAACAATATGAGCTTCTTTGTGCTCAGTTTTAGCTTGATTCAAAGCCATGTGTCATTGATTTATGTTGTCAAAAGCAAAGCGTTACCCCTCAATTAACATTACGTGCTTGCCGGTGAAGATTCAATGATTTATCTCCTCATGTGCATTACATAGAACGTAGACCATCCAACTGCTCTGATGGTATCTTTAATTAAGGACATCCAACTAATCATCGATTCCTTCAAAAGAGATAGGTGTTGCCGTTCCCATATAGGGCGCGCAAGGGGGGTGTCTAAACAGGTGACCACCGAATTCCATACAACAAAGGTGAAAGGACGGTCTTTGAAGGGGGTGGGTGGTTGTTTTCCTAGGGATGCAAACAAAGGTTGATAGATCGGGTCATGGGCCCACCCTTGATAGAAAGTGTCTCGGATGAAGGATTCTTCCTTGGAGGACAAGCCAAGCGAAGAACTTGCATTCAGATTCCACACGCACTTCCTAGATTTTTGTCATGACAAACTTCTTGTGAGAGCCCTCACTATTAGGAAAACAGCTATCTATGGCACATGGGTTTTGGATTTCTAAATGCGTCACTGATACCACGTCACTGAATTATAATTCTGTGGCGCATATTGAAATGCGCCACAAAAGTCTTAAAACTTATGTGGCGCATATTGCCAATATGCGCCACATAAGTTTTTTTTCAAAATTCAAAAAGGCGGGCTAGATCTCAAAGTTCTGTGGCGCATATTGCCAATATGCGCCACATATTTTATTTCAATTTTTTTAAAAGGGATCCAATCTGGCCGGAGGTGGGTGGAGGAGGAGGGTCGGTGGAGGATGAGGCTGATGGTGGCCAGAGGAGGAAGAGTTCGTCGATTGAGGAGCATGAGGAGGAGGGCGCCGGTGGAGGAGGGGTTCGCCGAAGGAGGAGGTCGCCGGAGTAGGAGGATGCCGCCGGTGGAGGAGAGGCTCACTGGAGGAGGAGGTAGGAGGAGGTCACCGGGTTGCAGGACGTCGTCGTCGGAGTAGGAGGAGGAGGAGCTCACCGGGGTGGAGGAGGAGGTCGCCGGAGGATGAGGAGCTCACGGGGGTGGAGGAAGAGGAGGATCTCAAGGGGGTAGAGGAGGAGGAGGGGGATGAGAAGGTGAGAAATAAGGGGAGGATAAGGAGAGAAGAAGTGGAGGGAGGAGAACTGTGGAGGAGAGAAAGAGGAGAAACGAGAGGGAGAAGGGGCGCCAACGGGATTCAAATTTCGAATCCCGACCAAGAATTTTGTGGCACATATGGGAAATATGCGCCATAGAAGTTTCTCCCCTTTTTTATTTTTTTGCAGGAAAAAATATTTTTTCTGTCATAACTTTTTACTCTTTTCGAATTTGGGGAATCTTGAATTCGAGTAGGAAATTTCTAGACGATCATTTTGATGGGTAAAACTGTTTTTCCGGCATCGTATGCAAAAGTTATAGCCGTTTTACCGTGCCATGACATTTTTTACAAAATACATTGAAATTCATGTTTTTCAATTTTCCCTACAACTATATCCTAAAATATAACTACATCTCAAAGGAATAATTTTTTTGAAAATTTATAATTTTCGTTTATTTTTTATAAAAGTTAAAAGGCGATCCAGGGGGTGGGATCTGTTTTTCCACATTCTTTGTCGCATATCTCTATATGCTCCACAGAAACATCACTTTCTGTGGCGCATATGTCTATGCGCCACAAATGGGTGGTCAACAAGATTTTGTGGTAGGGCCTACCCTCACTTTATGTGGCGCATATGGTCGTATGCGTCACATAAGTTACAACTTCTGTGGCGCATATGGACATATGCGCCATAGAAAAGTTGGTAGACCAACCCCGATGGCGGATCCCACCATATTTCTATGCGCACCATTCCGGTGTATGTGCCACAGAAGAGTGAAGAAGTCTGTGCGCATTTGGTGTAATGTGCCACTATTATTTTTCTGTTGCACATGGCAGAACATATGTGCCATAGAAGATCCGTCTATCTATAGTTGTTTTCCTAGTAGTGCCTCGGCGAGCTGAATGGAGTAAGCCAAAACGAATGAGAAAACCACACTAATGTTCCTATGGGTTTACTGGAGTAAAGTTTGTAGGGGTTCGTAGCATGGAAAACAAAAAAATTCTACTGCATGCACACAAACAAGCCAAGATCTATCTACTAGATTGTAGCAACGAGTCGATAGAATCACTCACCCTCGAAGATTCCAAAGCGGTTAACGAGAGCAGATTCTCGTGGGTGATGTAGTCATACACTTGCCGATCTCAAGATCGCATAGACGATCCTTCCGGCGCTTCGTTCCGGCAGCGCTTCCGCAGTCGGCCACACGTTCAGTACTCGATGACGACCTTCCTCTCCCTTGTTCCAGCAGGGAGCAGAGGTTGTAGTTCTCCCCTCGTGATTCCGGCAGCACGACGGCATGGTGTCGGAAGTAGAGGGAAGATCTCGCAGGGCTTCGCCTAAGCCGGATGCGAGTTATGGTAGATTAGGGTTTCCCGTAAATATAGGGTTTAGAAATACGGGAGGAGGAGGTGTCGGCGGCGGCTAGGACGGAGGTGACTGACCGACGGCAGCGGCGGGGGCGCTGGCGGCGGGGCGGCGGCTCGTGGAGAGGGGCTAGGGCTTGTGTTGTGTTGGGGAAGCCCTCCCCCTCTATTTATGAGAGGGGGGCAGCCTTGGGAAGGCTGGGTTTGAATCCAAACCCAAACCCAAGTTGGATTGAGAGAAGGACTTGTTTCTTCTCCCACTAAGAAACCATTGTTCCAGTTTGACTTTTTCAAACTTCCCATTTGACTTTCAATTTAGAGCTTTATTTCTCTCTTGCATATGCCAACACCAAGTGACCTTGGATATGACCCAATCATTCCACATACCCATGACACATTCATGGACCATTCTCCTTCCGAACCGGTGAACCTTCTAGACCCTTCTAGAACCTCTCCGATGAAATCATCGGAAATTTTCCCGAACTTTGAAATAGGACTTTCCTTATATGAATCTTATTCTCCGGACCATTCCGGATCTCCTCGTGATATCCCGGATCCCATCCAAGACTCCGAACAACATTTGGTATCCCTACTAATATTCCATATCTACTAAACAACATCGAATCCTTAAGTGTGTCTCTCTACGGTTCGTGAATTATGCAGACATGACTGTAACACCCTCAGAATCGGACCTATGCAAGTTTGAGCATAATTCGCCAAACCCGCATAGAAACGATTCAAAGGTGCCCACCAGGCACTTTCGTGCGGATGGAAAACGAAGTAATAACATTACACAACAGTCCTCGATGGGACCCACAGAACAGATATATATATATATAACAGCGACTCGAAGAGTCAAGAATACAGATATAATATACAAAGATCCAAATCACCTTGAAAATGACAGAGCGTCCGACTACGGACAAGATGCAAATGGGGCTAAGAGCCCTGAAGAATAACCAATGGCGTCCATAACCCTGCCCAGGCCAAGCCGGAAGGGTAACCCTGCTAACGGCGTCGATCTCAAAACCTGCTTAAAAAAAAGGGGTGCCGACAAAGGGCAAAGGAAAAAGAGGAGCGTCAGTACTGAGGCCAGTACACGGCGAGGCTAGAATTCGGCGGTCCTCGCCTACATAGGTATGGTGGACTGAAGCGGCAGCGACAACAAGCACTAAACAACCTATAGAGACTCGATACAACTGGCGGCAATCAGAGAGGGGTAAGAAAGGCCTATTCGGATCCAACCTGATACTACCACCAATCAAACCCATCCTGGCGTTTCCCCCTCGAGACCAAACGAGGAAGTCAACCGAGGAACTCACACAGTTGGCAGTTTTATTTATTCAGTTATCGTTGCAGCAATTACTAGTCAGGTATAGATAATTGTCCTGATAAAGTAGGCAGTGGGCACTTTTAATTAACCATTCCGTTATAGTTACAACACTTACTAATCAGATATAGATAGCATGAGATAACCCAAAACCCAGCAGTTGTTGGTACTTTTATTCAGCCATTCCGTTGTAGTTGCAATACTTACTAGTCAGGTACAATGGTCGTTGGCGTCGACCCAAACAAGCAATTGTGGGCAGTATTATTTAGCCATTCCATTGTAGTGAAGCTGATTACTAGTCATTATAAAGTCAAATTTATAGCAAGAAACTTTAGTTATGCTTGTCTATGGTCGAGATACTGTGCTCCAAGTCGTCCATAACCGCGGACACGGCTTTCAGAAAGTTTTAACCCGGCCGGGGTGCACAAATAGCAACACACACACAATCAACCTCGGAAAAACCAAATCAAAACCCAACGAGGTCTTCACGACAGAGCAATCACAAGATTCAGAAATATTTCAGGGGGCCACCCCATTGAGTAGATCCGCAACGAAGTAAGCTAGCTCCGAGACGGTCTCAAGGTTTGCGTCAATGGCTGTAAGCGACTGGGAACCCGAAAACTCGGGGGTGTCGATACCGCGTAATCACTCCGCTTACCTAAACAGTACAGTGTGCTATCTGTCGCACAATTTAAATAAAGCAGTAAAGCATGGCATAAGTACAGGATCGTAAATAAAACCTCAAACTAGTTTGTGGCCCCAAGAAATAAGACGGAATCAAGCTCTGGCTAAGGGGGGCCCATACTCCCCATATGTGGATAGCGCGATAAATCAAGGAACAGGTATCAAGTACTCGGGGTCCTACGGGACACAAGTGGGCGTTCGGAAACCAAATATTATCTATCACCCACCGATGCCTCTGCTTACTTCAATTTTAGTTGTTAAACAGGAATTAAAGTGAACAATAAGTAAAACTATGATCATCTTCATCAACAAACATGCGGCAAGGCTCCAACGACGGTGGCACTGAACGACACGCAGCAACTCTTGAGCAAGCGACTACGACGCGCAAGTCCAACTATCTACCAAACAACAGGTAATAGGATGTGTCCAAGGCAATATAAGGCTGCAAGGAATAATTCGGGTACGAAAACTAGAGCATCGCAACACAGATAGAAATAGATCAACAGGAGGAAATAAATACTATAAAAGTAAGATAGGTAGAAAGGGGGAGATGCTCGCCTGAAAACATTGTCGAAGGGTTCAACCAAAGATCGGGGCGAAGCTCACATCAACTCAACGGCCTTATCCGCGAAGAAGCAAAACACTAGAATAAACACCGGATGCAATATTTAATAAAACGACAGAAGATCGGCATGATGCATGTATGATGGATGACATGGCAAAGGTGCGATGCAATTAGGTCATGTTAAGTGGAACCGGGGTCCCGACAATTATTCGAGTGGTTCAAGTTATTTAGAACCCCCGCAGTTTAAATGTTGTTTTTACATGGCAAAAGATAATACGGGTTTGCTACACAAGTTTAAATGAGGCCAATATAAGGCTAGATTTGCCCGCATATGGGCCCCATATTTAATTATGAGGTGAATTCGGCATAAGGCCCCCAAACCACAGATATGCATGCGAGATGACAATTAAATATGCAACAAGTTGTTATGTTATTATAAAATAGGGTGTCGGGAAGGGTTCACACATTGAGGGGTCTCGACGGTCTTGGGGTTCCGGGGTCGGTCTCGGGGTCCAGGGTTCGGCGGGTTCGGTCTCGGTCAACGGGATCGTTCTCGGATATCGGGGGTAGTTCTTGTCGCGTCCGGGAAGCAGGACTTGGGTCGGTGTCGGGGCGCGTTGGGTTCTTCCGGGTCGATGCCGTTCTCGTCATCGCGAAGGTCTTGTCGGGTCCCCAAGTCGGGTCGGTCTTGGCTTCGGGGGTGAAGAACTTGGTGTCCGGGCGGAGTGCTTGTCATATCCATGAAGAAGAGCATGTCGGTCCACGGGGGTTCGGCCTTCGGGGAGATCTTGGCGTTCGACGGGATCGGTCTTCGGATTCCGTGAGGGAGATCTTGGCGATTCCGAGGGTCTGGACTTCCAAGAAGATCTGCAGACAAGACGCCTGTTCGGTCTTGTAGAATAGAAGATCTTGATGTCATGTGGTTCACGCGGGCGAACGGAGATCTGGTCGATGGCCCGAGATAGAAGATCTTGGCGGTGGTCATAGTCCCACTGATTGTACTCGTCCACTTGAAGGTTTGGCCTAGATCAACGCCTCAAACTTCCGAAACCAACGCCAAAGTACCGTAACCAGGCACCAACTTCACTTGACCGGCATCACCGCTACAATTCATCACATTCCCGGGGCAACGAACAGCCACACTTCTGCTAGAGCGCGAGGTCGTGGAGAACTGGCAAGTAGCAGGATCAACCCGGTGTACCGCTGCACTTAGCAAAACAAGCAGCACACGGCACACTCGCGCGCACAGGACAGGGACACGCGCGGTGATGGCGATGCCGACGAGGGCGCGTGCTCGGGAGGGCCGGCCAGCAGGGCTTGCAGGAGGGGGCGGGACGGCGAGGCGACGCTGTCGGGCGGGCGGCGGACGACGGGCCGGCGCGGGGCGGTCGTCGGCCTGAGGACGCGCAGGGCCGACGGCGAGGGGAAGGCCCGGCGGCGGCCGGACGGGAGCGAGCGAGCGGGGAGGTCGGGGCGGGTCGCGCGTGAGAGGGCGGAGGCGGCCGGGCGGAACGGCGAGGGAAGGGAGCTCCTTGCAGCGTCTGCCGAGGGGCAGAGGCCGGGAAACTCCGGCGGTTGCGGCGCTCGCTCACGGGGGCGAAGGGGGAGGGTGGACGGGCACTGCCGGCGGCGAGGGGGGGGACCGAGCAGGCGGGGCTGAGGCGGGTCGGACGCGTGCGGTGGCGGCGGAGCGCGGGGTGGCGGGGCTCGCGGGCGGGAGCGCAGGCGGGGCTGAGAGGAGGCGCGCGGCGGCGAAGCTGCGGGGCAGGGCCGGAGGAGGCGGCGCAGGCGGCGGCCGAAGAGGGAGAGGGACAGCGGCCGGGGCTGGAGAAGAGGGGGGTGTGCTGCGGGGAAGGGGAAGGAGGAGGGAGCTAGGCGAGCAACAGGGGAGCGGGGGTGGGAGGAAGACGACGGGGGGAGAGGAGGCCAGCGGTGGGACCGGTGGGGTCAGGGGTGGGTCCCAGGGGGGCAGCGGCAGGAGTGGTTGGCCTGTGTGCGTTGCGTGCGTGTGATGCGTGTGTGAGGCAGGTTGGTGGGGGTGGTGAGAGAGGGAGAGAGAGTGGGGGGTGATGTGGCAGGGAGGGATTGGATGAGGGAGAGAGAGGGGTGAGGTGGCGCATGGCAATTGGCCAGGGTGAGGTGGAGGCTGGGTGTGGGTAGTTTAGTTGGTAGGTTTAGGAATAGAGGTGGGCCGATTTAAATTTCAGGGGTGGTCGTTCGGGTCATTCGGCCCGTTCGACTGCCCCACAAAAATAATTAATTAAATTATTTATCTCAACCAGCGTTTTTGCAAACTGACAACGGACAAAACAAAATACTCCGGTGCCCCGGGTTTGCGCGATAATTAAGGTGGGGCGTTTTAGAAAACAAAACGGGCTTTGCGAAAATAGTTTTTGACAAACAACATATGATGATGACGATGCAATGCACAAATTCAACGCGATTTTCTAGTAGTGGTTTTGCGGGATGCCACAATTCGACACCACTAACAATGGATCTCGCCCTCGAGATCCGCCTCATGGTACCGGAAGGAAGGTCGGCGGTCTGATCCTTCGCGCTTCGTGTAGATCCTCGCGACACCACTAACAAGAGGTCGTTGTCCGTGATCGTCGAGGGAACACTCCGGAAACAAAAAGGCGAAGGCAGAGGTATCAACAAATAAAGCCACCTCTAACTCCGGTGGAAAGAGGGAACCGATGCATTCTCATCCACTTCAATGTACAAAAGCGAATAGAAGGGGTAGTCGGCATGGGGGCCAATCCATGACGCACCCAAACTATTACTCCGCACAATCAGTAGAAGAGCGTGCAACCATTCTCGGAATCAGACTGAAGGTCTCGACAAGCGAGGTTCGGAACAACGGAGTGATGCAGACTCTGCATCGGATCTGGCGTAGATGATGTCGTCGCGTCGGGAAAACACCGGAAAGCACAAACAAGGAACAAAGAATGGTACCACAGCAGACGGATTCATCAGGCAGCTTGAACACCGGACGGTAGAACACCGTTACCGAAGAAGGAAGCGAAACCCTGAAGGTACGACGGAAACCCAACCATGAGAAATCCTGGACTCGAAGAGAGGGAAGAGAGTGGATTCAAAACACGTCGAGGTAAGAGGAGAATAGCAGAGGGTAAGAAGTAAAACCAGACCTAGTCAGAACTATCCAACCGATTTTGCAAAATAGTTTTGACACTCTACTTCGGCCGTTAGCTTGGTTATCCTACAGGCTGGACTTGTGGGGTATCGCAACTGCTGAGCTCTGATACCACTCTGTAACACCCTCAGAATCGTACCTATGCAAGTTTGAGCATAATTCGCCAAACCCGCATAGAAACGATTCAAAGGTGCCCACCAGGCACTTTCGTGCGGGTGGAAAACGAAGTAATAACATTACACAACAGTCCTCGATGGGACCCACAGAACAGATATATATATATAACAGCGACTCGAAGAGTCAAGAATACAGATATAATATACAAAGATCCAAATCACCTTGAAAATGACAGAGCGTCCGACTACGGACAAGATGCAGATGGGGCTAAGAGCCCTGAAGAATAACCAATGGCGTCCATAACCCTGCCCAGGCCAAGCCGGAAGGGTAACCCTGCTAACGGCGTCGATCTCAAAACCTGCTTAAAAAAAAGGGGTGCCGACAAAGGGCAAAGGAAAAAGAGGAGCGTCAGTACTGAGGCCAGTACACGGCGAGGCTAGAATTCGGCGGTCCTCGCCTACATAGGTATGGTGGACTGAAGCGGCAGCGGCAGCAAGCACTAAACAACCTATAGAGACTCGATACAACTGGCGGCAATCAGAGAGGGGTAAGAAAGGCCTATTCGGATCCAACCTGATAATACCACCAATCAAACCCATCCTGGCGTTTCCCCCTCGAGACCAAACGAGGAAGTCAACCGAGGAACTCACACAGTTGGCAGTTTTATTTATTCAGTTATCGTTGCAGCAATTACTAGTCAGGTATAGATAATTGTCCTGATAAAGTAGGCAGTGGGCACTTTTAATTAACCATTCCGTTATAGTTACAACACTTACTAATCAGATACAGATAGCATGAGATAACCCAAAACCCAGCAGTTGTTGGTACTTTTATTCAGCCATTCCGTTGTAGTTGCAATACTTACTAGTCAGGTACAATGGTCGTTGGCGTCGACCCAAACAAGCAATTGTGGGCAGTATTATTTAGCCATTCCATTGTAGTGAAGCTGATTACTAGTCATTATAAAGTCAAATTTATAGCAAGAAACTTTAGTTATGCTTGTCTATGGTCGAGATACTGTGCTCCAAGTCGTCCATAACCGCGGACACGGCTTTCAGAAAGTTTTAACCCGGCCGGGGTGCACAAATAGCAACACACACACGATCAACCTCGGAAAAACCAAATCAAAACCCAACGAGGTCTTCACGACAGAGCAATCACAAGATTCAGAAATATTTCAGGGGGCCACGCCATTGAGTAGATCCGCAACGAAGTAAGCTAGCTCCGAGACGGTCTCAAGGTTTGCGTCAATGGCTGTAAGCGACTGGGAACCCGAAAACTCGGGGGTGTCGATACCGCGTAATCACTCCGCTTACCTAAACAGTACAGTGTGCTATCTGTCGCACAATTTAAATAAAGCAGTAAAGCATGGCATAAGTACAGGATCGTAAATAAAACCTCAAACTAGTTTGTGGCCCCAAGAAATAAGACGGAATCAAGCTCTGGCTAAGGGGGGCCCATACTCCCCATATGTGGATAGCGCGATAAATCAAGGAACAGGTATCAAGTACTCGGGGTCCTACGGGACACAAGTGGGCGTTCGGAAACCAAATATTATCTATCACCCACCGATGCCTCTGCTTACTTCAATTTTAGTTGTTAAACAGGAATTAAAGTGAACAATAAGTAAAACTATGATCATCTTCATCAACAAACATGCGGCAAGGCTCCAACGACGGTGGCACTGAACGACACGCAGCAACTCTTGAGCAAGCGACTACGACGCGCAAGTCCAACTATCTACCAAACAACAGGTAATAGGATGTGTCCAAGGCAATATAAGGCTGCAAGGAATAATTCGGGTATGAAAACTAGAGCATCGCAACACAGATAGAAATAGATCAACAGGAGGGAATAAATACTATAAAAGTAAGATAGGTAGAAAGGGGGAGATGCTCGCCTGAAAACATTGTCGAAGGGTTCAACCGAAGATCGGGGCGAAGCTCACATCAACTCAACGGCCTTATCCGCGAAGAAGCAAAACACTAGAATAAACACCGGATGCAATATTTAATAAAACGACAGAAGATCGGCATGATGCATGTATGATGGATGACATGGCAAAGGTGCGATGCAATTAGGTCATGTTAAGTGGAACCGGGGTCCCGACAATTATTCGAGTGGTTCAAGTTATTTAGAACCCCCGCAGTTTAAATGTTGTTTTTACATGGCAAAAGATAATACGGGTTTGCTACACAAGTTTAAATGAGGCCAATATAAGGCTAGATTTGCCCGCATATGGGCCCCATATTTAATTATGAGGTGAATTCGGCATAAGGCCCCCAAACCACAGATATGCATGCGAGATGACAATTAAATATGCAACAAGTTGTTATGTTATTATAAAATAGGGTGTCGGGAAGGGTTCACACATTGAGGGGTCTCGACGGTCTTGGGGTTCCGGGGTCGGTCTCGGGGTCCAGGGTTCGGCGGGTTCGGTCTCGGTCAACGGGATCGTTCTCGGATATCGGGGGTAGTTCTTGTCGCGTCCGGGAAGCAGGACTTGGGTCGGTGTCGGGGCGCGTTGGGTTCTTCCGGGTCGATGCCGTTCTCGTCATCGCGAAGGTCTTGTCGGGTCCCCAAGTCGGGTCGGTCTTGGCTTCGGGGGTGAAGAACTTGGTGTCCGGGCGGAGTGCTTGTCATATCCATGAAGAAGAGCATGTCGGTCCACGGGGGTTCGGCCTTCGGGGAGATCTTGGCGTTCGACGGGATCGGTCTTCGGATTCCGTGAGGGAGATCTTGGCGATTCTGAGGGTCTGGACTTCCAAGAAGATCTGCAGACAAGACGCCTGTTCGGTCTTGTAGAATAGAAGATCTTGATGTCATGTGGTTCACGCGGGCGAACGGAGATCTGGTCGATGGCCCGAGATAGAAGATCTTGGCGGTGGTCATAGTCCCACTGATTGTACTCGTCCACTTGAAGGTTTGGCCTAGATCAACGCCTCAAACTTCCGAAACCAACGCCAAAGTACCGTAACCAGGCACCAACTTCACTTGACCGGCATCACCGCTACAATTCATCACATTCCCGGGGCAACGAACAGCCACACTTCTGCTAGAGCGCGAGGTCGTGGAGAACTGGCAAGTAGCAGGATCAACCCGGTGTACCGCTGCACTTAGCAAAACAAGCAGCACACGGCACACTCGCGCGCACAGGACAGGGACACGCGCGGTGATGGCGATGCCGACGAGGGCGCGTGCTCGGGAGGGCCGGCCAGCAGGGCTTGCAGGAGGGGGCGGGACGGCGAGGCGACGCTGTCGGGCGGGCGGCGGACGACGGCCTGAGGACGCGCAGGGCCGACGGCGAGGGGAAGGCCCAGCGGCGGCCGGACGGGAGCGAGCGAGCGGGGAGGTCGGGGCGGGTCGCGCGTGAGAGGGCGGAGGCGGCCGGGCGGAACGGCGGGGGAAGGGAGCTCCTTGCAGCGTCTGCCGAGGGGCAGAGGCCGGGGAAACTCCGGCGGTTGCGGCGCTCGCTCACGGGGGCGAAGGGGGAGGGTGGACGGGCACTGCCGGCGGCGAGGGGGGGGACCGAGCAGGCGGGGCTGAGGCGGGTCGGACGCGTGCGGTGGCGGCGGAGCGCGGGGTGGCGGGGCTCGCGGGCGGGAGCGCAGGCGGGGCTGAGAGGAGGCGCGCGACGGCGAAGCTGCGGGGCAGGGCCGGAGGAGGCGGCGCAGGCGGCGGCCGAAGAGGGAGAGGGACAGCGGCCGGGGCTGGAGAAGAGGGGGGTGTGCTGCGGGGAAGGGGAAGGAGGAGGGAGCTAGGCGAGCAACAGGGGAGCGGGGGTGGGAGGAAGACGACGGGGGGAGAGGAGGCCAGCGGTGGGACCGGTGGGGTCAGGGGTGGGTCCCAGTGGGGCAGCGGCAGGAGTGGTTGGCCTGTGTGTGTTGCGTGCGTGTGATGCGTGTGTGAGGCAGGTTGGTGGGGGTGGTGAGAGAGGGAGAGAGAGTGGGGGGTGATGTGGCAGGGAGGGATTGGATGAGGGAGAGAGAGGGGTGAGGTGGCGCATGGCAATTGGCCAGGGTGAGGTGGAGGCTGGGTGTGGGTAGTTTAGTTGGTAGGTTTAGGAATAGAGGTGGGCCGATTTAAATTTCAGGGGTGGTCGTTCGGGTCATTCGGCCCGTTCGACTGCCCCACAAAAATAATTAATTAAATTATTTATCTCAACCAGCGTTTTTGCAAACTGACAACGGACAAAACAAAATACTCCGGTGCCCCGGGTTTGCGCGATAATTAAGGTGGGGCGTTTTAGAAAACAAAACGGGCTTTGCGAAAATAGTTTTTGACAAACAACATATGATGATGACGATGCAATGCACAAATTCAACGCGATTTTCTAGTAGTGGTTTTGCGGGATGCCACAATGACCGAGACTCTTCTCCGATCAATAACCAACAGAGGAATCTGGAAATTCATATGGCTCCCACATATTTCAACGATTACTTTGCGATCAAATGAACCACTTACATACGATACCAATTTCCCTTTATCTCACGATAGTTTACTTATCCGAGGTTTTGATCATCGGTATCTCTGCATACCTAGTTCAACCTCGTTACCGATAAGTACTCTTTTCTCGTTCCCGTGATATGTGATCCCTTGTGATCCAGTCACATGCTTGCAAGCCAATTGGATGACATTCCACCGAGAGGGCCCAAAGTATATCTATCCATCATATGGATGGACAAATCCCACTCTTGATCCATGTGCCTCAACCCATACTTTCTGAAGACTCAATGCCACTTTTATAGCAACCCAGTTACGGTGTGGTGTTTGATGTCATCAAAGCATCCTTCCGGTGATGGTGATTAGCATGATCTCACGGTCGAAGTAATTAGGTTACTATGTATCAGAAAGCTTATAGCAAACAAACTATTAAAATGACTTGATCTTTATGCTACGCTTATCTATAGGAGTATGTCCATCATACCATTCTCCTAATGATATGATCTTGTTATTAACAACATCTCAATGTTCATGATCGAGAAACCACGATAATTTATTAATCAACAAGCTAGTATTATAAAGAGGCTTTACCAGGGACTCTAATTTAGTTTACAAATCACACAAGTATTAATGTTTCCGGTTAATACTATTATAGCATGAATGTAAACATTTATCATTAACACAAAGATATAATAATAACTGCTTTTATTATTGCCTCTAGGGCATATCTCCAACAGTCTCCCACTTGCACTAGAGTCAAATAATCTAGATTACATGGTAATATACCGAACACCCATAGCGGTTTGGTGCTGGTCATGTTTTGCCCTCGGGAGAGGTTTAGTCAACGGATCCGCCACATTCAGATCTGTGTGTACTTTGCAAATCTTTATGTCACCATCTTGGACATGTTCTCGAATAGCGTGAAAACGTAGCTTAATGTGCTTTAGCTTCTTGTGTGACCTTGGTTCTTGCGCATTGGCTTTGGCGCCCATGTTATCACAGTAGATAGACATTGGGTCCAGCGCACTTGGAACCACACCGAGCTCTGTAATGAACTCCTTCATCCATATCGCCTCTTGTGAAGCCTCCGAAGCAGCTATGTATTCCGATTCAGTTGAAGATCTCGCCACAACGCTTTGCTTTGCACTCCTCCAGCTAACTGTTGCACCATTCAAAGTAAATACGTATCCAGATTGAGATTTAGAATTATCCAGATCGGTGTTCCAACTAGCGTCGGTGTAACCATTAACAACGAGTTGTTCATCACCTCCATAAGAAAGAACCATATCCTTACTTCTTCTCAAGTACTTAAGGATGTTTTTGACCGTTGTCCAATGATCCACTCCTGGATCACTTTGATATCTGCTAGTCAAACTAACAGCATATGCAATGTCGGGTCTAGTACATAGCATGGTATACATTAGAGATCCTATGGCTGAGGCATAGGGAGTCTTACTCATCATTCCTCTATCTTCTGCCGTTGCAGGGCTTTGAGTTTTACTCAAGGTCGTATTGGGCAACATGGGCAAGAAACCTTTCTTGCTATCTTCCATTCCAAACCCCTTTAGAACTTTGTCCAAATATGTACTCTGTGACAATGATATTAAGCGTCTCGATCTATCTCTATAAATCTTTATGCCTAATATGTAAGCTGCTTCGCCAAGATCTTTCATTGAAAAACTATTATTCAAATAATCCTTGACACTATTAAGAAGGTCTACATCATTCCCAATCAACAATATGTCATCTACATATAGTATTAAGAATGCTACAGAGCTCCCACTCACTTTCTTGTAAATACAAGCTTCTCCATAAGTTTGTATAAAACCAAAGCTTTTGATTACCTTATCAAAACGTTGATTCCAACTTCGGGATGCTTGTTTCAATCCATATATGGACTGTTGAAGTTTGCATACCTTGTTAGCATCTTTAGGATCGACAAAACCTTTGGGTTGCATCATATACAACTCTTCATCAATGTCTCCATTGAGGAACGCCGTTTTGACATCCATCTGCCATATCTCATAATCATAATATGCAACGATTGCTAACATAATCCTTATAGACTTTAGCTTCGCTACTGGTGAGAAAGTCTCATCGTAGTCAACTCCTTGAATTTGTCGAAACCCTTTTGCGACAAGTCGAGCTTTATAGATAGTAACATTACCATTAGCATTTGTTTTCTTCTTGAAAATCCATTTGTTCTCGATAGCCTTCCGGCCATCCGGTAAGTCCACCAAAGTCCATACTTGGTTTTTGTACATGGATCCAATCTCGGATTTCATGGCTTCTTGCCATTTATTGGAATCTGGGCTCATCATTGCTTCCTCATATGTCGCAGGGTCATCGGTGTTATCTACCAACATGACACTCATAACGGGATCATACCAAACAGGAGTGGTACGAGTTCTCGTCGACCTGCGAGGTTCTGTAGTAACGCCAACCGAAGTTTCATGATCAACATCATTAGCTTCCTCTCTTATTGTTGTAGGCTCCACTGGAAGTACTTCCGGTGCTGCGCTACTCGCAAGTTTGAGAGAAGGTTCAACAACCTCATCGAGTTCTACTTTCCTTCCAGTCACTTCTTTCGAGAGAAATTCCTTCTCTAGAAAGATCCATTCTTGGCAACAAAGATTTTGCCTTCGGATCTTTCATAGAAGGTATACCCAATAGTTTCCTTCGGGTATCCTATGAAGACGCATTTTTTCGCTTTGGGTTCAAGCTTGTCGGGCTATAACTTCTTTACATAAGCTTCACAACCCCAAACTTTAAGGAACGACAATTTAGGTTTCTTCCCAAACCATAATTCATACGGTGTCTTTTCAACGGATTTAGATGGTGCCCTATTTAAAGTGAATGTGGTTGTTTCTAATGCATAACCCCAAAATGATAGAGGTAAATCTATAAGTGACATCATAGAACGAACCATATCTAAGAGAGTTCGATTACGACGTTCGGACACACCATTACGCTGTGGTGTTCCCGGCGGTGTCAATTGTGAAAGTATTCCGCATTTCTTCAAATGCTCGCCAAACTCGTAACTTAGATATTCACCTCCACGATCAGATGGTAGAAATTTAATCTTATTCTTACATTGATTCTCTACCTCACTTTGAAATTCCTTAAACTTCTCGAAAGTTTCAGACTTATGTTTCATGAAATAGATATACCCATATCTACTCAAGTCATACTTGAAGGTGAGAACATAACGATAACCACCGCGCGATGCTACACTCATTGGGCCACACACATCGGTATGTATGATTTCTAATAAGTCCATAGCTCGCTCCATCATACCAGAAAATGGAGTCTTAGTCATTTTACCCATCAGACATGCTTCGCATCTTTCAAGTGATTCGAAATCAAGTGATTCAAGAAGTCCATCGGAATGGAGTTTCTTCATACGCTTCACTCCAATATGACCAAGACGACAGTGCCACATATAGGTCGAGTTATCGCTCAATTTCAAATGTTTAGGTTCAATGTTATTAATGTGTGTATTTCCACAATCGAGATTCAATACGAATAGACCATCTATCAAAGGTTCATGTGCATAAAACATATTACTCATATAAATTGAACAACCATTATTCTCGGACTTAAACAAGTAACTATCTCGCAATAAACATGATCCAGATATAATGTTCATGCCCAACGCAGGCACCAAATAACAATTATTTAAGTATAAAACTAATCCCGATGGTAGATGAAGAGGTAGCGTGCCGACCGCGATCACATCAACCTTTGATCCATTTCCAATGCGCATCGTCACCTCGTTCGTCGCTAGCTTCCGTTTATTCTGCAGTACCTGTTTCGAGTTACAAATATGAGCAACCGAACCAGTATCAAATACCTAGGCACTACTACGAGTACTAGTGAGATACACATCAATAACATGTATATCGGATATACCTTTCTTCTTGATGTTGCCGTTCTTCAAATCCGCCAAGTACTTTGGGCAATTCTGCTTCCAGTGACCTTCTCCCTTGCAGTAAAAGCAATCAGTATCAGGCTTAGGCCCAGCCTTGGTCTTCTTTGCCGGCGCGGCAACTTTCTTACCGCCCTTCTTGAAGTTTCCCTTTTTCTTATACTTTCCTTGCTTCTTAAATTTGGTGGTTTTATTGACCAACAACACTTGGTGCTATTTCTTTATCTCCACTTCTACAGATTTCAACATGGAGAAGAGTTCTGGCAACGACTTGTCCATGTTTTGCATATTGTAGTTCATCACAAAGTTCTTGTAACTTGGTGGCAGTGATTGGAGGACACGGTGAATCCCCAAAGAATTAGGAATCACTCTACCCAAACTTTGGAGTTTACTTGCGTGCCCAGATATCTTAAGCACGTGCTCACTGATGGAGCTGCCCTCTTCCATCTTGTAGTTAAAGAACTTTTCAGAAGTCTCATAACTCTCAACTGCCGCGTGAGCCTCAAATATCATTTTGAGTTCACGGACAATATCATGTGGGTCATGGTTCTCAAACCTTTTCTGAAGCTTCGATTCCAAACCATACAAGATAGCACACTGAACTATGGAGTACTTATTCTTCCGAGCGAGGTAAACATTCTTTACTTCATCGGTAGCAGTAGCTGCAGGCGGGTCACCCAGTGGTGCATCCAGCACATAGGTCAAATTACCAGCATTGATGCGGTGACCCAGCATACCACTGCATGTGTAGTACACTAAAGTCGTTGACATGACATCCACAGAACACCGTTCCGTAAATATCACATCCCTCAGAGTGGTACAATAGAAACATTGCGGGCCCATATTAAAAAAGTACACACATTATTATTACAATACCGGAAGTTCAAGACTTCCAAAAGATCCAACTTACAAACCAAAATATAAGATGTTCAGCGGAAATTTAAAAGTAACAACTCTGACTAGGAGTGGGGCTCAACAGCTTATTCTATAGAGTTTATGCTGCTCGGCTCCGTTAGTTACTACTAACTAGACCATTAAGTGAACTCGTTCTCATCGACACCATAGCGGATCTCGTAGTCCATGCCTTCAACTCCTCCGGATAGATCATGTTCCTCATAGAACACGTCTTCTTGGCATTCGGCTGCATACATTGGCACGTCTTCGGGATTCTCAGAGTCTAAGCAAGGGACCAAAGGAAAGAATGAGTAACAGCGTTACCCAACAAGTTCATTATATGCAAGGTGGGAAGTTTGATGCTCTAACTACCACCTCGGATTATAAATCCTTGGCACTATGCAGTTTTTTGTAAATCTTTCTTTGAAGGTTGATTTTATTCCAAAAAAACTATGACAATCAGCCTTCATAGGTTGACCAGAACTTTAATGGAGTTCCTTTCCTGCCGCGTTCGTAGCTCCTTCCCGGAATAGGGAGTAACAAGTTACAGTTCTCACACTCTGCAGAGGTGCGTTACTTTACCCATGAGAGATCAACTCCTTGTTGCACAACCGGGCATACTTTCCCGTCCACAATTCCATGATGTGGGGCCCAGTAGTTGGTCCAAGCCAATAACTTCCCCCTTCGCGACCCCGCATGCCTCCTTGGTGTACACCATGCCCACATAATGAATTACGACAATGGTTTGTACAAACCGTTAGATGCCAGAACTATCGTGGGATGATGAGGGTTCCCACCCATGTGCTGCATATCCTCTACGAATTACCAATTAATATGCACGCTACGAGGATAACAGCCACGACCTGCACATCCGGCTTCATGTGTGAGGAAGAAGATACAGCTGACTTCTTTGTCCCATTCCAAATCTCATGGCTAATGCGTAATATACGGCGCTAGAATCACTGATGTCAGGGGTTATTAAGTCCCTACTTGATCATCATTGTTTCAAATAGAACCCTAAGTTCTATTGCTCCATTATATCACCACTTAGGATGATATCTTATGATTTCTTTATTTATGAAAATAATATTTTCTTTCTTCTATAGCATATATGATAACACACAATTTGCAAATACTTTGATAAAGACTCTTCAAAGGAAATGAGCAAGTGATGAACTTGCCTTGTGATGGCAAGGTAGTGAAGTCTGATGCTTGCACTGGACCTTGAGCTTCTAGTTCTACAAAAACATCATTATTGACCGGTAAGGACAATATTTAAAGAAGCAAAATGATTATGCAAGTAATGTAATGCATTATTTAATTCTATATGCATTTTCCTTATATAAGGTGCCCTTTTAATAAAGCATTTATAAATATTTTTTTTAATATTTATTGCATATATTATTTTATTTAATTACCCTTCTTATTTGACTTTTATTGATTTAATAATTCTTTTAGGAATTATTAATTATACATTATTACTAAATATTTATTTAGTATTTTTCAAAAAATACTATAATATTAATAAATAATGAAAGTGATTTTTATTTATTTTTATCACCTTCCAATAATTTTGTAAAATTCCATAAGGAATATATAAATCACCAAAATTCTTATAAAAATTTAAGTGTCCAAAATTTTATATCTTATTTTATTTGGATAGAGTGGATTATTGTGAATCCAAAAATATTTTATTTATAATTTTTGGACTTTTATTTTATTTTCTATAATTTTATTGAGGTCAGGGGCATTTTGGTCTTTTCTAATTGATCAAAAGGTTTATTAAATAACTTGGGCTGGCCCCTTGGGATTATTGGGCCAGGGTGGCCCAATAGGGCAGGGTCAAAAGATAACCCCGAAGGGTTTTGGCCCACCCAGCCCACTCTGCCTCCCTCTCTCCCTCGACCTTATCCCCTCCTCCTCTGACTCGACCCCGTGGCCGGCGATGCCGCCACCGTCGATTCCTGTCGTCGTCGGCCGTTCTGGCCGCCGGCGTGGTGCGAGTTGGGGTTGTCGATGATGCTCTTTCGTTCTATCCACTTGGATATGACTCTGGGGCTTCCCCGTGGTCAGGTCCACCCCATTCCCAAACCCTAGGGTTCGGAAAAGGTGCTGTCGCCGCCGCCGCGATCCCGCCTGTGATGGTGTGTTGGGCTCGTGCGCTACTACGGCCGCCGTCGTGGAAGGTGAAGGTTGCAGTGCCACTCTGGGTGCTACCTGCGCCGCCGCGGTTCGTCGGCGCCTCTGCTTCCTCTTCGATTCATCAGCAAGGACCTCGGGTAAGTTGTCTATGTGGTGTTTGTCCATGCTACTGCCATGATTCTCTCTGTGTATCTAGTGACTTTCATACCGAGTGACTATGTGCCGGTTGAGTTCATCTCTGGATTAGGGTCCTTGCTCTGATTAGGGTTCATAACCCCCTGTTGATCATATATATGATTCTTTAGATCTAATGTTGATCATATCTGATCGTGGGAGATGATTGTCTGCTATGGTTAATGATTGATAGTGGCTTTGATGATGCTAGTTGCCTGTCAGATTTATTCTAGTGGTAATTCACCATGATCCATGCTTAGTGTTCAATAAAATCCTTGATTGGATTATGTTGTTGATCTGAGAGTTTACTCTACTGTCAGAATGCTTATACTGATAGTAGTTTCTCTCAGTAGTTGCTTGCTGCAATTATAATATTGGCTTGTATGAGATTATACTCACTGAATCAAATCATTACTTGTAATGATTTCTATTGATGTATAGATGAATTTAAGGTTGATTCCTGGCACTTGGCTTCAGGAAAATGATATTTATTGGTTTGTCCCCTGTTATTTGTGGAAGCTAAGTAAAGGTTGGTTTTAGCTCATTAAGAACTTGTCCTTGTGATACCATTGTATTCTGGCACACAAGTGATTGGGTTTTTATTTCTGGGCTTAGCTTGATTATGCTTGTGATTAAAACTGATAAGATGATATGGAAGCTTTTATTAACTTTCCTTCCTATGATGTTGGTATGAGGCTCTAGGATGTAATTCCTAGTTAGTTGGGAAATAGTTCGTTTGAAACTTATAGGTTTAGAGGTGCTACTCTCTCTTTGAGAGATGTGCCCTGATCTGATAAGATCAAATGAAAATGATCTATGTTGCAAACATACACTAAACCCAGTGATGCTGGTCTGAGGGTTTAGTGTTTGTGGTTGAGCTTGATTTCTTATCCTTATACTTGAAATCTCTAGGATAGATGCACTCCTCTTGGGTGATTATTGAGATATTATCTCATAAAACAACACATGCTTTTATTTAGATAATATGATGAAATCATATGATGGTTTTATGAGGCTCACCATATATTCTGATGTGGATGTAGTAGATTGATGATGATCTTGATCTGCTTTTACTGTGCTCCTGAGCTTGCCTGCTCCTCCAAGCTCCTGGGCTTGACCTTGTTGTCCACCAGATCCATCCCCCTCCTTATGTCACCATCCTGGTGATGCTTGGGTTGATCTGGGTGGTTGGGTTTGGCTGTTGTTCTTAGTTTGGCTGATGTCTACACTTGTTGTTCTTGTGTGATGTATAGTGGAGTGGTGCACTAGTGCTTTCCCCCACGACTATGCTGTGGTTTTGTGATATTGGTTGTTCTTGTGAGATTGACAGCACACCATTTGCATGCTTGTGTGTGTGCAACTTGTGTGTCTACTATGCACTTGTGGATAGGTTCAGAATTTTTGAACTTACCATTACCAAACTACTTTTACCCTGGTTGGTGAATTGGTCCCTTTTGGCCGTCATTTGCATTCTGGCTTTGAATTTATGAAAGATGAAATCTTTCATATTGGTGAAACTTACCCCTTTTTGATATTTCTCAATGATGAGTTTGTCAAGTGCACCTCACTGACATATCTGAGAGAAATATATATACTAACACTAATCTTATTTTGTTTTCTATTTAATATTTGTTTTGTAGGTACAAAGATAAAGATGAAGATTTAGGGTAGTTTTAGATATAGGATAGTTAGTAAATATACAAATGTGATTTTCTTTTTCTTTTGTAATTCTTGTAATCTTTATTTTATTCATTTGTAATAAAGATTATATATTTATTAATAAAGAATATTCTTATTCTTTACTCTTGTGTAAATTGAAGTTTGGAATAACTTCAATAAGTTCATTCTGTGTATCTTATTTATGAATTTCATATACAATATTGTTTTTAGATAAGATTTAATTTATAATACTTTTCTCTTCATTAATTTAAGATTCAAATCTTATATCAAAATCATTCAAATTATAAAACACTTAAGTTTTAAAAATCCAAACTCATTTCAAAACACACATAATTCCTTTAAGATCATATCAAAATTTATAGCAATCTTTCTTTAAGGCTAAACCTAATCTCAAAGTAAGAAAGAAACTTTGATCACTTCAAGGTTTTTATTTGGCGAAAATTTTACTCACATTTTCTCAAATGAATGCATGCAACAATTCATATTCCTAAATCTACCCTTCGTTGAGTCCTATATGTTTGGATGTTACAATTGAGGACAATCCTCAAATTGCGGAACCAATCCGCGAAGTTGCTTCCATTGTTTTTCAACTTTTCTTTCTCTAGGAACGCATTAAAATTGATGGTAGGGGCCGCCATTGATCTACAACATATTTGCAATAGTTTAGACTAAGTTTATGACAAATTGAGTTCTAATTAATAGTTAAATTAATCTAGGTGAACTCCCACTCAAAACAATATCCCTCAAATTGTTTTAGTGATCACACGAACCAAATCCACCACATCAAAACCGATCATCACGAGAGTTGATGTAGCTTCAATGGCGAACAATCAACATGTTCATCATATCTACTATATGACTCATGCTTTACCTTTTGGTGATCCGTGTTCCGAGACCATGTCTGTACATTCTAGGCTCGTCAAGATCAAACCTTAGCTTCCGCATGAGCAAATCTGGCTTGTTCACGTTGTATACACTCGCAAAATCTAACACACCCGATCATCACGTGGTGCTTCGAAACAACGAGCTTTAGCAACGTTGCTTACTAAGGATGAACACTTTAAAACTTGAAATTTTTGTGCTTGAGGGATCATCTTATAATGCTACCGTCGCAAACTAAGAAATACAAGATGCATAAAGGATTAACATCACATACAATTCATAATATGTGATATGATATGGCCTTTCTTCTTGTGCTTCCGATCTCCATCTTCAAGCACAAACATGATCTCCATCATCACCGGTAAGGCGTCAAGGTCAATGGCGCCGTTTCATGGTTATCGTCCACCAGCTTCAACTATTACAACTACTTTGAATAAACACGCAGGTCTTTATGGAATTTAAAAAAACAACCATATGGCTCCTGCCGGTTGCCAACTTACAATAAGGAACATTGCATACATCATATATAATCACAATCATGGCCATATCACATCACAGCACACCCCTGCAAAACAAAGTTAGACGCCTCTAATTTTCTTTGCATATTTTACGTGGTTTGGGGATTTCAATAAGTGTTGTTCTAACTTACAAACAAGAACCACAACGTTGATGCTTGAACTATCAAGTGCCCGTTGTAAATTGAATCTATACTATGATGGGAGAGACAGACATCCGCAAAGCCACTTATGCAATACAAGTTGCATGTTGAGCGTGGATCAAGTCTCATGAACGATGTCATGTAAGGTTAGCCCGGGCCGCTTCATCCCATCATACCGCAAGATGCAAAGTACACAAAAAGCAATTGATAATAAAAGCACCACCGCCCACAATGACCATTGTGTTCTACTCGTGCAACAGATCTACATATAGACACGGCTCTGATACCACCGTAGGGGTTCGTAGCATGGAAAACAAAAAAATTCTACCGCATGCACACAAACAAGCCAAGATCTATCTACTAGATTGTAGAAACGAGTCGATAGAAGCACTCACCCTCGAAGATTCCAAAGCGGTTAACGAGAGCAGATTCTTGTGGGTGATGTAGTCGTACACTTGCCGATCTCAAGATCGCGTAGACGATCCTTCCGGCGCTGCGTTCCGGCAGCGCTTCCGCAGTCGGTCACACGTTCGGTACTCGATGAAGACCTTCCTCTCACTTGTTCCAGCAGGCAGCGGAGGTTGTAGTTCTCCCCTCGCGATTCCGGCAGCACGACGGCGTGGTGTCAGAAGTAGAGGGAAGATCCCGCAGGCCTTCGCCTAAGCCGGATGCGAGTTATGGTGGATTAGGGTTTCTCGGAAATCTAGGGTTTAGAAATCCGGGAGGAGGAGGAGGTGTCGGCGGCGGCTAGGGTGGCGGCAGCGGCGGTGGGTCGGCGACGGCGGCTCGTGGAGAGGGGCTAGGGCTTGTGTTGTGTTGGGGCAGCCCTCCCCTCTATTTATGAGAGGGGGCAGCCTTGGGAGGAATGGGTTTGAATCCAAACCCAAACCCAAGTTGGATTGAGAGAAGGACTTGTTTCTTCTCCCACTAGGAAACCATTGTTCCAGTTTGACTTTTTCAAACTTCCCGTTTGACTTTCAATTTAGATCTTTATTTCTCTCTTGCAAATGCCAACACCAAGTGACCTTGGATATGATCCAATCATTCCACATACCCATGACACATTCATGGACCATTCTCCTTCCGGACCGGTGAACCTTCTAGACCCTTCTAGAACCTCTCTGATGAAATCATCGGAAACTTTCTCGAACTCCGAAATAAGACTTTCCTTATAGGAATCTTATTCTCCGGACCATTTCGGATCTCCTCGTGATATCCTGGATCCCATCCGAGACTCCGAAAAACATTCGGTATCCCTACTAATATTCCATATCTACTAAACAACATCGAATCTTTAAGTGTGTCTCCCTACGGTTCGTGAATTATGCAGGCATGACCGAGACTCTTCTCCGATCAATAACCAATAGAGGAATCTGTAAATTCATATGGCTCCCACATATTTCAACGATTACTTTGCGATCGAATGAACCACTTACATACGGTACCAATTTCCCTTTGTCTCACGATAGTTTACTTATCCGAGGTTTTGATCGTCGGTATCTCTGCATACCTAGTTCAACCTCGTTACCGATAAGTACTCTTTTCTCGTTCCCGTGATATGTGATCCCTTATGAGCCAGTCACATGCTTGCAAGCCAATTGGATGACATTCCACCGAGAGGGCCTAGAGTATATCTATCCGTCATATGGATGGACAAATCCCACTCTTGATCCATGTGCATCAACCCATACTTTCCGAACACTCAATGCCACTTTTATAGCCACCTAGTTACGGTGTGGTGTTTGATGTCATCAAAGCATCCTTCCGGTGATGGTGATTAGCATGATCTCATGGTCGAAGGAATTAGGTTACTATGTATCAGAAAGCTTATAGCAAACGAACTATTAAAATGACTTGATCTTTATGCTACGCTTATCTATAGGAGTATGTCCATCATACCATTCTCCTAATGATATGATCTTGTTATTAACAACATCTCAATGTTCATGATCGAGAAACCACGATCATCTATTAATCAACAAGCTAGTATTATAAAGAGGCTTTACCAGGGACTCTAATTTAGTTTACAAATCACACAAGTATTAATGTTTCCGGTTAATACTATTATAGCATGAATGTAAACATTTATCATAAACACAAAGATATAATAATAACTACTTTTATTATTGCCTCTAGGGCATATCTCCAACAAAGGTAGTCTAACTAACCAAGTTCCATTTGGTTTTCATAAGTTGAGTAGGGTTACACAAGAGGGCCAACTCCTGAATCCAATTGTAATTCTCCAATTCCGTTGTAACTGTGCATTGCTTCCTGGTGGCAATCTTGAAAAGCTTCTGACGCAAGAAGACAAAGATTGTGTGCCACAAAAGGGCTTTACACTTGTCCCCTAGGGTGGTGATCAGCTCCATATCCGAGTTTTCGCACGTGATCTAGGGGTAAACCTAAGGGGCAATCAAGGAGTCTGGGTCGATCCATTGGTACTAAGGTAGCTCGGCGATACCAGGACCGCCTTGGATTGGCTTAAAATTTGACAATTGACGGGGATTGCAAAATAAAGTATGACAAAAGGTCAAATCTCCTGCCAATTGATGAGGGCGTATCTTCCGAAAGCATGCTCACCGTCATATTTGTTCGAAAAGAAACCGCACTCAGATCTTGTCAATCTTTTGGGCTTCCACACATTGCTATATTAGTGACGAATATTAACTGGTTACCCTCCATTTATATAAGGGACATTTGATTGCCAAGCACTCGACTAATGTTATTTGTTTGTTTTGGGTAAAAACATGTCGATCGCTCGACAAGACATAATTACCATAGCACATAAACGACAATGCCATATGCAGGTGGAAAATGATGTTTGAACTAGCCCAAAGATTGGTGAATCCGATTTGGGTAGAGGATACTAAAAAAAGAACTTGAAGAGAGGTGTAAAGTCTTGTTCCTTTTATGAACTGTGAACATTAGAGCAAGTATAATATGATGACATCAGCTGACTATACAAGTTAAAATAGTATATTTTGGTTGAGTTGAAGGTGAGAGAAGAGGAGAGAGAAGAGGAGCTGACTGTAAGTTAAGAGCCAGCTACAACACATGCTCCTAGGAATTTTGTAAAAATAACACGTAGGCCATATATTATAAAAATACTAGTACATATTTGTATTTAATACTTGTTAAATATAATAATGACTACATGAGATTTTATGAGATTATTATCACGTACTACCGTGTGTGGATCCACTCGTGTTACTGTGTGTGGATCTAGACTCTTATGGACATATGGGTTATGGAGTTGAACCCTACTATCCATCAAATCTGGTTGTTTGAGTTTGTCAAAATCTTTATCCCTAAATCCCCCAATCGGGTATGGACCTCTACATCTCCCATGGCCACATGTCCTCGAATTTGTTTCACCATCTCCTCTACCTCTTATGTCGCTTCTGCCACGACCTCTAACTCGGCCTCTTCCCCCATCTGCCAGAATGAAGTCACCCCATTCCAATTTCCTAGGGTCGTGTTCGCCCGTCCCACATTCTTTATACCAATGTCCAATGAAACCATAATATCCACAGAAATCCGGTAATTTTTCGAATTTCACCAGGTAGAAATCTTTCCTCCCATCCTTTGTGATTGATACTAATCTACTCAGTTTTTTATTAACATCCAACTTAACTTTTATATGAACAAAGCTACCAACATAGCCAGCGGGAAGCTTTATTCGAACTTCCTTGATTTCTCCGACATTACGACACATTCCTTTGATCACTTGTTCCTTCAGATAATTATCGGGCAGTTGATGAACTTGAGCCCACACCATAACCCTATCCAGCTTAATTGATCTAGGGTTTGTAAACCCATCATACTCTTCAATGATTAGTGCCTGATCTCTGAATAACCATGTTCCTTGATTCATGGCCTTGTTCCAGTTCGCTAGACAATTGAATTGTATAGTGAACAGGTTGATGTCCACCCTTCTCCACACCACCTCACACGACGGGTTCCATGCAGATCTCATATCCCCAAATAGAGCACTTTGGCTAAACCCTAATTTTATAGTGTGAACTCTTGCAATAGCCAGCCACTTTTCCTTAATCTCTAGTTCTTCAGCTTCCTCTTCCCAGATAAAGTCATTATTGGCGCTTTGTCGACGTGGGAGCGCTTAGTTGGGAAACTCCAAGAGCAAGGTGTGAAGAGCACATCACCAAGTCTTCCCTTAGTAAGAAACCGAGGTTATCGAACTAGTAGGAGGAAGTAAACTTCTCAAAGGTGTTGCAAGCAACTTGGAAACCTGCACAACACAAACTCAAGACTTTGCCCCAACGAACAGTGAGGTTGTCAATCTCACCAGTTGCTGTAACAAAGGATTAACTGTATGGTGTGGAAGGTAATAGTGGTTTGCAAAAAGTAAACAACAACAGTGGAGGATGTATCAATGGTAAAGATTGGACCGGGGTCCATAGTTCACTAGAGGTGTTCTCCTTAGATAAACAAACATGGCATGCAGGGTAAACAAATTACAGCAGGGAAATTGATAGGACTGAGCAAGGCATAACAATGCAATACTAGACATCATGATCCTATGAGATTCGATTGGGCAATACAACAAGATACATAGACCGCCATCCAACAGCATCTATGACAAGAAGTCCACCTTTGGGTTATCATCCAAACCCTCTCTAGTATTAAGTTGCAAGCAACAGACAACTGCTTTAATCAAAGTGTGTAAGGTAAACAATCCACTTGTTCCATGAACAAGGGACCGTTGTTTTCTCCCTAGTGGAAACATCACACCTACAACCTTAGAAATTTCTGTCACTTCCCTTAGATTAAATAGAGGCATGATCCCACTATCGAGCATAAATACCCCCTCTTGGAGTCACTAGCAACTACTTGGCCAAGATAGCTACTAACAACGGAGAGCATACAAGATCACAAACAACACAGACATGATAGAATCAATAAGACAAAACCATTAATCAATCTGACATAGTAATCTCAATATCTATCAGATCCTCGCAAACACAACATGCATGATTACAAATAGATGAGATATGGATCATGAACGGAGCTCACAAGATCTAGACATGAAAGAACAAAGGAGGATATACAACCATCTAGATACTACATGAACCCGTAGTCCAAGGTGGAACTACTCACGCTTTATACCGGAGGCTGGCATGATGAAGAAGAAGGCCTCCGGGATGATCTTCCCTTCGGCAGGGTGCCGGGAAGAGCTTCAGATCCCCCTCGATCTAGGGACGATGGTGGCGGCGGCTACAGATGGTTTCGTGGAATATTGATCAGGTCCTTAGGGTTTAGGTATCGAAGGCTTCTTATACGCGAAGAGGCGGGGCAGGGGGAGGCCAGGGGGGCACACCCTGCCCAGACGCGGCCTAGGGTGGGCCCGCGCCTGGGGGTGTCTCTCCTCTGGACTCCGTGTTCTCCTCGGTGAAATATTGACTTTGGCTTTTGTCCCGTCCAATTCCGAGAATATTGATTTTCTGCCTTTCTAGAACAAAAAACAGAAGAAAACAGGCAACTGGCACTGTGGCATCTTGTTAATAGTTTAGTACCAGAAAACATATACAAACACCTCAAAGTGTAGACAAAGCAAAGCAAAGTAGATACTAAACAAAAATGAAACATAAAAAATTATAGATATGATCAGTCATCAACCTCATCCTCTTCCAGATGCAATCTCTCAAGGAGATCGTCCACCCCATCCTTTGACCGTCCAATGGCCTTACTCGATTCTCCCTCCTTCGCCATCACCAGGAGGCCCGACCCGTGCGAGAACGACACGAATCAGGTCAATCGCTATTCAAACTCCCTAGACAAATAACTAGGATTTTTCTGTCGAAAAAAAGTAGAGGGACTTTTGTTGTTATCGATAGATAAGGGCGTGAGGAGCTCGTACATCTTTCCTTTTTAATTTATTATTTGCTGGCAGCCGGTACAATTATTTGTTTTTTTCCTATCTCAAATTGCCATACAAAATAAATTGAGAAAATTCCTTATTTGACACTATTTTCCAATATGATTCTTTATTTGACATCGAATTTTTTTTACTTCCTTATTGGCCACTTATGTAAAACTTTTACCTGATATGACACTTTAGTGTATTTGAAGAGCTAAAGATGTTAACTTCGAACATATAAAGAGGTTTTTGCCCTTGGTACGTAATCTGACAAAATTAAGCCAAGAAAAAGTCTACTAATCACCCGGTATATCGTCCGCATCGACCGAGCGCCACGCGTCCCTAGGTGGCAAAGGAAATGGACGCCTCTTGCATGTGTGGGACCGCATGTAATCTCTGTTAGCTATAATTTTGACATGCAAAAATTGTTAGCCACATGTACGTGTGTTGAGCAGGTCGTCTGCGTGAGTAGCACAGGACCAGGCCAGGTTGTTAGTTAGTTAGTGGGTTAGTGCATGAAGGCTGCGTGTACGTGCTGCTAGTGGGTTAGTCCATGTACTGCCTATTTAAGGACCTCGCGTATGTGCGAGAGGTGTAGGTGCTAGGAGAAACAATGTAGTCTCAAGTGCTCTTCCGTGCGAACTGGTACGAGCCAGCTGAAAAGGATTAGGGTGTTCGAGCGCCCGTGGCGGCGACGAAGTCTTCTTCTACTTTAAGTCCGATGAGCTGCGAGAGGCAAGGAAGAAGAGGGTGCAGCCTCGGGCTGCACCAACAATCTCTGCTTCTTCCGTTGCTTCTTCTCCATTCGTTTTTCTTCTTCTTTTTTCTCCTCTCTCACAACTCCCATCTCTCATAGCGGGAGAACACCACGCCATGCTTATTCTAGCCGGCGGCCGCACCTCGCTGCCTGCTTATTTCGACACTTCTGGCTACCGCGGGACGCGCCACCGCTGTGGCTAAGAGTGCCTCTGCTGCTGCTGCAACCTGGTCTTCGACGACAAGCTGAAGCTATTGTGCTGCGATGAACACGCAGGGTCACGCTGCACCGCCGTTGCTGTAAGCGGCCGTGGCAGTTGCTACAAACGGGGCCGTCGTTGCTACAAACCGCGGTCTCCATTTCTGCAAGGGTCAGGGAGAGGAGGGAAAGAGACAGGGGCAGGGGCGAGGGTCGCCAGAGAGAGGATTTCCGTCAGTGCGCCTGTTCAGTATTTGGCCGTGTGTTGTTCAGTATCTGGTCGTGCGTGTGTGCGTGTTAGACCAGGGATATTTTCGTCTAGCCAGAAACCATTTAACAAAGAATCGACGGCAGTGTGATGTGAGGCAAAAAATTTACACAAGTGGCCAAATAAGGAAGTAAAAAGAATACGATATCAAATAAGGAATCATACAAATAAGAAATTTTCTCAAATAAATTAGATGCATAGGTCCGGTCCTTGTCCAATACGTGTCTTTTTAGAGGTTTTTCTAGACGTTTTTTGGTTGAATGTAACACATGCATGTGGAGGTTCGCAGATATATCTACTTTCTTTTCTTGTACTCCATTCGTTTTAAAATATAAACTGTTTTAGCTTTATAAAACAATGTATCTAAACTTCTTTTAATATATATGTTCACTCGGGTTTGGAGTGAATCTATACACTAAAAGAAATCTAAATACTTTTTTTTTACAAACCTAAAATATCTTATATTTTGAAACAGAAGGGTACATGCGACGTGTTCATATTTTTTTCTTTCACTGGTCTATGTGCAAATGTTTTCGAATATGCTGGTGCGTGTCAGTTATAGTTTTGTACGTGACAACTTTTGTGTAAAATTTATAGGCTTTAAATCTAAACCATTAAAGTTAAGATCAATGGAGCATATATTTTAAGCTTATGTGGATCTGCCTGATGCCTCGAAAAATACTTTTATATTGCTTTTACTATATAATAGATGCTTTGTCATGTTTCATACTTGTATTAGATTGGTATTAAATTTGCTAATTATTTTAATAAGTAATTCAACTCTCTCTAGTCTCGATTATAGTTGTGCAATTTTCGGGCCGGGCCGCTTTTCGTCACGGGCCAAAAAGCCCAATGCTAGATATTCTGGCCTGAAACCTAAAAAAGCCCAAAAAATTCTAAGCTGGCCCGGTCACATCTTAAGTTGCCTATATGGGCTAGAGCACGGCCTGGCCTGACTATCGGGATCAAAACTCAGGCCTAAACCTGGCCTGACGGTGTATTTTGGTCCGGCCTTGTCGGTTTCTTTGGGTCGTGCCGACCGGGGCAGTTTTTTTATGCCTAGGTTTGGTCTCTATATAGGATCTCCATTTATGACAACTAAATGTTTTCTTGAATTAGGCTTTCATCCCGCTATATTAATATAGCAAACATCCGATACAATGACATAGCTGCTGGAGCCTCAGCACCAGCACACCCAAACGAAAACAACGAGAAACAAAAAGAAAACAATGCCAACAACAGGAGATCGACTAAGCGAAGATGACCCGCAACCGCTGCGCCCTCCGGATTTGTCCCACCACGAACCTAGTGCTCCGAGTCGCCGCGTACCAAGCAACACCCTCAAGAAGGAATGTGACGTCAACGACGCTGTTGCCCGGACTGATCCTAAGTTTTCCCCCGGTACTCGGAGGGGAGTGGGGAGGGGTACACCCAACGCCCTTCATGAAGGAATGGCGACACCCATAGGCGTCACCACGTCAGTGCCAGTCGAGCTAGCAGGGATTTCGCCCGACCCCCAAACCACAACCCCGATTGCTTCGTAGCACTCCCTCCAACTTGTCGTCCACCAACGTGCGCCACCACGATCTTGTAGTCACCCTCGCCGTCTCCCTACGGACGTCGTCACGAGGTCCAAAGACGGAATAGGATGGTGCAGCAGTAGTCAGGGACGGCAGCGCCGCCGTCAAGCGGGAGGGAACTTCCTCCACCGCTTTCGCGATAGCCGGCCGGACATGGCAACAAAGGCACACCAGGCCCCATCGGGCCCGACCGAGCCTAAATCGGCCCCGTAAAGCCCTATCGCCCCGCTGCAACAAGCCAACGAGCAGCTCTGACATCCCAAGTGGTTGCCAACGATCCATGTCCATCTCCAGGGAGCCAAGCCGCCGCCAGGAGGGGTGCTGACCCGCCCAAGCCCAGATAGGTCTGGGCCGAGCGGGCGCCATCGCCGCTTGCTCGTGCCGCTGCAAGGCGCCGCCGCCAACGGCTGCCCCATCGCGCTGCAGTCTGCCCTTGTCCGCGCCGGGAAGCCCCGCCGCCGAGCTGGACCCGCTGCTGCCTGGGAGCACCACCCGGAGTCGCCCCACCCCACGCAGAGCTCCGACGAGAGGGGAAAGTCGAGGGGCCGCTGCCGCCAGCGCCGTCCGGGCCTAGCCCTGCGATGACAGCCGGCGACGGCGGGGGAGAGAGGAGCATGGGGTGACGGAGAGACGGGAACGGAGGTGCGGCCCGGTCGTCCGCGGGGGACGACGCGGGTCGCGAGAGCTGTTCGGGTCCCTGATCTGATCTATTATTTTCACAACTAAATGTTTTTTAGGAACTAATGATTATACACGCTGATGAGCGCCGTCGACATTGAGGACCAGGTGCACTGCAAGTTCACCCGTCGTACGATTAAAGAAACAACCTATGGGACATCCGTTTCTAGACACGGGATGCGCACGCGAAAGTGGAAATTACTATCTATATATGAAAGTGAAGCGTTCTAGCCATCGATTCGTACGGTCACGTCATCCCGTGGTAATGTAGAGACACGAACTTGAAACTTCTACCGTGCAAGTTCGTTCGTCGGTCATGCGTGCTGCCATGTTGTTTTTTCCCCCTCAGTATGTGTCCTCTCTTCTTATTTTCCTTTCATGTGCCGTCTCTTCCCTACGCGGGGTCTTCAGGACCTGGATCGATCTCTAGAAATATCTATCTGCTCGGGTGGGTCCGCTGCGTCTTCCACCGCTTAATCCTGCCGCTTTGACCGGCCGCAATAAGAGGGGAACTATTGCCTCAAGACGCCGCTTACCTCCACCTCTCCCGCGCGTGGGCTTTTTCCTGCTCCAGCGTCGTGGCCGCCAACGAGCTGGTAAGCAGCCTCTATGGGTAATTTGATAGGGCAGGTTCGCCCTCTGCATCAATCTCTCCCACTCCCTCCTCTCACGCCCTATTCTCTCTCTTGCCTTACATGGTCACATCGTGTCGATCTCTATCTCATGTCAGCCGCGAGGATTGGAGGGGCTCGATCTGCGTCGTGTGGATTCGGAGCCGGTAGGGAAAGCCACCTGCTGCTCCGGGTGAAGACCCGTGGTATCAGCGGTCGCGTTGTCCGCTCGGGAGTTTGCACACAGATCAACGGAGAAGCTGGGGGAGCGGCTAATCCACCATAACGTAGAGCACGGGGCGGCAGGTACGCACCTCTCACCTCTCTGTTCTCATATCCTCTCACTCTCAAGTCTCAACTCTCAATCGATGGAACCAAGGGATCTACGACATCAGGTTCATGGATATTATGCAGGAAGGATTTCTGCTATGCGCCAGATCTCGACCATGCTGACCATGGGTACGCTAGCGAACTAGCGGTAGGGATGAGCGCCTGCCGGCAGCAAGCTGACAGCAGGGAGAAACGGCAGCGACAGGCAGGAAGCAGCGAGCATCACATAGCAGGAGGAGTGGCATGACAACAGCAAGAAGGTGCTCTGGCTTCTCGGTGGCTTCCTGGTATGTGTCTCCAGAAAAAACTTTAAAAACGATATATGTGAGCTGATTAGCACTAGAATCATTTTTTTCTACTTTCAGATGTTTGGTTTTTTTCCAATGGATTAAACTTTGAGTGTGTAGCATTTGCTGATGGATTAAACTATGAGCGTCCAACATTATATGCTTTGTAGGTGTTTGTGTTTATGGCTAAAACAGGCTGCATCATGCCCACAGCCCAGCAAAGGTGGGCCCCAACGTGCGACACGTGGATCCGCTGCCGGGAGGAGAAGGCCACCGACTGGTTCGCCGATTGATATTAGCTAGCGATGTTGAGGGCGATGACCGCCGCCACACGGTGGACTCCCAAGCTGTGGAGGATGGCTGCGGCGACCACGAGGGCAATGGAGAAGGTGCCTGTGCCACAAGCGGCAGTCGGCCACAGCCTTGGCATGGTCTCCGACGACAATGCTCTACATCCGACCGTTTTCCAGGATTTGCAATAGTTTTGTGGACTAATAGAGTCTGACATTAATCAACTATATATCCACGAAATAGATCCCAGGTCACAACAATTCTCTTTGGATACAAGGATAAAAGATCGTTACCATCCACGTGCAAGGCCGGCGGCGACAACGCTACCGGAAATCATTCAGTTTAATTAACCTCATCCCGAGTGATGGCTAGGGGATCTCGGCGTCGGCTGACGCTAGCGCCGGATTCATTCTCGCCGCCGATCCTTTCCCCGGGCTCGTCGCCATCGCCGTCTGGCTCTCGGTTCAGGTGTCTGGGTTCGGAGTCTGAAGGGGATGACAGCGGCGGGACGGCGGCTCGTGTTGCCCTTGAGGAGTTGGAGGATGTGTCCGGGGAACTGGGGTGGACAACGGTGGCGCGTCGGAGGAGGAAGACGGACGAGGAGCTGTAGCAGGATTTTTGGGAGGAGATTGGATTTCCAACCCCGGCGTCTCGCTTCTGGGAGAGGAGGTCGCCGGCGTCGGATGATCTGCAGGATTTGCCGAGGCGCTGCTCTCCATCGACATCTAGATGTGGTCTTGCTCGGCAGCGAGGTTCGTCGGCGTCGCCTCTGGGCATGAGAGTGGCCAGGGTCCCAAGCGTTCGTCCATGGAAGGGGCCCCTCCCTCGTCGTTCTTCGGCTCCCCCTATTCTTGCCGAGTTCCTGCCGGCGGCGGAGGTTCAGTTCGTTCCGGCTTCTCAGCAAACTTCTGCATGTATTTCGCCATGTGGGGCTGGGGATGGAGCAGTTTCCCTTTTTTCTGGGACAATTGTTGAATCGTGGGCAGCACATGCTAACGTGGAGAGTACGTGTGGGCCTCCTGGCAGGGAAGGGAACGTGTCGGGCTGGCTTCTGGTTGCGAGAAGGCTTGGTATCGGACGACGCCTCAATAACAGCTCCTGTCTATCGCGATCCTCTCCTGTTTCGCGATCTACTGCGCCGCCGTCTTCAGCTCGTTCCTTCATCCAAGCTCTGCTAGGCTCTGTCTCGATGGCTGTGCCGCCGCAACGCGCTGCTGCTCCGACGGCTGGTGCTGCTGCGGTCCCTCGTGCTCCGGTTCCCCGCGCCCCAGCTCAGTCGGCAGGTTCGACTGCCCCTCGCGCTCAGGTTATGGTGTCGCAGCAGTCTGTTGGGTTCGGGTCGACACCAGCGTACCCTAATGCCGGCTCTTTTCCGGGACAGGGATCTGGTTCGCGACCTTCGCATGTTGTGATGCCTTCGTCTGCGCCTACCTTTGGCCATGGGCCACCGCCGTTATCCGGGCCGCCCGGGATGCCGCCTCCGACTCGCTTCAGTCAGGGGATGGCATTGCCGTTTCTGTCGCCCCAGGGTGCTTACTTCCCGGCGCCGCAGCCTCAGTTCGCCTTGCAGCCACTCCAGCCGCCGTATCGCGGGCATCCGTCGGGAGGAGCACCTGTGATTCAACAAGGGGTGTCGCCGCAGCAGTTTGCGGTCGGGGTTGGAAATGTAAGTGCGCAGGTGCCGAAGCGGAAGAAGAAGAAGAAGAAACAGGACCAGTTGCAGGTGGGTCTTCAGCCGGGTTTGCAGTCGCTACAGCAGCCGACACAGTTTCAGCAATTTGGGTATCCCGCTGGCCAGGCAGGGACATCTTCTCAGGTTTTGGGACAACAACTGCAGTATCAGTACGGGCCACAGGGGACTGTTGACGATATTCCTCAGGCTGACACAGCTTTGGAGACTGTTGTTGTTGCACCGGTGCCTACTGCCGCGGGTAAGAAGATTCAGAAATCCGTTCGTTGCTGGAAGTGTGCGGTCAATACGCATGCAACTAAAGATTGTAAGGCGGTTCATAATTGCTATATTTGTGATAATTCTGCTCATCCAACTTTGAGATGTCCCGTTCTGAAGCAGCCAAGACCGACCCCGGTGATGTCTGGTATTGGCAATGAGTTGACTTTGTTTTCTCAGATTCCTGATTCTGTGGTGCGGGACCATCTTGGGGCCAACTTGACCCCCATAGCTCTTGTTCAGGTCACTGGGCCGATGGTCCCTGCAGATGTGGTTCAGCGACAGATTGCCAGGAGGTGCCCGATTCGTAGTCAGTGGAAGTGGGAAGCGTTGCCTTATGGTGAATCTGCCTTTCTTGTGAGTTTTCCGTCGATGGAGGATTTGGACAGGGTGGATGGGATCCAGGTGTCGGTGCCGCTGTGCACTTCTCAGCTCTCGTTTTCTGTTTATCGGACACAGGAGGTGCCCCACAAGCTTGAGCTGCAGCAGGTTTGGCTACATGTCGAGGGGGTGCCACATTGTTTGCGGTCTTTCTTGGGTTTATGGGCGGTTGGTGGTCTCATGGGCACTACTTTGGATGTGGACCTTTTCAGTTTGAGGAGACGTGGTGTGGTTCGGATTCTTGTTGCTATGACAGATACCAGTGTTTTCTTGGGGCTGCAGGATTCCCTAGGACATTACACTATGACTGATGCAGTGGTGGGTCTCAAGGCTTATGAGCTTCGTTTTCGTTTGGAGCCGGAAGGTTATGTACCAGAGCCTGATTTTGCACCTTACTTATGGAGGAAGAGGGATGGGGATCAGGATGATGATGCGAATGAGAAGCCTTCTGATGATGCTATGGATACATCTGACACGGGGGGTGGCTCACAAGCGGTTGGGGCTGGCTCTTCTTCGACCACTGCTAGGCAGGATGGCTCGGCGCAGCCGCCTACCAGGCATGTTGTTCAGCTGGATTGTTCAGTGCCTTCGGATCCTGTGTTACTGTTTGCTGTTACTCCTTTTAATGCTAACCCTGCCACTCCTCGCGGTAAGGAACTTTTGGAGGCGCTTCCGTTGGACTCTCCCCTGCGTGGCTCCGGACCAGTGTTGTGCTCTCCTCGGGTCTCTCCTTCACAGCTTCAGGAGGCTTTGCATGTGGCTTGTGGTTCTTTGGACAAGACTGGTGTTTCTTCGCTTCCGGCTTCCCCCACGCGTGGGAGACCTAACATGATGGGTCGTTCTATCCCCACGCGTGCGGATCCGGTGATACAGGAGGTGGTACCGGTCATGCAGGAGGTTGTCTCTGGGTCTTCGACGCGGAGGCGGGCCCAGGTGGGGTTCGCCGACCGCGGGGCTGTAGGGTTGGCTGCTGGGGCGCAGGGTGCTTCACCTATGCCCCTGGCGGTGCAACCCCCTTCGACTCTGGAGCGGGATTCTGGAGGCCCCTCCAATGGTGCTTGTCCGGTGGACATGGAGGGGCGCTCTAGCTCGGATGGTGGACCTGTGACCGGGGGGATTGACCTGATCCAGGAGGGGTTGGGTTTGTCCCCAGCCGCGGATGGTCCTGATTTCGTGGCTGAGACCCCAGCTCGCAGGAGCTCTCGGCATGCTGTCGACGCTCTGGGGGCCTCAGCCACGGATGAGGACTCCTTGGGCAAGGCCATGCGGAGGAAGGCGGAAAAGAATTTGGACACCCCGGGTATATCTTCTAAATCCTTTCTTTCTTTCTCCAACAACTCTATTATGGATAAACTGGCTAACGTTGGTGTTAGTTTGGGGAGATCTGTAAGTGAAGTTAATCTCTCTAGTTCTGTATTGAGACATATGGAGGTTGACCGTCTAACGGTTACTCCTAAAATCTCTTTTGTTCCTGACTCTTCACCAATGGAGGAGGAGGAGTTGCATGCCACAGTAGATGGTCAACTCTTATCTCACTTAGTTGGTGAAGTATCAGAAGTGGGCTTTAATGAGACTAGGCTGGATTCATTATATGATCTTACAGCTTCTAGTCGGAAATCAAAGAGCCAAAGGTCCCGTAAGAGGTCACGTGTATCCAAATCTCCAATTGTTTCTCAATGAATGGCATGTTCTCAAATAGCAGAGGTCTTCGTGACTTGGCTAAACATTTGTTCTTTGCCGATTGTGTGAGAGATTATAAGTTAGATTTTTTGGGTATTTCTGAGACTGGTAGACGTGATTTCTCACAAAGTCAACTCAATCGCCTTTCTGGTGGAGTGGATTTTTCATGGGTATCACGCCCGCCGCGGGGGAGATCCGGAGGAATTCTGTTAGGCGTCAGAGATGAGACTATGGAAATCTTAGCCAGTTCGGTTGGAGATTTTTTTATTAAACTCCATATCCGGAATAAGGCTGATGATTTTGTTTGGTCTCTAGTCGCCGTATACGGGGCTGCCCAGGATGTTTATAAAGCTGACTTTTTACGTGAGTTGGTAAATCTAGCTAAGGACAATCCCTATCCTATCCTTATAGGTGGGGATTTCAATTTGCTAAGATTCCCTCATGAGAAAAGTCGGGGAAGGTTTGATGAACATTGGCCTTTTATGTTTAATGCTGTCATTGATAGCTTGGACTTAAGAGAGGTTACAATGTTAGGAAGACAGTTTACTTGGGCTAATAGTCTTCCGGAGCCTACATACGAAAAATTAGATAGGGTGCTTATGGATACCGAATGGGAAGATAAATTTCCTATGGTAACTGTTCGCGCTCTAGAGCGTATTGAGGCTTTGTCAGATCATGCTCCATTACTGTTATCTGTCGGAACACCACCACGAAAATCCAAAAACAGTTTTAAGTTTGAACTGGGATGGATTGATCGTGATGGTTTTTATGAACTGGTGAAGGCTATTTGGGAAAAAACCAGTTAGTGGTCGCACACCCATACAATGTTGGAACAACAAAATGCGTGCCTTGCGCAAATTCCTCCGTGGTTGGGCTAGACATACTGCTGGTATTCTTAAAAAGGAAAAACTACGCCTTTCTGCTATTATTAATGATTTGGAGGCCTCAGCGGAGGTTAGGTTATTGACTGCACAAGAGATTGAGCTTAAAAAGCAATCAAATGCAGAAATTGCCAGACTTCTGCGTGAGGAAGAACTCAAGTGGTATCAACGTTCTAAAGCTAAATTTATCCTTGAAGGAGATGTGAATACAAGATACTTCCATGCTGTTGCAAATGGCAAGCATAAGAAGAAACTTATTCACTCTCTAATTCAGGATGAAGGAACGATAGAAGGACAACAACATCTTAAATCTTATATTACCAAATACTATAAATCCTTGTTTGGGGCACCACCAGAAAATTCCTTTTTACTGGATGAGTCCCGGACAGAGGATATCCCTAAGGTTTCTATTGAGAAAAACACATTTCTGACTGCCCCTTATACCGATGAGGAGGTTAAGAAGGCTGTCTTCCAAATGGAACATAACAAAGCGCCAGGCCCTGATGGCTTTCCAGCAGAGTTTTATCAAAAATTCTGGGAAGTTATCAAGGTGGATTTGATGCGCTTGTTTGATTTTTTGCAAGTTGGTCAGCTGGACCTATTCAGGTTAAATTTTGGCAACATAATTTTACTACCTAAGGTTAACAACGCAGAACGTATACAACAGTATCGTCCAATCTGCCTTCTTAACATTAGTTTTAAATTTTTTACAAAGGTTGCTACGATTAGACTGAATTCAGTGGCTGATCATGTTGTTCGCCCTTCTCAAACTGCTTTCATGCAAGGGAGAAACATCTTGGATGGAGTTGTAATCCTGCATGAAACGATACATGAATTGCACTCTAAAAAACTAAATGGTGTATTGTTCAAGATTGATTTTGAGAAGGCTTATGATAAAGTTAATTGGTCTTTCATACAGCAAACACTCCGTATGAAAGGTTTTTCAAAAGAGTGGTGCGCTCTCATACAGTCTTTTGTGTCTGGTGGAAGTGTTGCCATTAATGTCAACGATGACACAGGTAATTACTTCCAGACCAAAAAAGGGCTGAGACAAGGGGATCCACTATCGCCTATACTATTTAATATAGTGGCAGATATGCTGGCTATCCTTATTAAGAGAGCAAAGACTGATGGCCAAATTGAAGGATTGGTTCCACATCTTGTTGATGGTGGACTATCTATTCTTCAATACGCCGATGATACAATACTATTTATGGAACATGATCTGGAGAAAGCCAAGAATCTGAAATTAATATTATCAGCATTTGAGCAGCTCTCTGGATTGAAAATAAACTTCCATAAGAGTGACTTGTATTGTTTTGGCGAGGCTAAAGACGAGGCCCACCTGTATGCCGATCTCTTTGGCTGTGGTCTGGGGAATTTTTCAATCAATTATCTGGGAATACCGATACATTATCGGCGTCTCACGATTGCTGAATGGAAACTCGTCGAGGAAAGACTCCAGAAACGTCTTAATAGTTGGAAAGGTAAGTTGCTATCCCTCGGTGGAAGACTGGTACTCATTAATTCAGTACTCACCAACATGGTACTGTATATGATCTCATTCTTCCAGTTACCAAAAGGTGTCTTGTCAAAAGTGGACTATTTCCGCTCAAGATTCTTTTGGCAGGGGGATAGTGAGAAAAAGAAATATCGACTGGCCAAATGGAATGTTGTTTGCCGACCCAAAGAATATGGTGGATTAGGCATACATGATTTAAAAGTCAAAAACACCGCATTACTGGGTAAATGGTTATACAAACTTCTTACCGAAGAAGGGGTATGGCAAACCATTCTATGGAGGAAATATGTTGGCTCAAAAGCGGTGTCTAAACTGGTTTGGAAACCAGGTGACTCACACTTTTGGGCTGGGCTAATGGCTTCCAAAAAGCATTTCTTCCGATTTGGCAATTTTAATATTAAGGATGGTTCACAGATTAGGTTCTGGGAAGATAAATGGCTTGGCCAAAATTCTCTTCGTGAACAATATCCCGCTCTATACTCAATTGTTAGGCACAAGGGGGATACTCTCGCTGAGGTAATGGAAACCAATCCTCCTAATGTGTCTTTCAGAAGAAGTCTCTTAGGTCCTAGACTGGTGTCTTGGAATAATCTTTTAGTGAGATTATCCAGGATACAGCTATCTGAGGGAATGGACGAATTCAAATGGAAATTACTACACAGTGGTAAATTTTCTGTTGATTCATTTTATAGAGCTTTGATCCAACCTAATATTTTAGTCGATGACAATAGTAAAATTTGGAAAATGAGGATACCCCTTAAAACGAAGATATTCGCTTGGTATCTCCGTAAAGGGGTGATTCTCACAAAAGATAATCTTGTTAGGAGGAATTGGCATGGTAGCACTGAATGCGTATTTTGTCATCATAATGAGACAATACGTTATTTATTCTTCTATTGTAAATTTGCTCGTGCTATATGGTCAATCATCCAAATAGCCTCTGGTTTATCTCCTCCTAGATCGGTAGTCAATGTATTTGGCAACTGGATGAATGGGATTGAGGATAAATATGGGACTTTATTTAGGGTGGGAGCGCTTGCCATTATTTGGTCGCTTTGGCTATATAGAAATGACAAGATTTTTAATAATGTTGTATATTCTCCCTTGCAGGTTATCTATCGAGCTACGGCTGTCCTCCGATCATGGACTTTACTACAACGAATGGAGTTCCGCGAGTTGTTTGCGGAGGGTTGTAGGCGGCTGGAGGATACGGCGCGAGATATCTTCTCCCGGCATGGATGGCAGCAACCGCTGCGGATAGATCTTCCTTAGCTAGTTTGGAGAACTGTGTTTTCATTTACATTATTTTGTAATCCCGTTTTTATTGTCTTGGTGAGACTGTGTGATTGATCGGCTGTGTGCATCCTAGCTATGCAGAGGCCGGGTGTAAACTTACTGTTAAGTAATAAAACGCCCATTTCCTAAAAAAAATATACAAGTTTTTAAAAGCATATTCGTTAAGTATATGCCTTCGCTGCAGTATACTGATTTTCTTGTGCACATGTTTTCTACAGGTTGTTCTAAGCTTCCTTGCTTTTGGTTTGATTTCCATGGGGCATTCATATGATTTTGGATAAGGCAATTCATATATTTCTCTACCTCCTGTCAGTCAGTCCGTATGTTTGTGCATTTCAGCTACTGACAATATTTTGGATAAGTATCAGCACCTCCAGGTTGGTGTGGACTGTAGCTGATGCTATGTGTTTACATCTGTGTTAATGTGTGTGTTTTGAAGTACACTAAGTGCAACTTATTAGCAAGATGTCTTCATCGTGTTTAAATCAATCCCTAAAGAACTTTTTTTAGTGCACACATGCTGGAATATTGCAAGATGTATCAATGTGATCATTCTTAATTTTTGGTGCTATATTTACGTGTTGTACTCAATATATTGGGATGTATATTGTTCAACTCTTAGTAATTTGCCAAGTTGATAGTTATTTGAAATGGCTTCTATATTTGTTTCTCTAGGCCATTGCATACATCATGAGTTTTTGGTAGATTTCTTCTAATTTGCAGATGCTTACCACTGACTAATCCTATATCATTTTGGTCGCTCTTCTTTGCAAATCGGTAAGGTGAGCTAGGAGATGATCCATGTTGTGTTAATGGCCGGTGGTGGAACAAGGATCGACATGTATGTTGCCACACTCATGGATAGTGTTAGATAGGCTACTAATGTTAGATAGTTAGATGCAAACCGGTTTTGTGTGCTAGGAGGAGATGGAGAACGTAGGGTACTTCATTGTTTCTTCATGCACATGCCAACACGTACTGACATGCCAGCCAACTTTAGGTGGTAGCATTAGTCCAACTGCTTGCAAACAGAATTTGCCTCTCTCAAATACGCAGCTCAACTGAAAACTATTTGTTTCTGTTCTCGCACATGCTCATCGACTACTGCGTGGTCCTGGCAAGCAGACTGACTGCCATGTCTGTCACGACCATGGCTTGCATTGGATGGTTACTGTGGTGAGCTCTCTGTCTCTCCTACTTCTTCTGTTTTGTTTTGTACCAAGACTTGAGCGGCATTTGGTTGCTGCCAATTAGCAATTTGTGATAGATTTACCGCAATTATCCCTTCCAAATAAAAAACATGTAGTTAAGATGTGCTATTCATCTTATTTTTATCAATGCTTTCGCTCTATTAACGAAAGCCAGTTTGTTGATACTTACAATATGTTTATTTACCTTCCAGTATGACTGCATAATCACTTTTTGTCCAGTATGCTAAACGGATGGAAAATTTGAGTTTACATAGCCATCCAGGTGAGAGGAAAGGACATGTACAAGTACTCTTACAAACCTCTTTCTCTAGCATTAGTTGTGCAGCTATACGGCTTGGCTTTACTTCACATACTTTTTGTGAAGGGGACACAAGGGAAGGGGAGGCTAATTTAAGACCCATTTTCTGAAAACTATACTGATGCATTTTATTTGGCACATCATACAATACTTTGTTCTACTAATAATGTTTGCCAACACAATAAATAATATGGTTTCTCTAGAATTCCTAGAAATGCATGGGAACTTGAAAGTTTTGATACTACTTGCAAAATAATTGACCATGTGGTTGATGCAGATTTATTGTATCCTTGATAATGTGGATCTTAGCAACTTCCAGCATCATAAGATCTCTCAGACGAAGAGGACAACAACGGACACAACTGATGGAATAGTGGCAGTAGTAATATGAACTCAAATACTCAAATCAATAATATGTTGAACTCGGTGTAATATGTGTAATATGTATGTAAGTGTATATTCAGCTCTATCTGTCAACACTAGCTTATATTAGAATCTAGCTTCTCTGTAATGCAATAAAACGTATATGCACTGGATAAGCCCACTAAAAATTATGTACCAGCGCTCTTAGCATAAACCACTACGTAATCCAGTGTAAATATAGCTACTAGCTGTATGATATTGCCGGTACTATCTCACACCTAACAAATATTCAAATCTGTACCAATATCTAAATTAACTATATACTCCAAAATTCGCCGCTACGGGCGCGGCGACACGCCGCGCCAAGCTTCCTAGTTATTTCCCAAGGCTGGCCGTCAGAAAAGTCAAGCAAATATCCCCCTGCAAGTGAGAACGCGGTCGATTTCTTCAGAAGGTGTCAAGTAATTACCATATCTCTAGATCATGTGTCAGCCATATAGATATTGCCAAGCAAGGATCGATAATTAACTAATGATACTAGTATACTTAAACTAAAAAATATATAGATCATACATTTCTGCGCTGCGCGTAGATAATAATCTCCGGATTGGGCCGTAAGCCATGGTGCGGCTGCACATTACTTCCTATAAACCTTGCTGGGTTACCCGCCTCCTGGAGCCTCCCTCGCGCGCGCCGAACTTCCTCCGTCCGATCACACGTGCACAGTAGAATTCCCCCGCGGCTTTCCTTCTGGACCGTTCGATGCACCCCGTTCTTTTCTCACCTTCCCGAGCTCTCGATGACCGCATGACAGCCTGGGGCCACATGCGGGCGGGACCAGGGGTAGAGACAGCGGGGTATGGTTCTTCCCGTCGCGTTTTTCTCCTCTTCTCCTCCCATCGAGCCCAATCCCCTCCTGCCCGTGTCCCTCCTCTCTCCCCAATCCGCCGCCACTGCTCCTTCCCCAATCCCCGCCGCCTCCTTCCTCGAATCCCCGCTTCCTCCCCCACAGTCGGCCCTCCACCTGGAGGAGCAATAGAGGTCAACGATGTGGGAAGGAGCAGAGAGGATGGAGCCGTAGAGAGGCTAGGGGCACGAAGAAGAAGCAGTAGAGGCGGCGCGGCAAGAAGCAGTAGGTCGGCGCTCCTCCATCTCTTCTAGACGGTGGGGTGGATCTGCGCATGGAGAGGAAGGAAGGCAGCGACATGAGGGAAGAACAGGCTGGCGCTGTGCGCGGAGAAGAAGCATTTGGGCGGCGCTCATCCCCCTCTTCTAGGCGGTGGGGTGGTGCTACAAGGGAGAGGAAGGAGGCCGGTGGGAAGAGCAAACCAGCCCCAACACCAGATCTTTGCCCTTCCTCAATTTGATGGGTAGGAACCATCAATTCGCTGCGCCACTACAAACCCTAGACGCTCTTTGGGCTCCTGCAGCGTGGCTCCTCTATTAGACCGCTGATCCAGCCCCGTTGGCGGCCGCCTGCACGGACGAGTTCGCCGGTGGGACAAAGGGTGCCACCGTCCTGCTCTTCGATGTCCTCTTCGTTGAAACCCAGGTAGACCATGCCCCACCTCTGTCCTGTTTTCCCGCATCGATTTGGTTTGAGATTTTTACATGGGAGTGCCGCCATTTCAGGTGTTAAAAATGGTGCCCCATCTGGTCTACTACTGCTCCCCCAGCAGAGATTTGATTGGAGCACTAAGTCGTTGCAGCCAAAGGAGGGATTCAGAGTAAGAGTCCTCTGGCCACTTCTAATGTATGTACCATCTTCTAGCGTTTCCTCCATTGCAGTGCACTTGCAATAATTTGGCTTCAGATTTGTAGCTTGTTGTGATTGAAAATAGCATGGTATTTTTCCTTCAGATCTGTAGAAAAATGAAACCTTGAACAACCTATGGGAGAGATTGACCGAGAGACACCGTTTAGCTCGTAGGCGAGTGGCAACCCCACTAGGTGCTCTTGCTAGCGTCAATGCGCAGCTCCACCCCACATGGAGGCACACGGGAGAGGGCAGCGGCCGAAGCGCCACTTGATAACTATCCTTGCAAATGAATCATGTGCGTATCAATTTTCCTTTTTGGTTCTTGCGGTGGCATCTGTACTCAAACCTCTCCACTAAATCAGTAAAAGTGCTCCACTATGTGTATGATGCCATTTGGCTGAAAACTTATTACCTTTGTTTGTGAGTTTTTCGGTTTCAGATGGGGAAGGATGCAAGCTATCTTGGCCCAGGCGGGTGAAGATTGCGTTGGGTGTCGCGGGCGTTCTAAGGTAGTACACCAAGCTGCAGCCTCCATTCTCCTTCGCTGCATTGATGTCCAGTTGAGTTTACCTCGCTAAAGATATGTACTTGAATTTTAACACTCAACTTGATTCCGCATTGATATGTCTTTTAATTGTTTCTAGAGCTTTTTAAAGTCAATCTTCAAATAATATAGTTTGAACACATATCATTACAGGTTACTGTTCTCTGAAGATATGTTTTTCAAGCCCGATTATGTGTCTACGTCATTGGAGGATGATGCGCGGAGGCGGGAGATTTGGTTGGGCAAGAGCCCAGTTGGCGACATGTCTGCGGCTGTCAGCTCTTGTGGTCAGTTTGCTTCTTCTGCTATTTTAGCCCTTCACATTATGTTATAAGTTTTTCTCATGCGTGCTTCTTACTTTCTAGGTTGTGCTGGGCGTACGGTGTGGCTTCGTATTTTCTTGGAGCGAGTTCTTCCAACCCCGGTGTGTTTGCTTCTCAGAATACTTTGGTGCTCACTTGGTTTATGTTTTCTTGACGTTCTTTTGCTACATACTGACTATTCCTTTTTTTATCCTGAAGTTCCATATGGACTGATTTCCTTTCTCATTGCCATGCTATAAAAATAAAATACAACATTTAGCATTGATTTCCTTTCCTTTTGCCATGCCTCGGCAATGTTGAGAGATTTCAGACGTTCTATTGTCACTGTTAATTACACCGAGATGTGTACTGTAACAGCTAATATACAACACAAACCGTGAAATGGGATCTCGGCGGTGGTGATATTTTAAGCTCATAACTCTGATTAAAAAATAAAAAGGATTTCTATTAAGTTTGTTATTTTTTCCAGAAATCTCTGAACCAACAATACTAGGTGCTACCATAGCTTCGTTTGTCAAAGGATTTCTATTAAGTTTGTTATTTTCTAGAAATCTCTGCAGCCAATAATACTTGCTGCTACCATATCTTTGTTTGCCAACTGAAAAATCCTCTTTATATGTCTGAAAATGCATGAAACACATGCCTTTGTAAGTTCAGAATTGTTGTGTTGCTGTTTGGTAAGTAAATGAGATTCTCACTTGCTTATTTAATCTAGGGGTGTAGGTAAGAGCTGACACTGAACATCAGATCTGGTTGATGAAATCTTACCGTAGTACACATTAATATCTGCACATCTCTGAATTTAGAAGCTACAATCGACATTGTTCTGGACTGGAAATCATGTTGCTCTGTTTGTAGGTGCATCGTTGCATACATGTGTAAATGAGCAAATGTGAGCTATATGAAAAGAATCCTACTATCAGTAAAGAGCATACACCTAAATACTTCTCTTTCAGAAAGATAAGCATGTATACTTCAGTGGCACGCTTTAGTTTACACTTGAATGGAAGTAACTACACCACTATATCACAGACTCAATTTTCCGGCAAACGAATTTGGTCTAGGAATCAAGCATGCTGCACCAATGTTTCATTTCAGTGCCTACACCACTGTTGTTGCGTCACCGTTACACATGCTCATGACCTGAATTAACTTAGAATTGAGAGTGTTTAGATGAGACCATGTTAAACAATTAAGATTACTAATTTAAGTTTGTCCAGGGACTGGTGTGTTTGATTCTTACCAGTGTAATGTTTCTACTAGTGTATATATGTGTTTTAGATATTTAATTCAAATGGAGCTGAAAGTCTTATTGCCTAATGCTTTGCCGTTGTAGTTATTACTCTTTGAATTGTCCATGCTACTTTAGTTAGCCTTTGAGTGGGTCTGTACATACAGATTGTGATGCTGGTAACCAAAATGGTGATATTTGTTATTGAAGATTTTTAGTCATATATTACCAGTCAATTAGATATCAGAAGCCTGACAGTGAAAGAAAATCAATGGAGAAATGGGCTACATGGTTAACACACTTGTAAGATTGTCATGTTTCGGTTTACTATTTGTTCAAGGTTCCGTGGTTTCCTAGGTACTACGTTAATCCGATGCAAGAACATTGTACTTCAAGGTTCCCTAGGTACTATCTAAATATGACGCAAACACATTGTACCTTCAAATATAGTCATTCATTTCAGTATGCCCAGGACAAGAAAATACTATGGAGTAATACATATTTAAAGCTTTGTGGACTTCCGGCTAAGCAGATTTTGCCTGTTCTTGCTCAGAATTTTATTTTTCTTTGTGGTAGATTGATTTTGTCTCAAAAATGAAAAATGATGCATGGCTATATTTTCTGTAAATTATATTTCAGTTCGATTTATTAAGTACGAAATCCAGAAATGTCTAATGAAGATGTACACCTCGGTAGAGCACATTTTTAGCCCATTGAGATTTTCATTGTCATGTGAATCGTCTTCAAATATAGCGATGAAGACAAGTAAGATATTCCATTTAGAATAAAAGAAAAAGTAGAGATGGACAATCCCGAGATCACAAAAAAACCATTTAGAGGAAGATTCACATGATTTTGAACAACATAAACTATTTGTTTCTGCTCACGGATGGCCAATTATCTACAGCTAAGATTGCCAAACATGGCATTGATCTACTTATTAAAAATAAAAATACACCACCTTCACACCATTTAAGCTACTTCTACATACTTCTATTTATTCTATTTAAAAACCTTAGAAGTTTGCTGCTTTTGATACTGACGTCGATGTGTAAGGACATGCGTTGGTACTAAACGAGATAAGGACATGTGTTGGTACTAAACGAGGTAAAACATATCGCTTAAGTGCCGGCCCAAGTGCGTCATTTGTGCCAGTGGCGCAACATATGTTATCATCGTTCTCGATAGTTTTTTCTCCAAGACTAATTAAACTATACATTGTTTGCCTTAAAACATATTATATGTCTTCTTTTACTAAACGAGGGTGGTATGACATAGCCAAGTAGCTCAGATACAAAAGACTTGTTGTCACAATAAAACAGCACACGGGCATCGGTTCCCTAGACAAGAAATTTCAGTCACACAGAAGCACATTTTCAAAAAACCGCCGCGTTCTTCCCATTCCAGAAAAAAAATGCTTAGAATGATATGTATCGATCGGTAATAGGTTTTCCCATCTCTAATCAAAACTACTATTCCTTCAAGTATACTTGTATGTGCAAGTTACTCACGAGGTTCGGTTTTAGATGATTAAATCTATTGCTAAATTATTGTCTCGCTTTCGGCCTCGGCGCCGGTGGCGCACCGGGTCATCTAGTGGTGATAACTTTGCTGAGTTTCCTCCCTCCTCAAGGGACCGATCACAAGTAAGGGCTATATATACACACAAAGAATCATCACGAGATCATCACGCAGCTAGCCATCAGAAGCAACTCCCTCAGATACTGAAACACACGAACAGACCCATAAGCAGAAACACAGAGTTTATTTCAGACTAGCAGTTCACCTACGTAGAGATAAGTTCCCGAGATTTGCAGGGGCATCCATCGACTGATATCGACATGGCGTCGGCTCCAGCTCGAGCCATGGCAGTGGTGATGCTCACGTTCGTCTTGCTCGGGTTGGGCATGGCCGCGGACGACAAAGCACCCATCAAATGGCAGAGGGCGCACGCGACGTTGTACGGCGGCGCCCATGCCTCTGGCACCATGGGTAAGCTAACTACTAGCTTACTACACACGCATGCAGACGGCCATGAATTCTACTCCCTTCGTTTTAAAATATAAGATGGTTTAGCTTTGTAAAACAAATGTATCTAGACTTCTTTTAGTAGGTAGGTTCACTCATGTTTGGAGTAAATCTAGACAGTAAAACAAGTCTAGATATATTTTCTTCACAAACCTAAGACATCTTATATTTTGAAACGGAGGAAGTACATCTCGTGCTAACATAGATTGTTCTTTACGACGTTTGCAGGTGGAGCGTGCGGGTACGAGAACCTGTACACCGCGGGGTACGGGACACGGACGGCGGCGCTGAGCTCGGTGTTGTTCAACGACGGCGCCTCCACTAGTGGAAAACATGTCTTCGGTTCGATCTGAATAAAGCCAGTAGTCCCGGTCCGTCATGAGTCGCGACTAGTGCTAGCACTAATCCCGGGCCGTGAGGCCTCCAACGGCTAGAAATGACCATAGACACTAGTCCCGGACCGTGAGGCCTCTAACGGCTAGAAATGGCCATAGACACTAGTCTCGGGCCGGACCAGAGCTCTAGTCCCGTTCCGTAATACGACCCGGGACTAATAAGCTGGAGGGGGCCAACTGCTCTTTTCGGGGACTATTAGTCCCGGGTCGTATCACGGCCCGGGACTAGTTGTCCATCAGTATATATACAGCTTCATGTCCACCTGCCCTAAAGCATATGGTGTCCATTTTTCTCAAAGAAGCAAGAGAGTTCATGCCATTTTTTTCTCAAGATTTAGTTTGCAACACCTAAATCCAAAGCTTTAAGAGGTTAGAACTTCATTCTTTCATCTCTTATTGCTACTTTAGCTCTATAATGCTCTAGAAATATAGAGATATGGATCAAATGCATGCATGCTCTAGAAGTAGCTAGAAGGATTTTGATATATATGTGTAACAAATTTTGATTAGGCACATAGTTACTGAAAATTGAAATGTGTAATTTTAGAGTTTCAGAGCTTAGAATGGAATGAGGTTTTCACTGATAGAACAATAATAAAAAACTCCACATTTATCATGTTGATTGTTTTCTCCAATTCACAAATTGGTGCATGTAAATTTTTCAAAATTCAAAATTAATGCTCTAGAAGCTCTCAATATAACTTGTAATAATTTTATCATGTTGTGTAATGGTTTTTGATATACTTTTACTATAATGCAGATGGTCCGGAAATGGATGTACGGTACTGACCGACGCTCTGGCGAGTTCATTAATGGCGTGCATGAATTCATCTGTGTTGCTGATGCAAACAAGCAAAATGGTTTTGTATTTTGTCCATGTAATGGATGTAGGAATCAGAAGGATTACTCTGACTCAAAAACCCTTCACAGCCACCTATTGAAGTACGGCTTCATGCCCAGTTATAATTGTTGGACCAAGCACGAAAAGAGAGGGGTTATAATGGAAGACAATAAAGAAGAGGAGGAGGATGACAACTATCATGGTTTCCCTGAGTACGGAGATACTTCCATGGGGGATGCTGAAAGGGAGGATGAAGAAAAGACACATGATGAACTCGCTGATGATCTTGGTCGGACCATTGCCGATGCACTAAGAGATTGTGAAACTGAAAAGGATAGGGAGAAGTTCAATCACATGTTAAAGGATCACAAAAAGTTGTTGTACCCAAATTGCGAAAATGGTCTGAGAAAGCTGGGCAGCACACTGGAATTGCTGCGATGGAAGGCTGAGTGTGCTATACCTGACTCCTCATTTGAAAAGTTGCTGAAAATGATGAAGAATATGCTTCCAAAAGATAACGTATTTCCCGCCAGTACGTACGAAGCAAAGAAGGTTGTCTGCCCTCTAGGTTTAGAGGTTCAGAAGATACATGCATGCCCTAATGACTGTATCCTCTACCGCGGTGAGGAGTATGAGAATTTAGATGCATGTCCGGTATGCACTTCACTTCGGTATAAGATTAGACGAGATGACCCTGGTGACGTTGAGGACGAGCCCCCCGGAAGAGGGTTCCTGTGAAGGTGATGTGGTATGCTCCTATAATACCACGGTTGAAACGCTTATTCAGAAACAAAGAGCACGCCAAGTTGTTGCGATGGCATAAAGAGGAACGTAAGTCAGATGGGATGTTGAGACACCCCGCTGATGGGTCGCAATGGAGAAAAATCGATAGAAAGTACCCGGACTTTGCAGATGACGCAAGGAGTTTAAGGTTTGGTCTAAGTACAGATGGCATGAATCCCTTTGGGGAGCAGAGCTCCAGTCATAGCACCTGGCCCGTGACTCTATGCATCTATAACCTTCCTCCTTGGTTGTGCATGAAGCGGAAGTTCATTATGATGCCAGTGTTAATCCAAGGTCCGAAGCAACCCGGCAACGACATTGATGTGTACCTAAGGCCATTAGTGGAAGAACTTTTACAGTTGTGGCACGAACCCGGGATACGCGTGTGGGATGAGCACAAGCAGGAAGAATTTAACCTCCGAGCATTGCTTTTCGTAACAATCAATGATTGGCCTGCTCTTAGTAACCTTTCAGGACAGTCAAACAAGGGATACAATGCATGCACACACTGTTTAGATGAGACTGAAAGTATATATTCGGAACATTGTAAGAAGAATGTATACAATGAGAATCGTCGATTTCTTTTGGCCAAGCATCCCTTAAGAAAGAAAGGAAAGCATTTCAACGGTTTGGCATGTCACCAGACGAAGCCTAAGGAGCGTACTGGTGCTGATATATTTGATACGGTCAAATATTTGGATCAACTGGTAACCTTTGGAAAGGGTCCTGGAGGAAAATCTGTTCCGAAAGACGTTGAAGGACACGCACCCATGTGGAAGAAGAAATCTATATTTTGGGAGCTACCATATTGGAAATTCTTAGAGGTCCGCTCTGCAATCAATGTGATGCATGTGACGAAGAATCTTTGCGTGAACCTGCTAGGCTTCTTGGGCATGTATGGGAAGACAAAAGATACACCGGAAGCACGAAAGGACCATCAACGTATGAAAGACCCAGATGGCCTGCATCCAGAATGGTTTCAAGGTCATGCCATCTACGCTCTTACCAAACAAGAGAAGTAAATATTTTTTGAATGCCTAAGCAGTATTAAGGTCCCGTCTGGCTTCTCGTCGAATATAAAAGGGAATAATAAATATGGCAGAAAAAACGGTCCAAAACCTAAAGTCTCATGACTGCCACGTGATTATGACGCAAATGCTTCCGATTGCATTGAGGGGGCTTCTACCAGATAATGTTTGAGTACCCATTGTGAAGCTATGTGCATTTCTCAATGCAATCTCTCAGAAGATAATCAATCCTGAAGATCTACCACAGTTACAGAATGTTGTGGTCCAATGTCTTGTTAGTTTTGAGTTGGTGTTCCCACCATCCTTCTTCAGTATTATGACGCACCTGCTGGTTCACCTAGTCGAAGAGATTTCCATTCTCGGTCCTGTATTTCTACACAATATGTTTCCCTTTGAGAGGTTCATGGGAATCTTAAAGAAATATGTTCATAACCATGCTAGGCCAGAAGGAAGCATCTCCAAGGGCTATGGAACAGAGGAGGTCATTGAATTTTGTGTTGACTTTGTTCCTGACCTTAAGCCGATTGGTCTTCCTCAATCGCGGTATGAGGGGAGACTGAGTGGAAAGGGTACTCTAGAAAGGAAATCAATAATATGTAGGGACGGACATTCTTACACCGAAGCACATTACACCGTTCTACAGATTATATCTTGGCAGCCCCATATATCGAGGAACACAAGAAAATCTTACGCTCCAACAACCCTGGAAAGCATGACTCTTGGATTAGAGATGAACACATGAAGAGTTTTGGCGGTTGGTTGCAACATCTCATCAAAAACAACACTCTTGGAGATCAGCTATACTTGTTGTCTAGGTCACCATCTTCGACTATATCGACTTTCCAAGGGTACGAGATAAATGGGTATACATTTTACACGATAGCCCAAGATAAAAAGAGCACCAACCAAAACAGTGGTGTCCGCTTTGATGCAACAGACAACAATGGGTCAAAGACCACATATTATGGTTACATAGAGGAGATATGGGAACTTGACTATGGACCTACTTTTAAGGTCCCCTTGTTTCGGTGCAAATGGGTCAAGCTGACAGGAGGAGGGGTTGAGGTAGACAAGAAATACGGAATGACATCATTGGATCTCAACAATCTTGGGTACTTAGACGAACCATTCTTCCTAGCCAATGATGTGGCTCAGGTTTTCTATGTGAAGGACATGTCTACCAAACCTAGAAAAAGAAAAAATAAGAAAAAGAATACATCGGACGGTGAGCCAAAGCGCCACATAGTTCTTTCAGGAAAAAGAAACATCGTGGGAGTGGAGGACAAGACAGACATGTCAGAAGATTGTGATAAGTTTCATGAAATTCCGCCCTTCGCGGTGAAGGATGACTCAAGCATCATGTTAATGAATGAAGATGCTCCATGGATACGACGGGATCAGAAAGGAACACACGCGAAGACATGATATGTAATAATTGTAACATTTTATGAGTGAAGATGCTCCATGCATGTGTCTATTTTTATAGTGTTGTCTACAAACAATCTTGAGTGTGTTTGTCCCGTTTTGTGGCTGGACCGGGACTAAAGGAGGGCCTTTAGTACCGATTCATACTTACCATTAAGATCGGATCTCCAACGCGTGATGTCACATATTAGGGAGTGCCTCTATGACCAGTTTATTGGAGATGCCGGAGGACTAAGCTCCGTCGGCATCTCCCTGAAACTGGCCGTAGTGGTGTCCCTGCTCTCGAAAACCATCTTGCAGCTTGTAACTTCTCTAACTAGATTAATACGCCTGGGAGCTAACTAATTTCACATATTAGGGAGTGCCTCTTTGACCAGTTTCTCGGAGATGCCGAAGGACTGGGCTCCGTCGGCATCTCCCTGAAACTGGCCGTAGTGGTGTCCCTGCTCTCGAAAACCATCTTGGAGATGCCTCAAACTGGCTGGAGGACTGGACTCACAAGGATGCCTATTTATAGTACAAGCAGCTCGGCATAATGTCGACACTCACCCCTATTATTACTGCTGACTCATGTTTAGTCCCAGTTGGTGTCTCCAACCGGGACTAAAGGTTCATCTTTAGTCCCGGTTGGTGAACACCATCCGGGACAAGGTAGAAGCCACACGACATAATGTCGACACTCACCCCTATTATTAGTGTTGCCTGGCCCATTCTGCCGCAATCCCTTCAGTCGCAGTTGGTTTCTCCAACCGGGACTAAAGATGAACCCTCTCTTTATATAGGCATTTCCCTCTATTTATTAGGTAACACTCAAGACATTTATTAATATTAAAAACCGGGACAAACCGGGACTAGCTAACACTCAGGACTAAAGCCGCCCCTTTAGTCATAATCATGCCTAGTCCTATAGTACGCAGCTTCAGGGTCTTCTTCGTCATCGTCATCATCATCGTCATCGTCACCTGCCACTCCGGGGATCCTCAGCCCATCCATGGCATATACCAGGGGCCATTCCAGCCTCGGATTCACGGAGGGCGGGGGAGGGGTCTCCTGGAAGACGATGCCGCTACCGCTGGGCCGGTGTGGGGCCTTTTTGTGGCTCTGTGACAGGTGGACTCGTGGGCACCGCAGGCGAGGATGGTCTCCCTCGGTGATGTAGCGCATCACTCCGATGATAGTACGGTTCGCCCACCACAGACGACGGCCAGCTTCATTGTGGTTCACCGGTGGCGGGCCATCACCCTCGTACCTGGCGAGCTCCCTTTCCCGCCTATTAGCGAAGAAGGCATTACATGTGTCGTAATTGTCGGGATCCCACTAGGGATCCATCCGCTGCTCCGGTGTGAGCTCGTGGTAGAAGTGGTTTGTGATGGCCGCCTGGCGTGCGGAACCTTGAGGGAAAGGAGGGACAGGAACCCCTCCAGCACTCAGCATCCATCCGGCGGGTGGCCGGTAGCCCGGCGGACAAGGGTAGTTGGAGGCGCACAGCGCCTCGGTCTCCTCGAGGGTCAGAATGGCCTAGTAGGCATTTTCCATTGTTCTCAGAGAGGAAGGTGTGGATGTGTGGATAGCCATGGCGCGATCGCCCTAAATATAGAGGGAAAGGGCAGGAAAACTTGGCGTGAAGCTTTGGGAAATGGCGGGAAATATCTTTAGTCCCGGTTAGTGACTACATCCGGGACTAAAAGCTCTCGTAGAAAGGAAAGGGCGGGAAAACTTGGCGGGAAGCGGTGGGAAATGGCGGGAAGTATCTTTAGTCCCGGTTTGTGACTACAATCGGGACTAAATAAAAGATATGATTTTCCAAAGTTTTTATATTTTATTTGAATTAAAAAAGAAAATTTACAAATGAAATAATTTATAAATGATGCACATAGATAAATGGATATTATATTAAGATTCCTTATATTTTTCTGATAATAATAGACATATTATTTGTGTTATTTGGATTATTACAATAAAAGATATGATTTTCGAAAGTTTTTATATTTGATTTGAATTAAAAAAAGAAAATTTACAAATGAAATAATTTATAAATGATGCAAACAGATAAATGGATATTATATTAAGATTCTTTATATTTTTTGATAATAATAGACATATTATTTGTGTTATTTGGATTATTACAATAAAAGATATGATTTTCCAAAGTTTTTATATTTGATTTGAATTAAAAAAGAAAATTTACAAATGAAATAATTTATAAATGAAGCAAACAGATAAATGGATATTATATTAAGATTCTTTATATTTTTTTGATAATAATAGACATATTATTTGTGTTATTTTGATTATTACAATAAAAGATATGATTTTCCAAAGTTTTTATATTTGATTTGAATTAAAAAAAGAAAATTTACAAATAAAATAATTTATAAATGATGCAAACAGATAAATGGATATTAAATTAAGATTCTTTATATTTTTCTAATAATAATAGACATATTATTTGTTTTATTTGGATTATTACAATAAACGATATGATTTTCCAAAGTTTTTATATTTGATTTGAATTAAAAAAAGAAAATTTACAAAAAAAAAATTAGTCGCGGGTCGTGGCTGGACCCGGGACTAAAGGGTGCCTGCGCGCGCGAAAGCGAAGCGGCCGAAAAAAACCCTTTAGTCCCGGGTCGTGGCTTAACCCGCGACTAAAGGGGGGGTCTTTAGTCGCGGGCTAAGCCACGAGACGGGACTAAAGACCCTTTAGTCCCGTCGCGTGGCTTAGCCCGGGACTAAAGGGGACGTCTCTATATATTCTGCGCGCCAGGGCAGGTGCTGCCTAGCACTTGGCATTCTCGACGCAGCGAAGACGAAGCACACAGACGAAGAGGAACACGGAGGGGAGGTGTTGTCCGCCGCCGCCGTGCCACTCCGCTCCGCCACCGCCGTGCCACTCAACCACCGCCGCTCCGCCTTGCGGTGACGTGTCGCCGCTCCACGCCGACGCATCGTCGCCTCCGCGCGACGCCGGCCGCATCTCCGCGCCCGTGCCGCGCGCCGCCGCCTCGCTGCCGCCTCGCCGCCCCTCGTTGGTGAGCTCGATCGAGAGGTCGCGCACGCGGGTGGTTTTTTTATAGTTTTTTTTATAGTTTCCTGTTATAGTTTTTTGTATAGTTTGTTATAGTTTTTTATAGTTAGGTTTATTATAATTAGGATTATAATTAAGATTATTAGGATTGTTATAATTAGGATTATTAGGGTTTTTGTTATAGTTTTTTCTATAGTTTTTTATAGTTAGGATTATTATAATTAGGATTATAATTACGATTATAATTAGGATTATTATAATTAAGATTTAGTTATTAGGATTAGTATTAGGATTAGTATTAGGATTATTATAATTAGGATTATTATAATTAGGTTTATTAGGGTTTTTGTTATAGTTTGTTTCCATAGTTTTTTTTATATTAGGGTTTTTTGTTTTAGTATTAGGATTATTGTTTTAATTAAAATATTAGAATTAGGATTAGGATTATTGTTTTAGTTATTTTTTGTTTTATTTATTAAGATTATATTGTTTTGTTTATTTTTTATTAGGGTTATATTTTTATTTTAGTTATTATGATTATTGTTTTAGCACAAATAATATTAGGATTATTATAATTAGGATTATATTGTTTTAGTTATTAGGATTATTGTTTTTCTACCCTGTTTAACTCTCTTTTTGTTATAGATAATTAAGTCATGGATCCATCCGAAGATCCTGGTCGCATCGGTGAAGGTTTTCTTCAGGGTATGATAAGAGGTGAAATTCCTCTTAATATTACTACCGGCGCCGAAGATATTTTGCTCGAGGAAGACATATCCTCATATCTGAATCCATCTGGTGATGGACTAGAGGAAAACCTAATGTACCAAGGGGAAGACCAGATGGACGAAGGGCAAACAAATAACAACAATAATGATGGCCCCTCGACAGGATCCGGCGAGGTGCATATATATATGTATATATAAAGTCTCGTGTTACCTCTATTCATTAACTGATCTAGATATATATTAATCACTCTCTCTTCTTCTTTTAGCCCACCGGATCGAAGCAATCGACAGCTCGAACGAAACGAGGACCGAACAAAAAGTTGGATGGTAATCAGAGGTTCACCATCGAAGAAATAGATGATGATGGTGAACCGATTGCTCCAGAGAAGCACCGGAGGATGTTTATAAATCAATGCGGGGTGCTTGTTAGGGACAACCTGCCGATCACCATTCAAAAATGGAATAAGTCAAATAAAGCCGGTGAAGAATCCAACAGCTATGTCACCGATGATGCCAAAGATGACCTTTGGGAGAAGCTCATAGCGCATTTCATACTACCTCCAGAGTATGAGGAATTTGAGGTAGATGATATTACCCAAGGCCGGGTGGGCTTGAAAATAGAGCGAAAGTCAAGGAGTGGGCACTGAGCAAGATGGCTGAACTGTACCGGAACCACAAGAAAAGTTTATACGCGAAATATGTCGCGAAAAAGAAAACTCCAGACTTAAAAGGAGTAAACGAGAAGTTGAGAGAACAGTGTCCCGATTTTGTACAGTACAAGCAATCTGATAAAGCAAAGGCAAAGTCGGCAAAGAACGCGTTAAATGCTGCCAACAAGAAATACCGTTATAAAATAGGGACAGGTGGCTACAAGAGTGTCGTCCCTAAGTGGGAAACTATGGATAAGGAAGTGAGGACTCGAGGCGTCACTCCTGGTACAGATGGATGGCCCGAGAGGTCAAAGCACTGGTGGTACGGGCACGGGGGATCCTTGGACCCAGAAACAGGGAAGACATTATTTCATGAGAAAAATCTAAAACCCTCCCAAGACCTTATTAAAGCAATGAACGATGCTCAATTGGGATTGTTCCGTCCCGAGAGAGAGAATGACGAGCTAACACGTGCCCTAGGGAATCCTGAAAAGGGAGGACGAACACGAGGCAAAGGCGCCGGTGTCTCCTGGAAGAAAGGGTTTCCTCAGTACGATGCCAGTTACATAAGCCGTCAGAGAAAGAAGGACCGGGAGGCAGACCGGATCTCCAGGGTAGAGCAGGACCTAGCTGATCTGAAGAACCTCATGCATGAAATTATCCAAAGGCCGCCGTCGTGTACTCACCCGCGGTCTAATGATCCTGCATTGGATCTTAGCCAACGGAGAAGCAGCGTGGCTTCCATGGAGGTCCATGCTGATGATCAAGCACTGCTGGATGATGCACCGGCTCCTCACTACCCCGTGGATGATGTTAGAGAGATGGCACAATGTGAGCTACATCAGCCAATGAACAACCTGTCCTTCAAGGTGGCGATCGGCACTGCTTTACCTTGTCTACCTGGAGCAGTCCACCATTCACTTCCGATTCCACCAGGCTATGCTCGTGTCACGGTGGATGACATAGTGGAGGATTTTGCGGACCTAGAGATTGAAATCGCTACGCCTGAAGGCCTTACGAAACTAGGAGATGTCAAGTGCAACATCATTCTATGGAATAAGAAGTACATCAAGTTTCCAGGCTCGGCGCCAAGGCCACCGACTCCAAGGAATCCAAATCCACCCCGCATCGAATAAGGTCAACCTCCAAGTCCACCCCAACCCGATTATCGCCAACCTCCAAGTCCACCCCAACCCGATTATCGCTAACCTCCAAGTCCACCCCGCCCCGCTGACGATCGCCGCAGCAGGAGTAAATCAACTCGATCTCCGCCTCCGCCTCCGTGCAATACTACTACCTCGTCGAAGAAACAGAAGTTCGAAGGTCCCCCGCGCCCCACATCGAAGAAAGGTCAAACGCCGAAGATAGTCGATATCCCGCCGGCTCTTCCAAGGAGACCTTATGACAAGACCGATGAGGAAACTAACGCGGATGTGGCTGCCCAAGTTAAGGCGCATTTTGCACCCAAAAAGCCTGAGCCAAAGCCGGTATATAACAAAAAACAAAAAAGTGGGCTAAGTCCTTTCTAGAGCAACCATCCCAGATATCGATGAATCTAGAATCAGACTATGACCGGGAGATTATTAAGCAAGCACAGAAGAAAAAAATCACAAGTGCAAAAAGCGGGAAGCAAGTTGCCCAGCTCGGAGCACAGAAGAATCAATCGGTGGCCCCGCTCAAAGTCATTTCAGACCTCGACAAGGCCTTCAGAGCTGAAATGGATATGGACATGCAAATAATGGACCCTAGAGCCCGTAATAATGCTGCACTTATGAGAATCACTGTATCGCAGGCCAAAGCACGTGCTAACGAAGCAAATATGTCTCTAACAATATTTAGGCTATGAAGATACGCCGGTGGGTCAGATAGTACGGCAGTATGTCCAAGGGGAGCCTCTAGTCAGTAATGAGGAGCTCACGCGTCTATCCACACATATGCGAAATCTGCACGAATGGTACATGTCGCAAGCACAAAAAAAGCATCAGAAAGATTGGTTTCTGGCGGATGTTAGAATGGAGCATCACTTCAAACAATACTCGATACAGGTTCAAATGACCGAACTGTTTCAGTTATACAACCAGCGCGCCCTCGACAAATCTATCATTGGTTGCTACTGTTTGTAAGTTATTTATTTCTATAATTAAGTTTGTAGCTTTATCTCATTCATTGCATTTATTATATTATCCTAACTATATATCCTTTTGTATGATGATATTATATTCTGCAGAATGAAGATTCTTGAATGCGAAAGAGCTAGAAGATACGACGTTCGGTTCATTGACCCATATATCGTTAATGAATATACGTTAAAAAATCACCCCAAGAACGTGGAGGAAGACCTGTGCAGGTTCTTAACCGAGAATAATTTTGTTAAGGAAATACTATTTCCTTACAACTTCAAGTGAGTGTTTATAGATTTTATTTTTGCTTACACGATGAGCTATATATGCATGTATGCTTATGTAAACGTCCACAGATTTCACTGGATCTTGCTAAACATTCAAGTTGACAAGTCCCTAGTTGAAGTCCACGACTCATTAAATTGGGACCAAGAGTAGTGGAGCGACATGAAAGCAATGCTCCATAAGTAATTTCAATCATTATCGCATTATATCGTCCTCTTTCACTCATTTCCTGATATCAAGTAACTAATAACTCCTTTGTTCATTTTCTTTGACGAGCAGGTGATGGACACGGTTCAGACAGAAAATACCAGGTCCATTCAAATAGGAGCTAACTTATAAAATGACGAAGAGTTTATAGCAGCCACCGGGAACTCATTTATGTGGATACTACGTCTGCGAGTACATCCGCGAGTTGACCAGTGAGCGGAAAGTTGACTCATATTATATTTATGATTTGCGGGAGAAACTAGAGCCAGACCAGCGCATAAGAGAAATTCAAGAGGAGCTGGCGGGATTTATGATAAAGGAAGTCTTTAATGTACATGGAGAGCATTATGCGGATGACGTGGAACTCGATTTGCCTTAGTCATCTCCATGTAGCTCATATGATATATATATATATATATATATTCATCAATGACCATGTAATTTCAAAACATTTCTTCCTTTTGATATGATTGATTATATGTATGCTTGCAAGGGATCGATTAATTATATAAATGCATCGACGTGTAGTGTGTATGTAGTAGCGTTATAGTGAAACACAAAACGAAAAAGGAACGAAATGGAAAAAAAAGAAAATACACAATCTCTGCCGCGGCAGGAAACCATCTAGTCCCGGGTGGTGTTACGGCCCGGGACTAGAGGGTTTCCGCCCCCCGCGGCGCTGAAACAGCCACGTGGTTGTTATCAGTCGCGGGCCGTAGCGAGCCGGGACTAGAGGGGGGCCTCTAGTCCCGTTTTCGCAGTCCCGGGCCCAAAACCGGGACTAGAGCCAGTTGTGGCCCGGGACTGGAGGCCCTTTTTCCACCAGTGCTCGTGCGGGCAGTGCTACAAGATGCGTGTGACCGCAAGCTGGCGGACCCAGCGTTCTGTAAACCCGGAGTTACGGTGACGATCACCGCTACGAACCTCTGCCCACCTAACGACGTGCTCCCCAATGACAACGGCGGATGGTGCAACCTGCCACGACAACACTTCGACATGGCACAGCCAGCCTGGGAAAAGATTGGCGTCTACAAGGGTGGAATCATCCCCGTCATGTACCAGAGGTACGCACACATGGGTTGCTGCTTTCTGTCACTACGATTTGGTGTTTCCGGAAGTCAAAAATGCTTATTTTTTTCTAATATATAAATTTCTGTAGGGTTCCGTGCGTGAAGAAGGGTGGTGTGCGGTTCAGGATCGTCGGTCGCGATTACTTCCACCTAGTAATTGTGATGAATGTTGCGGCCGCCAGTTCGATCAAGTCGATGGATGTCATGACCTCTGATTCAAACGATTGGTCGCCAATGTCCCGTAACTGGGGCGTGAATTGGCAGTCTCTAGTGCTTCTTACCGGGAAAGAACTTTTATTTAGATTGACCGACACAGATGGACAGACGGTTGTGTTCAACAAAGTTGTGCCGAGTGGATGGATGTTTGGGCAAACATTTGCTAGCAAATTGCAGTTCAAGTGACCAAACTCAACAGATAAAGATGTGGTTTCTTTGTGAGCGTATCAGCAGAAGATTGACACTATTAAATTCATTGGTGTTGGGGGGTGCTTAATAAGCACTTCTGTATGTACATATGTATAGATTGGTTTGTCATGTACCGCAGACATTCCTGTGTGTGTCAAACCTGCTCTGTGAATATTTGTGTTTGTATTAATTTTTATGATGTATATAAAATGTTATCGATTCCACCAAGTTAATTTTAGTGCTTATATTTTTATACTTGTACGTGTAAGTTGATAATATACAACAATATGAACTTCTTTTTGTTTTCGAGAAAACAACAGAAGCACTGAATTTTCGATTAGATAGAAGAAGAAATTTATTTATGCACCCCTATAATCCATGAAACTACTCGGTGTTAAGAAAGTGCTCGGTTTTAGCTTTATTCAAAGCCAGGTGTCGTTGTTCTATGTTTTCAAAAGCAAAGCGTTACCCCTCAATTAACATTACGTGCTTGCCCGTGAAAATTCAATGATTTATCTCGTTATGTGCATTACATAGAACATACTCCCACTGTCTCAAATTACTTAGCATTTTAGATTTAGTCAAAGTCAAACATTTTAAAACTTCACCAAGTATATCCAACAAAATACTAGCATTTATAATATCAATTTTATATAATATAAAAGTATATGTTAGGGTGAATCTAATTATATTTATTATATATTTTAGATTTTGATATTTTTTATTATATACGTAGTCAAAGTTTATAAATCTTGACTTTGACTAAACCCAAAACGAAGAGTAATTTGGGACAGAGGGAGATGATTCCATGAAAAGAGATAGGCGTTGTCATTCCCATATAGGATAGCGCGGGAGGGGGGTTCTAAACAGGTGACCACCGGATTCCATACAACAAAGGCGAAAGGACGATCTTTGAAGGGGGTGGGTGGTTGTTTTCCTATGGATGCAAACAAAGTTGATAGATCAGGTCATGGGCCCATCCTCTGATAGAAAGTGTCATAGATGAAGGATTCTTCCATGAAGGAGCAGCCAAGCGAAGAACTTGTATTCAGATTCCACACGCACTTTCTAGATTTTTGACGTGACAAACTTCTTGTGAGATCCCTTGGTGAGCTGAATGGAATAAGCCAAAGCGGATGAGGAAACCCCAATAATGTTTCTCTGGGTTTACCGGAGTAAAGGTAGTCTGGCTAACCAATTTCCATTAGGTTTTCATAAGTTGAGTAGGGTTACACAAGAGGGCCAACTCCCGAATTCAATTGTCATTCTCCAATCCATTGTAACTATGCATTGCTTCCTGGTGGCAATCTTGAAAAGCTTTGACACAAGAACACAGAGATTGTGTGCCACAAAAGGGCCTTACACCTATCCCCTAGGGTGGTGATCAGCTCCATATCCGAGTTGCCGCACGTGATCTAGGAGTAAACCCAAGGGGCACTCTAGGAGTCTGGGTCAATCCATTGGTACCAAGGCAGCTCGGTGATACCAAGGCCGCCTTGGATTGGCTTACAGTTTGACAATTTATGGAGATTGCAAAATAAAGTGTGGCAAATGGTCAAATCCCCTGCCAATTAACGAGAGCATATCTTTCAGAAGCATGCGCACCGTCATATTTGTTTGAAAAGAATCCACACTCAGATCTTGTCAATCTTTGGGCTTCCACACAGTGCTATATTAGTGACGAATATTAACTGGCTACCCTCCATTGCTATAAGGAACATTTGATTGCCAAGCACTCGACTAATGTTATTTGTTTGTTTTGGGTAAAAACATGTCGATCGTTACACGAGACTTTATTACCATAGCACACAGAAATGACAATGCCACATACAGGTGCAAAATGATGTTTGAACTAGCCCAAAGATTGGTGAATCCGATTTGGGTAGAGGATACAAAAAAAGAACTTGAAGAGAGGTGTAAAGTCTTGTTGCTTTTGTGGACTGTGGACATAATTAGATTATGGAAAACGATACATATCACTCGGGGGATAAAAAGTTTTCATCCCCCGGGCCGCGTCGCTAGCAGTTGCACGGACTGCGCGTCTTCGTCTATCTCATCTCCAACTATAAATACCCCGCCATCCGCCGCCGCCGCGCGCCGCCGGTTCTGCGGCTCCTCTCCGGCCGCCGCTGCACTGCTGCTGCGGCGCCCCTCCGCTGCTGCCATGTGCTCCCGCCGCGACACTCCCATCTCCTCCACTGCTCATGGGCAGTCCATCCTCACGACTCGCCGGTCATCCTCCCAGCGGCTGAGTCGCTCCCGACATCCCTTTCCTCCCAGTTTTCTCCTCCCGCCGCCATGGCCTGCTCGCGTACAGTTTCCTCTTCCCGCCACCATGGCCTGCTGCGTATGCAAGCGGTGTTTACTACGATGGATTTTTGCTACCAGCAACATGTGAATTTGCTATAGACGGCAGGGAACGTTGCTACCGAAGACACATGCTGATTTGCTCCTCTAGATTTACCCTTTTGGGGGATTTTTTGCTGGGATAGGGATTTGCTACATATCAATGATGCTAAAATGTCACAGTATTTTTGCTGCAACTATTTTATGATCTTGCTACAATAGCACAAAGATGTTGCTACGTGATCTCCGACGAGGTATCCGGGGAGCTCTCCCGGCAAAAGTTTCCGGCGAGTCTCAGACGAGGTCGGGTTTCTGCTACATTAGCATATTTTTTCTGCTACCACCGCTCTCAGGTTTTGCTACAATAGCGTAAAATGTTTGCTACGAGGTCTCCGGCGAGGTTTTCCCCGGCGAGTCTCCGGTAATATTTTCCGACGAAGTCGATTTTGCTACATTAGAATATATTTTTTTGCTACAAGGTCGCAAGATCGCCGGCGAGGTCTCCGACGAGGTTTGGTACGTATATTCTTTTTTTAGTCCGAACCTTTTTTCTACATTTAGCAAAAACGGGTAATTTGTAGCAAAACTAGGCATTTGTAGCAAAAGCGGGAGGATATACTAATTTTGAAAGACATGTGTCACGCTGTCCATCCGGGAGATCCGGGGAAAATATCCCCGGGCGACGCGTAGTGCTGCCCTTAGATTATCCCGTACCGATCGTGTTACTGTGTTTGGGTCCAGACTCCAGAGTCGCAGCTGGTGAATTTGAACCCCCGGCGTTTGGACGGACGAGAGATATCGCTGCCTATCCAGGATGGTATTTGCTCTGATCCCCACAAGCGTATTCTGCAAGTTAGCCGACTCCGGTTCCATACGTACGTGTTTGATCAGTTGGATTAAGATTCGGTGCATAAAATTCACCAGGCTGCAAGCTTGGGGAGCAAATCTCGACAACGGGCTCCACCAGACCACCACAACATATATCGGGCGGTGGCTAGCAAGGGTTTTCGATTTCCATGCATCAAGCGACATCACCCATATTCTGCAAGCCAAGTCGACAACAATGGCTCTCTCGGCGATCAGAGCTCGTATATATGAGCGTGGGTGCCTCCACCAGGATGATCGTCAACGCTGTCGGTGGCGCCGGCAGAACCGGTAACAACGCCAGCAGCTTCAGGGCCCTAAAGGCCGCCGGCGAGGGTACCAGCACCGGCGGTTTCAGCAAGACCCGGCGCTTCTCCGACATCGCAGGGTACCGTCTGCCGGACAAGATAACCGCGAACACATCCTGATTCGGCGAATACTGCTTCACCCTTTACCTCGGGGGGATGGCCGGCGCCGTGGTAATCGCGTATGGTTTGAGCTACATGGTCTGTGAACGGCACAACAGAAGAGAGAGGTCAGGCTTTCCTCGCTATGCCGACGGCATCAAGCTCAACGACCTCACTACTAGAAAAACCATCTTCAGTTCGACGTGAACAAGGTTAGCAGTCCCGACCTGACACAGCCTAGGACTAGTGGGACCACTAGTCCCAGCCCGTGAGGCCTCTAACGGCTAGAAACGGCCGTAGTCACTAGTCCCGGACAGTACGGGCCGGGACTAATGACCTGGAGCAGGCCAGCTGGTCTTTTCGTAGACTATTAGTACCGGTTCGTATCATGATCCGGGACTAGTTGTCCACCACTATATTCTGTTTCCTATCCTACTGCCCTAAAGCATATGGTGGCCATTTTTCTCAAAGAAGTAAGAGAGTTCATGCCATTTTTTCTCTCAAGATTTGACAAGATTTAGTTTGCAATATCTAAATCCAAAGCTTTAAAAGGTTAGAACTTCATTCTTTCATCTCTTATTGCTACTTTAGCTCTATAATGCTCTAGAAGTATAGAGATATGGATCAATGCATGCATGCTCTAGAAGTAGCTAGAAGAATTTTGATATATATGTGTAACAAATTTTAATTAGGCACATAGTTACTAAAAATTTAAATGTGTAATTTTAGAGTTTCAGAGCTTAGAATGGTATGAGTTTTTCACTGATAGAACAATAATAAAAAAACTCCACATTTATCATGTTGATTGTTTTCTCCAATTCACAAATTGGTGCATGTAAATTTTTCAAAATTCAAAATTAATGTTCTAGAAGCTCTCAATATAACTTGTAATAATTTTATAATATTGTGTAATGGTTTTTTATATACTTTTACTATAATGAAGATGGTCCGGGAATGGATGTATGGTACTGACCGACCCTCTGGCGAGTTCATTAATGGCGTGCATGAATTCATCCGTGTTGCTGATGCAAACAAGCGCAATGGTTTTGTATTCTGTCCATGTAATGGATGTAGGAATCAGAAGTATTACTCTGACTCAAAAATCCTTCACAGCCACCTATTGAAGTCCGGCTTCATGCCCAGTTATAATTGTTGGACCAAGTACGGAAAGAGATGGGTTATAATGGAAGACAATAAAGAAGAGGAGGAGGATGACAACTATCATGGTTTCCCTGAGTACGGAGATACTTCCATGGGGGATGCTGAAAGGGAGGATGAAGAAGAGACACATGATGAACTCGCTGATGATCTTGGTCGGACCATTGTCGATGCACGAAGAGATTGTGAAACTGAAAAGGATAGGGAGAAGTTCAATCACATGTTAGAGGATCACAAAAAGTTATTGTACCCAAATTGTGAAAATGGTCTGAAAAAGCTGGACAGCACACTGGAATTGCTGCGATGGAAGGCTGAGTGTGCTATACCTGACTCCTCATTTGAAAAGTTGTTGAGAATTTTGAAGAATATGCTTCCAAAAGATAACGTATTGCCCGCCAATACGTACAAAGCAAACAAGGTTGTCTGCCCTCTAGGTTTAGAGGTTCGGAAGATACATGCATGTCCTAATGACTGCATCCTCTACCGCGGTGAGGAGTATGAGGATTTGGATGCATGCCCGGTATGCACTTCACTTCGGTATAAGATTAGACGAGATGACCCTGGTGACGTTGAGGGCGAGCCCCCCGGAAGAGGGTTCCTGTCAAGGTGATGTGGTATGCTCCTATAATACCACGGTTGAAACGCTTATTCAGAAACAAAGAGCACACCAAGTTGTTGCGATGACATAAAGAGGAACGTAAGTCAGACGGGATGTTGAGACACCCCGCTGATGGGTCGCAATGGAGAAAAATCGATAGAAAGTACCCAGACTTTGCAGATGACGCAAGGAGTTTAAGGTTTGGTCTAAGTACAGATGGCATGAATCCCTTTGGGGAGAAGAGCTCCAGTCACAGCACCTGGTGTAACACCCTCAGAATCGGACCTATGCAAGTTTTAGCGAAACCCGCCAAACCCGCATAGAAACGATTCAAAGGTGCCCACCAGGCACTTTCGTGCGGGTGGAAAACGAAGTAATAACATTACACAACAGTCCTCATGGGACCCACAAAACAGATATATATAACAGCGACTCCATGAGTCAAGAATACAGATATAATATACAAAGATCCAAATCACCTTGAAAACGATAGAGCGTCCAGCTACGGACAAGATGCAAATGGGGCTAAGAGCCCTGAAGAATAACCAATGGCATCCATAACCCTGCCCAGGCCAAGCCGGAAGGGTAACCCTGCTAACGGCGTCGATCTCAAAACCTGCTTAAACAAAAGGGGTGCCGACAAAGGGCAAAGGAAAAAGAGGAGCGTCAGTACTGAGGCCAGTACACGGCGAGGCTAGAATTCGGCGGTCCTCGCCTACATAGGTATGGTGGTCTGAGCGGCAGCATGCACTAAACAACCTGTAGAGACTCGATTCAACTGGCGGCTATCAGAGAAGGGTGAGAAAGACCTATTCGGATCCAACCTGATACTATCATCAAACAAACCCATCCTGGCATTTCCCCCTCGAGACCAAACGAGGAAGTCAACCGAGGAACTCACACAGTTGGCAGTTTTACTTATTCAGTTATCGTTGCAGCAATTACTAGTCAGGTTTAGATAATCATCCTGATAAATTAAGCAGTGGGCGCTTTTAGTTAACCATTCCGTTATAGTTGCAACAGTTACTAATCAGATACAGATAGCATGAGATAAACCCAAAACCCAGCAGTTGTTGGTACTTTTATTCAGCCATTCTGTTGTAGTTGCGATAATTACTAGTCAGGTACAATGGTCGCAAGCGACACTCCAAACAAGCAATTGTGGGCAGTATTAATTAGCCATTCCATTATAGTGAAGCTGATTACTAGTCATCATAAGGTCAAATTTATAGCAATAAACTTTAGTTATGCTTGTCTATGGTCGAGATACTGTGCTCCAAGTCGTCCATATCCGCGGACACGGCTTTCAGAAAGTTTTAACCCGGCCGGGGTGCACAAATAACAACACACACACGATCAACCTCGGAAAAACCAAAACAAAACCCAACGAGGTCTTCACGACAGAGCAATCACAAGATTCAGAAATATTTCAGGGGGCCACCCCATTGAGTAGACCCGCAACGAAGTAAGCAAGCTCCGAGACGGACTCAAGGTTAGCGCCAATGGCTGTAAGCGACTGGGAACCCGAAAACTCGGGGTGTCGATACCGCGTAATCACTCCGCTTACCTAAACAGTACAGTGTGCTATCTGTCGCACAATTTAAATAAAGCAGTAGCATGGCATAAGTCCAGGATCGTAAATAAAACCTCAAACTAGTTGTGGCCCCAAGAAATAAGACGGAATCAAGCTCTGGCTAAGGGGGGCCCATACTCCCCGTATGTGGATAGCGCGATAAATCAAGGAACATGTATCAAGTACTCGGGGTCCTACGGGACACAAGTGGGCGTTCGGAAACCAAATGTTATCTATCACCCACCGATGCCTCTGCTTACTTCAATTTTAGTTGTTAAACAGGAATTGAAGTGAACAATAAGTAAAACTATGATCATCTCCAACATCAACATGCGGCAATACATCAACAACTGTGGCACTTGACGACACGCAACAGCACTTGAGCAAGCGACTACGACGCGGAAGTCCAACTATCTACCAAACAATAGGTAATAGGATGTGTCCGAGGCAATATAGGGCTGCAAGGGATATCACGGGTACGGAAAACTAGAGCATCGCAACACAGATAGCAATAGATCAACAGGAGGGAAGTAAATACTATGAAAGTAAGATAGGTAGAAAGGGGGAGATGCTCGCCTGAAAACATTGTCGAAGGTTCATCCGAAGATCGGGGCGAAGCTCACATCAACTCAACGGCCTTATCCGCGAAGAAGCAAAACACTAGAATAAACACCGGATGCAATATTTATTACAACGGCAGAAGATCGGCATGATGCATGTATGTTGTATGACATGGCAAAAGTGCGATGCAATTAGGTCATATTAAGCGGAACCGGGGTCCCGATAATAATTAAATGGTTCATGTTGTTTAGCTACCCCACAAATTAAATGTCGTCATAACATGGCAGAAGATAGTACCGTGTTTGCTACACCAATTTAAATGAGGCCGATATGAGACTGGATTTTCCCGCATATGAGCCCCATATTTAAGTATAAGGTGAATCGGCATAAGGCCCCAAACCACAGATATGCATGCGAGATGTCAATTAAATATGCAACAATGTTATATTTCATTTATAAAATAGGGTTTGCGGGAAGGGGTTCACACATTAGGGTTCGACGATCTTGGGTTAGGGTTCGACGGGGTTCGGGGTCGGTCTCAGGGTCCAGGGTTCGACGGAAACGTTCTCGGACTCCGGGATCGTTCTCGGATATCGGGGGGTAGTTCTTGGCGTATCCGTGGTCTTCGGGTCATGTCGACGGTCGTGGCGTTCGGGATGAAGTACTCCGCGTCCTCGAGGGATTACTTGGCGTTCCAGGCCCTCGACGAATCTTGGCGTCCGAGAAGAAGATCATGTCGCATCCGCGGTGGTCGGGCCATGTTGTCGGTCTTGTCGTTTCACGGCGGAGATCTTGGTGACCCGGGTCTCGGCGTCTTCGGATCCGGGAGGGAGAACTTGGCGTGTCGGGGGCTCGGCCTTCGGATCCATGAAGGAGTTCTTGGTGCTCCGCATCGAAGACCTTCGGGTTCGGGGCCTCGGACAAATATCCCGGGTAGTAGATCTTGACGCTTCGAGGGTGGCGGGTTCGAGGATCTTGCGCACTTGTCGAGGTAGAGTTTGGTATTGCCTTGGGCCAGGTAGCTCAAGGATACAGGCAACCAGACCGAGGTGATGCCGCGAGGCAGGAACAACGGGGCATCGGGAGACACCATCAACACCACATCTCACGAGTACCCCTTCGCAACAACACATCAGCTTAGCATCTGACGAAAACGGCTAGCATTACCCAAACACGGTGCAAGCTTGGTCTATTTCCTTGGACTAGGTAAAACCGTGGCAGAGGGAGTCTGACACAGGGGCGGCGGAGCATAGAGGGCCGTCGGGTGGCTGGCAGAGGCAGCCCGCCATGCGAGGTCGAGGGAAGAAGCAGGTGAGGGCGGCTCGGCTCGACTACGACGAGACTGACAGGACCGGTCATGGAGCTCCGACGGCGAGCGGGGCGGCGAGCTGAAGGGGCCGCGGCCGGCGAAGAGGAGGCGCGGAAGAGGCGATGGGGAGGCGCTGGCGAGGTCGACGGGGTCACGGCCCAGCGAGGGACGGCGACGCCGGGGAGGTGGGGAGGTGCTCGCGGGGTCGCTCGGAGAAGGGGCGAGGCCGCGGAGGCGCACGGAGGCGGGGAGCACGGCGGAGGCGAGCACCGGCGTCGGGGCTTGGGCTAGCGCGGGTGGAGGCAGGCCGGCTCGGGGGCGAGAGGCCGAGCGCGGGGCGCGCGGCGCGGGTGGCTCCGGCGGGGAGGAGGAGAGAGGGGCAGCGGTCGCTGGCGAGAGGAGAGGGCGCAGCGAGCGGCGGAGGGAGGTGCTAGGGGCGGCGCGGGGCGACCAGGCGGCGCGGCGCCGGAGGGGAGAGGGAGCGGCCGAGCGAGCTTTGCCTGAGAGAGAGGGAGGAGGCGCAGGGTCGGGGAGAGGGGAGGAGCGAGCCGGCGGGGGCGGCTGGCGGCGGTCGGGGCCATGGTGGTTGCCTGAGGGAGGACGAGCGGGGAGGGTGGTCTCGGGGGAGAGGAGAGCTGGGAAGAACGGGGCCGCGTGGGTGGTGGGGCCAGGGGACAGCTGGGTGAGGTGGGACCCAGGCGGGACCCGCGGGCAGGGGGGCTTGGACCAAAACGAGTGGCCAGGGGCGGTGTAGCGTGCGCTGTGTGGTGGTTGTGTGTTGGGGCTTGTGGGGGCAGGTGGTGTGGGAAAAAGGAGAGGGAGAGAGGAGGGAGGCCACGTGGCAAGCTGGGATTGGGGGGAAAGAGGGAGAGAGGTGAGGTGGCGTATGGCGATTGGCCAGGGTGAGGTGGCCGGTGGTTGAGGGTATATTATCTGGTGGCTGAAGGACTTTCAGGTGGACCGATTTGAAAGATGGGGTTGGTCGTTCGGGTCGATACGGCCCGTTCGACTGTCCCTACTAAAACAATTAAATGTTTTATTTAATTTAATCGCACCGTTTGCAAACCAATAATAGACAACAAAATATTCCGGCGACCCGGGTTTGAATTTGAAAACAAGACGGGGCGTTTTAGAAAACGAAAACATGCTTGTGGAATTAGTTTTTATGCAAACAATGCATGATGATGACGATGCAATGCACAAATTCAACGCGATTTTCTAGTAGTGGTTTTGCGGGATGCCACAATTCGACACCACTAACAAGGGATCTCGCCCTCGAGATCCGCCTCATGGTACCGGAAGGAAGGTCGGCGATCTGCGTCTTCTCGCATCGTGTAGATCTTCGCGACACCACTAACAAGAGGTCGTTGTCCGTGATCGTCGAGAGAGCACTCCGGAAACAAAAAGGTCGAAGGTAGAGGTATCAGCAAATTAAGCCACCTCTTGCTTCCGTGGAAGGAGTAAAATTGCATCGATCCACCATTTAATGTACATAAGCGAATGATAAGAGTAGTGGTATGGTCGCGACTCCATCCCGTACTCAAAGCATTACTATGTACACGAATAGACAGAGTATGCAACCAACCCTCAGGATTCAGACTGAAGATCTCGACAAGCGAGGTTCGGAAACAAAGGAGTGATGCGGACTCTGCATCGGATCTGGCGTAGAGGATGTCGTCGCGTCGGAAACACCGGAAGGCACAAACAAGGAACAAAGAATGGTACCACCGTAGACGGATTCCTCAGATAGCATGAAGACCCGATGTAGCACCACCGTTATCAAAGGAAGAAGAGAAACCCTAAAGGTACAACGGAACCCAACCACGAGAATTCCTGGACTCGAAGAAAGAGAAGAGAGCGGATTTAAAACACGCAGAGGTAAGAGGAGAATAGCAGAGGGGTAAGGAGTAAAAATCATACCTAATCAGAACTATTCAAGCGGTTTTGCAAAAATAGTTTTGACACTCTACTTCGGCCGTTAGCTAGGTTATCCTACAGGCTGGACTTGTGGGGTATCGTAACTGCTGAGCTCTGATACCACTCTGTAACACCCTCAGAATCGGACCTATGCAAGTTTTAGCGAAACCCGCCAAACCCGCATAGAAACGATTCAAAGGTGCCCACCAGGCACTTTCGTGCGGGTGGAAAACGAAGTAATAACATTACACAACAGTCCTCGATGGGACCCACAGAACAGATATATATAACAGCGACTCCATGAGTCAAGAATACATATATAATATACAAAGATCCAAATCACCTTGAAAACGATAGAGCGTCCAGCTATGGACAAGATGCAAATGGGGCTAAGAGCCCTGAAGAATAACCAATGGCATCCATAACCCTGCCCAGGCCAAGCCGGAAGGGTAACCCTGCTAACGGCGTCGATCTCAAAATCTGCTTAAACAAAAGGGGTGCCGACAAAGGGCAAAGGAAAAAGAGGAGCGTCAGTACTGAGGCCAGTACACGGCGAGGCTAGAATTCGGCGGTCCTCGCCTACATAGGTATGGTGGTCTGAGCGGCAGCGGCAGCATGCACTAAACAACCTATAGAGACTCGATTCAATTGGCGGCTATCAGAGAGGGGTGAGAAAGACCTATTCGGATCCAACCTGATACTATCATCAAACGAACCCATCCTGGCATTTCCCCCTCGAGACCAAACGAGGAAGTCAACCGAGGAACTCACACAGTTGGCAGTTTTACTTATTCAGTTATCGTTGCAGCAATTACTAGTCAGGTTTAGATAATCATCCTGATAAATTAAGCAGTGGGCGCTTTTAGTTAACCATTCCGTTATAGTTGCAACAATTACTAATCAGATACAGATAGCATGAGATAAACCCAAAACCCAGCAGTTGTTGGTACTTTTATTCAGCCATTCCGTTGTAGTTGCGATAATTACTAGTCAGGTACAATGGTCGCAAGCGACACTCCAAACAAGCAATTGTGGGCAGTATTAATTAGCCATTCCATTATAGTGAAGCTGATTACTAGTCATCATAAGGTCAAATTTATAGCAATAAACTTTAGTTATGCTTGTCTATGGTCGAGATACTGTGCTCCAAGTCGTCCATATCCGCGGACACGGCTTTCAGAAAGTTTTAACCCGGCCGGGGTGCACAAATAGCAACACACACACGATCAACCTCGGAAAAACCAAAACAAAACCCAACGAGGTCTTCACGACAGAGCAATCACAAGATTCAGAAATATTTCAGGGGGCCACCCCATTGAGTAGACCCGCAACGAAGTAAGCAAGCTCCGAGACGGACTCAAGGTTAGCGCCAATGGCTGTAAGCGACTGGGAACCCAAAAACTCGGGGTGTCGATACCGCGTAATCACTCCGCTTACCTAAACAGTACAGTGTGCTATCTGTCGCACAATTTAAATAAAGCAGTAGCATGGCATAAGTACATGATCGTAAATAAAACCTCAAACTAGTTGTGGCCCCAAGAAATAAGACGGAATCAAGCTCTGGCTAAGGGGGTCCCATACTCCCCGTATGTGGATAGCGCGATAAATCAAGGAACAGGTATCAAGTACTCGGGGTCCTACGGGACACAAGTGGGCGTTCGGAAACCAAATGTTATCTATCACCCACCGATGCCTCTGCTTACTTCAATTTTAGTTGTTAAACAGGAATTGAAGTGAACAATAAGTAAAACTATGATCATCTCCAACATCAACATGCGGCAATACATCAACAACTGTGGCACTTGACGACACGCAACAACACTTGAGCAAGCGACTACGACGCGCAAGTCCAACTATCTACCAAACAATAGGTAATAGGATGTGTCCGAGGCAATATAGGGCTGCAAGGGATATCACGGGTACGGAAAACTAGAGCATCGCAACACAGATAGCAATAGATCAACAGGAGGGAAGTAAATACTATGAAAGTAAGATAGGTAGAAAGGGGGAGATGCTCGCCTGAAAACATTGTCGAAGGTTCATCCGAAGATCGGGGCGAAGCTCACATCAACTCAACGGCCTTATCCGCGAAGAAGCAAAACACTAGAATAAACATCGGATGCAATATTTATTACAACGGCAGAAGATCGGCATGATGCATGTATGTTGTATGACATGGCAAAAGTGCGATGCAATTAGGTCATATTAAGCGGAACCGGGGTTAGTACCGTGTTTGCTACACCAATTTAAATGAGGCCGATATGAGACTGGATTTGCCCGCATATGGGCCCCATATTTAAGTATAAGGTGAATCGGCATAAGGCCCCAAACCACAGATATGCATGCGAGATGTCAATTAAATATGCAACAATGTTATATTTCATTTATAAAATAGGGTTTGTGGGAAGGGGTTCACACATTAGGGTTCGACGATCTTGGGTTAGGGTTCGACGGGGTTCGGGGTCGGTCTCAGGGTCCAGGGTTCGACGGAAATGTTCTCGGACTCCGGGATCGTTCTCGGATATCGGGGGGTAGTTCTTGGCGTATCCGTGGTCTTCGGGTCATGTCGACGGTCGTGGCGTTCGGGATGAAGTACTCCGCGTCCTCGAGGGATTACTTGGCGTTCCGGGCCCTCGACGAATCTTGGCATCCGAGAAGAAGATCATGTCGCATCCGCGGTGGTCGGGCCATGTTGTCGGTCTTGTCGTTTCACGGCGGAGATCTTGGTGACCCGGGTCTCGGCGTCTTCGGATCCGGGAGGGAGAACTTGGCGTGTCGGGGGCTCGGCCTTCGGATCCATGAAGGAGTTCTTGGTGCTCCGCATCGAAGACCTTCGGGTTCGGGGCCTCGGACAAATATCCCGGGTAGTAGATCTTGACGCTTCGAGGGTGGCGGGTTCGAGGATCTTGCGCACTTGTCGAGGTAGAGTTTGGTATTGCCTTGGGCCAGGTAGCTCAAGGATACAGGCAACCAGACCGAGGTGATGCCGCGAGGCAGGAACAACGGGGCATCGGGAGACACCATCAACACCACATCTCACGAGTACCCCTTCGCAACAACACATCAGCTTAGCATCTGACGAAAACGGCTAGCATTACCCAAACACGGTGCAAGCTTGGTCTATTTCCTTGGACTAGGTAAAACCGTGGCAGAGGGAGTCTGACACAGGGGCGGCGGAGCACAGAGGGCTGTCGGGTGGCTGGCAGAGGCAGCCCGCCATGCGAGGTCGAGGGAAGAAGCAGGTGAGGGCGGCTCGGCTCGACTACGACGAGGCTGACAGGACCGGTCATGGAGCTCCGACGGCGAGCGGGGCGGCGAGCTGAAGGGGCCGCGGCCGGCGAAGAGGAGGCGCGGAAGAGGCGATGGGGAGGCGCTGGCGAGGTCGATGGGGTCACGGCCCAGCGAGGGGCGGCGACGCCGGGGAGGTGGGGAGGTGCTCGCGGGGTCGCCCGGAGAAGGGGCGAGGCCACGGAGGCGCACGGAGGCGGGGAGCACGGCGGAGGCGAGCACCGGCGTCGGGGCTTGGGCTAGCGCGGGTGGAGGCGGGCCGGCTCGGGGGCGAGAGGCCGAGCGCGGGGCGCGCGGCGCGGGTGGCTCCGGCGGGGAGGAGGAGAGAGGGGCGGCGGTCGCTGGCGAGAGGAGAGGGCGCAGCGAGCGGCGGAGGGAGGTGCTGGGGGCGGCGCGGGGCGAGCAGGCGGCACGGCGCCGGAGGGGAGAGGGAGCGGCCGAGCGAGCTTTGCCTGAGAGAGAGGGAGGAGGCGCAGGGTCGGGGAGAGGGGAGGAGCGAGCCGGCGGGGGCGGCTGGCGGCGGTCGGGGCCATGGTGGTTGCCTAAGGGAGGACGAGCGGGGAGGGTGGTCTCGGGGGAGAGGAGAGCTGGGAAGAACGGGGCCGCGTGGGTGGTGGGGCCAGGGGACAGCTGGGTGAGGTGGGACCCAGGCGGGACCCGCGGGCAGGGGGGCTTGGACCAAAACGAGTGGCCAGGGGCGGTGCAGCGTGCGCTATGTGGTGGTTGTGTGTTGGGGCTTGTGGGGGCAGGTGGTGTGGGAAAAAGGAGAGGGAGAGAGGAGGGAGGCCACGTGGCAAGCTGGGATTGGGGGGAAAGAGGGAGAGAGGTGAGGTGGCGTATGGCGATTGGCCAGGGTGAGGTGGCCGGTGGTTGAGGGTATATTATCTGGTGGCTGAAGGACTTTCAGGTGGACCGATTTGAAAGATGGGGTTGGTCGTTCGGGTCGATACGGCCCGTTCGACTGTCCCTACTAAAACAATTAAATGTTTTATTTAATTTAATCGCACCGTTTGCAAACCAATAATAGACAACAAAATATTCCGGCGACCCGGGTTTGAATTTGAAAACAAGACGGGGCGTTTTAGAAAACGAAAACATGCTTGTGGAATTAGTTTTTATGCAAACAATGCATGATGATGACGATGCAATGCACAAATTCAACGCGATTTTCTAGTAGTGGTTTTGCGGGATGCCACACCTGGCCCGTGACTCTATGCATCTATACCCTTCCTCCTTGGTTGTGCATGAAGCGGAAGTTTATTATGATGCCAGTGTTGATCCAAGGTCTGAAGCAACCCGGCAACGACATTGATGTGTACCTAAGGCCATTAGTGGAAGAACTTTTACATTTGTGGCACGAACCCGGGATAAGCGTGTGGGATGAGCACAAGCAAGAAGAATTTAACCTTCGAGCATTGCTTTTCGTAACAATCAATGATTGGCCTGCTCTTAGTAACATTTCAGGACAGTCAAACAAGGGATACAATGCGTGCACACACTGTTTAGATGAGACTGAAAGTATATATTTGAAACATTGTAAGAAGAATGTATACAATGAACATCGTCGTTTTCTTTTGGCCAAGCATCCCTTAAGAAAGAAAGGCAAGCATTTCAACGGTCTGGCATGTCACCAAACGAAGCCTAAGGAGCGTACTGGTGCTGATATATTTGATATGGTCAAAGATTTGGATCAAATGGTAACCTTTGGAAAGGGTCCTGGCGGAAAATCTGTTCCGAAGGACACTGAAGGACACACACCCATGTGGAAGAAGAAATCTATATTTTTGGAGCTACCATATTGAAAATTCTTAGAGGTCCGCTCTACAATCAATGTGATGCATGTGACGAAGAATCTTTGCGTGAACCTGCTAGGCTTCTTGGGCGTGTATGGGAAGACAAAAGATACACCGGAAGCACGAAAGGACCATATCAACGTATGAAATACCCAGATGGCCTGCATCTAGAATGGTTTCAAGGTCATGCCAGCTACGCTCTTACCAAACAAGAGAAGGAAATTTTTTTGAATGCCTAAGCAGTATTAAGGTCCCGTCTGGCTTCTCGTCGAATATAAAGGGAATAATAAATATGGCAGAAAAAAGTTCCATAACCTAAAGTCTCATGACTACCACGTGATTATGACGCAAATGCTTCCGATTGCATTGAGAGGGCTTCTACCAGATAATGTTCGAGTAGCCATTGTGAAGCTATGTGCATTTCTCAATGAAATCTCTCAGAAGTTAATCAATCCTGAATATCTACCACGGTTACAGAATGATGTGGTCCAATGTCTTGTCAGTTTTGAGTTGGTGTTCCCACCATCCTTCTTCAATATTATGATGCACCAGCTGGTTCAACTAGTCGAAGAGATTTCCATTCTCGGTCCTCTATTTCTACACAATATGTTTCCCTTTGAGAGGTTCATGGGAATCTTAAAGAAATATGTTCGTAACCGTGCTAGGCCAGAAGGAAGCATCTCCAAGGGCTATGGAACAGAGGAGGTCATTGAATTTTGTGTTAACTTCGTTCCTGACCTTAGGCCGATTGGTCTTCCTCAATCGCGGTATGAGGGCAGACTGAGTGGAAAGGGCACTCTAGGAAGGAAATCAATAATATGTAGGGACGGACATTCTTACACCGAAGCACATTACATCGTTCTACAGAATTATATATTGGCAGCCCCATATATCGAGGAACACAAGAAAATCTTATGCTCTAACAACCCTGGAAAGCATGACTCTTGGATTAGACATGAACACATGAAGAGTTTCGGCGGTTGGTTGCAACATCTCATCAAAAACAACACTCTTGGAGATCAGCTATACTTGTTGTCTAGGTCACCATCTTCGGCTATATCGACTTTCCAAGGGTACGAGATAAATGGGTATACATTTTACACGATATCCCAAGATAAAAAGAGCACCAACCAAAACAGTGGTGTCCGCTTTGATGCAACAGACAACAATGGGTCAAAGACCACATATTATGGTTACATAGAGGAGATATGGGAACTTGACTATGGACCTACTTTTAAGGTCCTCTTGTTTCGGTGCAAATGGGTCAAGCTGACAGGAGGAGGGGTTGAGATAGACAATAAATACGGAATGACATCGTTGGATCTCAACAATCTTGGCTACTTAGACGAACTATTCGCCCTAGCCAATGATGTGGCTTAGGTTTTCTATGTGAAGGACATGTCTACCAAACCTAGAAAAAGAAAAAAATAAGAAAAAGAATACATCAGACGATGAGCTAAAGCGCCACATAGTTCTTTCAGGAAAAAGAAACATCGTGGGAGTGGAGGACAAGACAGACATGTCAGAAGATTGTGATAAGTTTCATGAAATTCCGCCCTTCGCGGTGAAGGATGACCCAAGCATCATGTTAATGAATGAAGATGATCCATGGATACGGCGGGATCAGAAAGGAACACACGCGAAGAAATTGATTTGTAATAATTGTAACATTTTATGAGTGAAGATGCTCCATGTGTCCATTTTTATAGTGTTGTCTACAAACAATCTTGAGTGTGTTAGTCCCGTTTTGTGGCTGGACCGGGACTAAAGGAGGGGGCCTTTAGTCCCGATTCATACTTACCATTAAGATCAGATCTACAAACGCGTGAGGTCACATATTAGAGAGTGCCTCTATGACCAGTTTCTTTGAGATGTCGGAGGACTGGGCTCCGGCGGCATCTCCCTGAAACTGGCCGTAGTGGTGTCCCTGCTCTCGAAAACCATCTTGCAGCTTGTAACTTCTCTAACTAGATCAATACACCTGGGAGCTAACTAATTTCACATATTAGGGAGTGCCTCTATGACCGGTTTCTTGGAGATGCCGGAGGACTGGGCTCCGGCGGCATCTCCCTAAAACTGGTTGTAGTGGTGTCCCTGCTCTCGAAAACCATCTTGGAGATGCCTCAAACTGGTTGGAGGACTGGACTCACAAAGATGCCTATTTATAGTACAAGCAGCTCGGCATAATGTCGATACTCACGACATAATGTCGACACTCACCCCTATTATTAGTGCTGACTCATGTTTTGTCCCGGTTGGTGTCTCCAACCGGGGCTAAAGGTTCATCTTTAGTCCCGGTTGGTGACACCATCCGGGACAAGGTACAAGCCGCATGACATAATGTCGACACTCACCCCTATTATTAGTGCTGCCTGGCCCAGTCTGCCGCAATCCCTTCAGTCACGGTTGGTTTCTCCAACTGGGACTAAAGATGAACCCTTTCTTTATAGGCATTTCCCTCTATTTATAGGCTTCTCGATCCAGCCTGCTCTATTTATAGGTCTTTTCCTCTAAATACAACATCTTGATATTTAGGTAACGCTCAAGACATTTATTAATATTAAAAACTGGGACTAGTTAACACTCAGGACTAAAAGTCGCCCCCTTTAGTCATAATCATGCCTAGTCCTATAGTACGCAGCTTCAGGGTCTTCTTCGTCATCGTCATCGTCACCTGCCACTCCGGGGATCCTCACCCCAGCCATGGCATATAACAGGGGCCATTCCGGCCTCGGATTCACTTCGTGCAGGGGAGGGGTCTCTTGGAAGACGATGCCGCTACCACCGGGCGGGGCTAGGGCCTTCTTGTGGCTCTGTGGCGGGTGGACTTGTAGCGCATCACTCCGATGATAGTATGATTCGCCCACCACAGACGACGGCCGGCTTCGTTGTGGTTCACCAGGGGCGGGCAATCACCCTTATACCTAGCAAGCTCCCTTTCCCGCCTATTAGCGAAGAAGGCATTCCAGGTGTCGTAGTTGTCGGATCCCATTGGGTATCCATCCGCTGCTCCGGCGTGAGATCGTGGTAGAAGTGGTTCGTGATGGCCGCCTGGCATGCGGAACCTTGAGGGACAGGAGGGACAGGAACCCCTCCAACACTCAGCATCCAGCCGGCGGGCGGCCGGTAGCCCGACGGACAAGGGTAGTTGGAGGCGCACAACGCCTCGGTCTCCTCGAGGGTCAGAATGGCCTAGTAGGCGTTGTCCATTGTTCTAAGAGAGGAAGGTGTGGATGTGTGGATAGCCATGGCGCGATCGCCCTAGATATAGAGGGAAAGGGCGGGAAAACTTGGCGTGAAGCTTTGGGAAATGGCGAGAAATATCTTTAGTCCCGGTTAGTGACAACAACTGGGACTAAAAGCTCTCGTAACAAGGAAAGGGCTGGAAAACTTGGCGAGAAGCGGTGGGAAATGGCAGGAAATATTTTTAGTCCTGGTTTGTGACTACAACCGGGACTAAATGGATATTATATTAAGATTCTTTATATTTTTCTGATAATAATAGACATATGATTTGTTTTATTTGGATTTTTACAATAAAATATATGATTTTCCAAAGTTTTATATTTGATTTGAATTAAAAAAGAAAATTTACAAATGAAATAATTTATAAATGATGCAAACAGATATATGGATATTATATTAAGATTCTTTATATATTTCTAATAATAATAGACATATGATTTGTTTTATTTGGATTTTTACAATAAAAGATATGATTTTCCAAAGTTTTATATTTGATTTGAATTAAAAAAAGAAAATTTACAAATGAAATAATTTATAAATGATGCAAACAGATATATGGATATTATATTAAGATTCTTTATATTTTTCTGATAATAATAGACATATTATTTGTTTTATTTGGATTTTTACAGTAAAAGATATGATTTTCCAAAGTTTTATATTTGATTTGAATTAAAAAAGAAATTTACAAATGAAATAATTTATAAATGATGCAAATAGATAAATGTATATTATATTAAGATTCTTTATATTTTTCTCATAATAATAGACATATGATTTGTTTTATTTGGATTTTTACAATAAAAGATATGATTTTCCAAAGTTTTATATTTGAATTGAATTAAAAAAATTACAAATGAAATAATTGATAAATGATGCAAACAGATATATGGATATTATATTAAGATTCTTTATATTTTTCTGATAATAATAGACATATGATTTGTTTTATTTGAATTTTTACAATAAAAGATATGATTTTCCAAAGTTTTATTTGATTTGAATTAAAAAAGAAAATTTACAAAAAAATAACTAGTCGCGGGTCGTGGCTGGACCCGATACTAAAGGGTGCATGCGCGGCGCGAAAACAAAGCGGCCGAAAAAAACCTATAGTCCCGGGCCGTGGCTTAACCTGCCACTAAAGGGGGGTCTTTAGTCGCGGGTTAAGCCACTGCCCGGGACTAAAGACACTTTAGTCGCGGGCGGTGGCTTAATCCGCGACTAAAGGTCCGTCCGTATATATTTCGCACGCCAGGGATGCCCAACACTTAGCATTTCTCGACGAAGCAGACGAAGACGAAGCATCGAAGACGCAGGAGAGGTGTTGCCCGACCGCCGATTCCACCACGCCGTCGCCCTCGTCTCCGGCTGTGCCGCGCTCCGTCGTTTCGTATACGTGCTTCCGCGCGCCACCGCTCTGCGTCGCGCTGCTGTTTCGCCGCCTCGTCGTGCCGCGCGCCGCCGCGCCGTTTCGCCGCCTCGCCGTGCTGTCGCGCGCCGACGTCGGTGAGCGCTCGAGGCCGGGGGTGGTTTTAGTTTTTTTTGTTATTAGGATATAATTATTTTTTTAGTTATTAGGATTAGCATTAGAATTATAATTATTGTTTTGTTATTAGGATTATTAGGATTATAATTATTGTTATTAGGATTATTAGGATTATAATTATTGTTTTTGTTATTAGGATTATAATTATTGTTTTAGTTATTAGGATTATTAGGATTATTTTTTTAATTAAAATATTAGAATTAGGATTAGGATTATTATTTTATTTAATTTTTTATTTATTAGGATTATATTGTTTTAGTTATTTTTTTGTTTTACCACAAATAATATTAGGATTATTGTTTTATTAGGGTTATTTTTTTGTTTTAGTTATTAAGATTATTGTTTTAGCACAAATAATATTAGGATTATTATAATTAGGATTATATTGTTTTAGTTATTAGGATTATTGTTTTACCACAAATAATATTAGGGTTTTTTGTTTTAGTTATTAGGATTATTGTTTTACCAAAAATAATATTAGGATTATTGTTTTACCGCATATAATATTAGGGTTATTAATTTGTGTTATTAGGGTTATTTTTTTTTCTAACCTGTTTAACTCTCTTTTTGTTATAGATAATTAAGTTATGGATCCATCCGAAGATCCTGGTCGCATCGGTGAAGGTTTTCTTCGGGGCATGATAAGAGGTGAAATTCCTCTTAATATTACTACCGGCGAAGATATTTTGCTCGAGGAAGAGATATTCTCATATCTGAATCCATCCGGTGATGGACTAGAGGAAAACCTAATGTACCAAGGGGAAGACCAAATGGACGAAGGGCAAATAAATAACAACAACAATGATGACCCCTCGACAGGATCCGGCGAGGTACATATATATATACATAAAGCATAGTGTTACCTATATTCATTAACTCATCTAGATATATATTAATCACTCTCTCGTCTTCTTTTAGCCCACCGGATCGAAGCAATCGACAGCTCAAACGAAACGAGGGCCGAACAAAATGTTGGATGGTAATCAGAGGTTCACCATGGAAGAAATAGATGATGATGGTGAACGGATTGCTCTAGAGAAGCACCGGAGGATGTTTATAAATCAATGCGGGGTGCTTGTTAGGGACAACCTGCCGATCACCATCCAAGAATGGAATCAGTCAAAGAAACCCGGTGAAGAATCCAACAGTTATGTCATCGATGATGCCAAAGATGACCTTTGGCAGAAGCTCATAGCGCATTTCATACTACCCCGAGAGTATGAAGAATTTGAGGTAGATGGTATTACCCCAAGGTCGGGTGGGCTTGAAAATAGAGCGAAAGTGAAGGAGTGGGCTCTGAGCAAGATGGATGAACTGTACCGGAACCACAAGAAAAAATTTTACGCGAAAAATAAAACTCCAGACTTCAAAGGAGTAAACGAGAAGTTGAGAGAACAGTGGCTCGATTTTGTACAGTACAAGCAATCTGATAAAGCAAAGGCAAAGTCGGCAAAGAATGCGTTAAATGCTGCCAAAAAGAAATACCATCATAAAATGGGGACAGGTGGCTACAAGAGTGTCGTCCCTAAGTGGGAAACTATGGAGAAGAACATGAGGGTTAGAGGCGTCACTCCTGGTATAGATGGATGGCCCGAGAGGTCAAAGCACTGGTGGTACGGGAACGGGGTATCCTTGGACCCAGAAACAGGGAAGACATTATTTCATGATAAAATTCTAAAACCCTCCCAAGACCTTATTCAAGCAATGAACGATGCTCAATTGGGATTGTTCCGTATCGAGAGAGAGAACGACGAGCTGACACGCACCCTAGGTAATCCTGAAAAGGGAGGACGAACACGAGGCAAAGGTGCCGGTGTCTCGTGGAAGAAAGGGTTTCCTCAGTACGATGCCAGTTACAGAAGCCGTCAGATAAAGAAGGACCAGGAGGCAGACCGGATCTCCAGGGTAGAGCAGGACCTAGCTGATCTGAAGAACCTCATGCATGAAATTAGCCAAAGGCCGTCGTCGTCAACTCACCCGCGGGTTGATGATCCTGCATTGGATCTTAGCCAGCGGATCAGCGTGGCTTCCACAGAGGTCCGGGCTGATGATCAAGCACTGCTGGATGATGCACCGGCTCCTCACTACCCCGTGGATGATGTCAGAGAGATGGCACAATGTGAGCTACATCAGCCAATGAACAACCTGTCCTTCCAGGTGGCGATCGGCACTGCTTTACCTTGTCTACCTGGAGCACTCCACCATTCACTTCCGATTCCACCAGGCTATGCTCGTGTCACGGTGGATGACATAGTGGAGGATTTTGCGTACCTAGAGATTGAAATCGCTACGCCTAAAGGCCTTACGAAACTAGGAGATGTCAAGCGCAACATCATTCTATGGAATAAGAAGTACATCAAGTTTCCTGGCTCGGCGCCAAGGCCACCGACTCCGAGGAATCCAAGTCCACCCCACATCGAATATCGTCAACCTCCAAGTCCACCCCAACCCGATTACCATCAACCTCCAAGTCCACCCCGCCCTGCTGACGATCGCCGCAGCAGGAGTACATCAACTCGATCTCCGCCTTCGCGCAATACTCGATCTCCGCCTCCGCCTCCGTGCAATACAACTACCTCCTCGAAGAAACGGAAGTTCAACGGTCCCCCGCGCGCCCACATCGAAGAAAGGTCAAATAGCGAAGATAGTCGACATCTTGTCGGCTCTTCCAAAAAGACCTTATGACAAGACCGATGAGAAAACTAACGCGGATGTGGCTGCCCAAGTTAAGGCGCATTTTGCACCCTAAAAGCCTGAGCCAAAGCCAGTATATAATGAAAAAACCAAAAAGTGGGCTAAGTCCTTTCTTGAGAAACCATCCCAGATATCGATGAATCTGGAATTAGACTATGACCGGGAGATTATTAAGCAAGCACAGAAGAAAAAAATCACAAGTGCAAAAAGCGGGAAGCAAGCTGCCTAGCTCGGAGCACAGAAGAATCAATCGGTCGCCCCGCTCAAAGTTATTTCAGACCTCGACAAGGCCTTTAGAACTGAAATGGATATGGGCCATGCAAATAATGGACCCTAGAGCCCGTAATAATGCTGCACTTATGGGAATCACTGTATCGCAGGCCAAAGCACTTGCTACTCAAGCAAATATGTCTCTTGGTCAATATTTAGGCTATGAAGATACGCCAATGGGTCAGATAGTACAACAGTATGTCCAAGGGGAGCCTCTAGTCAGTAATGAGGAGCCCGCACGTCTATCCACACATATGCGAAATCTACACGAATGGTACATGTCGCAAGCAGAAAAAAAGCATCAGAAAGATTGGTTTCCGGTGGACGTTAGAAAGGAGCATCAGTTCAAACCATACTCGATACAGATTCAAATGACCGAACTGTTTCAGTTATACAACCAGCGCGCCCTCAACAAATCTATCATTGGTTGCTACTGTCTGTAAGTGATTTATTTCTATAATTAAGTTTGTATCTCAGCTCGTCCATTGCATTTAATATTTTATCCTAAATATATATCCTTTTGTATGATGATATTATATTCTGCAGAATGAAGATGGTTGATGCAAAAGAGCTAGAAGATACGATGTTGGGTTCATTGACCCATATATCGTTAATGAATATACGTTAAAGAATCACCCCAAGGACGTGGAGGAACACATGTGCAGGTTCTTAACTGAGAATAATTTTGTTAAGGAAATACTATTTACTTACAACTTCAAGTGAGTGTTTATATCTTGTACACATTTTATTTTTGCTTGCTGAATGAGCTATGCATGTATGCTTATGTAAACGTCCGCAGATTCCACTGGATCTTGCTAAACATTCAAGTTGACAACTCCCTAGTTGAAGTCTACGACTCATTAAATTGGGACCAAGAGCAGTGGAGCGACATGAAAGCAATGCTCCATAAGTAATTTCAATCATTATCGCATTATATCGTCCTCTTTCATTCATTTCCTGATATCAAGTAACTAATAACTCCTTTGTTTATTTTCTTTGCCGAGCAGGTGTTGGACACGGTTCAGACAGAAAATACCAGGTCCATTCAAAGAGGAGTTAACTTATAAAATGGTGAAGAGTTTACAGCAGCCACCAGAAACTCATTTATGTGGATACTACGTCTGCAAGTACATTCGCGAGTTAACCAGTGAGCGGAAAGTTGACTCATATTATATTTATGATTTGCGGGAGAAACTAGAGCCAGACCAGCGCATAAGAGCAATTCAAGAGGAGCCGACGGGATTTATGATAAAGGAAGTTCTTGATGTACATGGAAAGCATTATGCGGATGACGTAGAACTCGATTTGCCTTAGTCATCTCCATGTAGTTGATATGATATATATATTCATCAATGACCATGTAATTTCAAAACATTTCTTCCTTTTGATGTGATTGATTATATGTATGCTTGCAAGGAATCGATTAGTTATATAAATGCATCGACGCGTAGTGTGTATGTAGTAGCGTATAATATGTATACTGAAATATATGTTTGAATTATAGTAAAACACACAAAAAAAACGAAATGGCAAAAAAAAGGAAATACATAAACCCTGCCGCGGCAGAGAAACACACAATTCTTTGCCGTGACAGGAAACCTTATAGTCTCAGGTGGTGTTACTACCCGGGACTAGAGGGTTTTCATCCCTCGCAGCGCTGAAACAGCCACGTGGCTGTTATCGGTCGCGGACCGTAGCGAGCCGGGACTGTTTTTAGTCCCGTTTTCGCAGTCCGGACCCAAAACCAGGACTAAAGCCGGTCTGGGACTCCATGCCGTTTTTACACCGGTACATGCTCCAGTTCGACGACGACGCCATGGATAGCCAGGACCAGCTAGTCTCCCGATGGCGGGAGGCAGACGACAGGAAGCTCGCCCAGCTCGAGGCGGAGATCGCTGGGGAGTTAATAGCATAGAACTACCAGTTTCTGGGCAAAATTTCGAAAATCTACCAGTTTACGATTTCGCAGCAAAAATCTGCCACATTTTGCGTCCGTTTTCTCAAATAGCACTAAACGTCCGCTGAACGCGAATTGACACCAGAACTGACAAGGCTGGCCCACCCGTCAGGCTGACGTGGCAGCGCAGGACTGTGTGATGTCTGCCATTTTGCATGCAGGTCCTCTAATATTGACAGAAAATTGCGCAGAAGTCCCTGGCACTATTAAAACCTTCATAACTTTTGAATACGAATTCAAATGGAAAAAGTTTAAATACAAAAAGTGCTCAGAATTGTTTGAATCTTTTTTTACAAACTTTATTTATTATTTTATATAATTTAAATATAAAAAATATATTTTATTAATTATAAGAAATTATTTTGTTAATTATAAAAAACTTTGGAAATTCATAACTTTAACTATATAAATCCAAATAATATAAATAATATGTCTAAATTTATTAGAAAAATCTAAGGAATCCATTTCTTATATTTATAATGCATGAATCATATCCGTTCCTCTCGGATATTTTGATTATGCAAGTAATCATAATAATAAATATGTACCTTGGATTTATTATTATGATTATTTGGATAACTGGATATTTAGATCGTTCCATTTTAGAAATAATTTATAGTCTCTATTTTACGGAACAGAGGCGCGACTCACTTGGATCGTATAGGAACAGAAAGATATGATACCGCCACATGCATGCAACTCGCAAGGCCCTCCGTGCATGCATGTCACGTCACCTCGTCCACGTACGTATTAGTTGCGTTGCGTACCATACTACAAAAATAAAATAATACGTAACGGACTTGGCTAGCGATAGGAAGGTTCTCCTCGGACAACGAACATCTCGGGCTACGAGCACGACGTACGCTGAAATTCATTTGGACGTCAATCCAAACATGACTAATTATACTGTAGTACATACAAAGTCACACAGAATGCCAATTATGGTGGCGTTCTGGCGGTCCCGCTGAAATTTGATCGTACACGTACTGATCAAATCATCTCATGGACGATGCAGTAGATGAAGCCGACAAGCAGCTGCCTTGCGAAATGTTCTTTTCGTGTTCCCTTCTCATCAGGGAAAAATTAAATCAAGCGAGGAACGTGTACCACCTAGATCTAGTATGTAGCGAACATGGCAACAGGCACCGGGTCACCTGACCGGCCGATGAGCATGGGTACGTACGTACGCGACTCCGTGTGACAAAACAAATTTCTCCGAGGAAACAAATTTCTCATTGACAAGCTGTTCGAGGACGGCGTCCAGCTGCCGCGCGCCGAGGAGCTCGGGTTCCTCTGCAGCGCCATCCCCCGCCTCCTCGAGCTCCTTCGGGACGGCCCCGGCGACAAGACCCTCCTCTTCGACAGACCTGCCAATGTCCAAAGTACGTACCCTAGCTAATCACAGTAGTACATGGTCAACATTCAGCGCATGCATGCACGAATATGTTCTAAATGCATGCGTGTCAATTACAAAATGCAGAGGACAAGTTCGGGTTGTTGAGGGACGAGGAGTTTGCGAGGGAGACGCTGGTTGCATACTTTTGCATGATAATATGTCTACAAATATGCAAGAATAAATAAAATGGACACATTTATTATTATGATTACTTGCATAATCAAAATATCCGAGAGGAACGGATATTATTCATGCATTATAAATATAAGAAATGGATTTCTTAGATTTTTCTAATAAATTTAGACATATTATTTATATTATTTGGATTTATATAGTTAAAGTTATGAATTTCCAAAGTTTTTATAATTAACAAAATAATTTCTTATAATTAATAAAATATTTTTTATATTTAAATTATATAAAATAATAAATAAAGTTTGTAAAAAAAGATTCAAACAATTCTGAGCACTTTTTGTATTTAAACTTTTTCCATTTGGATTCGTATTCAAAAGTTATGAAGGTTTTAATAGTGCTAGGCACTTCTGCGCAATTTTCTGTCAACACTAGAGGACCTGCATGCAAAATGGCAGACACCACACAGTCCTGCGCTGCTACGTCAGCCTGACGGGTGGGCCAGCCTTGTCAGTTCTGGTGTCAATTCGCGTTCAGCGGACGTTTAGTGCTATTTGCGAAAACGAACGCAAAATGTGGCAGATTTTTGCTGCGAAATCGTAAACTGGTAGATTTTCGAAATTTTGCCCAGAAACTGGTAGTTCTATGCTATTAACTCGATCGCTGGGCTATGCGGAGCGGTAAGCAGGTTTGACCTCCGTGCGGAGATCACCAAGCTGCGGGAAGAGCTTCTCCACGCTGGAACCGCGGCTGAGGTGCTCGAGATCCGTGAGAGGTACGATGGTCAGGTGGAGGGCATCAGCCGGACGTCCTCGCAGTGGCGGGCGGAGGCTGATGTCAAGCTGGCTGAGTACAACAGGGAGATCAGGGAGATGCGTGAGAGGATCCAGGAGGAGGTCCAGCGGAAGCAAAACGGACTCTGAAAGCTACTACTCCAGGTGGAGCAGAACGTCCGTGAAGTTCAGGAGACAGCAGTTTAGTCTGTACTTCAGTTTTGAGTGTTTTGAAGTCTATGCTCTATTTGTATTCTAGTTCCATATGTTCCCATAGAGTTTGTAATCTGGCATAATTTGGTATCCCTCCAACCCATATTAGTTGGCTTAGATTCATCTAGATACATTCATCATGAGATTGTATTAGTTTGTTTGGTTGTTTTCTAAGTGAGCCTTGGTCAAGTTAGAGCATATAACTTGCTAAATGATAACTGGCCAACTCACCAAATTAACAAAATCAAAAGATTCAGACTTAGACGTCAGAGTATGTCTACCTACAAAACAATCCCCAGTCAGGATTCAGAAACCGCGAGTACAACTGATGAATTCAGACAAATTCTCTTCCCCCTGCAAACAAAACGAAAATAAACACTCCAGGAGAAAGAACAAATGCATCGAGTCATCGAGTGTTTCCTGAGGTTTGATAAATAGCATACTTGCTCTCATGTACAGGGAGATCATAGAGATGCGTGAGAGGATCCTGGAGGTCGAGCGGAAGCAAAACAGACTCTAAATAAGCTACTCCAGGTGGAGCAGACCGTCGATGAAGTTCAGGAGACAGCAGTTTAGTCTATACTTCAGTTTTCATTGTTTTGAAGTCTATGCTTTATTTGTATTCAACTTCCATGTACTCCGATAAAATCTTTAATCTGGCACATTTGGTATTAGTTTGTTTGGTTGTTTCCGAAGTGGACCTTGGTCACAAAATATTAGTACTATTATTTATTGGTCAAGATCGAGAATAAATTGCTAAATGAATGATAACTGGCTAACTCGCCAAACTAACAAAATCAAAAGTTTCAGACATAAGACGTCAGAGTATGTCTACCTACAAAACAATCCCCAGTCAGGATTCAGAAACCGCGAGTACAACTGATGAATTCAGACAAAATTCTCTTCCCCTGCCAACAAAACGAAAAGAAACACTCAAGGAGAAAGAACAAATGCATCAAGTCATCGAGTGTTTCCTGAGGTTTGATAAATAGTATACTTGCTCTCGTGTACAGAGATTCAACGCTAGTATGTTTGACCTGTCTTGTACCCTACACAGCAACAATCATGTCTAACTAGTAAAAAACCGTATACAATAAACAAAGAGATTGTAGAATGATATTAAGGTCCTCATGGATTCCTGATGTCTACCGCAGTTTCAAGATTTCTCATCTGATCAGATATACCTCGAATAGTTCAGGGAATTGTCAAATAAGCCTGTGAGCGCTTTTATTTATTTTGAACTGCTCTCATGGCCTGGCTGCATCTGCAGCAACTTCTGCCCCTCTTCGTCGTTGTCCTCCTTGGGCTCAATCTTGGGAGCCTTGGGTTTTGTGGTGGATTGCTGGTAGAGAACACCACCTGACATACATATCAAGAGACCAATTGTCCCCACTAAGGACGCATGCTTGTCCCAGATAAGCAAATTGATCACGACGGTCAGGAGCTTGTTCACTATGCCAAGCACCGTAAATCCGGTGGCAGAGATGGCCCGTCTGCAGGAGAACCCAAAGAAGGATATTGATAGTCCAAACAGGCATGACAGAGCAACAGGAAGGACCACATCGAAAGATAACCAGTTTGTCATCTTGGAGCTGTCCACCTTCATCTGATCAAACTCTCCCATTATAAGGAGCTCTAGGGGAAACAACAGCAGAGCCTCAAGGTTGTTGTAGAGCACAAGACCCCATGTGTTCAGCCCGATGGTCATGACAACATGCTTGATGTACACGAAATCAATCGACATGCTCGCCAGATAGGCGATAGCCCAGCTGTAAGCAGTCACAGTAAACTGGTTGTCTGTGAAAACATAGATCACACTGCCACCAAGTATAGTGGAAAGTGAGAGCCATGTCTTCAGTGATGGGCAGGGTTGGTGAAGATAAAACGTCTCTCCAATGGCCACGAATATTGGGACAGCAGAGCGAAACACGATGAAAGTGTCCACATTGGCATGCATCAGGAGTTCACTGTTTGTGAAAATGGAGATGTAGAACATAACAGCAGCAGGTAAGAACTTCCACATGGTCCTCAGATTCAGGCTATCAGGCTCAATAAGCTTTAGCTGTCCACATAGGAGAACTCCGGCAACACTAGTGAGGTATTGAAGAGCTGTCAGTGCTCCAGGGTAAGGAAACTTGGTGATTGCCCATTTGTTGATAATGGACAGCAGAGATGCTGACAGGCAATAACCAGCAGCCACACCATAGACTGAAGCGTGGTGCATAAGGGTGCTCCATGTGTTATTCCACCCTCCAGTTTTCTGCAAAGTAACTGATGCATCGGCTCCACCATTTTCTCTTGAGGGCTCTGAGAGATTAGACATCTGCAAACGTTTAAAATAGATTAATTAGCACAGTACTAAAAGTCATGCTACAGCTGCAAAAAGGCAGATGGAGCAGGCCCAGACAGTTAGATGGCATATACAAATGTAGTAAGCAATGGATAGAGCAGAAAAGTACATCAACTTTTTGGGCAAAGATAGATTACAAACTCCATAAGTCCACATATAGTATGGCCTGTCCCTGGATCTGGGTCTTGAAATTAGTCTTCATACATAATTTCTACAAGATCCATAAACATGATAATGCTCATGGACCCGGTTGGAAAAAAAATGCTCATCGACAGAGTTGTCTGTTTTAGTTCTAAATCCCAGTAATTCGTGAGGACAATCAACTTATTGTTGCAGAATCCAAGGTCCTAGCTAGCATTGAGTTTGCGCGGAGACTACTATTTCTCCACGGAAGCACCTACGACTATAGGTCAACGGCACATATTTCAGAGGATAAAAGAGTTGGAAAGCATGATCCATAAGGTACAAGCAAGAAAACCTGACTTTTTCAAACAAAAGAAAGTGTACTGATTGAATGAAGCTGCCAAATATTTAGAAAATTTACACATCGAAAGAGAGCAAGTATCTGTTGATTGTATTATGGCATCATCTTCTCTAGCAAACAATCGTCCTATGATACTATCAGATCTTTTGCTATGGTCTTCAGCCAATTTTTAAGGTTGATCATGGTAAAGACCTGAGCAGGTCGTCAAGGTAGAAACGAAAAGAGATCAGACAGCGTGTACAAAAAGAAGAGGTTCCAAGTTCCAAGAAAAAGTCAACGCCGGCAGAAGACGAAGCAGTAGCAGCACCAAGAAACACTTCATAACAGATCTAATAACGCATCAGCGCGCCAACCAAAAAAACCATTGGACCATAGCTAAAGAAACAGAGCAAGCAGATGAAGCAATACCTGGAACCGACTAGCCCGATTACTAGCCATGGCTGGCACCGAGCCCAAACTCAACAACAGCAAGCTAGCGCTCTAGCACTCAACCATGTATCAGCCAAGGTGTCAGGGGCCTAAGGGGAAGGAACGGAGAGTACTCTGCAACAAGCACCTATGTAGCTCAATCAACTAAGCTCATATAAGGGGGCCAGGTCACACAACTCACAATGCGTTTGCCCACGACGGCAATGCTCAACATGGGAGGTCAAATAAGGTAGGAGCACGTCACAAGCGCATTAGCCCGTCGCAATCAACCAGATCAGAAGACAAGTAAGAAAAATCAGCGCAGCACCTAATAAGCGGTTTGCCCAAGTCAAGGAAGACAAGGTCACAATAATGCAACGTGCTAGCTGCCGCCCAGGCCAGTTGATCACAAGGAGCCAAAATTTGAAAATTAACATGCATAGCGACGCAATACCTATGGCAGACAGGGAAGCTTCTTGGCTCGCAGCCTGTGGGCGGGGAGAAGGAGAACTTGGCAAGGAGATGCCTCTCTCTCTCAACAACCGCACGACGTGACAGCTCCTCCTCCTATGCCTCCAGGACGCAAGTTAAAAAACAGTTGCAGGCACACGGAGTGTTCCCCTGAACCCGCGCTAGCTGCCTGATGAGGCCTCGCGATCGAGCCAGCTCAACCAACTGTTTCATCACATAATAATAAAGATCAAAGCGCTGGATCAGTTGGTTAGTCGCCGAGACATGCATATACATGTGATGGAAGTTAAGAGCATGGATGATTCAGACTTCAGAGCAGAGAGAAACTGGAATTGTTAGGTGCAGATGCGAGCAGCCAGTCAGGACCACGGAATATCCAGTACAGTTATAGGCGGTTCCGTGCGGAACCAGAACACGTCGCAGCCACCAACCGAGATGGGGACTTTGACGCCTGAACTGAGCACGAAGGAGAGACTCACCTTTCATGCGTAGAAATCGCTCCTGGACGGATCCACCGACGGTCGAGAGTGGGAGCGAAGAGGGGGGTGCCTGCCGACTGAACCACTGGGTGGAGCGGCGATTTAACGAGGGGTTAGGGCAATTGTTTTTGGAACCCCGGTGGGTGGGTGGTCGCCGGATCTGTATACTGGGGAGGGTCAACTCGCGACCACCTTCATTGATTGGGCGCTCGCCCACGATTCAGCGGGGGATTTGGGACTGCGAAGGAGATGATCGAAGGGGGCAGACGGCAAGGTCAGAACGGGAAGGCGGGATTCTGGGGAATGGAAATTCCAATCTCTGACATCTGACCCCCGAGAGGCGGGAGGGGAGCAGATCTCGAGGCGCCTCGTTTGGAGGGAGACGGCCGGCGGGAAGGCCGGCGGGGATGCCGCTTCTGTCCAAGTTTTAATTTCCCGTTTGAGTTTCCGCACGAGGAAACGCGCTCTACGGCAGATCTGGAGCACGATCCTCGTGCCCGCGTTGCGCGAGCGTGACCCAGGCTAAGGTTTCGCTGATCCACCTTCTTGTTTTCAAATTTTACAAGTTTAACCTTAATTGGACCATCACCAATCACGTAGAGACCGCAGATGGCGCCCGAAACCCGTTAACCCAACGGATGCTCGTGTTAAATGGGTAGGGTCTGGTATAGAAAAAAAAATCCGTGAAGTGACTTAGAGGTAAAAAATAGACCATCGGGTCTAACGGGGCGGGTATGGGGTACCAAACCCATACTCATATACCCACATACCCGGCTGTTATAGTTGGCCCCACGTGTCATTAGACTATTAATTCACATACCCCTAATCCAAAACACTCACGCACATAGCCCAAGTCCACCCACGAGGCCCAGGACTCCACGCCTCTAAATCGAGACCGCTCCCTTCCCTCTCCCCATCAACCCGCTCCCTATCGGCCTCACGCACGCAGCCGTCGCTCACGCATGCACGCCGGTCTACGCCGTCGCTCACACGCACGCAGGACGGCGTTGCCACTCTCGTGCAGGTTTGTGCCGCCGCACTTGCACGGGTTCGCATCGCCGTTCGTCCTCGTTGCCTCGCCCCTGCTCCATTCTTGTGTCGTCGATGGCCAGCGTCGAATTCTGCGTCACCTCTCATCCCTTCCCTGTCCCCTTTGCACCGTCGTGGGTCGAGGTCGAGGACCACGAGGAGGGGAGCGGCTCCGGCAACCGCCAGCGTCAGGGGAGATGCCTAGAGCCCCTAGATCGACCTGATTTCTCGGGTACCCGTCGGGTCCCCCGAACCTGGCCGGGTGGCGGGTCTAGTGGAAAGTTGTACCCGTCGGCGGGTTCGGGGAGTGGGTGGCGGGGGCTGGGAGGAGATCCAGGTGCTGGTATGGGGGTGCCAAACCCGGACCCGAACCCAGCGGGTGCCATACAGAATAGAAACATAGAGAAGAGGCCGACAGCCGACAGCCAATATAACACCATTGAAGGCTACAAATCTACTCACTCACATACGGTATATTGCCAAGTGGCTTACAACGTGACTTTGACCATCGACCCGACGACGACGACTTGCCTTGCCCAACATCCTTCCAAGGGTGGAGAGGAGATGACGCATATAGCTACAAGACCACGTCACGGTCCAAGAAAACACCACCATAGTGCAACAACGACTCCAAGGCAAACTGGACCAACGCATCTTCCCCAATGAGCCTAAGAGACGACGAGTAGAAGACGGCATCTAGACGGACTCAGTGAAGGCACCGACTAAGTTGCATCCGCCATGTCGTGCATTGTGCCCTGGAAGACCACGCCCTAGGAAACAACAAACACCCAATGCATCACACATCGACCATAGTTGCATCGGCCTCTCCCCTAAAAGCCAAGATGACATCTTCAAGAAGAGAAATGATGTCATGGCACCGCTGACATCTAGTCTGGTGAACTTGGCCTTAGGGTTTCCCCTGGCACAGGAGGAAAGGAGGCACATTTGGGACTAAAAAGTATTATGGAGTTATTTAGTTCCCACATTTGGATGATGTTAAAACGATTTCTATGCATATTGACCTTGCATATGTATTTCATTTGCCATACATGTATTATGTTAATAGTGTTGTGAACAAGAATGGACATGCCACAAATAACATGCTCCTCTATCATGTACGAATTTTTTTGCTTGGTTTGTTGTGTGAAGGTACAAATGCATACACATCAAACTCTACGGACCATGAGTTGACAAGATGAACTTTAGAGAGTTACCCATGGATGAGCTTCACTGAGCTATCTTGATATGTCCAAAATGTATCTACTTTCCCGATCACTTTTGCTATTATTTCTCCTCTAACTTGTGTGATTTGGATACAACTATCACGGACTGACGCTATTTACAGCAGAATTGCTTTGGTGTCTAGTTTTTGTGCAGAAAATCAACTTTCAGGAAAAATCCCGGAAAATATGGCAAAACTCCTATTTTACCAGAAGACTCACTGAGCCAGAAGATGAGACGGAGGAGGGCCATGAGGGACCCACACCCCCTAGCCGCGTGGTCTAGCCCAGGCCGCGCCTGGGAGGGGTGTTCCCACCTCGATCACCCCCTCGGCCTCCCTCTTCATCTACATAAAGCCTTCTGACCTAAAAATGGCGGGGGGTTCGACGTTTTTTAGAAAGAGTTCCGCTACGCTGCCACCACCAGAAACTCCGTTCTGGCACCCTGCCGGGACGAGGATTTGGAGGAGATCATCGTCATCATCATCATCGACGCATCTCCATCAACCATCCATGTTTTCCCCATCCATGAGTGAGTAATTCCCCATTGTAGGCTATGTGGATGGTAGAGATTGGATGAGATCTATCATGTAATCGGATAAAATTGTTAGGGCATGGTGCCTAGTATCTTTGTTAGTGCTATTTGACTTTGTTGCAACTTGTTATGCTTAATACTTGTCACTAGGGCCTGAGTGCCATGATCTCAGATATGAACATGTTATTGATTCATGATGATAGTATTGTTTGTGATCTTATCTGCAAGTTGTGTACACATATCATTGTCCGGAACCAAAGGCCCTGAAGTGACAGAAATTGGGACAACCGGAGGGAATGGCTGTGATATGAGGATCACATGTGTTCACGGAGTGTTAATGCTTTGCTCCGGTACTCTATTAAAAGGAGTATATTAATTGCCAGTAGATTCCCTTGAGGCCCCGCTGCAATGGGCTGGTAGGACAAAAGATGTTGTGCAAATTCTCATTGCGAGCACGTATGACTATATATGTAACACATGCTTATGATTTTTTAGTACTTGGATGTTTTATCTTATTTATCTACAATTTCCCTAGATCTTGAAGTTACATGAATAGTCTCGTCCATGCAACGCCCGTCCATCCATCCCTATGCCTACCGCACTCCAATCCTACTGTTTGCTACTATTGTTACTGTTGCCTTTGTTTTACTACTGCTATTATTTTGCTATTGCTACTACAAAACTGTTGCTACTGATAAACTACTGTGAGCAAGACTATTTCCAGGTGCAGCTGAATTGACAACTCAGTTGTTAAAGCTTATAAGTATTCTTTGGCTCCCCTTGTGTCGAATCAATAAATTGGGTTATACTATCCTCGAAGACTGTTGTGATCCCCTATACTTATGGGTCATCAAGACTATTTTCTGGCGTCGTTGTCGGGGAGCATAGCTTTATTTGTAAGTTCACTTGGATTTATTATTGTTTGTTGTTATCCTTTTCATCATGGGGAAGTCTCATGCTGGTGTTATCGCCATATTTTGGCCAAAGGAGGAGTTGGGCCGTGATCAAGATGGGCTTAGAAGATACGTATATACAACGTGTTGTTGAATCGGCCTCGCGTGTTGGTTTGGGCTAAATTGCCCGTGTATCTTTATATTGTAATAGGTTCCGTTTAGAGTTAGGTAAGAGATAGAGTTGTAGAGTTATTCCAAAGACAGAAAGTCTCCGGACTATAAATATGTACCTAAGGTTATCGAGAAAAAGAAGGACAATCACGTTCACAACAAACACAATCTCGGCGCATCGCCACCCCTTGTTTCTAGGGTTTTTCTCGGGTAAGTGCCATGCTGCCTAGATCGCATCTTGCGATCTAGGCAGTATCTACTTATGCGTTATCTGGTGTTACTCGTACTGAAGCCTTGTTGATGGCGAGTAACACCATTATCATAGATTTGTTTGGGTTAGCATCAGTACTTTTCGCTACGATTGTTTAAGTTATGCTGCCTATAGTTATATCGCCGCCTTTGCACCTTTTCCCGGGTGTGAGGGTGGCATCTTGCTTGATCTTTATTTAAGTCGATTTGATCTGTTATAGTTGTGCCTTGTTCTCCAAGGTTTAGTTTAATATCCACATGATCAGGCCTTGCAAACGGGTTGAACGATCCAGTAGTATGTAAGATATGGTTTATCAATCCAGGAGGGGGTGTTCCGGGAATTGACGATTACGTTGGTTTTTAGGCCTTCTCTAGGATTAATTTTCTATTATCTTTTGTATCTACCAGGCTCAATTACGTGTAGGATGTTCCAGTCATGTAGTGAAAACGTTAAACTGTCGTAGATCGATTTAGCTTGTATTGATGAAGCAAAAACCCCATGTTACAATAGATCTAATGCAGAACCATGGGATAATCGGCTCTAGGAGCCGATTCACAGGGAAACCTGGGAGCCGGTTACGGCTCGAATTTTACATATGTTTGTTTGCCATGCAGGAAACCAATCGAAGCAATCTTTCACCTTCCTGATCAGGTATAGGTCAGGTGGCACGCCCTCGAACCAAGCCAGGACGCGTGCCGGAGCTTTGCGGGCCGTTGCCCGAGGGACCAGGGCCCACCAGCAGTTCTGGGAGCCTCCCGGCTCTTCGTGTTGCCCGTCGCTGCTCGCCGGTGGGTTTTGGTAGGAAACACATTCTGGCACGCCCGGTGGGACATTTAAACAACGTCTACATCAACGTCCGACGCTGCGATGGACAACGGACCGGTCACGTACGATGAGCTGCCTGAGGAGCACAAGGCGAAGTATGATGACGTCAAAGCTCTCTTCGAAGACGATCTCATCGGCTCTTTTGAGAGGACTCGTAAGCATGGGATCAGGTGGAAAGGGTTCTCACCCGAGGGTGCTCTCGATGAGGTAGATCTGTCTGTTCCTTCAGAGGGCCGCACCAGAGCTCTGCGCCAGGAAGTCAACTACATGGTGGCTCATTCTCTTCACCGCCATTCTGAGAGCTTGGTAAACGCTTTCGAGCGGGTAGCAGTTCGCGTGGTTCAGGAGATCATGAAACATCAGTACTCTCCGTCGGGGCCCACTCTAGGAACTCACCAGGGAGAAAGACCGCTCCAGGCCAGGCCACCGCTGCCATTCACACTTGCAGCTCCAGAGCCACCAGGGGCACCGGCGTACGTCGTCTACAAGGTTGGAGGCGACCCTGGCGATTGCCAATTCCTGTGTGAACCACCTAAAGAAATCCCACATGGATACGTGTGCACCTACGTGCCAGACTCCAACAGTTTGACGCGCACAAACCAGATTGCCACAGCAGGGATTGCTGGGGTAGGGGCTCCGGGAGCAAGTGTTCCCGGAGCAGGAATCTCTGGGATGGACGCCGATAAACAGGCGTGGCTAGCCAAGTATGCCACTGGAACGAGCCATGAGAATCTAGCCCCTGCAGCCCAAACAACGGAACAAATCCGTACCATCCTGAGAGACCAGTTCGGCTTCGTGCCGAAGAGAAGGACAATCGGCTATTCAAAGCCGTACCCCAACGAGTTTGACCTGATCCTGCTGCCGCCCAAGTATCGGCTCCCTGAGTTTTCGAGATTTAGCGGGTCAGAAGGGTCAAGCTCGATCGAGCACGTGAGTCGATACCTAGCACAGTTAGGCATGATATCAGCATCAGATCAGTTACGCGTAAGGTTCTTTGCGCAATCTTTGACAGGACCAGCTTTTGGGTGGTACACCTCACTGCCACCTGATTCGATCCAGACCTGGAAGCAACTGGAAGAGCAGTTCCACATTCAGTACCATTCAGAAGCTACCGAGGCCGGTATTGCAGACCTGGCACAGGTGCGGCAAAAGCGAGGAGAAACAGTAGCCGAGTACATCCAACGCTTCAGGACTGTCAAGAACCGATGCTACTCAGCTCGTTTGACTGAGAAGGAAGCAGTCGAGCTGGCAGCGTTGGGTCTCGCAGCGCCCATCAAAGATATGGCTTTCCAAGTAGAGTATAACTCGTTGGCGCACATGGCCCAGAAGCTGACGATGTATGAGCAGCGCCACCCTGAGTTGTATCAGGACAAGTTCAAACGTCCGATAGGCCTGGTCGATACAGAAGAAGAAGACCCAACGCAAGACCAGGAGGTGGCCGTGGCTGAATGGGCTCGGGGCGCAGATCCCGTATCCTGCAAATGGGTGAAACAGCAAGGGCCTGCAAAAGGGTTCGACTTCGATGTGACCAAAGCTGAGAAAATATTCGATTTACTGCTGAAAGAAAAGCAGCTGAAGTTACCCGAAGGCCACAAGATCCCTACGGCTCAAGAGATGAACGGAAGACCATACTGCAAGTGGCATCACTCGTTCACCCACACCACCAATGACTGCAAAGAGCTACGCCGCCAGATCCAAGCGGCGATAGAGCAGGGCCGTCTCATCCTGGGACAATTCGCCATGAAAGTAGACACCAACCCATTCCCCGGCGTCAACATGGTAGAACATAGCCACTCCACGAGGCGCCAGTTGGATTTCTCGTTCGATGTCAACATGGCAGGACCAGGGTACCACCATGCGACGTACAAGGCGGGAGGCGGTCGCTATCGCAGGGTAAGAGATGAGGCTGGTCCACGCGACCGGCCCAGCTACGACGATAGGCGGTACTTAACTGAGGAACAAGTAAAAAGTGTGCGATATCAGAAACCACATTCCACGCATCTCCTTAACAAGTATGAGCGGCAGTATGACCAACGTCTCCGGCGCGACGGAGAAGATGAAGGATATGAGCACCTCGCTAGGGGACCGCCAAAAGGAAAGGAAGGCGCAGACAAACATTGGGATTGCCCGTTCTTCAAGTATTGCTGGGACGCGGGAATGAGCCGATTGCCTACGATCGATAACTGCCCGGAATGCGGACAGCAGCAGGAGGACACAGAGCCAGTGTCAGTGTTCAAGCGCCTAGGGCCTCTCCCACCACAGAGCAGACGCAGGGGAGCGTCCCGAGCACAAGGTCTCAAGGAGCCAGTGGGTGACGAAGAGAAAGACAGGTATCACCGTCCAAGGTGGTGTCCCGACAGACTCAGGCACACCCAAAAGCGTAGAGTGCAGCGGCTGCGTAATTTGGAGGAAGCCGAAGCACAGTACCTCCACGCTCTAAAGAAAGCACGGCCCGATCTGGCCGTTAAAGTTAGGCAGACCTTGGAAACGGAAGATCACCCGAAAAAGAAAGAGTGGCGCCCCAAACCGGTAAAAGCCGATGCAAAGACATCGGCTGGCACAAACATGGTATTCATACTCCCGTCAGAGTTCTGCGCGCCAAGAACCAACGAGCTACCAGTGGCACAGTTCGACTGCGGCCCACGGCCAGTTATCTTTGAGAAGCCACGTGAGAAGGGTTACAAACATCTGAAAGCCCTGTATCTACGAGGGTACATCAATGGGCAACCTGTTAGCAAGATGTTGGTAGACACCGGAGCGGCAGTCAACATAATGCCATACTCCATGCTACGGCGTCTGGGACGCTCCACTGCAGATCTGATCAAAACCAACGTCACTTTGAGCGACTTCAACGGCCAGACTTCAGAAACACAAGGTGTACTGAACGTGGACCTGACCGTGGGCAGAAAAACCATCCCTACGTCATTCTTCGTCGTGGACAGCAAAAGCACCTACGCTGTCCTGTTAGGGAGAGATTGGATTCATGCTAACTGCTGCATCCCATCCACGATGCACCAGTGCCTGATACAGTGGGATGGAGATGAGGTAGAAGTCATTCACGCAGACGATTCTGTCGAGGTCTCCGTTGCTGGCATGAACGTCTGGGAAGCAGAAGACCAAGAGCCGATCTCTGGAATCAGTCTAGACGGCTGTGAACGCATCGAGGCTACAAAAAACGGGGTGAGGCTGGTCTTATCCACCGGCCTGACAGAGTAGCAAAGTCCACGACGGTGCGTGGTACGGCCGATCCCTGCGATCGGCCACAAAAAACAAAAAGCAGCAAGATTGTGCAGTTGTAGCAGGGAGATTCCCAGCCATGTTAAAACCGTAAGGTGTAAACCATCCTTGACCAATGCAATAAAAAAGGGGGCCGATTCAGGCAATCGGCCCAAATTATTTTTGTTAACCTCACCTACTGTCTGCCCTGTGCTTAGCATCGATTTGACAGGTGACAGAAAGCTAGGGTATGGGTTTACATCTGCTGATGAACTAGAAGAAATCGACATCGGTCCTGGGGATAAGCCACGACCAACTTTTATCAGCAAAAGGTTGGATCCAAGTCTGCGGGGTCCGATGATAGCCCTGTTAAAACAATATCCAGATTGCTTCGCCTGGGACTATACAGAGATGCCCGGGTTAGACAGGAGCATCATTGAGCATCGACTCCCGCTTAAAAAAGGATTTCGGCCGTTCCAGCAGCGGGCACGACAGATGAAGGCCGAAATTCTGGAAGAAGTCAAGAAGGAGGTCGAGAAAATGTTGGCAGCCGATTTAATCAGGCCATGCAGGTATGCTGAATGGATTTCTAGTATCGTACCTGTGGAGAAAAAGGATGACCGTTGGCGTGTCGCCATAGATTTTCGGGACCTCAATAGAGCTACCCCAAAGGATGAGTATCTAATGCCGGTGGCAGAAACGTTAATCAACGCAGCGGCTGGCCATAAGATCTTGAGCTTTATGGATGGAAATGCCGGTTACAACCAAATTTTTATGGCTCCAGAAGACATACACAAGACTGCGTTCAGAGTACCAGGCTCGGTGGGGTTGTTTGAATACGTTGTCATGACGTTTGGACTAAAAAATGCCGGTGCCACGTACCAAAGAGCCATGAACTACATTTTCCATGATCTGATCAGCAAACTGGTGGAAATTTATATCGATGACGTAGTGGTCAAGTCTGCCTCAGTAGAAGGACACTTGGGCGATCTGCAACGCGTACAGGACCGAACGAGAAAATTCGGACTACGGATGAATCCAAAGAAGTGCGCCTTCGGGGTAACGGCCGGTCAGTTCTTGGGTTTCTTGGTCCACGAACGCGGGATTGAGATCGGCCTAAAAAGTCAAGAGGCCGTGCGAACAATGAAGCCACCTACCACGAAGAAAGAGCTACAGTCTCTCATCGGCAAGATCAACTTCGTCAGAAGGTTCATCTCCAATCTGTCAGGAAGGATAGAGCCGTTCATGGGACTGGTAAAGATTAAATCTGACGGGGAGTTCCGCTGGGGAACAGAACAGCAACGGGCCTTCGACGAAATCAAAGAATATTTAACGAAGCCGCCGGTTTTAGTCCCGCCCCAGCCAGACAGGCCGTTCTATATTTACTTGTCAGTAGCAGACACGTCCATCGCCTCAGTGGTGGTGCAAGTTTATGACGGGCTGGAGCGAGTGGTATTTTACATCAGCAGGAGGATGCTGGATGCAGAGACAAGGTACTCTGAGATCGACAAGTTGTGCCTCTGCCTGTTTTTCACCTGCACCAAGCTACGCCACATTTTGCTATCAGCAGAAATTGTCATCATCTGCAAATCAGACGTCGTAAAACACATGCTGTCGGCTCCTATGTTGAAAGGCCGACTAGGTAAATGGATGTTTGCATTATCGGAGTTCGACATCCGGTATCAACCCGCTAAAGCAGTTAAGGGGTAGGCATTGGCCGACCTCATCGCTGAAAGGATCAACACCAATATAGCAGCACTGTCTATACGAGCCTGGGCTATGTTCTTTGACGGGTCAGTTTGTGACGATGGGTGCGGCATTGGCATGCTCCTCGTGTCACCCCGGGGGGCAACATTTTCCTTCTCTATCAGGTTATCTGCCCCTCGCACCAACAATGTCGCTGAGTATGAGGCGATACGCAAAGGAATGGAGCTGCTCATCGAAGCTGGAGCGGAAGCAGTGGAAATTTTTGGAGACTCCAAGCTGGTTATTTCTCAACTCACAGAGGAATATAAGTGTGAGAGTGAGTCGCTCTTCCCATTATGGATGCAATGCCGTGAGCTGATGGCACAGTTTCGATACATAAACTTCACCTGGATCCCGCGATCGCAGAATACCGAAGCCAACGATCTTGCACAAATGGCTTCAGGCTACAAGGATGTAGCAGAGGGAGCCGATGTTCAGGTGCAATTCCTGGACGCAGACGACTGGAGAGCCGATATCTTCAATTACTTGAAGGATTCGGCTCGGGGGGCACCTAAACGGATAAGATACAAGGCCATGAAGTATGTGCTCATTGGGGACGACATGTTTTACAGGACTCTTGAGGGGTTATTGCTCAAATGTCTGGGAACAGCCGAGGCCAATCGGCTCCTACACGAGGTACACGAAGGCGCCTGTGGAACTCACCAATCGGCTCATAAAATGAAGTGGTTGATCAGGCGATCAGGGTTTTATTGGCCTACCATGCTCGAGGACTGTTTTAAGTACTACAAAGGATGTCAAGCATGTCAGAGATTTGGAAAAATCCAGATGGTACCCGCGTCAGCAATGAATCCCATCATCAAGCCTTGGCCATTCCGAGGTTGGGGCATGGATATGATCGGCAAGATCAATCCTCCGTCAAGCAAGGGCCAAATGTGGATCTTGGCCATCACGGATTATTTCACCAAGTGGGTGGAAGCCGTCCCTATGAAGTCAGTAAGTTCAAAGGATGTTGTCGATTTTGTGAAAGAGCACGTCATTCATAGGTTTGGGATTCCCCAGACTATCACGACCGATGGAGGTTCGGTTTTCACTTCTCACAAGTTCAGAAAGTTCTGTGAGGACACAGGGATTAAGCTGATTCGATCATCTCCGTACTATGCTCAAGCAAATGGGCAAGCTGAAGCGTCCAACCAGAGCCTTATCAAGCTGATCAAGAGGAAAATCGATGAGCACCCTAGGCGTTGGCATGAGGTTTTGTCAGAGGCTTTATGGGCTTACCGCATGTCATGTCATGGAGCGATAAAAACCTCGCCGTACCATCTTGTCTATGGACAAGAAGCCGTATTGCCTTGGGAAATTACGGCTGGATCGAGACGCGTCACTTTTCAAAACGATCTAACGGCTGAAGAATACGCAGCTTTGATGAGTGACAGTGTTGAAGATTTGACTGAGCTTAGGCTGTGGTCGCTTGAGAAAATCAAAGAGAACAAGGCCAAAGTAGCTCGTGCATACAACAAAAAGGTGAGACCTAAGGAGTTCCACGTTGGCGATCTGGTATGGGAAGCGGTGTTGCCATTAGGGACCAAGGATGCAGCATATGGTAAATGGTCTCCAAATTGGCACGGGCCATACAGGATCGATCAGGTTTTAAGAGGGAACGCGTACATGCTGGAAGAACTGGACGGCGTGAAATTCCCAGTAGCTGTCAACGGTCAACATCTCAAGAAATATTTCCCAAGTATGTGGGATGATGGACAATGAGATATGGGGGCCGATACACGAAATCGGCCAATAATTTTTTTTATTATGTAGCTCCCAAGCACGTGGGATGATGGGCAGTGAGATATGGGGGCCGATGCATGAAATCGGCCAATAGAAGTATACAGCCGATGCTTGGTCATCGACTTTAGAGGTTCAAAACTGGTACAACCCAATGCTAGTTTACGTAAACAAACTACTGAAGAAATGCCTCGAAGGCGTGGAGGGCGTCAGCACGAACACGGTCCACCTCGGCGATCTCGGCTTCGTCATCCTCGTCCTTGCCCGTCACTAGCTGTTGGTTCAGGGTGCGTATCTCTGCCAGGTCAGTCTTCAGTTGAGCTCTGAGGCCTTCTGCTTCATCTTGGGAGCGGGCGATGGATGCTTCCTTGTCGCGAATGAGCTGTTTCGTCGCCCGGACCTTTTCTTCAAGATCTTCCAGCTCCTTTTTCAAATATGCTAGCTCAGCAGTGCTGACAGAAGTGTCAGTTTTGGCATCAAAGGACGCTTTCTTCTCATTGAGCTGCTGACATCTGTCGGCAATGTTGGCCTTCAGCGGAAGTTGGGCACGGCGCAGGTTGATCCTTTCACGAGCTAGCTTCACCCTGGACCCGTAGAAGGACAGAGTTACGACGGGCCAAAGCTTCACCTGCAATGCTACTGGGAGTTGGTCCTTGATTTCAGCAAGAACGCCCTTTACTTCTTCAGAACCCTCGATCAACTCCTCGATTGGGGAAGACAGTAAGGCTCTAAGTCGTTGGAATTGAGGTAGGACAGCCCTGGCTGGTGGTTCATCGGTGGCGACAAAGGGAGTTGGATCGATCGAGTCAGGATCAAATGTCAGCAAGCCTGAAATGTTATAACCCTGGCAGCCCGAAAAGACGTCAGTATGCGTCCAACAGGGGAGAATAAGCTGAAGGAAGTTAACATACCTCTCCTGAGACCGAAGGGATGGCAGACGACGAGGCGATCGGCTTGTGTTTGGGAGCTGGAGGCGTTACCAAATTGGTAGCCATTTCATCTGCATTTTTGGGGATTGCCAGGTCTGGTTTGGCTAAAGGCGTCGGCGCGGCCCCGGCCTTCCCACTAGAAGCATCAGTTGTCAGCATGAAAGGTGATTTACCAATGTAAATAATCATGAATCGGCAGGAAAAAGGGAGTAAGGGGCAGGACCATAAAGGATGATGATTTTTCGGAACCTCTTGGCTCGATGAAGAAACTTGTGGTCCTTTACGAGCTCTCTTGGGACCCAATGCTGGCCCGGCCTCGACTGGTGCTCGGGGGGCAGCAGGCTCAGGAACAGACCTTTTCCTAGAAGCCGATGGTGGCACATCTGGCTGGCTCGGGGTGATGGTCCTCTCAGAATCCGTTGGGCTCGATTCTCCCTCATCGGGTTGTTCGTCCTCGTGGGAATAATCTTCAATGGAAGCCTGCAAAAGAAGGAAGGATGTTAGACATGAGCGCGTCTGCAATAATGAAAGAATGAGGAGAGTCGACCAAGAAATGGGTCAGCCTACATGCGAGCTTTCTGGAGAAGGGCTCCGGTGCCTCAAGGTCTTCCTGGCAGCTACATTCCTCGTAGTCGTTCTTGTCTTAGTTGGAACTCGAGGGGCAGCTGATGTTGAAGTTCCTTGCTTCTTAGAAGCCGATTGAGGTGTTATCGGCTGTTTCTGCATTATGACCTTTTTCAAAGGCGGCGAGTTTTTGCAGAAAAGAACCACAGGAGCTGGTGGAAAGAACTCAAAGGGAGAGCCGTCACTGTGTGTAGGTTCAGGGCCGTCTTGTTGCTGCAAAGGGAGAAATTGAGTTAGTAGGAGAGTCATTTATGAGCTACATTGAGAAAATTTACAAGTAGTGGTACCTGTTCCACGGGGACGTCATAATCAGCATCAAGTTGTTTCAACAGCGGTCCCAGAGCTTTCCTGAAAGCGTGGGTTTTCCACATCATCCACCAGTCTTCGAAGCCGTCAGTTGATGAAGCGAAGGTGAGGTCATTTGGAATAGGGATGGTCAGAGCATCAAAGAAGGAGTAACACCTCTGACTGGTGAGAGGATCAGGCAGGTCGGATCTGCACTCCGTAAGATGATGGAGAAAGAGATGGGGAGGTACTTGCCCAAGGCCAAATTGCCGGGCCACTATGACCGGCTGGTAGAATTCATACCCAGGCTTGATAATTCTGTTGGATGTGCTCATGCCAACTGGAAGGAAACAGGGACGGATCACAATGGGGAAGAGTTGCCGAGTGCTGGTGTCATCGGCAAAGTTATCTAGCCTGAAGGAGAGTGGATTTTCGAAATGTTCAGATTCTTCCATATAAGGGAAGAAGGTAGGATTGTCCAGGCCTTGGAAGAAAGTGCTGAACCACTTGGCTGCTTCCTTAGGGGATAGTTTACTGCCTGGAAGCCTGTACAAAGCTTGGCCATAACTAGTGCATCGGATCTGCTTCCCTTTAACATCGGGAAAGGTACAACTCGCCAGAAGGGGGAAGTCTGGGATGTGGTTTTGAAAGTACAGCTGAGCCCATAACTGAATGAACCACCAAGGACCACCTGTTTTGATTGCTATGCCTGAAAACAGCTTGACAGACATCAACTGGAGATATCGATAGACCTCTCCAAGGAACAGTTTGCCGATGCCAAGTTGAGTACCTTTGGCTAGTTCGTGGGCTAGGGAGAGATAGTTCTTGGTTGGAGCCAGGGAAGGGCCACAGAATATGAAATGCTCCAGCCAGAAGTTGAGAAAGGCTGTATGTTATTTCTTTGAGACAGGACCCTTTGTTTTCATATGGCGTTGGAGGTAGGCACCCCAGTTCGTGCAGTCTGTTTTAGAAGACAGCTTATAGGGGACTTTGGTCAGTTTAAAAGCAGAGGGGCTGGGCGAGGTGACATCCAGGCCAGTGATCATCACCACGTCTAACAAGGTTGGTGACATAGGGCCATGACCGAACATAAAGCAGTCCAGAGCGTCAGACCAGAAGTAGCCGATGGTTTTCAGAAGGTTCTCATGTTTCTCAAGAGGAGACAATGATAAGTGCAAGGCATCGGCTATCCCTGTAGTTTCCCATTGGGATTGGTAAGCTCTAGCTACTCTACTGAACCAGGAGACCCAGTGTTCAGGGGGATTAGGCCAGGCTCGCAGGCAGTCGGCCCAGGAGTTCAGATCTAGGTCTTGGCTTACGAAGGGGATTCTATTTGCTTCGCAAGAAATCAGATGAGCAGGGCTGGATTCTGTGCGAGGGCCAAGACAGAGAGAGTTTGGGAGAGAAGGATGCGGCAACAGAATGTCTGAAACCTAGAAAATTCAATGGTGGAATAAGGCATTAATTCAGGTGTTCGCCATTAAGTCTAGCATCGTGTTCAGACTACGAGGAGTAGGCGTACCTTCAGTCCGGAGACCTCTGGGTTGGTGTTGGACGATTCCGCCATCTAGTTCGCCGGCGGAGATGGATCTAAGCAGTTGGGGAGCGAGGGTTCTTATCGCTGTGAGCTCGATCTGGTCAGTGGGATATTGAAGATCTAGGTCGCCCTTTTTGAAGAAGGTCGCAGGTTACCGTTTGAGACTGGAAAGCAGCCGCTTAGGTTTGCCTAAATATGCGACCAAGTTTTGACCTTGTCAACGTTTTTGGGGAAAGCCGATGTCCATCGGCTCTTTGAGCTTTGACTTAGTTAACGGAATAAGTGCAGTATGGTAAAAGCCGATACAGCGTTATCGGCTCCTGGAGCATCGACCTATTTTGGTTATCGACAAAATTGGGGCGACAAAAGCAATCTTCGAGAAACAGATTTGCATTCATTCAAAAGCTGATTGCTTACAAAAGGCTGATTGATTACAAAAGGGAGCTTATTGCTACTACTACTACTACTACTGGTTCCTAATCTAGGCCGAGGTCGTCGTCGCTGTCATCGCCGTCGTCTTGTTCGCTGTCCTCAGCGCTGCTACCGGCGTCGTCTTCACTGCTGCTGCTGAGGAAGCCGGCGGGGGCCTCCTGTCCTCGTCTTCGTCTTCGGTGTCCTCGGACCCGACGCAGAAGTACTTCACAGGCTGGTACTCCTCGGAGGAGGTGTCCTCCTCTTCCTCCTCCTCGTCGGAGGAGTCGACGCCGTCCCAGGACATGGCATCGTCGGTGCTGTCCGCCTCCAGTTCCCCATCGGCGAGGAACTGCAGGTCCTCCTCGCCGTCGGTCATGGACGCGTCGTCCTCCGACCAAGCGGCGAAGTCCCAGTCTCTCTCGTCCCACCATTGTGGGGCAAGAGCGTTGTACGCCGCCATCGGCGGGTGTTTTGGCGTCGGCTCTCGGTCGCTCATCGAGTTGGAGGCTTGGGAGGACAGGTCAGAGGAAGCGGAGGAGGCCATGGCGGAGAAAGAGGGTTTTTTCGGCGGAGGAGGAAGAAGGGTTTTCTTTTGGTTACTGGAGGAAGATGAGGACTGTGAACTGCTTGGGTGAATTTAAATAAGGGGAATAGTATGAAGCGGTTCAATGCTATAGCGGTTTCCCAGAATGTACTGCCGAAGTTGTCAAATCATGCGCTGCGGGGAAGTGGAGAAGACAAAGCATCATGATGAGGGGGTGGCGTGACGATCCTGTTCTGCAACGCATTCTGTCAACGCGCAACCCGATACAAAAAAAAGGGGGGGGAGAAGAAGAAAAAAAAGAGAACAGAGTGGTTTTGGAATTATTATTGCCAAAACCAGGGGGGCATGTGTTATCGCCATATTTTGGCCAAAGGAGGAGTTGGGCCGTGATCAATATGGGCTTAGAAGATACGTATATACAACGTGTTGTTGAATCGGCCTCGCGTGTTGGTTTGGGCTAAATTGCCCGTGTATCTTTATATTGTAATAGGTTCCGTTTAGAGTTAGGTAAGAGATAGAGTTGTAGAGTTATTCCAAAGACAGAAAGTCTCCGGACTATAAATATGTACCTAAGGTTATCGAGAAAAAGAAGGACAATCACGTTCACAACAAACACAATCTCGGCGCATCGCCACCCCTTGTTTCTAGGGTTTTTCTCGGGTAAGTGCCATGCTGCCTAGATCGCATCTTGCGATCTAGGCAGTATCTACTTATGCGTTATCTGGTGTTACTCGTACTGAAGCCTTGTTGATGGCGAGTAACACCATTATCATAGATTTGTTTGGGTTAGCATCAGTACTTTTCGCTACGATTGTTTAAGTTATGCTGCCTATAGTTATATCGCCGCCTTTGCACCTTTTCCTGGGTGTGAGGGTGGCATCTTGCTTGATCTTTATTTAAGTCGATTTGATCTGTTATAGTTGTGCCTTGTTCTCCAAGGTTTAGTTTAATATCCACATGATCAGGCCTTGCAAACGGGTTGAACGATCCAGTAGTATGTAAGATATGGTTTATCAATCCAGGAGGGGGTGTTCCAGGAATTGACGATTACGTTGGTTTTTAGGCCTTCTCTAGGATTAATTTTCTATTATCTTTTGTATCTACCAGGCTCAATTACGTGTAGGATGTTCCAGTCATGTAGTGAAAACGTTAAACTGTCGTAGATCGATTTAGCTTGTATTGATGAAGCAAAAACCCCATGTTACAATAGATCTAATGCAGAACCATGGGATAATCGGCTCTAGGAGCCGATTCACAGGGAAACCTGGGAGCCGGTTACGGCTCGAATTTTACATATGTTTGTTTGCCATGCAGGAAACCAATCGAAGCAATCTTTCACCTTCCTGATCAGGTATAGGTCAGGTGGCACGCCCTCGAACCAAGCCAGGACGCGTGCCGGAGCTTTGCGGGCCGTTGCCCGAGGGACCAGGGCCCACCAGCAGTTCTGGGAGCCTCCCGGCTCTTCGTGTTGCCCGTCGCTGCTCGCCGGTGGGTTTTGGTAGGCAACAGCTGGAAAGTTTCCTATTTTACCATCCACTATAAGAAGAGGTACAGTTCTAAACACCTCTGCTGCTCTTGATTCGCCGTCTGTTCTAAGTAAGTTTGTTACATCGCCACCACATACACATGCTACACACACTGCTACTACTGCTGAATCTGAAATTGCTTCTGATGCTCATGATGTTACTTCTACTGTGCTTGAGGAGAGTGGTTCATTAGGTGACATGGACATACCCCACAGGTACACGACATTGGTATACCTGGTCCGGCCCAAGGAAGGCCCACGTCAAGACACGCGGCCCATGAAGACTTCGGGTGGCCCAAGCCCATGACGTTTTCGACTCCTTGGAGGACAAGTCTAGATTAGATAGAATTTCAAAGGGTACCAACCCTAATATGTAACCGAATCGACCTAAGCCCGGGACCTGCCTATCTATATAAAGGCCAGGAGGGTACGGCGAGAAGGATCTCTTACACCATCGCATACACACCTCCACGCCAGATTGGATCTATGCACCCCTATAACTTTCGGTTCTGCCGTAATCAAGAGAAGACAAGCAGGAGTAGGGTTTTCCCTCCGGGGGCCTGAACCTGGGTAAATCTCATGTCCCGTGTTGCTTGTCTGTTAATCGTTCCATGAATTCCAGCATCCTCATCTTCTCCAAAACCCAACTCCATAACAATGGGCATTGACGAAATCAACCCTCGTCAATTGGCGCCGTCTGTGGGAATCGGGGATGCTGATCGTGCGGTCGTGACGGTTCCATCTGGATCGATCTACAACTCATCGGCAATGGAGAGTCACCTCCTCTTCGGCACCTTCCACTTCACCGGCCATCCTAAGGGATTTCGAGTCCGTCGACGACGGACTCGAGATGCTGTTCGGGAGCTTCTGCTTCCAGGTGGGGCAGACCGGCACCCTCCGCCTCCCAGAGCGGGTGCCACCACCATCCATCAGGCCCGCTTTGTGGGTCGCACCTATCGGCGCGTTACACGCGTCGACGCTGACAGATGAGTCAGATGACAGCAGCAGCTGCAACTCAGATCTGTGCGGCCCTCCCTCAGATGAAGGAACCTACGGTTCCGGATCCGAAAGCTGCGGCACCAGCGATCCAATCCGCGAGCGCTACCTATGCGTCGTTGATGACCCACAAGTATAAGGGGGGTATCGTAGTACTTTCGATAAATAGGAGTGTCGATCCCAACGAGGAGCAGAAGATGCTGAACAGTGGTGTGGAGCAGGAACTCCCTGTAAATACTTAGCAAACGGATTTTTAGTGGTTTTCTGATAAGGCAACAAAACAAGGAGCAAGTAACAAAGAACAAACGCAGCAAGTGGCCCAATCCTTTCTTAGCAAAGGACAAGCCAGTGAAAATACTTATAAAGACCAAACGTTCTCGAGGACACATGGGAATTCTGCCAAGTGCTTTCGCTTCATATAGTTGAGTACTCTTCTCTGGTGTTGTAAGTGTTGTGTGGGAGAACCTATGCTAACATACCGACCTTACTTGGACTAATACATACTTGTGATTAAACCCCTGCAAACATCCATAACTACAGGATAGTAATTAAGATATAAACCTAACCACAGCCTTAAACTCTGAGATCCTACGCTCCCTTGTGCAAAGGTGTCCTAACGGGAGTTTAGGTTTCTGTCACTTCGGCAACCCCATAATTAGTAGCCAAATACACAATGCATTCCCCTAAGCCCATAAATTGTGAAGTATCATGTAGTCGATGTTCACATGACACCACTAGAATAATAGCACCACAACATAAATACTAAACCATTGAATAATAACTCAACACAAATCCACTACTAACAACATGACTTCTCCCATGACCTCAAGAACTAAACGAACTACTCACAAGACATCATATGGATCAAGATCAAAGATGATATGGTAATGGATAACAATCTGAACATAAACAATAATCCAATGGTTCCACTCACAAGCATCAACTACAATAATAATCAACATCGGGAAAGTTTCCCCTAAGAACTAAAGCAATATACAACACAAGTGTTACAGCGGGACAGAGTGATGATGATGGTGCTGGTGAAGATGATGGTGTGGATGATGATGATGATACCGATGAAGCCTAGCTTGATGACGGTGTTGATGGCGATGGTCTCCCCTCTCCGGGAAGGAATTCCCCGGGCAGAAATCTGTCTGCCGGAGAGATCTTTCTCTCTCGGTGTTTTCCGCCCCTAGAGGCGACGAAAATCTATCTGTGGTCGCTCCCCTGGCCTTAGGGTTTCATAGGGAAGATATAGGAGAAGGGGCAGAGTTGGGAGCCGGGTAGGTGGGCCACACCTGCCCTAAGCGCGGCCCAGGGTGGGCCCGTGCCTAGGGGGTGTGGGCCTCCTGCAGCCCCTCTTCGCTCCTCCTTCTGGCTTCCTCATTCTTCTGGAAAAATAATATTTTCCCATATATTTCTGGTATTTTTATGATCTTCGCGAAATTGCACCGAAGCGCCTTCTTTTCCATCAGAATCCAGACTCCAGCAGTCCATCCTCCAAGAATCATCCAACATGCATAAACAGATGAAAAGTCATAAGTAATACCGCATAATAATACATATATCAATGAATAGAGGTAAATTATGATATAGAAAGGTGATGCAAATTGGGCGTATCAACTCCCCCAAGCTTAGACCTTCGCTTGTCCCCAAGAGAAAACTGAGCTCAGTAAACATGTCCACAGGTTTATGGAGTGAAGTTTCGATAAAAGAATACGAATAAGAAGCATCACACTTACCATTGCACAACTCATAGAAGAAAGCAACTCACCATTATATAACTTAGCTTGCAACTAAGTACAACAGTCACAATAGAGAAGCATAAAGATAAATCATAATTGGAATTGGCAAACTTTGTTCATGGTCAGGTAACAGCTGGCAACAGTTTCACAAATAAAGCTTTGTAGAAGTTTTCAAAACAGGAGCACTCTTTTCTCAAATGTCTTTCACAAGTGAAGGCTTTCAAAGTAATACTCAATAGATAAGAGTTTTGTGCAAACAAGGAAGATAAAGAACATGATTGAATAAATCACCATATGAATGCTTGAAACACAACAACTCAAATGCTTGCAGGAGATAGAGAGGAAGTAGGCTTTACTGACTCAACTTGGAAATGGGAGAAAGGTCCCTTTATAGAGGGAAGCAGGGATTACAAGTCATAAAGAGCTTCCAAAAGATTATGGTACTTACTAGATTTGAGCCCTCATTGCCCCTATCATAGGCATCTTGAGATGATTAAGGTTAAAGTGCACAAAGATGGAGTATATGCTTGACTAAGTTGGCAATCTCATGTCCCTTGAATATGAGGGCCACTCCTAATGCTACTCAATTTTGGTCACCTGTAAGTTCTTATCATTGTAAGTACATGCGTATCATAGAGAACCGCCAATGGGGTACCCCTTGCACATGGTACATGAGCTATCCCATAACCAAAATGACAAGGCAAGTAGACAATGAGCATCTCCGCGATCTTTTTATTTACTATGTGCATAGCTTTCTATTGAGGATTCTTCATAGATAGCTCACTATGGTGATGCTGCAAGTTTCCACCATGATTAGGCATGGCTTAGTATAGTGTCCCAGGCGTTTCTCTAACACAAAATACAAACTCCATGGATTTACAAGTTCCCTCTTTATTTCACACCGTTGACATCCATAGACAAAAGAGCATGATATCAACTGAGTACAAAGTACAGGCGCAATGTCGAAAACGTTCCCCGTCACATTACGGTTCTGCTAATTCCAACATATAGGTGCAAGCATATACAACTTCGATGGCACAATAGTTCAAGTCTATTAGGGGCAAGGAAAATAAGGTGTGCCATCAAGTTCGTGAGATATTTACTAACTAGTTTTCACATAACAAAATACTTTTTAATTCGAAATATAGATGAACCTTGAGAATTTGCTTGGAATAGAAAAAATGCTACTATGTAGATATAGTGGACACAAATAGCATATGTTTGGTTCAAAGGATTTGGAAACATGAGAAGTATACCTTCTCAAAACAGGTTTTTTGGCTAGCAAGGCTGGGTAGCAAGCAAGAGAGTTGAAAGAAACAAGCAAACATACAAGTAATAAAGGCAAACTTGCAATCTTCCTTAAAGACACAAAAGATCTTAAATAAAGAATACTAAGCTCATGAACCAACAAGAAAGAAAGAAATGATACAAAATACCTGTAAGCTCTTTCTCTTTTCTTTCAAACATCAAAAAGTATTGCTACTGACCAGAACTTGGTTTGCCAAAAACAATTTAGATACACTTGATGATCCCAAAGTGATGCCAATACTGATAAAGAAGATTCATCATACAATAGAGATTGCAAACTAAAATAAGAAGTGCAAAAAGTAAAAGATGAGACTTCTCATTAATATTCCAATAAAGGCACTCACACCAAGGGATACAAAGATAATCAACTAAAGGAGAGATACTTCCACATGCAAACCAAACTATAAGATAACTTCTCTACCAAAGATATGAATCCACTAAAAAGGTAAAAGATAATGGTGGTGATACCGCGACACTCCCCCAAGCTTGGAACAAGCCAAGGGGATGCCAAACCTGATGGTGAATTACTCCTTTGGCGGCGGTGGTATTCTCTTGATAAGCTCTTCAATAAGCTTCTTCAACTCCTCAAACTCGAAGGTCAGAGCGCGAATCAGCTCCGAGTTCTGCAATCTTCCTTAAAGACACATAAGATCTTAAATAAAGAATACTAAGCTCATGATCCAACAAGAAAGAAAGAAATGATACATAATACCTGTAATCTTTTTCTCTTTTCTTTCAAACATCAAAAAGTATTGCTACTTACCAGAACTTGGTTTGCCAAAAACAATTTAGATCCACTTGATGATCCCAAAGTGATGCCAATACTGATCAAGAAGATCCATCATACAATAGAGATTGCAAACTAAAATAAGAAGTGCAAAAAGTAAAAGATGAGACTTCTCATTAATATTCCAATAAAGGCACTCACACCAGGGGATACAAAGATAATCAACTAAAGGAGAGATACTTCCACATGCAAACCAAACTATAAGATAACTTATCTACCATAGATATGAATCCACTAAAAAGGTAAAAGATAATGGTGGTGATACTGCGACACTCCCCCAAGCTTGGAACAAGCCAAGGGGATGCCAAACCTGATGGTAAATTACTCCTTTGGTGGCGGTGGTATTCTCTTGATAAGCTCTTCAATAAGCTTCTTCAACTCCTCAAACTCGAAGGTCAGAGCACAAATCAGCTCCGAGTTCTGCTCTATGCGGTTCATGATCATGTCAGACCAAGAATTCCAGTCCTTGTTATTATTTCACCACTCTTCTTTCTTAGTGTGTTCCTCCCCTGCATAGTTAGAACGAGGCATATCCCACATCGAGGGCAAGTTCCCTTTGGGCACATGTTGAAATTTACGCTCATGTATAAGAGTGTGGAAGGGTTTCTTGGTACTTGGAGGAGGTGAAAGTGGAGAGAGGGTATGACGTCGAGATTTCCCTCCTGTAGACATCCGTGTTGTCCTCTTAAGCTTGATAGGTCGTGTCACCAATCCAATGCTTGCGACGGTAGCGCGAGTGTCTGGTTGCTTGTCCTCCTCCATGTCACCTTCATCCCAAACAAAAATCTCCTCCTCCTTGGGATCTTGAGGATCTTCTTCCTTGGGCTTCTTACCTTTGTCGTTGGTGGAGACCATGGCGCTCTAAACTTGAGAACGTTTCCTGACAGAAACAGATCGAAACGAAAACACAACGAGAACACGATGCACAAACCTTTGGGGATCCGGGGGGTTATATATTACGAAGTTTCAAAGCATAAGGAAGGTTCTGATACAGAAACGAGGAGGAGTCAGAGCTCGGGGATGGCACACCCCCTCCAAGGCGCGGCCAGGCAGGGGCCCGCGCCTGGGGTGGGTTTTTCCACCCCGGACTCCGATTCCTCCTCTGTTCCGTCTCGTAGTCTTCCTTATGTATTAAAAACATCAAAATATAAAAATATTGGATTTTCACAAACCTTCTGTTTTCACTACTTTTACCTATTCAAAGACAAACTCTGCAGATTCCTTTTCTCCTTCTCCTAAAAATTTCCTTCATACAAAAACCTTGCACAAACTCAATGACAACATTAGTGTAAGAAAAAATAATAAACCTTTGGGTACACACTTCAACTGAAAACCCATCAAAACAAAAGCTTCTGTAAGAGGCAAATGCAAATGATGGAAGAAATTTGTCAAAACAGACCAGCAGGTAAAGATTGATTTTTTCGAAAACCTTCTGTTGCTCAAATAAAAAAGTGCAGAACTGATGAAAGTTGGGTAACAACTTGGAGAACAAGCTCATAAAAATGCATCTCCATCCGATGTAATGAGATTCCTCACAAATTTTTACAATACATCACAAAAAATCTATCCCACGACAACCACTTTTCACAACTCCTCTACTTCACAAAAGTAGTTGGACTTGACACAAAAACCAAAACAAAAAAGGATAAGTAGCAGTTATTATTGAAGTACTTTTGGGTTATCTCCCAACAAGTAGAAGGAGCAGGAGGTGCTGAATAGTGGTGTGGAGCAGGAACTCTCTGTAAATACTTAGCAAACGGAATTTTAGTGGTTTTCTGATAAGGCAACAAAACAAGGAGCAAGTAACAAAGAACAAACGCAGCAAGTGGCCCAATCCTTTCTTAGCAAAGGACAAGCCAGTGAAAATACTTATAAAGACCAAACGTTCTCGAGGACACATGGGAATTCTGCCAAGTGCTTTCGCTTCATATAGTTGAGTACTCTTCTCTGGTGTTGTAAGTGTTGTGTGGGTGAACCTATGCTAACATACCGACCTTACTTGGACTAATACATACTTGTGATTAAACCCCTGCAAACATACATAACTACAGGATAGTAATTAAGATATAAACCTAACCACAGCCTTAAACTCTGAGATCCTACGCTCCCTTGTGCAAAGGTGTCCTAACGGGGGTTTAGGTTTCTGTCACTTCGGCAACCCCATAATTAGTAGCCAAATACACAATGCATTCCCCTAGGCCCATAAATTGTGAAGTATCATGTAGTCGATGTTCACATGACACCACTAGAAGAATAGCACCACAACATAAATACTAAACCATTGAATAATAACTCAACACAAATCCACTACTAACAACATGACTTCTCCCATGTCCTCAAGAACTAAACGAACTACTCACAAGACATCATATGGATCAAGTTCAAAGATGATATGGTAATGGATAACAATCTGAACATAAACAATAATCCAATGGTTCCACTCACAAGCATCAACTACAATAGTAATCAACACCGGGAAAGTTTCCCCTTAGAACTAAAGCAATATCCAACACAATTGTTATAGCAGGACGGAGTGATGATGATGGTGCTGGTGGAGATGATGGTGTGGATGATGATGATCCCAATGAAGCCTAGCTTGATGACGGTGTTGATGGCGACGGTCTCCCCTCTCCGGGAAGGAATTCCCTAGGCAGAAATCTGTCTGCCGGAGAGATCTTTCTATCTTGGTGTTTTCCAGCCCCAGAGGCGGCGGAAATCTATCTATGGTCACTCCCCTGGCCTTAGGGTTTCATAGGGAAGATATAGGCAAAGGGGCGGAGTCGGGAGCCAGGCAGGTGGGCCACACCTTCCCTAGGCGTGGCCCAGGGTGGGCCCGTGCCTAGGGGGTGTGGGCCTCCTGCGGCCCCTCTTCGCTCCTCCTTCTGGCTTCCTCATTCTTCTAGAAAAATAATATTTTCCCATATTTTTTTGGTATTGTTCCGATCTTCGTGAAATTGCACTGAAACGCCTTCTTTTCCATCAGAATCCAGACTCCGGCAGTCCATCCTCCAAGAATCATCCAACATGCATAAACAGATGAAAAGTCATAAGTAATACCTCATAATAAGACCTATATCAATGAATAGAGGTAAATTATGATATAGAAAGGTGATGCAAATTGGGCGTATCAGCCATTGTCATCCACAACGAAACAGAACTGCCGCCAGGTTCGAGTGCGCAGCAAACACCCAACCCTCCTATGAACCCACAAGCTGAGCACGGAGGAAAAGGGGGAGATCCGCCTAACAGGCCCAACGAAGGCGACGCTCACGCCTACAACAAGATCAACCTCAATGAAGGCGACGCTCACCCTTTAGGATACCCACTGCCATCCTTAGCTGGTGCCAAGCACGCGAAGCCGTGGCTGGCAACATCATCCTACCTTTGAATGCTTCATTGGATCTACTGATGGCCTACCACCTCCTCCTCAACGACGAGCACAACCGACAGGTGAAGCTGATGGAGGAGCTCGGCAAGCACAAGAAGGCAGTTGTGGAATCCAGCGTGCAGCAAGTTGTGCTCTCCGCTGCTGGTGGATCCAGCTCGCATGGGAACAATGCCAACAAGTACCGCTCCCTCATGGAGCACATGGACTCCACCGTGATACGCGAGGTCACCCAGGCCCTCAACACGTCCTTCATGTCGATGGATGCGCACGGCAACATCATGTCGAAAACACCGCAGGCTGTGATCATGGCAGCACTACATATCTCGCGTCCCATCCACCTCCGGTGGGTGACCCGAAGAGTGCCATGCACAAGTCCGCGCTAGCTGGCCTTGGACTTATCGAAGCCGCGCTCCACGATGAGGCTCCTACGGAGCCGAAGAAAAAAGCTGCGGTCAAGTTCAACCGCAGCCCTACGCCCTCATCCGAAGATGATGAGCACGACCTTCCTCGACGCTGCATGAGCCCACGGCGCTGTAGTAGAAACTACGACGCTCGCAATGAGCTCCACCTAGCGCAAGATCGACAAGGCACGCGCCAAGCGCCCGTGCTCAAGTGAGTCCGACAAGGAAGACGCCGGAGAGCTGTGCAGCGCCACGTGCTTCCGCAGATCCGTTCAGCGAACGAGGATGCCGAAAAATTTCAAGCTCCCTTCGGACAACCCTAAGTTCGACGGCACGCAGGAACCAAAGGCCTGGCTCGACGATCACCTATCGCAAGTTAAGCTCTACGGCGGAAACAAGAACACCTCCCTACAATGCCTTCAGCTGCAGCTAACAGGCGCGACCAGAGTCTGGCTCAGCAGCCTATCCTCCGGATCCATCCAAAGTTGGGAAGAGCTAGCATACAGCTTCATCCGCAACTTCAAGGGCACTAGCCAGAGGACAGCTTCGATCGAAGAGCTACGGGCCTGCACCCAATGGTCCAACGAGTCCATTCGCTCGTACATACTCCGTTGGTCCCACATCAAGAACTCCGCCGCACACATCTCTGAGGAACGGGCAATCGACGCCTTCAAGGACGGTGCCCGACGCATAGATTTCAAGGAGGAGCTTGGTCGCGTCAAGCCCAAGACGCTCGACCACCTCATGGACATTGCCAACCTGTGGGCAGATGGTGGGGATTCCGTCACCCAAGCACATTCGGATGACGAAGATGACTACGGCCGCAGAAGCGAATGCCGTAGCAAAATAATATTGCGTGTCTACGACAATCGTGACGGAGTCGACATGGTCGCGGTTGGATACGCCGATCGACACAACGATGATAACCGCAGCAGCGGATACCACGGAAGCAACTACTGCGATGGTGGGCGACCCACACAAACGTGGCAACACCGCAGCCGCTATTACGAGCCTTCGACATACGACAAGTTGTATGGTCCCTGCACCATCCACTTCTACATTGACAAACAAGATGGTAAGAAGAAGGCCAGACACATGCTCAAGGACTGTCGCGAGTTCCATAAACTCAGCGAGGGTCTCACCCAAATGCGGTGCACCATGAACCCTAGATTCTGGCCCGCACCCGCACTAGGTGACATCGCCCACGGAGCTCCTCCACCACCACCCATCGGACCATCGCAGCCAGCGATCGCGCCAACACCAAATAACTACCCACCACCAAAAGAGTCCATGATGATCTAGAAGGTACTTCCAACCAACAGGGTGCAAAAGAAGATCACCCGCCAAGTCAGCCTGGTCGTGACCTCTCCACCAGCCATACTTGAGTACCTCAGTGGCTCAGAGTCCTGCATCACGTTCGATCGTTTGGATCACCCACGCCAGATCCCTCACACAGGTCATGCTGCCCTGGTACTCAAGGCACAGATCGTAGGATTCGAGATGAGCCGAGTCTTCATGGATGGCGGCAGCGGCATCAATCTGATGTTCATCAGCACACTCGCACCAGTGCGGATCCCGCTGTGCAGCCTAGAGCAATCATACACGACGTTCCACGACATAGTATCAGGGAAGGGCATATATCCCCTAGGGAAGATATGGCTCGACGTCATCTTCGGCCAGCCCAAAAACTTCAGGCGCGAGCGGCTGGAGTTCGAAGTGGTGGACTGGCCATCACAGTACCACGCCATCCTCTGGCGCGTGGCATTCACAAGATTCTTAGCAGTACCGCATTACGCATACCTACTACTAAAGATGCTAGGACCTAGGGGTGTCATCACCATCCAGGGAAGCTTCACCTGATCCGACCACTATGATAGATACTTCAATAGAATCTCCATGAGCTCTGGGAAATTTTCGCCTGGTGTCCTACGGACATGCCAGGAGTTCCCAGGGAATTCACCGACCAGCCACTCAATGTGTTTCCGGACGCAAAGCCTGTCAAGCAGTCAATCCTAAGACTGTCTGAACCAAGAGCTGAAGCTTTTGGAATCAAAGTCAACAAACTACTCGACGCCAACTTCATCAGGGAAATCAAGGAGAGCGAGTGGCTGGCAAACACCGTGCTGGTCCCCAAAAAGGACATGGACATCCTGCGGATGTGCGTGGACTTCACATCGCTCAACAAGTACTATCCCAAGGACCACTTCCCTCTATCGCGGATCAATCAAATCATCGATTCAACTGCATGATGCGAGAAACTCTCCTTCCTCGATGCCTACTCAGGCTACAACCAGATTTGGCTGAAGTTCGAAGATCAGGATAAAATGGCATTCATTACGCTCTTCAGAGTGTTCTGCTATAACACTTTGCCCTTCGGGATGAAGAACGCATGTGCCATGTACCAGAGGTGCATGCAGACGTGCCTAAAAAGCCAGATCGGTCGTAACATCCAAGTCTATGTCAACGACATAGTAATCAAGACCATGGAAGCCAAGACGCTGATTGACGATCTCTGCGAGATGTTTGATAACCTTGATCACTAAAAGATCAAGCTAAACCCAGAAATGTGCGCCTTTGGCGTCCCATCTGGCCAATTGCTGGGCTACTTCATCTCCCGACGAGGGATTGAGGCGAATCCGAAGAAAATCAGGGCCATACCAGCCATGGAGAAGCTGAAGAACCTCAAAGGTGTCTAGCAGCTGGCTGGGCGGATCGCGGCGCTGAGCAGATTCATCAGCCGCATGGGCGAGAAGGCCCTACCCTTTTACCAGCTGCTGCGCAAGGTGGACAAGTTCGAATGAACACCCAAAGCAGCCAACGCATTCGAGGACCTCAAGCGGCTACTCTCGACCTCGCCTATCCTGGTCACGCCAAAGGAACGGGAGCCTCTGCTGCTATACATTGCAGCCACAAATCAGGTGGTAAGCACCATACTCGTGGTCGAACGACCCGAAGATGGCAAGACCCATGGGGTCCAACGCCCAATCTACTACCTCAATGAAGTACTAACTGTAACAAAGCAGAGGTACCCTCACTACCAGAAGCTCGCCTACGGCGTATTCATGACGGCTCGTCGGCTGAGCCACTACTTCGAGGAGCATCAGATCATGGTCGTCAACGACGCCCCACTATCGAACATCCTTAACAACCCCGAGGCCACGGGGCGTGTAGCGTTGTGGGGCACTGTCCCCTATGGATATAATCTACAAGCAACGCACCGCCATCAAGTCTCAAGTCCTTCCTAACTTTCTTGTCCACTGGATGGAACTCCAGCTGCCTGATACTCTGGACATGTCGCAGTCATGGATGATGCACTTCGACGGCTCCAAGTGTGAGGCTGGAGCAGGAGCTGGCGTCATACTGGCGTCCCCTCAGGGTGATAAGATGAAATACGTCCTTCAGATGAAATTCCGTGCCTCCAACAACGAGGCCGAATACGAGGACCTCATCCATGGCATGAGGATGGCCAAGATCTGTGGCGCAACACGGCTCGTCATCTACGGTGACTCGAACCTTGTCGTCCAGCAGACGATGAACGAGTGCGACCCTCACAGCGCCAACATGATCGCGTATCGTGCACTTTACAACTCACTCGAAGGAGACTTTGACGGCTGCAAGCTTCGGCACATCGGAAGGCAAAGCAATAAAGAAGCTGATAGGCTCGCCAACATGGGCTCCACCTACGCACGGGTACCACCAGGTGTGTTCCTCGAACAAATCTACGTACCCTCTATCAAGAGAAAATTCCCAAAAGGCTCATCCGAAGAAGCAGAGCACTCGGGGGCTACGCTACCCGAAGGACAGGAAGAACCCGAAAATCTCGAGACCGAGGCTGAGCTGGTCAGACTCATGCAAGTCATGGCGATCAAAGAAACATGGACGCAGCCGTACCTTCGGTACCTAATAAACAATGAACTGCCCGATGACCCAACAGATGCCCGGCGCATAACTCGCCGGTCAAAAGCGTTCACCATCCTCAATGGCGAGCTGTATAAGCGCAGCATTTCGGGTGTGCTCCAAAGGTGCATCACCATCGGTGAATGCAAAACCATCCTCCAAGACATCCAAGAGGGCATCTATGATCATCATGCAGGCAGCCGCGTCCTAGTCTCCAAAGCTCTACGATCTGGGTTCTACTAGCCAACAGCCATGAACGACGCCAAGGACATCGTCCAAAGGTGCAACGCCTGTTAGAGGTACGCAGACAAGCCACACGCACCAAGATACGAGCTGAGTCCCATACCGCTGGCCTGGCCCTTCACCCAATGGGGCCTCGACATGATCAGCAAGCTACCAAAGTCCTCGAAGGGAGGGCACGTCTTCCTCTTGGTCGCAGTCGACAAGTTCACCAAGTGGATCGAGGCCATGCCCGTCACCAACCAAATCGGCAAAACTACCGTCAAGTTTTTTGAGTCCATTGTCTACAGGTTTGGCGTGCCACATAGCATCATCGCGGACAACGGCTCGAACTTCATCTTGAAGGAATTCCAAGACTTCTGTGAGAACATCGGCATCAACATATCATACGCCTCCGTGGCGCATCCGCAAACCAACGGACAGGTCGAAAAGGCCAACGGACTCATAGGCAACAACATCAAGAAGCGCCTGCTATGCCCACTCGAAAGGCTTGTAGGAGCCTGGGCAGAGGAACTACCCTCCGTCCTCTGGATCCTATGTAAAACGCCGAACAGTTCAACCGGCTACACACCCTTCTTCATAGTGCACGAAGCTAAAGTCGTGCTACCCGCCGAAGTATGCCACAAGGCCCCACGGGTCGTCGCTTACAGCGAAGCCGAATCATCGGCAGCACTCGAAGGCGCCGTCGACACACTTGATGAGGCACGCGATATTGCTACGGCTCGCTTAGTGGTCTATCAACAGATCCTCCGCAACTACCACAGCCATCGGCTGCACCCAAGGTCCTTTTTCGAAGGAGACCTCGTCCTACGACTCAAGCAAGAGCGGCCCAAAAGGCTCGAGTCACCTTGGGAAGGACCCTACATAGTCACAGAAGTCATCCCAGGTGGCGCCTATCGCCTCATGGACGTAGCATCCGGAGTCTAATACTCTAACCCCTGGAACGTTGCACGACTGCAACGCTTCTACCCCTAGTTACCCTTTACTTTCAATAAGGCTACTCAGTCGAACAATGTACCTCCTCGTTACGCTATGAATAAAAGCTAAGTTCCTTCGCCCAAATATCTTTTCACCTTACATTATTTCTCGCTAAATACGCTCGGGGGGTTACGTCTCACCTCACGACTTCGTCGACTGAGAACAATGGATACAACCTGAGTAGATGACCACGTCAGGCTAACTAAAAGAACATTCACATCACAAAGCACAATGTGCTAATACATAATAAAACTTTACAAAGGGCATTACGCGCTCACTCGAATAAATACACAATTTACATCATCTGTTTTTCTTTACAGGATCTATCTATTCTGGAGCATTACATTCGCCCGCTGATCGAACAAATCTACAATCTCCTCAGCATGCTTCACCACAGCCGCATAATGAGGGCGCATGTCCCATAGGATACCATCTGGTCAAAGGGATGGCCCAGTCGCCACCTCTACAAGATTGCCATCACGGCGATGCAACCGAACAAGAGATAGGGCAGCCTTGACCCCTGCAATCAGCTGATGCCGCACCAACTCTTTGACATGGCCCACATCCTGAAATTTACCAAGAAGACCCAGGAAGGTAGAAGGCGCAGCATCCAAGGGGAACATGACGGCCCAGATGGCCTCCAATGATGACCTCGCCTGCCTCAGCACCCGAAGAACATGGTTCACGTGATCTTGCACCGTCGCAAGGACGATGGCTCGATCACGTTCCATCCAAAAGAAGCCACCAGCCTCCAGGTCTTGCTACGTCAAACAGTTCATCCGAACTGCGACGTGCTCCTTCTCTTCCCTCGAAATGAGATTCACATCTGCAGAAAACATGGAATGAGCCAGCATACAAAACTACACCCGAAAGAACATCAGTTCGATAAGACTCACATTGAAGTTGCTCACCCATCCGCATGACCTCGAATGCTAAGGATGTCCTTCTCCAGGATACGGGCACCGTCGCGAAGAAAATCCAACTGCGACGCATCATCCAAAGATGGTCACGACTCAAGAGCAGTCGGAGTGACAACCGGAACCTCACCCGAAGGACCCTAAAGGCAAATAAATCAAGCATGAACATCACAAGCCTTTTCGGCAGCAACTCCAAAGACAAACTTATATACATTAATAAAGCCACCTCGTGGCATAACTGGGCTTGTTCATCAGACAAAGGTTACAGAAGGAAGCAAAATAAGAAACTACATCATCTACATTACAAAGGCCTAAGCACCCGCATCCGGAGTGGCCTCGAAGCCAGATTGCCTGCTCTTGACCTCCTATTGCTGCTTCGCCGCGTAATCAGCCAGGAGATTGATGAGCTTAGGCCCATAACGCTTACAGTGAGAAGCAAGGAGGGCGAAAGCTACCTTAGAGCCATCTGCAGCCGTCGGCATCCGGGACGTGATACGCGGCAAGTCCAGCTCCGCTCCGTACGCCATTTCCATGGACGGCTCCATGGAAGCACCAATGCCCTTCTGCTTGCGCTTGTACTCCGCCGAGGCCTCCTCTGACAGAGCATCCGCAAGGGCGTCGACGTCATCGAGGGCAACGCCCTTGGGGGCGACCTCCTTGTAAAAGCGCATAAGCACTTTTTTAGCTTTCTCCAAGGAGCCAGTGGCAGCAGAGAAGCGATCCTCGATCGCAGCAGCAGCGTCGACCAATGCATCCCCGTGCTCCAGCGCACCACGATCAAACGTGATACCATAAGCATCTAATAAGACGAAGACAGAAAGACTTGAATGAGAAAGGACAAGCCGCTGTCGAAAAACACAACACCCAAATGAGGCAAGAGAAACTCACCAAAAATAGCTTTGGCTGCAGCCATAAGCTTATCCGCCATTTCCTTCTCACGGGCAGGTGCGACGGCCACGAGCTGCTGCTCACGATCTGTCGCCTCCTTCTGTAGATGCTCCTTGGCTTCAGCGGCATCAGCTGCCCTTTTCTCCGCCTGGCCGAGGCTCTTTTCAAGAGCGTTCAGCCGTCGTAGTGCATCATTGTTTTCATCTGTAACATGAATAAACACTAGATCAATACAAGAAAAGCCTTGGAGCAGAAGAACAAAAACAGAGCAAAAAGTCATGTACCTTGAAGCTGCTGGAGGTCAGTCTCCAGCGCCAGGTGCTGCTGAATAAGGAGGTTGACACCATGCACAAAAGGCTATAGAAGAAACGGCAACACAAGTTAGTAAATAAAGGACTCGGGGGCTCCCCCCTCAAACCAAAAAAGATCAACAAGTCAAAACCAAATGGGCCCGAGGGCTCCCCCCATGGAGTATGCAAGATAACACTTATGTGTTCAGGTGTGGACTTTGCGAGCTGCCTTCTGAGTTACGACTGCCCGAGTTTCTTGCTTAGAGGAGTTCGGGCCATCATCCTTAGAGTCGGCCACCACCTGGGGAATAGAATCCGTTGGCTTCGACTCCGTCATAACTTCTTGATTGTCCCTGTCAAGGGACTCCTTCGAAGAATTGCTGCAAGCAAAGATCAGATTAGCAACACAGTGAGACTACACAAATGAACAATGTACAAAGGACTCAGATGAAGTAACTTACGACTCGATGTCCGATAAGTTTAAGACGGGAGCTGCCTTCTCTTTCTTCTTCTTGGCCGGCGGTTGCGGAGCCACCGCCCGAAGGTGCATAGCAGGGATAGGAGCGGATGATACACCTTCTTCCACACCGTGCTGCTCAAGGAACGATAGACCCCTTGGCATTGGAGGAGTAGACGCATCCGAAGGCTCGCTTCGGGTGCGCTTTCGGGTCCGCCCTTCGCTTGCCTCGGGAGCGTCCGTAGTAGGAGACTGCGTCGGAGGAAGCTCGGATTCAGAATCCACAACTTTGTTATCCGGCGCAATCGGAAACTTCTCAGGCAGAGGGGGCATCATCCCCGCTACCTTGAGATCCTGCAAATCAAAGACAAACAAGTTCCAAAAAACACTCTAAAATGCGCAACGCGCAAACGGCAAGCTTCCACCTCCGGAACTGCATTTGAAGCACTGAAGGGGGAGGTCAAGGATTTCCCCGGGAGGTCCTCATCAGCCTTGTACTTCAGCAGAGGCTGAAGGTATCTATGAAGATCACCCTTGGACAGCTCCTCGGGTGAGACCCTCGTTGGGTCGCTGCGGCCAACATATAAACATATCAGATGCGCCCTCGCTTGGAGTGGCTGCACCCAACGCTTCAGGAAGGTGCGGATGATGTCCACGTCGTTGACCTACTTCTCAGCCACCATTTGGAGCGCCTCCACGCGATGGTAGAGCTCCTTCACCTCCGCAGTTTCACCCTCCAAGATGTGGTTCTTCCACGACCTCTTTGGGACGATCTTCTGTGAGGAGTCGAACGGGGCGAGACCATATTCTTGTCCAGCCAATTTGGCATCGCGGATATAGAACCACTTCCTTTGCCAGTACTGGACGGACTCGCACATGGAAAAGTAGAAGAAAATAATAGAAGATCTAATAGAGGCGATGCAGCCGCCAAGCAGATAGACTCCGCCGGTGCCAGATTGCCTCTTCATGGAATAGAGCTTCCGGAAGAGGCCAAAGTGCGGCTCGATACCGAGCCAGCACTCGCAAAGAGTGATAAACCAGGCGATGTGGAGAAGAGAGTTGGGAGACGAATGATGCAATTGAATCCCATAGAAAAAGAGGAGTCCACGAAGAAATTTGTGGACAAGAAGAGAAATACCGTGGATGACAAAGGCGTAAAACATCACCTAAAACCCTTCGGGTGGGCGCGGGATTACCTCGTCACCGGGGAGGATGGCGTCCTCCTTGTTCTAGGGAATCAACCCAGAATCGCGCAGCCTGTGCAGGTCCCCATCGCGCATCTTTGTGCGCTTACACCCGCCGTCCGTGGCGCGGGCGGTAGCGGCGACCTTCTTGCCACCGGCGGCGGCGCTCGAACCAGCTCCAGCAGTGGTCTTCTTTCGCTTGCCCATTTTGTAGCAGCGATAGTGGCGGTGCGCGCGCAAAAAATATGAAGGAAAAAATGCGAAGAACGTCCAGAGCGCGGCAGAGGGCATCGAAGCTCGTGCAAATGAAAGCAATGGAGATGAGGAAAATGACGAAGGGTAAAAGGCAATCACTATTTACCTACGGTATAAAAGGAATAAGACGATGCACATGAGCCGTTGATCCAGAAGCCCTAGCGCGCACCTCAAATCTAATCATACACGTGCCAGCACTACACCGAACCGTCGCTAGCACGCCGTCCACTATGCACGGAACTCAAGGATACACCGTAATTTTCGCCATGTCTACGCATCACTAGTCAATTTTAAGTCAGATCGTGGGACCAACGATCGTCTCATCGCATCACCTCTGCTGCCGCAGACGTTTGAGATCACCAAGCGTCAGCACTGACGTCATCAAGGCAAAGCCAGCAATGGCGCGAAGTTTTCGGTTGATTAATCAAGTACTTACTCGAATCTATGATTCAAGAAACTACTCGGGGGCTACTCCTATCAGGAGCGCTAGCCGCGCACCTGAGAAATGACTAAGGTAACTACACCTTGCAACTATTTTCGAGTCCTACGTCGAATCTGCGACTCCACTATGAACTCGGGGGCTACTCCCATAGGGAGCGTTGGTTGAGCATCCGAAAAAATTGTGTCCTTCGGACCTATGTTGAAAATGTTCGAACTAAAAGTCTATGCTCGAGTCTACGACTCGAACAGACACTCGGGAGCTACTCCCATAGGGAGCGCTGGCCGCGCACCCTATGAATTCTTCGACTGCGATCCTTCGGATCAAAAACTATAAAATCTTTTTGGCAACTTTGCCTAAACTAACGCTAAGTAAGAAGCAGTCTCCTTGGCCAGCCGAAACACCTCCGCGGTGATAAAACTTCGGATGCTGTGTCTGTTGATGGCTTGCAAAACTTATGTGGAGCCTGTTGGGAACCCCAAGAGCAGGGTGTGAAGCAGCACAGCAGCAAGTTTTCCCTCAGTAAGAAACCGAGGTTATTGAACCAGTAGGAGGAAGGAAACGCCACACAGGTGTTGCAAGCAACGCAGAGACCTGCACAACACAAACTCAAGACTTTGCCCCAACTAACAATGAGGTTGTCAATCTCACTGGATTGTAACAAAGGATTAAACGTATGGTGTGGAAGGTAAAGGTTTGCAGCAAGTAAACAAGTAACAGTGGCAGATGTATCAATAGTAAAGATTGGACCGGGGTACATAGTTCACTAGAGGTGCTCTACTTAGATAAACAACATGGCATGAAGGGTAAACAAATTATAGCAGGGCAATTGACAGGAACTGAGCAAGGCATAACAAAGCAATTACTAGTCAGAAAGATCCTATGAGATTCGATTGGGCAATACAACAAGATACATAGTCCGCCATCCAACTGCATCTATGACTAGAAGTCCACCTTCAGGTTATCATCCGAACCCCCTCCAGTATTAAGTTGCAAGCAACATACAACTGCTTTAAGCAAAGTGTGTAACGTAAACAGTCCACATGTTCCATGAACAAGAGACCGTCTTTTTCTCCCTAGTGGCAACAACACATCTATAACCGAAGAGATTTCTGTCACTTCCCTTGGAAACTAGAGGCATGGACCCACTGTCAAGCATAAATGCCCTCTCTTGGATTCACTATCAACTACTTGGCCTAGATAGCTACTAACAACGGAGAGCATGCAAGATCACAAACAACACAGACATGATAGAATCATAAATGCAAAGCCATTAATCAAACCAACATAATAATCTCAATATCCATCGGATCCCTGCAAACACAACATGCATGATTACAAATAGATTGGATCTTGATCATGAATGGAGCTCACAAGATCTATACATGAAAGCACAAAGGAGGAGATACAACCATCTAGCTACTACATGGACCCTAGTCCAAGGTAGAACTACTCACGCATCATACCGGAGAGAAGGCCTCCGGGATGATCTCCCCTCCGGCAGGGTGACGGGAAGAACTTCAGATCCCCCCGATCTAGGGACGATGGTCGTAGCGGCTATAGACGGTTTCATGGAGATTTTATCGGGTGCTTAGGGTTTCTGCATCGGGGGCTTCTTATAGGCGAAGGGGGAGTCCGAGGCGGAGGCCAGAGGGGGAAAACCCTACCCAGGTGCGCGGTAGGGCCCACCCGCGCCTAGGGGGGTTTAGCCGCCCCGGCATGCCTCCTCGTCTCCCCTCTGGACTTCTTGTTCCCCACGGAAAGTAATTGACTTTGACGTTTGTCCCGTCCAATTCCGAGAATATTTCTTTACTAACTTTTATGAAACAAAAAACAGAGGAAAACAAGCATCTGACACTGTTGCAACTTGTTAATAGGTTAGTACCAGAAAACATGTAAAAAGCACCTCAAAGTGCGGACAAGTAAAGCAAAGTAGATACTAAACATGCATGGAGCATAAAAAATTATAGATATGTTTCCAACGTATCATCTGCGATGCAAAGATAGGCCTTACAAATATCATCTCATGGCCTGGTAACGCACCTGACTGCACTCTGCTAGTAACCTACCATGTCAACAGGCATGTTGAAAATCCTGACGGACGTGTTGGGTATATCACTTGAAAATCACTAGGATTCTACTCCTGTAAGTTCGCAATGGCCTGAGTCGAATCACACCAGCAATCGTTCCAAATTAGAGTTTGAGGACTCGAGTTTGATGAAGATCGTGTTGTTTTGTCCTATGACAGTTAACTAGCCCTGATCCGTCGGGTGAGCTAGGCACACGCATCAAAAATACGTATGAACTAAACATTTCTCCTTGCAAAACAGGTTTAACTACATAGCACCCGAAAGATTGAAGAGTCTTGATACGTCCAAAACGTATCTACTTCCCGAACACTTTTGCTATTGTTTATCATCTAAACTTGTGTGATTTGGATACAACTAACACGGACTGATGTTGTTTTCAGCAGAATTACCTTGGTGTCTAGTTTTTGTGTAGAAAATCAACTATCAGGAAAAATCCCAGAAAATATGCCAAAAATTATATTTCACCAGAAGATCCATAGAGCCAGAAGACAAAACGGAGTGGAGGCCTGGGGGGCACACCCCTGCCAGGCGCGGGTGGGCCCTGACCCACGTCTAGGGGGTGCGGCCACCCCAGGCACCCCCTCGGCCTCCCTCTGCGCCTATAAGTTGCCCCTTGACCTAAAAACCGAGGGGGGGTCGACATTTTTCTAGAAAGAGTTCTGATCCGCCGCCACCATCAGAAACCAAGATCCGGATCCAGAAACTCCATTCTGGCACCCTGCCGGGACGCAGAATTTGGAGAGGATCATCGACATCGTCATCACCAACGCCTCTCCATCAACCATCAATGTTTCCCTCATCCATGAGTGAGTAAACCCCATTGTAGGCTATGGGGATGGTAGGGATTGGATGAGTTCTATCATGTAATCGAATAAGATTGTTAGGGCATAGTGCCTATTATCTCTATTAGTGCCATTTGACTTTGTTGCAACTTTTTGTGATTAATGCTTGTCACTAGGGCCCGAGTGACATGATCTCAGATCTAAACTTATTATTGAATCATTATGATAGTATTGTTTGTGATCTTATCTGTAAGTTGTGTACACATATCATTGTCCGGATCCAAAGGCCCTGAAGTGACAGAAATTGGGACAACCAGAGGGGATGGCTATGGTGTGAGGATCACATGAGTTCATGGAGTTTTAATGCTTTGTTCCGGTGCTCTATTAAAAGGATCACCTTAATTGCCAATAGTTCACTAGAGGCCCAGCTGCCACGGGCTGGCTGGACAAAAGATGTTGTGCAAGTTCTCATTGCGAGCACATATGACTATATGGAGCACAAGCCTAGGATTGTTTAGTACTTGGATGCTTGTTATTATTTATCTGTAATGCCCTAGATCTTGAAGTTAGATGTTTAGACTTGTCCATGCAATGCCCGTCCATCCATACCAATGCCTACCACACTCGAATCCTACTGTTACCGTTACTACTACCATTGCTCATGTTTTACTGCTGCTGTTGCTACTACCAAACTATTGCTACTGATAAACTTCTGTGAGCAAGAACTATTTCCAGGTGCACCTGAATTGACAACTCAGTTCTTAAGTCTTGCAAGTATTCTTTGGCTCCCCTTGTGTTGAATCAATAAATTGGGTAATACTACCCGTGAAGACTGTTGTGATCCCCTATACTTGTGGGTCATCAAGTCTCCATCCGAATCTACGATTCGAGTGAACACTCGGGGGCTACTGACATGGACATACCCTATGGGTACATGACATTGGTATACCTGGTATGGCCCAAGGAAGGCCCACGTCAAGACACGCGGCCCATGAAGACTTCGGGTGGCCCAAGTCCATGACGTTTTTTATACGACGGAAATGTATCTATAATTTTTGATGTTCCATGCTTGTTTAGTATCTACTTTGCTTTGCTTTGTCTACACTTTGAGGTGCTTTTTACATGTTTTCTGGTACTAACTTATTAACAAGTTGCCACAGTGCTAGTTGCCTGTTTTCTGCTGTTTTTGGTTTCAGAAAAGTTAGTAAAGAAATATTTTCGGAATTGGACGGGACAAACGTCAAAGTCAATAACTTTCTGTGGGGAACAAGAATCCAGAAGACGAGACAGAGACGCAATCTAGGGCGCCCAGAACCCCCTAGGCGCAGGTGGGCCCTGCCCCACGCCTGGGTAGGTTTTGGTGCCTCTGGCCGCCTCCTCGGCCTCCCCCTTCGCCTATAAGAAGCCCCCAATGCAAAAACCCTAAGCACCCGATCAAATCTCCACGAAACCGTCTGTAGCCACCGCCACCATCGTCCCTAGATCGGGGGGATCTGAAGTTCTTCCCGGCACCCTGCCAGAGAGGAGATCATCCCGGAGGCCTTCTCTCTGGTATGATGTGTGAGTAGTTCCACCTTGGACTATGGGTCCATGTAGTAGTTAGATGGTTGTATCTCCTCCTTTGTGCTTTCATGTATAGATCTTGTGCGCTCCGTTCATGATCAAGATCTAATCTATTTGTAATCATGCATGTTGTTTTTGCGGGGATCCGATGGATATTGAGATTATTATGTTGGTTTGATTAATGGTTTTGTCTTTATGATTCTATCATGTCTGTGTTGTTTGTGATCTTGCATGCTCTCCGTTGTTAGTAGCTATCTTGTCCAAGTAGTTGCTAGTGACTCCAAGAGGGAGTATTTATGCTCGATAGTGGGTTCATGCCTCTAGTTTCCAAGGGAAGTGACAATAATCTCTTCAGTTGTAGATGTGTTGTAGCTACTAGGGAGCAAACAACGGTCTCTTGTTCATGGAACATGTGGAATGTATACCTTACACACTTTGCTTAAATTAGTTGTCTGTTGCTTGCAACTTAATACTGGACGGGGTTCGGATGATAACCTGAAGGTGGACTTATATTCATAGATGCAATTGGATGGCGGTCTATGTATATTGTTGTATTGCCCAGTCGAATATCATAGGATCTTTCTGACTAGTAATTGCATTGTTATGCCTTGCTTAGTTCTTGTCAATTGCCCTGATGTAATTTGTTTACCCTTCATGCCATGTTGTTTATCTAAGGAGAGCACCTCTAGTGAACTATGGACCCCGGTCCAATCTTTACCATTGATACATATTCCACTGTTACTTGTTTACTTGCTGCAAACCATTACCTTCCACACCATACGTTTAATCCTTTGTTACAGCAAACTGGTGAGCTTGACAACCTCACTGATTCGTTGGGGCAAAGTCTTGAGTTTGTGTTGTGCAGGTCTCCACGTTGCTAGCAACACCTATGTGACGTTTCCTTCCTCCTTCTGGTTCGATAACCTCGGTCTCAACTGAGGGAAGACTTGCTGATGTGCTCATCACACCTTGCTCTTGGGGTTTCCAACGAAGTCCTGTCAGACAACAAGTTTCCTGGCTCTGTTGCCAAGGAAAGAAGAAGAAGAGACTCCCACGTCGACGAGGGCTATCAAAAAGTTTTATGGCGCCGTTGCCGGGGAGGCTAAGGACATCTTCACAAGGGGAGTCCTCCACTTCCTTTCTCTTTACTTTGTTTTTAGTTTTCTTTTCCTCTTTTCAAAAAACCCAAAAAAAATTAGTCTAGTTTGGTTTGCTTGCTTTATTCAAAAACACAAAAAAATTAGTTCCTACTCTAGTGTCACATCCCAAGATTTTCCAAATCTTGTAATGTGAAAATAATTTAATAAAATAAAACTTTGTTTGAATTTTTAGAGCCAGAAGAAACTTTTTGAATTCAATTGGAACTTCAAACCCATTTGAATTAAAATAAACCTAAAGGGATTTAAAAATATAAACATTTTAATAAAAGGAAAAATAAAAACATTTGGAAAAATTATTTTGAAACAATTATATGAAAATATTTGTTTTCAAATAAAATAGAAGTTTTACAAATAAGGATTATTTTATAAAGCCAAATTAAAACTTGGCCAAGCTTTGGAATTAAAACATTTATTCTAAATAAATTTAGCAAAGGTTTATTTAAAATAAATTAATAAAGATTTAATATCCAACTTTATTTAATAAAAGGCTTTACCATTTTAATTAAAACATCAAAACTTATTAAATTATTTTAAATAGGTTTTCCAAATATTTTATATTCTCTAATAAAAACCTACTAAAGTGTTTTGACTTTATTTTAGATTTCAAATAAATATCCCAATAAAACAAACCCAAGTTGATTTAATAATGAAAGTCTATTTTATTTAATTAATAATAGACTCTAAAATGTTATTTATTTTAAAACAAATTCCAAATATTATGTACTTCCTAAATTAAACCCACTGATTTGATTTGAAAATATTTAGGTTTCAAATAAAGATTTTATTAATAAAATCAAACTCTATTTAATTTAATAACTAAGGCCATTTTATTTAAATATTAATGGACCCTATAATAAAATGCTATTTTATTTTAAACAAGTATTTCAAGTATTCTATATTTCCCAAATAAAACCTACTGATTTTGCTTTGAAAATATTTGGATTTAAAATGGTGATTTTATCAAATAAATCAAACCCTATTTAAATAAATAACTAAAGGTACATTTTATTTAATTAAGGAATGGTTCCTAAAATAAATTAAAATATTATTTTAGAATTTTGGTATTTGTTACTGAACATAATCAAGTTCAAAAGTTGTGAAGTATGATGTTGGTTTGAATTTATTTGGTTGATTGAATCATATGTTTGAATAATCAAATCAGAAAATAAGATAGAAAAGAATAAAACAGGACAAACAGAAAAAATAAAAGAAAACCAACCCAACCCAGCAATCCACGAAGCCCACCAGCGGCCCAGCTCTTTTCCCTCCCCCGAAACGTTTCTTCCTTATTCAGAAACCTACTCAGACAGAGACTGACCGGTGGCCCCGTTTTCTCTCTCTCTCTCACTCGCTGACAGAGGACCCCACTCCCCTGTTCTTCTTCTCCACCCGCAGCGACCCGTTCCTCGCCATTCACTGCTGATTGATTGCCTCGTCAATTCGCTTCAATGTCGTGCGATTAATGCCCCCTGACCACACACACTTAAACGCCAGGCTTTCCTCTCCCTTCTCCCCCAGACCTCACCCCACAGGAGCCACCAGGCTGCTCTAATTTTCTCTTGCACTGTCGCCGTCTCCGACGAACAACCACGGCAATTCTGGCCAGCCCACGCCCCCCTTGCTCTCTGGCACACCCAAACTTTCTCCCCACCTCCAGGCGAACCTCCCCATAGCAACAGCTTGCCCGCACATGACCTATAACCTCGACTCTGTCCACGTCTTAGCGCCACCGACGATAAGCTCAACTCCGGTGAGCCATAGCCAACGACTTCGTGCGCCCCTGGCTCACTGGTGAGTGTTTTCGCGAACCTTGAACTCATGTGTATCTTCCTGATGCATTGTATCTCTCGCTTGCGCCCCAGACGCTCGCCTCCGACGACATCTGTCCGCGCCCGAGGTGAAGCACAACTCCGGCGAGAGATTACCAACACGTCCGTGCGCCCCCTGCCTCCCCAAGAGCACATTGAGCATCAACATCATCCCGCGAATCAGGTGAGCCCCCTCTCTCTCTTTCTCACTTCCGGTAACGCCGGCGATGCCACTGCCAAGCCGCCGCCGCCGCGCGACGGAATCCACCGCCGCCAGTTCTAGGTCAATAGATTCGGACCGTTGGATCTTGATCCTGAGGCTTGGATAGAATCACTTATACGCAAAGGGGTATGCAATCTGACCCGTGCGATGTAACTTAATCCAACGGCTGCCACAGTGCGATCCGAGCGAAGCGTTACCGGCGAATTAGAATATGACGCGTGTCCAGTGTTTGATTTAAATCAGATATATGAATCAGATTTAATTGCAAACTTCAAACCTTTATAACTTTCAATCCACACGTCCAAATTTTGCAAATTTTATATCAATGAATTCAGGAGAACAAGCCCTAGCCAACCCTACCCTTAGTTTAGCAAATAGTATTTGATAGATTGTTTGATTTTGCAGATTCTTTTGTGTGCTTGCTAACATTAGAAAAATCATTTAAAAATGATTTTTGAGATCAAACCTTTGCCAATTGGTTTGTTGTGACCTTACTGACCCTAGGAACCAACCCATGGTTTGGAAAATGAATTTGGAAAAGTTTGGAATGGATTAATTAGTTTAGTCCATTTCTAGCCAAATAAAATTGTTGATTTTATTATAAAAATGTTTATGGAAAGAAAACTTTGAGAAAATAGTTTGGACCAAACCTACTGACCCAAAAACACCAAGCTTTGCAATAGCAACTCATTTGGTGAACAACTTAAGAGTTTTTGCCTTAATAAAAACATTTTTCACCACATGAAATGATGAATGGAATTAAAAATAGTTTTTGGACAAAACCTTCTTACTAATAACTTTGCCACTTTGGTAAATGACCAATTTGGATCTTACAAAGTTTAGAAACCCCATAGAGACCCCTTTGCAAAATAAAACTATCTTGTGCATGCTCCCATGCATGACTTAGATTCCATTACTTTGTGTGTGTGAAGAATTGTTTGTTTGACTTTGGTTTGGAATGTGAATTGAATTTGTGTTTGCTTGATTGATTTGTAGTGAAGTGTGAGACTAGAAAGATCAAGAAGTGAACCACCATTCCCTACCAAAAAGGCAAGTGATGCTTCATACTTTCTATCCCATTACTTTCTCTATGCATTAGTGATTTTGCTAAGTAAACTTGCATGGATTTTGCTAAGTATAGATCTTGCTATAGGAAATCCTAGTAGATGAATCCTTAGTAGGATTTTCCTAAGTTAAAGTTTCCTACTACTACCAAGCTTAGCCTAGCTAATAGAAAACTTGGGTGGAATAAATATTCACACTATGGAAAAATATTCTAAGTCTGAGGACTTGTGATTTTGTCTAATAAAACAACTAAGTTAATGAACCTCCTGGGTGGAATGGAAGGATTGGGTTATGTTGAGTGGTTACACAAGGCCAGGAACCTTGTGTATCTCACTTGTGGATGGCCACCCAGGAAACAAAGGGATTTGAGATGTCAAATGTTGAGAAGCTTCAAGTGCAACCACTTGGCAATATGGGCTCTGCCATGATCATATAGGTTGCAAGAACTTAGCCATATGGACAGTGGGTGGTAGTGTTTGATAGGTTGGAACGCGTCCATTTTGGTCTAAGGGAAGGCTTCTGAAAGATCTTGTCTTGGGAAACCAAGTCTTGTGGGGAAAGTGCACCACCTCTGCAGAGTGTAAAATCTAAGTACTTAGCCATGTCCCTGGTAAAGGACAATTTGAGCATCAAGACATGGAAGCAATCAAGAATCTCATCATTCAAATTTCTAAGTTAAAATCTTGTGGTTTGAACAAGGGTTGTTTGAATTCTTCAATCATTGATGGAGAGATGGCTTGGTACAAGGATCTTGAAATCTTTGATTGAGGAAAATGATTTTGTCAAGTAAAAACTTAGTATTTTCAAAATGATAAGAAAAATCTATTTTGAGCAATGCAAGCCTCAACTCCACTTAGCCAAATGCATATAGATGATAGACTCCACTATACTACCATAGTATCACTTGCCAATACAATTCAAATGTATTGACCCTTTGTGGCTGTAACTTGTATGTTGCAGGTTTGATTTATTTTAGTGAAGATTGTTTGATTAGGATTACAAAGTCTACAACCAACATCTGCCTGTGGCACTTTGAAGATGAAGGACCACTTGACCATAGTTATTCCGCTGCAATGTAATGAAATAGCCTAATGAGCTATGTTTGATGTAATAAACTTATGTTATTCCTGGTTATAAAGTTATATTATGACCTTTTTTTCTTGATATTACATCTTAACTGTGGATGCTAGCTATTGATCCAGGGACTAGCATTGTAAACACAGGAGGCTCTATCTTATTAAAGATTGGGACCCCTATAGATGGTATCAGAGCATTGTGTTGCCTGTAGGATTTTGTAAACCCTAGGATTGGACAAAAACCCTTAGAAAAATAGGAGTTGTACTTGTTCCAAAAACTTATTTACCTAAAACACTTGTAAACCCTTTCCTCAACCATTTTGGTTTCAACTCCACTTCTCTTCTATTTCAACTTGATGGAAAAACCTACCCAAGACAAAAGACTACACCATGTGCAAAGGACTTCTTCAACACTTTCAACTCTAATGAATTCAACTTCTTCAACTCTAATGACTTCAACATCTCCAGCATATTCACCAAGGACTTCCAACTTGGATATCACTAAGGACTACAAGTGAGACAAGGAAATCTTGCTAAAGATTTAGAGACTGAGGGAATGCAAAAGTTAGAAGGAGCCTACATCACTTGAAGTATTGTGACCAAGAGTTTTTCTCAAGGAAACCATGATCCCATACAAGAAGAATCAAGAAGGAAGGAAAGATCACAAGTAAACCATATAGATGGACCACCAAAATTTAGTTAAGTTAAACACACCAACTTATGTGGTGTAACAAAAATAATTTTGTTGCCTAAAAATGTGCTTGAACCTTGTTTGAGTGAAATGTTTGTTTGTGATTGCTTGAACATTGCTTGTGTGAGTTGTGATGTGTGTGATTAGAAATATTTCCTTAGAAATATTTTACCTATTCTAATCCCAATCCAACCCAAACAGATGACTACTCCAAGAGACACCAACACCAACCAAGAAGACAACATGAGAGAACTTATAGTAACCCAAAACTAGTTGAGCCAAGAGACAACTCAGCTTTTAGCTAACAACAATGGACTAGACCTAGCCATACAAAGGATTTTGAAACTTCAATCTCAATTGTTGCAAGGATTAGTTACTCAAATGATCAACATGAGAGAAAACCTTTCCCAAAGAGCTAATGACAACAAGGATGACAAAGATGTTATTATAGAAGGAATCCAAGCCAGCAATAGTTTTAGAGATAAGGATCATGCATCCAAAAAGCATGAAGATCAATGCCCCAAGAAGAGAGAAAGATCTCCCACCTATGAAGAACATGAACTAGAAGAACTCCTAGCTTTGGAGAGACCCAAAAAGAAGAAAAAGGACATAAGCCATGTGCAATGTTTCAATTGCAAAGAGATGGGACACTATGCCAATGGATGCCCAGAAAAGAAGAAGAGCCAAAGAAACAAACAAGAAGCAATGATACCAAAGGAAAAGAAAGATATCAGCCAAGTGATTTGTTTCAAATGTAAGGAACTAGGCCACTATGCAAACAATTGTCCAGAAAGGATGGAGAACAAGTTAAACAAGTCTATGAAGGATCTCAACCTTGGCCCATGAGTCAAGTATAGAAACCAAGGACACATGCAAAGTTTGCTTAGAGAAAGTATTTCTCATGATTCCAAGAAGGACAATGTGTAATTTTTGTATGAAAATTTTTAAGGGTGGTAGTACCCTAGTTGTTTTGAACTTGCTTGTAACCCTAGCCTCCCCAAATCTCGGGACGAGATTTATTTTAAGGGTAGTAGCCTGTCACATCCCAAGATTTTCCAAATCTTGTAATGTGAAAATAATTTAATAAAATAAAACTTTGTTTGAATTTTTAGAGCCAGAAGAAACTTTTTGAATTCAATTGGAACTTCAAACCCATTTGAATTAAAATAAACCTAAAGGGATTTAAAAATATAAACATTTTAATAAAAGGAAAAATAAAAACATTTGGAAAAATTATTTTGAAACAATTAAATGAAAATATTTGTTTTCAAATAAAATAGAAGTTTTACAAATAAGGATTATTTTATAAAGCCAAATTAAAACTTGGCCAAGCTTTGGAATTAAAACATTTATTCTAAATAAATTTAGCAAAGGTTTATTTAAAATAAATTAATAAAGATTTAATATCCAACTTTATTTAATAAAAGGCTTTACCATTTTAATTAAAACATCAAAACTTATTAAATTATTTTAAATAGGTTTTCCAAATATTTTATATTCTCTAATAAAAACCTACTAAAGTGTTTTGACTTTATTTTAGATTTCAAATAAATATCCCAATAAAACAAACCCAAGTTGATTTAATAATGAAAGTCTATTTTATTTAATTAATAGTAGACTCTAAAATTTTATTTATTTTAAAACAAATTCCAAATATTATGTACTTCCTAAATTAAACCCACTGATTTGATTTGAAAATATTTAGGTTTCAAATAAAGATTTTATTAATAAAATCAAACTCTATTTAATTTAATAACTAAGGCCATTTTATTTAAATATTAATGGACCCTATAATAAAATGCTATTTTATTTTAAACAAGTATTTCAAGTATTCTATATTTCCCAAATAAAACCTACTGATTTTGCTTTGAAAATATTTGGATTTAAAATGGTGATTTTATCAAATAAATCAAACCCTATTTAAATAAATAACTAAAGGTACATTTTATTTAATTAAGGAATGGTTCCTAAAATGAATTAAAATATTATTTTAGAATTTTGGTATTTGTTACTGAACATAATCAAGTTCAAAAGTTGTGAAGTATGATGTTGGTTTGAATTTATTTGGTTGATTGAATCATATGTTTGAATAATCAAATCATAAAATAAGATAGAAAAGAATAAAACAGGACAAACAGAAAAAAATAAAAGAAAACCAACCCAACCCAGCAATCCACGAAGCCCACCAGCGGCCCAGCTCTTTTCCCTCCCCCGAAACGTTTCTTTCTTACTCAGAAACCTACTTAGACAGAGACTGACCGGTGGCCCCGTTTTCTCTCTCTCTCTCACTCGCTGACAGAGGACCCCACTCCCATGTTCTTCTTCTCCACCCGCAGCGACCCGTTCCTCGCCATTCACTGCTGATTGATTGCCTCGTCAATTCGCTTCAATGCCGTGCGATTAACGCCCCCTGACCACACACACTTAAAAGCCAGGCTTTCCTCTCCCTTCTCCCCCAGACCTCACCCCACAGGAGCCACCAGGCTGCTCTAATTTTCTCTTGCACTGTCGCCGTCTCCGACGAACAACCACGGCAATTCTGGCCAGCCCACGCCCCCCTTGCTCTCTGGCACACCCAAACTTTCTCCCCACCTCCAGGCGAACCTCCCCATAGCACCAGCTTGCCCGCACATGACCTACAACCTCGACTCTGTCCACGTCTGAGCGCCACCGACGATAAGCTCAACTCCGGTGAGCCATAGCCAACGACTTCGTGCGCCCCTGGCTCACTAGTGAGTGTTTTCGCGAACCTTGAACTCATGTGTATCTTCCTGATGCATTGTATCTCTCGCTTGCGCCCCAGACGCTCGCCTCCGACGACATCTGTCCGCGCCCGAGGTGAAGCACAACTCCGGCGAGAGATTACCAACACGTCCGTGCGCCCCCTGCCTCCCCAAGAGCACGTTGAGCATCAGCATCATCTCGCGAATCAGGTGAGCCCCCTCTCTCTCTTTCTCGCTTCCGGTAACACCGGCGATGCCACTGCCAAGCCGCCGCCGCCGCGCGACGGAATCCACCGCCGCCAGTTCTAGGTCAATAGATTCGGACCGTTGGATCTTGATCCTGAGGCTTGGATAGAATCACTTATACGCAAAGGGGTATGCAATCTGACCCATGCGATGTAACTTAATCCAACGGCTGCCACAGTGCGATCCGAGCGAAGCGTTACCGGCGAATTAGAATATGACGCGTGTCCAGTGTTTGATTTAAATCAGATATATGAATCAGATTTAATTGCAAACTTCAAACCTTTATAACTTTCAAACCACACGTCCAAATTTTGCAAATTTTATATCAATGAATTCAGGAGAACAAGCCCTAGCCAACCCTACCCTTAGTTTAGCAAATAGTATTTGATAGATTGTTTGATTTTGCAGATTCTTTTGTGTGCTTGCTAACATTAGAAAAATCATTTAAAAATGATTTTTGAGATCAAACCTTTGCCAATTGGTTTGTTGTGACCTTACTGACCCTAGGAACCAACCCATGGTTTGGAAAATGAATTTGGAAAAGTTTGGAATGGATTAATTAGTTTAGTCCATTTCTAGCCAAATAAAATTGTTGATTTTATTATAAAAATGTTTATGGAAAGAAAACTTTGAGAAAATAGTTTGGACCAAACCTACTGACCCAAAAACACCAAGCTTTGCAATAGCAACTCATTTGGTGAACAACTTAAGAGTTTTTGCCTTAATAAAAACATTTTTCACCACATGAAATGATGAATGGAATTAAAAATAGTTTTTGGACAAAACCTTCTTACTAATAACTTTGCCACTTTGGTAAATGACCAATTTGGATCTTACAAAGTTTAGAAACCCCATAGAGACCCCTTTGCAAAATAAAACTATCTTGTGCATGCTCCCATGCATGACTTAGATTCCATTACTTTGTGTGTGTGAAGAATTGTTTGTTTGACTTTGGTTTGGAATGTGAATTGAATTTGTGTTTGCTTGATTGATTTGTAGTGAAGTGTGAGACTAGAAAGATCAAGAAGTGAACCACCATTCCCTACCAAAAAGGCAAGTGATGCTTCATACTTTCTATCCCATTACTTCCTCTATGCATTAGTGATTTTGCTAAGTAAACTTGCATGGATTTTGCTAAGTATAGATCTTGCTATAGGAAATCCTAGTAGATGAATCCTTAGTAGGATTTTCCTAAGTTAAAGTTTCCTACTACTACCAAGCTTAGCCTAGCTAATAGAAAACTTGGGTGGAATAAATATTCACACTATGGAAAAATATTCTAAGTCTGAGGACTTGTGATTTTGTCTAATAAAACAACTAAGTTAATGAACCTCCTGGGTGGAATGGAAGGATTGGGTTATGTTGAGTGGTTACACAAGGCCAGGAACCTTGTGTATCTCACTTGTGGATGGCCACCTAGGAAACAAAGGGATTTGAGATGTCAAATGTTGAGAAGCTTCAAGTGCAACCACTTGGCAATATGGGCTCTGCCATGATCATATAGGTTGCAAGAACTTTGCCATATGGACAGTGGGTGGTAGTGTTTGATAGGTTGGAACGCGTCCATTTTGGTCTAAGGGAAGGCTTCTGAAAGATCTTGTCTTGGGAAACCAAGTCTTGTGGGGAAAGTGCACCACCTCTGCAGAGTGTAAAATCTAAGTACTTAGCCATGTCCCTGGTAAAGGACAATTTGAGCATCAAGACATGGAAGCAATCAAGAATCTCATCATTCAAATTTCTAAGTTAAAATCTTGTGGTTTGAACAAGGGTTGTTTGAATTCTTCAATCATTGATGGAGAGATGGCTTGGTACAAGGATCTTGAAATCTTTGATTGAGGAAAATGATTTTGTCAAGTAAAAACTTAGTATTTTCAAAATGATAAGAAAAATCTATTTTGAGCAATGCAAGCCTCAACTCCACTTAGCCAAATGCATATAGATGATAGACTCCACTATACTACCATAGTATCACTTGCCAATACAATTCAAATGTATTGACCCTTTGTGGCTGTAACTTGTATGTTGCAGGTTTGATTTATTTTAGTGAAGATTGTTTGATTAGGATTACAAAGTCTACAACCAACATCTGCCTGTGGCACTTTGAAGATGAAGGACCACTTGACCATAGTTATTCCGCTGCAATGTAATGAAATAGCCTAATGAGCTATGTTTGATGTAATAAACTTATGTTATTCCTGGTTATAAAGTTATATTATGACCTTTGTTTCTTGATATTACATCTTAACTGTGGATGCTAGCTATTGATCCAGGGACTAGCATTGTAAACACAGGAGGCTCTATCTTATTAAAGATTGGGACCCCTACATCTAGTTGCCACCTTGCTCTAGCTCACTATGTTGCTCCCCAAGTTCGCCCTGAAGGATCTTGCAATAGGTAGTGGCTCCATAATTGGGAATGATAATATTGAAGAATTTTTTAATCATGTTAGCAAACATGAGGACACTGAGGATAAGTATATAGCAGAACTTGCTCCTAATAATGAGATTGCTGCAGCTTCTTTAGTTCATATGTTGGAGGCTAGGTTTGTTAGCCTTAACCCCTTCATACAATTCTTGTTCGTAAAACTAAAAGAAGAAAACAATGCGGAAAAGAGAGAATTCATCTTTGAAACTTTATCAAAAAAAATTCATGACGTTGCTAGGGAAGCCAAAAAGGTCTTTGAGCGTTTCAATATGCTAGGCTCAAGTGTAGATGTTGTGGGTATTTCTGATAAAACTAAGCCTAGAGAATAATTTAAGATACCCATAACCTTTAAGCTTGTTGGAATGCATGAAGCCTTTGAAAAGAATTTTGATTGGATTGCTCCTAAAGATATTTTTGATGAAAGTAGTAGACCAAAGAGAGATGAGAAGGGATCCTCGAAAACCCATTTGGATGAGATACCTTTCATAGTTGAAGACTTTGCAAGTATTGATGTTAATGCTTCTTCATTTGAAAATACTTGATTCTTCTTGCTTCTTGTGCCTAACTTAAAGCCATTAAAGAAAAGTACTTGTTGGGAGATAATACAAGAGTTTACTTGAGTCTTGGAAGGTGTTATTTCAGTAATGACCTCTCCTTATCCTTTTTTGTTTGATTTTTTTGCCAAGAATGACCTCTAATGAGAGGGAAGTAAGATTTAGGGAGTTGCTGTCCCGAAACAGATTTCTGTCCTCCACCGTAAAAATTCGTGAGGAGTCTCTGTAACTCGGGTTGAGCTAAAACTTTATGAATAAATCCACCAGTATGTTAGATAACTTTCTTTAGTTCAACACTTTTTTATTTGAGCAACATAAGATGTTCGAAAAAATCATTTTCTACCTGCTGGTCTGTTTTGATAGATTTATGCCATTATTTGCATTTGCTTCTTATTGATTCATTTTTGAGTTCTCTTTAGGTGAATTGAGCTTTTTGAAGGAGTTACTACAGTAGCTTGTGTTTTTAATGAAAAGCCTTTCTGTTCCAAAGCTTTGCCAGAGGTCTAATATCTTTTGAATAAACTAATGTTGCTAATGAAGATTGTGTGAAGTTTTGTATGAAGGAAAAATTTCAGGTGTAGAGAGAGAATGATGCAATGATATGAAGAATGGACAAAAGCTCAAGCTTGGGGATGCCACCATGGTGTCACCTCAAGAAATATCCAAGAGGTACAAGAGTCAAAGCTTGGGGATGCCCAAGGCATCCCCTTCTTCATCAATAAAAAGCTCAGGTCTGTCTAGTCACTTCGTTTTTATTGTTTCATGCACAGTTGTGTTGTTCTTGGAGCGTCTTAGTTTTCATTTGCTTTGCTTAGGTTGTTTAGTTTGCTTGAATAATGAAGTTTGGACCCCCGTTCTCGCTGTGTTGTTTTGCAAATAAGTTGCTTGGTGTTGGAAAGGAGTAGTAAGTTCTCGCTTGAAGTGCAAGAGGATCTTGCATTGACCGTGACTTAGACTTTAGCATGACATGCTAGGTGTTTTTTTGGTATTATTCTTAGCGATTATTGTTGTAGCATGTCTTGTTCCAAACAATTGGGATTGCTTGGTGTGCCTTGAAGAAATTATGTGTTGTTTTAGCATGCAAAAGCATAGTATTATGGTATTCTACTTTGATGCTTTGCTTGGGTTGACTTGGCACATGCTCACACCATGTATGACTATGACAAGTCACCATTAGCCTCTATGATCATTTAGTCCTTGACTTGTGGTACCACTCCTTGCTTTGATTAGTATGCCTTGTTGCTCTGCATGATTATGGCCATTATTGCTCTCTTAGTTGGTTGCTCCCAGTCTTTTTGCTATCCTCCACTTGTATAAGTTCTACTCATGCTTACACTCCCAAGAAACCAAGTTATTCCAAAGTGTCCACTATAAACTCCTATGCATGGTGTGATACACCATTCCAAGTATATTCTTGTTATCAACTATCTTCCAATTAAAAACTATTTTGTTATGTGAAAACTTAGTGATTAAAGCCCTCACGAACTTGATGGCACACTTTATATTCTTTGCCCCTAATAATCTTGAACCATTGTGACAACTTTGTTGTATATGTTTGCACTTATAAGTTGGAATTAGCAGAACCATGTTGTCACGGGGAACGTTTTCAACATTGCACTTGTACTTTGTACTCAGTTGATATCATGTTCTTTTGTCTATGGATGTCCGGTGTGAAATAAAGAGGGAACTTGTAAGTCCATGGAGTTTGTATCCTGTGTTAGAGAAATGCCTGGGTCGCTAGCCTAAGCCATGCCTAATCATGGTGGAAACTTGCAGCATCACCATAATGAGCTATCTATGAAGCATTCTTCTTATAAAAAAAGAGACACATTGAGAAAAGAGGAAAGAGAGAAAAAAGCACCATATTCCCATGGTACATAATAAGATTGGTGAGATGCTCATTGTCTGCTTGCCTTGTCATTTTGGTTATGTGATAGCTCCTGTACCATGTGCAAGGGGTACCTCGTTGGCGGTTCTCAATGATATGCAAATACTTACAATGACAAGAACTTACATGTGACTAAAGTTGAGTAGCATGAGGTGTGTCCCTCGTATTCATGGGACTTGAGATTGCCAACTTATACTTCGTCAAGCATATACTCCATCTTTGTTTACTTTAACCTTAATCACTTCAAGATGCTTATGATAGGGGCAATGAGGGATGAAAGCTAACAAGTACCATAATTTTTGGAAGCTCTTTTTGAAACTTGAAATCCCTGCTTCCTTTACAAAAAGGCCTTTCTTCCACCATTACTTGAGTATCCACCTTCTACCTTTAGGCACCATTAAGAGAGCATAGTTGTCATTCTGTGTGCAGTGTTCCAAAGCTTATTCATTGATGCATATTGTGACATCACTTATTCTTGTGCTATTTGTTTCTAGTCACCCTTGTGAACTTTGAAGGTTTCCTATGCATCTATATTGCTACTCTATGAGGGACAAGCTGATTGCCACTATGCTATGTTTTCTGTATGTGAAACAAACAAACGTTTTTCAATGCATGTTATTCATGATCTTTGTTTGTAGCCTTTCATGTTGCATGCATAGTTACTATGTCCTATTGTTATAACTCCATCTTTCATGCACATGTTTAGAGTTCTTTGATCCCAGCTTTCAATGCTTGCAAATGGTTGGATCTTTATTGTGAGGGTGCATGTCAACTAAAAAATTATTCTTTTATCACTTACCTACTTGAGGAAAAGCATGAGTTAAGCTTGGGGATGCTTGATACGTCGGAAACGTATCTATAATTTTTGATGTTCCATGCTTGTTTAATATCTACTTTGCTTTGCTTTGTCCACACTTTGAGGTGTTTTTTACATGTTTTCTGGTACTAACCTATTAACAAGTTGCCATAGTGCCAGTTGCCTGTTTTATGCTATTTTTGGTTTTAGAAAAGTTGGTAAAGAAATATTCTCGGAATTGGATGGGACAAACGTCAAAGTCAATAACTTTCCGTGGGGAACAAGAATCCAGAAGACGAGACAGGGACGCAAGCCAGGGCGCCCAGACCCCCCTAGGAACGGGTGGGCCCTGCCCCGCGCCTAGGTAGGGTTTGGGGCCTCTGGCCGCCTACTCTACCTCCCCCTTCGCCTATAAGAATCCCCCGATGCAGAAACCCTAAGGAACCGATCAAATATCCACGAAACCGTCTGTATCCGCGTCCACCATCGTCCCTAGATCGGGGGGATCTGAAGTTCTTCCCAGCACCCAGCCGGAGGGGAGATCATCCCGGAGGCCTTCTCTCCGGTATGATGCGTGAGTAGTTCCACCTTGGACTATGGGTCCATGTAGTGTCTAGATGGTTGTATCTCATCCTTTGTGCTTTCATGTATAGATCCTGTGAGCTCCGTTCATGATCAAGATCTAATCTATTTGTAATCATGCATGTTGTGTTTGCGGGGATCCGATGGATATTGAGATTATTATGTTGGTTTGATTAATGGTTTTGTATTTATGATTCTATCATGTCTGTGTTGTTTGTGATCTTGCATGCTCTCCGTTGTTAGTAGCTATCTTGGCCAAGTAGTTGCTAGTGACTCCAAGAGGGAGTATTTATGCTCGATAGTGGGTTCATGCCTCTAGTTTCCAAGGGAAGTGACAATAATCTCTTCGGTTGTAGATGTGATGTTGCTACTAGGGAGAAAACAATGGTCTCTTGTTCATGGAACATGTGGACTGTTTACCTTACACACTTTGCTTAAAGCAGTTGTCTGTTGCTTGCAACGTAATACTGGAGGGGGTTCGGATGATAACCTGAAGGTGGACTTCTAGTCATAGATGCAGTTGGATGGCAGTCTATGTATATTGTTGTATTGCCCAATCGAATCTCATAGGATCTTTCTGACTAGTAATTACATTGTTATGCCTTGCTCAGTTCCTGTCAATTGCCCTGCTGTAATTTGTTTACCCTTCATGCCATGTTGTTTATCTAAGGAGAGCACCTGTAGTGAACTATGGACCCTGGTCCAATCTTTACCATTGATACATCTTCCACTGTTACTTGTTTACTTGCTGCAAACAATTACCTTCCTCACCATATGTTTAATCCTTTGTTACATCAAACCGGTGAGCTTGACAACCTCACTGATTCAGACAACAAGTTTTTTTGGCTCTGTTGCCAGGGAACGAAGAAGAGACTCCCACGTCGACAAGGGCTATGAACAAGTTTTCGACTCCTTGGAGGACAAGTCTAGATTAGACAGAATTTCAAAGGGTACCAACCCTAATCTGTAACCGACTCAACCTATGCCAAGGACCTGCCTATTTATATAAAGGCCAGGAGGGTACGGCGAGAAGGATCTCTTACACCATCGCATACACACCTGCACGCCAGATTGCATCCGCGCACCCCTGTAACTTTCGGTTCCGCCGTAATCAAGAGCAGACAAGCAGGAGTAAGGTTTTCCCTCTGGGGGCCTGAACCTGGGTAAATCGCGTGCCCGTGTTGCTTGTTTGTTAACCGTTCCACGACTTCCAGCATCCCCATCTTCTCCAAAATCCAAGTCCATAAAAATGGGCATTGATGAAATTAACCCTCGTCATTAGGTCCTTTCCTAGATGCTACAATTGCTATAACTATATTGGGAAACACTGAAACTCCTAGTGAAGACACTATTACACCTGTTAGCTCACCTGAGTCTAGAGAGAGTTATGATATCAATGATGGTTATATTGAGATGACTGATGAATTTATTGAAGAGTATCGAAACACACGTGGTGCTAGTGCTATTAGGAGTCTCCTTGAGAAACGTACTATTATACCTAAACTATCTCCTGATGCTAAGTTTGCTACTTCTTCCATAGACATTAAAGATAAATATTATGATTTCTCTCTCGATTTATCCTATATAAACATTGTTGAGAAAGAACCTTTTTGTGGGACTGGGAATGAAAGTTTTGTGGCTCATATGACTGAGCTTTCTACTATGAGTGGCTTATTTTTTGATGATTTTAAGATGCGCAAGTACTTTGTTGCAAAAAAATTCTATTTTTCACTAAAAGGAGAAGCTAAATCTTGGTTTAATAGTCTACCTCATGGATCCATTGATAGCCCTGATTGCTTGATTGCTACTTTATTTCAGAAATATTTCCCTCCTAGTGCTAGACATGTTGTTTTGCAGATTTTTTTTGATTTTAAATAGGGAGAAGAGGAGAAATTGCATGAGTCATGGACAAGATTATGTGCCTTGATTCATGCACATCCTGGATGTCCATTACCTAAAAATGAGCTTCTTGATATCTATTATAATGGACTAACTGATGAATCTATGACATATCTAGATAGTTTTGCTGATTGTGTTTTTAGAAAGAGAACTCTTGCAAAAGCTGAAGAATTAATGGCTAAAATAAGCAAGAATTATGATGATTGGACTACAACTGAGCCAATTACACCTGAGCCTACTACTCCTGAACCAATTATGCCTAAACCAAATCCAACACCAACACCAAATAAGAGGGGAGTGATTGAATTAAATGATGAAGTGACAAAAGAAGATAATAAATGCCTTAAGGAGAAGAGTATTAGATCTGAAGATGCAAATAATTCACCTCCTATAGAAGAACTATGTAAGGCAATTTCTCACTCATCCACTATTGAGGTACACTCTCTCCAACACTCTGATGAATGTGATATCCCCTATGGTAAACCTCCTGATCAATGCTTAGAGGAACTTGATACTTTTATTGTTAAACAAGGTAATTTTAATAAACAAGTTCAAAATCATTTATTGGAAAACTCTATAACTATTAATGAGTTGAAAGATATTGTGGAAAGAACTGCTAATGATGTTAAAATGCTTGTTAAACACTTCCAAATGGTTCAAACTCAAATTGATCAACTTGCTAAAGTACAAAAAGTTATGCTAGTTAATGCTTTTCGAGATAAACATGCTTATGAAGTTAGAACTAGGAGTGGTGCTACCACTAAGGATCCCTTATATCCAGAGGGACATCCTAAAAGAATTGAGCAGGATTCTCAACAAGCTGAAAATAGAGGTACTTCTTCTAAGAGAAAAAAAACATAAAACAGTTGAGGAACCTTCTGAACCTGCTGTAGATCCTAATAGTATATCTGTCTCTGATGATGAAACTGAAAGTGGTAGTGATAACAATGATGATCCTGATAAGGAAGAAATTGAAGAAGAACCTGAGGAGCACACTAAGAACACTAATTACACTAAGGAATATTTTATTGCTAATAAACATGGTAGTGAAAGAGAACCTTGGGTGTAGAAACCTATGCCTTTTCCTAATAAGAAACACAAGTCAAAGGAGGAAGAACACTATAACAAGTTTTGTGAGTGGATGAAACCTTTATTCTTGCAAATTCCTTTGACTGATTCTATTAAGTTGCCTCCTTATTCAAAGTATATGAAGGATATTGTCTCTAATAAAAGGAAGATTCCAGATGAGGAAATTTCTACTTTGTTTGCTAATTATTACTTCAATGGTAAGGTTCCAAAGAAACTTGGTGATCCAGGTATTACAACTATTCCTTTCTCTATTAAAAATAATTATGTTAGAACCGCTTTGTGTGATTTGGGAGCTGGAGTTAGTATTATGCCCTTTTCTCTCTACAAGAGACTTCAACTAGAGAAATTGATACCAGCTGATATATCTTTGCAAATGGATGATAAGTCTACTACTATTCCTGTTGGTATATGTGAGGATGTTCGTGTTCAAGTGGCTCATAATTTCTTGGTTTTAACTGATTTTTTTGTGCTTGAGATGCCTAAAGATGATAATATGTCTATTATTCTTGGGAGACCTTTTCTTAATACTGCAGGTGCTATCATCAATTGTAATCAAGGAAAAGTAACTCTTAATATTAATGACAAAGAGCATACTGTCTATTTCCCGAAGAAGATTGATAAGAGCTATGGCCTGAATTCAATTGAAAATATTGAGGGCACCAAGGTTGGAGAAATATATTGTCCCATTCCACAAGAAAGTTTTGAAACTATTATGATTGGGACTATTGCTATCAATATTGAGGTAAGATAATCATTTTGTGAAATGCAAAGTTTTGTTTCATATAAAATTGTTTTGGTAATAAGACTTGATCAACCTTGTTAACAAAGGGATTTTAATGGACAAAAAATGCTTTCACAATGATTATCCTTGCTCACTTTTATCTTTCTCCTTTCCAACCTTTGTTTTTCCTCTTGTTAGTCTTAGTTTTGCTAGTTGCTTGCTTTTTAGAGTGTCTTAGAACTTCTGTAGTTTTGTTTTTGGTTTGCTTTTTTTGCTTTCAAAAATCTTTTTCTGTGAGAAAATCAATTTTCATAACCTGAAAATTGGCCAAAAATAAAGTTTCCCAAAAAATCCAGAAAATTCATATTAAATGTGTTTATGAAAAAAAGGGAAATAGGGGCACCTGAAGTGACCCAGGGGCACCCACCAGGCCAGCACACCCCCTGGTGGCGCCTGGCTCAGGTGTGGCCCACCCCTGGCCATCCAAGTTGCGTCCTTCCAGCCACTTCTTTCTCTCTCCTGAAAAACACCGGAAAACTTCTCAAATCTCGAGTTCCTGCTGTTCTTGCTCCCGAATTTCGATCTCCTTGCTCAGCCCATCTTTGCTGCTGATTTTTGGAGAGATTGCTCTCCGGTATGTGCCTCCTGCGCTTTTCCAATTAGATTTTTGATTGGTGGATTTTATCTTAAGTATTTTGCTACTATAGGTGATAGGATGTGTGAGCTTGAATGCTTGTTCTATGCTTAGATATTTCATTTTTATGCATGTTTATCCCTCTAGCAAGTTCCTATAGTAGTTCCTCATCATTCATTAACTTGGAAATCACTTGGTTTGATATTTGTCTAACAAATTCAGAAACGAAGATGAGTGCATACTAGCTGAATCAACATGAGTTAAGTGTACCGCAGATTATGAAAGTCCACCATGAGGAGGAAGTTTTTTCTTCCATTTATCCATGCCCAGAATTCGTGAGAGCTGCAGGGATATTTTAGGATTTCCAGACTATGATTTCTAATGCAAGGTTGGAGCATTTTGTTGGAGAAGAACCTTACCAATATGTTAAGCTAACCATGTATGTGGTGCAGGAATTTTAGTTTAGTTGGTCCTTTCCTAACCCCATGGTCCACTAGAAAATTTACAATATATCTACCAACCTCCCTTTTGATGATTTTTGTGCAACTATCAGAGTGCCATCGTGGGGTTCATGTGAGAAGATTAGAGAGAGGCCTAAGCCACTCATGGACTTATATGCTGAAATTTACCAAGGTTGCGACTTCTCAAAGGAGAGTGGTAAAATTCGAAATATTCATTTCCCATCCATTAGATATTTTGCCTATTTCATTGCGAAGTGTGTTCTTGCTAGGAAGACTACTAGAAATTGTCTTTATTTGATCTAGCTTTTATCTCAGCCGCCTTGAAACGAGATAGGACTTATAACTTGGGTGCTTTGATAGCTTTCCTTCTTGCTGCTAACTGTGAGAAAGGTGGAATTAGTGGAGCTCTCATTGCATCTCGTTTGCTAGCTTTTCATGGTTTAGAGCCTCATCATTCAGATTTTCAGTTCCCCATAGAGAGACTTGGTCTCAATTCCATGGTTCAGCATAAATTTGTTTCTTCTTGGGCTACTTGAGTGAGTTACTGTATGAAATAACCTTTGTCAAGAGTGGTTGGAGAGGGGGTAGGTCTGAGAAAGTAGTGTCTTTGCCTGCACCTGCTTTGTTTAACTTTGATACCAGGCAAGGATGGTCGCTCAGGGAGGAAGAACTTGACACATACGTGGCGGAGCTCTCCCAGCAAGAGGATAATGTTGGAGAGGATGCCGAAGATGATTCGGTTCAGCCCTCTAACATTGGGGAGTCTTCATACCAGCAGCCCTCCTATGATTGGGGCGCTTCTTCTTCTTCATCACGTGGGCCTGATTATGATCGTTCCTACAATGACCCACCGGCTTGGGGTTACTATCCGTGCTATTGATCTCCACTTAGGCCAAAAGCCTAAGCTTGGGGGGAGGTATACCGACATCACATTCATCTACATATCATATTCTGTCGGTGCTTTGTATATCAATGTTTCGCTTTCTTTTTGGTTTTTGTTTCTGCTTTTCAAAACACAAAAAGACCAAAAATATTTTCGTTGTTTCTCTTGGTTTGTTTCTTTGCTTTTTATCTTTGGTTTAGTTTAAGAAAAATCCAAAAAGATTTTGCTTTGTTTGCTTTTGCTTTGAGTGCTTGCCTTAAAAATCAAAAACCCAAAAATATTTGTTGTTCTTCTTTGGTTTTGTGAAGTTCGTTGCAGGGTTCAGCGGTCCTTAGTGGAGTTTGGTTTCATGTTATTATTCAATCCACACAGGTGAAAGGCAATAATGATGATTAATGACAACTTGAGGTGTGGTAAGAGGCTGGTAATGAATTCTACTTGTCTTCATTTTTGTACAGATACTCATCATTGTGGGCATGCTTAGTCGGTTCATGTAAGGTGTATGTTATTTATTGGATGCTTGGTAGTTCTTGATCTCTTATGATTAGCTCCAACTTGCTAATAGTTTGTAGCATGTCATATGGATGTTTGCTTGCATTGTTCTATTCATAACATGGTATGACATTGTGGTATCCTCCTCTGAATGCTTCATTTGAATCAACTTGGTACATGCTCACGCATGCATATGACTAAACCAAAGTCAGTCGAGCGTCGGTGATTTATTTTGCCATGGAGTTCTTGTATCACTTTTATGCCATAATTATTTCTGTTTTGTTGCAAGTATGATTATGACAGTTATTGCTCTCTCGCTTGTCGCTCCCTTTCTATTGCTAGCCTTTACTTGCATTGAGTATGAGCTCTACTCGTGCTTCCACCTCGCCAAAACCAAAATTGTCAAAAAGTGTCCACCATATCTACCTATTAGCATCATTGATATTCCGTGCATATTCATTATGCCTCGTTTTCTTCCAAATAAAATATTTGCTTATTATGACAAAGTTATTTAGTAAAGCTCTCACGAACTTGATGGCACACTTTATTTTCTTGCACTTAATAAACCTAAACCATTGTGACTACCCATGAAAGTTATATGCTTGCAAATTATAGGGTGAAAGTTAGCAGAACCGTGCTGTCACGGGGAATACTTTCAATACACCTATAAATATTATCCAGTTGATATCATGCTCTTTTGTTTACAGATGTCATCGGTGTGAATAAATGGGGAGCTTGTAAGTCCATGGAGTTATGTATATGTGTTAGAGAAACGCCTGGGCCGCTAGCCTAATCCATGCCTAATCATGGTGGAAACTTGCAACATAACCATAGTGAGCAATCTATGAAGCATCCTCAGAAAAAATACATAAAGAAAAAAAGAGATAGAAAAAAAATATGCACCATTCCCATGGTAAATAAAGGATCGCTGAGATGCTCACTGTCTGTTGCCTTGTCATTTTGATATGGGATAGCTCCTGTATCATGGGGAAAGGGGTACCCCGTTGGCGGTTCTCTATGATACACATGTATTTACGATGACAAGAACTTACCGGTAACTAAAGTTTAGTAGCATGAGGAGCGGCCCTCGTACTCAAGGGACATGAGATTTTCAGTTTATGATCTGTCAAGCATATTATTGGACCTCACTTTCAACTTAACCATCTAAAGATGCCAATGATAGGGGCAATGAGAGCTCAAAGCTAATAAGTACCTTACTTTCAGCATTTGGAAACATTTCAAACTTATCAAAACCTTTTCACTTCCTTATTGAGTCACCACTTATTCTATGAGCACCTTCTTGAGAGCATAGTTGTCATTCTTAGTGTAATGTGCTTGCCTCAAAACTTGGTCAATTATGTCATAACTTTGATGCTTGTATCTTTGATATCTTTGCTTCTACTCTACACTTGAACTTCAGAGGTGCCTTGGCATTTATGTTTTGCTCCACAATCAAAGGCAAGCGAGATACCACTCTATCATACCTTCTTATGAGCATTACAATGTAGCTTATGTTTATGTTTCATGCTACTTATTATTATTGTGTTGGAATCTCTTCATAGCTTGCAATGACTATTGAGTAGACTTAGTTGCATACTCTTTATTATGATTGTCTAAGTACTGATCATGTGCTGAGAATATATAAATCATATGAAGCAAATGTGTTCGTGAAAGTTTCTTTTATCGCAATCAGTTTTCAACTGAACTGCTTGAGGACAAGCAATAAGCTAAGATTGGGGGGAGTTAATATATCCAAAACTTATCTACTTTCCCGATTTTTTTGCTATTTTTTGTCCTCTAACTTGTGTGATTTGGATACAACTAACACGGACTGACACTATTTTCAGCATAATTGCTTTGGTGTCTAGTTTTTGTGCATAAAATCCACTTTCAGGAAAAATCCCAGAAAATATGGCAAAACTCCTATTTTACCAGAAGACCCACGAAGCCAGAAGATGATACGGAGGAGGGCCATGAGGGGCCCACACCCCTAGCCGCGCGGGCCAGCCTAGGCCGCTCCTGGGAGGGGTGTGGCCACCTCGGGCATCCCCTCGGCCTCCCTCTTCGCCTACATAAAGCCTTCTTTGACCTAAAAATGATGGGGGGTTCGACGTTTTTCCAGAAAGAGTTCCACCGCGCTACCACCACCAGAAACCGCGATTCGGAACTAGAAACTCCGTTCTGGCACCCTGCCGGAACGGGGATTTGGAGGAGATCATCACCATCATCATCGACGCCTCTCCATCAACCATCCATGTTTCCCCATCCATGAGTGAGTAATCCCCCACTATAGGCTATGGGGATGGTAGGGATTGGATGAGATATATCATGTAACTGAATAAGATTTTTAGGGCATGGTGCCTAGTATCTTTGTTAGTGCTATTTGACTTTGTGTTGCAACTTGTTATGCTTAATGCTTGTCACTAGGGCCCGAGTGCCATGATCTCAGATCTGAACATATTATTGATTCATGATGATAGTATTGTTTGTGATCTTATCTGCAAGTTGTGTACACATATCATTGTTCGGAACTAAAGGCCCTGAAGTGGCAGAAATTGCGACAACCGGAGGGAATGGCTGTGATATGAGGATCACATGTGTTCACGGAGTGTTAATGCTTTGCTCTGGTACTCTATTAAAAGGAGTACCTTATTGCTAGTAGATTCCCTTGAGGCCTTGCTGCAACGGGCTGGAAGGACAAAAGATGTTGTGCAAGTTCTCATTGCGAGCACGTATGACTATATATGGAACACATGCCTATGATTGTTTAATACTTGGAGTTACATGAATAGTCTCGTCCATGCAACGCCCGTCCATCCATCCCTATGCCTACCGCAGTGAAATCCTACTATTTGCTACTATTATTACTACTGCCTTTGTTGTACAGCTGCTGTTACTTTGCTATTACTACTACAAAACTGTTGCTACTGATAAACTACTGTGAGCAAGACTATTTCCAGGTGCAACTAAATTGACAACTCAGTTGTTAAGGCTTATAATTATTCTTTGTCTCTTCTTGTGTCGAATCAATAAATTGGGCAATACTACCCTCACAGACTATTGTGATCCCCTATACTTGTGGGTCATCATATCTCTACACCATAAGGTGACTTTCTTCTACTTAAGTACTCATGCTATAATCTCCATGAATTGGCTACTCTTTGAGTGTTGCTTTGCTTTTGTTGTGAGCTTAGGCTTCTCAGAAAGTGAAGGAACATTGAAGATTTGCCACATCAAGCTTCTCAAGGACGACTACATGGTGAACCCTAGGGTCAAGAATGTCTCTCAACCTCCTCTACATGGTGATGAGCATATAGAGCAGTCGACGACTCTTTCTAAAAGGGGGAGCTGATATGGCTCGACCTACGATCGTTACCATATCAAGGTCTCCAACTTATGCCAAGTCTTCATGGTCTTTAAAGGTGAATCCTATCCTCTATGCGAGCCCCCTTACTACCCTATTGAATGGTATACTACTTCATACTCCATCGCATGATCATTATAGGTTCACACCGACAAGTACGGAGGCAAGGGAAGAAGCTTGGAACCACCGCCAAAACCGCCCACCCATTCCGGTGCCAGGCCTAGCGGACCCCGGCGACCACAAAAATGGCTTACAATACACCTGGTAGGCGCCCACCGGCTAAACCGAAGCCCCGTTGAACATTCCGACGCCCACTCCGGCCTGCCAAACTTACCATCAAAGCATCCAGCATCAACCTCGGCTCCATCGGACTTACCGCCGGACTCCACCTGTCTGTGCAAACAACCTGGGTTTGATGCCCTGGAATATTCTCTTTACCTACCCTATCGCCCCAAGTACTATATATAGCCCCTATGGCTCCCCCTTATTCCTTAGACATAGATGATAGACTAGAAACCCCTAATATGGATAACTTCTAGTTATGTCTCCCCTTAATGAGGTAATCTTCTATCATCACCTAATTCTATGGATTTGGCCTTTGAGAATCCTTAGTTGTACAAGGTATTTACTTTGAGTTGGCTCTAGTAAATTTATCAAGACCCTATACAAAGTGTTCTTCCCTCTCCAATATGGATTGATGGGAGAACATTGACCGATCTCTCATTTTTCCCATCGATTTGACCACGAGATCCGTGAAGATCGGACCATCCTTGAGGCTAACCCCTATCAAATAGAGGTTGTACATGGAGAGTTTGAGAAGGGAGAGATCAGATTGACTTATGGGAAGACGTGTGGATCCACACAAGTCCAACTAGAAAGGTATACATAGAGAGAGGTTCAATTTTGTCGCAATAAGTTTTAGATCTGGTAAACCTAGTGACTGTAGGGTGGCATGAAGAACTTATACGTGAAAACTTCTAGGGTGGATTGGAAATATAAGAAATCTTGGATCTTCATTGGTAGGTCGTCATACCATCTTGAGTGGGACTACCAATTTGGTCGACATAATCCATACACTATGAGCATAGGAAGTTCACAGGGAAGGAAAGTTTGAAAAAAGTTGTAGCGGTTCAATGTTCCAGCAAAAATTAAGATCTTTAGTTGATGGGTCTTGCATGGTCATATTCCATGTCGTGGTATCTTCGATAATAGGCATATCAAAAGAAGTAGCCAATGCCAAATATGTAATGTTGGGTGTGAGGATCTAATGCATATGTTAGATGTATATATTTGTATATTGTAGTTTCCCCATATGTTAGGGGGCTTCCTGCATATTTGCACATGTACCTGTATTATATATTGTGGCCTTTGGCCCCCAGAGGAATACAAGTTGCATATTCCTGACATGGTATCAGAGCTAGGTTAGCCTCCTCCTACTCGCAACTTCGTCTCTACAGCCGCCACCGTCCCTATCGCCGACGGTCTTGCCGTCGTCGCCGCCGCCGGTTGCCGCCTCGTTCCTGGCCGTAGTTGCCCGTTCCGTCTTCCAGATCGGTCTCCAGATCGGTTTCTCCTCGTCGCCCGCCTCAATCCGATTTGCTCCCGAACGTGCCTCGCGATCTCCCGCACTCCCGCCTCGATCTGCTGTTTCTAGTCGGCACTGGCGGTATCCAGATCGCCCGCACTCTCGCACGCGCCCGGCGGTCTCCAGATCGGTTTCCTGCATATTCTCTGTCGCCGATTCGCCCGCCTGCCTGGCGTCCCCCCGCATGCGCCTGTCGCTGCAGCCGCCTGGCGCCCCCCCCCCGCATGCTAGCGCCTCCCGATCCTGCTACACGCGCGAGCGTGATTGGTCTTCGCGAGCCAGCCCGCCAGATTGGCCTCCTGCTCCACGCGCGAGCCAGCGCCCGCCTCCACGCGTGGGATCTTCACGTGCTGCACCCGTGTGAACGTCCGGTTCCGACCTCTGTCCACTCACCGGCTCGCCAGACCGCTATCGTGAATCGATCCCCGACGGCCGGAATTGGCCTCTCCCGGCCCTTAGGCACCACCCCTCATCCCGGTTTGACGGAATTTTGCCGGATTTTGCCCGCCATCTGCCTGCAGCTGGGTTGATCAGATCTGTTCCAAAAAAAATTGAGAGGGATGTCTTCTGCATCGGGCTATGTTGTGATTCCTCGCTGCTCGGTGATCTTTGATGGCGCAAATTACCCTGATTTCGCTGCCTTTATGCGCGTTCACATGCGCGGTCTCCGTCTTTGGGGTGTGCTCTCCGACGAGGTCTCCTATCCGTCGTGCCCCCTGCTCCTGTGGCTCCTCTTCCGTCGACGTCGATTGTTCTCGGTGCTGATGCTTCTCAGGAGGCCAAGGATGCTGCTCAGAGTGCTGATGATAGTGCTGTTGCTGCTTATGAGCTGAAGCTCAAAGAATACTCTGATGATCTCGAGACCTATCGCCACGCCCTGACTGCCTACACTCAGTGGGTCGATGAGTATGCTCGTGCTGCTGCTGTTCTCACCTCCAGTGTTCTCCCAGAATGCTGCTGAGTTCATGAGTCTCCCTACTGTTGTCGCTCAGTGGGCACATCTTCGTCAGCGCTATCAGCCGTCTGGGGATGCTCTTTACCTGTCTGTGGTTCGCCAGGAGCATGCTCTTCAGCAGGGTGATTCCACTATTGATGAGTTCTATACTCAGAGTGCTGCTATATGGCGTCAGCTTGATTATATTCGTACTGCTTTCTGCGGCACATGCTCGTGCTGCTAGATTGTGCGCTCGGATTTGGAGTTTCACCTCATCTATGAGTTTCTGTCTCGGCTCCGCCAGGAGTTGGAGCCCCGGTGTGCTCAGCTGAATGCTCGTGGTCGTGTTCCGCTCTCGGAGGTGTTGTCTGAGCTTCGGGATGAGGAGACCCATCTCCGTGGTGCTGGTCTTCTTGCGATTCCTTCTGTGCTTGCTACTCGTGGTCCTCCTATGCCGCCTGCTCCCTTGACTCAGTCGCGGTCCTCTGTGCCGCCGCCGATATCACCCACTCCTCCAGGTCAGGGTGAGAGTCGTCACCAACAGTCTCAGCAGTCTTAGGGTCAGAGTCAGCACCATCAGGCTCGTGGTCAGGGTCGCCGTGGTTCTCTTCGTCACTGATCTTACTGTAACAGGGATGGCCACACTTGGGCTACCTGTTATACACGGGATCCCAGTTTACGTCAGCAGCACCAGGCTCGTGGGCAGTCGGCTCCTTCCGGATCTTCAGCAGCTGCTCTCTCTGATCAGGAAATTATCAGGAGTCTTCGCGGTCTGCTAGCTGCTACAGGCTCTTCTTCGACAGGCACTTCTGGTTCTGTGACTGCTTCTTCAGGCACTGCGCGACCACCACCTTCTACACAGTCAGGTACGTCCCCGTGGTATCAGGATTCTGGAGCTTCTTTTCATATGACCTCTGAGTCTTCTTTTTCTGTCTGCTCTTCATTCTCTCGCTTCTCCTGTCCGTGTTTTCACGGCTGATGGTACCTCTCTTCCTGTTTCTAGTCGGGGTACCCTTTCTACTTCTTCTTTTTCTGTTCCTGATATTTCTCATGTCCCTCTTCTTAAGATGAATCTGTTCTCTGCTAGCCAGCTTACTGACTCTGGTTGTCGCGTCATTCTTGATGCTGATTCTTGTGTTGTTCAGGACCGTCGCACACATGCCCTGGTTGGAGCTGGCCCTCGCAGTCCTGATTCTTCAGGGCTTTGGGAGTTAGACTGGCTTCGTGTTCCTTCCGCTGCCACTTCATCTGCCAGTTCTTCTCCGGTCGTCGCCTCTGCTACCAGCTCCTTTCAGCAGTGGCATCATCGTCTTGGTCACCTTTGTGACTCTCGCCTGTCGTTATTAGTCCATTGTGGTCTTCTGGGGTCTGTCTCAGGATACGGGTCTTTACATTGTCAGGGATGTAGGTTGGGCAAACAGATTCAGCTTCCCTACCTACTAGTGCGTCTGTATCTCAGTGACCTTTTGATTTAGTTCATTCTAATGTTTGGGGTCCGGCTCCTTTCGCTTCAAAAGGGGGCCATCACTACTATATTTTATTCATCGATGATTTTTCTCGATATACTTGGTTGTATTTTATGCGCTCTCGTAGTGAACTGCTCTCCATATATCATCGTTTTGCGGCCATGGTCCGCACTCAATACTCTACCCCCATTCGCGTGTTTCGTGCTGATTCTGCTGGTGAATATATCTCCCAGATATTGCGTAGTGTTCTTGCTGAGCAGAGCACCCTTGCTCAGTTCTCCTGTCCTGGCGCACATGCCCAGAATGGTGTTGCTGAGCGTAAGCATCGTCATCTTCTTGAGACCACTCGTGCCATGATGATTGCTTCTTCCCTTCCTCTGCATTTCTAGGCTGAGGCTATCGCTACGTCGGCTTACCTCATCAATATTCAGCCCTCTGCAGCTCTACAGGGTGGTATCCCTCTTGAGCGCATATCTGGACAGTCTCCAGACTACTCCATGCTTCATTTGTTTGGTTGTGTTTGCTATGTTCTCCTTGCTCCTCGCGAACGCACTAAACTGAATGCTCAGTCTGTTGAGTGTGTCTTCCTTGGATACAGTGATGAGCATAAGGGCTATCGCTATTGGGACCCCGTTGGTCGTCGGATGCGTATCTCTCGCGATGTTACTTTTGATGAGACGCGTCCTTTCTATCCTCGTCCCACCGCTGGTACCTACCCGGTGGAAGATATCTCTTTTCTTTTCTTTTCTTTCCTGACACACCTCCTTCTACTCCTATTGTGTCTTCTTCAGGATCTCCTCTCCCTGATATCTCTTCTTCGACATCATCTGCCTCTGCTCCGTCTAGTCCTCCTAGTTCTCCTTGTTCTTCGGAGTCTTCCTCTGCTATACCTTCTTCTTCATCGTCGTCTCCCGAGTTGTCTTCCTCTGATGAGCTTCCCTCTTCTCGTCTTGTTCGTCAGCGTCGTGCCCCCAACCGTTACTCTCCCAGTCAGTATGGTCTTTCTGTTGCCTCCGAGCCGACTTCTTATCGGGATGCCGAGCATCACCCTGAATGGCAACTGGCCATGGCTGAGGAGATTGCTGCGCTTGAGCGCACTGGCAACTGGGATCTTGTTTCTCCCCCTCCCGGTGTTCGTCCTATCACGTGTAAGTGGGTCTATAAGATTAAGACACGCTCTGATGGATCTCTTGAGCGCTATAAAGCGCGTCTTGTGGCTCGTGGTTTTCAGTAGGAGCATGGTCGTGACAATGATGAGACCTTTGCTCATGTGGCTTATATGACCACTGTGCGTACTCTTCTTGTTGTTGCTTCTGTTCGTCACTGGTCTGTGTCCCAGCTTGGTGTTCAGAACGCCTTTCTCAATGGTGAGTTGAGTGAGGAGGTTTATATGCAGCCTCCTCCTGGGTACTTTGTTCCCGAGGGGATGGTTTGTCGTCTTCGACGTTCTCTCTATGGCCTCAAACAGGCCCCTCGTGCCTGGTTTGAGCGCTTTGCTTCTGTAGTGACTGCTGCTGGTTTCTCCCCTAGTGCTCATGATCCAGCGCTGTTTGTTCACACTTCTCCTCGTGGACGCACTCTTCTTCTTCTCTATGTTGATGATATGATCATTACTGGTGATGATTCTGAGTATATCGCCTTTGTTAAGGCTCGTCTTCGTGATCAGTTTCTCATGACTGATCTTGGTCTTCTTTGATACTTTCTTTGGATTGAGGTTTCCTCCACTTCTGATGGCTTTTACATCTCCCAGGAAAAGTATATTCAGGATCTTCTTGCTCGTGCTGCTCTTGGGGATGAGCGCACTGTTGAGACCCCTATGGAGCTTAATGTTAAGCTTCAACCTACTGATGGTGATCCTCTTCCTGATCTGACGCGTTATCTTCATCTTGTCGGGAGTCTTGTTTATCTTGCTGTCACTCGTCCTGACATCTCTTATCCTGTTCATATTCTGAGTCAGTTTGTTTCTGCTCCTACCACTGTTCACTATAGTCATCTTCTTCGTGTTCTTCGTTTTCTTTGTGGTACGATCACTCGTCGCCTTTTCTTTCCACGTTCTATGGCCTTGTTGACTGCTGATGTGACCTGGTTACGGTGGTTACTTGCGGATTTTGGGGTCTCTATTACCACACCCACTCTGGTTTTGTCTGACAGTACAGGTGCTATTAGTGTTGCACGTGATCCGGTCAAGCATGAGCTTACCAAGCATATTGGTGTTGATTCTTTCTACACACGTGCTCAGGTTATTGCGCTTCAGTATGTGCCTTCAGATTTACAGTTGGCGGATTTCTTTACGAAGGCACACACCAGAGCGCAGCATGATTTCTTACTCTCCAAACTCAGTGTTGTGGATCCACCATGAGTTTGATGGGGGGGGTGTTAGATGTATATATTTGTATATTGTAGTTTTCCCATATGTTAGGGGGCTTCCTGCATATTTGCAATTGTACCTGTATTATATATTGTGGCCTTTGGCCCCTAGAGAAATACAAGTTGCATATTTTTGACAGCATACACTCTTTACTTGCCAAAGATCCTATCAGGTGTGGACCAAATTGATACTTTAAATTAGTTAATGCTGCAGTCCACGATGATTGATCTAATATTGAATTTGGGAGCTTATGAGCAGCTGCGTGGTATTGGTTACCAGGAGCCAATTGACTAGAGCCTGGTATATCTGTTGGAGATATGCCCAAGAGGCAATAATAAAGTGGTTATTATCATATCTTCACACTTATGATAAATGTTTACATACCATGCTATAATTGTATTAACCGGAAACATTAATACTTGTGTGATTTGTAAACTAAAATAAGAGTCCCTAGTGAAGCCTCTTGTTAAACTAGCTTGTTGGTTAATATATGATCATGGTTTCCTGATCATGAACATAGAGATGTTATTAACAACAGGGTCATATCATTAGGAGAATGATGTGATGGACATACTCCTATAGATAAGCGTAGCATAAAGATCAAGTCATTTCAATAGTTCAATTGCTATATGCTTTCTGATACATAGTAACCTAATTCCTTCGACCATGAGATCATGCATATCACCTTTGCCGGATGGATGCTTTGATGACATCAAACACCACACCGTAACTGGGTGGCTATAAAGGTGGCATTGAGTGTTCGGAAAGTATTGGTTGAAACACATGGATCAAGAGTGGGATTTGTCCATCCATATGACGGATAGATATACTCTGGGCCCTCTCGGTGTAATGTCATCCAATTAGCTTGCAAGCATGTGACTGGCTCACAAGGGATCACATATCACGGGAACGAGAAAAAAGTACTTATCGGTAACGAGGTTGAACTAGGTATGCAGAGATACCGACGATCAAAACCTCGGATAAGTAAACTATCGTGAGACAAAGGGAAATTGGTATCGTATGTAAGTGGTTCATTCGATCGCAAAGTAATCGTAGAAATATGTGGGAGCCATATGAATTTCCAGATTCCTCTATTGGTTATTGTTCGGAGAAGTGTCTCGATCATGTCCGCATAATTCACGAACCGTAGGGAGACACACTTAAGGATTCGACGTTGTTTGAGTAGTTATGGTATTATGAGAAAGAGACCGAATGTTGTTCGGAGTCTCGGATGGGATCCGGGATATCACGAGGTGATCCGGAATGGTCCGGAGAATAAGATTCATATAAGGAAAGTCCCGTTTCGGAGTTCGGAAATGATTCCGGTGTTTTCATCGGGAATGTTCTAGAAGGTTCCAGAATGTCCGGCACTCCGGGGGGAAGGGGTACATGAATGTGTCATTGCATATTGAATGATTGCATCATGTACTAAGTGTTCTTGCTGTTCCAAATAAAGGATTAAATTGAATCCTAAAACAGAAAAGTCAAATGTCCAGTTTGAAAGTCAAACGGCTAAAACAAGAAACTGTGGGAAACAAGCAAGAGGTGGTTGGAACCGACTTGGGGGAGGAGTCCCTCCAAGCTGGCGCGCCAACCAAGGCCGACTTGGGGAGGGACTCCCCTCCCCTTGGCCTCCCCTTCCACCCATAAAAGGAGGGGCAGGGCCTCCTCCTCTAGACACACAGGTTCCTATCCTCTAATCTCCGGTTTAGAGCCGTTTTGGTTTAGAGCTTCTAATTGCCCTAGCCTTCGGTTTAGAGCCTTCTAATTGGTGTGTCTAATCCCTAGACCACTAATAGTACTCTCTCATACTCCACCATACTCGCTCCGGCTTAAGGCGAAGCCCTGCGGGATCTCCCCTCTACTTCCGGTACCACGCCGTTGTGCTGCCGGAATCGCGAGGAGAGTGCTACAACCTCCGCTGCCTGCTGGAACAAGGGAGAGGAAGGTCTTCGTCGAGTACCGAACGTGTGACCGACTGCGGGAGCGCTGCCGGAACGCAGAGCCGGAAGGATCGTCTGCGCGATCTTGAGATCGGAAAGAGTACGACTACATCATCCACGAGAATCTGCTCTCGTTAACCGCTTTGGAATCTTCGAGGGTAAGTTATTCCATCGACTCGTTGCTACAATCTAGTAGATAGATCTTGGCTTGTTTGTTTGTATGCGATAGAAAATTTTTGTTTTCCATGCTACGAACCCCTACAGTGGTATCAGAGCCGTGTCTATATGTAGATCTGTTGCACGAGTAGAACACAATGGTCATTGTGGGCGTTGATGCTTTTATTGTCGATTGCTTCTTGTGTACTTTGCATCTTGTGGTATGTTGGGATGAAGCGGCCCGGGCTAACCTTACATGACATCATTCATGAGACTTGCTCCACGCTTGACATGCAACTTGTATTGCATAAGTGGCTTTGCGGGTGCCTGTTTCTCCTAGCATAGTTAAGATCCAATTTACAACGGGTGATTAACAATACTAGTATCAATGTTGTGGTTCTTGTTCGTAAGTTAGAACGACACTTATTGAAAGCCCCAAACCACGTAAAATATGCAAAGAAAGTAGAGGCGTCTAACTTTGTTTTGCAGGGGTGTGCAGTGATGTGATATGGCCATGATTGTGATTATATATGATGTATGCAATGTTCCTTATTGTAAGTCGGCAACCGGCAGGAGCCATATGGTTGTCTTTAATTTCTGTTAAGACCCGCGTGTCTATTCAAAGTGGTTGTAATAGTTGAAGCCGGTGGACGACAACCATGGAGAAGCATCATTGACCTTGATGCAATGTCGGTGATGATGGAGATCATGTTCGTGCTAGAAGATGGAGATCGGAAGCACAATGGAGAAAGGCCATATCATATCACATATTATGAATTGCATGTGATGTTAATCCTTTATGCATCTTGTATTGCTTAGTAGACGACGGTAGCATTATAAGATGATCCCTCATGCACATAAATTTCAAGTCATAAAGTGTTCACCCTTAGTTAGCACCGTTGCTAAAGCTTGTTGTTTCGAAGCACCACGTGATGATCGGGTGTGTTAGATTCCGCAAGTGTATACAACGTGGGCAAGCCAGATTTGCTCATGCGGAAGCTAAGGTTTGATCTTGACGAGCCTAGCATGTACAGACATGGTCTCAGGAACACGGATCACCGAAAGGTAAAGCATGAGTCATATAGGAGATATGATGAACATGTTGATTGTTCGCCATTGAAGCTATGTCAACTCTCGTGATGATCGGTTTTGATATGGTGGATTTGGTTCGTGTGATCACTAAAACAATGTGAGGGATGTTGTTTTGAGTGGGAGTTCACCTAGATTAATTTAATTATTAATTAGAACTCAATTTATCATAAATTAAATCAAAGTGAATTTGCATAGTTGTTGTAGTCATTGGCATCCGTTTACCACCTTGCGCTTAGTTATAATTGAGATGATAGAACTATAGAATTCTGGTTAGTTACTTTACGAACTGGTATCGTATTGTTTTGAAGTGTTAATCTAAAGTTTAAAAGTCCTATTGCAAACTTTCAGTAAGTTCCGGTTATTCCATGAAAGTTTAATAATTGGTATTAAAACAAGAGTGACAATTCCAAGAGTTAGTGTATGAGTATCATGTTTGTATCCATGATTCTTGATATTCAAAGGATTGTCTTAATATCAAGGTTATCTAGGATCTGAAAGAGTTGTTTCAGAAACCATGATGTGTGGAAGATATTGTGATATCTGAAACGAAGTTTTGGTTGCAACATGATAGAGTATAATATGGCAAAAGTCATGTTCTCATATTTGATGAGAATTTGCAAAGGGTTGGAGACACTAGTTGTCCTAATCCACCAAAAGGTTTTGGATAGCAACATTATACTCACGATTCATCTTTATAAGCTAAAAGTAGCTTGATCATGGATAATTCCATGATAAGGGTGAATATTTGATGTAGGTAAAATATTTACTACACCAAGAGATTACTAAAGAAAGGAATTTGAAAGAACACCAAACATTTGATGATGGTGATCTACTTCAAAGTGCAAGTCCAAAGACATTGGTATTTAATTATACACGCTTTGGACTATGTGTCATATGTATGACTCCACTATTGATCTTGATAGATTCTTTCAAACAGAAAAGGAAATACTGAAAGAGAATATCATAAATATATGGCAGAAAAGAAAAGACTAGAATTGTTCAGTTTAAGTATATAGATGATATACATGTTATGGCTATATTCTTTGCTTATTAAACAATGTGGTTATTAAGTATTTGATACTGAATTTGTTGGTGTGAATCGTCATACGAAACAACACAATTCATGAACTACAATGGCCTAAGTAACTAGCAAAAGAATATGTGATGATGTTCATCGAGAACAAATAAAGGATTATTGTGTTGCTCGTTAAACATCAAAGCTTGCCTTCAAGATTTGTTTTATCAGGTATTATGAGAACAAAAGGGTTGTTCAAATAATTGCCGTAATCCATAAAAGATGGATGATTCACAAATCTCGTTGGAGAAATCACATCCATAAAACTAGTGCTAAAAATGTCGAAAGACAAATAGATTGAAAGATCACTTAGGAAGTGACATCGCCGTTTAAATTATATTGGAAAGAAAACATGAAGAAACTCCATGTGGATGGAATTTTGGAGTCTTTTGATTTTGATCAAATGACGCTTGTGAAACTTTCCTAGAGATAATTAAAACTTCGTTCATAGGCCAAAAGGGAACGAATGACTAGCTTATTGGAACTTGTACATATTGTTGTGCGAAATCCATTATGTGTAGTCAAGAGCGATGGATTTCAACTTCATATGCTTTCTCCGAAAATTTGAGTGAATATATGAATATTTACTTAATAAGGATGAAGTGTGAAATATTTGAAAAGTTCAAAGACTTTCAACATGAAGTGCAAAATCATTGTAACAAGAATATAAATGGTTTATGATAAGATCATAAAGGAAAATATTTGAGTTACAAGTTTAGCATAATACCTAAGATTTATGGAATCGTTCCGTGGATTTGCATTTTCCCGAAACACCATAAGAGTATGGAGCGTTCGAGATATGTAATTAAACCTTGTTTGACATGGTAAGATCAAAGGTGTATTTCATAAAACTGCCATTGTATTTTAAAGATTAAAAGCTTTAGAGATTACCGTTTTTCCACTGAAAAGAGCTTCATCATAATCCGTTGAAATGACACCATATAAAGTTATGGTTTGGGATAAAACCCAAGTTGTCCTTTCTTAAACATTGGTATGCTATACATAAGAAAGATGTTTGCAACCAAAGTCGGATGAACCTGTCTTTGTTAAGTATTCCTCCATAACACCGGAGACAAAAGTGTTTGTCGCTTAGAACGTCAAGTTTCTTTGAGAAGGAATTTTTCATGAAAAGTTAAGTGGGAGGAAAATAGAACTTTGATAAGGTTAAAAGAACCTTAGCTATATGTGCAAAGTTGCGCAGCACCGAAAAGTGTTCCGGAGTTAGCAAACAATGCTCATGGCTCGCGTACTTCAAAGGTTGTGGTCACGGAGATCTAAGTTCCTATTAAAACAAGTAGGTCGGATAAACGATCGAATACCAAGATTTGAGAGTTAAATCATTATTTTACAATAATGATCCGACTACATGCAAAGAAGCGATGATGAACCCTGACTCCGTCAAATGGCTTGAAGCCATAAAAATCCGTGATAGTTCCATACACGAGAAATCAAGTTTTGAACTTGAAGGACCCTTGAGAAAGGTGTAAGACCTTACAGTTGTGTCTGGATCTATAAAGAAATAGACATGGATGTTTCACATCTATTAAATAGTCGACATGTTGGGAAAGAGTTCACAACAATGTTCAAAGGTTGATTATGACAAGATTTGATCTTTCATAGTGATATTTAGTCTAGACGGATTAATGTAGCAACCACTACATATAATTTTGTTATATGATAGTAGAATAAACAAAACAAGTTCTTCTAATAGAATTGTTACCTCGGACATGTGCATAACATGGTCTAGAGGGTTTTGTAAATTCAGAGGATGCTAAAAGCATATGCAAACTTCAATGGTTAAAGTGAGCATTGCGGAGTTGAAATCTTCACTATGATGAAACTGTTAAAGGAGTTTAAAAGTTCATTAGAGACAATGAAGATGCTTGCATTTGCAAGAAATTAAGTGGGAGCGCTAAGACATGTTTCTAATACATTATGTGGAAGACATATTTTTGATTGGAAATAATGTATCTTTTATTAACACATATTAAGAATTTCATCCCGATGAAAGACTTAGGCAAAACCCAAATATTTGGCATCAATATACGCTAATATGGTTGTGCCAGAAGTACATAGACAAGATATTGAATGAGTTCAATATAGAAACTACAAGAGAGGTTCTTGTCGCACAGAAAGGATTGAATGAGTTCAATGTTGATGATATATTCAAGTGTATTGACATTTGGAAAAGTGAAACAAATAATCAAGTATAGATTGATACTTGATGTATGAAATCACAAAGAGTATTTATATCAATCATACTGTGATATGTACAAATCCAGATATGTCCTATGCTCTAAATGTTGTGAGCATATACCAGAACGATTCGTAAGATGATCATCGGACAATAGTAAGGATATTCTTATGATCTTTTGGAAGAACTAAGAGTATAATATTTGTAGAAGTGACAAATAGATGGTTAGTTCATTATAAAAGTACTACATTGATACTAGTTTTGTCACAAAGTACAAATTAAGTTTATCTCAATCTAAACTAAGGGTGGCACAATATAATGGAAAGTAAGTTCCATAATGGATTTGGATGAGTTCCAAAGTTAAAACATTGTGACAGATACTACAACAAAAGGCTAAGTATATGACTGCTACTATAGCAGCAAAAGAGGGCATTTGTGTCAAGTAGTTTGTTATCAAACTAGGTGTAGTTCACAGAGGGATAATACTATGAAGATATATTGTGCGATAATATTATCAACATGTTTTAACCCCAAAGAACTAAAGGTCACACCGAAAGACCAAATTTATACAAAGCCATCTCATTAGAGAATGAGTGATGCGTAGAGACGCAAAGACATGCAATTACACGCGGACCTAGTAGATAGATCTTGGCTTGTTTGTTTGTATGCGATAGAAATTTTTTGTTTTCCATGCTACGAACCCCTACAATATCTAGTGGGAAAGTCGTCAAAGCACACATGGAGAGAATGTTCAAACACCATACATGAGTGCAATGTCTATTGGGGTGCTAGCTACATAGTACTAGAGAGCAAAAAATAAACTTATTCAAAGGAAAGTTAAATCCTGGAGCAAGCCAATAGAGGGGGAGGTGGCAGCTCTCAGGTTGCTGTTGGCGTATCGTGGTGTTTGTTTGGATTCAAGGGAGGCAATGCCCTTCAGATGGTATGGGGCTCGCCAAAGCTCACGATTTGGTTGCATTTGACTTGTTTGAGCAGAAGTTGTCTGTGGTTGAGGAATAGCAACTCTACGATTGTCTCTCTCCTCGTGGCCCGTTGCCGCATCCTACTGAGATGGGCTTCGTTGAGGCCTTGGCGGTGGCCACGACGCCCTCGCCACCGTCGTTGCCCACCTTGGTGGGCGGTAGGGTGTTGGTGCTTAACTCCCAGGCTATTTTTGCAAGCAAGTATGTTTGCGGTTTGTTTGCTAGTTTAGAGGCGGCGAGCCCAGGTTATGGCAAGGACATTGATTGCGTCTTGGTAGGAAAGGCTTCAGAGGACTTAATCAAAAAGATGGAGAAGCCACTCCAAAAGGTTTTTGTGAGAGGCTGAAGAAGAAAGAGGGGTGTAGCGAGGAAAGCTTCAACCGATGATTGATCGCTCGAGCTTCTTTTGGGTCGTCCGTTAGGTGGACCTTTTTGCGGTGCCGTGCTCCACATGTCGTTGGTTTGCGGTTGTAGTAGGTTGTATGTGCTTGTTGGTTCTTGAGATTGTGTTATTTAGATGTTGCTTTGTCGTGGATTGGTGTTGGTTGTAACGGTTTTCGCCAAGTTTTTCGTTAATTAACTAGGCAATTCTCTTTCTTCTTAATTAATAGATTGGGGCAATTTTTTGTCCTAGTTTAAAAAAATGTTGATGCATCTTTCGATGCGGATGAAGGAAAGAGTGGTTTGAGAGTGATTGCAAGAGTTGAAGCTGCGAAATTCTTGGTGGCAAACTGCAAAGAACTTCACTTTGTTACTAACGCTATGATGGCCGAGGCATATTATGCCCTTAGAGAAGGACTAAGCAGGGTGCAATTTTTAGACTGTAACAAAGTGATTCTTCAGTCTGACGACGTCCAGGTCATTAACACCATGATGCAGGATGGTTTTCATATACATCGGCGGCGGCAATATTTGATGATCGCAAAATCCCTACTTCACGTTATGCGCATATCACTTTCGAATATTGTCAAAGAGAGGCCAATGAGCTTGCTAGGTGCATTTTTTTTGAATCATATAGATTGTAAATGGGACGAGGGTCCTCCTTTTTTTTTCTGAAACTCATAAACGATGTAAGTTTTTTTATCATTAATAAAGATCGCCTAATATCTTTCACTCACAAAAAATAATGACACGAATCTCAACCAAACAAATCAAACGACTAAGACTTTACTGAGATTTAGACTAATCATCAGTTGACTGATAATTTGCAATACCTAAAAAAACCATGTACGTCTACCCAACGAAAAAATTGAGAATTAGCAAAAGTTTTTCTTTTTAAATCAGCACAAAACAATGTACTCGGAACATGCTTTCTCATGAGTTATCTTGGCCTAGTCCGTCGTTCTTCCTGCCTAAGGTTGTGAGCTGCTTGTGGGCTCATCATTACAGATTAATGGAAGATGTAGCACGGTTGCAGCAAGCCCAATTAAATAAGACAAATATAGGCCGGTAGACATGCGCAAAGGCTATATGCCGCTCAATGCGGTGCGGAAGGCTCGCGCCGCAGTGGGCCGGCCCACTTTACCTTTTTCTCTTTTTTTCCTGTATTTTTTCTTTTTCTTTTTTCCCTGTTTTTTTTTCCTTTCCGTTTGTCTTTTCTTTTCTCTTTCCTTTTAAAAAGGTACATAATTTATAATTTGTTCATAATTTAAAAAATCATGTTTTTCAAAAAATTCTCCATGATTTTTGAAAAATGTTCATGCTTTTAAGAAATTATTCATGAATTTCGAAAATTGGTTTGTAATTTTTGAAAAATGTTCATGATTTTTTGAAATTGGTTCATGATTTTTGAAAAATTTACATCATTATTTCCAATATGGTTCATGTGTTTTTTTTTGAAAATTCAGCATTTCTAAAAATATTATTTAAAAAATGAACATTCTAGATATGAATATTGTTTAGTTTTGAAATACATTCATATTTAAAATGCTCAGATCTGTAAAAACTAGAAACACGAAAAGAAAGAGGATAAAAGGCACGTACCTGCGCATTTTTTTAAACAATATATTTTCTTTAATCAATTTCACAAATAATACACAAAATGGATATTTTACAAATCTAGCGCGTCGTCTTGATTTTAAAAACCGACCAGACCTCGTCTTTAATTGAAAAGCCGACCAGCGATATTTTTTAATTCAAAAGATGACCAGCGATGGTTTTTAATTCAAAAATCGACCAGTGTCGATCGTTATTCGAACAATCGACTTTCGGAGATCCCTATCGACGCTTGCTTTGATCATGCATGTTACGTGATTAACACATCTAAAATCAGATTTCGGTTGCCGCCAATGTTTCACGTCGTTTTCTCCCGCCACGACTTCCCGCCGTTTTCTCCCACCACTCCTTCCCGCAGTTTTTTCCCGCCACCGTTTCCTGCCGTTTTTTCTTGCTTATTCTTCCGGTACCTCTATAAATCCGGGCAACGAGATGTTATCTCTTCACCCAGTTTATCTGTTCCTGCTCTTACTCTCTCATTTCCATCTCCTCTACGTCATGAGTGTGCCCTATTTGGACCCAAAGTATAGGGCTAGCAAGCTTTCCACTATGGCGGACGAGTTTCTCTAGCCACATATGTCCATTGACCTTTTCCATTTAGCAGAAATGCTATGATAGACAATAAACCAGCCACATGGGAGGACCTCCTCGCTTGTGATTTTTCTCTCGTTGAGGTTGGTAGGTTAGTTCATTGGAGAGGGTGGAAACTTCCGACCCCAAATCAGGTACGAGAGGATCTTATCAGGATCCAGGCAAGGTGGAACACGCTAGAATTTAAGAGTGAAGCAAGGCTGAGGAACCTTTTTGGTGGATAGAAGAAAGCGAAAATGAGGATGATATCTTCATGCCTCTGTTGGAGATATGCCCTACAGGCAATAATAAATGTAGTTATTATTATATCTTTGTGTTTATGATAAATGTTTACATTCATGCTATAACAGTATTAACAAGGAAACATTAATATTTGTGTGATTTGTAAACTAAATTAGAGTCCCTGGTAAAGCCTCTTTATAATACTAGCTTGTTGGTTAATAAATGATTGTGGTTTCCCTATCATGAACATTGAGATATTATTAACAACAAGATCATATCGTTAGGAGAATGATATGATGGACATACTCCTATAGATAAGCGTAGCATAAAGATCAAGTCATTTCAATAGTTCAATTGCTATATGCTTTCTGATACATAGTAACCTAATTCCTTCGACCATGAGATCATGCATATCACCATCATCGGAAGGATGCTTTGATGACATCAAACACCACACCGTAACTGGGTGGTTATAAAGGTGGCATTGAGTGTTCGGAAAGTATGGGTTGAGACACATGGATCAAGAGTGGGATTTGTCCATCCATATGACGAATAGATATACTCTGGGCCCTCTCGGTGGAATGTCATCCAATTGGCTTGCAAGCATGTGACTGGCTCACAAGGGATAACATATCACGGGAACGAGAAAAGAGTACTCATCAGTAACGAGGTTGAACTAGGTATGCAGAGATACCGACGATCAAAACCTCGGATAAGTAAACTATCGTGAGACAAAGGGAAATTGGTATCGTATGTAAGTGGTTCATTCGATCGCAAAGTAATCGTAGAAATATGTGGGAACCATATGAATTTCCAGATTCCTCTATTGGTTATTGATCGGAGAAGTTTCTCGATCATGTCCGCATAATTCACGAACCGTAGGGAGACACACTTAAGGATTCGATGTTGTTGAGTAGTTATGGAATGATGAGTAAGAGACCGAATGTTGTTCGGAGTCTCGTATGGGATCCGGGATATCACGAGGAGATCCGGAATGGTCTGGAGAATAAGATTCATATAAGGAAAGTCCTGTTTCGGGGTTGGAGAATGATTCTGGTGTTTTCATCGGGAATGTTCTAGAAGGTTCCGGAAGGTCCGGCACTCCGGAGGGGAAGGGTACATGAATGTGTCATAACAAGTTGGAATGGTTGCATCATGTACTATGTGTCATCGCTGAGCAAAGTAAAGGGATAAATCAAATCCTAGTTTGAAAAGTCAAACGCCAATTTGAAAAGTCAAACGGCAAGTTTGCTTGGTGGAGGGAGAGTAGGAAACCTACTTGAGGAGGAGTTCCTCTCCCTCCACCGCCGGCCTTGGAGGCCGAGTTGGGGGAGGACTTCCTCCCCCTTGGCCGGCGCCCTCCTCCTATAAAAGGAGGGGCAGGGCTGCCCCTCTAGACACACACCTCCACCACCCAAAACCCTAGCCCTAGCCACCGGCCCTCCTGCAACCGCCGCCGCCCTAGGGCAAACCCTAGCCGCCGACTTGGGGCTTTCCCCAAGCCCTAGCCGCCGGCCTAGCCCTCTCTCCTTGGTGTGTCTAAACCCTAGATCACCGAGGCCTCTCTCATAGTCCACCATACTCGCTCCGGCTTAAGGCGAAGCCCTGCGAGATCTCCCCTCTACTTCCGGTACCACGCCGTCGTGCTGCCGGAATCGCGAGGAGAGTGCTACAACCTCCGCTGCCTGCTGGAAGAAGGGAGAGTAAGGTCTTCATCGAGTACCGAACGTGTGACCGACTGCGGAAGTGCTGCCGGAACGCAGCGCCGGAAGGATCGTCTACACGATCTTGAGATCGGCAAGAGTACGACTACATCACCCACGAGAATCCGCTCTCGTTAAACACTTTGGAATCTTCGAGGGTGAGTTATTCCATCGACTCGTTGCTACAATCTAGTAGATAGATCTTGTCTTGTTTGTTTGTATGCGGTAGAAATTTTTTGTTTTCCATGCTACGAACCCCTACAATGGTATCAGAGCCATGTCTATATGTAGATATGTTGCACGAGTAGAACACAATGGTCATTGTGGGCGGTGGTGCTTTTATTATCAATTACTTCTTGTGTACTTTGCATCTTGCGGTATGATGGGATGAAGCGGCCCGGGCTAACCTTACATGACATCGTTCATGAGACTTGCTCCACGCTCAACGTGCAACTTGTATTGCATAAGTGGCTTTGCGGGTGTTTGTCTCTCCCATTATATTATAGATCCAATTTACAACGGGCACTTGATAGTTCAAACATCAACGTTGTGGTTCTTGTTCATAAGTTAGATCGACACTTATTGAAAGCCCTAAACCACGTAAAATATGCAAAGAAATTAGAGGCGTCTAACTTTGTTTTGCAGGGGTGTGCTGTGATGTGATATGGCCATGATTGTGATTATATTTGATGTATGCAATGTTTCTTATTGTAAGTTGGCAACCGATAGGAGCCATATGGTTGTCTTTAATTTCTGTTAAGACCCGCGTGTCTATTCAAAGTAGTTGTAATAGTTGAAGCTGGTGGACGACAACCATGGAGCAGCGTCATTGACCTTGATGCAATGCCGGTGATGATGGAGATTATGTTCGTGCTTGAAGATGGAGATCGGAAGCACAAAGAAGAAAGGCTATATCATATCACATATTATGAATTGCATGTGATGTTAATCCTTTATACATCTTGTATTGCTTAGTTAACGATGGTAGCATTATAATATGATCCCTCATGCACATGAATTTCAAGTTCTAAAGTGTTCATCCTTAGTAAGCACCGTTGCTAAAGCTTATTGTTTCGAAGCACCACGTGATGATCGGGTGTGTTAGATTCTGCAAGTGTATACAACATGAGCAAGCCAGATTTGCTCATGCGGAATCTAAGGTTTGATCTTGACGAGCCTAGCATGTACAGACATGGTCTCGGAACACGGATCACCGAAAGGTAAAGCATGAATCATATAGTAGATATGATGAACATGTCGATTGTTCGCCATTGAAGCTACATCAACTCTCGTGATGATCAGTTTTGATGTGGTGGATTTGGTTCGTGTGATCACTAAAACAATGTGAGGGATATTGTTTTGAGTGGGAGTTCACCTAGATTAATTTAACTATTAATTAGAACTCAATTTGTCATAAACTTACTCTAAACTATTGCAAATATGTTGTACATCAATGGCGGCCCCTACCATCAATTTTAATGTGTTCCTAGAGAAAGAAAAGTTGAAAAACAATGGAAGCAACTTCGCGGATTGGTTCCGCAATTTGAGGATTGTCCTCAATGCTGGTAATTTGACCTATGTGCTGGATGCACCGCTGGGTGACCCGCCTGCAGCTGATGCTACCGATGAAGTAAAGAATGTTTTCCTCGCTCGGAAGACTCAGTACTCCACAGTTCAGTGTGCTATCTTGTATGGTTTAGAATCGGAGCTTCAGAAAAGGTTTGAGAATTCAGACTCACATGATATTATCCGTGAACTCAAACTGATATTTGAGATTCACACGGCAGTTGAGAGCTATGAGGCTTCTGAAAAGTTCTTTAACTACAAGATGGAAGAGGGCAGCTCCGTCAGTGAGCATGTGCTTAACATGTCTGGGCACGCAAACAAACTCCAAAGCTTGGGTATAGTGATTCCTAATGCTTTGGGGATTTACCGTGTCCTCCAAACACTACCACCAAGTTACAAGAACTTTGTGATGAACTACAATATGCAAAGCATGAACAAGCAGTTGTCAGAACTCTTCTCCATATTAAAATCTGCAGAAGTGGAGATCAAGAAAGAGCACCAAGTGTTGATGGTCAATAAGACCACCAAATTCAAGAAAGGCAAGTCTAAGCAAAAGGGACACTTCAAGAAGGGTGGTAAGAAAGTTACCGCACCGACGAAGAAGACCAAGGCTGGACCTAAGCCTGATACTGAGTGCTTTTACTGCAAGGGAGAAGGTCACTGGAAGCGGAATTTCCCAAAGTACTTGGCGGATTTGAAGAACGACAACATCAAGAAGAAAGGTATATCCGATATACATGTTATTGATGTGTATCTCACTAGTACTAGTAGTAGTGCCTGGGTATTTGATACTGGTTCGGTTGCTCATATTTGTAACTCGAAACAGGTGTTGTAGAATAAACGGAAGCTAGCGAAGAACGAGGTGACGATGCGCGTAGGAAATGGATCAAAGGTTGATGTGATCGCGGTCGGCACGCTACCTCTTCATCTACCATCGGGATTAGTTTTATACTTAAATAATTGTTATTTGGTGCCTGTGTTAAGCATGAACATTATATCGGGATCTTGTTTATTGCGAGACGGTTACTTGTTTAAGTCCGAGAATAATGGTTGTTCGATTTATATGAGTAATATGTTTTATGCACATGCACCTTTGATAGATGGTCTATTCTTATTGAATCTCGATAGTGGAAATACACATATTAATAACATTGAAGCTAAACGTTTGAAATTGAGCGATAACTTGACTTATATGTGGCACTGTCGTCTTGGTCACATTGGAGTGAAGCGTATGAAGAAACTCCATTCCGATGGACTTCTTGAATCACTTGATTTCGAATCACTTGAAAGATGCGAAGCATGTCTGATGGGTAAAATGACTAAGACTCCATTTTCTGGTATGATGGAGCGAGCTACGGACTTATTGGAAATCATACATACCGATGTGTGTGGTCCAATGAGTGTAGCATCGCGCGGTGGTTATCGTTATGTTCTTACCTTCACGGATGACTTGAGTAGATATGGGTATATCTATTTCATGAAACATAACTCCGAAACTTTCGAGAAGTTTAAGGAATTTCAAAGAGAGGAGGAGAATCATCGTAACAAGAAGATTAAATTTCTACGTTCTGATCGTGGAGGTGAATATCTAAGTTACGAGTTTGGCGAGCATTTGAAGAAATGCGGAATACTTTCACAATTGACACCACCGGGAACACCACAGCATAATGGTGTGTCTGAACGTCTTAATCGAACTATCTTAGATATGGTTCGTTCTATGATGTCACTTACAGATTTACCGCTATCGTTTTGGGGTTATGCATTAGAAACAGCCGCATTCACTTTAAATAGGGCACCATCTAAATCCGTTGAAACGACACCGTATGAATTATGGTTTGGGAAGAAACCTAAATTGTCGTTCCTTAAAGTTTGGGGTTGCGAAGCCTATGTAAAGAAGTTACAGCCGGATAATCTTGAACCCAAAGCGGAAAAATGCGTCTTCATAGGATACACAAAGTAAACTATTGGGTATACCTTCTATCATAGATCCGAAGGCAAAATCTTCACTGCCAAGAATGGATCCTTTCTAGAGAAGGAATTTCTCTCGAAAGAAGTGACTGGAAGGAAAGTAGAACTCGACGAGCCTGTCGAACCTTCTCTCGAACTTGCGAGTAGCGCAGCATCGGAAGAAGTTCCTGTGGTGCCTGCACCAATAAGAGAGGAAGCTAATGATGATGATCATGAAACTTCGGTTGTAGTTGCTACAGAACCTCGCAGGTCAACGAGAACTCGTCCCACTCCTGATTGGTATGATCCCGTTATGAGTGTCATGTTGGTGGACAACACCGATGACCCTGCGATATATGAGGAAGCGATGATGATCCTAGATTCCAATAAATGTCAAGAAGCCATGAAATCCGAGATTGGATCCATGTATGAAAACCAAGTATGGACTTTGGTGGACTTGCCGGATGGCCGGAAGGCTGTCGAGAACAAATGGATTTTCAAGAAGAAAACAGATGCTGATGGTAATGTTACTGTCTATAAAGCTCGACTTGTCGCAAAAGGGTTTAGACAAATTCAAGGAGTTGACTACGATGTGACTTTCTCACCAGTAGCGAAGCTAAAGTCTATGAGGATTTTGTTAGCAATCGCTGCATATTACGATTATGAGATATGGCAGATGGATGTCAAAACAACGTTCCTCAATGGAGACATTGATGAAGAGTTGTATATGATACAACCCAAAGGTTTTGTCGATCCTAAAGATGCTAACAAGGTATGCAAACTTCAACGGTCCATATATGGATTGAAGCAAGCATCCCGAAGTTGGAATCAACGTTTTGATAAGGTGATCAAAAGTTTTGGTTTTATACAAACTTATGGAGAAGCTTGTATTTACAAGAAAGTGAGTGGGAGCTCTGTAGCATTCTTAATACTATATGTAGATGACATATTGTTGATTGGGAATGATGTAGACCTTCTTAATAGTGTCAAGGAATATTTGAATAATAGTTTTTCAATGAAAGATCTTGGCGAAGCAGCTTACATATTAGGCATAAAGATTTTTATAGAGATAGATCGAGACGCCTAATATCATCGTCACAAAGTACATATTTGGACAAAGTTCTAAAGAGGTTTGGAATGGAGGATAGCAAGAAAGGATTCTTGCCCATGTTGCCCAATACGACCTTGAGTAAAACTCAAAGTCCAACAACGGCAGAAGATAGAGAAAGGATGAGTAAGACTCTCTATGCCTCAACCATAGGATCTGTAATGTATGCCATGCTATGTACTAGACCCGACATTGCATATGCTGTTAGTTTGACTAGCAGATATCAAAGTGATCTAGGAGTGGATCATTGGACAGCGGTCAAAAACATCCTTAAGTACTTGAGAAGAACTAAGGATATGGTTCTTTCTTATGGAGGTGATGAACAGCTCGTTGTTAATAGTTACACCGATGCTAGTTGGAACACCGATCCGGATGATTCTAAATCTCAATCTGGATACGTATTTACTTTGAATGGTGCAGCAGTTAGCTGGAGGAGTGCAAAGCAAAGCGTTGTGGCGAGATCTTCAACTGAATCGGAATACGTAGCTGCTTCGGAGGCTTCACAAGAAACGATATGGATGAAGGAGTTCATTACAGAGCTCGGTGTGGTTCCAAGTGCGTTGGACCCAATGTCTATCTACTGTGATAACATGGGCGCCATAGCCAATGCGCAAGAACCAAGGTCACACAAGAAGCTGAAGCACATCAAGCTACGTTTTCACGCTATTCGAGAACATGTCCAAGATGGTGACATAAAGATTTGCAAAGTACACACAGATCTGAATGTGGCGGATCCGTTGACTAAACCTCTCCCGAGGGCAAAACATGACCAGCACCAAACTGCCATGGGTGTTCGGTATATTACCATGTAATCTAGATTAGTTGACTCTAGTGCAAGTGGGAGACTGTTGGAGATATGCCCTAGAGGCAATAATAAATGTAGTTATTATTATATCTTTGTGTTTATGATAAATGTTTACATTCATGCTATAACAGTATTAACAAGGAAACATTAATACTTGTGTGATTTGTAAACTAAATTAGAGTCCCTGGTAAAGCCTCTTTATAATACTAGCTTGTTGGTTAATAAATGATTGTGGTTTCCCTATCATGAACATTGAGATGTTATTAACAACAAGATCATATCGTTAGGAGAATGGTACGATGGACATACTCCTATAGATAAGCGTAGCATAAAGATCAAGTCATTTCAATAGTTCAATTGCTATATGCTTTCTGATACATAGTAACCTAATTCCTTCGACCATGAGATCATGCATATCACCATCACCGGAAGGATGCTTTGATGACATTAAACACCACACCGTAACTGGGTGGTTATAAAGGTGGCATTGAGTGTTCGAAAAGTATGGGTTGAGACACATGGATCAAGAGTGGGATTTGTCCATCCATATGACGGATAGATATACTCTGGGCCCTCTCGGTGGAATGTCATCCAATTGGCTTGCAAGCATGTGACTGGCTCACAAGGGATCACATATCACGGGAACAAGAAAAGAGTACTTATCAGTAACGAGGTTGAACTAGGTATGCAGAAATACCGGCGATCAAAACCTCGGATAAGTAAACTATCATGAGACAAAGGGAAATTGGTATCGTATGTAAGTGGTTCATTCGATCACAAAGTAATCGTAGAAATATGTGGGAACCATATGAATTTCCAGATTCCTCTATTGGTTATTGATCGGAGAACTGTCTCGATCATGTCCGCATAATTCACGAACCGTAGGGAGACACACTTAAGAATTCGATGTTGTTGAGTAGTTATGGAATGATGAGTAAGAGACTGAATGTTGTTCGGAGTCTCGGATGGGATCCAGGATATCACGAGGAGATCCGGAATGGTCCGGAGAATAAGATTCATATAAGGAAAGTCCTGTTTCGGGGTTGGAGAATGATTCCGGTGTTTTCATCGGGAATGTTCTAGAAGGTTCCGGAAGGTCCGGCACTCCGGAGGGGAAGGGTACATGAATGTGTCATAACAAGTTGGAATGGTTGCATCATGTACTAGGTGTAATTGCTGAGCAAAATAAAGGGATAAATCAAATCCTAGTTTGAAAAGTCAAACGCCAATTTGAAAAGTCAAACGACAAGTTTGCTTGGTGGAGGGAGAGTAGGAAACCTACTTGGGGAGGAGTTCCTCTCCCTCCACCGCCGGCCTCGGAGGCCGAGTTGGGGGAGGACTCCCTCCCCCTTGGCCGGCACCCTCCACCTATAAAAGGAGGGGCAGGGCTGCCCCTCTAGACACACACCTCCACCACCCAAAACCCTAGCCCTAGCCGCCGGCCCTCCTGCAGCCGCCGCCGCCCTAGAGCAAACCCTAGCCGCCGACTTGGGGCTTTACCCAATCCCTAGCCGCAGGCCTAGCCCTCTCTCCTTGGTGTGTCTAAACCCTAGATCATCGAGGCCTCTCTCATAGTCCACCATACTCGCTCCGGCTTAAGGCGAAGCCCTGCGAGATCTCCCCTCTACTTCCGGTACCACGCCGTCGTGCTGCCGGAATCGCGAGGAGAGTGCTACAACCTCCGCTGCCTGCTGGAACAAGGGAGAGGAAGGTCTTCATCGAGTACCGAACGTGTGACCGACTGTAGAAGCGCTGCCGAAACACATCGCCGGAAGGAGCGTCTACACGATCTTGAGATCGGCAAGAGTACGACTACATCACCCACGAGAATCCGCTCTCGTTAAACACTTTGGAATCCTCGAGGGTGAGTTATTCCATTGACTCGTTGCTACAATCTAGTAGATAGATCTTGGCTTGTTTGTTTGTATGCGGTAGAAATTTTTTGTTTTCCATGCTACGAACCCCTACAGCCTCCAACCCTTGGAACCAAGGCGAGATTTGAGTGGGACAAGAGGCAGGAGAACAAGAAAGCGCAGGACAAAAAGAGCAATGAAAATAAGAGCAAAGGCGAGGCATCGTCGAAGGGACAGGGCAAGGCATCGTCGAAGGGAAAGGGAAAGGCATCGTCCTAGGGATAGAGAGCGCTCTTATTTATGTACCGCAAGTTTTTTTGAACTGTGTTGCAAGCTATGTTGAAGTGTTTGGCGAATAAAATCGTGAAATAATAGCGGCGGGAGAAAACAGCGCGAAGAGGTGGCGGGAGAAATCGGCGCGAAACATTGGCGGCAACCGAAATCTGATTGTGCTAACCGAAATTCGTCTATTCGAATAACGACCGGCACTGGTCGGTTTTCGAATTAAATACCAGAACTGGTTAGATTTTGAATTTTTTTTGACTGAGGACTGTGCTAACCCTAACCCTAAACCCCACATCATTTATTAAAAAATAACCAGAAAAAGGTCTTACTGAAGATGATTAGGAGAATGAACAGACCTACCAAAAGCTAGAAAGAAAATTACAATAGATAAAGCTACAACTATACACAAACTAATGTAGGCTTGTGACGAGGTTCAATCTCGTCAATGCCCATTGTTATGGACTTGGGTTTTGGAGAAGATGGGGATGCTGGAGATCGTGGCACGGTTAACAGACAAGCAACCAGGGGACACGAGATTTACCCAGGTTCAGGCCCCCGGAGGGAAAACCCTACTCATGCTTGTCTGCTCTAGATTACGGCGGAACCGAAAGTTACAGGGTGCGCAGATTCGATCTGGCGTGGATGCGTGTGCGAAAGTATGAGTCGAGGTTGGTTGAGTTGCCCTAGGACGTGCCCTCCTGGCCTTTATATAGACTTAGGCAGGTCCCGGGCATAGTCCTAGTTGGTTACAAGTTCTAGAGCGTTGCCCTTTTGAGTTTTCTATCTAAACTAGTCTTGTTCCCCAAGGATCCGAAGACATCCTGGGCCTTGGTCACCCGAAAATCTTCATGGGCCAACGTATATCCGCAGTGGGCCTTCCTTGGACTGGACTAGGTATGCTGAAGTTATGTACCCATAAGGTATAACCATGTCAGCTTGCCACCCAAGACAGAAAGGGAGACCTAAGTTTCTTCTTCATCCTATATTGTAGCAGGCTGGTATCATATATAAATTTTGCCCTCCATTTAGCAAACGAAGGCCTTTGATTTTTGAAAATTTTGTCATTTCGAGGAAGCCAAATATTCCAACATGCCATGATTAAGACCTTCGTGAAAAAAGGATGCCGAAAAGATTTCCTAGCATCAGCAATGATCGACTGAAAATCCAAAAGAGGTTGCCAAATAATCTGAAGGTAGTTCCAAAAGCAAGCAGTGGAATTACACTGGAAAAAGAGATGGATCCTGTCCTCATATGCTCGAGTATGGAAAAGCTCACAATGAACGAACATCATCAGTGACATGCTAGTATCTACGCCTTAGTAAATCCCTAGTATTAAGTCTATCCTTTAGCAATAACTAAGCAAAAACTTTCAACTTCATCGTACAACAAGATTTCCATAACCAAACATAAACTCTGGGCACCTGAATATGCTCATGGATCTGTCTGTAGAATTTACCGGACGCATAGTCCCCCCCCCCCAAATATAAGTCCACACATCATTCTGACTAGAGAGAGGGTTATTGGCCATAAGTATCTCCATTTCACCAAGATCCTGGAAAGCCTCCACCTAAAGAGGAAGGTAGAATAAACTATGTATGTCAGATGTCGAATAAACCTTGACTGCTGATAGATTTTCATTCATAGCATAAGAGAATAGCCGAGGGAATCTATCTTTAAGTGGTCGGACCAAACCCTACAATGACCAATTGTCAGACCTAAAGAGGAAGGAGTCTCCTTTCCCCTGGCTGACCGCTGCAACACCACAAAAGTTATCCACTTTTTTAAGTACATCTCTCCACCAAAATGACCCACAAAGGTTTTATGCATGGGGTACTTTATTTGTGTAATAAGCGTTTTTCACTAGATGCACCCACGGAATATCCTTGCTATTGTAATATTTATCAAGAAATTTAATGAGCAGGGAGGCATTTTTATTTTGAAAATCTACCACTCCTAACCCACCTTTATCTTTCGGAAAACACACAATGTCCCATGCAGCAAGAGCCGAAGTAGGTACCTCCTGATTTCTCCTCCAGAGGAACTGGCGAAGAATACGATCAAGCTAAGAAGTGAGCCCCTTAGCCAACTGTAATGAGCACAAGAAATGCAGAGGCATAGAAGCAAGGGCAGAATTAATTAATTGTAAGTGTGCACCTTGTGAAAGAAAACACGAGCTTGAGGTAAGCTTCCTCTCAAGCCTACAAACCATGGGCTGCATCTCAGCAATAGTAGGTCGAGTTGTCCCTAGCAGTAGCCCCAAATATGTAAATGGCATAGAACCCATTTGACAACGAAACTCATCAGCTAGTAGAGTAATTAAGTTCTCTTGCACATTAATAGGAACTATCTGAGACTTGCTATAGTTTATTTTTAGACCAGTAGAAACAGAGAACTTCTGTAGCAAGCTTTTTAGAGCTCTTAGTTGATTCAAATCAGTAGGCATGATCAAGAGTGTATCGTACGCATACTGAATAATTGGGAAATCCTGATCATAAACATCAATAGGTCTACACAGCTCACCACTCCTCACTAGATCATTGACTGCAGATTGTAACAAGTCTGACCCAAAGGTATATAGAATAGGGGACAATGGATCCCCTGCCTCACACCACGCTTACAAAGGAACTGCTTACCAGGAATGCCATTAAAAGCACTGCAGACGTGCCAGAGGAGAGAATAGATTGCATCCAACCAATCCACTGCCGATTAAATACCTTATATTTCATGATCTCTAAGATAGCCTCATGCTCAATGGTGTTAAAAGCTTTTGCAAAGTCAAGCTCTAAAATAATGATGGGCTTCCTAGAAGCTTGGCACAGAAATAAATACTCAAAAGACCATGCCAGACAGTCCTGTATAGATCTTGAACGCGAAAACCCATACTTATTTTTATGTATACACTCAAGAATTATATCTTGCAACCTATGTGAAATGAGCTTAGCGAGGGATTTGAGATAGACATTTTTTAGAGAAATACGCCGATAGTCATTCACAGTTAGGGGAGACTGTATTTTAGGAACCAAGGTAATATAGGATCCATTAATGTTTTCCAAATTTAAAATACCTGAATGAAAATCCTGCGCGAGGCAGTAAAACTCAGTTTGAATAATGGGCCAGCATCTCTTCACAAAAAGGCCGTTAAACCCATTAGGCCCTAGGGCCCGATCCGTTGGCATTGCGGCCACCACTTCATCCATTTCCTTTTTACTAAAAGGTTTCGTCAAATCATCCAGACCCTCCACTCTATTCAGAATTTGTGCCAAATCAAATTGCATCGAAATACCATCCGAACATCCCATTTTTTCTTTGTAACTATTCCACAAAAGCCCGGCCAGTGAGTCATGATTAGAGTACTCCACACTACTCTCGTCTCTGAGAACAGTACCATTTCTTTGAAATCTTTCAGTGGCCATTGCGTGAAATAACTTCGTATTATCTTCTTCTTGGTGAATCCACCGAATAGTACATCTCTTGCGCCAATAGTTGCATTCAGCAAGCAAAAGGCCAGCAAGATGAACCTTGACAATCCTCCTGAAGTTAAATTCAGTCCGAAAAAGTGGTTTGTGCTCTTCTAAAGTGTCAAAGTACAAAATCACTGCATTACACCTCTGAATTAACAACCTCAGCTTGGACAGACTAGTTTTCCACCTTTTAAAATCATACCTAAGGGTTTTAAGTTTGTCGACAAGAACAGCCGAACTGTATGACTTCCTAGACTATTTACGCCAAGAATCTTTCACACAGTCAGAGAAGCCAGGGAGGTCTACCCATAAATTTTCAAACCTGAATAATTTTGCTTTAGAAATATTAGTGTCAATATTAACTACACAAGGCACATGATCCGAGCCTATCTTGGCCAAGGGCAGAACTAGAGAGTTAGGAAAATCACTGATCCAATTCGAGCTGGTAAAGAACCAGTCCAACTGCTCAAGTAACGGTGCATTATGCATGTTGGACCAAGTAAACGATCGTCCCTTCAACGGCAACTCCAGTAAACCCAGATGCCCAATGATGTCATTGAAAACAGGGACCATAAACACACACCAATGTCTAAATATTATTATTTGTGCATTGATTTGAAATCACTAATCACACCAAAACGCTGCACTTGCTTCAACGTGTCAAACAAAACTGCAGAGTTCCAAAGGATAATGATACCTCTAGAGGCTCCAATGGATGGAGAAAAAGAAAAATTATCAAATCGCTTAGGGAATTTTTTTCTAATAAACCTCCAGTCAAAAGAAACACATTTAGTTTCTTGCGGGCAAACAACATCACATTCACTTTCATTAATTTTATTAAAAACTTCTTTCTGCCTCAGCTCAGAATTAAGCCCATGCACATTCCAGCATAACACACGCTACTTCCTTTTAGAAATTTGATACATTAAAACCAGTCTAAATATAAACGACCCACCTGAAACCAACTGAGGACAAGAGATACACAGGGCCCACACATAAAAGTGACAAAAGTACTGAAGACTCCACTGACAACACTGACCACCAAAATAGACACAAAACTCAGAAAGGACAGACATACCAATTAAACCAGGATTACCCAGAAATAACTGACACGGACACTGACCATAAACCAGGGTAAACCCAGACATGAACACACATTACATACTAATCATCACCAATATTTTTATCTCCCTGTTGCGACGGGATAGCCTCAAGCTTCTCCCGTGTTAAGTTGTCAGAAGCAATGCCCAATTATTCATAGATACATCAGAAACATATCTATAATTTTTGATGCAACATGCTTGTTTAGTATCTACTTTGCTTTGCTTTGTCTATACTTTGAGGTGTTTTTACATGTTTTCTGGTATTAACATATTAACAAGTTGCCACAGTGCTAGTTGCCTGTTTTCTGCTGTTTTTGGTTTCAGAAAAGCTAGTAAGGAAATATTATCGGAATTGGACGGGACAAACGACAGATTCAATAACTTTTCATGGGGAACAAGAAGTCCAGAGGGGAGACGGAGAGGCGTGCTAGGGCAGCCACACCGCTAGGCGCGGGTGGGCCCTGCTCCGCGCCTAGGCAGGGTGTGGGGGCCCCTGGCCACCGCCTCGGCCTCCCCCTTCGCCTATAAGAAGCCCCCGATAAAGAAACCCTAAGTACCCGATCAATATTTCACCAAACCTTCTGTAGCTGCCGCCACCGTCGTCCCTAGATCGGGGGGAATCTGAAGTTCTTCCGGGCACCCTGCCGGAGGGGAAATCATCTTGGAAGCCTTCTCTCCGGTATGATGCGTGAGTAGTTCCACCTTGGACTATGGGTCCATGTAGTAGCTAGATGGTTGTATCTCCTCCTTATGCTTTCATGTATAGATCTTGTGAGCTCCGTTCATGATCAAGATCTAATCTATTTGTAATCATGCATGTTGTGTTTGCGGGGATCCAATGGATATTGAGATTATTATGTTGGTTTGATTAATGGTTTTGTATTTATGATTCTATCATGTCTGTGTTGTTTGTGATCTTGCATGCTCTCCGTTGTTAGTAGCTATCTTGGCCAAGTAGTTGCTAGTGACTCCAAGAGGGGGTATTTATGCTCGATAGTGGGTTCATGCGTCTAGTTTCTAAGGGAAGTGACAGAAATCTCTTCGGTTGTAGATGTGCTGTTGCCACTAGGGAGAAAACAACGGTCTCTTGTTCATGGAACATGTTGACTGTCTACCTTACACACTTTGCTTAAAGCAGTTGTCTGTTGCTTGCAACTTAATACTGGAGGGGCTTCGGATGATAACCTAAAGGTGGACTTCTAGTCATATATGCAGTTGGATGGCGGTCTATGTATCTTGTTGTATTGCCGAATAGAATCTCATAGGATCTTTCTGACTAGTAATTGCATTGTTATGCCTTGCTTAGTTCCTGTCAATTGCCCTGCTGTAATTTGTTTACCCTTCATGCCATGTTGTTTATCTAAGGAGAGCACCTCTGGTGAACTATGGACCTCGGTCCAATCTTTACCATTGATACATCTTCCACCGTTACTTGTTTACTTGCTGCAAACCACCATTACCTTCCACACCATACGTTTAATCCTTTGTTACAGCAAACCGGTGAGCTTGAAAACCTCATTGATTCGTTGGGACAAGGTCTTGAGTTTGTGTTGTGCGGGTCTCCACGTTGTTTGCAACACCTGTGTGACGTTTCCTTCCTCCTTCTGGTTCGATAACCTCGATCTCAACTGAGGGAAAACTTGTTGCTGTGCTCTTCACACCCTGCGCTTGGGGTTACCAACAAAGTGCCACGTCGAGTACCGTCATTCACCAAACTGCTGCATCACCCTGATAGGAGTAATAGGAATTGGCATATACTCTTCAGGTTCTTCATGGGACTTCTCATCCACACCTAAATCATGTTTCTCTTCTTCATGTTTCTCTTCTCCATCAGCCTGTACTAACCTGAGCTTGGCACGACTTTTCTTTTTGGGACGCACTGGCACATCTGACATTGATTTAGGGCGTTTGCCATCATTCCTAGAGAGCTCCTTGTAAAACGGCGTTTAGTCATTTGCACCACTTGTCGTCTTTTCCTAGTAGCACGCTTGTTGACAGATGCATCTGACATCGCAGCAAAAGGCATCCGAATATTAGAAAGTGGGGAAGTGATATCCAGAGCTGTCCTCCCTCCTCAGATGTATAAGCTTTCGTGGTGTACAAAGCAGAGGTTGACTTGCAGGCAGTTCCCACACTTTATCAAAAGTCCTAGCCCAAGGAACAAAAGCTTCTAACCACGATCTCTTGAAAGAAAGCATCTAAAACGGGGAGCATTGTAAAGACAGAGGCAACTTATGAGAACACAACATTGGTAGCATACCCTCAAACAATCTCCTCCACAACAAATCAGGAGGAAGAACAGGCCCAACACCATGCCTCACAATCCCAACATTGAGGAAATCAAAGAAAACAGGCCCATTTGCAGCTTGATTAGGAGGCCCAATTGGCCCAACCCCCAAGCCAAGATTCTGCTACCCAGGATTCCGATCATTGGCCAACTCATCGCTTGAAGCAACCTGAATATCATCATCAACCACTAAAGATTCATGTGAGTCAAGCACTTCAAGATCACCCCGCATATCATCATTCTGTGGGTTGTTGTCCTGATTGCCAAGTCCTCCATGATCTTCATGCCCAGGTGCATGATCCCAACCAATCTCAGGGAACTGAGGACCCACCCACAAATTGTTATTAGCCAACAGATTACCAGGCATCGGGTGAGGGTTGCCATCCAAAGGCATTTGATCAATATCTGGGGGTAAAGCATCTGCAAAGTGTGCTGAAAGGATAAACACAACAACCGTCCAGGATTCAATGACACCACCCACAGACGCAAATTTACCAAAGTAAACATCCCTTGGAACCAGAGCAGGAGAAGGGAATGATGCATATACCAAAACTCTATCTTTTATGGGATCATTATTGTTCCAAAACTTATACTTCCCAAACGTGAAATAAACACCATCGCTGGTCGTCTTTTGAATTAAGGACGAGATCTAGTCGGTTTTTGAAATAACTATGGCACGTTAAATTTGAAAAATATCCATTTCGTGTATTATTTATGAAATTGATTAAAAATGTATTAGTTTTGAAAAAATAGCCGTACCTGCAGGATCTGCAGCACGCCAGGGCATCGGGCTGGCCTATGTTAGACCTCGCTGTTGGCGGCCCGAGCCGGACTCGCCGCGTAGACATGTGCTCGCTAACCCAAAATGAAATCTCAGCGCCTGTTGCTCCCGCCGGCCATACAGAGCCTGGCCCATGGAGCCTGACGCACAACTCATTCAGCCCGCCTCTGCTTCCTCGTAAAAGAAAGACGGCTTTGCTCACCGCTGAATAAATAAATAAATTTCCAAAAAAAAAAAAACGATCAACTAGGCCGCCCGCCCGCCCGTCGCATCACGGCGGTGTCAGTTGGCTGCCGCCGCGAGCCCCGACCCAACACATACAACACGGCGGCAGCCGCCTGCAGCGCGTGGGATCCAGCCGACACCGCGCAGGCAGGGACAGCGCTCGTGATGAGCGAACGAACGAAGGACCCAGCGCGCGCGTGATGCTTTCTTCACGGCGGCGGATGTGCAGCTGCCAGCTAGCGCATCACGTCCCATCGCTCTGCTCCGCGCTCCAAACTTGGGAGCGATCCATGGCTGGCTAGATTCTGCTCGATCGGATGTGACGTGATACATATATAGCATAGGAGTATAAAACATCTGCTTCTCCATCTGAGCACGCCTTCTCTTCTCGAGGAAAGCTGAGGTAGAGCTTATCAGCTATATTGGCTGGGGGTCAACTCCTCCAAAGATGGGCCGGCCGTTTCTACGGACACTGCACTGGTTTATGACTTTGCAGTATTCATTGCTTGCTGCACAATTAATAAACAGATCGATATGTATGCAGGCGCGTAGAGCTGCGTGTGCACGTACAGTACTACAGCCGTGTGTTCTTGGTTTTCCTCGAAGAGTGTTTTCAATTCTGGCGCTAATGTTCGGGGGGGATCTCTGCGTCTCATTGTGAAAGTAGGTACTACAACCACGGTGATCGATATGAAATAAATAATTATCGTCATGACATTTTGGTCTCGTACTCGTTAAATAAAGGTAATTTTTTTTCCATCATAAGATTACTATCATAATATATTCTTAGGTAAGGTTTAAAAACTGGTGGCAACATACTCCCTCCGTCCTAACAAAACTATGTAACAAATTTACCTTAATTCGTGTCAAGATTCATTCACTACCCAATACAACCAATGTTCAAACTGGTGCAAAGGGCTAGTGCAATCTATTTATACACTTCAACACCCCCTTATTTCACATGTGACGGAGAAAAGTCAGCGCGTGCAACCAGAGGAGAGCGACGGCACGCGAAACTTACGTATCTATACGTACACAGAGGGGACAAAAATAAGAACTCGAAACCTTAGGCTCTAATACCATGTTAAGCTTGATGCACTAGCCAACACAATCCATAATAAGCGTCTATCTAGACATGTTTTATTGTATAGATACGTATATAGATATACAGCATCCTTGGCGGGGTAGGGGAATATTTTTTTCCCCTTTGGTGTGCTCCATTAGCTAACTGACAGCCAGCTAGCCTTGCTATCTCATAATTTAACTATTCACAAGAATCTCCAAAACATACGACACACACATAGCATGGCCCCAAAACTATACTAACCACACATGCATGCATTCTTCCCGTACGCTCCTGCTAGTTGATCTCTCTGGTCCAGCAAATGCGGTCGCTCGTTCCAAGTTTCTCGTGCAGGTAGTAGTACCTTTTTGCCCTCGCTGTCCTGGGTGGCGGCACTTTGCTCTTGGCGTGTCCCCTGCCTGGATCAACCGATCTCCCCATCCACTACTAATTAAGCAGGGGCACGTACGGGTAAACGCAGCTGCTTTCGCACGTCCGATGCCGTCCATCCGTGCATGTGCATGCATCCAATCAGGACACTGTTGAACACTTAGTTTCCATGTGGGGCCCGTGCATGCATGACTGGACCAGCTAGCTGATGAGGAAAAAGATACTTACTCCATTATATCTATCGCTTGAAATTTCTTGGGAGATAGATAGATGGGGGCAGCGCCAATGCTAACTCGGGACAAGCACTGCGCGTGGCGGGCCTACGTACGAGCGAGCGGATTGCCCGTAGTTTCGTCTTTGCGTTGCGGGGATTATTAGTTGTGTGCGCGCGCGTGGTCCTCGATCTGCTGGTAGATCGAGTGCGCATCTGCCCAGCTCGGCCGTCAGCTACCAGGGTGTGATCAATGCATGCATGCAAAAGATCATGTGGTTAAAAGGTGAAATTTGCAGCTTGGGGACCTGCATGCATGTACTTTCGGGTAGACGACATGCGTGTAGTCATGCTGTCTACTGTCTAGCGTGATGAATTCATGCACGCGCGCGTCGTCCACCGCCGGTGGGGATTACAAAGGGAGTGCTTGCTTACCTTCAGCCATATTTTTTTCTCTCCCTAGGTCATTGATCTTGGGGGCATGGCCGCGGAGAGATGAGTCTAAAACCATGTTTTTCATTTTGTTTCGTTCACTTCATGCGCATTGTTGGGAACGCACAAGGCTCGTTGATTGGTTGCCTGCATCTAGTTCAATGGCCAATCAACAACAACACTAACCCAAAAGCTAAACATACTTAACTCACACCACCACAACTAGCGCCCATGGGCGGTAGCGCGACATAGGCGACCGAGAAGTAGAACACCAGTGAGGAGAGGAGCCATCTGAGGGTGCCATTGTTGAAGCATGATGTCCGGCGGCGCATAGTGACGACGCTCCAGTTCCTGGAAGGAGCGTCAATGTTGACTCCTCGACAGTTCATCCCATTACTAACTCAAGGTCGATCTCGGCTCCGAGCAGAGGCCGGTCGTTCTCACCTTCCTAGTCGTCGGTGTAGTGCTCACTTTCGCTTGCCATGGTCAAAATTGTGTGGAGGCGAGACAGCCATAGAGGTTTCATTTTAAAATATGCTCTGTAGGATAACATCTCTGTTTATATAAATAAGTCACTTAGAACATAGTAAGATAAACATCAACCTATCACGAAGATTAGGAGATTGTTGCATCTTCATCGAGTGGAATAATCTAACATAGAGATACTCTCCTCACAGTTAACCAACAATTTTTCTCTTACTTCTAATTCACGGGATCATCCATCAAATATATAGAGTGGGCTACCATTGTGCTCATATAGTGGGTGTTAATCAAGATGGTCTACTTGCAAGACATAAAAGGGGGATAGTGAAGCCAAATGGGATAGACACAAGAAAAATTGACAAATCTAATTAAACATCACCGTGCACCTCTGCACGACTACCTCCACGCAACATAGGTAAGATCGATCTTTATTACCTCAAGATCATCAGAGCACACAACAATAATCCCAAACAACCACAAAAATAAGTAAGGTATTTACTGGACATCGTATGTCTAGGACTTGAAGCTGTATAAATCTTTGTCTTCGTGTGCTACAATTCCGATCTCCAAGCATGACCTCTTCGAACATAAATCTACCTTCGTAAAATACTTCGACACATAACTTTACTTAATTGATTAGGACCAGAGGTCTTACTCCCTCTGTCTTGAAATACCCTGCATTCTGGGTTTAGTCAAGGTCAAACTTTGTAAAGTTTGACCAAACATATTGAAAAATTTATGTACACCTATAATACAACATAAGCACCATTAGGATCATCATAAGAGATATTTTCATAATATATACATTTGATGCTATAAATGTTTGTAGTTTTTTATATATTCTACTAAACTTTATAAAGTTTGACTTTGACTAAACCCAGAATGCAGGGTATTTCAGGATAGAGGGAGTATTTATTTTTTCCATAACGTAAAGCAAGTGCATTTGAATATGCAGTCCTCTCCCTTGCTTGAAAGGCTATACTTGTTTTTCTTCTTTGATGCTCGAACACTCAATTTCCAAACACCATTCCTAATTCTGTTATATTTGGTTCTGATAATATTTGGATGGATCAAGAAGATTGTGTATCTTACTTCAAGGTATTTGGAGTTAGTCCATACATTTGCATATGATACTAAGAGAATAAATGCAAAGTACAAAATCCTAAGTTTTTTCTCAAATCATGGTCAAAGTCACATGCCAATCTTAAGAGCACCATTTAGGATGTCGATTCTGTGTCATCCAACTTCCAAATGATACTGAAAATACGTCAGATTCTATAGACATTAAAAGAGATTTCAGAGTTAATCTAAAGGAAGACTAACATTTATACTAAAAAGGTAAAACATATATTGGATAAAAATAGGAAAAATCAAGTGGGATACTTTGGATGATGCAAAATAAAAAAATCACTGCGTTGCATCCATTGGGATCACGAGGAACCATTTTACATCCCTTAAGCATAACCCCCTTTGCCAACCATTAAGATAAGGTAAAATACTCCTACAAGTCTTTAAGGAAATATTGAGACAATCTGACCTTGTCCAGGGCCAATCCGATCTTGATCAACTCCTAAGTTCACATCCATATCTTTCCCACATTGAGGATCCTTTCACACATAAGTAAATATATGATATAAATTCCTTAGAGTTGTGGATTGAACTATGGATTCAAAAATAAATGATGCACTTTCCTCAAGCATGATTTTCATGACCTTTGTGAATAGTTTCACCAAGGTTCTCTATGCTTGGAAATCAAAGTAATTCTTTGATTACACTAATCCATAAGAAAGAGGCAGCTTGCAACGTGAATGATTTTACGGCAATATCTATTATGAACATTACCATAAAATAATTAGTACAAAGTTGTTGGCAAATAGGTTGCAGACAGTGATCATAGAGTTGATACATATAAAATAGTATTGATTTCTTAAACAAGAATATAAACTTGTGTCCTAGAGTTTGTTAGCAGGATTATTGCTGGGTTCATGCCTATGTTTGTTAGTAGGATTAGCCTATATGTAGCTTCGTGGTTCATCGACATGGATTATTGAGGAAATCAGTGTGTTGGTGGTATTGCATATGGAGAAATCAGATTCATCGATTCATGAAGAATAAGTAATATTGAGTCATGACCCTGATGCTTATGAGTTATGAGTAACTACGCACCAGATGAATCTTCTCAACATGTGCGGAAATGATGTCGTCGTTACAGGATTTATGCAGTAGGCAGTTTAACCAAAAGATCGATTTGATTGAAAGAAACTAGGCCATGTATTTATAATTTTATATTCAACACTCCTGTTATGTCTAGGTTATTTTAGTTCTTTGTGTGGGTTCAATGTATGCCACAAAATATTATTTATTTTTTCTAATATTACGTGTGGAGGGTCTTAAACTAAAAACCTTTGGATTTATACACTGGCCAACTTACCCAAAAGACATTTAAAATTTTGTAACATGGGCACCAGTGATCTAGTTGTAATTATGTTTTGCCTCGTTTACTCTGAAGTCAACTGGAAAACAAATTTTGTCTTAAAGAATGCATAACTATGCAAAGTACTAGTTGCCACGATCTAGAAAAAAAGGAGTACCATGGTCTCAGTGTTTTGAAAGTAAATGTTACAAATGGGACGGGGGAAAAGGAATATGTAAATTTAAGTGGAGTTATTTATATATTTATAACCCAAGTACAGTTCCAGGTGTAAAGATGAGGCCAGAAACCAACCAGAATAATCCCAAGCTTTTCTGCCGACATCCCATGCTGGCGAGTGGCGGCAGCTTATCATAAGTCTGGTCCCTTTTTTAGTCCTAACGCTACTTATGAACAGTTCATTTCATAGGAAAGCCTTTTATCTGGCCTGCCAGTACGTAAAAGTACGGAAAACCAATTATTACAAGGAAAATAAATTGGTACTACTTAAGTTTCACGCAAAATGAACATGTGAGTTGTAGACCTAATGAACAGTCACGTTCCTCTTTCGTAGTACAGTTTTTTTTAAAGAATCTTATTTTAACAAAGAATCTTGACTTATGAGTCATAGATCGATAGAGATTTATCAGTAAACAAAAATATAAATATTTTCTTGAACTACCAAGGAGACAAAAGATGCACACTTTAGACTTCTGAAAGATATAGGGAGCCGCTCTGCAGTTTGCAAAAAATGGGACCGAGGCACCGAGCATCTTATCCCGGTGACGCGGTCCATCAGGTGGTTCCGCCCACATTGGATATTTTGTTTTGTGAGTGCTCGATCGCTTTTTTGTGTAGTACAACTGCATCTATCTGGCACAAATACTGTCAAATCTAATAATTAAAGAAGGACATCGCCAACTCAGGCTTGTCGCAAGGACCATATGAAACTTTCGCACAACATGTGTCCTGCATATGAAGCTTTCCGTGCGTCCACATCTTCATGGGGATCTTTACCTTGCTAAACACAATAAATTTGTGGATGCCGAGCGAGCTGAGATAGCTTCTTCGTTATCTCTTTACCTTTTGATTATGGTCAGCTACCCATCTATGTGTCGTTTGATCTCCATTACCTTATGGGATTTCATTGCATTTCATGATAAACTAAAGGAATAGTTTATTTTAAACGTAAACAACTATGCTTGATCTGGCCTGGGCACACACCTATGAAACTATATAAGTACATGAACCTCGAAATATTTTCAACGTCTCTCGAAATTTAGATGGACCAATTTCGATTTTTTTTTGTATTTTAGACATTTAAAAATTGCGAAAATATCATGTATATGGGAAATGCATCCATGCAATGAAAATCCTTAAAAGTTCATAGAAATATGACTATTTATGTCACCTGCAATAACGAATAGACAATTCAGTTATCATTTGTGTTTTTTTTGTATGGAACAAAGATGTTGATACCAATTGATGTTTTTTCACAGTTTAAACTTCTTCACAGCCCCGAAAGAAAATATGAAGCCACCTTCCAACCCTTAAACACCTTATTATGGCTGGTTTTGTTGCTTTAAATCTAAGTTTTTCAAAAGCATGAACGCGGTGAGACTAATATACTGTGGATCGAGAACCTGATATTTGTCCCAAAAATATGGACATTTATCATGTAAAAAGGTAAAAAAAATGTCTTTGCATTTTCTGCCATAACATAAATGGTCATGTTTCTTTACGAAAATATGCAAACATATTCCTTCCATGCAATTCCTACATGCACATATAAATTGCTAAACGGTATTTTTTACATAACATAAAATGGTAAAGATAACATCTAAAACAGTTTTGCTATTTCTCGAATGCCTAGAAATATCTATTTCTTAGTCACCACTCTCACCATCGGATTTGCATCGTCATTCGTTCTACCATGAGAGTTGCAATTAATATTTTTCCAATTGCAAGTGGATTTCAAATGAGTTTTTTTGTTGCAAGTAGGTTGTAATTAAAAAAAAAAATCAGTTACAAGTGGGTTGTCTCAGGCATCTAAGATGTAGGCACACCCAATCTAGGAACCAACCTAGGGTTCGGTTTTAGAAAGTTTATACTTGATCCAGGTTCCTGTCGTGGACATACGCGCGGGAAAACAAGCACGCGTGCATGCTTTTCATTCACACACAGAACATACACGTTGAATTTTGATCATATTTATAAGTTTTATATTTGATACTAGGAAGGAAGTAGTACTAGTTTAAACACTACATGTGATGTGACCACGATCAGGAGGTGAGATCGCTGGGATAGATTGATCATTTTGTGTACGAACGCAGGGGGCGCAGGGGCCAGGCGCGGCATGCTGCAGGCGATCAGCGGCGGGGCAGGTAGACGCATGGCAGTACGTGTCGGAGAGGCCGTAGCTAGGCGCTTTGGCAATTGCCTACGGCCGCAGGCGCCCTGCTCGTCTGCTGGCTTCCAGCCGCGTACTCAGAAAAGGGGGCCGCCGCGGCCGGGCCGGCGGCAGCGGCGCAGCGCTGGCCGTGTCGCCTCGCCCATCGAAATAGCGCAAAACCTAGTCACGTATGCATGTAGCGCGTGACCACCGATCAATTACGCCAGGACGGGCTTGGCAGCTAGGGAGATCGCCATGCCCATTGACCTGGACGCTCGTTGCGCGGCCACTTTTTGTGGCCGATCAGTAAATCAATGCATGCACACCATCATTACTGTCCTCGAGCAGCATCAAGTGTAAACTACGGCCAGTGACGGAGCCAGGATTTGATATTAAGGGAGACGAAGATACTGATAATCATATTAAAAAAATATTTCTTAAAGACAACAGCTAGCTATCATTTTGTGTTGGAATAATTGTTTGAATAAAAAACATAACAGTATATCATAGTGTTGGCATATAACTGATATTAATATGTAGCACTGAATCTTAGACAATACAAAACAAAAGATTAGTTTATATTAGATCAACTTTATCTCTATGAGTATAAAGCCTGATAATTCCATTGCAGGTGACCTTTCTATTATTATTATTTCTCAATTATTTTGCAATAAGTTGTCGTCATCACCGAGCAAACATCAAACAAAAGACGCATATTTTTTTGTAAATTAATCAATTAGACTATATGTTATGCAATCTATTGACAAAATACTAACCATTTGGTACCTTCAATCAGAGCGAGAAAGATTGATTCCTACACTCGATGGCATAACATGCTTATTGCTGGCGTTGCGGCATGATTAACAAAGGTAGAAACTGGCAAACAATATGGCTGACTAGCACGGTGGTGCGGCCACGACATCGCGTGGCGTAGGGCTACTAAGTAGGAGCAAGCGATGGTGGCAGATATCCAATCAGTTGATCTGAACGATTGCATATAGTGCTAGCAATTAGGTCTAATTACACAAATAAAGAATGTTGGAACATGTTACTACGGTTGACTAATAAAACGAATTCATGGGCTACATTTGTCTTTCGGTATAGAGAAGTATGGCAAATCAATTAAATTTAAGCTTAGTGTTAATTAAGCCTATGAGGCCATTAGTTTAGTACTAAAATCTGCACCTATGTATTGAGGGGGGCTGATGGTTAGGGGGGGTCTAGCCCCTGCTAGCCCCCCCTTGGCTCCGCCCCTGACTACGGCATTAATATACGCAGTCGATGTCCGAACACATATACACTACTATCATATGCATATGATATTAGTGTATGATATTATCTCTATAATGCATGATATCATATGATACTATTATAACAGTACACTATATTTAATAATTTCTAGAATCTCAACATAAAATTGTCTATAAGACACTGTTCAAAAAATAGGCCGAATTAGCGATTAATAGTCCGATTAATCGCTACTAGGAACTTGACCGTGTCGATTACCACTAATCGTTTATGTTAATCATTTAACCTGATTATACTATAATATTTACTTGTATTAGGATTTCTAATTTTTCATACTATGATACCTTATCTACCTATGATACTCTAATCATCTTTTTTTTTATTAATTGTAGTGCCACATCAAATTTTGCCAACATGGCAATGCATGATACTAGTTATGATACTTCCACTATGGCTAGGCTGGACCCTCTGATACGTCGTAAACGTATCTATAATTTTTGTTGTTCCATGCTTGTTTAGTATCCACTTTGCTTTGCTTTGTCTACACTTTGAGGTATTTTTATACGTTTTCTGGGACTAACCTATTAACAAGATGCCACAGTGCCAGTTGCCTGTTTTATGTTGTTTTTGGTTTCAGAAAAGCCAGAAAATGAATATTCTTGAAATTGGACGGGACGAAAGCGAAAGTCAATATTTCACCGAGAAGAACACGGAGAGACGAAGGAGGGCCACGAGTGGCCCAAACCCCCTGGCCGCACGCCCAGGCCTTGCCCGCGCCTAGGGGGTGCGGCCGCCTCGGGCACCCCCTTGGTCCCCCCCTTCGCCTATAAGAAGCCCCCGATACCTAAACCCTAAGTACCCGATCAGATCTCCACGAAAAAGTCTGTAGGCACCGCCACCATCGTCCCTAGATCAGGGGGAGGTCTGAAGATCTTTCCGGCACCCTGCCGGAGGGGAGAGATCATCCTGGAGGCCTTCTTCATCACCATGCCAGCCTCCGGTATGATGCGTGAGTAGTTCCACCTTGTACTATGGGTCCATACAGTAGTTAGATTGTTGTTTCTCCTCCTTTGTGCTACCATGTTTAGATCTTGTGAGCTTCATTCATGATCAAGATCATCTATTTGTAATCATGCATGTTGTGTTTGCGGGGATCCGATGGATATTGAAATTACTATGTCATATTGGTTAATGATTTTATCTTATTGATTCTATCATGTCTGTGTTGTTTGAGATTTTCCATGCTCTCCCTTTCTAGTAGCTATCTTGGCCAAGTAGATGCTAGTGACTCGAAGAGGGAGTATTTGTGCTCGATAGTGGGTGCATGCCTCTATTGAATCTTGGGAAGTGACATAAATCTCTAAGGTTGTAGATGTGTTGTTTCTACTAGGGAGAAAACAACGATCTTTTGTTCATGGAACAATTGTATTTTTTACTTTAGACACTTTGCATAAAGCAGTTATCCGTTACTTGCAACTTAATACTGGAGGGGGTTCGGATGATAACCTAAAGGTGGATTACTAGTCATAGATGCAGTTGGATGGCGGTCTATGTATATTGTTGTAATGTCCAATCGAATCTCATCGGATCATGAATGTCTAGTATTGCATTTTTATGCCGTCGGTCCTATCAATTGCCCTGCTGTAATTTGTTTACCGAACATGTCTTGTTATTATCTTAAGGAGAACACCTCTAGTGAACTGTGGAACCCGGTCCAATCTTTACCATTGATACATCTTCCACTGTTACTGTTTAATTTATGGAAGCCACAATTACCTTCCACACCATACGTTTAATCCTTTGTTTTCAGCAAACCGGTGAGATTGACAACCTCACTGTTCGTTGGGGCAAAGTCTTGAGTTTGTGTTGTACAGGTTTCCAAGTTGCTAACAACACCTTTGAGTCATTTCCTTCCTCCTACTAGTTTGATAACCTTGGTTTCATACTGAGGAAAGACTTACTGCTGTGCTCATCATACCTTCCTCTTGGGGTTTCGCAACGAAGCTCTACAGTGATCTGAGCCGCCATCAACGAGTTTTCTGGTGCCGTTGCCGGGGAGTGTGAGGACGGCTTCACAAGGGGAGTCCTTCACAACCTTTCTCTTTACTTTGTTTTTGTTTTGCTTAGTTTCTTTTGCCTTGTTTTGTTTGCCTATTTTTATCAAAAATTCCAAAAAAATAGTTTCGTTTGGTTTTCCTTTTCTTTTCAAAAATACAAAAAATAGAAAAAAATTAGTTCCTACTCTAGTTGCTGCTGCTGTTGGTTTGCTCCACTTTTGCAAAAATGAACTCTACCAAGAACACCAAGTTGTGTGACTTCTCACTAGCACAAACAACAATGATTTCCTGATTACACCTATTGCTCCACCTGCTCCTGATGCTACCTTTTATAAAATTAAGCTTGCTTTGTTGAATCTTGTGATGAAAGAGCAATTTTCTGGTGCTAGTTCTGATGATGCTGCTGCTGTAGCATCCCATTTGTCTAACAGTTGTAATGCTACTTGGTCTAGTAATATAATGGCTACTTCATATATATAATTGTTGCATCATCATTATATCATGCTCATGTCATCATGCCACCTTGCATTTGAGCATCATATAAAACCCTTTTTGTGTTGGTTCTTCTCTCATATGCATTATCAATTGTATTTGTCTCTTGATATTGATATATTGTTTAAATGCCCAAGTTGAGTTGGGGGCATATCTTTTATTCCACTCCACCACCTTTCTTTCACCACCTTATAATTCCACCATTCCATTATCCATGAGCTTGTATTCTATTTTCTTTTGGTATTTAATCTAGCTCATGGGAGATAGGATGGATCTAATTCTAATTCCTTTTGCTTGGCCTTTATTCCACATTTTGGGAATGCATAAGAATAATGCCATGTTTATTATTTTGTTTTCACAAGATTAAGACATGGCATTTAATACCTTTGCATGGGCCATGCAAGCACCACCACATTCTAGTCCTTTGGGATTTTATATGAATTTCTGAGTGGTGCATATCTCTTGGAGCTCTCCCTTCTCTCCCTAATATTTCGCCTTGTTTGGTTTATTTCTTTTGTGCTTAGTGCTCATCAAGTTTCTTTTCTCACATGTGTATGCCATGCATGTTCATGAAAAATCCTTTCCATCTCCATCTTTCCTCCACACTTGATCTAGTCATGACCATGCATCCTTTAGTCTACTCCTCCCTCACCCCTTCATCTTGGCTCCTTCTTTAAGCATGTGTTAAAACCTAAAAATCCTACATGAAACCCTAAACCTAGCTTCCCCTCTTTCCAACCCTAAACCTATCTACCATGCCACCCCTCCCTCTCGGCCTCTCCTCTCTCACCTAGCAGGCCCACCTGTCTACCCCCTCTCTCTCTACCCAACCCTAAACAAACCCTACCCGAGGCTCCCCCAACCTAGCCCGAGCCTCCCCTCTCCTCCTTTCTCCTCTCTCCCTGCCTGCATGCCCCACACCGAACCACCTCCTTGGCCTCGCCTGTCCCCACCTGGAAGCCACCTGCCTGCCCTGCTCCTGCCCGAGCTCCAGCTCGATCACGTGCTCGTGGAGAAGAAAAAGGTGGCCACCCTACCACCTTTTCAACCCCGAGCCCCCACGCCATCTACCCCTCTCTCCCGTCCTTATCTACTCCCCACGGCCTCTCCTGCATCTCCCAGATCCCCTAGAGCCGTGCCCTACCCCCTCTTCCTCCCCCTTCTACCACACATCCACCCCGACGACCTCACCGTCGGCCTCTACCCCACCTACCCGTTGCAAGTCGGCGGCGTGTTGTTGGGTTGTCGAGGAAGACCGGCGCGTCCCACTGCGTCGCCCTGCACACGGCAACGAGGAGGAGGAGGACCAGGGGCCCCAGGCCGACGCCGCTCCGACGAAAACCCTAGCTTCGGGGAGCGCCTGCGTCCTCGCCGCTCCAGTGCCTCCCAGCCCGATCCGACCGCACCGATCTCTCCGCGGTACGACCCTCTCCTCCCCTGACATGATCCGCCTCGCCGTGCCGCCCTAGATCCGCCGGCCCTTCCGTCGAGCGCCCTCTTTGCACCGCCGCTCGCTACGATCTGCTCGCTCCCGCGTCGCGTAGTGCCTCAACTAGCCGCCCATCCCCCTCCTAGCAACCTCCCCTCACCAGCCGCACTGGTTCCCGCCCTCGTCACGCACCCCGCAGGTTGCGCGTTCGATCCCCGCCTCTCTGCGCCGCGCACCGCGCGCGCCAGACGGTGGAGAAGATCCACAGTTCCGCGTTTACAGAAAACACCCCACCTTTTTGTTTCCTCAACCCGCGCTCCTGCCGAGCCCACCGTCAGCCTCTCTGCACATTTTGCAGAACACCCCTAGCCTTTTAAAGTCTTAACCCGCACTCCCACGGATGCCCCACGTGTCGCGTCCCCGCTGGCGTGCCCGTGTGTGGGTACGCGTGGCCGTCGGCCCCACCTATCATTCTCTGGGGCTAGTTTAGCTCGAGGTGCGGAAACCCTTTTCCTGCGCGTAGGTTGCCCAGTCAGCAGCTGGCCCACCCGTCAGCGGCTGGGTCTGTATCTGCCTGAGTACAAAAGTTCTGTTTATTTCTGTTTTAATTTAAATCCTTTCAAATTCAATTTAAATTCAAATTTCAAATCTGTTTTCAAATAACTTTTAAATTATAAATCCAAACTAAACAAATGACATATGTTTTTGAATCAGAAAAATGTGAGGAATTCAAATATGCCCTCCAAAATATATTTTGAACACTTTAAATTTCAAGTTGGCTAAAATTACAAGAAAATGCCCTTCCCCCTTAATGAATTAATAACTTTTGTTTTATGACTCCAAATTTGACAAATAATATGTCTAAAATGATCAGCTCGATGAGACCTTTCCGTTTATGCATTCCATGATCTGAATTGAAGCATGCATCATATAAATATTGAATAATCAGAACTGTTTATGGGAGTAAAACATGCCTAAATAATTTAACAAAGTGCTTAATTATTGTTTCTCACATCATCCATGCCATGCTACTTCATTGCCATGCAAATTGTGCATCATTCATCATGGCATGATTGTTTGCTTGTTGCATATTTATTCCTATGCGTGTGCACTTTATTTATATTGGCCCTTGTTTGTTTGGTTCTTCTTCGAATAGACACTGAGCAGGGGATATATCAAGAAACCCAGGAGCACTACCCAGATCCTTCTCTCGCTTCAACTGAGCTGCCAGGAAGCACTACCACATGCTTGCATACATACAGTACCTATTGCCTCTATCTTATTCTTGCATCATTGAGTCGCGATTGCATTAATCTGAATCCCAAGTATTGCATAGCCTTTACTTTTAAACCCCACCGAAGCTTGTTCCTCCATCCCATGAGCCATTACTACAGGAGTTGTTTGAGCCATGCGAGTCGTAGAACAGCATGTGTAGGGTATGTGAGTGTCAGATGGATAACGAGGTACCTAAACAACTTAACCTGAGTAGTAATGGGATAACTAATGAAAGTGGCACCGGTGAGCAATATCTGCTATTTGGTTTTTCATGCTCACTTGTGTCCCGTAGGACCCCGAGTACTTGATTCCTGTTCCTTGAATATTCGCGCTATCCACATCCGGGAGGATTATGGGACACCCCTAAGCCAGAGCTTGATTCATTCTTATTTCTTGGGGCCACAAACTAGTTTGAGGTTTTATTTACTATCCTGTACTTATGCCATGCTTTACTGCTTTATTTAAATTGTGCGATGTACTGCACCTGTACTGTTTAGGATCGGGACACGATTTCGCGGTATCGACAAGCCCAGTCACACTTTCGGGTTCCCAGTCGTTTACAGCCGTCCACCCAAACCTTGAGTCCGTTTCGGAGTCAGCTAACTTCGTTGCGGGTAGCTTAATGGGGTGGCCCCCTGAAATATTTCTGAATCCTGTGATTGCTTTGTCGTGAATGCCTCGTTGGGTTTTGATTTGGTTTTTCCGAGGTTGATCGAGTGTGTGTTGCTATTTGTGCACCCCTGCAGGGTAAAACTTTCTGAAAGCCGTGTCCGCGGTTATGGACGACTTGGAGCACAGTTTCTCGATCATAGACAATTATAACTAAAGTACCGCTTTTAATTTGACTAAGTAACTGACTAGTAAATAGTGCAATACTCATGGAATGGATAATAAAACTGCCAACGGATGGGGGTTGTTCGTCCGCTTCCTCGTTGGTAAGCGAGGAGGAGGATGGATCTGTTGATATTACTGTTATAACTGTTGTCATTAATTCACGGACATCCGTCTATCTTTGGTTAGGCGGATGGTTAGCGAGTATCTATAGAATTTTTAGGGTTTATCTTTTGCTGCAATTGCGTCACCCCAGGTTGTGTCCCCTTTAGAGGCATAAATACTTGCTGAGTACCCCTAGGGTCTCACACGATAAATTATTTGATTCAGATGAACAGGTACACTCACAAGATGGATACTGGGTGGAGGAGATGGACGATGTGGGCAATGATCATTCGGTGTAGAGATTCCGGGAACGGGGATCCGTGAGATCTGTGGGCGGGAGGTGTTTATTTATGAGGCATCTTATGCCGATTTGCTTCTTATCCGTACTCGGATCTTGTTTGCCGCTTCCGCCTGATACTCTGATGTTTGATGTATGAGGAGATATCCTAAACTATTATATCTATCTAGGACATTTGAATCTTGCCGTATGGCGTTGCTATATTTACTTTCTTTTTAGATGGAATGGCTCTGATGTACTGTTGTATGGTGGCTTGCATACATACTCATTTGTGTATGTAGTTGATCCCTTCGCCTGCCGATTACGCCGTCCGTCCTTGTCCCGATGTTTGGAAATGGTTGGGACGGCCGAAAGGTCTACCTGTGAGTGGCATTTGGGCCCCACCGTACTATTTCAACCATTTCTGCTCATCCAGGCTTGTAACTAGGAGCGTAATTCACCGAGGTAGTTACAGCTGCCCACCTCAATAACTTTATTGAAATTTGTGATATGCAAAAATATAAGGATGTAGATGGAGATATTATTAAGCTTAGATTGTTTCCTTTCTGCTTGAGAGGAAAAGCTAAATAATGGTTGCTATCCTTGCCTAGAAATATTATTGATTCTTGGATTAACTGCAAAGATGTTTTTATTGGAAAATACTATCCTCCTGCTAAGATTATATCTATGAGAAGTGAAATAATGAAATTTAAACAACTTGATAATGAACATGTTGCTCAAGCTTGGGAAAGAATGAAATCTTTGGTTAAGAATTGTCTCACTCATGGACTTACTGCTTGGATGATTATCCAGACTTTTTATGCAGGGTTAAACTTCTCTACAAGAAATCTGTTGGATTCTACTACTAGAGGTACCTTTATGACCATTACCTTGGGTGCTGCAACAAAGCTCCTTGATAATATGATGGTCAAATATTCTGAATGGCACACTGAGAGACCTCCACATGGTAAGAAGGTAAATTCCGTTGTAGAAACCTCCTCCATGAGTGATAAAATTGATGTTATCATGTCTATGCTTGTTAATGGAAAAACTCATATAGATCCAAATAATGTTCCCTTGGCCTCTTTGGTTGCTCAAGAAGAGCAAGTTGATGTGAAATTTATTAGAAACAACAATTTCAACAACAATGCCTATAGGAGTAATTTTGGTAATAACAATAATTATATGCCTTATCCTCCTAATAATGACAATACTTATGGAAATTCCTACAACAATACTAAAAGTGCTCTCTCTGAACTTGAAGTCAAGCTTAAAGACTTTATTAGTAAACAAACCACTTTCAACAAGACTATGGAAAAAAATCTTTTGAATGTTGCGAAAAATATTTCCTCTTTGTCTGAAGCACAGTTCTCTTTGATTAATAAAATGGCTTCTAAACCTGAATCCAGTTCCTTCGTAAACGTATAATCAGGTCGAGGGTCGCTTCTGGGCAGATTCTCGGGATTTTCCACCTGAAGCCGAAACGTTATTTACACTTGGACATGTTGTTGGTTGTTATTATAGAGGAATGCCACCATAAAGAAAACGGTCCAACTCACCCCAAACGCATCGCTCCATGCCTCCACGCCGCGTCCCCTGCTCACCTGAACGAAAGGAACCACTAGGGTTCCTCCGTCGCCGCCGCCACCAGCAGTCGTCACTCCTTCGCCGCGGACGACCCTGCTTCTCCGACCTCCTTCTCTTCCACCCAGGACCAACGACTGCAGCCCCGACCCACCCCTCGTCCACATGGGACCCACGCCACCCGCATCCGCCACCGACCGACGCCCACTGCCGTTGGATGTCGCATGTAGGCCACCCCATCTCCCCGACGTCGCCATGTCTTCGTCCCAGCCAGAGGCACCCGCCCAGGACTAGCAGCTCTGCTGCCTGCTGTTGCTGCCCGCCACCAGCAGGCCGTCCCCGACCTCCCCATGTCTTCCTCCCAACCACCATGTCTTCCTCCCAACCACCATGTCTTCTCGCTTCTGTTGATTCAATTCTAATGTAGTAGTGGACAACTAAATTGGAGTACAATTAAAGATACAATTGGATAGTTACAAATTCCCTGTTTTGTAATTATGGATGAATTACAGTGTACTTCAATTACAATCTATTTGTAACAAATCCCTAGATTTTGAATGTAGTTCAATAATGGTGTATTTCAATTACAGTGTATCAAAAGCCTTGTTTTTCTTTGCTGGACCTGCTATTCCAATTACAGTTGCTAATTGTTGTTTAATGTTTTCTAACAAAATTAGTTTTAGTCTCAAATAATTGTTGCTACTATGGATTGCTTATTGTTGCTCAATGACAAGCGAAGAGACACTAATAGGAAAGGCTTCTCAATGACAGAGAATTGCTGGAAGTTTATTTGCCTGAGGAGTATTCAAATGTAATTGCTAAATCACTAAAATACTTTTATATTAGGGGCGTTATAGACATTTCACTTCTCAACCCATCAAACAAGCCAACTATGTAGAAGCCAAAAATAATGGAAGTTAGAAGATTCTATCAGCTTCTCCCCACCACAGTTTTCCCCACAATCTCCCAAAATCTAGCTTCTCTAGAATCTTAAGCTAAAAGGAAGTCAGCCTAAAGGGGAGGCATCCAAGGTGGGAGGTGGCCAAGGTGGGGTGGGCCCCATCCATCACTCCCTATGCCCTAGGCCGGCCAAGGCCTTGCCTAATTGGGCAGCGGCCCCTCTTGGGCCTCTTCCTCCAGGAATTGGCACATTAAGTGGGCTGCCCAAAAAATAAATTTAAATTAGATTGTTCAAGCATTAATTCCATCAATTAATATTAAAATCATATTTAAAAATTCATCATGATTTAAAGAGAGAGATTTCTTCTTAGCTTTTAGTGATGCTTTCCTTTTCCCTTTGCATATGACTTTTCGCATGATATCGCTAAAATCACTACATAAAGAGTTAGTGAATTCCTTTTCTACAATATTAATCATACCTAGAGGGATACATTTGGTTACTAAATTCACTGACTTTGGTTTACTTGGTGTTTCCTCCTTTATTTGCATTATATGAAACTCAAAATCTTGCAGTAAGAGAATCCAACGGATCATTCTTAGCTTAACATCAGTGCTTTCAACAATTTCTTTTAAACCATCACGGTCCATATGAATTATTTCTTTATAATAAATTATATAAGATATAAACTCGCCACAAGAAAAACAACAACAAATAATTCTTTCTTAGCCATGGAGTAGTTCTTTTGTGCTTCAACATCATCATAATAGTATGAATGGAAAACATATGAATATATGAATACTCGTGCAAATCCACAACAGGTCTAGGAAGGTATGGTGATGATGGTGGAGTATAGCGGTTGGTGATGACGATAATAATAATGCTAGGATTTCTTCATCTTACCAAGAACAAAGATAAATACTCACACATGAAGGTAATCAACATCATCATAATAGTATGAACGGGAAACATATGAATAGATGAATACTGGTGCAAATACACAATAGGTCTAGGAAGGGATGGTGATGATGGTGGAGTTTTAGCGGTTGATGATGACGATAATGCCTAGGCCTCCAAGGACTTTCGTAGCCTCGGCGTCAAAGCCCTTCTGCGAGTTTTCCCTCTAGATCCCTTCTAAAGGTGAGATTTTAGCGAACTCTGGTGTTTCTGAATGTCGGATCTCAGAACTGTCCACATAGAGTGGATGTATTTGACAAGGCGAAGCCACCAGGCCATGGCACGATCGGGCAGTATAGATGAGCTCCGCCCATACCAATGCTCGTTAAATTGTCTAAGTGCCTCCTGCCAATTGTATTCTCCTTGCCCTCCCCCCAGGTGTGTGGGAAGTTATGTGGAGGGCTTTAATGGCTTCCAATTAGCAGATTACCCAAAAAAGATTGCTTTAATTATTTTTTCCATCAACACCTGTAATTATGGGATCCTGGTGAAAGCAAGCATAAAAGGTGCGAGCGACAGCGGTAAAATACAAAAATTCTATCACTACTAATGCGAAAAACTTAGACAAACATGCTACAAAATACACTCATCACCTGTGCGGAAGACGATGGCGATAGGAAATTTCTCGCGGGTGAGATTGAGGGTCTAAGCGGTGGACTTCGGTTCCGTGGGTGGTCATCAACGCATGGGTGGGCTTTGTATTGGCGTATGTCGGTAGGGTTAGTCGAGTTGTGGTGGTGTACCTGCACAGTCCTCCTACGGGATGGTCGACAACAGCGGCAAGCTGACGATCCATTCAACTACCATAATGAGGAAGTGCGGTTGCTGGTGAAAACCGGGCCTCGACTTCGGTCATGGAGGACGATGGTGACATCTATGTGTCACTATATATTGGTGAAAGCATCATCGTTGCAGTCTATTTTTCCTCTCTGAGGATGCTCCAGGGTAAACCTTAGATCTAGATCTACCGGTTAGGACGATGGCGATGCTATGGTGTCATTATCCATCCCGTGGGCCATCATCTTGGAGCAGTTGCGTGATGGAGGTGTTAGGAGGTGAAGTGGTATTTCATCTACCGGGTCAACAATGGTAGGTCTCGGCGGCGTGACGCGGCGGGGTCTCGGCGTGAGGCGCGTGATGATGAACACGCGCAGGGTGGTGGGACGGTGGGACAGTGGTGCTGTTTGGTGTCGCGGCGGTATCGATGACATGCCTGGAAAGGCCAATGCCTTAATCCCTATCCTCAAGATGGGTATACAGAAGATGATGGCGCTGACTTATGGAGCAGTGTTATGGTGGGTGCTGAGTGTCTCCGGTTGTGCTCTTGGCTCGTGGTCGGTTGGGTGAGGTCTCGGGTTTTTGTGATGATGTGCGTAGATGTGAGGTCAGGATGCATGACCGCATCATGGCCACCCCTTCATCAAAGTTGTAGTGTTACGACAACTATCGCTAGTGGGGTGTCTTCAAGTTATATATTTTTATAAGACTATGTTGAATAATAATAATAATAAAGAAGGCTATGGGCTTCATTGTGATGCAGAGGCCAGGTGTCATGATGCTGGGCACCATGGTGTCCCATTTCGAAAAATAAAATGTATTTTTTAAACATACAATTAGAAAATAAAATGAGGAATAATAGTCTCCAAACTACAAGACTCTAAACTTGTAATTAGGTTAGATGCATCTTTTTTAGAATCTCCTATGTCTCCCCCCTGCTCCACATTAATTAATGATCTACCCTAGTTTTCCAAGCTGAGAACATGAAACACTATAAAATAAGAAAACTTTAATATGCTTCTTGTACTATTTTTAGGGACTTATTTTTCTATCAGCCAGAACTCAACCAGAGCTTGACATCGAAACACAAACTGTCATGTGTCCATTAAGACCTGAGAGATAGGTTTCCACAACTTTTATGTGCTAGCTGTTACAATGTCAATAAATGTTAAGATGGTTCCTCTACAGAAACATGTTATGATGGTGACTATATAACCTTCTCTTATCCTAGTGATTGTGCAACATGTAAACTTTATTTAACTACGAAGTTACTAAATGAAGTGCTTTCAATGTCACCTTTTTCATAGATTTATTGCATGTATTATGAATAGAAAGTCCAGTTTTGCCCGCGCTTGGCCATTCAATTCGTGTACTGTACCAAAACTCCAAAACGATACAAACTTGACCCTCAACTTCCAAAACTAGATAGATCTGGTCCCTTACCTAACTCAGCATTTGACGTATGATGTTTCAAATCAAAGAGAGTATGAAATGAAATTAGAAAAATGCATTATTATGGAAGTCATGAAATTTGTCTAATTTAATTATTCAAAACAGTTTATTGGGAAAAAAATATTTAGGAAAAACCATGAAATTTGGAAAACTTCCATGTGCCGAGATTATCCGGTTCCTTATATTTCCATGATACTTGTTATATTCCTTTTAAATAAATTTATCTGACTAATTATTGGTGAACATTTTCATTTCTCGTAACCCATCTAGAAGTATCTTCCCCAAAAGCATTTTATTTTGTGGTCCGTGATTTAAAGTAGATTCTATGATTTGGTACGTGAAATATTTTTTAGTTTATTTTTGTGGTTTTACGGTCTCTACTGCAAAATTGAATTTGGCCAATAGTCGAGAGACCAGGTAGAATTTGATATTTAAGAAAATGGTGTGTCTAATTCTTAATCGACTGAGCATGCAAACTTAATTCTGAGTCGACTAAGAATTAGCGGAACCCTTAAGGAAATGAGTATTCAGATTGGATTATTGTTTGGTCAAGCCCGAGAGAATTAACACACGGCCGGTCTGAGTTCAGCAGCTACTGTCATAGAATTCCTTGTACTATACTACTCCGTATTAGCTAGAGTCTGGATGTGCCGGTTGAACTTGATGTCGCCGATCGCACTACGCATCACGCCTAGGTACGTAGAGGACGTACGCAAGGAAGTACTACAAGGAAAGCCCCTCTTCTGATTGAACTCGGAGTGATCTGCGCGCGGCCGTCCAATGAGTCGCCGCTGAAGGTGAAATCTCAGCGGTAGTAGGCGCGCGCACGTTCAGTAGTGCATCTCCGGCCGGCCAGTAATTTTCCTTTGCGCGCGCGCGTACTACTTGACAGAACCCCAACCTATAGCTAGCTACAGTACAGTAGCCATCACGGTTGTCCCCGTTGGGCTCCCATCCGATATGGACGCGAGCGAGCGGCGTGTGTGACTGGTACGTACGCCCAAAAGTAACAAGTTAAAGTTGGCACAGATCGATCCATCGATCGATGGACTGACCAATAACCCAGAATCCACTCATCGATCGGCCGCGCGCGGGCGCGCGCCAGATCTACCGTCTCGACTCGTACGTGTTGATCTCTAGCCAAGCTAGGTAGCTAGCTAGGTAGCGAGATGGATCGACCGGCCGGTCTCGTCGATCGCGCGCTAACTCGATCTCGACCGACCGGACGGTGTCTAGTAGTACGTCGGTAGGAGCCGTAGCTGGGCATCGAGCGATCGATTTGATGGGCATTTTTGAACCCCTGGTCTGGGCGGGGCGCGGTCAAACCTGCAGCCGCGGCCGGCGCCGTGTCCGTCCGGCAGCGCATGCCGTGTGCGCGAGCGGTGGTCGCATGCATGGCACGGCACGGCTGCTCGGGATCCGCGAAAGGCGATCGACGCGACCGTACGCGCGCGCGATCAAGCTCGCTCTGGGCCGGCCTGGGCGGCGATCGATCGACGGCGCCGATCCATGGCGAGCGCAAGCAGCTACACTGATGGCGGACTGACTGGCTGGCTGGCTGACTGACTGAGACCACGCAAGGTGCTGCAGCAGCAGGCCAGGCCGGGCTCGGACTTGGACGCGCGAGCGAGCTCGATCGCCAGGCTCGGGCTGGCTGAGCCATTTTTCCCAGAATAGCAGGGAGTGAGTGCTCCCTCGATTCTAATGATTGTGCCAAATCCGTTAAAGCCCACCTGCTGCGCCCCTACGCCTACGCCTACGGCCTCTAGCTACGCGCGCGCGCATATATACGCCTTTCCATGTCTACCTCTCTACCCAGAAGCAACCCTAGCCGCTGCCCTCCCCGTTGCCTTTTTAAGCACACGGCCTACACCTACCGCTACGTACTCCTGCACTACACGGCGCCAAAGCAGCTCAGCTGCTAGCTGATCCATGTATAGGCGAGCATCTAGCCCTTTCTAAATGCAGCGGCCGGGCATCAGTGTAATAATAACTTCCCATCCATCGTCGTCTTCGCCGTACGTGCAGCTGCCCTGCCTGCCTGCCTGCCTGCCTGTGCATGCGTGTGTAGCGTGTACCTCTCCCTCCGTGCGTGGGCATGCCTCTACGCATCGATACACCGCCGCGCGCGACGTGCTGCCTTTCCATTTGCTAATTGCTCGTCGATCTCAATGAGTCGCTAGCCCATCAACCGACCGGAGGTCGTACCCTTTACTTAGCTAGCTGCTAGTCGATCGTATGGGTTATAATGATGATGATGATGATCGGCTTATTAGCTGCGCAGTACTGTAAAGTTCAGGGGGTTTGCATTGCATTGGTAGTGTGTGGACTGACGACTGATGAATCTGGCCTGGAGTGGACACAGCAGCTCCTCCTCATCAAGATGCCTGTAATAATTAATGGATGATTTCAAAGGTGTTTCATAAAGGTGGCCAGAGATGGAAAAAACTACATATGATGATGGGCACCTTGCATGCAGAGGTGTGGTTTATTTTAAGCTTCCACTCTCATTCTTTTAATTCTCGAAATAAAACTCATCTTTTTCATTATAGACTTACTAGTACCATAATTTAGTGTTCATACCGACCAGGTTATTATGAGAGCGGAGCGGGTAGGGTTTCAGTCACTTGTGTACAAACTGGCGCAGAGGGGTTGGGCCCGCCGACTCGTTCGTACCAACGTGGCTCATTGAGCCATAATTGTGTGTGTGCCGGCATGTGTGTATGCGTCTGTCTTTTCCTTTTCCCCATTCCGGAGTGAGGACGGCCAGCACGTGTACCCGTGTCCTTGCCACTATTTTCATTTTTTTTCTTTGAGAACAACAAGGCCGGCCGGTGTCAAATCGAAGACTACCATACAGACTCCTCTAGCGAACACACATCTTACTTCAATGCCTCACTTCACCTCCATTTTTGGGAAATATAACACCGTCACTTTCTCAAAGAGCTGGGGCAAATTTCATACTCGTACGTACGTAGTCGTTGATTTTAATTAATTGGGTCCAACTAAGTGTGCTTCCAAACTACAGCGTTCCTTAGTACATCGGTACAGTCACAGATGCATGTTCACTTCGGCTCCACACAACACATCTGGGAACAGTTATACGAAGGCAAATCAGATCATATGGAGACACATGACCCCGGCCCATGAAAAATCAGAAAACAGCCTCTTCAATTGGCTATAGTGCATAAACGTCCAAAACAAGGTTTTACGAGAAAATCTTACCAGCAATGATTGAAGTGCTTTATTATATCAAACGGATGATGCATTTTTACCCATTTCGAAGCACCAAGAAATAATGATATGTACAGTCCAAAATGGAAAGTGGTCATCATAATCACATGGTGTGCAATGTCAGATTGTTTCAGGTATTGGGGTTGGATTTGGAAATCCATGAAGCATAAAAGATTTGACTAAATTTATAAGAGAAACTATAATCAAACCCCAATACACATTACGACACAAAATGCCTGGCCGTCCTTATTACACAAGATGGCCGCCCCACAAATATTGCTATATAATTGATTTTGCTATTGATTAGTAATGGTTTTTCTACTTAACTAACATGAAGAGCTCATAATTTTGGTTCCCTGAAAAACATAATTCCCAATGTGCAACTCTGACAAGTATATGTCATATGCAAGCATTTACCCCATATGTAAGAGTGATGTGAAGAATTAATGAATTATACACATAATTACATTTAATATGGTGTGAAGTTTATTTGTTTTCCCCACCACTCTAGGCTTGTGTCATTTTTCTTCTTAAGATTGAGTTCCTATTCTTCTAGCAGTAGTAATTTTATACAAAATATGCTAGGTTTTTGGAAATCCATTTTGGCTCATAGGTGTAGATGTACCCACTGTCGAAAAAACGTATTTGGAAATATCTACAAAATTCAAAAACAATATCCATGTGCAAATATAGATATTCTACAATTGCACACAAAGTTGACGAAAAAAGACATTTTGTGTGGCATCTGTACAGAAGAGAGTTTTTACTGCTCCAATTGGCTTTTCATTAGACATTTTTTTTGTCTTTTTACATAGGCCATGAAAAGTAGTTTTTTCCGCAAGTACTTTGTATATGCGGACATAGAATTTCCCGATGTACACATGGGAGTTTTCTTCCAGGATTTTTGACATTTTAAAATACATTTATATAATAGGTGCATCAAGAAACCTATGATTTAAGGCATCATGTCAATAGGTTTCACCGTTTTCTTTACACAGAATCACATGAAATGTCAAACATAAATATGTAGTACGTATACTCCAACGCACATGCAAGATGTAGCAGCAATGACAATAATATCATGTAAGACAGCAAGAGTATCATTATTTTTTGATATATCTGTTCAGTTGCTGCTTACTAGGAAACATCATGCTGTGGGGAATGAATGAGGATCATCACTGCTTGGACCATGTATATACCCTCGTACCCTCCTTCTGATACATTCTAACATCAGGGCATGCATGAATCAATCAATATACACTGGGGCGCTGCAGCTTACAGGTTGAAGCGTTGATGAGAGCATTGGTAATAAGACACCAACCCAAAAGCATGAAGTGGTGACATGATACATGCATGTTAGGAAGCAGGGGCTATGGATCGATGGTGGGTTGATCGATCTCGCGAGCGCGAGCGGCGACCGAGGTAGGGCGTGTGATGGATGGATGGGGAAGGGCCGGCTGTGGTCCTTTTGTCGCTCTCCATTGGCGGCTTGCTAAGTCACCCACCCATGCACCCAAATCAATGGGCTACATACACAACACATTGACGCATACGGCCTGGCTGACAAGCAATATGCTCCCAACAGTGGAGCCACACTATTGCGCGCGAGTATAGTACTAGCTGCTGCGATCGACATGATGGAGCTAGCTAGCTAGCTGCTGCTGCTAGGGCACGCAGCGCATGCAGGAGCTGTGTGGGAAGCTGATGATCGAGCGAGCAGCAGAGACATGGCTAGCTACACAGCGCGCAGAAAAAAACATGCCCTGGACCTGGGCGGGCATGCACGCACACACGATGGGGCTATCTCTAGCTAGGGTGTAGCTAGTTGCGGTAGGCAAAGTAAAGCTAGGGACCAACCAAAGGAGGTGCGAGTGAAGTGACAAGATATCCTAGAATCTTCCTCCTCCTCCTCCCATCGATCCTAGCTATGCCCTAAACCTAAACCCTCGACATGCATGCAATAACTTTTTTGAAAGCCCGGCGGGCGATGGAGCAGGGAGCAGTGCACTCACTGGTACGGCCGGTAGGGCATGCGAGGCGACGGCAATGGCATGCGGTCAGTCAGTCCTCAGTCGGTCAGTCAGTCAGCATATATGCTTGGATTAGATGAGGAGGTGAGGCCAGGCCACAGCTAGCCAGGTCTATGTGTATACGGCGGAGTAAGTAAGTAAGTAAGTAAGTAGTACGTGGTGGTAAAAGAGGAGGAGCAGAAGGCAGCAGCTAGCGGCCGGCCGGTGATCTCGACCGGCCGGAGCTTATACCAGGGGGGGGTAAGTGAAGAGGGGTGGGCGCTTTTTCCTGGAAAGGAAACTGAGGTTTCGTCACATCACCACGCAGGGTCGTAGTCATCCCCAACCTCCACCAGACAGCGACCTTTACGAGTTTATCACCCCAGCCTCTCTCCCTCCACTTACTGCATGCGATGCAAAGCATACCCTCTCTCTCTCTCTCTCATCTCTCTCTCTCTCACGCGCACCGGCACAGCCGCTCCTTGATCTGAGAGTTCCATGTACGTACACCCACACCCTTTACTTCCTCCCGATTCTGAACGACTGTCGGTTATTGGTTCTACACTACTCTCTACCTACATACGCTCTCGACCGGCAGTATTCTTCCTTTAATTTCTCTCTCTCCCTCCGTGTAATTGCGTATGTGTGTGTGAGTGTAAGAGAGTCTGGGTGAGAGAGAGAGAGAAAGGGTGTTTGTGTGTCAAACATGTGGGTCCGTCCTGTATGTGGAGGGGGATGTAATTGGTGCGCAGGCACGATGGCGCATTCACGGCCTCGCGCAGGGTCAGGGCGGGAAGGGGGAGCAGTCAGTCAGTCCCGCGCGGTGGCCGTCGTCGCGAACTGGGTGTCGCCATGCACCCCGGGGCGCCTGATCAGCTAGCAAGCCTTGTGCACGGCATAAATGACACCAACAAGCTATCTAGCGATCCCAGATCAGATTCCTCCCATCCTCGCCTGCCCTGCCCTGGCTTGCTAGCTCGCTTGATAAAAATCATGCATGCTGCCGCCCGGCCGGCCCCGTGTCAGCCAAGATCATATGCACTGCTGCCGCTCGCTGCCGGCCCGCCCCCGTGTGCTCGCGCCAGGCGTGCTCTCGATGCATGCTCTGCTGCGCCCGCTGCTGAGATCGACTCAGCCGTCTCGTCGCTGCGGGATGTCGTTCGCCCCTCCTTCCCCTCCCCGATGGAAGACTAGTTCCATCAGTGGACCGCCCGGCGGAAGCCGCGCACGCACCATGTAGTAGTAGTATGTGTGTGTGTGTCTGTATCTAATCGCTACGAACGGATGGCCCAGCCGTCTGATTGCTCGTTGCTACTACTTGTGTGTCGCCCGTTCATGCAAACATGCATCTCCATGCATGTGAAAGCATTGGGCTCATGCATGCATATGCTCCTTCCATGAGACCGGAGGAATACAAGCGCACAGCGCTTCGCCGGGCCAACCTAAAACCGCATCATACTTTCCGTATCATATCATATCATATGGCATGCATATGCATGGAGGATTGGACGGGGATCGGATCAGCTTCGCTTCCATATCATATGTCATGTCGGAAGATGCACATACCAAATGCCCCAACCCTTATGCAAAATTTGTCTTGTCACGGCTCACAGGAGCTACTAGCTGCTGCCTGCATGTTCTCAATGTATTGTCTAGTTGTTGTTGACCAATGGTACATGTACTGTTGCGTTGGATTAACTTAAATAGACCATTATTTTTTTATATGTCCTATTAGTAAAATATTTTAAAAGACACCAGAATAATGTTCATGGAAAATTACCGATATTAATTATTCTGTAGACTAATTAATCTCAATAATCTATTCGTATATCGATATTCAACAGCAGGTATACTCCCTCTTTCATGTAATAACTTGCATGTCTTAAAAGATTAAGATTAGAACACAAGATAGATGAATATATATAGACATCACATAGTCTTAAAAATTACACAAGGTAACTTGCATGTCTTTCCACACACAAATATGATGATGTTCACAAACAAAACTAGATAAATTCACACCACATAATGAACAAGTTCACAAAAATAACCAGATCAAATGAAGAACGAGAGTGTGACTTGCAATTCATCATCAACATCATCAATCCATTCGCTATGCTGCGAGATCAAATCCACATTGCGAGTGATGCTATTCTTTGAGTCATCTAACACTAGCAACTTCAAATTTCTCATGATATCCTTTTAACACATACAACAAAGTGATACCTTTGATCCAAAGTCTTAATACAATATAGTACTAGCTTTTATCCCTAGAGGCCCAGGTTTTATCGACCCAAGAAGCACTTGTTGCTTGGTGTAAGATCACTTTGAAGTCTTTGAGACTTTTGTAGAATCATTATTTAACGGACAACTCTTATATTTTGGGGCTTTATCGATAGATGGAAATACACCAGGGCTAAGGTTTCACCTCCAAGTGTGCATATGCAATGGGATAAAATTATAAATGAAGAACCGTTATAGTAACTAGACTCCTCGCGCCCCTCGGGGCCCAGCGATAGACATGACATTTGATGATAAAATCGCATTGAGAGATGCTAAGTTAAAATGACAACATTGTGGCCAACAAGTAGAATTTTGCATGCGCCTCGCATTACGATTTTTTTAAACTGAATGGCAAAAGCGTACACATGGACGTCTAAGTTAGAATGCCCAGTAAACCAGCAGCACAAAAAACCTAGATGTCAAACACAAGCTATCTAAGCTAAAAAGAGAACGAGCACATTGTTATCAAAGCTAAAAAGAGAACGAGCACATTGTTATCTACATTAACTCTTGTGAAGTTTATCTACTTTCACGTGCATGATTTTTCTTATAACAACGAAGCATAATTACATGTAAAATGTTCAATCCATTTTGACACACGTTTATATATATATTTAATCTATTTATAATTATAGATACATAATTTACACGTAAAATATTGGATTTTTTAATTCCAATGACTATCTAAACACTATGCTATATGCCACTATAAAGCTAACATCTAAGCCTAGTAGCCCTTTCGGCCAACATTTTTCATCTAAGTTTGGTGGCGCTAGATCTAAACATGACGCCAAGTCGCCTGTCATGACGTATCTGATGAACGCGATCATCTAGAAGCGTCCTAAGCGTGAAAATATGGTGACTCGACAGTCGTAAAAGAAAAGATTTAAAAGTTGGTGACACCTAAGCGTGATGCTCTCGGGAAGGTGCTTATAGAAAAGATGGTGACTCGACATAAAAGTGAAAGAAAAGATTAAAAAGTTTAAAAGGCTTCCAAATGCTTGAAATTATGGTACTCATTAGCTTTGAGCTCTCATTGACCCTATCATAACCATCTTTAAATGGTTAAGATTAAAGTGAGGGAAAATATGAGTTATATGCTTGACAGATCACAAGTTGAAAATCTCATGCCCCTTGAGTATGAGTACCAAGACCTCATGCTACTCAACTTTGGTCCCAGGTAAGTTCTTGTCATTGTAAATATATGTATATCATCGAGAACCGCCAATGGGGTACCCCTTGCCCCACGACACATGAGAGATCCCATATCACAATGACAAGGCAACAGACAATCGGCATCTCAACAACCTTTTTATTTGCTATTTGCATAGTTTTTTATTGGATATGCTTCATAGAATGCACACTATGGTTTTGCTGCAAGTTTTCACCATGATTAGGCATGGATTAGGCTGGCCGCCCAGGCGTTTCTCTAACACATATCAAACTCCATGAACTTACAAGCTCCCATCTCATTTCACACCGGCGGCATCCATAAATAAAAGAACATGATATCAACTAAATAGAATAAGTGCAATGCTGAAAGTGTGCCCCATGACAGCATGGTTTTGCTAACTCCCAACTTATAATTTGTAAGCATATAACTAAATAGATAGTCACAATGGTTCAGGTTTATTAAGTGCAAGAAATAAAATGTGCCATCAAGTTCGTGAGAGCTTTACTAACTAATTTTTGCATAACAAGCAAACATTTTTATTTGGAAGAAAACAACACATAATAAGTATGCAAGGAATAGCAATGATGCTAATAGGTAGATATGATGAACACCTTTTGACAACTTTGGCTTGGGGAGTTGGATGCACGAGTAGAGCTCATACTCAGTACAAGTGAAGGCTAGCAATAGAAATGGAGTGATGATCGAGAGAGCAGTAACTGTCATAATCATGCTTGCGACAAAACAAAATTAATAGTGGCATAAAAGTGACACAAGGACTCTGAGGTAAATAAATCTTCAAGGCTTAACTGACTTTTTGTTTAGTCATATGCATGCGTGAGCATGTGCCAATTCGATTCAAATAAAACATTCAGAGGAGGATACCACAATGTCATACCATGTTATGAATAGAACAATGCTAGCAAACATTTATATGACATGCTACAAACTATAGCAAATTGGAACTAATCATAAGAGAGTAAGAACTACTAAGCATCCATTAAATAACATACACCTTACATGAACAGACTAAGAATGCCCATATGGATGAGTATATGTACAAAAAATGAAAACAAATAGAGTTCATACCAGCCTCTTACTACATCTTGAATTGCCATAAATCATCATTATTGCCTTTCAGTTGTGTGGCTTGAATAATAATATGAAAACCAAACTCCAAAGGAGTCACTGAGGACTCCTGAACCCTGCAACGAACTTTACAAAATCAGAGAAGAACAACAAATATTTTGGGGTTTTTGATTTTTTTTAAGACAAGAACTGAAGGAAAAAAGAAAACAAAGCAAAATCTTTTTGGATTTTCGAATAACAAACCGAAGCTAAAAAAAGGGTGAAGCAAACTAAAGCTAAAAGCTAAAGAAGCAAACAAAGAGAAAGAACAAAATATTTTTGGTCTTTTTTGTGTTTTGGAAAGGAGAAACAAAACAAGAACAAAAAAAAAATGAAAGAAAGTGAAACATGGATATATAAAGTATCGACAGAATATGATATGTAGATGAGTGTGATGTCGGTATACCTCCCCCCAAGCTTAGGCTTTTGGCCTAAGTGGAGAACAATCCCAAGCTGTCCAAGAAGTGGCGCCTACGTAATATGACGATGAATTACCTTCGTCCTGATACGAACTCGAGGACGCCCCGGCATAGTGCGCAGTATAGTCATAAGAGGGAGCATCCCCCTCCGGGTGCTGCCCGTGGAAACCAAGAAAGTGGAGCTGCTTGTCTAGCTCCTCCTTGGGGCGCGACCACGGTCTCCTGCAATTACTGAACAAATTAGGCCGTGGCAAGGGAATTTCCCTTTCATCTCCGTCAGTAAACAACATCCTATAAACTAAACTCTCTGCACGAGAGTTAGCAGTAACAAAGTGATGGGCTTTCATAGCCACAAGATCAAGTATTTGTGGGGCCAGCACTATATAATTAGGATCAACAGAAAGTCCCAAAGCATCAACCATGCGCGCAACAATAATACCCCCATAAATGGGTCCTCTAGAAGCTAGGCGGCGAGCAATGAGAGAACAAAGATTATACTTGGTTTCATTATGAAGCGCGGTAGCAAGGAAAGCTAAATGATAGTTAGAAATATTACTAGTGTTCTCCCTACCAAGAACACTAGTAGCAAGATAGTAAGAAAAATATCTAAGAGCTGGGAGCTGAATGTTTCTTATCTTGTCGCGCTGGGTTATGCAGTCATCATCATTTGTTACACCTCGGTAGAGCTCCAGCAAATCAGCGGGTCGACTTTGGATCTTCTTTGCTGTCCCTGTCATGCCAATAACTATAATGCCACAAAATCTTTCCAAGTAGGCATATCATAGATTTTAAATGAAATAGTTGGCCTATAAGAAGTATTAGTGAAAGTGAAGCTCTCAACAAAAGTTTTGGTGAGCAAAGAATATTACTCACTCTCATCCTGCATGTAAGTGGTTAGACCAACCCTTTGAACAACAAGCAAGAATTCATCGAGGATCCCTGTAGTTCTCAAAAATTCAAAACAAGGGAAGGTAGATGGATGCGCATCTCCCTCATTACCAAAGCGTGGCGCAATAATATCTTCATTATATGATGGCCTAAATCGAGAAATTGGTCTCGAAGGCCTTGCCACCCTTGGTGTGTCTCTCTCAAACACTTCTCCAAAAGTATGGTTGTCCATCTCTCTTTTTTCTAAAAAAAATTAGAAAAACATCACAAAAAATAATTTCAAAGCTACTAAATGAAGGGTACTACTATAGGGACTTACAAGAGGGCTAAACATGCATCAAAATAATTTCTCTAAGCATAGAATAAGCGTGCAAGCTCACATAACCTGTTACTTACAGTAGAAAAATACTCAAGATATAATCCACTAATCAAAAATCTACTTGGACAAGCGGAGGAGTCACATACCGGAGAACAAATGCTCCAAAAATCAGCAGCAAAGAGTGGCCGAGTAAGGAGATCGAAAATCGTGGTGAAGAACAGCAAGAACACGGTTTCGAGAAATTTTTCAGTGTTTTCTAGGAAGAGAGAGTGAAGTGGTAGGTGGCTGGATAAGTGGAGGGCCAGGGGTGGCCCACACCATGGCTAGGCGCGCCCCAGGGATGGCTGTGCCACCAGGTGGTGAGGCTGCCTGGTGGTCCCCCTGGGTCACTCCAGGTGCCTCTCTGTCCCTTTTTGACGTAAAAATTTAATATGGATCTTCTGGAATTTTTCAAGAAACTTTATTTTTGAGCAATTTTTAGAAATTGATAAATGATTTTCCCGCAGAAAAATGATTTTGGAACGATGGAAAACCAAATCAAAACTAAAACTTCAGAAGTTCTAAGACACTGAAATATGCAAGCAACTAGCAATACAAAGATGAGCAAGGTGAAAGCAAAAAATTGGAATAGAGAAAATAAGAGTAAACAAAGGTAATCATGGTGAAAATGTTGTTTCATTCATCCAAATCACTTTGTTAACAAGGTTGATCAGGTATTGTTACCAAAACAATTTTATATGAAGCGAAACTTTGTATTTCACTAAATGATTATGTTACCTCAACCATGATAGCAATAGTCCCAATCATAATAATTTCAGTCTTCTTGTGGCATGGGACAATATATTTCTCCAACTTTGACGCCCCCAATATTTTCAATTGAATTTAGGCCATATTTCTTATCAATCTTCTTGGGGAAATAAATAGTATGCTCCTTTTCATTAACATTAAATATTACTTTTCCTTGATTATAATCAATGACAACACCTGCAGTATTAAGAAAAGGTCTCCCAAGAATAATAGACATATTATCATCTTCAGGCATTTGAAGCACAACAAAGTCAGTGAATATCAAACAATTATTAGCCACTTGAATAGGCACATCCTCACATATAACAACAGGAATAGTAGTAGACTTATAAACCAATTGCAAATATATATTAGTTGGTATCAATTTTTCTAGGTGAAGTCTCTTGTAGAGAGAAAAGGCATAACACTAACTCCTGCTCCCAAATCACACAAATAAGTTCTAACATAATTATTTTTAATAGAGCAAGGAATAGTTGGCATACCTGGATCTCCAAGTTTCTTTGGAACCTTACCACTGAAAGAATAATTAGCAAACAAAGTGGAAATTTCCTTATTAGGAATCTTCCTTTTATTAAAGACAATATCCTTCATATACTTTGAATAAGGAGGCAATTTAATAGCATCAGTCCAAGGAATTTGCAAAAACAAAAGTTTCATCCACTCACAAAACTTGTTATAGTGTTCTTCTTCCTTTGACTTGTGTTTCTTATCAGGAAAAGGCATTGGTTTTTGCACCCAAGGCTCTCTTTCACTACCATGTTTATTAGCAGCAAAATCTTCCTTAGTGTACTTTGTATTCTTAGTGTGCCTTTCAGGTTCTTCTTCATTTTCTTCTTTATCATAAGCATCATTTTTATCATTACCACTTTTAGTTTCAGCATCAGAGATAGATATACTATTAGGATCTTTAGCAGGTTCAGAAGATTCTACAACTGTTTTATGTTTTTTCTTAGAAGGAGTACCAGTATTTTTAGCTTATTGAGAATCTTGCTCAATTCTTTTAGGATGTCCCTCAGGATAAAAAGGATCCTGAGTAGAAGCACCACCTCTAGTTCTAATTTCATAAGCATGTTTATCTCTAGAAGCATTAACTAGCAAATCTTTTTGCACCTTAGTAAGATGATCAATTTGAGTTTGAACCATTTGGAAATGTTTAACAAGCATTTTAACATCATTGGAGGTTTTCTCCACAATATCATACAACTTATTAATAGCTCTAGAATTTTGCATTAGATGATCCTGCACTCTCATATTAAAATTATCTTGCTTAACAACATAATTATCAAATTCATCTAAGCATTTATCAGGAGGTTTAGAGTAAGGAATATCACCATTCTCAAAATGTTGGAGAGAGTGTACCTCAATAGTGGATGAGTGGGAGATTGGCTTACATAATTCTTCTATAGGAGGTAAATTCTTCACATCTTCAGATTTAATACCCTTCTCCTTAAGACATTTCTTAGCTTCCTTCATCACTTCATCATTTAATTCAATCATTCCCCTCTTCTTTGGTGTTGGTGTTCGGGTTGGCTTAGGTATAGTTGGCTAAGGTGTAGTTGGCTCAGGTATAGTCCAATCATCATAATTCTTGCTTATTTTAGCCCTTAATTCCTCAGCTTCATCGGGAGTTCTTTTTCCTGAAAATACAACCAGCACAACTATCCAGGTATGTACTAGATTCATCGGTTAGTCCATTATAATATATATATATATATATCAAGAAGTTCATTTTTATCTACTGGATATCCAAGCTGTGCTCTAATTAAATAACAAAACCTTGCCCATGATTCAGGCAATTTCTCTCCTTATCCCTGGTTAAAATCAAAGAGTTTCTGCAAAACAGCATGTTGAGAACTAGTAGGGAAATATTTCAAAAAGAAAGTATTAACCAAGCCAAAAGGACTATTAATAGATCCAGGAGATAAATTATTAAACCAAGCTTTAGCTTCACCTTTCAATGAAAAAAAGGGAAAATTTTAGCAAAAAAGTAGGTGTGTTTCTTAATATCATCAGAAAATAAGCCACTCAAAGTAGAGAGCTCATTCATATGTGCCACATCACTTTCATTTTCAGTCCCACAAAAAGGTTCTTTGTCAATAATAGTTATATAAGATAAATCATAATCCTTATCTTTAATGTGTATGGGAGAAGTGACAAACTTAGCATCGGGAGATAATTTATATCTAACAGCACGTCTCTCAAGAAGACTCTTAATAGCACTTGCACCTCTAGTGTTTTGACATTCCTCAATAAATTCATCACTAATTTCAATATAATCTTCATCAAGATCATCACTAGGATACTCTCTATACTTAGGTGAACTAACATGTGCAACAATATTTTCATTAGGAGTTTTAGTGTTTCCCATTATAGTTCTAGCAATTGTAGCATCTAGTAAAGGACCTAATAAACCACTCTCATCAAGCACAGTAGAAGCAGCATCAATATTATCAGAAGCATTTTTAGATTCAGCAGAAGTAGCAGTATGTGTAATATGTGTATGTGGTGGTGTAAGAAGCTTACTCATCACAGATGGTGAAACAAGAGCAACAGAGGTGTTCAGAGTTGTACCTCTTCTTGTAGTGGATGGCAATATAAGAAATTTTCCATCACGAGCTTTACCCATGATGAATGGATAGCAGCGAACAATAATAATTCCAAGTGAACTTATAAATAAAGCTATTCTCCCTGGCAATGATGCCAAAAAATAGTCTTGATGACCCACAAGTATAGGAGATCGCAACAGTCTTCGAGGGACGTAAAGTCCAAATATATTGATTCGACACAAGGGGATCCAAAGAATATTTATAAGCCTTAACAGATGAGTTGTCAATTCAGCTGCACCTGGAAACAGTCTTGCTCGCAATAGTTTATCAGTAGCAACAATTTCGACAACAGTAAAATAAGGAAGCGGTAGCAATTGTAATAAACAATATGATTAAAATGTGGTAGGCATAGGGATGGATGGATGGGCGTTGCATGGACAAGATAATTTATGTAATAATCAATACAAAGGCATTTGCAGATAATAAAGATAAAGCATCCAAGAACTAAATAACCATAGGCATGTGTTCCGTATATAGGCGTGCATGCTCGCAATGAGAAACTTGCACAACATCTTTTGTCCTGCCAGCCCATATCCAGTGGGGCCTCAAGGGAATCTACTGGCAATTATGGTGCTCCTTTTAATAGAGCACCAGAGCAAAGCATTAACACTCCATGAACACATGTGATCCTCACATCACAGTCATCCCCTCCGGTTATCCCAATTGCTATCACTTTGGGGCCTCGGGTTCCAGACAATGATATGTGTACACAACTTGCAGGTAAGATCACAAACAATAATATCATCATGAATCAATAACATGTTCAGATCTGAGATCATGACACTCGGGCCCTAGTGGTAAGCATTAAGCACAACAAGTTGCAACAAAGTCAAAAGCACTAACAATAGATACTAGGAACCATGCCCTAACAATCTTATGCAATTACATGAGTGATCTCATCCAATCCCTATCACCCCCATAACCTATTGTGGGGATTACTCACACATGGATGGGGGAATCATGGATGGTTGATGGAGAGGCGTCGGTGATGATAATGGTGATGATATCCTCCAATTCCCCGTCCCGGCAGGGTGCCAGAACAGAGTTTCTGGTTCCGAATCATGATTTCTAGTTGTGGCAGCGCAATGGAACTCTATCTGGAAAACATCGAATCCCCTGTGTTTTTAGGTCAGAGGGTATATGTAGGCGAAATGAGAGGTCGAGGCGGAGTCCGGGGTGGCCACACGATGCCCATGCGCGGCCAGGCATGGCCACGCCTAGGGGTGGTGTGGGGCCCTCGGGTCTTTTCTCCCCTCCGTCTTCTGGCTCCGTGAGTCTTTTGAAAAATAAAATAGGATTTTTGGCATATTTTCTGGGATTTTTCCTGAAAGTTGATTTTCTGCTAAAAAACGAGACACCAGAGCAATTCTGCTAAAAATAGCGTTAGTCCGTGTTAGTTATATCCAAATCACACAAATTAGAGGGGAAACAATAGCAAAAGTGTTCGGAAAAGTAGATACGTTTTGGACGTATCATCCGTCTTTGCATGGTAAGAGTATTTGATGAGACGGACACGCTGACAGGTGGTACGGGCAAGATCTGCATGTACCACAGGTTGTTAAACCCTTTATAACATTTCCTTGCATCCTCTCTTATCCCAGGTGCATAAAAAAATCATTTAAATGACATTTAACGCTTAGAAATGTCATATTACCGCATAATATGATAGTCCCAATTGATATATTCACGAAATACTTAATAATTCGGAATCCTCGTGAAATAAGGACAAAAGGTGTGTGCGAGCGTAGTAAAATACCAAAAATTCTACACTACTTGTGCAAAAACATAAGGTAACATGCTTCAAAATTGGACTCATAAGTACCTTGCAAGCAATCATCAATAACATGTATATCCTATATACCTAAGTTGGATGTTCCATTCTTCTTCTTCTTCTTCTTCTTCTTCGCTAAGTACTTCGAGCAGTTCCTCTTCTAGTGACCCTTCTTCTTATAGAAGAAACACTCGGCATCTGGGGCTGGACCAGGCTTGGGTGCCTTTCCCTTGTTAGGGGCACGTCATGCCTTGGTAATCTTCTTGTTCCCCATACTTCTTCTTCTTGAAGTGCGTAGATTTCTTCACCATCATCACATTATTGGTGTTCTTTTGTATGTACTTTTCAGCCACCTTCAACATCGCAAACAGTTCGGCCAATGTCTTGTTTATCCCATTCATGTTGAAGTTCATGACAAACCCAACAAAGCTAGGTGGGAGTGATTTCAAGATTATGTAGGTTCCTAGTTCTTGAGGAAATGGAATGCCTAGTGCTTCCAAGCTTTGAACGTACCATGTGTCTTGATTACATGAGCAATAACTAAGCCTCCTTCTGCCATATTGCAATCCAGTATAGCTTAAGATATCTCATATATCTTTCTGCTCAGGCTTGTTTCTCAAACATGCCCCTCAATTCAGAAATTGCTTCATATGGACACCAGGTTTCAAACCTCCTTTGAAGATCCGATTCCATGCATGCAAGTAAGGCACATTAGACATCGATATAGTCACCACTACGCGACCAAAAGACATTTTGTGCATCTTCAGTTGCGTTATTAGCGGGAGCATCACCAAGAGTTGCGTCCAAGACATATTCTTTCTTAGCACCTTTCAGAACTATCCTCGGATTGCGTACCAGTCCCCAAAGTTTGTTCCATATTCATGCAGTTTCTCTTTCTCTAAAATACCAGCTAAAGGGAAATTGTTGCGTGCCATTGATCTACAAACAAGTGTAAATTCATTTAGACATTGTTACATAATTAATGAACTACACAAAATAATAAATTTAATTCAAATTATGGCTCCCACTAAAATCAATATCCCTCATAATTGATACTTAGTGATTCAAGATCCACGTCTTGCTTTCCCGACACCAATGTTACATTACATGTGTGGGAGTAAAAACTATTAGGTAACCATACCAATGACATCAACATATGACTCTTATTAATATTTCGATTCTTGTGTTTCGTATACTCTAGACGTTCTAGATAGTATGTCAAGGTGAACCCTAGTACACTATTAGTGCGGAAGTTTTGCACCCAGATTATGAATATCACTAGCTGCACCCATGTTACGTGATCCATAATAGTTTGAATTCCATGTTATGTGGAGCCCAACCAAGGGGTAACAGATTAAATTGATAATTTTAGGGAGAGGTCTCTCTATTTATTATGACTATCATATAACAAATAATGTTTATAAAAGGATTAACATCACATGCAATTCATATAGTGATATGGTATAGCAATTCGTGCCAACGATCTCCATCATCAATGTCTTCCGACACCATGTACTCTTCCATGCACAATTGGCATAGCATCGAGGTGCATCGTTGCTTGATCATCATCGCCATGTCTTTGCTTTTACAACTATTGCTACTCTAACTAACAAAGTAAAAAGCAACTATGGATATTCCAATAATATTATGACAATCATCGAGGCTCCAGCCACTCATTCCCAAAGAGATTACAACATAACACATCACATACATCACATTACAAACTTTAACTATGTTGCATCACTTCCTTGTAAAAACAAGTTAGACGCCTCTAACACGCTTTGCTAGATTATGGGGCTCTATGGTTGCATAGAGAACCGTTCTTTTACCTACGTGGTAAGTAATCACTATGATCATGCAATACCGCCAAGATAAAAATTGCGACAATTGGGTAGAAAAACAAGATCAATAATGCCGGAATTCTGCGATTCCTCTATCTGTACGTGTGCCTACACATATATCGCTCTGTTACCACTGCTGGGGAACATGCTACTGATGCATGTAAAATGAATACATGAACTTTGTAGTTTATTGAAACATATTCCCACATATATACAACGTTTATAATGTAATAACCATATTTTATATTAATTTTTGGGGATTTACCAATGATCCCCTTTATTTTGGTTATAACTCGGTAGGACATGAAAACCCTATTTTGTGTATTGATCTTTCAAGGACCTAAACAAAGTACAATGGAGCTAAGATTCTGGAAAACCCAATATTTTGGGAAGACGATGATCTAGAGTGCTTGGACCTCACGAGGGAGGCCCGGAGTCCCAAAAGAGGTGTGGTGGCGCGGCCTACCCTACTACACGCACCACCCACACTGTTTCGGCCCTCGGCCATTCAATTAGCTTCAATCTATCATCCATCGACTTAGTTTGACCTAAAAACTGCTAAAAAGGGTTCCCCAGGGCATCCCTCGAGGGGAGCATCGTAGAAACACAGAAACATAAAAAGGAGTCAAAACCAGAAAAGATTGGAGGGGAAAACTCCACCGGAGCCACCACCGGAGGGTTTTCTACCTTCTCCAACATCTCCAACTTCATCACCATGATGAAGAGGGAGTAGTCCACCTCTAGACTATGGGTTTGTGGTAGTAGCTTGATCTCTCTCTCTCTCTCTCTCTCTCTCTCTCTCTTGTTCTTCACAGATCTAGTACCATATGAGCTGCCCTACATGAGTCATATATGTAACTACTATGTGGTGGATATTTGTTCTATGATTTGATATATGATATTGGAACCTATCTCTTTGTAAGATGTATTGATAGATTCATGTGATGTACCATGTTTTTAATTGCTTGTTTTGATCCAACTTGTATGCAAGAGCGTGTGTGGGGGAAGTGTATGTTAGATGGAGTAATATTGTGGTGACTGAATAGTGATAACAAATTCAATATCTATTATGGTTTTTACCTTTGTTTTGTTATCTCACTAGGGATTAAGTGAATTCATGTGCTATAATTATCTTGTGACAGCTTGATAATCCTTTTTGGTCAAGGTAGCATATTTGTTATTCAAACATCATGTCAAAGTACTTAAAACTATGCTCTGTTAATTCTTAATTCTATATTGCTTGTAGTTTTCCCTTTCTGATGTGGCGTTGCATCATCTCTTTGTTAGGACGTGATGCCCATATGAATTCTTATAAAACACATTGTGATGTTTCACCAATATTATATTGATGATGATTTTTTTATGTCCACTACAAATTAAAAGAGAGTAGACAAGTGAACCATAAACCCCCTGGTCCAACTTATATCATAATAAACAACCTTCAAACACTACTAATATCATAAATATACAAAATACTTTCTTTCTTGCAAAGACAAACAGAACACGAAAAGACCATTTATTATTGCATTTACTTTACTTACATACTTTATTGCAGTTTTTAATTTACTAATTTTATTATTATTTCATATTACTAATACGAAACCATGTGCTTGACAACCACATGGTGGATTTGGGGACACAAAGAAAAAACTTGTTTTGTAGGTTGCTTATGAAGATAAGAAATATATACTCTTTGCCAATTCCCCAAGAGTTCGATATATACCCTTGAGTCACCCTTGTTGGGAAAAGATGCTTGCTATAACACTCTGCACTTGGTGTCCCAACGAGTTGGTACACACAGAGTTGTTGTCATCAAGAACATTTTCTGGCTTACCTAGGAATTAAAAGAGCACCTCATAGTGGCTGCAAGTGTGTTTAAACCCCCACTACAACTGTTAGAACATTTTCTGGCAGGCATCTTCATCAACTTTGTGCAAACACCAAAGCTTGGGAGATTGCACCACTATGAGATTTTCATTCTCTTTTATATTTTCAAAGAATTTTTATTTTGTCTTGTTTTAGTCTTTTATTTGTTTGTTAGTTTTCATTAAAACATAAAAACCCATAATTAGTGTAGATTCTAATATGTATGCTAAATCTTGGAGGGACTTCCTAGAATCTCTATCTGTGATGGTTATGTTAAAATTATGGAAGCATACTATGAATATCGATCAACCAAAGAAGGAAAAAGAACGGATGGATTTCTTAGACATCTCAACAATTTATCTATGGACTTTTGTGAAGTGCATGATATTACATGTTGTACTAGGGAAAGATATATACACTCTCATTATTAATGCAAGCACAATAGTGATCCTATAATTGCTTCCTATCGAGAGAGTAGATTTCTATGCCATGATATAAAACAAGTTGATAAATATATTGTCTATGTTGGAGCCCATGAGCTAGACTCTCTTATGAATGAAGAAACTAGTCATGATGCTCGTATAGTGAAATGAAACATTTCTATTTTTCTCCAACTCCGCATAGATGAATTTAGTGAAAATGCTTATGTTATTAAATATAAAGAAATGACTCTTGCTACCATGGAAAGTACTAATGTTTTGCAGAAAGAAGATGAAAACATAACCTTGGAAGAGGAAGTATGTGAAGAACAAAACGAACATGACATGGTTGATACGTCCAATTTTCATCACCATTCTATATCATAACTTGCCTCTATTCATTGATATATTTCATATTAAAAGGTGATACGTATGTCTTTTCATCTGTTTTTGCATGTTGGATGATTCTTGGAGGATGAACTTCCGAAGTCAGGTTTCTGATGGAAAAAGAGGTGTTTTGATGCAATTTCACAAAGATCAGAAAAATCATGGAAAATAATATTTTCCCAGAAGACGAAGGAAGCCAGAAGGGGAGGCGGAGTTGGCCCACGGGGTACCCGCGTCTGGAGGAGGTGTGGCCCACCTGGCCGGCCTCCGACTCCGCCCTCTCGCCTATATCTTCTCCTCAAAACCCTAAGACACGGGGAGCGACCACAGAAAGATTCTGCCGCCTCTGCGAGGCGGAAAACACCGAGAGAGATAGAGCTCTCCCGCAGACAGATTTCTTTAGGGGAAATTCCTTCCCGGAGAGGGGATATCGTCGCCATCAACACCGTCATCAAGCTAGACTTCATCGGGATCATCATCATCCACACCATCATCTCCACCAGCACCATGATCACCACTCCATCCCGCTGTAACAATTGTGTTGGATCTTGCATTAGTTCTTAGGGGAAACTTTCCCGATGTTGATTACTATTGTAGTTGATGCTTGTGAGTGGAACCATTGGATTATTGTTTATGTTCAGATTCTTATCCATCACCATATCATCTTTGCTCTTGATCCATATGATGTCTTGTGAGTAGTTTGTTTAGTTCTTGAGGACATGGGAGAAGTCATGTTGTTAGTAGTGGATTTGTGTTGAGTTATTATTCAATGGTTTAGTATTTAAGTTGTGGTGCTATTCTTCTAGTGGTGTCATGTGAACGTCGACTACATGATACTTCACCATTTATGGGCCTAGGGGAATGCATTGTGTATTTGGATACTAATTGTGGGGTTGCCGGTGTAGGGGTTCGTAGCATGGGAAACAAAAAAATTCTATCGCATACAAACAAACAAGCCAAGATCTATCTACTAGATTGTAGCAACGAGTCAATGGAATAACTTACCCTCGAAGATTCCAAAGCGGTTAACGAGAGCAGATTCTCGTGGATGATGTAGTCGTACTCTTTCCGATCTCAAGATCGCGTAGACGATCCTTCCGGCGCCACGTTCCGGCAGCGCTCCCGCAGTCGGTCACACGTTCGATACTCGACGAAGACCTTCCTCTCCCTTGTTCCAACAGGCAGCGGAGGTTGTAGCACTCTCCTCGTGATTCCGGCAGCACAACGGCGTGGTACCGGAAGTAGAGGGAAGATCCCGCAGGGCTTCGCCTTAAGCCGGAGCGAGTATGGTGGAGTATGAGAGAGTACTATTAGTGGTCTAGAGATTAGACACACCAATTAGAAGGCTCTAAACCGCAGGCTAAAGCAATTAGAAGCTCTAAACCAGAACGGCTCTAAACCGGAGATTAGAGGTAGAAACTTGTGTGTCTAGAGGAGGAGGCCTGCCCCTCCTTTTATGGGTGGAGGGGCCATGGCGCGCCAGGGAGGGAGGGAGTCCCTCCCCAACTCAGCCTAGGGCTGGCCGCCGGCTTGGAGGAGAGGTACTCCTCCTCCAAGTTGGTTTCAACCTCCTCTTGCTTGTTTCCCACAGTTTCTTGTTTTAGCCGTTTGACTTTCAAACTGGACATTTGACTTTTCTGTTTTAGGATTCAATTTAATCCTTTATTTGGAACAGCAAGAACACTTAGTACATGATGCAATCATTCAATGTGTAATGACACATTCATGTACCCTCCCCCCCCCCCCCCGGAGTGCCGGACAATCCGGAACCTTCTAGAACATTCCCGATGAAAACACTGGAATCATTCCCGAACTCCGAAACGGGACTTTCCTTATATGAATCTTATTCTCCGGACCATTCCGGATCACCTCGTGATATCCCGGATCCCATCCGAGACTCCGAACAACATTCGGTCTCTTTCTCATAATACCATAACTACTCAAACAACGTCGAATCCTTAAGTGTGTCTCCCTACGGTTCGTGAATTATGCGGACATGATCGAGACACTTCTCCGAACAATAACCAATAGAGGAATCTGGAAATTCATATGGCTCCCACATACTTCTACGATTACTTTGCGATCGAATGAACCACTTACATACGATACCAATTTCCCTTTGTCTCACGATAGTTTACTTATCCGAGGTTATGATCGTCGGTATCTCTGCATTCCTAGTTCAACCTCGTTACCGATAAGTATTCTTTTCTCGTTCCCGTGATATGTGATCCCTTGTGAGCCAGTCACATGCTTGCAAGCTAATTGGATGACATTCCACCGAGAGGGCCCAGAGTATATCTATCCGTCATATGGATGGACAAATCCCACTCTTGATCCATGTGTCTCAACCAAAACTTTCCGAACACTCAATGCCACCTTTATAGCCACCCAGTTACGGTGTGGTGTTTGATGTCATCAAAGCATACATCCGGTAAAGGTGATATGCATGATCTCATGGTCGAAGGAATTAGGTTACTATGTATCAGAAAGCATATAGCAATTGAACTATTGAAATGACTTGATCTTTATGCTACGCTTATCTATAGGAGTATGTCCATCACATCATTCTCCTAATGATATGATCCTGTTGTTAATAACATCTCTATGTTCATGATCAGGAAACCATGATCATATATTAACCAACAAGCTAGTTTAACAAGAGGCTTTACTAGGGACTCTTATTTTAGTTTACAAATCACACAAGTATTAATGTTTCCGGTTAATACAATTATAGCATGGTATGTAAACATTTATCATAAGTATGAAGATATGATAATAACCCACTTTATTATTGCCTCTTGGGCATATCTCCAACAGTCTCCCACTTGCACTAGAGTCAATAATCTAGTTTCAAACCTTTGTGTATATAACACCTATGGCTTTCCGGTGTTGTATGTACACGATTGCTAGTGGTCAACTGATCTTCGGATCTGATACTTCCAGGTCCGTGTGTAATTGCATGTCTTTGCGTCTCTACGCATCACTCATTCTCTAATGAGATGGCTTTGTATAAATTTGGTCTTTCGGTGTGACCTTTAGTTCTTTGGGGTTAAAACATGTTGATAATATTGTCGCACAATATATCTTCATAGTATTATCCCTCTGTGAACTACACCTAGTTTGATAACAAACTACTTGACCCAAATGCCCTCTTTAGCTGCTATAATAGCAGTCATATACTTAGCCTTTTGTTGTAGTATCTGTCACAATGTCTTAACTTTGGAACTCATCCAAATCCATATGGAACTTACTTTCCATTATATTGTGCCACCCTTAGTTTAGATTGAGATAAACTTAATTTGTACTTTGTGACAAAACTAGTATCAATGTAGTACTTTTACAATGAACTAACCATCTATTTGTCACTTCTACAAATAATATACTCTTAGTTCTTCCAAAAGATCATAAGAATATCCTTACTATTGTCCAATGATCATCTTACGAATCATTCTGGTATATGCTCACAACTTTTAGAGCATAGGACATATCTGGATTTGTACATATCACAGTATGATTGATATAAATACCCTTTGTGATTTCATACATCAAGTATCAATCTATACTTGATTATTTGTTTCACTTTACCAAATGTCAATACACTTGAATATATCATCAACATTGAACTCATTCAATCCTTTCTGTGTGACAAGAACCTTTCTTGTAGTTTCTATATTGAACTCCTTCAATATCTTATCTATGTACTTCTGGCACAACCATATTAGCGTCTATTGATGCCTAATATTTGGGTTTTGCCTAAGTCTTTCATCGAGATGAAATTCTTATCTTGTGTTAATAAAAAGATACATCACTTCCAATCAACAATATGTCTCCTACATAATGTATTAGAAATATGTCTTTAGCGCTCCCACTTAATTTCTTGCAAATGCAAGCATCTTCATTGTCTCTGATGAATTTAAACTCTTTTAACAATTTCATCATTGTGAAGATTCCAACTCCGCGATGCTCACTTCAACCATTGAAGTTTGCATATGTTTTTAGCATCCTTTGAATTAACAAAACCCTATGGACCGTGTTATGCACATGTCCTAGGTAACGATTCTATTAGAAGAACTTGTTTTGTTTATTCAACTACCATATAACAAATTATATGTAGTGGTTGCTACATTAATCCGTCTAGACTAAATATCACTATGAAAGATCAAATCTTGTCATAGTCAACCTTTGAACATTTTGTGAACTCTTTCCCAACATGTCGACTATTTCATAGATGTAAAACATCCATGTCTATTTCTTTATAGATCCAAACACAACTGTAAGGTCTTACACCTTTCTCGAGGGTCCTTCAAGTTCAAAACTTGATTTCTCGTGTATGGAACTATCACGGATTTTATGGCTTCAAGCCATTTTACGGAGTCAGGGCTCATCATCGCTTCTTTGCATGTAGTACATTCATTATTCTCAAATAATGATTCAACCCTCAAATCTTGGTATTTGATTGTTTAATTGACCTACTTGTTTCAATAGGAACTTAGATCTCCGTGATCACAACCTTTGAGGCACGTGAGCCATGAGCATTGTTGCTGCCTCCGGAACACTTTTCGGCGTTGCGCAACTCTGCACATATAGCTAAGGTTCTTTCAACCTTATCAAAGTTCTATTGTCCTCCCACTTAACTTTTCACGAAAAATTCCTTCTTAAAGAAACTTGACGTTCTAAGCGACGAAAACTTTTGTCTCCGGTGTTATGGAGAAATACTTAACAAAGACAGATTCATCCGACTTTGGTTGCAAACATCTTTCTTATGTATAGCATACCAATGTTTAAGAAAGGACTACTTGGGTTTTATCCCAAACCATAACCTTATATGGTGTCATTTCAACGGATTATGATGAAGCTCTTTTCAGTGGAAAAACGGTAATCTCTAAAGCTTTTAATCTTTAAAATACAATGGCAGTTTTATGAATTACACCTTCGATCTCACCCTGTCAAACAAGGTTTAATTACATATCTCGAATGCTCCATACTCTTATGGTGTTTCAGGAAATGCAAATTCACGGAACGATTCCTTAAATCTTAGGAATTATGCTAAACTCTGTAACTCAAATATCTTCCTTTATGATCTTTATCATAAACTGTTTATATTCTTGTTACAATGATTTTGCACTTCATCTCGAAAGTCTTTGAACTTTTCAAATGTTTCTTACTTTATCCTTATTAAGTAAATATTCATATATTCACTCAAATTCTCGGAGAAAGCATATGAAGTTGAAATCCATCGCTTTTTGACTACACATGATGGACTTCGTACAACAATATGTACAAATTCCAATAAGCTAGTCTTTCGTTCCCTTTTGGCCTATGAACGAAGTTTCAATTATCTCTAGGAAAGTTTCACAAGTGTCATGTGATCAAAAATCAAAAGACTCCAAAATTCCATACATATGGAGTTTCTTCATGTTTTCTTTCCAATATAATTTAAACGGCGATGTCACTTCCTAAGTGATCTTTCAATCAATTTGTCTTTCGACATTTTTAGCACCAGTTTTATGGATGTGATTTCTCCAACGAGATTTGTGAATCATCCATCTTTTATGGATTATGGCAATTATTTGAACAACCCTTTTGTTCTCATAATACCTGATAAAATAAATCTTGAAGGCAAACTTTGATGTTCAATGAGCAACACAATAACCCTTTATTTGTTCTCGATGAACATCATCACATATTCTTTTGCTAATTACTTAGGCCACTGTAGTTCATGAATTGTGTTGTTTCGTATGACGATTCACACCAACAAATTCAGTATCAAATACTTAAGAACCACATTGTTTAACAAGCAAAGAATATAGCCATAACATGTATATCATCTATATACTTAAACTGAACAATTCTAGTCTTTTCTTTTCTGCCATATATTTATGAGATTCTCTTTCAGTATTTCCTTTTCTGTTTGAAAGAATCTATCAATATCAATAGTGGAGTCATACATATGACACATAGTCCAAAGCGTGTATAATTAAATACCAAGGTCTTTGGACTTGCACTTTGAAGTAGATCACCATCATCAAATGGTTGGTGTTCTTTCAAATTACTTTATTTAGTAATCTCTTGGTGTAGTAAACATTTTACCTACATCAAATATTCATCTTTATCATGGAATCGTCCATGATCAAACTACCTTTAGCTTATAACGATGAATTACGAGTATAATGTTGCTATCCAAAACCTATTGGAGGATTAGGACAACTAGTGTCTCCAACCTTTTGCAAATTCTCATCAAATATGAGAACATGACTTTTGTCATATTATACTCTATCATGTTGCAACCAAAACTTCATTTCAGATATCACAATATCTTCCACACATCATGGTTTCTAAAACAACTCTTTCAGATCCTAGATAACCTTGATATTAAGATAATCTTTTGAATATCAAGAATCATGGAGACAAACATGATACTCATATACTAACACTTTGGAATTGTCACTCTTGATTTAATACCAATTATTAAACTTCATGGAGTAACCGGAACTTACTGAAAGTTTGCAATAGGACTTTTAAACTTTTAGATTAACACTTCAAAACAATACGATACCAGTTCGTAAAGTAACTAACCAGAATTCTATAGTTCTACCATCTCAATTATAACTAAGCGCAAGGTGGTAAACGGATGCCAATGACTACAACAACTATGCAAATTCACTTTGATTTAGTTTATGATAAATTGAGTTCTAATTAAATTAATCTAGGTGAACTCCCACTCAAAACAATATCCCTCACATTGTTTTAGTGATCACACGAACCAAATCCACCACATCAAAACCGATCATCACGAGAGTTGATATAGCTTCAATGGCGAACAATCAACATGTTCATCATATCTACTATATGACTCATGCTCTACCTTTCGGTAATCCGTGTTCCTGAGGCCATGTCTGTACATGCTAGGCTCGTCAAGATCAAACCTTAGCTTCCGCATGAGCAAATCTGGCTTGCCCACGTTGTATACACTTGCGGAATCTAACACACCCGATCATCACGTGGTGCTTCGAAACAACAAGCTTTAGCAACGGTGCTAACTAAGGGTGAACACTTTGAGACTTGAAATTTATGTGCATGAGGGATCATCTTATAATGCTACCGTCGTCTACTAAGCAATACAAGATGCATAAAGGATTAACATCACATGCAATTCATAATATGTGATATGATATGGCCTTTCTTCTTTGTGCTTCCGATCTCCATCTTCTAGCACGAACATGATCTCCATCATCATCGACATTGCATCAAGGTCAATGATGCTTCTCCATGGTTGTCGTCCACCGGCTTCAACTATTACAACTACTTTGAATAGACACGCGGGTCTTAACAGAAATTAAAGACAACCATATGGCTCCTGCCGGTTGTCGACTTACAATAAGGAACATTGCATACATCATATATAATCACAATCATGGCCATATCACATCACTACACACCCCCTGCAAAACAAAGTTAGACGCCTCTACTTTCTTTGCATATTTTACGTGGTTTGGGGCTTTCAATAAGTGTCATTCTAACTTACGAACAAGAACCACAACATTGATACTAGTATTGTTAATCACCCGTTGTAAATTGGATCTTAACTATGCTAGGAGAAACAGGCACCCGCAAAGCCACTTATGCAATACAAGTTGCATGTCAAGCGTGGAGCAAGTCTCATGAACGATGTCATGTAAGGTTAGCCCGGGCCGCTTCATCCCAACATACCGCAAGATGCAAAGTACACAAGAAGCAATTGACAATAAAAGCATCAACGCCCACAATGACCATTGTGTTCTACTCGTGCAACAGATCTACATATAGACACGGCTCTGATACCACTGTAGGGGTTCGTAGCATGGAAAACAAAAATTTTCTATCGCATACAAACAAACAAGCCAAGATCTATCTACTAGATTGTAGCAACGAGTCAATGGAATAACTTACCCTCGAAGATTCCAAAGCGGTTAACGAGAGCAGATTCTCGTGGATGATGTAGTCGTACTCTTTCCGATCTCAAGATCGCGTAGACGATCCTTCCGGCGCCACGTTCCGGCAGCGCTCCCGCAGTCGGTCACACGTTCGGTACTCAACGAAGACCTTCCTCTCCCTTGTTCCAGCAGGCAGCGGAGGTTGTAGCACTCTCCTCGTGATTCCGGCAGCACAACGGCGTGGTACCGGAAGTAGAGGGAAGATCCCGCAGGGCTTCACCTTAAGCCGGAGCGAGTATGGTGGAGTATGAGAGAGTACTATTAGTGGTCTAGAGATTAGACACACCAATTAGAAGGCTCTAAACCGCAGTCTAAAGCAATTAGAAGCTCTAAACCAGAACGGCTCTAAACCGGAGATTAGAGGTAGAAACTTGTGTGTCTAGAGGAGGAGGCCTGCCCCTCCTTTTATGGGTGGAGGGGCCATGGCGCGCCAGGGAGGGAGGGAGTCCCTCCCCAACTCGGCCTAGGGCTGGCCGCCGGCTTGGAGGAGAGGGACTCCTCCTCCAAGTTGGTTTCAACCTCCTCTTGCTTGTTTCCCACAGTTTCTTGTTTTAGCCGTTTGACTTTCAAACTGAACATTTGACTTTTCTGTTTTAGGATTCAATTTAATCCTTTATTTGGAACATCAAGAATACTTAGTACATGATGCAATCATTCAATGTGTAATGACACATTCATGTACCCTCCCCCCGGAGTGCCGGACAATCCGGAACCTTCTAGAACATTCCCGATGAAAACACCGGAATCATTCCCGAACTCCGAAACGGGACTTTCCTTATATGAATCTTATTCTCCGGACCATTCCGGATCACCTCGTGATATTCCGGATCCCATCCGAGACTCCGAACAACATTTGGTCTCTTTCTCATAATACCATAACTACTCAAACAACGTCGAATCCTTAAGTGTGTCTCCCTACGGTTCGTGAATTATGCGGACATGATCGAGACACTTCTCCGAACAATAACCAATAGAGGAATCTGGAAATTCATATGGCTCCCACATACTTCTATGATTACTTTGCGATCGAATGAACCACTTACATACGATACCAATTTCCTTTTGTCTCACGATAGTTTACTTATCCGAGGTTATGATCGTCGGTATCTATGCATACCTAGTTCAACCTCGTTACCGATAAGTACTCTTTTCTCGTTCCCGTGATATGTGATCCCTTGTGAGCCAGTCACATGCTTGCAAGATAATTGGATGACATTCCACCGAGAGGGCCCAGAGTATATCTATCCGTCATATGGATGGACAAATCCCACTCTTGATCCATGTGTCTCAACCAAAACTTTCCGAACACTCAATGCCACCTTTATAGCCACCCAGTTACGGTGTGGTGTTTGATGTCATCAAAGCATACATCCGGTAAAGGTGATATGCATGATCTCATGGTCGAAGGAATTAGGTTACTATGTATCAGAAAGCATATAGCAATTGAACTATTGAAATGATTTGATCTTTATGCTACGCTTATCTATAGGAGTATGTCCATCACATCATTCTCCTAATGATATGATCCTGTTGTTAATAACATCTCTATGTTCATGATCAGGAAACCATGATCATATATTAACCAACAAGCTAGTTTAACAAGAGGCTTTACTAGGGACTCTTATTTTAGTTTACAAATCACACAAGTATTAATGTTTCCGGTTAATACAATTATAGCATGGTATGTAAACATTTATCATAAGTATGAAGATATGATAATAACCCACTTTATTATTGCCTCTTGGGCATATCTCCAACAGCCGGAGTGACAGAAACCTAAACTCCCGTTAGGACACCATTGCATAAGGGAGCGTAGGATCTCAGAGTTTAAGGTTGTGGTTAGGTTTATATCTTAATTACTTTCATGTAGTTGCGGATGCTTGCAGGGGGTTTCATCTCAAGTATTTATTAGTCCAAGTAAGGTCGGTACATTAGCACAGGTTCACCCACACAACACTTACAACACCAAAAAATACTACTTAGCTATATGAAGCGAAAGCACTTGACAGAATTCCCATGTGTCCTCGAGAACGTTTGGTCCTTATAAGTATTTCCACCGGCTTGTCCTTTGCTAAGAAAGGATTGGGACACTTGTTGCAGTTGTTCGTTGTATTTATTACTTGCACTTTGTTTTGTTGCTTTATTAGAAAACCCCTAAAAATCCATTTGCTAAGTATTTACAGAGATATCCTGCTCCATACCACTAGTCAACACCTTCTGCTCCTCGTTGGGATCGACACTCCTATTTATCGAAAGTACTACGATACACCACCTATACTTGTGGGTCATCAATGGTCCAAACTAAGATTGGGGATGTATGGGAACCTCTCAAATATGATATTAATACTCAAACTCAAAACTCATTTGTCATTTATGAGAACCCATGCTATGATAATTGTCCAACTAAAAATTGGTGATTTATGAAAGCCCATGCTATTATGATGAAACTAATAATGATCCTTTGCTTGCTAGTAATTCTACTAGTAAAATTATTGATAATAAGGAGTGTTGCTTAGATATATTATATGATAATGCTTTGGATGATGGTCCTATGATTCTTAATAAGCCTCCATGTATAATACATGAGGATAGAAATGATATACGTGTTATCCATGATTATGCTCTTATTAGTAAGCGTCCTACTTTATTCTTGAGTTCTCCTAATTTCACCATACATGATAAATGTTAACTTGCTATGAAATATATATATGGTTTGCATAAACCTTTTGTTGAAAATACTCATTGCAACCATGACATTAAGATTGAAGATTATACTAGCAATTATTTTGAAAGAGGAAAGCATGCCAATGAATACCATGATAATTATAATGATCCTCTTTATATAACAAACTTTTCAACCTTACATGCTTTAAATGGTTATATTGTTAAATTTACTTCTACAGATTGCAACTATTATGAAATAGGAGGTGATAAGTGCCCTCTTTTTGTTACTAATAATTATATGTTGCATTAAGCTACTACTATTATTCATTGTCCCAATTATACTTGTTGTCATTTAGTCATATACAAAATACCAATGCATAGGAAGAAAGTTAGACTTTGTTGTTATTGCTTTTATGTATTATGTTGCTCTCTACCATGTTTCAACTTAATTGTTAGTCTGATTGGTATGAGTAAACCATGGGACCCTGGTATTTTGTATGGAACGGTTCCCAAGAAAGAAGGATATAGCACCAAGGTACAGGCTACCACATGATCTCTATATCACATAAAAAAGTAAGTAAAGCCTAACTATATGGTTATAAACAAAGCGCTTTTCGGGAGGCAACCCGGTTATTTATTTTTATGCACTCTTGATGTAGTTTAAAAGAACCAATTTTAATTTTTTTTTCTGGACCAATTTGAACCCATTTGGATGATATAAAGTTGATAAACATATGGAGTAGAAATTCCTACACCAACACTTTTTATTAAAAAAATCTCCACGAAGTTATGTAACTCTAATTGAGCTCATATTTAAACTGAAGTTACAAATTTTCATCCTATATATGCACAAAATCTTGGTAAAATTTCTGACATGTTTAAGTAGTCGAAATAAGTATGTTTTTCTGCTGCTAAAAATATGGACAAATTATGCCTTGTTTTGTTTAAGCCATTATTTTGAGTCTCAAAATGATTTACTATGAGCATTTTGATAAGATAAGAATGTATAAAACATAATATACTTGCTAGACTCAAAAAATAATGTTTTTAAGGATTATATGGCCGCTAGCAACATATCTTTATACCAATAATGTCACCCCATAGAAAAGAAATGGGAGAAAGTTTTGTGTTCAGGTTTTTCGATAGGGAATAGAGGAATACCCACACTAAGAGCTATCCCATAATGGTGAAAACCATAAACTTAGGGATGCCCAAGGCACCCCACTAGACCAATTAAACTGCCGATTTGTAAACCTCTAAACTTTTTTTGAGCAACCTAAAATGATCATAGAAACTTGAAGCATATTTATCTAGTTTTATATTTAGTTTTGCATATTACCTTTCGAAATAAATGAGACCACCATGATAAATAGTTTGCATGCCCAAGAAAGAGCTACTGGAATTTAAAAGAGTTTTAGTTACATGCTATTAAAATAAAAGGTGAATGAAAACAAAAATTGGAATGCAACCTATGCTAATTGTTAGTTGTCTGAAATACTTTGATGAATGTTAATTCACAAGTGCCTTATTTAGTTCTATCTTTCATTCACATGCATATATGGTTAACTTTAAGGTGCCTTGTTTTATAAGAAATGATTAGCACTATGAACACTTTGGTATGCTTGTAGACATCTTTTTGATAATCCCAAAATTCTCAAACAAGCAAAGACTTGTATATCCAAATACTTGAAACTCCAACAACATACAACATACCTACCTATGTGGCGCTTGATACTCCAATTATAATATATGTGCTATAATTTTAAGTACTTCGAAATAATCACTTTATTTTTGCTCAAAGCTCATGGGAAAGTAAGATGTGGGGAGAAAACAACAAACACGTGCAACCGTGTAAAACCTACAGAAGGGCATACAATAATTTGACCATGGGCAATTGAAAGTTATGTGTTTGCTAATTTATAAGTTATATGTTAGACAAAACCCTGGTGGCATGGGAAAATATTTCGAAATTGCACTACCTATTCCGTTGATGTCATGTACCTTGAGCCATGGATACCTATAAAAAAATAAGATGAGCCAGAAGCGATCAATTTATTATAGTATGCCTATGTGTTAGAGTGGGCACTGGGGCCACTAACCTAAGCCATGCAAATGGATCATGGTGGAAGCTTACAACATGAATATTCTATGAGGCACCTTCAATAAAAAGATATGAAATAGTAAATAAAATAAAGAGCTGCGAAGTTCATTTGTCTGTTTGTCTTGTCATCCGAGTATGGATAACCCCTCACAAAGGGACTCCTCGTACAAAGGGGAAAGAGGTACCTTAGTGTCAACTTGCTTGAAGCATATAGAAGTGTACAATGACGAATTTCTTAGGATTTGGAGAAACTAGTACTTGTGGTCAAGGTGCATGAAACACTTAACTTGTAAAAGGTCAAACACATAAACCGTACTCACTTCTGCCAAAAATATGCTTGGAACCCCACTCTTATGAATATCGTTGACTTGATATATATCACTCAAAGCTTTATTTTTCTTTATCTATTATTGAAGGATAGCACATAAGTCCAATGGAGCTAAGATTCTAGGAAAGACAATATTTCGGGAAGATGATGATCTGGAGTGCATGGACCTCACGAGGGAGGCCCGGAGGCCCTAAACAGGTATGGTGGCGCGTCCTACTCTACTACACGCTCCACCCGCACTCTTTCGTCCTTCGGCCGTTCCATTCGCTTCAATCTTTTGCCCAACGAATTGATTAGACCTAAAAAGGGCCCCCATGGCATCCTCGGGGGAGCGCCATAGAAACATAGAAACACCAAAAACAATCCGAACCAGCAAAAATTGGAGGGTGAAGCTCGACCGGAGCCACCGCTGGAGGGATCTATACCTTCCCCAACATCTCCAAATTCATCACCACGATGAAGAGGGAGTAGTCCACCTCTAAACTATGGGTTTATGGAAGTATCTTGATCTGTATCTCTCTTGTTCTTCATAGACCTAGTACCATATGAGCTTCCCTACATGATTATGGTCATATATGTAATTCCTATGTGGTGGATCTTTATTCTATGATTTCATATATGAGATTGGAACCTATATATATGTAAGATGTGTTGATATATGCATATGATGTACCCTATTCTTAATTTCTTGTTTTGATCTAACTTGTATGCAAGAGCGTGTGTGGGGGGAAAGTGTGTATTAGATGGAGTAACATGGTGGTGGTGATTGAATAGTGACCACAAATTCAAGATCTACTATGGTTTTTACCTTTATTTTGTTACATCACTAGGGCTTAAGTGAATTCATGTGCTATAATTATCTTGTGATAGGTTGATAATCTTGTTTGGTCAAGGTATCATATTTTTATTCAAACATCTTGTCAAAGTACTTAAGTCTTTGCTCTGTTAATTCTTAATTCTGTATTGCTTGGATTTTTCCCTTTCTAGTGGAGAATAAGGGAGATGTGTTGCATAATCTCTTTGTTAGTAGTGATGCCCATATGAATGTTATCAAACACGTATAGTGATGTTCCACAAACATTATATTGATGATGAATTGTTTTATGTCCACTGCAACTTAAAAGAGAGTAGACAAGTGAACTCATGAACCTCGTTCCAACTTTTATGATAAGAAACAACCTTCAAACACTACTACCATCATTTACCTTTTTTGCAATTTATTATCATAAAATACAAAAATACTTTCTTTCTTGCAAACATAAACAAAAGACAAAAGACCTTTTATTATTGCATTTACTTTACTTGCATGCTTTATTAATGTTTATACTTTACTAGTTTTATTATTATTATTTCATATTCCTAATACTAAACCTTGTGCTTGACAAACACACAATATAGTTGGGGACATAAGGAAGAAAACTTTGTTTTGTAGGTTGCTTGGGAAGAGAACAAAAAGATACTATGACATCCCAGGATAAGCACCTAGAAATAGTGAGGACACATGTCACTACTGGAAAAACCATCTTCGGTTCGATCACTAGAAGCCCAACAGTCCCGGCCCGTCACGAACCGCGACTAGTGCTAGCACTAGTCCCGGTCCGTGAGGCCTCCAACGGCTAGAAATGGCCATAAGCATTAGTCCCGGGCCGGACGAGAGCATTAGTCCCGGTCCGTAATACGGCCCGGGACTAATAAGCTGGAGCGGGACAACAGCTCTTTTCGGGGACTATTAGTCTCGGGTCGTATCACAGCCCGGGACTAATTGTCCATCACTATATATACAGCTCCCTGGCCAACTGCCCTAAAGCATATGGTGGCCATTTTTCTCAAAGAAAGCAAGAGAGTTCATGCCATTTTTTTCTCAAGATTTGTCAAGATTTAGTTTGCAACACCTAAATCCAAAGCTTTAAAAGGTTAGAACTTCATTCTTTCATCTCTTATTGCTACTTTAGCTCTATATAATGCTCTAGAAGTATAGAGATATGGATCAAATGCATGCATGCTCTAGAAGTAGCTAGAAGGATTTTGATATATATGTGTAACAAATTTTGATTAGGCACATAGTTACTGAAATTGAAATGTGTAATTTTAGAGTTTCAGAGCTTAGAATGGAATGAGGTTTTCACTGATGGAACAATAATAAAAAACTCCACATTTATTATGTTGATTGTTTTCTCCAATTCACAAATTGGTGCATGTAAATTTTTCAAAATTCAAAATTAATGCTCTAGAAGCTCTCAATATAACTTGTAATAATTTTATCATGTTGTGTAATGGTTTTTGATATACTTTTACTATAATGCAGATGGTCCGGGAATGGATGTACGGTACTGACCGACGCTCTGGCGAGTTCATTAATGGCGTGCATGAATTCATCCGTGTTGCTGATGCAAACAAGCACAATGGTTTTGTATTTTGTCCATGTAATGGATGTAGGAATCAGAAGGATTATTCTGACTCAAAAACCCTTCACAGCCACCTGTTGAAGTCCGGCTTCATGCCCAGTTATAATTGTTGGACCAAGCACGGAGAGAGAGGGGTTATAATGGAAGACAATGAAGAAGAGGAGGAGGATGACAACTATCATGGTTTCCCTGAGTACGGAGATACTTCCATGGGGGATGCTGAAGGGGAGGATGAAGAAGAGACACATGATGAACCCGCTAATGATCTTGGTTGGACCATTGCCGATGCACGAAGATATTGTGAAACTGAAAAGGATAGGGAGAAGTTCAATCACATGCTAGAGGATCACAAAAAGTTGTTGTACCCAAATTGCGAAAGGGGGGGCCTCTAGTCCCGTTTTCGCAGTCCCGGGCCCAAAACCGGGACTAGAGCCCGTTGCGGCCCGGGACTAGAGCCCCTTTTTCCACCAGTGTGTGTGTGCATTGCATTCATGCATAAGAAAATCTGGGGAATTTTTGCGCAAAACTAAAAGAGTCCAAGGGGATCGAGATCTCTCTTGTGCTAATGGAAACATTAGAGTGCGATGGATTTTGACATGACCCTTGTTGATTTCATTAACTTGGAATATTTAATATCATATTGAATTATTAACAAAATGGAATTGTTTTATGGATAATGAAAGAATTTCATAATTGAGATACAATTATGAATAAATAATATATACTTTATTATAATAATAAGAATACATGGTTGTTACAATATACAAATAAAATAAAATATTAAAAATTTAATACTTAACAATAATATTACATTGTCTCTTCAATAAAGAACTGAGTTTCTATTCATAAATAAGATACAAATATTTATAAGCTCCAAGATACAATAATGGTTCAAACATTTACTTTATTATCGTATAAACAATATTACAATGTTTTTATATTTACAAGTAAGAAGGAAATTACAAAAATAATTAAATGAAATTACAAAAGAATAAAGTAAAAACCTAAAACTAATTGTAAACTAAACTTCCTAGTTATTTCTTGTATTCCCTTTTCTTAATATTCTCCATTCCCGAAAAACAAAAGGGAGAGAAAAATAAACATAAAAGGGGGTTATGTGATTAGTAGTACTCTCAAGTTCTAGCATGTGATGCATTGCTTTGCCTCATCATTGAATTGTAATAAAAAAGGCAAAAAGTGATAATCTGTTCTTATCAGGATTTCTCCCTCAGACCAACATCATAGGCTAAGGGGGTAAGTTTCACCAAAAATAGGAATATGAAAATGTCCATATCATAGATAAGAGAAACCTAGCCGAGGCGATCTGCACAAAGTAAATATCTGAGTGCAATGAAACTTGAACCAGCACAGGTCCCACATAGAAGCAGCTTACATAACCATCAGATCGTCCCTTCTATCACCTAAATGTACTTATCCACACTACCACTCCACCACAACTCTAGGACATAGTGTTATTGCTAGAACAACAAATTTCCTGAAGAATATTTTTACCTTTTGTTTTTGCATAAATAGAGTAGGGATCTTTGTATTTCATTGCGTTCGCACGCACCTTTAGTCTTTATTTCAACAGGATCCCAAATCACTTAGGATACTATGACCATATCAATTAAAGTTGTCATATTATACTATAATATGATATTTTTAAATGATAAAGGTTATTTTTAGGAATTACCTTCACACCAGGGAAAACCAAGCGAGGAGAGGCAACCAGTGCCCGTAACGACCAGTGGTACGGGCGTACCGCCCGACCGTACCATGTGTCGCCAGGTCCGCCTCGTCAAATACTTTCTCCTAGCGAAGACAACAGAGGGATCCGACATTCATAGCCACCTGGAACCACGAAAAACCACATCTGAAAGGGATCTGAAGGACAAACTTGGTTGGGGAGAAATCCCTGCTGATCCACGGATCATTGGAGGGCAACACATCATCCCCTTCATCTTCAACCGATGCCTACATCACCACCATTACTCTCATTCTTCATCCATTAGATCATTTTATAATTCTAGATTCAATTGTGGTTTGCACTAGATCTATTTAATTACATTCATCCATCCATTTGATTATGATGATGTTTTAGATTGCTTCCATGTGTGAGTAGTTCCTTTTTTCTTGGCGAGATGGAGAAACCCTAGCACTATTATGAATTTGTAATAAAGATGATATATTCTTGTGTCTGTATGACTTGTCGATCTATGTTAGATTTATGATTTGTGTTTGATCTCTCTCTTTAGATGGTATGTGAAAGTTTACCACATACCATCCTTCGAGACAAAAGGGAGTAAGAAATCCTTTGGACATGCTTTGGGATCGTACCTAGAATAGCCCCGTGACATATTGGCGGCGGCTCGTAAAGTACGCGGTCAAAGGAGGAATAAAGAGGGACTCCCTAAGCTAATTATGATACCCATGGGGAAACCCTTAATTGCGGTGGTCTGTATGGGTGACTGCTATCAGGCATCACGGTGGTTATTTAGAGGTGACCTCACTCTTGGCTCAACAAAGTGGCCTTCTACGAGCCTTGTAGTGAACATCTTATTATAGAGCTCTCTCCACACATCTCATGATATAAGAACTATATTATCTTAAATTATTAATAATGAAAACACCATGCTAGAGGAGTATCCTACATCCCTGAGAACAATTTATCCCTATTGAATTCCACCACGCTTTTATACGTACTTGTTACTTGCTTTCTTTTAACTGTTTTAGTTACATTTCTACACACAACCAAAAACCTTTCAAACACTCTTTACTTCAGATCAAAGGCAACTTACAAGTATCCTTTTGTAGATAGTGACGAGGGGCATTAATACCTTTACCAATAGCTCTCCGTGGGTTTGATATCTTTACTTTGAAACTAGCTACAATTGTTCTATGCACTTGCAGTCATCAAGCTATTTTCTGGCGTTGTTGCCGGGTAGCTAAGCGCATTTGGTCTTTGTTTTTAGTTGCTTATTTTTCTAATCGTTTTACTAAAGTTGCTTACTAGTTTCAGATAAGCACCATGACTGTACTCGGACTGATGAATCTGCTCGATGCAACTAAATACCTCGGAAAGTTTAACAGAGGACTTGTTAAAAAATTCCTGAGTGGGGGTGAACCAGAATACGAGGTCAACCCTCGCTTTATCACCATCATTAAAGAAAATAATTTTGCAGGAGATTATCTAGATGAGGATCCTTACACACATTTAATGCATTTTACCGAGCTATGTTGGACTCTTAAATTGAAAGGCTATTCTGATGATGAATTAAATCTAAAACTGTTTAGCCAATCTCTATAACTAATACTGCTTTAGCTTGTTATAGAATTTTCCCTGCACAGAAAATAGATACTTGGGAGAAACTTAAAGGAGAATTCATGATTCGATTCTTTCCCAAGGTAAAGACTACTAAAGTAATAAGGGCAATTACAAACTTCAAGAACCACCTAGGTGAAGGCTTCGTAAGGGCCTTCAAAAGGTATAAGTCCCTACTTTATAAATGCCGCATCATGATTTACCTGAATGGTACATTTTACACATCTTCTATGGAGGACTTAATCAAGAAATTAAACATGAGATAGACACCAATTCTGGAGGATCCTTTATGGAGTTCACTATAACTAAATCTTGGGAATTTTTAGAACATATTCGCCATAATAGAGAGACATGGGGATTTGATTTAGGCGATGAAGGAGGTATAGAGATTGAATATCATTGTCTCAATGCTTATAAAGAATCTGGTAAGGTAAATGAATCTGCTGATGAACTCCAACTTGATGATGATATTGTTTTGCAAACTCTTCAGTCTTTTACAGAACATATTGAGGCTCCTAAAAAGGACTGGCTCCATTACACTCCACCACTCGAGCCAGTCATAGAAGACGATCCAATAATTATAGATCCTATTGAACCATTGCTGGAGGTACCCCATATGTTGAACCCCTTCCTTTCCCAAGGAAGGTGAAGAAACATATGATGGCTCAGCAGCTGGAGGATCAACGAGAAGAAGAGTTATTCCTAAAACAGCTAGAAGAAGCACATGTAAGGAAAACCGAAGAAGTAAGTGTACAAGAGATGGGGGATCCAGCGAAGGAGGACATCCTGACCATGTTTGCTCACTGCAACGTGATTGAGCTTGATACTAAAGCCTTATAGTTCGTTGAAGGTAAGGTGAAAGCTAAATAAGTTGGTAAGCCTATTCTCCCTTGTACTTTCGGAGGAATTTACTACTATATCCTCTATGACATAGGGACATCTGTTGACATGATACCATTTAACTTCTATTTAAAAATCCAAAAAGAACTAGCACCAGCCGAACTAGAGGATACAGATATGACTATAATGCTTGCTGATAAAACACTTAGTACCTGTGGGAATAATTAGAGATGTTCCAATTTATGTTGGACCATACAAATATCCTATTGATTTTGTGCTAGTCGATATGCCCACTGATGTTTATTGTCCCATCATTTTTGGAAGAACCTTTCTAAATACTGCAGGAGCAAAAATATATTGCAAGAGACAAACCGTGTCTCTCAAATTTTGGGAAGATAAAATGGACTTTCATTTCTCCAAATTTGACCATAAGCCAGCTATTGAAGAACTAGATGATGATGAGTATGAACGTGAGGAAGAAGGTAGTTTTGTGAATTTAGCCTCGGTAGTTATTGAGACTCCAAATTATGATTTAGCAAGGAGTTTAGTCAATAATAATAATATCCCCTATGACATAGAGAAAACTGAAATAGATGATTATCTTGACTCTACACCTAAGGTGTATGCCGAGATTAATCAAGAACATGAAGATCCTATAAGAAAGAGAGATGAAGCTCTTCCCCCTCCTATCCTTAAAACTTTACCAAAGGAATTAAAATACAGGTTTCTTGATGAGACTGGTAGATTCCCTGTTATTATAATTTCTAACCTTGTAGAAAAAGAAGAGGATAATTTGATGAAAGTTCTTTAGATGCATAGAAATTCTCTTGGATATTCGATGCGTGACTTGAAGGGGATCAGTCCTTCGATAGCCACCCATAGGATATTTATGGAGGAAGGTGCTCAACCGGTTGCAGATTTTCAGTGACGTCTTAAACCTGGAAGGGGAGGTAAGAAAAGAGATAATATGCTTATTAGATGCAGGGATCATCTTTCATGTAGAAGAGAGTGAATGGGTAAGTCATCTTCATTGTGTTCCTAAGAAAGGTGGATTTACTGTTGTTGAAAATGAACATAATGAGATGGTGACCACAAGGACTGTTGTTGTACACAGGATGTGCATTGACTACAGAAAACTTAATAAAGAAACCAGGAAAGATCATTATCCACTTCCATTTATAGATCAAACTCTAGAGAGCCTAGCTATGCATTCTTATTTTTGCTACTTAGATGGTTATTCTAGCTTTTCTCAAATTGTTGTTCATCCTGAGGACCAACTTAAAACTACCTTCATATGTCCCTATGGTCTTTATGCTTATCGTCGTATGCCTTTTCGGTCTTTGCAATGGCCCTGCTACTTTTCAAAGATGGATGACTGCTATATTTGCCGATTATGTTGAAAGTATTATGGAAGTCTTCATGGACAATTTTTCTGTTTATGGAACTTCCTTTAATCATTGTCTCCATAATCTTCATAAATTTTTGCAGAGATGTGAAGATACTAACGTAGTATTAAACTAGGAGAAATTTCACATTATGGTTCAAGAAGGTATAGTACTTGGTCAAATTATGGTTCCGCGTCGCCTCTTCTTTCTAAGAACCTTAGAACAATGTCCTATCCATGGAGTTTCGCTCAAGGGAGAGAAGATCTCCATGGATCGTATTCAAGAATCATGGAGGAAGCCAAGGGCGCCGAATCAAAGAAGAAGGAAATGGACGTCAAGGACGGATTCAAGCGTATAGAAATAACACAAGAGGGGCGTAAGGTGTTCATCCTCAGTGTTGGCAAAGATGGAGACTCTGAAGAATTTCAAATTGATTTAGAAGGAGATGGAGAAATCTACTTGAAGAAGGCAAAAGAGTAGGGAGAGAAGATCCAAGCCTCCTTAGATTCCCTCGACCACCACATCAAGAAGATTGAGGTAAAATCTCTAGGGTCTTCTAAACATATTGAACTGTTGCGGCGTTATCTAGACCAGATGGCTTTGAAGATAATGAAGGGACTTGAAGCAAATCTCAACATCAGCCTTCGATACATCAACACTTAGAAGCAAACAATAGAGATGTACCAAGCTCTTGTGGAGCGGTTGGAGAAAGTTAGCAAGCAGCATCAGATCTGAATCTTGATCCTAGAAGCATCAAACAAGACGCTTCGAGCAAGCCTTTGTGTTTCAAGGGGTCACCCTTCTGCAGACTAAAGGGCGTGCCATGGTACCAAATAAAATCAAGGAATTATTTGATCCATTCAGTTTGATTCCAAGATTGGGGGATCTGTGATAACCTTGTAATCTATCTTACAGTTTTTAGCATGTTTACTTTTCTGCATGCATCTAGACTTTAATTCCAAAGTTTGCATTAGCTGCACCAACTTCAAGTTCCCCTTGTTCGAGAGATGATTTATATCCATTGAGTTTCAAGACTTTATGATATTTGAAGTATGTTATGATTCATGATTATCATATTATATGATTGAACTAGGTTGAGTGTTATGATACTTGTACAACTATCATGATTTTTAAGGACTTCCACACCAATAAAAGTACTGATTAAGTTATAAGAAGAAAAAATTCTAGTATCATATTATAATTAAGAGTTTTCCCTTGTAGACATCAAAGTAGTGAGAATGATCAAATAGCTGTATAAAAATAAAAATAAAAATAAAAGAGAAGGGAAAAGAAAAGAAAGAGATATTTATGCATGATTAGACAAAATGCAAAAGAAGCAAAAAAGAGAAAGCAACTATAAAAAAATCAAGAGGAAAAGAAGAGTGATCATGAATCTTCATTACTAAACTAAGCGCTAAATATTTCTAAACACAATGATTCTATGATATCTTAAATCACTAGAAGCTTCTTATGATTTCATTAATGCTAGAGAAGGTGTGGAAGCCTCTAAGTCATGTAATGTGTAAGGGTATGATAATACCCCCGACGCTTCTTTACATCTGATGTTGTATTCCTGTTTCAAATTTTTGCCTAATTTATTGTAATGACTCGTGTCTCATGAACATTATGATCTTGTCCATAAGCCATAATATTTCTCGGGGAAAAGCTAGAGACTATCTTGGGGGAGTTAATGAGTCCAAAATTTAAGCCTTTTTATCCTTTTTTGCATAAATAGAGTAGGGATTTTTGTATTTCACTGTGTTCGCGCGCACCTTTTGTCTTTATTTCAACAGGATCCCAAATCACTCAGGATATTATGAAAATATCAATTAAAGTTGTCATATTATACTATAATATGATATTTTTTAAGTGATAAAAGTAATTTTAGGGAATTACCTTCGCACCTGGGAAAATATCAAGCGAGGAGAGGCAAAAATTGCCCGTAACGACCAGCGGTACGTGTGGGGCCCTCTCATACCGCCTGACCATACAATGTGTCGCCAGTTCTGCCTCGTCAAATACTTTCTCCTGGTGAAGATGGCAGAGGGATCTGACATTCACAGCCACCAGAAACCATGCAAACCTACATCTAAAAGGGATCTGAAGGAGGAACTTGGCTGGGGAGAAATCCCTACCGATCCATGGATCATTGGAGGACAAAGCATCATCCCATTTATCATCAACCGCTGCATATACATCACCACTATTACTCTCATCCTTCATCCATTAGATCTTGTTGTAATTCCATATTTAATGGTAGTTTGCACAAGATCTATTTCATTACATTCATCCATCCATTTGATTATGCTGATGTTGTTGATTCCTTCCATGTGTGAGTAGTTCCATGATTGACTTGCCGATCTATTATAGATTTATGATTTGTGTTTGATCTCTCTCTTTAGATGGTATGTGAAAGTTGACCACATACCATTAGCCTTCGAGATTAAAGGGAGGGAGAAATCCTTTGGACGTGCTTTGGGATTGTACCCGGAATAGCCCCGTGACAGATTGGCGCCGGTTCGTGAACTACGCGGTTAAAGGAGGAATAAAGAGGGACTCCCTAAGATAATTACGATACCCACGGGGAAACCCTTAATTGCGGTGGTCTGTATGGGTGACTGCTCTTAGTCATCGTAGTGGTTATTTAGAGGTGACCTCACTCTTGGCTCAGCAAAGTGGCTTCCTATGAGCCTTGTAGTGAACATCTTATTATAGAGCTCTCTCCACACATCTCATAATATAGGAAGTATATTATCTTAAATTATTAATAATGAAAACACCATGCTAGAGGAGTATCCTACATCCCAGAGAACAATTTATCCCTATTGCATTCCACCACTCTTTTATACGAATTTGTTACTTGCTTTATTTTAATTGTTTTAATTATATTTCTGCACATAACCAAAAATCTTTCAAACACGCATTACTTGAGATCAAAGGCAACTTACAGGTATCCTTTGGTAGTAGTGATGAGGGGTATAAAGACCTTGACCAATAGCTCTCTGTGGGTTCGATATCTTTACTTTGAAACTAGCTACAATTGTTCTCTGCACTTGCAATCATCATAGTACTAGGAGGAGAGCAAGATTAGGAGCATCACAGGGACAAATCAGTAGCATAAGTAACTGATCAAGATCAACATCAGTACATCAACATGCCACCATCAATAGGTAAAATCCATTAGGAATGTAAACTGAGATAATGCATCATCTGTTCTTGTTAACTCACACCATCACAACCAAGAAAAAGAATGGCTATGATACAAATCCCTCCAAATTCAATTACCCCGCAACTATAACATGTCTAGGAAGATAAGAGGATTACTTATCTGAGAGCTGCAACAGTTGCTATGCAAAATAATCACAAAGAATTAAAAAGTCATCAAGTAATATATGTTATTAATTGAATCTTGCCTCAGTATTCGCATCCTTGGTATTAACCATAATTTTTAGCCAACCAAGTTAGCAGCAGATCATGCAAATAAGATCTACCACTGTGCACACTCCAAAATGGAGGCACCATAGTGGTAGTCTTAGTCACAAAAGCCAATAAAGAATTTTGTCACACTAAAAAATCACCTAGTTATTTTAGCTAAACAGATTTATCATTTTCCTAGTAGAAGAATCAAGAAATCAATTGCACACATTATTTTTCTGTCAACAAGAACATGCTGCAAATAGATCTTTTCTCAAGTTCCAAATCAGCAGCAAGGCCGCAACCATCATTATATAATCCAAAAATATAGAAACAAGTGGATCAGAATATACTAAGATACTATATACTCTGAAGAACCTGCCCACAATCCATAAGCAAACCATCAAGTAAATAATCTAACACCACTTTGTAAGTACAATTTTGTTAAAGAGAGGATCATAGAAAATTAACAACATCCACACCCCTAGACATCTCCAACAACAAAAGTATCCATACTAAACCACCAATTAACTAGCCATACAAATGCATCATTTTCTTAGCTAGAGCCCAAGGAATCAAATCATGATTATCTTTACTATAAGGTTGACATGAAATTGAATAAGTTTCCAACTCATTAAGTTAACAACTTGCTATCAAGTGTGATAGTAGTGTTTTTATGAATCTGACAGCTGGTAGCACATAAAGAAGGACTTACAGATCTTATCGCCTACAATAGAATGAGTTATGCTGTCAAGTTGCCAGTAAGAATATTGACAAGATCTTCTCTAGAATCTAACATAGGTTAAAGCAACAGTACCTCGGATTGTTTCCCAAAACAATTGCTATACTTAGTTTGACAGGAAAATCAATAGGTTTAAATTCAAGCCTACCTCACATCACATGTACCAAATAGTTAAGGGTCATGTAGGAACACAATAGAACTATTGATTAACTAACAAAAGAAGTTTTGGGCCAGCATGTTCCAAAACATAAAATAAACTAAGGCCACCAACTCTAACAACCAACTCAACATCAATTAGAACAATTTCACACTAGTACTTGTAATAACAAAAACCTAGGTGAGTCTTTACTGAATCATGGTTACATCATAGGGCAAGATAATCGTCTATCTGAGGATAGGGTATGAATTATTAGTAGACGAAGAAGGTCTATAAGAAAGAAAGAGAATAACATAGGGGATAAGAGAACCTACCTAGAGCAAGTCATGGCTCGCCGAAGAGGAATCAGGCGGTAGAGTTGAGATAGACGACGGTGACCGAAGAATACGACCATGGTGAGGTGGAACGAGGAGCACCGAGGCGCTCAACCCGCACCAAACCTCACCAGCAGCCATCCATCAACGAATAAGGCGACAGTAAACGACCACCACACCACCTCCACATAATCCGGACATCACCAAGGCAGTTGAACCCTAGTCCATATTAGGTTGGGGGAGCTCAATCGAGCGTCATACACAAATCTAATGGGATGGTAAGGTAGACCAATGTGTGGTGGAGCTTTGACGCCGGCGACGGCAGCCACAACGGGTGGTTCTTGTCGAAATCGAGCGGCCACAACGTCGGGCTATCACAAGCTCGGAGCAAAGTAGATCGCGTGAGGGAGAAGAGGGGATCAAGTGGGTCGGGTTTACCAGCTTGGTCTAGCCCAGTCGTGGGCCTGACTGACTAGTGGGCCCTAGAATTTTTTAAAAAGGAAATAAAAATAAAATGAAACAATAATATTTTTTACCAAAATAACCCCTTTAATACTATTAGCTCTAGAAAAATGTAGAAAAATCCTAAAAATGCATATAATGTGTCAAAATGGTCACAAAAATAATCTCTACTTAGGAAAAATATACCCTTACTTATTTAAGTTAAATAAAATACAAATAAATATTAAAGACACCAAAATTCCAAATAAAAAAACAAAATAAGAAAAATTCTAGAAAAACGAATAAAAATCATTTTTGTATATAAAAATAAATCTACTATTTTATAAAAACACTAATTCTAAAATTCCAATTCATTTTAAGATTTATAAACAAATAAGGTTTATAATTAGCCTTATAGTCCTTTTATTTTATTAAAAATAAAAGAGAAATAATCTCCTTTCTCATTTATAAATAAAAATAAATCCATATAAGATTTAATTGACTGCTTAGATTTATTAAAAATGTTGAATGTATTTTAATCACCTATAACTTCAAATACATTCCTTTTAACTCCATTTTAGTCTTTAGAATTTATTACATAGAATAATTGATACTCTTTCTTTAATAATTATAAAGAGGAAGTTTTAATACTTTAAAAATTACTTTTACCTTTATAAGTGGGGTAGAACATGTAAAGAAAACTAAATTATACATTCTACTTAGATAAAGCCATAGTAATAATTATTATGTTCAACAAGAATCACCTTTAGATATTTATTTGTTTATAATACAAATTAAAATTTATTATACCAAATCAACTAGGGATTTCTATTTTCATGCCCTTGGCTCGTTAGTTGTACTCAGTTTTCCTAGCCGCTTAACTTTTCCTCACTTTTCCCCTCGCCATGTTAAGAAACCCTCGTGGGTGCGAGCAGGCTCTCGGATGGAGGGATGCCGTCTGGTCAAAGGCTTGACCGTTACATCCTGACTGGTGGGATCGTGTTGGGGCAGGTCGGGCGTTGAGTGTTACGTTACGAGGCCTCGACCATTACATCCCTGACCGGTAGGGCCGCATTGGGACGGGTCCTGCATAGTGGTGAAGGGTGGGGCCGCGTTGGGACGGGTATTGCATACGTTGTGAAGAGTGGGGCCGTATGGAGACACGTCGGACCGGCCATTCTCGCTCACCCAAAGCATTCGCTTCCCCCCGAGCCTGGAACAGCTCCCACACCGCCGCTCCGCTGCCCCGTCGTCGTTCCCTCCTACTTTATGTCGTCCTCGGCCCCAGAGCCGCCCCTTCCCCTAGCCGTGGAGCTCACTACACCTCCAGCTCTGCTCCCGCCCTTGCTAGATCTACCCCTTTCTTGGAACAGTATGCAACGTTGGCTGGTGCACCATCCATCCCCGTCGAGCACGGAGAAGATTGGGTGGAATCGTTTCCCTTTTGTGCGTTCATTATTGGCAGTATTTGAACGCGAATCTCTGGTGCTCAACTAACTGTCTTGCTTTTCGAATAGGATTGATCCAGTGCTAGCGTAATTCGTGGTTATGAACAATATTTCTCTAGATTTTACTTCCCAGTGGTGGTTCCAACCTCCATAACTCTCAGAGATAGATAAAATCTCCCTAAAATCTATTGTAAATCCCCCTGGAGCAGTGGCGATTCAGTTGGTTTGCAAGAGTGTTTATAATTATGAAACTCTCGCGCGGTTTGGAACTATATTTGACACAACTCTCGAACGGCTAGCGATTCACTTTCAAATTAAAAAAATTATACAACTCTTAATGTACAAGAGTGTTTATAATTGACACTACCCTTGAACACTTTCAAATTAAAAAAATATACAACTCTTAATGTACAAGAGTGTTTATAATTGACACAACTCTTAAACACTTTCAAATTTAAAAAATTATACAACTCTTAATGTAAAAGAGTGTTTATAATTGACACAACTCTTGAACACTTTCAAATTGAAAAAATCATACAACTATTAATGTAAAAGAGTGTTTATAATTGACACTACTCTTGAACAATTTCAAATTGAAAAAATCATACAACTCTTAATGTAAAAGAGTGTTTATAATTGACACTACTCTTGAACACTTTCAAATTAAAAAAATTCATACAACTCTTAATGTAAAAGAGTATTTATAATTTACACTACTCTTGAACACTTTCAAATTAAAAAAATCGTACAACTCTTAATGTAAAAGAGTGTTTATAATTGACACTACTCTTGAACACTTTCAAATTAAAAAAATCATACAACTCTTAATGTAAAAGAGTGTTTATAATTGACACTACTCTTGAACACTTTCAAATTAAAAAGAATATACAACTCTTAATGTAAAAGAGTGTTTATAATTGACACTACTCTTGAACACTTTCAAACTAAAAAAATATACAACTCTTAATGTAAAAGAGTGTTTATAATTGACACTACTCTTGAACACTTTCAAATTGAAAAATTATACAACTCTTAATGTAAAAGAGTGTTTATAATTGACACTACTCTTGAAAACTTTCAAATTGAAAAATTATACAACTCTTAATGTAAAAGAGTGTTTATAACTGACACTACTCTTGAACACTTTCGAATTGAAAAATTATACAACTCTTAATGTAAAGGAAAAGGGTATTTACCATTTTTATAGTGTGAAATGTGATCCCTAAACTTGCGTATACGAAAATTATAAACCTTTTAACACTGTGAAATCACACTTAATACGTGATAATGATGTAATGCATAAACTTGCATATGGAAAAAATTATACAACTTTGAACTCTTTGAAATCGCAATTAGGACATGGAGTGAAATAAAATGCAAAAATTATACACGTTTGAACACTTTCCCTTCAAATTATATTCAAAATCATTTGTTTATGGAGTTAAAGCTTCGGTGGCAAACTCATTATTTTGCATGGATAGAGGGTGCCCCCGACAGATACAGGGGTTATCCTGTCCGCTAGATCACAGAGGATCAATCAGAGGATCAACGGTTGGTGGGTATGATCCGCGTGACAACTATCTCGACCAATCAGAGCGTAGCAGCCAAGATGAGCACAGGTGTGAGAGTTTGTCACTAAGAGGGAGGGTAAAACTGAGTAGAACTTAAAAACCAAGGGAAAAACATACAAGGTGGTTCAAAAATAAAACAAAAAGAGATTTAAAAATGGAAAATGCTTCTTTTATACAATAAAATACATATTGGCATACATCGTACTATTTGTAATTGAAATATACATAAGTTTGTCAATTATTGCCTCATTTAGACAAATTATGTTTTGGGGAGGGATGTTTTGGGGAGAGGCTTGAGTAGAAAGTCATGAACCTTCATAGATAGTAAGTGATTTGAGAAGTGGTGATTTAGGTTAAAACTTGATTTATATACATTTCTTATGGTGGTAGGTCACATAATAAGACTCCCTAGGTAGATGCCACTATGTTTTGATATTTTTAAATTTGATGTGCATAAAATGACTCAATTAGCTAGCTAAAACCCATTCGTTGACTCTATGTTGATGTTGTGACCCAGCATACCACTACATGTGTAGTACACTATAGTCGTTGACATGACATCCAAAGAACACCGTTCCATAAATATCACATCCCTCGAAGTGGTACAACAGAAACATTGCGGGTCCAAATTACAAACATACACACCTTATTATTACAATACCAGAAGTTCAAGACTTAAAAAGATTCAACTTACAAACCAAATATAAAGTATTTCAGCAGAAGATTCAAAGTGACAACTTAAACTCCAAATCGAGCTCAACAACTTATTTCTATATATTGTTCATGTTGTTCGGCTCAATTGGCTCCTAGAATTATGGTAATTATTTTGACTCCTGCTGCTCTCCTCCGTAGATGACATCGTAGTCCACCCCTTCCACGGCACCGTATATATTGGGTTCTTCATAGAAGACCTCCTCATGACTTTCAGCTGCATACATTGGAGTATCTTCGGAATCCTCAGAGTCTAAGCAGGGGATAAAAGGAAAAGGTGAGTAACAGCGTTACCCAGCAAGTTCATTATATGAAAGGTGGGAAGTTTGATGCTCTATCTACCACCTCGGACTATAAGTCCTTGGCACTATGCAGTTTTCGTAAACCTTTCTTCAAAGATTGATTTTATTGTGAAAATCTATGACCATCAGCCTTCACGGGTTTACCAGAATTTTCATGGAGTTCCTTTCCCGCCGCGTTCGCAGCTCCTTCCCGGAAAAAGGGAGTAACAAGTTACAATTCTTACACTCTGTAGAGGTGCATTACTTTACCCTTGAGAGATCAACTCCTTGTTGCACAACCGGGCGTACTTTCCCGTCCATAATTCCATGATGTGGGGCCCAGTAGTTGGTCCAAGCCAATCACTGCCCTCTCCGCGACCCCATATGTCTGCACGATCCTTCGGGGCTGGCTCACCTCTGTTAAGCCCCCTTCCGGGCAGGCTAAAACCCTGATGAGTTCCCAAAGACTCTATGAACGGGTGATGCCCTGGCAAGTACCATATCAAATGGACTATACCACTAAAAAACACTCATAGATAATCTAGACACCAAAAGTGTGGGGCATAAGGGTGCCCACCCATGTGTTGGATCCACACAAGGAATCACAACGTCACGTTAAGGTCGTCTTGCCTCCATACGAGAGGAAAAGGATACAGCTGACTTCTTCGTCCCATTCCAAATCTCATGGCTAACGCGTTATATACGACGCTAGAATCACTGATGTCATGGGTTGTTAAGTTCCTAGTTGATTATCATTGTTGCAAATAGAAACTTAAGTTCTATTGCTCCTTTCCATCATCACTTAGGATGATATCAACAATTTATTTATTTGAGAAAATATTTTTTCCCTTAAAACATAGATGATAACATACAATTTGCAAATACTTTGATAAGACTCTTCAAAGGACATGAGCAAGTGATGAACTTGCCTTGTGATTGCAAGGTAGTGAAGTCGGATGTTTGCACTTAACCTTGAGCTTCAATGTCTACAAAACATCATTATTGCCCAGTAAGAACAATATTTAAAGAGGCAAAATGAATATACATAATAATGTAATGCTTCATTAACATTTATTATTATTTTTTCTTTGTGTGTTTTACCCATTATTTAGTTTTCAAGAATTCCTTTAAGTAATAAAGGCTTCATTTTGAATTAATATTTAATATTTATTGAATATTATATTTTCCATTATAGAGGATAATGATTATTTTAGAATTTAAATTTTAATATTAATTCCTATATTTATTCATTTAATAAATCTTTTAAGAATTAAAATTTAAATAAAAGAATTTCTTTTGATGACCCAAAACATTTATTTAGTATTTTTCTAAAATACTATGATAATAAACTTTTGATTTAATAGACCCCAAAGGAACAAAAATAAGAAGATAGATTAGATCGATGGCTCGGATCAACCAATACCTCTTCGCGCGTAGGGGCATGATCGGGATTAAAAAAGTTAGACCGCGTACGTACTGTTGTCAAAGCCAGTACGGGCCTGAAACATGTCAGTACGCGGGTATTCTGTGCATGGGATATGAAAACATAAGTGTCTAAATCAGATACAACACTTGCACGTGTTCACTGATGAGGAAACACCGCTTATGTGGTTTGTGGTGAGGTCTTGTAGGCCCGTAGGTGGGCTACCCTCGTGCACCCTCCTCTAGTATGAACGGGGGAAATCCTATTCTTTGGGACGTTTACAACTTTTTAGAATGGGGGTATATGGAATCACATCTCATGATAATAATATGTAATAAAAGTGATTTTTATTTAGTTTTATCTTCTTATTTAATTTTATAAAATTCCATAAGGAATAGATATATTATAAAATTCTGACCAAAAATCATATACATAAATATTTATTTCTTAATTTAATTAAATAGGTTGGATTATTATGAATCCAAAAATATATTATTTGTAATTTTTAAGCTTCTATTTTATTTTTAGAATTTTATTTATCTCTAGGGGTATTTTGGTCTTTTATTAATTATTAAGACTTCTTTTAAGTTTTGGGCTGGTTTTATTGGGCTTATTGGGCCAACTTGGCCCAAGTGACCTTAACCAAAAGGACACCCGAAGGGTTCTGGCCCTATTGGCCCACTCCCTCGGTCTCTCTCTCTCGTCCTCATCTCCTCTCCTCGTCGACCCCGTGGGGTGCTGGCACCGCCGCCATGCGATGCTCGCCGTCGTGGCTCTCCCTGGCCGCTGACGTGGTGCAGGGCGAGGTTGTCGACTACGCTTGTCCATCTCCTCTGCTTTGATTTGGCTTTGGAGCCCTCTAGTTGCCAGGCTAGCCCCACTTCCTGAACCCTAGGGTTTGGGAATGGTGTTGCTGCTGCCGCTGCTGATCCTCCCGTGGTGGTCGGCGGTGCTCGTGCGTTGTTGTGGCCTCCACCGTGGCTGGTGCGGGTTGCAGTGCCCTCTAGGTGCTTGCCGTTCCGCCGCGAGCTCGTCGCCGCGTCTGCTTCATCTTCAATTCGATAGCGAGGACCTCTAGTGAGTTGTGCCTCTGCGAACTCTAGTGCATCTAGCTACCTCGAGTCCCTCTGTGTGTATCTAGTGGTCAATCTATATTCTGTGTTTGCACTGGTTCTAGGGTTCATCCTTGGTGCTTGTATGATGATGCTATGGTCTAGTAATGATGCTTAGTGGGAATTTGTGTTCTCTGCACTTCAGCGCTTGCTGTCATCCTTGATTATATGATGTTGTTGTTGGTCTGAGGCTAAGGTTGGATCTCATGCTAGTGGTTCCTAGATTTGTCTCTGATTGATAATATGGTGGCTTAGTGTGTTCATCTATTGTCAGTATCTTGATACTAACAGTAATTCTGTTAGTGATGATTCACTACATTTGGGTTTGTTGGCTTGCCTGTTTATCCATAGTCTGAATTTTGTTCATTAGAGTCTGATGATTCTTTGAAAATGAATGGATATATATTGTATGATCTCTGAGTATGGTCTTAGGGAAATTATAGATATTGTTTTGCTAGTGGATTTCTGAAAACTAGACTATCTGGTTGGCTTAGCTATAAGATCCTTGCTTGTGAAACCATCTTACAATGGTACACCAGTTGATCTTGTTGCTGGCTTCACTTATGGTCATTACTGGAAACTTGATGGATGCTTAATAATAAGTTGGAAAGCTTACTAATTATTCATGCCTATGATGCTGGTCTGAGGCTCTAGGAACTAGGTTCCTATGTTGCTGTCATTTTTAAGATTTGCTAAGGCATCATAGTTGCTTACTAGGTCTTGGATCCTAGTTGGATAAGTTAATGGATTTGTTTGTAGCTTATAAGATCTGAGGTGCTACTCCTTCTGGGAGATGTGCCCAGATCTTCTAAGAACAAATGATAGAATATAGAAGTTTCCTTTGGTATCACCAATTCTGTGAGGCTGGTATGAGAATTTGGTGTTGTTGATAGAGTTTGAATTTGATCTTTATATTTAAAACCTCTAGGATAGATTCACCCACTAGGGTGATCATTGAGAGGTTGTTTCATGAAACAACACATGTTTCTGTTTGGATAAGATGAATGGATCATGTGGTTGTTTATGACACTAACCACAGAAACTGATGATTGTTGTGGTTGTTGTGATGTTGGGGTTGCTGGCTTGATCCTGTCCTTCACCTCCTGATGTTGTTCTTGTTTCCCCTGGTTCATGTGCTTGGACTTGATTTAGACTGCTCCTCCTATCTCCTGTGGCTTGGCCTTGCTATCCACCTAATTCTTCCCCCTCCTTATGTCACCATCTGGTGATGTTTGGGTTGATCTAGTGTGGAGTTTTGTTTGCTGGTTTGCTGGGCTATGGCCGAGCTATTGGTTCTAGTGTGGTGTGAGCAATGGAGTGATGAATTAGTGCTTATCGACGGTTGTGCTTGGTCCTTTTACTTGTGGAAGCAGCCGTGGCTTTGTCGACAGCACACCCATGCATTTTGGTGTGTGAGCTGCTTGTGTGTCTGCTGTAAAGTTGTGTATATGCTCAATGAGGTGTTCTACCTTTTTATCTGGTTAGGCTATGATTATTTGACTCATGGCTTATTTGTTATGAAAGATTTGATTCTTTCATATTGGTGAAACTTGCCCCTGATGGATTTACTCAATGATGTAAAATTGAGCAGTGCAACTCACTGCTCTCTACTGAGAGTAAAAATTAACAACTTAACTTTTATTTTTCCTTTTTGTTTGTTCTTTGTTTTGTAGGTACAATATTTGAAGATTAAAGATTAGTATAGGTTTTCTTTTTAGACAAATGTAATTCTTTGTAATGTTTATTTCATTCTTTTGTAAAGAATTTTGTAATAGTTCTTAATATGCAAATATTCCTCTATTTGTAATTTTATTTTTGTAAAGATTCTTTATTGAATTTATGAGTTACATTTTGTAACTTATTCATGGAATAAATATATGAAATTATTATTCATTTGTTTAATTGAATTTCTTATTTAGAGTTTCGGTTACTATATATTATTTCTTGATTAAATAATAATATTAAATCATAACTCTAATCTTTTAAATATAATTCAAATCTTGAGTTTAAATTCAAATTCCTTCCCCCAAAACAAACTAATTCATAAAGATCATGTCAAAATTTATAACGATCACTTTCCAAAGCTATTCCTAAACTTAGAGAGTGAAAGAAACTCTCATCTTTTTTAAGTCTTTTTATTTGGCGAAAAAAATTTACCCACATTTTGCAGATGAATGCATGCATATAAATAATTTCTTAAATCTACCATTTGTTTGTTCCTAAATGCTGGGATGTTACAGTTGACCAGCCATCGAAGGGTAAAAGTGAGTATATTGCACACGACAGTGTTAGTACCGGAGGGCAAAACTGAGTACAAACAAACTGCCAGTGCTACACTCGAGGGTATAACTGAGCACAACTAAGTGGCCAAGGTTAGACACGAGGGGGAAATGTGACGCACGGTACGCGTGCCGCGGTGCACAGGGTGGTAGCGGACACGTGTGGCCGTGCACGATGTAGTAGCGCACGCGGTTACGCGGTGCACGGTGGTGCAACGAAACGTCCTCCCTTCACCTTTATGGAGACCTCCTCACTCTCACTCATCACTCACTCTCTCACTCACTCACGCAACCATCTCCACTGTCCCATCACCTTCTGCAAACCCCCAAGAAAACCCCAACCACACAGGCAATGGAGAAGAACGGCGCGGTGGCCATCGTCACCTCCAAGGCGGCCGACGAGGAGGCCCCCCGTCCCAGTGCTGGCCCCCGTCGAGGCATTGAAGACAGCCGCCATCCCCATCCCCGCTTCCGCTATAGCCGCCAGCGAGGAGGCCCCCGTCCCCATACATGCCCCCTCCGTTCTCCTACAGATCCCGCACGGTTGGGACCCCTACGGGGACAATGATTACATCATGCCGGAGAACCCCTGCGACACCAGCTTAGCCGACCCATGGTCGGAGGTAACTAGGGTTTTCTCCCATTCCTTTGTTCTTCCCCCATTCCCATCGTTGGATGCTAGATCGTGTGTTATTAGGGCTCGGCTAATCGGTGGATGCTAGGTATTTTTACAGTAGCTACTCCTCTTGTGTTAGATCTCGTATTTCAATGAATTCCCCTAGTTGGGATCAGTACTAGCACCGATCTGTAGCTGGAGTCAGTACTAGAACCGATCTGTAGTTGGGATTAGTACTAGCACCGATCTATAGTTGGGATCAGTATTCGATTTGGTTTGAGATTTGGGGATTGGGGAATAATCAGGGGATCTCAATCGGTTAATTTATGCAAGTAATCAATCTTGATAATCACGGTATCTCAATCATGTCCTTATTGCATGCTACTGTTTTTTTCATAGGTGGATAGTAGCGATGTCTGCAGCGACGACGAGTCCATGGACACCAAGACTCGTCAGGTGCTGAGGAAGATGAAGTCCGGCCAGTTCAACGGCTTCTTCACCTGCAACATCTACAGGTGCCCCTTCTGCACCAGGAGCCTTGCCACCAACTTCAACTCCCTCGTGATGCATGTCGAGGATGTGAATACCTACGGCCCGTCAAAGAAAGCCAGCGCCTTCAGAGCCCATCATAAGGCGTTCGGTTTTCACCTCCGCAACCTCCAGAAGATGGCCATCGAGGAGGGTCGCATGCCCCCGATCAAGCCCAAGGCGCCCAAGGCCAAGGGACTGGGCAGCATGAAGTGGAGTAAGTGCCACATGGATAAGGCGAAGGCCCTCCTAGCACAGGCCATGAGGGGCCACTGATCCTGTGCTGATGTTGCTGTTGTAAAGCAGCTTGTTTTGTTGTTCGTGTTGAACTTGTAACCTGCTGCTGCCGAGCAGCCTAATTGTCGAACCTGGTTTAAGTATCGTACTATATAATCCTTTATTAGCTGCTTTATCTACATATTCTCTATAAATCTACATATTTATGGTGCTGGTTAGATTTGCTGCCAGATAGGGGGAAAACGAGGGCCAAAAGGAACCATGAAAGAAGAGAGAAGCTTCTCTGGATTTGCTGCTTTTTTGGGAAAAAACAACAATTGTTAGCGACATAAAGAGGAAACGGCGCTCTTGAAAAGGCCAATCATAAAAATAACAAAAAATAAATCTTCCAATTTAGGCGACAGGGCGCACGTAACTACCATACGCGCCCCACATGGTCCCACACCACATCCCCCAAAACACGTTCCCAACAAGCCGGCCCCACACCATGGGGGGTCCTACTATGGGACCCGACTGAACGTGGCCCCACCTGTCATCACGTAACGGGTGTGGGTCCTACTTGTGAGCATGTAATGGCGAGGGTCCACTATGGGACCCACCTAAATGCGGCCCACTTATCAGCACGTAATAGCGAGGGTCCATTAACGGGACCCGACGAATAGCGAGTTTTAGACCGATGTGAGAGTTCCATAATAGGAGCTGGACAAAAGTGAGGAAAAACTAAGTTGCTGGGAAAAAGTGAGTATAGCTAATGAACCAGGGGCACGAAAATATAAATCCCAATAAAATATATAGAATAAATTAAAAATATAAACTCAAGCAATATATCCTTGAATCCTTGGCTATACCAATTTAATATCTAAGTTATTAAACTTGCTTATAAGCTAGTTCCCACAATTACCCATAAAAGGTATTCATTTAGAAGATAAAATCTAGCACCTTTCAAACTAAAGACAAATGATCTTGTAACATTGATTAGGATTAATAAAAACCTAGATCTTCGTGATACAATAAATATCAAGCTTTAAGATTCACTTCTATAGTTAACTTTGGTATAAAATCCCATAAACATTATATCTTAAGTTTATTCATGATTTTATAGTTAACTTTGGTTTATTATACAATCCACTAAAAGTATAATATCTCAACATTAATTGTACTCTATCAAAGACAGTAGTTTTAATCTTAACAACCCCTTCAGATTGATGAACCTAATCTTAAAAACATTTTCTTCGAAGGTTATTATTTTTGCCACTTCAAACAACAACCCTTTAATAGTTCATATTAACTCTTAACAACCCAACACATGGATTTTTCATCATAGTTACCAGATAGCAATTAACCTCAATCTTAGATTGTTATCGTACTCTACTTTTCTATCTTATATTTCAAGACTTAAGTTCCTTATAGATATATTTTCTTATGAAGTAAAATTAAAGATAAACCAAACCTTAAAGAAATCACTTAAGTTCAACTCAATTATACTATTGAGGATTCACTTCGAAAGTTTTATAAAACGCATGGCATTACCTATGCATAATAGCATATTGCTTCTTTAATGTTGTTTTTAGATATTGGATGTTATGTCGTATCGAAGATCGTGATTGCATAATCTTGTGATCATAAAGGCAAGTTCACACTTGCTCATGTCCTTTGATTATTTTCTATCAAGTATTTAAAAATCCAGTGTTGTCATCACATGCATTTTGAAAAAGTCAGAAAACTCCATTTTCATAATTATATGATTATGGGTTATTTACCAAATGGTAATAACCTACTAATACAGTTCCGGTGGCAAAGAAACATAATATCTATGACTTAAACAACCAATGTCTCCAGTGATCCTTGCGCCAAATAATATATGTTAACCATAAGATCTGGAATGGGAAGGAGAAGTCAACTAGATCTTATTCCTTTCGCATGCCATGAACACTGTTCTGGGCATTTTGTAAGTTGCAGATCATGGGTAAAGCCGTATATTTCAGGAGAATCCTACCGTGGATCTAGGCATACAAAAGACAAATTTCTAGTGATTATGGTTGTCGTGCATATCAGACTAAGATAAAGCCGTATTACCAGTAGAATTATGCCTTGAGTTCTGAGAGTAGAACAATTGTGGGTGTGCAGGATCGCAAAGAAGGGCATTGATCAACTTGGATCTTAGGTTGGGCCTCAAACGACGGAAGTTTGAACAGAGACATACTCCTGGCTGTGCAACAAAGCTTAAGATCTCTTATGGGAAAAGTGACGCACCTCTGTAGAGTGTATAAAATTGTGACATGTTACTCCTTGTTCCAGGAAGGAGCTACAAACGTGGCAGGAAAGAAAATCCATGAAGTTCTGGTAAACCTGTGAAGGCTAACAGACATAGCTTTTCATAATAAAAGAAACCTTTAAAGAAATGTTTACAAAAACCTGCATACCCTACGACCTTTGGTCTTTGGTTGTAGATATTGCATCAAACATTTCTATTTAGTGAACTTGCTGAGTATGCTCGTACTCAAATGTATCTTCTTAACCCTTGCTAGATTCTAAAGCCAATAAGACGACATCCATACCAACTGATGCTCAAAGGATTTGCCACCAAAAGCTCAAGTTATTCAATGAAGTCAGTGGAGTTGATACCTTCGATATGGATTCACGGATGCAGTATAGTAGCTTTTTCCCTAGTAGACCTAGGTTTAATCAAACCTTAGGAAACAACGATAAAAGGAATAAAAATAAGGACACGTCTACAAGACTTTGTTTTTTCCTTTTACCTTCGTTTACCGGACCAATCTAGTTTACTTTATATTGTGGGTTGATTCAATGGATGGATATAGGCCAGGATTTAAGATCCACCTGCAGCTGCACATCATATGGGATAAAAGATAATAATAAGAATAGTCATGTGTAATGTTCCAATAAATATAATCTTTGTGAGCAGCACATACTAATATACTAAATCCCCTGCGAGCAGCAGGCATAGTGATAGCCTTTTTCTCCAACCAGTTGCACCACGAAGTACCGTGCTACAAACTGTTATTAAGTGATAAACATAGATCAAATCCTTAAGGAGAGATGTTGATGTTGATCCTGAATGGGTCGCTATGGTAAGGTCGTACATCCCTTTATGTCACTGGGTTTCTTATGAGATCACCGCTAGAAAATTATCTCACCTCAAGCCTTGATCGATCTCAGGGGTCTTGGGTACCTACAAGTCCAAAGATCGAGGCAATAGACAAAGAAACAAAATAAACAAACACCTTATTTAAAAAATACACAATACTCCCATAGATTAGATGCACATAATCGCTGCGAGGTTTCTCCCCAACCTGCAGCCCGTGAGGACTACTCACTCATTACAATACGATCAAGGATAGAAAACATTGTGCAAAATACTTAGATTGAAATCAAATATTCTTACAGTGGTCACCGAATCACAAAGAGATCTCAAGTATAAAGTAATGGCTATGGCTAATGGAGAGGAAGGGGATGGAAGGAATGAACTATGGTGTGGATCTCATTTTGATGGTGTTGTGATGCAATCTGAGAATGGTGGCCCTCTCCATGATGGCTGGGACCTCAAAATATATCGATGCCTTCACAAGAGTTGTAGGGTTTGACGAGAAGAAGCTGCCACCACATGGTATGGGCGGGATGTATGGGCGGGTCGTGTCGTACCAGTGGTTGTTAAGACGTCTGTCGCCTGAAAATTGCTCCAGGATTGCATGGTCGTCTAGACTTCCTCAAAATCTTCATTTATGACTCTTGATTTCGCATTAAAAGCATGATTTCCTGCACATCACAATTCAAAGCAAGGTTTTGCATATCTTTGCAATAATAAGTCATTAGTGGAAAATCAAGAGATATTATTGTCAATTTATTGATGAAAAACAATGTTTAAACACGGAGAAAGATGGCGCTTTTTGGAGCCATCAATGTCCCAAAATCTCAAACCTTGATCGCCCTCGAGCAAGAAGAAACAAAAGAACTATAACAAATTCAGCGTTTAAACTTGAAACAACGAGAATATGAATTCACTTATGGTCGGTAGCCATATGCGTCCATCACTTCTTTCATTTGAAAGGCTCGTCAAAGTTAGAGAGATGCTAATAACACTATACAAGCTTTGATAACTCATGCATGACAATCAAAGTAGAGTTTATTATAAATATAAATATCTAGAAGTGTAACAATCAATCCAATTCCTTTAGTTAACTCTCAGCTTGCCAAGGAACACTAGGATGTTTATTATAGAAAAATTGAGTAAGAGAGTTCACGTTCTAAGTGGCATAACAGTGAAGTGTCTTATTGACACCCACATCAGTAAATCAAGACTATCAAAAACACTTCTATTTCAATCATTTATTCTCAAGAAAAATCATAGAGTAGTAACGAGATCGTGACAAAGACTTGTTATGTGGATCTTCATATTTTTATCTTCTCTTTCTCTTTTTCTCTCTTTTTTCTTCCTTATTTCAAGGATCTTTCTCAACAAGGATCATTGAGTGATTTTTTAAACAATGGTTTGCACAACCTTCGAGAGTACCAATACTTTTGCACATACGATGACACGTATGCCACCCATGTCATCAACTCATAGCTGAAATCCTTGGTTATACATAGATCGTTCAAAAGCTAGCGGAGTTGTTGACATCCAAAGGTGTACATTGGAAACATAGAACTTTTTTAAAAAGTATCACAGTTTGATCCGCACGGGTTAGCTTTGGCATGCAATCACAATTACCACTATATTTCATTTTCAATCAAACAACTCCTTTCAAGAGTATAGTCAAGTCTATCAAAACATATATGGGGTTTAGTATCTTCAAAGGTAAACTCTCAAGATAATCACTCATCAAACAAGTCATCAAAATTTCAGACTTTTCTTGTTGTACTTGTTTGGAAAAACTATTTCCAAGGCAAGACTCGGTTATCTACAAGAACTAGAGCAAAAAAGCTTCCACAACTAATCATTCATAAAAATAAAAAGCTTTACTCTAACTATTTTGAATTACTCCCACTAGCATAACATATTAGCAAATCAACTAACTAAGATAAACAATTCAAACTCCGAAAGTGGGAGACATAGGACATACCTCTCACGAGTGACTTCATAATCCTATTTTAAAGGGCATGTATGCCCCCATGTGTGCTTTTGGTAATTAATGACAATCTCTATGGACTAATGTGTAAATTGAGTTTCACTTGTAGGTTTTTCCATTGGCATCGCTTGGGCCATGTGTTGGTCTTGAAGTTGAAAGATGAAGACATTTGGAGGTTGACCAAGGCAAGTGCAAAGAGGTGCATCAAGAAGGATCAATCTCAAGAAGGATTGAAGAAGGGCTAGCTCAAGATGCGCCATATCTAGAAGATCTCATGCTTCAAGCTTACTATCCTCATGTTCATGGAGTGATGAAGACAAGTTCAAAGAAGAGGTTTCCCCATGGAGTATGGGGGAGAAATTTGCAAGTATTCATCAAGCAAGAGCGAGCAAGAGCAATCAAGAAAGGTGTTCCATCTTGAGAAGGTTAAGATGGTCCACATCAAGCTCAAGCGGAATGCTTAAGGCAAAGGTATGTTCTTGATAGGGTTTCTATTTTGTCGGTCTCGTGTTGTTAGTTGAGAGACCGGGTTTAGGATAGATAGCCGCACTATCAAGAGGGGTTCTTAAGCGGGTGACTCGATCGCATCGTTCAAAGAGATCTTAAACCTTTGCATACATAGCATCATCTTTCTTGGTTGTTAGTTGGATCTTATCCATGAGAGGATCTAGATCTTGTAGTTATCTTCATAACAAGCTCTAGTTCATCACATAAGGTTTTCCCTTGCATATCTCTTTAAGGTTTTTGATCTTGGGAGTTTTACAGCTCCACACCATGGGAGATACATCTCTTATATATATTCATGATATTTTATCCCTTGGTAATACCCAATATTTCTAACAAAATTGGTTTCATCTCATTTGGAGTTCGGATGCGAAAGTTATTGCAATTTTGGTTTCTGGAGTTTCCCTAACCGGAAGTTCTGGCTAGCCAATGGTAGTACCGCTAGGGCATTTTGCCACCGATAGTTCCAGTGGAAGTTCTGGTGCTTCTTCCTCTTAGCTTCTGTATCCACTCCATCCGGTTGGTCTATTTTAGCAGAATCTAGACCGGAAAGTTCCACTGGAAATACCGCTCGGGTCTTATTACCGCCGGTAGTTCTGGGTGAAATTCTGGCTCCACTTTCGCTCACGTACTTTAACCTCTCTGTTTTATGTGCTCTATTTATCAGATCTTTGGTCGGAATTTCTGGCGGTAGTACCGGTCTCAGTGGAAGTTCCGGTGGACCGGCGAAAGTTCTGGCCAGGGTCGTTTTTTCCGTCTTTCACATCGCAGTTTTCTGACAGTTGGCTGGGTGCCACCAGAAGTTCCGTCCAGGGTCGTAAATGCTCAAACGGTCAGAACTAGGATCCCTTTAAAAGGGGCTGCTCTTCCCCTTCGTGGTCACTAGCTCTTTTCTTGGTTCTTGGCTTTCTCTCTCTCCTCCATTGTTGACCTTGAAGATCTTTCCCTCTCTCCTTCCCCCTCCTATGATTCTTGCATCTTTTTGAGGGATTTGAGAGAGGAGATCTAGATCTACAATCCTCCCAAACCAAATCCCTTATTTGTGAAGGAATCATTGGGATCTATATCTTGGAGAGTTTTGTGTTATCCTCTTGTGTTCTTCCCCTTTATTCCCCCAATAGATTTTGTAGCTTTGTTGGAATTTGGGAGTGAAGGACATGCCCTTTCATTTGTTGCATAGGTTTGAGTTCTCCACGGAGATTCGGCGAGTTCAAGCTTGTGGGCTTGATTCTCTTGGGTTCTTGGAACCCTAGACGGTTGCATGGTTGGAGTGTTGACCTTTTGTGGTCTTGTAGCCTTTTGTGGCTTTGTTAAATTTTGTGGCTTTGTAGCCTTTTGTGGTTTTGTTGTTGGGAGCCTCCAATTGAGTTATGGAGATAGACCCAACCTTGTACGGGTTTTGGTGACCGCCCTCAAGTGTCCCTTAGTCGATCGTGAGTAGGCCTTTGTGGGGAGATCATGGGAGAATAGGGTGAGCTTTGTGGCATCGGTGAGTTGCGTGCCTTCCCATCTTGTGGTGAGGCCTTGTGTGGCGTTGGGTGAGCATCGAGCCACGACACCTCAAGGTGAGCCATTTTTGGCATTCGAGGAGCATTGCACCATCGCACCTCTCCAACGGAGACGTAGCTTCTTTGGAAGTGAACTTTGGGATAAATAATCATCGTCTCCGCGTCCATTGGTTATCTCTCAACCGAGCCCTTAACTTATGCTTTTACATTGTGATAGACATCATTCTTGAAGTATTTCATCTTCCTATCACCTTGTTGCTTGTATTGCATAGCATAGGTTGTTGGTGCACTTAGGTGATCCTAGTGGTTAGGTTTTGTTCTCAGTAATTTAAACATTAGTTTTATTCCACATTTATTTGAGACTAAATCGTAATAATTTTAAAAGACTATTTACCCCCTCTAGGCGACGTCCTTTGCACTTTCACTCTTACTTATAGTGATGTGTTCCTTCAAAACTCAATAAAAATCACTCTCATAATAAAATTGAAGCAAAGAAGCAAAGTGCAAATCCAGTTTCACGAAAAAGGAAAAAAGGGGAAATCTTTTTGTATTTTTGAGGATGGGGATTAGAGAATAGAAAATAACTTGTGACCAAGCAAGGAACTAACAAAAGGAAAACAAAAGAATGAAAAACGAAAGAAAAAGCAAAGTGTGGGAACAAACCAACACGAGTGTTTCAAAACTCATAAGGAGCTGGAGTATAGCCTCATTATTACACAAATAAAATTGCTGGGGGACACGTCCCCAAGCTCAGGCTTTTGCAAGGCCTTTTGTTGCTCATTGTGGTGGTGGATAATTACTCATGTTCCATTGGTTGCTTCAATCATGGAACTGAGTAGCGAGGTTGGCAGTAGCATCTCGAAGGTTGATGGAGAGTTTGTTCATATTTTGGATATTTCCTTCAAGAGCACAGATATCATCATAGGTGGTGTAGAAGTTTGGTGGTTGCACATCTTGTCCGGGTCCTTCTTGTTCTACTTCTTCCTCTTCTCCTTCTTCATCCACGGGTACTTCTTTTTGGGGTAGACTTCCCTCAACCTACACGTCATAATGCAAATGTCCCTCATCAATAGAAAAGAGACCATTAGGCAAAGGAGCTAGGATCAAATGATCTGCTCTAGGTATATCGACTAAATATCTACCATTAGTTCTAGAAATCATACCACAAGCTCTCAAAGTAGAAAAAATAAGACGGCGGTTTATTAAAAACGGTTGGATGTTACCTAAGTTGACTTGGAGCACACGTGGAAGCATGGTTATGAATCATCCTACACATATGGGACCATGAGATTCAAGATTGATGATTAATATAGAACAAAAGAAGGACGCCCAAATTTGATGTCAAGTTATAGTTAGGAATAACAGCTTTAGCGAGGATCATCATGTCCTCCTCATTGAATCTAGTAAACTCACCACGTGCCTGCAAGGTATTAGCAATAACATAAAACAAATAATGAACAACAATATGATCAATTTGGTTTCCCTTGGTTGTGTTTCCATGAATTCTCATTCTATTAAAGTAACCCAAGGGTGTAGGATTCAAAACAAAAGTTGTGGAGTGTATGTCGGTGGCTTTGTTGGCTAACCCAAAGTAGAAAGCCCATTGGTTGAGTGTCAAGAAGTACTCACGGTTCATAAGACGGAATTTGATGTGATCAACTCCAGGAAGTTGCTCCTCGGGACAGTAGTGTGAGGTCACCGAATGCGTCAAGGTGTTGAGAAACTCAAGCGTCAAGCGGCGGTACATGGCGCAATCCTGAAAGACAAAGTTATACAAACCAACATTGTTGCAAAGTAAATCAAAATCATCACGAATGCCAAGTTGGTTCAGCATAAAGGGACACATCCACTTAGTGGACTCAATTTCTCGGAGTTTGAGACGGTTGAAAAGGTTCAGCTGAAACTCCTCGGTGAACTCGATACCAAGTGACTCAGGGGTTAGAGTATCAACGGGTGGTGTGTGTTGTTCCGCGACCATCTCAGGTGTACGGCTCCTCGTATTCATCTAATAACAAAAATAAATAAAAAAGCTAATAAAAATATATTTAGTCTATAGAATCATAGCATATATGATCCTCTACACTATTTACAAAAGAATCTCCTCTAAAAACTAACTAAACATGCTCAACATCAAGATTAGCTCAAGAACAAGACCTAAGTCTAGATTTATAATGGTGAAAGATTGAGCAAGGTTAATATGAAAATAAGTTGGGGATCAGAGGAGAAACATACCTTAGATCGATTGGGTGCAGGGAATGGAAGAATTAACGAGTAAAACTGAAGATCCAATGGAGGTGGTTTGGAATTTGGAGGTAGAAAAAAGAGAAAGTTTGTGTTTTGAGATTTTAGGTTACCTCTTCCTAGGGTATTATGGAGGCCGAGTACATGGTACGGGCAGGCGGAACGGCCGGAGCCCTCCTATACCGAGTACATACATTGGGGTCGACATTTTACTCCCGGTGGTGCACTCGGTACGGGCGCGTGATACGGTTGTGCGTGCTCGTACTACTAGTCATTACACGGTCAGTACATTTGCTTAAAATTTGATGTTTTTCTCGAGGCGGTATGGTCGCCTCCGACCGTATCATTGGTTGTTACGACCACTATGTCCTACCACAAAAATCAACACTCCCATTTTTTCGATGCTACGATGTGGTACGGACGCGTGGTACGGTTACTCCGACCGTAGAGTGGTCGTTATGTGGCCTGAAATCTGTAAAACTTGAGGAATTTGATTAGTAGCTTTGTGCCCTTTTTCACATCTTAGCAAAAGACAAAATAACAACAAATAGACTTTATAGAAATCAGAAATACCTTAAGGACATGTGTTAGAAAAATATAAAATCGAGGACTACCTTATTTTCTTATCCTCTCTCCAAAGGACTTCTTGAACACTCTTTATTAAAAAACAAAAACTAACACAAGAGTAAAAACTTTTATTTCACATGGGTTGCCTCCCATAAAGCACTTCTAGTTAAGGTCAATTAGCTTGACCCAGATGGTGATCATTTAGGTTTTGTGAGCAGAACACCCACTCCAAAGTAATTGGCTTTTAGTGTGATTATACCATCATCATCATTATTAGGCTTGGTCTTATTCTTCCTAGGGAAATGGACTATAAAAGGATTTCTAGATGGTAGTACTATTCTCACTTTCGGTTCATGTAAATTAATTAAAGCTTTAATAGTTCTTAGGAATGGCCTACCTAGAATTGTGCTATGGGATCTTCGGACATGTCAACTATAACAAGATCAATAAGCGTGTGACTGCCTTTAGTTTCTACAACTATATTTTATTTTATCCCAATAGCTTGTTTATAAGTTGAATCAACAAGATGGAGTCTCATTTCAGTGGTTGTAAATGGCCCCAAGTTTGATTTATCAAATAGGCTTTTGGAAATTGTTGAGATGCTTGCACCAGGATCACAAAGTACAGATATCTCATTAACACAAACTTTAATTTTAATCATGTGCTCAAATATATCATCTAGCTTAGCAGGAACCTTATCAGCTAGTATTTTATGCTCCATTTCTAACTCTCGGACTTTAGATGCTACTTGTTGAATAAATTTTTGGTAGGTAACATCATTACCTTTTTCAAGACCGGGATTATTTTCGGTGATCATCTTTAATAGATCTTCCACGGTGTATTCAGGTGTTGGCGCATTGCTATAGTCCAACTCTTTAGGCTTCTCTTCATTCTTTTCAACCCTTACCATCTTGAGGTCTTGCGTCGGATTTGGCTTGGGCTTTCCAATGAATTTTGCAAGTATGAGAGCTTGGCTCTCAGCTACCTTGCCCAATTGAGCCTCTGTTGTCTTTGTCCTTTTCTATAGAGCCTGCATATAATTTATAATTGCAATGGCTTGATTATAATATTTACCAATACTAGTCTCATGGTTCTCCATGATTTTAATAAGCATATTAGTTTTCTCGGTTTGAGATTGCATAAAGTTTCTAACAGTATGTTCAAATGAGAGATTTCCATGATTTGATCCACTATGATTATCATAATTATTATAACGAGCTCTTGCTGGATTAGAATAATATTTTGAACATTAGAAGCAACTTTTTTTTCCAAGAAGGATTATAAGGACTACGAGCTATAAAATTAATATCATTAACATCAGTAGTGATAGTATCAACATGGGTATTTTCCTTACCCTTTACTATGTCAAGAAACTCATCTACCTTTGCAGTAAGCTCTTCATTGTTTTCCTCAGTGATTGAGTTTACCCTTTTTGAGGTTCTTTCCACATGCCATTGAGTATGGTTGTTTTTCATATCATCAAGTAATTTGTTTGCAACACTTACCTGCTTTCCCATGATAATTCCTCCTACTGTAGTATCTAGAATAGACTTAGACATTTGTTTAAGGATATTATAAAACAAATCTAATATAAGCCACTCTTCCATCCCATGACTAGGACAATTCATTATGGCTTCTTTCATCCTTTCCCATGCAAGCGCTAGTGGCTCGCAGTCTTCTTGTCTAAAACTTGTAATGTTGGATCGTGGCTGCATAGTCTTAGTTGGGGGAAATTTAGTCATAAAAAGATTAGTGCATTCCTCTCAAACTTTAATAGTGTCCTTAGGTAGAGCTAGCAACCAGTAATTAGCCTTTCCTCTAAGAGAGAAAGGAAACAATCGTAATTTAACAGCATTCGGATCAACATCCTTAATACGCATCATATCGCAAATTTCAGTAAATGTATTTAGGTGCAATCCTTAATCCGTAGAAGAAGAGCCTCCAAATTGGTTTTTCTAAACCAAACTCAAAAGTTTAGGCTTAATTTCATAAGCTTCCGCGTCAATAGCGGGCTGAGTAATAGGTGCACGAATAAAATCATTAGTAGGAGTAGCATACTCCCCAAGTTTCTTTTTAGCCATGGCTCTTTTCCTTTTGGTATTTTAAAGTAAGAGAAATAAATAAACAAGTAACTAATATTTTTGGGTTTTTAAATAGATAATAAGAAAGTAAACTAATAACAAGAAATAAACTACAAACAAAAAATTTAAACTAAAAACAAGGTCTCTAGTAACCTCACCAGGATAGCGAATTTCTTCCCTAGCAACGGCGCCAGAAAAAGGGTTGATACCTTCGATCCGAATTCACGGATGCAGTAGGTTTAATCGAACCTTGGGAAACAACGCTAAAAGGAAAAAAATAAGGACACGTCTAAAAGACTTTGTTTTTTCATTTTACCTTTGTTTACCGGACCAATCTAGTTTATTTTATATTGTGGGTTGATTCAATGGATGGAGATAGGCTAGGGTTGAAGATCCACCTGTAGCTGCACATCATATGCGATAAAAGATAATAATAAGCATAGTCATGTATAATTTTCTAATAGAGATAATCTTTGTGGGTAGCACATCCTAATATACTAAAGCCCATGCGAGCAACATGCATAGAGATAGACTTTTGATCAAACTGGTTGCACCATGAAGTATCGGGCTACAAACAGTTATTAAGTGATAAACACAGATAAAATCCTCAAGGAGAGATGTTGTTATTGATCCCGAATGGGTCGCTAATCTAAGACCGTATAGCCCTTTCTGCCACTGGGTTTCGTATGAGATCGCCGCTAGCCAAGTATCTCACCTCAAGCCTTGATCGATCTTGGGGGTCTTGGGCACCTACAAGTCCAAAGATCGAGGCAAGAAACAAAGAAACAAAATAAACAAATACCTTATTTAAACAATACACAATACTCACATAGATTAGATGCACATAATTGCTGCGAGGTTTTTCCCCAACCCGCAACCCGTGAGGACTACTCACTCATAACAATAAGATCAAGGATAGAGAAAATTGTGAAAAATACTTAGATTAATATCAAATATTATTATAATAGTTGCCGAATCACAAGGAGATCTCAAGTACAAAGTAATGGCTATGGCTAATGGAGAGGATGGTGGATAGAAGGGATGAACTGTGGTGTGGATCTCCTTTGGTGGTGTTGTGGAATCAGAGAATGGCGGCCCTCTGCATGGAGACGGGGACCTCAAAATATATAGGTGCCTTCATGAGAGTTGTAGGATTTGACAAGACGAAGCCGCCGCCACATGGTATGGACGGGCTATACGGGCAGGCCATGCCCGTACCAGTGGTCGTTACGATGTCTGGCACCTGGCAATTGCTCCAGGATCGCTTGGTCGTCTAGACTTCCTCAAAATCTTCATTTATTACTCCTCATTTGGTATTAAAAGCATGATTTCCTGCACAACACAATTCAAAGCAAGATTTTTCATATCTTTACAATAATTAGTCATTAGTGGCAAATCAAGAGAGATTATTGTCAATTGCTGGATGGTAGTGTTCTAATTCCACGTCCATGTGTCTTGTATGTGGATAAAGTTGTTGTTTCGCAGAGGCCCGCGTCGCTCCCAGGGTACGCCTTGAGCAAACCCTAAAATCATCATCGTCCCCAGCCCCCCGCCGCCGCCAGAGGATGATGCCGGTCAAAGACCTAGCGGAAGACGGTAGCGACGGGATCTCGTCTCTCGCGCGGCGGGCGGTGGCAGGGGTTGCCTCCTTCTATCTCGGAGTAAGGATGGCAATGGGCAGGGTATGGGCATGGTAGAGCAATACTATAACCATACCTGTGTAGTCAATGGGTAGAAAAATTTAGCCATACTCGTACCCGTAGGTATAAATATTTACCCATGCCCATACCCAACGGGTACCCGACGGGTAGATCCAATAGTACACAAGTTATTCACAATTTTACATTAATCAATATCATATTTGACAAAAAAAATAAGTATCACTACTCAATAATAGGTAGGCGAGTACATGACAATTATCAAAGTTTAGAAATCATAATCTCATACTTGCCCCTAGGCTACTCGGCCGCATAGGTTGAAACTCTACAGATAAATTTTACAAGTCAGTTTAAATGGGAAGGGTATGGGTATATCCACGGGTATAAGCCTATACCCGTGCTCGTACCCGTGACATAACGGGCAGGGTATGGGTATTACCCATGGGGTATAAAATTATGACCATACCCTACCCATGCGGTTACGATACCCGCGGGTACCCGTACCCGTGGGTAAATTGCCATCCTTATCGCTGAGGTACCTCCGGCCGGCGTGGCGTGGTGGCACTGGACGAGGAGACACTTCCGGTGGAGTCTGTACGCCGGGGCGGCAGCCTCGGGCTTCCTCGGCGACGGCAGTGGCCGCTGTGGCCGTGAGGGCAGCACGGTGGCCGGATGTGGGGCCCAAATCCTGCTGCGGCCGATCCCGACCCAAAGCCCCTTGTCGGCGGTGGTCGGTGCCCCTCTCTATGGCGTTTGGCGATGCTCGTGGTGTTCGGTGGTCGGTGTTCTTGGTCGGTGGCAGGATGCATCTCCGCTTCGCACTTCCGCGTGGTGCGGGTAGTGGCGGCGGCCCGCGGGGCTCTAAGATCTGTTGGCAGTGGATGTGGCAGCTCGTGTGCGACGATGGCCCTACTTCTGTGTAGGAGGTGTGAGGGCCAACGGAGTGCGGGCCGATGGCTTTGCGGTCTCCGTTTTGGAGGGAGGTGTTTGGTGGCAGTGATCTTCGGTCCCTTTCACGGTGGAGGCTGCCCTGGTTCGCTCTGGTTGTTCTTTAGAAACTATCTCGCGGGCATCAATGATAATCCGGATGGCGGCTTTCATCGTGGCGATGGGGAGCCTAGGCGTGGCGGCGGAAGGGATGCTTTGATGATTGTCGGGATCTTGGAGGGGGAGTGGAGGTGTGGTGGTTGTGCCGGTCCTTGTTGGGCGGGCGTGAGGTTTCGGGAATCTGTGCTGGGTGAAAGCCTTGTCCTGGCGGCTGGCCAGGACCGACGATGATGACGCCCGTGGGAGCCGCTTCCTTTTTGAAGTCGTCATCAAAGCGGATGTTTCTTGTTCCTCTGCCCAGGCTCTCCGGGGGAAACCCTAGATCCCTTACGGAATCGGGCGTGGGGCGGTGCTCTTGTGTCGCTTTGCCTCTTGGGGCCTCGCTTTGGACGTCCACCGGACTAAGAGACCTGTGGTGTGTTGAGGCAGGTTCGTCTTTCGCTAGGTGGGGCGCGGCCCCGGGGTCGGCGTGCTAGTTTGGAGCGGTGGCTCCGGTCTTACGCCTTCGCCTGTTGTGTTGAGGTGTGTGTCGACCTGGTTGGCCGTCGACTCGTGTGGAGCGCAGCCTCGGGGCTGGCGTGTGGTGTTGTGTTGTATACAGTTTTTTTGGCCTGTTTTACTCATAAAACGGGCCAACTCTTTTCTTCTGTTTCAATGAAAGGCAATGCTTTTGCCTCGTTTCAAAAAAATTGCTTGACGAAAAAAATGTTTAAACGCAGAGAAAGATGGCGCTTTTTGGAGCCATCAGGAGTCATTGAAAACCTCAATTAAAGTGAATACAAAGTTCCTAATTAGATAAGATAATAATCTCTAGCCCTAAAATCTACTTCTGTAGAGCATTACAATAGCAGCAAATGCAAGCCATATAGTTTAGATACTAGTCTATTAGTATGATATTTATGAGTTGTTATTTCTGGTTCGTCTTGGTAAGTAGTTGCTTTCTCTCTCTCTATAACCTAGAGTGTTGTCTGGATGTTTTGTAAAGAGTCGAGTTGTAATCTATAGTCATATTTTGGACCTGCTATGTTTTTGTTGTACCACTGTGAGGGATGTAATACTAGTGTTCCATTGGTGTTATATCAACGACTATAGTGTATTACATCATATAGTGGTATGCTGGGTCACCAAGGATATCTTTGCCAATTTCCCAAGAGTTCGATCCCTGCAACAAGCCTTAGCGAGTCGCAAGGAGATGTATTATCCCATAGACGGCTCCAATGATCAAGTGGTCCAAGCATCACACTTCCACCAGTATCCACACGTGCAACGATGACGACACCGCGTCGAAGTGAGGTTCAAGCTCACGGATGAAACGGGAACATGTCGATGAAGATCCAGCAGCACTTCATTGTTCGGCTAGATTGGATCTAGATGGAGGTAGTAGATGATCAGTACTCCGGCGTGTTGATGAAGATGATCTCCTCATGATGATGATGGCAACATGAAGGGATGAGGAAGACGTGCTTCGGGGAGCCTAGGCGGCGATGACAGGCACCGATTATGTGGCGGCATCGACAGCTCGGTTGTGGACTGGTGTTGGCTCTCCAAATACCTTGTGCTTGTCCTTACCCATGCCCGCCTATATATGTGTAGCCAGCCCCTCTCCAATAGAGTGAGTAGGAGTAGGAATCTGAGTCCCAGAAGGACTCCTCCTTCCTTCCTCCACATACATAGAGAGAGGGGAGTTGGATTCCATCATAGAATCCTTCTCTCCCTCCTCCAACTCGCCTAGGGGAGGAGTACGAGACCCTGGTGGACTCCTCCTCCCCCACCGCCTCTCCCCCACCCACGGGCCTAGGGAGGCCCTAGACGACTCGACGAGGGTTTTCACCTTCCTCGCGCGCGGACCGGTGAGGCCCATGGTGTCCCCATCGGGATAATTAATTATAAAATCCAATTTTACTTTTTAAGTATAAATATTTATACTCGAAGACTTTTAGAGAAATCCTGAACACATTCAAATTAATTTCAGAACCTTTCTAAAATATTTCTGATGTCCTCCATAACATGTCCGGTACCATTCCATTCATTCTCGATGATATCCCAGACACCTCCATAGTATTTCGAAACACTCCAAAACATCCTTTCGGGATTACTTCATTGAAATATCTTAATCACACTTATGGTCTAAATGCTGAAAACATCTTAAGTGTGTGACCCCGTGGGTTCAGATATTTACATACATGTCTGGACCTCATTCCGCGAAAAAGATTATATTAGCACCTTGATGCACGTTGTAATCCCCACAAATAACACGAAGATCTTTATCGTGTGAACCATAGAATTATGTCCGATACATATCACATTCCTTCGTCAATACTTTACATTGCCCGAGATGAAACACTAGGTTATTCTTGTTACCTGGCATGTACTCTTTACTCATACCGTACTATCGATGTTCATGTGATCAGCAATTTGATCACGTACCCGGCCAGACGATGACGAATATCATAGCACATGAGTGAGCTTAGAGTGTATCTCTCTATCGCCGGGATTAGATTCCCGCAAACACACCATGTGAATAATTGGCGTACCATCTGGTAAGAGCATAGAACGACTTTACGATTACTCTTGTTCAAAACAATGTTTGAAAAATCCTGCCATATCTATATTGTACCCAATTTCACATGTGTCTCATGGTCAAACAAACTTCAATAAAGGTAATACATTGTTTTATGAGAAACTACAGAAAACAAACATTGAAGATGTGTTTCATGGTATATCATGTTGGGTCTATACCTCATTGTTGTTCTCCTAACAACTCCGATCTCTTATATCATTGGCAACTCCACAACACTTTGTATTTTTGCCATAGTTAGGAAACTGAAACTATCGTTGATACATGAACTAGTCTAAGAGGCAAGACTAGGGATATCTTATTGGTAGTTTATTATTCTACACATGTATTAGGGTTTTACTCCAAATACACATTATCCGGAACTAATACAATTATAGCATAGAACAATACTTAATTATGAAACATAAATATGAATAATAATAATACATTTATTATTGCCTCTAGGGCATATTTCCATCATACAACCCTAGGTGCCAAGATCAGGCATGATGAGTACATGGGCAAGTTCAAGGAGAAGAATGGTGAAGAATCAAGCCCGCTCTTCGAGCCCTCTGACCCTGAGGTTTTCGTGTTGGCGGGGCAGACATGTGGAATGGCCGCTTATGGATTGGCGATGGTACCATCCCCCTTAGACCATTCCACGGCTCACCACGGTTAGTTCTACCAAGGACGAGCTCCAATCCTCCATAGAGACCTTCACAAAGTCTTCCCTGGTTCGGCATAGAGTGATCCATGTATGTTCTTATTCATTTATCATCCATTTGACTACATTATTTTATTTGCAGCAGTGATGCTGTTATAATGTAATAACATAGACTTGCCTCGAAGAAGAACCGACAAAGTGGGAGGAGGCCAAGATCAGGTAGCGTATGGCTGCTTAGCAGGACATGCTTAATTAGCAACAAAATTTCATGGAAGCATTGTCTCAGCAAGTGTAGGCGCTATCCAATCTGATTTGTGGGCCTTCACTTCATCTGCTTCTTCTATTTGCTCCCCTTCCTACTCTTAGCTTTGCTTGGTAGTCTTGTTGCACCCGTTCATTCATTCATCTTATTTCCCCATCCTTACCATCTCATGATCAATATTTTCCTTGCTTGTAGCATCCATCGGGCTGATTCCAACAATGTCCCACTTGCTCCGCCTCGTGACAACCCGGTGACGCGCGCCTGCTATGGCCACTCATTTGCAGCCTCAGCCCAACACTTTTAACATCAGGAGGGTACTATATCACTCCAGGTGAGTTCTTGTACATGAAATTGTGAAAAATTTCATATTGATATTTTGAAAATTATGTGAGAACACTTTTCAAAATTTAGGACTTGGCAAAATTAGATCTTGCAAAAATCTATAGCTTGCCTTTTAACTTGTACATGCTGCTCCATACATAGCCTGTATAAAATTGGAAATTTAAACTTGACAAAATCATGTTACATGTTGCTCCATACATAGCACTTGTCAAAATAATCCTCCACATTACTCCATATTGGCAAAAACATCAAGTTTGAACTCATCCATGTCAAAATCATGCTACATATTTCTCTATACATAGCACTTGTCAAAATCATGCTCCACATTGCTCCATATTAGTCAAAACATCAAGTTTGAGCTTATGCTTGTCAAAATCATGCTATATATTGCTCCATACATAGCACTTGTCAAAATCATACTCCACATTGCTCCATATAAGTGAAAACATCAAGTTTGAACTCATCATTGTCCTTCTTAAAATTGTATCTATTGCATCGTTGACGCCTTCGACGATGGAGCACATTCCTTGCAAATTTGGTGATGTCTTGTGAACTTAAGCCGATGACAGATGTTGTACATACTTCCCGGTTGTAAATTTGATGGTTGATGCATATGTGTGACCTTTCTGAGGGATATATGCACTTTTTTATGTTCTCATATCATTGCAGATTATTGAATTTCTTTGATATATAGTTTTGCCAACTTAGGATTTGTGAATGTTACACTCGGTAAATAGAACACGTGGTAGCAAGTTTTAGTACTTGGTAGTTGATGTGACCAAATGGTCACATCGCGGAAGTATTGTTTGCCGTAAAAAAACATCTTTGCCGAGTGTACTTGTTGGAAATATAAGCAATAATTCATATGATTTAATCCGATTAATAAACTGATAAATTATGATCATACAGACAGTAGTAAAACCAATCATGCAGATCAACAAAGTAGATGAACAGATTACATCTATAGAAAATAAACCTATCACATCTACACCAAACGCTACAATAAAGAACTCTAGCATAATCTGAAAAAGACAGTTGAATATCACGTACAGTATAGGCTGAATAGCAGCCGCAGCGTCGCCCATGTTGTGGTTGTCGAAGAGGTCGCTGACGTCCGGGAAGAAGTCGTCGTTCGGGAACTCGCCGTCGGACGACGTCGTGGTTGCCAGTAGCGGGGTTCCGGAGGCCGGGATGGGGAAGACGAAAGCGGCAGTGCAGGTTAGGAGGATCGTGGGCTCAGCCCACGTCCGAGTCGGTAATCCGTTAATGACTCATAATCAGTTTTCCCAACAAGCAAAATAAAGCTCGGCTCGGCCCGCAACCCGCGCGCGCGTCGTGACGAGGCGAGGCGAGGCGGGCGTCGGAGGAGGAGTGCGCGAGGGCTACTCTTCTTGTCACACCTTAGTGAGTGGTGCAACACTCTACTATATAAGGTGGTCCAACTCCCCTTCAACTAGCAATGTGGGACTAAACTTTGCACCACTAGCACAGCCATATGCTGCCATGCATAAGTGGGCCAAAGAGAATTTCAGAATTTGTCTAATGGGCCAATAGCCCAATATACACCAAATTCCAACAGTACTTGCAAATATGAAATATTTGCCACGTGTCTTGTGTCTTGGTAGATACACTCAGCAAACTTAACGCCTCAGCAATGAACATTTAAAATTTGTCCATATATAGGTAAACACGCTCGGTAAAATATTAAAAATTCTTTGCATTAAGTTATACACTTGGCAAAGAAAATGACACCTGGCCGTTCCGTTGGGCAGAGCACCGGCAACAAACTTTTTTTTTATCGATAATCCTACACCTACGAAATTTGTCTTACAAAAAAGGCTTACGGACCGACGTGGAGCCTTCTTTTTGGGCTGAAATTTTTTTTCTTCCTTAAATTGTGGTCACGTACTCATCTTCTCTGTCTTGAGTTGGTTGTCCGTAAGATTTTTTTTATATAACCCATCCGTAGATGTAACATTACTCTTTTTTTTCATGTATGTAAAAAACACTCCGCAAAGTTATTTACTGAGTTCCGGAGAAAATATGCTCTGAAAAGATTGTTTGCCGGCGGACCTTTTGCCGTGTGCGCTTTTCCGAGCCTAACACTAGGCAAACCGTTGCCAGGTGTTCTTTTGGATTTGCTGATTGTGTTTGATATTCGTTGAAAAGTTAAAATCCGATAGAGCCTCTAATAGCTTACTTTTATTGCAGTCCGAAATCTACTCACAGGCCACACGTCAGTGTAGTGTTATTTTGTACTACCTTCGTTCAAAAATAAGTGACTATGTTGGTTAGGACGATGGAGGTTTTTGTGCATTGTGTAATTTTCTTGGCGGGGGTGTTTTTTGAGAATTTTTTTAGAGTCGAGGTGTCGTCCCCACTGGCGGTGCTTTTGGTGGTATGAGTTGATGTTTGCTTTGGCGGGGCCTTTGTTTTCTTTCCTTTTTTGTTTTTGGCCGTGTGCATATTTTATTAGACTTACTCTAGTCATTATGTTGGTGCATAAGCTTAGTGTAATTGATATATTAATGATATTAATATATCCTTTTTATTAAAAAAGTACACGAAAGCTTTTCCCAGCCTACAACCCACAGCCATAAACTCCTAAAAATCCAACACACAATTCTGTCTCCACTAAATAGAAAAATGAGCTGTGACATGCTGTCATCCTGCACGGTCAAATAGCGATCGACCGGCAGGCGTAAAATATATTTTGGGGACACCCGCATGCATGCGTGCTTTGTCTTTTTGCCGCCTCTCCAGTGAGAAAATCTTTCGTCCTCGTCTTGTTTTGTCATGAATAGTTAAACCTAATAATCTCAACGTTCCTTCACAGATCTTTAATCATGATAAGAAAACGCAAGTAACTGTTCTATCTCGCTTACGTTTTCTTTCACTGGCAATTGTCAGGTTTCTGAAAAAGCAGGAGAAAGCAGCTTTCTTCACAACTGTACTTGCAAACATCATTGATCGACAGGGCACATGCTATCTGTATCACCGAATTATGTAAACTGAACCAAAAATTAACCTGCTTATCAAAGCATAAGGATTAAACCGTACGTAGGTATAGATAATTAGCTAGCAGGCATGCCCAAGATGGATGGAAGCGGCGCCCCCGAACCCTAGCCCCGAACCCTGCCCACCATCCCTCCCCTTCCGCTGCTGCCGGCGTAAGCCACCGGCCTAAGCCCTTGAGGTGCCGCCGGCGGTGACGTTCCATTCCCCAGTGGCGAGGAGATCTTAGCGGGATAGAGACCCTTGCCGCATGGCGCTCTTCGCTGGAGGTTGGCGAGGCCCGGTGTAGCGGTGGCCGGCAAGCGACTTCGGGGTAGCCTCTCACATCTAGAGGCAGCGACATGTGGTGAGGCTTGTGGCTGCTGCGGCCGGTGGAGGTAGGGGCCCAACCTTTCCTATGCAGATCTCGTCTCTACCAATCCATGTCGTGCGTTGGCGCCTAGTGCTGCAGCCCGTGGCGGTGCTAATTGGGAGGAGTGGGTTCGGCTTGCAGCGGAGGTTCGACATTGACAAAGTGGCATTGACGCTTTTGTGGCGACGGGGGACTGGCGGGGAGGCACCCACTCGCCCTAGATCTAGGCCCTATAGTCCCCATTTGGGGACGGCGGGCCGACCTTCTCATTTGTGGAGATCTCTAGAGAAGATGGATGTGGAGAGTTTGAGGCTGGGGATGAAGGCGCCGGCGGTCGGCCTGTTGAAGCATGATGATGGGCTTTACGGGCCTGCTCGGGGCCCTACCGAACCCTACTGGGACCATTGTGCCTCCACGGAGGTTTTATGGTCCCGCTAGGCCCGATGGACCCATCTGGGACTGGTATTCGCTTGTCATGACTAGTCGACTACCAAACTTGGAGGTGGAGGTTGTTTCGTCCCACGCCGCCGTGGTGCTGTTGGCCTCGATTCAAGTTGTGCCTTTTGATGCCGTCTTATAGGCCTTGTGGCGGTTGCATCGGGGAGAAAAAGATGGTGGCTTCTTGACCGTGGTAGTGTGTGCAAGTAGGCAGCGAGTTTGGTGGTGGCAAGGCTTTGACCTTGTAAGGGCTCCTGTGAAATGGACCGTCCGAGGGTTGTGGGTGGGGTTTTTATGGGAGAAATCCATGTCGCCTCATCCGACACCGACGCGGTGCCTCTTGCGAGTGGCACCAATCCTTCTTGGAAGGCGTCATGGCTACCCTTGGTCCACTTCCTTCGGTGTGCCGGTTAAAACCATAAGACCAGTTTGTTGGTCCGGGAAGCATCGTTGTTGATGTCGCCTCCCTTCTTGGAGGTGTTGCTTGGTACTTGATGCTTCGATGCTAGGATCATGGCATAACATATTCAGAGGGTGCAACGGTTGAGGGTTACCGTCGCTTACTCGATCCTCCTTAGTCTCCATTTTGTTTTTTCTTATCTTTTCTTTTGTCCATGTCTTTGTTGCTGTCCCAACATTTTCTTCGTTTCAGAACTATCGGTGGCGGTATTGTGTGTTGCCATATTATTATAGCAGGGCAAAAGTCTGTTTCGAGGAGGCATGTCGTTTGGGACAAGGGCCCGTTGGTGGTTGTCGTGGAAGGTGAAGTCGGAATCGCTGCCTCGTGGAGGAGAGATAATGATGCCGCTCGAGGGGAACTTCAATGATGGTATTAATATCATGTCGACGACGTGTACATGCTTTTTGTGGATGGCCAGGTTCGATGGGTGCACAATGCGTGCGTGCTCCGTGACAACATTTGGTGTATTTATAGGGGTTTTAGGTTGTTTTCCAGTCGGTAACAAAATATCTCCTACATATTCGGTGAAATGAGGCAAAATTTCCCGTTTTTCTCAAAAAAAAAGAGAACAATCTAGAGTGACCAATATGTGCTAGTATATCAGTTAAGTTTGCAACACAACATCAATATTTGGTCGGAATGTTTTCTATTGCTATGTCTTTTCCCAAGAACATGAGCATGACTAGATCAAATGATGCTAGATATGATTAGAAAGAGTGGGTGCATGATGCCTCTCAAACTTCTGATATAGGGCTTTGCTTGAGTGTAACGACGACATAGCAGATCCATGTGCACATGCATCTTGAAGAAGTGTTTCCCAGCTTGCTGCTCTAAATTTTTCAAGACAAGAAAGAAAAATAGTGCGTGCCAGTTTCTTTCGATCAAAGCAGAAAAACCGAACTAATAAGAAGTTAGGTCATTTTCCATTTTGCATAAATGTAGGCGGACCCTCAATCCAAACTCAAAAGGGCGATATGTTTCTTTCAGAACCAAAAACACCAACGGCGAAAACAACAGCTTAACACACATCCTATATGATGAGATACGAAGTGGGTAGGTCGCCATCATGGTTCCGTGCAACGACATCTCCCTCCCTGGGGAGACATACATTACATATGTTCCTAAAAAACCGAGGCGATCACGCTCGATCACACGTATCATCATCGCATACATAGAATCGGCCTATATGGACGACCTTGCAGTTGCACACAAGGACGGTCCGTAACGCATGTACACCGACGAGTCTCAGGGGAATACCAATGGGATTTCCTCTCGGTCCAACAAGAGAGATGAGGAGTTGACGATCGACTGGCTCTGGAGAGTCGCGATCCGGTGCTCGATGATCCAACATATATACCTCAAAGTACTCAACCAATGTCCAACAACTCGAATCGATCGGCCACGATTCTATATGATCGATCGACGGTACGTACGTAGCCAGCCATCTAGCTAATGGATGGATGGATTGATGGATGAATCGATGGATCATAGGAGAGATGAAGGGAGGGAAGCTGGGATGGGTCGTAGTCGTAGCCGTACTACCCAACAAGCACAGGATCGGAAGCGGTAGCGAAGGCGCAATTGGCTGGATGTGCCACTGCTCCCACCATCGCGTCGCCTCTCCTCTCCTCTCCTCTCCTCTCCTCTCCTCCGATGGATCGATGGATCGGTCGCGTCGAGATTTCTAGCTAGCTAGCTAAAAGGCTAGGATAGATGGATCGATCGAGCAGGCGGGTGACTGTTCCTTTCCCTTGAGACGCACTACACCACCACCACCACCACACCAGTACGCGGAGCAGCTACCGCGTACCGTGTAGTATCTTGCTTGTCTCCAACACTTTATGGGTGTCGATGTGCGCGGGTGGGACCCGCCTCGCCCCGCCCGCATTATTGCGAGAGTAGAAACCCTACCCCATCTTCTCCCGGCCGGAGACCCTCTCTCTCTCTCTCTCACCCCTCCACCTGCTTCCTCTCCTTCTTCTACCTCCCTCCCCCCTCCCCACCTCTTCCTCGTCGCGTGTTAGTTGGTTCTCGAACACGAGGACACAGCTCGCTCACTCTCTCTCTCTCGATCTCCACCTGCATCCTCAACCACCGGACACCACCGCTTAGCCAGCATGCAGAGCATGGATTTGGTGTCGCCGTCCGAGCACCTGTGCTACGTGCGCTGCACCTACTGCAACACCGTGCTCGCGGTAAACTCCTCGAGAAACCAGAGACAGCTAACCTGCTTTGCCATCGATGATGATCATGGGGTTTTCTTTATTTGTCCTCCTTGCATTTTATTTCTTATTAGCTAGCTCTCATCTCACTCCCATGGAACTGGACAAATAATGGCCAAATCAGTGCCAGTGCCACCCCCAACTCCGTGTTAGCTTGCTCTTCCTGATTACAGGAGAGAACGCATGCACCGGCTAGCTAGAATTTGTTGTTCATGCGACGACATGATTGATGTGTCCTGTGTCTGTGTGTGTATGCTTTGCCAGTCTCTTTTCCTATGCGGTGTTTTTTCGTCGGTTGGTTCTTCTTGGTTCTTTTGTCCTGCTTATAGCTAGTGCCATGCTCCATCTTTTCACCTCCATTGGGTCTGCTGCTTCCCAGCTTCCACTTTCTTTCCATCTTTCTTGCTACTACATGCATGCTGAACTTCCGATTGGACAACACTCCCAATTTAGCATTTTCGATATTCTCTCTCTTTCTCCCTCTTTGGCATGAACCTCTACTTTCATCTGATTTCTTGCACCCGTTTTAACTAGGGCGCCACTAGTGCCATGCAAGTGTGAATCAGCTCAGATGAGTGATTATTCACATTTAATAGCACCATCTTGTGTGATTGATTCTGTGTGTTCTGGGTAGCTGCAGGTTGGAGTTCCATGCAAGAGGCTGATGGACACCGTGACCGTCAAGTGCGGCCACTGCAACAACCTCTCCTTCCTCAGCCCGCGGCCGCCGCCCATGGTGCAGCCGCTCTCCCCATCTGATCACCACCACCCCCTGGGGCCGTTTCAGGTCTCTCTCATCTCTTCTCCTCGATCTCCCCCCGATCTGTTTATTATTTTCTGCTTCAACTTTTGCTTGGGGTTTATCTTCTTGCTGTTTCGCTTTCTAAAGAGATATGGCCTGGTATACTACTTGTGTTACGTGGAGAGAGAAAATCATGAGGAACGGCCGGCCGGTTAAGGAAATACATAAAAACTTGCACTAATAATGGAGTAAATAAACAAAAGAAAAATATATTGTTGGGCAAAGCGTGTGAGATTTTCTCATGAAATATGGTCCTAGCTTGCTTTTTTTGCAGTTTGCATCAGTGCTCTTTTCCTTGCTATGTTTACTCTCTCTCTCTCTCTCTCTCTCTCTCTCTCTCTCTCTCTCTCTCCTTTATTGAACTAGTCAAAGTACTGTTTGCAAGGCAAGATTAAACAACGCTGGACTACAATGCAAAGATTTCTTTTGCTCATCTGTGGCCTGAGAAAGCTCTCACTGCTGCCAAAGCCAGATGATGTTTTTTAAAGGCTGCGTGTGTTCAGAGAACCAAGCAGCAGCTCTGCTGTGGCATTCATGATGGTTCCCTAACTGATATTCTCGAAACAGATGCATTCATTACTAAGTTTGAGTTTTTACTGCCCGTGAAGATCTGGAGTCTAGATTGGGGTTTCTATATTTCTAAAAAATATAATTTTACCATCGTTGTACATGGTTTAACATTTGGAGATCTTGGGACCTTGATTCTTATGTGGCTACATATTTCTTGCTGTTAGGGATGCACTGACTGCAGGAGGAACCAGCCACTGCCGCCGCTGGTCTCACCAACATCAAGTGATGCCAGCCCCAGAGCTCCCTTTGTTGTCAAGCGTAAGTAGCAACGAACTAAATCATGCCTTCCTCCCTCCCTTACTTCCTTTTCTCCCTTTTATTTCATTCTTTGTTCGCTCTTCCTTGCTGGTGGAAAAAGATTTTATTTATCTTTTTCAGTTCTTTTTATGTTTAAGGCAACATACTAATCAGATGAGTAAAGTCTTATATTTCTTCTGATCAATTTTTACCTCATTTTATTGTAGCCCCAGAGAAGAAACACCGTCTTCCATCCGCTTATAACCGATTCATGAGGTGAGGAGGCATTTTTATTATTTCTATTTTTTTTTTGCGCTGCATCATATGTCCCTTATAGTACATGTGATCTCATACATACTGTTTATGTGGCCTGATACTAATTTTTTGTTGGGGGTATTTTTCCACTTGAAATAATTACATGTACACTTGAGTTTCACGCGAGATCTTCAGATTTATTAAGCAAGTACAAGTTTGACTGTATATTTTCCTAGAAATAAGTACTACCGAGGGGTCTTTCCTATATGCCTCAATTTCGCTGATCCCAGTTTAGGAGCTACGAGTTCACAATGTAAATATGGATGGATCCGTACAATAGAATAGTCTAACACAGAAGTGTAATAAATAATTTCCGTTTTCACTGGTCAACCAAGTACTCGCAGTACTGAATACTTTTGTGCAGAAGCTAGCTAGACCATGGTCCAGGGGATGTTGTTTGCCTTCAATAGGTCTCTTTTAATGACTTTGTCGGTGATTGTAATATATATAAATGAACACATTATAAATGTACGGTAGCCTAAAATGAAAATATTCTACTACAGCCACTCTATTTTTTCTCACTCCAAATATTTTCTTGAGGTGACTACATACGAATATGTTGTTGCCTAGTTTTGCAAATTGCATATGTTGCCAGTTTTGAAACAAGCTTGGACTGATACCTAGTTGGCTATGAGCTTCATTTGAAACCAAACTAATTGACCGTGGAAAGAAGCACTTGATTGAATGTGAATAAAATTTTGACTCCGTTATACATTACACCAATTTATTAAGTGTATGTGTTCATGCATTTTTCTTGCTCATCGAATAAAATATGCACACTCGGATCTAATTCTAAACAATCTCCGATTCATTTTAAATTGGCTGGCCTATATGTACCCATATTTCTTAATTTGTTTTTATTTTACTAAGACATGTGATCATACTGATATTTTACATCCATATAAAACTATAGCAGCCGTAAATATATATTTGAACTGTAAAAGGCTGCATCACAAAGAATGAATTATCTAATTGTAGAATGACAATAGCCTATTTACTGCATTTATTGAACCTAATACTACTTTCACATAAGTTATATTTTCTTCCCACAAAAAAAATTATATTTTCTACAATATATAAGCATAGGATGTGTATCATAGATTAAAGAAGTCGTGGAAAAGAGTGCCAAATTCAAACGTGCTTGGCAAAGCACGATAATTCTCAAGAATGAGTTACATATATGTATAAGCTCGGTCATATATTGACTATAACATTGTTTAGTTACACACTTTCTTGTTCGTTAACATTTATTGCTTTCCATGTGTAACAAATTTTCCATTTTTAGTAGGGGTTGTAGGGGTAGTTGACTTTCTACTGCAGTAAATAAAAAATAGTTCCCCAAAACAAAATTCTGCAAATTAATCTGTTGGAAAAAAGGATAAAAATTTTGTTCAATGACTACCCATTACATGAATGTATACAGTAGTATTTTTTGTTTTAAAGCATTCGTATAATTGTGCTAAAATTATACTTGCATATACTTGCGTGCACTAAAAACATAATGAACTTTTCAAAGGAAAACGTTTTTAGTTAGAAATTAAACAAAGAATTATGAAATAATTTTTGGTATTTAGATTTTCTTCAAAAATAATACATACAAACTTTGTAAAATGTATATTTTAGATGAACCAAATGCATGGCATTTATTCTCCAGCTGTGTGGGGGGGTGAGGGGGTGTGGCAATCTTGGTTTCTTTCTCAAAAGTTAGATTGACTAGATATCAAAGAGAACACGCCATCTTAACTTATTACTCCATTTAAAATACTAAATCTAACACCACGTAATTTTAATTTCATCAACAATTTTTTTTGAATTGTTGTATATATTCCATTGGGAGAGAAATTTACATCTCTACTTTTAATCCCGCAATTTCACCTAGCAGTCAAATTGACTACACATTATATACTCATAAAATAACACATATGGTATGCCATATACATATATGCTGCACATTCGATCATGCATGGACAATACAGTCATGTTTTTTTTTTGAGGGAAATACAGTCATGTGTTGGCGCTGTAACGAACCACACATATTCATCTTTGGCAGGGAGGAAATACAGCGTATCAAAGCTGCGAAGCCAGATATTCCTCACAGAGAGGCCTTCAGCATGGCTGCTAAGAACGTAAGACACATGCATTGTTGTTCACCTCCTCCGTCTATTTATTAACTTCTCTAAAAATTTCATCAAACTGATATATATATATATATGCAGTGGGCGAAGTGCGACCCTCGCTGCTCATCGGCTGTTTCTGCTTCCAACAGCACCTCGGAGGCCAGAGGAGTACTGCCCAGTCCTCAGGTAATTCACCATGTTAAATAAGTTTGTATTAATTGCTAAATAGATCGAATATATATATGGTCCATGCATAACTAATGTCTATGATACTTACACATGGCTATGTATTAGCTGCAGGAGAGGACCACCGAGCAAGTCGTTGAGAGCTTCGACATCTTCAAGCAGATGGAGCGCAGCGGCTAGACCAGCATATCTGGATGCTGGGATCAGTACGTACCATTATATGGCAGTACCACATCGATCGATCGATGGTTCACTTATCAGCTAGCTCATCGCCATCCGTTGCTATGCATATATATAATGCATGCGCGCGTTTTGTGTTTATTAATTACTGCTGCTGCTGCTGCTGTCGTCGTTAAGTTCCTCGAGTTGTATGTTATATTTCTTGTGTTGGAGTGTACGTGCGTACCCTTTTATTATGAAAAGCTGCTACCTTATAATATTTTTCATCGCAATTATTGATCTTCCCATGCATAGCATATGCATGGTTTACGGCCGGGTTGATTTGCCCAATTTTATGCATTGTCCTATATATATATGTATTATTGGCCGCGTATATAGAACATCTTCATTTTCACATGCTGTCTATCATATATATGTAACTTCAATTGGAAATATGTTTTTCGAATCCACACTATGCATAATTATATTGTATGAATATGTAAGTAAGAGACATATTATGAAATGGATTTTCATGACACAAATTGCACCTAAATTAATTCCAAAAAGTTACTCCCTCCGTTCCGAAATGTAAGCATTTTTAGTAGTTTAACTTAAACTGCTAAAAAGGCTTTACATTTAGGAACAGATGTAGTACCATATAAGTTAATTAGTTGTCAAAAATAGAGCCACACACGGTTCTAAAAATACCATTTTGGAATTAACTGGCACTTTTTGTTTTAACTGAATACAAGGTACATTTATTTGGAAATTTCTGATTTCTGCTGCATGACACTGTAGTATGATACAGATACAGATTTCGAAATAAAAAGTGCTGTCGTTATCAGTGATTAAAACCCAAAGTTTACTTGCCATAGAGTGGTACTTTAACTGGACCATATGGGAATATGATGAACAGTAGAACTAGTACGTGATTCTCGCTGAACTAGCTATGACATGAAACCATCTGATCAGTGAGGACCATTTCAGTTGTTTGTACCCATCTTAATATTCCTCTGCAGCAATAGCCTATAGCTACTATCCCCACATCCACAGGTACGTTCCTCTGTTGCAAATATAGTATCTCAGGACTGAGGTGTGAGCGAGAAAGATTGCGATTTTGAACGTGCCGCTCCGTGCCGTGGACCCGTGCGCCGGCCGACAGGCCTGTCCGCGCTTCCGCCATCCGGCCGCCCTCTCCCGTCGCAAGGGAGGGTCCCATGGCGCCCTGGCCGCTCTGTGATGCGGCTCCGCCTCTCTGGTGGGAGGCGACAAGCTCCTCGGTGTTTGCGGGCTGCCACCCTAGTTCCTCGACGGCGATCCTCCTCCTGCGTCTGGAAGCCAGAAGATTGGTGTTGTTGAACCATGGCAGAGTGGTGGTGGACGCCCGCGAGCTTCGCCGTGGTGAGCTTGTGCGGGAGGGAGCGGTCCTCTCGTTCCATGCACACAAGGTCCAGGTACAGGATCCCCCCCCCCCCCGCCCTCCTCCCTCTCGCACGTACCCGCCGCCACCCCGCGTTCCTCCATCGCAGAACTCGTCGACGCGCCCGGCGGCCCCACCAATGCCACCCATGTCACTGGAGGAGGTGGCTGCCCTCGGAGACCTCCAAGGCAAACAATGGGGGGACGTCGAGGAGGTTCCGGCAGAGGAGGACGTCCAGACGCTGGCATCAGAGCGGCCTGAGTCACCACCGCCAGAAAAGTAGAGGCTTGTTGTGCCGGAGTAGGGGGTGGCCACGCCTCGATGTCCATCTGCTCTATGCAGGCCCGACCTAGGGGAATTCCTCTCCCGGGCAAGGGCTGGCCGGAGGGGACGGCATCCTAGGGCGGCTCAGCCCCCAAGGGTGTGAATCCCAGCCTAGACTCGTCGGTGATGGTGACGGACACTCGGGGAAGGGGAGGGACAGATCCCAAGCGCGGGGACGATCATGAGCCGGCACGTGGCTGGGGAGCTCGAGGTGGGTTGCATGTTGGTGGGCCGAGGCCTGCTGGCGGCCCATGCTACCCTGAGCCTTCCTAGTCCAGGGGCGGACCTAGGAACCCTACCCCAGAAGGGCGTCTAGGGTTCGTGGGTCTCAACCCAGTATCCTTCTCGCTACCCCCTCACGCGCCGTCTCCGCCCTTGTCCCATTCCTATCTGATGCCGGTCACCGCTCGCGCTCCCCCGCCACAACCCCGTCGTCGACTGCCTCCTACAAGGACACACTCATGGCATCCAAGCGAGGCCGCAGCCCTCCCGCTGCCCGAGAGCCGTCCCCACATCGGAGGCCGAACCGCAGGTACCCCCTTCCGCGCCGCCACGGGTCACCACGCCACCAGCTGCCGATTAGAGCAGCGCCGCCCCCTCGCCCCTTTAAGCATCGCCGCCCATCTCGCTCGCCCCGGTGGCAATAGCGGTGGGACGACAGGAGCAGGCGCTCTCTAGGCCGCGCCTCCCCGCACTTGCCCGAGGCTCAACAGCGTGAGCATCCAAGAGAGGGAAGGTTGGAGGCGGGTAGGGCAGACACCGAGTCTTGGCGCAATGGACCTTCCTTTCCCCGTGCTGTTCGCGACCCGGTGGGTCAGCCCGCGATGACATCAACGACCTCTCTAGGGGCGTAGAAGAAGAAGAAGCCAAAGAAAAATAAGAAATCCTTGGCCTCGAAGCCTGTCACAGATGGTGATGTCGTAGTCCCTATTACCAATGTCACGTTTGAGGCACGCGACGAGGGGTCATTCCCTCTGGCCCCGTGTCATGGCCGTGAACGCCTCGAGTACTACGGGCACACGATCGACAGTGGGTTCTACTATGTAGACATCAGTGGGGTCAATATGACGGTGCTAGAGATGCTCGCTATGTTGATGATCCTGCCTCAGGACCATCCCCTCGTTGTCGAGGTCTTAGGGGAGCTCATCCACACAGAACTCTATGAGGTGTTGCCAGGCCACAAGTGGTTGGTTCGTCGGGTCTCGGCCACAGAGTTCATGGTTTCGTTCCCCTTTGTGGAGATCTTGCACATGTGTGCATGTGGCTCCTCATTAACCCTGCCGATGCACCAGCTGAAGATCTCAATTAGATCGTCAGCGGCGGAGCAGGAGGCTTCCGCTACCCTCTCAAAGCTGTGGGTCTGGCTCTTTGGGGTCCCTACGGAGCCCGAGCAAGAGGATACGGTGGCTCTTATCTATCAGGCGGCGGGCAAGTTTCTGGAGGTTGACACTCAGTCCCTTCCAAGACATGGGGCAATCCGGATGAGGCTCCTATGCACGGATCCATCGGTGTTTCCAGTGACCCTGGCGTGCTTCTTCTTCGACGGGGTGGACAGGGACCTACTGGAGTTGGATGTCACAAGCGGGACCACTAGGGCTCACTCGCCCTCACCCTCCCCGCCCCCAGTGAACGACCCTATGTCCGGGAGGGGAGCGACGGAGGATGAGTCTTCGGGTGACGACTCTCTCGATGGGGACAAGTCACCAAAAACTGAGGCTACTTCCTCGATGCTGCCTCAGCCAGAGATGGGAGGTGGGGGTCCGTCCCACTTGGTCTCAACACGTGAGTCTAGTCTAGGGTCGTTCTTCCCCGAAAAGAGGCAACTCTCCCGGAGCGCTCCAGCCAAGTTGGCCCCTGTGGACATCGCACGCTGCTAGCACCCCGACCCCATATGTGCACCCAACCTCGACATCTCTCAGTATGGCACCAACTCTGATCAGGGACCACTGTTGTTAGGGACCAAGCTGTCTAGGGGGAGGGAATGTCGTGCCCTCACCCTCCTCAGGCGTCGTCACCAGAGGATATCTTAGGGAATGTGGGCTTGGATGTGCTCTACCAGGCCAGACCTCATTCCTCGGAGATGGTGTGTTGCACGCTGGCTCCTGAGACGCCTGGCCCTGGGGTCGTGAGCCCTATCATGTCGGACCCAACTGCTACTGGACCTGGCCCCAAGGCACGTCATAATCGGGCCTCGTGCCAGGCTCCCCCGCCCCATCCTGACACAGTGTACGCATTGTCGGGGCCAGGGCAGGAGGGATTGGACCGGAGCCGATAGTGGCCGAGCATGATTCTTATCGGGCTACGGCCCGAGACGAGTTCTCAGGTACTACCTCCGCCCCTCCTTGTCATTTTATTGGTTCGGTTCTTCCATCAAGGTACATGTTCTCTGATCTGGCCCAGGTTCCCCTGGAACACCTAGGCGATGTTGCGTCTGATTGTGGGATTGTCTTCCGTGGAGAGAGGTCGCCGGCTTCAGTAGATAGCAGCCATTAAGGTTAGGGAGGTGTATGAGGGCCATATTGTCGTGACCTGTGCAAGAGATGGACGGGAGCGGGAATGGGCCCTGGTGCTAATAGGACTTGGGTCTTCTGACCCCGGGTCCAGCTCGGCCCTGCCTCCTAGGCATGATGGTGGTGAGGCTCCCAAGAGGACTCCCCTGGCAGGGTGACCTCATGGGAGGCCTCCCAAGGCTAATGCTTGTCCCCCTCCCTTAGGGCGAACCCTCTCTTACCCCAATAAGGGGACCCCCCTGAAGGGGTTCTGAGGTAGAAAAAAATTCCTACGTGGGAATGCCCCAACTACCCAAGATCTATATAGGATTAATGCAGTAACGATCGAGGTTTCGGATACATACCCTTGTAGTCTAAAAGTGGTTAACATTTTGAAGGGAACATGGTTGATGTAGTCGTGCTCGTAGTCGACCTCAAGGTCGCGAAGCACCTCGCAACTTGCTCCATCATGCAGCAGTCCGGCTCACGACATCCAAGATGCCACCATTGGAGGCACCCTCGAGGTTTCATACACATAAGGTGTATGATGAGGACCTCCGATTCCATGATCCCTGCCGAGAGTGAAGAAGTAGATCTCTGGCTATAGGTGCGCCGTCTCTTGCGTGTACAGTCCTTTCTTGGGACCGTGCCAATGCATGGAGAGAACTAGAGATATGAAATGGATCGTATGGGCACCTAGAGGGGGGGTGAATAGGTGCTAACCAATTTTTAATACCTTTTCAATTTTAGGCTTGACACAAAGTAAATTCTCTAGATATGCCACTACGAGAATTTCCCTATATGCAACCCTAACTACTAAGCACGTAAAGAGAGGAGTGAAGGAACCGTAGTGGAGCACGCGGAGACACATGGATTTGTTTTACCGCAGTTCCTTCCTTGTTAAGGGAAGTGCATCTGCGTTGGAGGGGTGGGCGGTTCTAAGACCACCACGCCACAATAGGCCTCACCCTATTCTCTGATGGATCTCGCCACGAGAGGCCTGATCCACCTTCTCCACTATTGGATCCCTTCGAGGCGGGAATCGGTGCCTTTTACAACACTATCGGGGCACACACCCACAACCGAATTGGGGGCTCCCGAGATGACAACAAGCTGCCACAAGAACAAGGTTTATCAATATAAACAAAAACAAGGATCTACGTATTTGCAAGAAATACTAGATCGGTGGTTCTCCAAATGAATGGAGAGGAGATGAAGCGCTTGATTGCTGATGATGAAGATCGAGTTCTCCTCCTTCGATTCCCCAATGGACGGTGCCTTTGGGTAGATATAGGTGGAGCTCTCTTGGATGAAGGTTGCAGATCAGATCTCAACTTTTTCGAATGAATCAAGAGATCTGGCAGGAGGGGGAAGGCTGGCTTAAATACCCTCTCCCCAGATCTGGCCGTTGCACAACTTTGGGGGCGGATAATCCGCCCCCCCACTTGGGATGGATTATCCGCCCCCTGGGAAAACTCCGCCCCAAGGGCGGATTCTCCGGGGGAAACTCCGCCCCCTCTCTGGGGCTGGCGCCTGCGAAACTTGGTGAAGATCTTGGGAGGGCGGATAATCCGGCCTCCTCCAGGGGCGGATTATCCGGCCAAGCCAGAAAGTCCGACCAACACTCCGCCCCCTCTTTGGGCTTGCGCCTTGGCGATGAGCAAGGAGGGCGGACTATCCGGCCCTCCTGAGGGGCGGATTATCCGGAGGGGCCGGAAAATCCGGACAAAACTCCGCACCCCCTCTTCTGGGGCTTGCGCCTGCTTGGGAAGAAGGAGGGGCGGATTATCCACCCCTGGTGGGGGCAAATTATCCGCCCCCCAAAGGCAGAATCCTTTTCCCTTTTTCTCAAAGAGAGCTGCAACACTTCAACACACATTAAATAATTCTTGATATTGTTATCTAACACACAAAACACTAGGGATTAAGAAATGTTCTTTCAAGATAGAGGGAGTGTTCTCTAAGGAAAATGCCTTAGAGAAATATCTCAAATTTTGTGTTTTGTTTCCACCCATGGGCACGCTTTTATATATATGGAAGGGGTGTACCCTCTTCATTGGGTACCCCATGTGGGACTAAAAGATTAAACGAAAACAGGGGAAAAGGGGCAAGCAATCGGCAAGGCCACCCCGCCAGGGCCTAACAGGAAGCAGCAGCAAGAAGCACAGTGGCATGGGGCTGCGTTGGTCAGGTGGGCCTTGTTCACGGCCCACCTGCGTGCCCTCTAGTCCCCACGCGCTCGCAGAGCCCTGCCTTGGGCCGGCCCGCAAGAGGGTGGCAGCTTGCCGTGGTGTCCTCCTAGGCGCGTGCTGGCACACGCCCCCGCGAGTGGCGCCGGTTGGCTACCACCCGCGCGACACCTAGCGCATGGCCGTTCGCCTACGTGGGCCTCCTGGCCCACACGCGGCAAAAATGTTGTTTTTGTTGTTTGCTTTTTCCGGTTAGTTTTCTCCTGGGCCAATTCCCTTCAGGATTTTGGCCTATTATGAAAGTTTCCCTATAAATTTCAATTTAAATATTTATTTAGTATATATTAATTCATAATTAACATATAATAAATGTATATTATAAATTTTCATTTATCCAAAACACTTTTGGTCTTTTCCATTTTTTCGAATAACTTTGGATCTCTCTTCAGAACGCATTCCGGTTTTCTCTCTTTCTCTACTATGATTTCAACTTACATAAGATCACTAGCTCATCATACCCTTAAGTGTATTTCCCCATGGATCGGGAATGGAACAGACATGATTTCCATCGGTGATCAATAGTGTGACTGGATGCGCATAATGACCCCTATGCATTTCATGCTGACACTATCGTTTGAACCATAAATGTCGAGTCCAATTCCCTTTGTTTCTTCGATACAACTTGTCCCAGATCTGATTATTGGTATTACATACCTTGTTCAATCCCGTTACCAAAAAGTTCGGTTTCACTTGTTCCTGCGATATTACATCCTCGTGACCTAGTCATATGTTGCAACATTATGGATGTAATCTCACCAAGTCGGCCTTATGTATCTTACTCGTGATGTAGGGGAACAAATCCCGATCTTGATACATAGGCCTCAACTATTCCTCTGAAATACCTAACATACACCTTTATAGTCACCCAGCTATGAAAATGATGTTTGATGCAGTTGAGGCGGCCTCGAGAGACAGTGATTAATATGATCTCACTATCTAAGGAGAAGAAGATTATGTTTCTAACTATTGCAACAATGAACTTTGTCACTTGATTGTGTCACAATCTTTGGGTGATGTCCACCACATCATTCACTAATGATATGACCTTGTTGTCAGATGGCATAAAAGCTCCATGATCAGGAAACCTTGATCATTGGCTTCCCAACAAACTAGGATGAATAGAGGCTACTAGGGACTTGGTCTGTTTCATACCACACATGTATCGATGTTCCCACTTGATATTATTATATCACAATATGAAACTATTATGAACTAACTAAGCTATGACAATAAAACCCATTTAATATTTGCCACTATGGCATATCTCCTTCACCCCCTAGTGATTTCTCTTATGGACATTCTCAGAGAAATCCGAGCATTCATTTGGAACATCCGGGGCTTCGGATAGGACACCCGCCGATGAAAGATCAATGAGTATTATTTGCGACAAGAGAATGCTGACATTGTGGGCCTACAGGAGATGATCCATTAAGACTTCTCCATGGTGGATCTAGAGGGGCTGAGCCTCCATAGGTTAAGCTGGACATGGCTGCCGGCCAACGGCCACTTGGGTGGGATCCTCCTTGGGGCCAATGAGGAGACCTTCGAGGTAGAGGATATGTACCATAGGGAGTTCTTTGTGAGGATGGTTCTCACCCATAAACGATCTCGTCTCAAGTGGAATTGATCATTTTCTATGGCCCTGCAGACCATAGGAGGCCCCCGGAGTTTTTGCTTGAACTCAAGTCTAAGCAGGTGGAGCGTACGAATATCCTAGTCGTTGTGGCTAGGGATTTTAATCTCATACTCTATGCCAAAGACAAGAGCTCAACAAATGTGGACCCCCTTAGGATGCGCCAATTTAATGACTGCATCTCCAACCTCGCCCTGAGAGAGATCTCGCGGGTGGGGCCATATACACATGGACCAACAAGCAACTGGACCCGATTCATAGTGTCCTCGATCAGGTCTTTGTCTCTGTGGATTGGGAACTAGCCTACCCCTTGTGTTCTCTCTGTGTGATCACCGGAGTGGGTTCTGATCACGCCTCCCTCCTCCTCTCGACGGGAGGAGGTAACCCGCCTTGAGTGAACCGCATCCACTTTGAGATATTTTGGCTATCGCATCCTGGTTTCGTGGAGGCGGTCCGGGATAGGTGGGTGGTGGCTGCGGCTGCACCTCCCCATGTATAATGTGCGGTGGATGTTTGGCATCACTGTGCTAAATCTGCATGCCAGTTTATGCGGGGGTAGGGCGAATCTAGGGGAAGCGCATAGGGGACAGAAAGAGGCGCTCTTGTAGGAGATTCATGCATTAGATCTAGAAGCGGACAACATGGGGATCTCGACGGAGGCCTAGTCCCATAGATACTCCCTAGAGACCTCCATTAAGGAGATCTATAAAGGGGAGGAGGCGATGTGTCGTCAGAACTAGACTCTCCAGGGGAAATCTAACACCGTCTACTTCCTTGCCATTGCTAATGGCATGAGAAGGAAGCGCTCGATCCCCTGCCTCTGGGAGGAGAATATCCTGCTAGAATACCATAAGGAGATCTCCCCTCCCCCCATATTTATGCCTTCTACAAGGACTCATGGCATGCCACGCTCGGGCTCATCGCTTGCCCCAAACTTCTGGGGCGAGGGGAGCTTGGTTACCTCGGCGAAGAATGTGAAGCTTACGCTCCCATTTCTCCCATTAGATGTGGTCGCAGCTATCCGGGCCATGAAGGCCAGCTCATCCCCTAGGCCGGATGGGCTCCTGGTGGCGGACCTATAATTTTATCAATGGGTATGCCGTGCTAAAATTTTGAAAACTATTTATTTGCATTGTAATATGGTATACAAGGAACATATAATGTACAATTAAAATATAAATTTGGATTTTTTTTAATTTACCTTACAATGGTTCAAACACCATACTAATAGTAAACTATTGCATAAAAAACTTACAGTACTATTTTGTTTGACTTATCTAGCCTATTTTTTCTTGACGACATGAAAGTCTTGATTATACCATCTTTGTCCTAGAGAAGAAAATATCCAATATATGTTCTCGAAACAGGCTATTCGCCCCGCTTTATAAATAAAGCAATATCCAGGTATCAACCAGGCATACAACACAACCGACGCTAACCGCGCTAAAAGGGAAAATAAAAAAGGTGGCAACGCTGGGACTCGAACTCGATCAGTTCGGAATTTTGGGTCATACGTGAGTTTCGCGCGCCGTTGCTCTCTTCCGGTTGCACGTGTTGACTTCTTCCCGTCACACGTGAGATGGGTGTTGAAGTGTATAAGTGGATTGCACTAGTCCTTTCCATCAGTTCGGAATTTTGGTTGCGTTGGCTAGTGCATGAAGCTTGACAGATTTGAAGCAGCAATATTCTTCTGAAAAAAAGATATATTTCTGTCTTTTTTCATAATTGAATCAATTAAGTAGGACAACTGGCAGTATGTATGATCCGTGACAAAACTATGCGATGATAGAATCATACTTCATTCTTAGACAATACAATCTCTTTATAAAATAAATATAGCCAATCATAAAAATATATATAATTTCTTTTAACTGTTTATCCCAAGTGATATCTGCGATTTTAGTATTAAAATAGAAAGAGTTACATGAAAAATTACCTTGCGGCCGGATGTGGTGCGTTGATCCCCCTGATCTACTGGTTGTGCACTCGAGGCAGCCAGGAGGCCAGTGTGGGCTCGTGCGGCTGACGAAGGGCGAGCCGGGCTTCAACCTTGTGGCGTTGCGGCGTGTCGTCGGCCAAATTTGCTGATTGCGGCCTCGATCGAGGATTCAAAGCGATGGCGCAGACGTATTGTAGCGGCGCTAGTGGGTCACTGGACGCGCATGCTCTAGGCTTTTAGGTCTTTGATCAGTAGTTTTTCTATTGGCAATGGCAGATGCCGTACGGTGCCTAGAGTGTGCTGATCCAAGCTAAGCCGTTTTGCAACCACGATCGATGTGTCTTTTTCCCTACCGTGTACTCCCTTCCTCCTTCCAAAATATAAGACGTTTTAGATTTGTGAAGAAAACGAATCTAGACTTATTTTAGTATGTAGTTCATTCAACTTTAGAATGAATCTACATACTAAAAACAGTCTTGTTCGACGATGTTTTGTCACATAACGCTATATGATATGATATCGGTATATACTGACGGAAATTATGGTGATAAGAATTCTCTTAAGTATTACAAATAATTATTGATCAAAAGGGGCAAACGAGTGTCACCGTAACATTTTGTTTGGCAGAATGATTTTGTACACACATGGATTCGTTGGCATTTTGTTAGCCAGAGTGCCCTTGACTCATATCAGTTAGCCATGTGGTTTGAAGGGTACCCACATACGTGCATCAGCCGGATAACGTACGTATACCACGTATGTCAAAGGTGCCCAAGGTTGATGGAAACGGCCAAGGGCCTCACCTAGCGGAGCAGCTAGCTCAGGATTAGATCAGGAATGCTTGCTAACAGCCCCGACGGTGCCGCTGATAACACTTATCTATTTATCTATACGCATGGATTACGGCAGGGGAGCCTAGTATAAAAAGCCTCTTGGTGTGATCGCTGAGAGGTTAGACATACACGCACTGGCCACACACACACACTCGTACACCTATTTCATCACCGTCACATATACAGATTCATTCTTCTTCACACTAGTTCATCTCATCTACCACCCACCCGCGCCACAGCTCACTCCCTGACACGGCTTGCAATCTGCACTTTGTGCCTTCTTCACGTTGCAGATCGATGGCATCACATGGTAAGTAAAATCGCATGAAGGTAGCATGCGCATATTTTTTCTTGTTTTTGTGCATTTCATGTTGCAGATTTGTGCTTTCTCGGCTCTACGCGATTTATCCGCCGTCGATGTAATTCTTGATCTAAAAAAGTCCTTTCTCGGCTCTACGCGATTTATTCGTCGCCGATGTGATTCTTGATTAAAAAAGTCCTTTCTCGGCTCTACGCGATTTATTTGCCGCCGATGTGATTCTTGATCTAAAAAAGTTCTTTCTCGGCTCTACGCGATTTATTCGCCGCCGATGTGGTTCTTGATCTAAAAAAAGTCCTTTCTCGGCTCTACGCGATTTATTCGCCGCCGATGTGATTCTTGATCTAAAAAAGTCCTTTCTCGGCTCTACGCGATTTATTCGCCGCCGATGTGGTTCTTGATCTAAAAAAGTCCTTGCTCAGCTCTACGCGATTTATTCGCTGCTGATGTGATTCTTGATCTAAAAAAGTCCTTTCTCGGCTCTACGCGATTTATTCGCCGCCGATGTAGCTCTTGATCTATAAAAGTCTTCTCTCGGATCTACGCGATTTATATCGCCGCCGATGAGTTTCATAGTCCGATTCATGAGATCCATGGTGTTCTGGCTCTACGCGGATCTATTTCGTCGTCGGGGAGTATAATAGTCTGAGTTACAAAATTCGTGTCGTCTTGGCTCTACGCGATTTATATCGCTGCCAACGATATTCATAGTTGATCTACAAAATTGTTTCATATCAGTTCTACGCGGATCTATTTCGCCGCTGATAATGTTTGGGGTCCGATTTACATAAATGATCGGATCTTGGTTCTACACACGATTCATGTCGCCATTGCAAACATTTCACATGTGATATCTAAGGTTTAAGGTGTTCAAGGCTCTACACGATTTAGATCGCCGCCATGGACGTTGCATGATTTGATCTACCAAAGATTGAGTATCTCGGCTCTACGCGATTTACATAGCTGCCGGCTTGATTATAAACATTTCCTACGACATCAAATGGCGGGATGCTCCCTAAAATACAAGTGTTGTCCACACATCATGTTCAGATGGACACTCACCAACGTAAAAGGCATATACATGTCTCATTTAAATCCAGTACGGCCACTCACTCTGGAATAAGCAAGCCCCCGTGTTAACATTAAAGCTACAATTCATGTTAGTCGAGTGATTCAGTATTTTGTCTCGGCCAATTTACTCTTTTTTCCGTGACCGACGAGGCCGGGACCTACATATCTATCCTGACCGACAAGGCGGGATACACACCGTTCGTGACCGACGAGGCCGAACAACTATTTTGAGACTTTGTCTTAATTCAATGTCTAACTGGATAAGACATCCGTACTTTGTTGATATGGCTGCAAACTACATTAATCAGTATTTGCATGTTATGTGCCCTTGGAGAAAATGAGCTATGAGTTGATGACGATGATGACCGTATGATGCAGCATAATCGGAGGTCTTTCACGGTCATAAACCCGTGAATGTAATTAACTAGAAGTCCTCTCGAGGCTCTAGGGGTCAAGAACTACACAATCATTTCTTTTGTATGTCAGATGTCGCACAAGGAAGATGTACAATGAGATTTGTATGTTCTTATGAATATCAATAAAGACTACAAATTTTCCGCATAATCTTTGTGTTTGCTTAATTTAATTTGTATACTATCGTATACTGGCACGCCCGCACTCCATAGTACCAGCGCTAAGAAATTTAATTATTTCTCTCGCGTAAAACAAGTCTAGATTAATTTTCTTCACAAACCTAAAACGTCTTATATTTTGGAACGGAGGGAGTAGTACCTATACGTAACATCGCTAGACCGCACGGTATACCGTGGCATATTCGGCAATACCCTGTGGGTCTGTCACATGTCCCGGTCCTCTTCTTTTAGACGTTCTGGTACCAGCTGTAGGCGATCATCATGTGCATGTTCTACGAGTTCTACACTTGTGATGTCTAGGATGAATTTTGGCGTGATTATATTGATCCCCAAAGTAGTGGGAGCCAGAGATATCCGCAAATTTAGACCTATTACTGTGATCAATGTCATTCAACGCATATTTGCCAAAATTTGCGCTTTTAGGATTACCCGGTTATGGAACGCCTAACCCACCCTCTTCAGTCTGTCTTTTGAAGGGATGTCTGATTCACGACAGGTTCCTTGCCCCCCCCGCCTCCCCATGAAATTATTCATAAGATCATGGTACACCATGAGAAAGGGGTGTTTCTCAAGTTAGACTTTCAGAATGCATATGACAGGTTGGATTGGGTGTTCCTTATGCAAGTCCTCCAGCGGAGAGGATTTGACGACATGGTCATTAGCTAGATAATGCAATTCTTCGTGAGTGGTTCCACTGCTATTGACATCAACATGGAAGTGGGCCCTTACTTTAGGCCCTCCTACGGAGTTCGGTAAGGGGACCCAATCTCGCCCTTGCTGCTTAACTTGGCAGTGGATGCCCTTGCGCAGATTTAGGATAGGGCCAAAAACTCCAGCCACATCTCGGGTGTGGTAGGGCATCTAATCCCCGGATGAGGGATCACCCACCTCCAGTATGTGGATGATACCATGATCATGGTTCAGGGCTTGAAGCTCGATATCATTAACCTGAAGTTCTTGCTCATATGCTTTGAATCCATGCCAGGCCTCAAAATCAACTTCAACAAGAGCAAGGTTATGATCTTGGGCTTCTCAGATGAGGAGAGGTAGCGCATTACCGATAATTTCAACTACAGACTTGCGGATTTCCCTATCATGTATCTGGGGAAGCCCATTAGAGATACAAGGGTGCTGGTCAATGATTGGCTCCCTTCGTCGCGTGTGTCCTCTCTAAGGCTGAACCCTGGCGAGCGTGACTCACGACGAAAAGGAGTAAGACGATCCTGATCGATTCTTGTTTCTCTAGCCTCACCATTGTACCAGATGGGGCTATACCTCCTACCCGAGGGAACCCATGCGGACTTCACTAAAGAGTTGTCCAGGTTCTTTTGGGTGACAAGGGATGGCCGAATATCTATGCCCCTAAGATCCTTGGGGGCCTAGGGATTCTAGACTCTTGTCATTTTAATGTGGCACTGTTTCTCAAATGGGTGTGGCGCATTCTCCAGGACGAGGGAGGATTGTGGATACAGCTCATTAAGGCCAAATACCTAAGGGGTATACCCATGTTTGAGGGCTCCCAATTCTGGCGAGCTATCCAGGTTATTAAGCCTTTGATCATGAGGGTGAATTCTCTTCACCGTAGGTAACGGCCGAGAGACACTCTTCTGGTTGGATCCTTGGCTTCAAGGGACTCCTCTATGTTAGGAGTTCCCTGCGCTCTTCGCCATTTGCGTAGATCCTATGATGTTAGTGGCCGAGGCGGAGCAAGGGGGCATCTGGAACATCCCGTTCCGGAGAACCTTTAGTGACGCCGAAGCGTCTGACTTTGGGAGTTTGTGAGGCGCCCTTCCTCCGTCCCTCTCTGCTGAGAGGGGCGGGGTGTCGTGGCGTCAGTCTCCTTCAGGAGTATTTTCAGTTTCGACGTATAGGACTCTTTTCCAGGGTATGGAACTCCCGTGGAGATCCCATCTTTGGAAAGCCTCGTACCCCTGAGTCAGAGGATTTTTCTATGGAAGATGCTACGGTATCGTCTCCCCTCAAGGGTAGAGATGGCGAAGCAGAATGGCCATGGTAATGGGATGTGTCCATTATGTGGGACCCCGGAGACCTGTACCCATATAATGTTTACGTGTCCTGCCGCTGCCGCTCAGTTTCTGTGGAGCTTTACCTGGGAAGCCCTGGGCCCTGCCTGGCAGGCGCAGGAACTCGGTGAGTTCCTGGACACATAGGCAAACGGTCTAGTAGGGAGGCAGCACCTCTTCTGGATAGTGTTTGCGGCCCTTACCTAGACTCTTTGGAACATTTGTAATAAAATGGTGATCGAGAAGATCTTCCCACGACGGGCATCTGACTCTGTTCTTTTATTTTCCGGCTTATCTTCAGCAGTGGCGCGGCGCTTTGCGGTTTCTGACCCTGAGGAGCAGTCCTAGGGGGCGTTCCCTCGTGCCGCTTTTTTTGTTTTTCCCACTGCTAGGAAAACAGTTATAGGTAGACAAGACTCATGTGGCGCATATGTTTTACCATGCGCCAACAGTGGCGCATTACACCAAATGCGCCACAGAACCCTTCACTGTTCTGTGGCGCATGGACAGGGACGGTGTGCCACAGAAGTTTGGCGGGACCCGCCACCGGGGTTGCGCACCCGGGCTTTCTGTGGCGTATGTGCCATAGAAATCCCGGGTGGGCCCTACCACGGAATCTCGTTGACCGCACTCTGACCAACATTCTGTGGCGCATATGAAGTCGAGTATGAAAAACAGATCTCCCCTCCCCGGTGGATCGCCTTTTAACTTTTGTAAAAATTAAACGAAAATGATAAAAAATTCCTTTGAGATGTAATTATATTTTGGGGATATAGTTGTAGACAAAATTGAAAAACATGAATTTCAATGTATTTTGCAAAAAAAGGTCATGGCACGATAAACGGTCATAACTTTTGAATACGATGTTAAAAAAAGTTTAATATACCAAAATGACGAGAACGAGATTTCGCATCCGCTCGCAACGACCTTTGGTCGTTTATCGATTTTGTAGATTTTCAAAATTCGAAAAAGTAAAAAAATTATGGTCAAAAGATTGTTTTTTCTGCAAAAAAATAAAAAAGAGGGAGAAACTTCTCTGGCGCATTTGTCTCATATGCGCCACAGAAGTCTTAGGATTGGAATTTTGAATTCCCGCGGCGCCCTCTCCCTCTCTTTTACACTTCTCCTATTTACTCCTCTCCTCCACTTCTTCTCTCATCTCCTCCACTTCTTCTCTCCTCCTCTTCTTCTCTTCCAACCCTTCTCCTCCTCCTCCTTCTCTACTCTTCGGCCAACTCCTCCTCCTACTCCGGCCATGGCCTCCACCACCTCCAGCGACACCTCCTCCACCGCCTCCTACTACTCCTCCTTTTACTCCGGTGACTCCTCCTCCACTGACGGCCTCCTTCTCCTTCTCCTACTCCGGTGACCCCTCCTACTCCTACTCCGGTGACCCCTCCTACTCCTACTCCACCTACATTGTGGCCTCCTACTCTGGCGACCCCTCCTCCTACTCCTCCTACACCGGTGGCCTCCTACTCCGGCGACCCTCCTCCACCCACCACCCACCTCCCACTCCCACTCCAGCCACCACCCTCCTCCACCCACCTCCCACTCCGGCCAGATCTAGACTACTTATTTTGGAATTTCGAAAAAAAAATCAGTGGCGCATTTCGAAATATGCGCCACAGAAGTTTGCGATTTGAAATTTTGGGCGGGATCTAGCCCGCCTTTTTAAAAAATTCGAAAAGACAGTTTTGTGGCGCATCTAGGCAATATGCGCCACTGAACTTTGAAGACTTTTGTGGCGCATTTTGAAATACGCCACAGAACTATACTTTAGTGGCGTGATAACAGTGGCGAATCCCATATGCTCCACAGAAGCTGAAAAATGGTGCGTCACCAATGAGCTTTTTCCTAGTAGTGTCCCTTTGGGTTTTGCTGTGTTGTTTTTCCCTAAGGGGCGTTTCCTTTGGGTTTTTCCCTTTTTTTTTCTTTTTGGGCACTACGCTGCCCGTGGTACCGTTGAACCTTGTACTCGATTGTAGCTTTATTGATAAAGCGGGGCGAAAGCCTGGTTCGAAGAAGAATATAGCTTTATTTATAAATTGCTGAAATTTGGCAAACAAAAACACATCATACAAAAACCAAATACTAACTATTGCATTTGTATGTGGACAACACCACGGCGGGTCCTAGAAGGTACATACCGCAGAAAACATGAGGTACATCTCCTTCGCGCCGGTTGGATGGTTAGTAGGATGGTTGTAAGTTGCAACCCATCCCACAATCTTGTGTGTCTTGGTAAGGTGTAATATTCTTTCAATGGGATACATTATTGTCAAGTCAACAACGAGGTGTTTATGGTGACTTAGTTAATGTTAAAATTCGGTCAACCTGATCTTCATTACACGTTGCCTGAGTCTATACATGGTTATGGCATGCTGTTGGGTGGACTCCGGTTACACATAGTCCGTCATGGCATGCACTCGTTAGGGATCTTAATCATTATGCAAGCACCATGGCCATGCGACAAATGTACCGACTTGACAGCACAAACAGTTCCCTTCCTGTCTGTTTTTTTTTTCTTTTGAGGGGACCTTCCTGTCTGAGTGAGTCGACTCCAAACGTGGTTGCAGAATTTCTGATACATATAGTGAATTCGTTACCGGCCTTCACCTACCCATTCTGTTTAGACTTTACATATCTTGGGGCCCCAAATGTCTCTACTATCCTTCAAAGGAAAGAAACTCCATATGGGCTCCAGTGATGGCTCGTCCAGCTCGCTGCAAAGGCCGGCTAGGTCCAGCACGCAACAAGTGTTACCCCCGACTCACTGGTCTCACGGGATTTGGCAGGACGTACTCGGTCGGGCCCCTGGACCTGGACCTGGACCTGGACCTGGAGTCGATCATCATCAGGGGGACAAGTGTGCGGGCAGCCGGCCCAAGCGGCAGGCATTTATGCGTGTCGTCGTTCGTACAACGCAAAGGACCGAGATTTCCATTCATGCGGCAGGCAGGCATCGTGGGTTCATGTACCTCATGTCGCATCGCATTTGGGAGTTTCGTCGTCGCACATCGTTTGCGCTGGCTCCGTGAATAGGTTCCCTATCGAGTGTGATTTCTTCACGTAGGACGGCGATCGGAGGACATAGACTCCAGCGACAAACATATCTGTTTCTTCTGTGTGGGATACAGCGAGGTGCTGTGCTTGGATTTGGGGATATCTGAAGCTTTTGTCGGGGCAAAAGCATTCTTGGGCGCACGGCCCAGTTACCGCCAAACAGCCTGCCCCGTAATAAGGAGGCTTTTGGGACGAGTGCGATAGCCCGCATAGGGCCGTTTCTATGCGACGTGGAGGGAAACTCGGGTGGTGCTATATCCCTCCCCGCGCGTGCATTACGGTCGCTCCTCACGCAGCCTCTTCTTCGTGGCCCGCTCCAAATCGGTCCAAACTAACAAGTATACCGTTTTTAGGTTTTTCGAGTTTTAATAGTTTTCAAGTTTAAACAGTATCGAAATTTGAGCAGTTTCCACAGCTATTTGAAATGTTAGAATTCTAATACGGTTCGTATTCAAAAAAATCATATTAAAATAATTGTTCAAATTCAAAAGACCATAAGGCCATTAGCACAAGCTCAAAAGGCCATCTTTACCGGGTCGACCCAACCCGTCTGAGCTCATCCGCGCGAATGTGCGAGACATGTATGGTCTTCCAGCGGCACGACCTAACCGAACAGACGCGTCTGGCTTGACCCATCCGTGCACCAAATTTGGGCAACGGTTACGTCGGCCCGGACAGCGCGCGGACCGCGCGGTTGTCCGTCAGTCGTCCGCTCGGGCTCATACCATATGTAAGTAAAACATTAGTACTTAAAAATTGCTTTTTATTAAATTAGGCCCTGACAATTATAAAAAGGCACATTTGAATAAAATAAAATAAAAAAGGACTACTACTGTCGTTGGACAAGGCCGTGATAGAGGTTTATTGTGGCTACCTAGTGGTCAACCCATATAACTTTGTTCCGACACCCAAAGAATACAAACTATCTAAAATAGAGAGCGGAGATTTTGTGCACCCGAGCACCCGTGATCCCCCTTTTTTTTAAGAAAATAATATTTCTGTGTACCAAACAAATTCAAAAAAAAATCCAAATGTAAGCAATGATTTATCTCACAAACGGTGCAAAATATCAATTTTAAGTACTTTGTATTATGAGCTACACAAAAATGACAAAAGTGTAGACCTGAGTATGTATAGTTTCAAATCCCCTAATGTTATCCATTTTGTTATTTTTGTGTATGTCAAAATATAAAGAATTTCGGATTGCAATTTTGCATGTTTTTTACATGTTTGTAGAATATAACATTGACTATGCCCGTAATTTAGTTTCACATTTTTTTTGAAAATTTGTAAATATGATTTTTAATTTCTTTTAAACGAAGGGAGCACTGGATCTCATGGGCCAAAGATACTTTCCGGAAAATAGAGGTTTATAATAGGCTACCTAGTGGCTAGTGGACAACCCATATAATTTTGTTGCACGCAACCCCCTGACTCGACGGTGCTCCGGCCGCAATGTGGTGTCCATGTGTGCCGCTTAATGCTGACCTCTTGTATCTAGTATCTACTAGCACTCTGCAACTTTTATCAGGCATGGAGCTAGCAACGAAAATTTCCTTGGCTTGGCCTTGTTTCCTAAAGTAGATGCTAGAGTCTAGACACCCGATCCCGGTAACGCTAGTACAAAAATAACACCGACGCGGGTACGGACTCAAAGCAGACGATATTCGATTCAGAATTCTATCGAGGTTCGTTTCGGATTCATGAACTCGTCGTCCAATCCTATAAAGTAGACGACGACATCGATTAAGTTTTTGTCGCAAGTCAGGGACGACGACAGGTACGAGCCGCCGCATCACAGATCGCAAGTTGACAAGCGCGCCGCGCCTGTACTGTAAATCTAAATCCGTCCAAGTCCAAGATGGTGCTTGCGCAGCTGGGTTCGAGCATCACCCGGGCGCTGGCTCGGATGAGCAGCGAGACGGTGGTGGACGAGAAGGCGCTGGGGGACTGCCTGAACGAGATCACGCGGGCGCTCCTGCAGTCGGACGTCCGGTTCGAGACGGTCCGCGGCGTGCAGGCCAGCATCAGGAAGACGGTCGACCTCGACGCCCTCGCCGCCGGCACCAACAAGCGCCGCATCATCCAGCGCGCCGTCTTCTCCGAGCTCTGCGCCATGCTCGACCCCGGCAAGCCCGCCTTCGTGCCCGCCAAGGCCAAGCCCAGCGTCGTCATGTTCGTCGGCCTGCAGGGCTCCGGAAAGACCACCACCTGTGCCAAGTACGCACGCCACTACCACGGCAAAGGGTTCAGACCGTCGCTGGTCTGCGCCGACACGTTCAGAGCTGGCGCCTTCGATCAGCTGAAACAGAACGCTACCAAGGCGAGGATACCCTTCTACGGCAGCTACATGGAGTCGGATCCCGTCAAGATCGCCGTCGAGGGCCTGGAGACCTTCAGAAAAGAAGGCTCCGATCTCATCATCATCGACACCAGCGGACGCCATATGCAGGAGGCCGCGCTCTTCGAGGAGATGCGTCAGGTGGCAGAGGCGACGAAACCAGACCTGGTGATATTCGTCATGGATGCCAGCATTGGTCAGGCTGCGTTCGGCCAGGCACAAGCGTTCAAGCAAAGTGCCTCCGTTGGCGCCGTCATCGTCACGAAGATGGATGGTCATGCCAACGGAGGCGGCGCGCTTAGCGCGGTCGCAGCCACGAAGAGCCCGGTCATATTCATCGGAACGGGCGAACACATGGATGACTTCCAGGTTTTCGACGTGAAACCATTCGTCAGTCGTCTGCTGGGCATGGGAGATGTGGCTGGCCTGATAGACAAGATCCAGGACGTTATGCCTCCTGCTGATCAACAACAACCTGAACTTCTCGCAAAGCTAGGAGCCTTAACTCTCAGATCTCTGTACGAGCAGTTCCAGTATCTTCTCAAAATGGGTCCCATTGGCCAGCTCTTGTCTATGTTGCCCGGGTTTACCTCCGAGTTGATGGCGAAAGGGCAAGACAAGGAAGGCCAAGCAAAGATCAAGAGGTACATGACGATTATGGATTCTATGACGGATGCCGAGCTCGACAGCACAAACGCAAAGCTGATGACCGAGTCACGAGTCATCAGGATCGCTCGTGGGTCTGGGAGGCAAGTGAAGGACGTGAGGGCCATGCTGGAAGAGCACAAGAGACTTGCCAAGATCTGGAGCAAGATGAAGATTCCCAAGGACGGGAAGATGAGTCATCTAACCGAGAACATGAACATCCAGCACTTGATCAAAAACCTCCCAGCACAGGTGCTGAAGCAGGTGGGTGGCATAGGTGGCTTGCAGGCTCTCATGAAACAAATGAGTAGCTGTTGATCCAGGACGTAGGTAGTTCTTCTCGCAGCGATGGTGTTACTGTTGTGGGTGATCATTTTAAGAAGTAGTATTCGTTTATATCTTGTACATTTTGTTTACGCGAGTACCTGAATCAGAATTCGTATGCTCTATGAGGTGACCACGCCATTTTTTTTTCCAAAAAGGGGCTATCCCGGCCTCTCCATCCTCGGATGCACCTAAAGTGGAATCTTGGTTGATCGGTAATGAATTTAAACTTTTTTTTTGAAAGGAGTATATGTTAATATCATGAAGATACCAATTATACCCGGCCTCTGCAACAAAGCATATGCCCTAGCGGCCTTAGAGATACACATCCTAGAAAAAAATTAAAAAACGAAAATTTTCGCCATAGCGATCAATTTCTTGCACCAACGACACTAACACCACCAGAACAATACCAGAAGTCCACCCCTTCCAATAGTAACGCCTTCAATTTCTTGCAGTCGTCGTCGCCCGATTCAATATCATAGGTTTACACCCTGGAGAAAGTCATCACTCACAAAACGATGCCTTCAACAAGACAATTGCTAGGCACAACCAATTAAGGTCAAACCTTGGGTTTTCACCCTGCAGGATAAGACTGTGAACTTCTCATGTGTTGTTGCCCCGACTTTTCGATGTCGCTTCTACAAGTCACAAATCACCAAGTCAATTTCACATCGCCACTAGGACTCGAACCACCATTGGTATTCCTCTGATCTCGGCTTTCATGATTCACCGCATACTGACTTCAACATGGAACTAAACACATGTTCCATGATGGCAACAGGCTATAGAGCTTCGCCTCGCTCTCTCTGAAACCAAACGGTCAGAAAAACATGGTTGCACGCGATCGAATCCCTCCAATCCAGCAATCTCCAGGCATTATTCGTACATGGGAGTTCGCTGTGAAGCCTTCCATAACTCGACACTCCGACCAGATCAAAAAGGCCAAGCAACAAATAGATCCATGTCTTGGTGTGAGAGGAATCCTAGGATCGCCGCCTTTATTCAACGAAGTGGATGAGCAGGCCCCCACGCCGCCATCCGTAATCCAACGACGACGATAGAGGAAGAACCTCCACTGCAGTAGGAAATCGTCGCACACGGTTGCAACAGCCGTGGCCCGTAGATCGGGCTCGCCTGCCTAGATCGAGCTGGCGCAAGCCGGATGGTCGCCGACGAACGCTGCATCGTCGTGCTGCCGTGGGCCAGACCGCCGCATCATGATGCTTGCATTTGGCATCATCATTTTTAGGACCTTTATGCACTATTTATAATCATATTTATATTGATCCATCATTATTTATGTATATTTAGATGATTTATGGGACTTTCCTACAAAGTCTCTTTCATTGATATTTAATTTTTAGGAGGCAGAAAACCTCTGTTTCATGTTTTTGCTGTTTCGGGACCTTCTGAACGTCAATAAATCGAAGGAAAAATACCTGATGAGTTTTTCACCCGGAGAATCAACTTGGGCCAAAGAATGAAGCGAGGAGAGCCATGAGGTCCGAAAGAGGCTAGGTGGCTCTTTCAGACCTCGAGCATCGTCTGGACTCCTTATTTTTACAGACTCCTTCGTATCACCAGAAAATCTACGCCATATTTTTCCCATGATTTACAAAGGCGGCGGGGAAGGTGAAAATACTCTTCTACTTCGGGAGGAGGCATATCCTACTGCACCGGAGCCTCCGGTGAGGGTGAAATCGACGCCATCGTCATCACCACTCCTCCTAGGCGTAGGGGGAGGCCTCTCCATCAATATCTCCACCAGCACCACCATCACCACCATCATCATATCCAAGATCCATCTCGTTCTCCTCATAGTTTGTGATTGATTGAACCCCGGATATTGTTTTAAGGGCTATTTTCATATTTGTGATTGAAATCTTGTATTTATTTGGTGGAGAGATTATATTTTCAGATTTTTTTGTATTCCATATGCTATTGATCCATATCATGTTTTCCATTTGTGAGTATATCCCCATGTTTCTGAGGGCATAGGATGAATTGGCTATGATTTCCATATAATATGCAATGAGTATATGGTCCAATTTTTATCTTTTATATTGTTCTATGATGGTTCTATGTGAACGTCGATTGCATATTACTTCACCTATATGAGTGATGGCGCTGCGTCAACGTGGAGCGCTTCGTCGGGAAACCCCAAGAGCAAGGTATGATGCATCACAGCAGCAAGTCTTCCATCAGTAAAAAACCGAGGTTATCAAACCAGTAGGAGGAAGGAAACGTCTCAAAGGTGTTGCAAGCAACGTGGAAACCTGCACAACACAAACTCAAAACTTTGCCCCAACTAACAGTGAGATTGTCAATCTCACCGGTTGCTGTAACAAAGGATTAACTGTATGGTGTGGAAGGTGATGATGGTTTGCAGCAAGTAAACAGTAACAGTGGAAGATGTATCAATGGTAAAGATTGGACCGGGGTCCATAGTTCACTAGAGGTGTTCTCCTTAGATAAACAAACATGGCATGCTGGGTAAACAAATTACAGCAGGGCAATTGACAAGACTGAGAAAGAAATAACAATGCAATACTAGACATAAAGATCCTATGAGATTCGATTGGGCAATACAACAAGATACATAGATTGCCATCCAACTGCATCTATGACTAGAAGTCCACCTTTGGGTTATCATCCAAACCCCCTTCCAGTATAAGTTGCAAGCAACAGACAACTGCTTTAAACAAAGTGTGTAAGGTAAACAATCCACTTGTTCCATGAACAAGAGACCCTTGTTTTCTCCCTAGTGGCAACAACACATCTACAACCTTAGAGATTTCTGTCACTTCCCTTGATTAAATAGAGGCATGAACCCACTATCGAGCATAAATACCCTCTCTTGGAGTCACTAGCAACTACTTGGCCAAGATAGCTACTAACAACGGAGAGCATACAAGATCACAAACAATACAAACATGATAGAATCAATATGACAAAACCATAAATCAATCTGACATAGTAATCTCAATATTTATCGGATCCCCGCAAACACAACATGCATGATTACAAATAGATGAGATCTTGATCATGAACAAAGCTCACAAGATCTAGACATGAAAGCACAAGGAGGAGATACAACCATCTACATGGACCCGTAGTCCAATGTGGAACTACTCACGCTTCATACCGGAGGCTGACATGATGAAGAAGAAGGCCTCCGGGATGATCTCCCCTCCGACAGGGTGCCGAGAAGATCTTCAGATCCCCCTGATCTAGGGAAGATGGTGGCAGCGGCTACAGACGGTTTTGTGGAATATTGACCGAGTGCTTAGGGTTTAGGCATCGGGGGCTTATTATAGGTGAAGAGGCGAGGCTAGGAGGCGGACAGGGGGCCCACACCCTGCCTAGGTGTGGCCTAGGGTGGGCCTGCGCCTGGGGGGTGCAGCCGCCCTATGGCGCCCCTCCGTCTCTCCTCTGGACTCCGTGTTCTCCTCGGTGAAATATTGACTGTGGCTTTTGTCCCTTCTAATTCCGAAAATATTTCCTTGCTAGCTTTTCTGGAACCAAAGACAACAGAAAATAGGCATCTGGCACTGCGGCAACTTGTTATAGGTTAGTACCAGAAAACATATGAAAAACACCTCAAAGTGTGAACAAAGCAAAGAAAAGTAGATACTAAACAAGCATGGAACATCAAAAAATATAGATAAGTTTTCGACGTATCAATGGGCTCATAGGAGAATACTTTGATGCAATGATAGGGATTGAAAGGAACTGAATTGACAGAAACCGTTTTCCAATACTTTGAGTTGCATTGAAGGGGATTATATGTCGGAGACCAATGAACCTGTTACTATGGTGGGACATTTATATCTTAATGATTCCTAGATGTTCATGTGAATGGATCTAGGACCCACCATAAGTGGTGTATTTAGCTTATACTTATGGTTGTACCTAATTAGGCTCCGCCCTAAGAGATTTAAACTTGACAACATATTCACCATATTCTGTAGAAATCTGTATGTTAAGTAAATCCATACCACCCTTGGGAACGCTTGTCACATATAAGTTCACCTAATTAGGCCAGCAACGTGTGGCCTTCATTTGCACCGACCAAGTTCAAGTTTTTGGTTGGCTGTGGCGGTGCGAGGATGCTGTTGGACGGCGAATTGTCTCCAATGGTGTGGTCTGCCTAATCAGGGGTTGTGCCCCTTGTGCGAGTTGCATGGGGAGATCTTGAACCACCTACTGCTGCAATGTTCCTTTGTGCGTACCGTGTGGTTTCGGGTGCTGAGGCGGGAAGGATTGTATCACCTTATCCCCTTTGTCGTGTCCATCCTTGCAAACTGGTGGCCGGCCTCCTCCTAGGGTGGAGGCCTTATCGCGCAGACAGGTGAATTCGCTCCTGCTGCTGGTGCTCTGGGGTATCTGGATGGAATGGAACGCCCGGGTGTTCGACCATCGCCCGAGTGACGCTTCCATAGTTGCCTGGAGGCTCACTGGTGAATGGAAGGATTGGTTAGCATGTAGAAGTGGATCGGCTAGAGGTGTAGGATAAGTGTTAATATCCGTTGGACGGTCGGGCTCAAAATGGGCACCGACTGGTGTGAGTGCTGTGTTGACCCTAGCGTCAGGGGCTGCCCCTTGTCACTTTGGTCTTTACTTGTATTCGGTACTCTCTTTTCGGTCCACTTAATATAATGACACGCAGACCTCCTGCGTGTTCTCGAAAAAAAATATGTCATGCTAGTCCAAGCATAGTAGCTACAGGACGCCAGGCCAGACACAAACGACGAAGGTTTGTTCTCGAGTTCAGTATGCGGGGGTGTGTTAGACGACTCTATGAGAACGTCTCTGTATTCAAAATGAGAACAAGATCAATCAATCTCCAAGGGCCTTAGGCCGGACTTTATTAAGGTAGAAAAAGGAGAAGTCCGTACAAGCTTGCCAAAACCATGGTCGGACGGCTGAGGTAGATGTAAATAAAACAAAACAAAACAAAACAAATAAAAGCGCATCGGATAAACACTAGTGGAAACAAGGTCTTTTGTTGATCCCGAAAAGGGGCTTTAACACCGGTTCTTCTACGAACCGGTGTTAAAGGGGGGGGCGTACCAGCGTGGCCCCTGCGGCAAAAAAGGAGCCCCCCCCTTTAACACTGGTTCGTGCCACGAACCGGTGTTAAAGGTCCCTGCAGCAGTGGCCCGCGCACCACCCCCCCTTTAACACCGGTTCGTGGCATGAACCGGTGTTAAAGGGGGGGCTATATAAGACACCACCCCAGCCCACACACACCCCACTCTTCTATTCTTTCACATTTTGGAGCCTAGCAAGAGGGTGTGAAGAGTGCTAGTTTGTGTTTTTTTCATATGCACTAGAGGTGTTCGGTGAAATGCCCGAGAGCTCAAAATAAGCTTTCTTGTTGCTCTTTCCGTCTCGGTCGAGGTCGGCAACTATAGTTTCATGTGTCACTGATGTACTATATATATAAATGGTCATCTCCCTATTATTTTTTGATATATACTACATATTAATGCAGATGAATCGGCAATGGATGTACGGTGACCGCCGCACTTCCGAGTACATTACGGGCCTCCAAAATTTCATCGTTGTGGCTAATGCAAACCGTGGTCACAATGGTTTTATGTGTTGTCCGTGTGTTCACTGTCAGAACAAGAAAGACTACTCAAATACCATAACCATTCACGCCCACCTGCTTCGATCCGGTTTCATGCCCAGCTATAATTGTTGGACCAAGCACGGAGAAAAAGGGGTTGTGATGGAAGACAACGAAGAAGAAGAGGATGATGAAAACTATCATAATATGTATCCTGAATATGATGATAATGCAAACGGAGGTAGATAATGAAGATCAAGAGGGAGCAGATGGGCCCGCTGATGACGATCTTGGTCGGGCCATTACTGATGCAAAGGAAGAATGTGAAACTGAAAAGGAGAAGGAGAAGCTGGAGCAGATGTTAAAGGATCACAAAACATTGTTGTATCCAACTTGCGAAGATGGCCACAAAAAGCTAGGTGCCACACTGGATTTGCTGCAATGGAAGGCAGAGAATGGTGTGACTGACAGTGCATTTTCAAAGTTGTTGGTAAAAATGAAGAATCTTCTTCCAAGAAATAATGAGTTGCCCGACAGTACATACCAAGCAAAGAAGGTTGTCTTCCCTCTAGGATTAGACGTGCAGAAGATACATGCCTGCATTAATGACTGCATCCTCTACCGCGGTGAGAAGTACGAGAATTTGGATGCATGCCCGGTATGCACTGCACTGCGGTATAAGATCAGACGAGACGATCCTGGCGATGTTGAGGGCGAGGCCCCTAGGAAGAAGGTTGAAAGGATACGGATGTCGCCCAGAGGGGGGTGAATAGGCGATTCAAACTTTTCCTAGAGTGGCTCAACAAAGGCGGAATAAAACTAGTGTTTACTTTTTTAAGCACAACCTAGAACAACTAAGGTTCACCTATGTGCACCAACAACTTATGCTAAGCAATACAAGCAACAAAGTGATAGCAAGATATATAATACTTCAAGCACGAAGGCTATCACAATGTAAAGTGCATAAGTAAAGAGCTCGGGTATAGAGATAACCGAGGCACACGGGGAGACCGATATTTTACCGAGTTCCTCCCAACATGGAGTACGTCTCGTTTGGAGAGGGGGTGGTACCAAACCACCAACGCCACAAAAGGCCTCCCTTATTCTCCGGTGAATCTCACCCCAACGGGGTCGATCCACGCATCCACTATCGGTGCACTTGTCGGTGGCAACCGGAACCTCTCACAAGGTTGGGGCACTTCTCCACAACTTAATTGGAGGCTCCCAACAAACGCCACCAAGGCCACAATGCCACCAAGGCCACAAACCGTCTAGGGTTCCAAGAACCCAAGAGGGACAAGCTCCAATGAGTAACTCAAATTAAATCCTCCAAAGAGAACTCAAACCGATGCACCAAATGCAAAAGGCAAGAACACCACAAAGGTGCTCAAATCCCTCTCTCCCAAATTCCACCAAAGCTACAAAAGCTTATGGGGGAATAAGAGAAGAAGAACAATGGAGGAAATCCACAAAAGACTCCAAGATCTAGATCCCAATATGTTCCCCTCACTTAGAGGAGAGATTGATTGGTGGGATTGTAGATCTAGATCTCCTCTTTCAAATCCCTCAAGAATATGCAAGAATCATTGGAGGGATTGGGAGAAAGCAAGCTAAAGAAGGTCAACAATGGAGGGGAAAACTTGCAAAAATGGTTAGGGAACCATTGGGGAAGAAGGCCCCTTAAATAGGTTCCCCGAAAATCCAACCGTTGAAGCCAAAAAAGCGCGAATCCCGGTACTACCGGACATTCCCGGTACTACCGGACAATCCCTGGGGATCCCAGGTCGCCAAACGCACCTTTTTCAGTACCGACCGGTACTACGAAGCGGTACTACCGAACCCTAGTCCGGTACTACCGGTCATCCCTGAACGAAAACGGCCATAACTTTTGCATCCGGACTCCGATTTTGATGATCTTGGGCTCGTTTCGAAGAGGACAACAAGCTCTAAAAGATAATGCAAAGAAACATTATAGTCCAGCAAGGGAGGATAGATCCAAATGACGAAAGGTTTAACCTCTATCAAAAAGATGAACTGATAAAACCTTCAACATCAAAAACGTAATAGAAAATGCATATGAAATCCGTTTTCGATGAACGAGAGCTTGTCATGGAGATTAACACAAGCTATAAATCCTCACATGAGTAAGAACCAAACAATGGAAGGTTTTACCTATCTCTAAAATACAAACCGGTAAAACCTCCAAGATCAAAACGCAATAAGATATAAAAGGAAAATCCGTTTTTGATGGACTAGAGCTTGTTATGGAGATTACCACAAGCTCTATATCCTCACATGGATAAGACCAAATAACAACCAAATATGATGATGCAAGTATGCAAAGGTTTGATATCTCTCCGAACGATGTGACCGAGTTACTCATTCGAGAGCCCTTCTTGATAGTACGGTTATCTATCCTAAACCCGGTCTCCCAACAAACATAAGACCGGCAAAAGGGAAAACCTATCAATATTATACCTTTGCCTTGAGCAATCCACTTGAGATCGATGTAGACGATATTGTCCTTCTCAAGATGGACACCTTTCTTGATTCCTCATCATCGATCCATGATCACCGAGGATGGCAAGCATCAAACATGAGATCTTCTATAGATGGCGCATTTTGAGCTTGCACAACACATCTTCTTCTCATTTCATCTATCTTGAAGTCAACACATGCTCCAAGGAATGCCAATGTGTGTATTAAGTACAACTTAATACACACATTAGTCCATAAAGATTGTCATTAATTACCAAAACCACACATGGGGGCCCAACATGTTCTTTCAATCTCCCCCATTTTGGTAATTGATGACAATCCCCTTAAGAGGGTTTATATAAGGAATTTTAATGAATAAAATGGTAATACCAATATCAAATACTACAAAAGTATGTGATATTGGTACCACCATCATATATAGAAGAAACTCCCCCACAATCTATGCATGTGTGACGAACTTGAATTTCATTGCATATATTGCCAATCATTATCATTGGTGGAGTTTCCTCTATATACCACATGCTAAGCAACAACAAAGATGCAAGAGCATGAGAAGCAAATGCACAAGAACAAACTCAATGCATAAACCAACTTCCCTTAAACCCTCTAAAACTTCTCCCCCATTGGCATCAATTGCCGAAATGGGTGACAAGTTCTAGAAGGCAAATATAGTAATAATTCCTCCAAAGGTGTGTCTTCGCACATATCCAATGATGAATACTTGGGAGGGAGTAGAACTATATCGAGGACCCGAAGATTGCAAAAATAAAGTCAAATGATGCAAGCAACTACAAGGTCCGACAAAGCAATTTGAAAACAACAAATGAGTCCAAATGGAAACAACAAGATATTATGATATGAGCAAAAGAGTGTTTTAAATAACAAATAGAGAAGCTCCCCAAGGTTTGTGCACAATTCAAAATAAATGTATTGGAATACATAATGCACAAATATGGAATCCTTGCTCCCCCATAAGCATTTAAAACACAACAAATGTGAAAGAATGCAAATGAGTATTATTAAATGAATTAGATGAGCTCCCCAAAGAGAATGCACCAATTATGGTAATTGCATTTGGGAACAAGGTGCATAGTCATGGACTCCTCACTCATCCAAATTCATTTAACAATACAAGACATGAAAGAACAAATATGAGTGTCCGAAGATGCAAACAAGAGGAACAAGCACTCATAGGAAAATAAATTTGGAAGCCACCGAAGAATCAAAAGGAATAGGAAGGTGGTATCCAAGGATTAAAAATCAACTAAAATTATCTTCTCATATGTGTATATGTATCTAAGTGGAAAATATCACAAAGACATATTCCAAAGAAGAAAAATGCACACATCAAGAAGATTATACAAGAAAGCACATGAAAGGCAAAAATGAAGTCATAACATATACCAATAAGATTTTTAAAGCATGGCCAAAGGCTCACATATATCTTATTGTACATAATGGACTTCAAACACAAACACACTACATATATTAAAACTATCACCAAGGGAAAAGTTGAAAGTTGAAATATATGAAGAAAGGCAACAAGTATCATAAGATAGAATAGACTAGCAAAAATCTCACTATTGCATATGAGAGAAGTTGATGAAATGATAGGCAATAAAATTGCTAGATTTACATATATGGGATTGGAGGATCATATGCATGATTTTGTATAGTCCCAACTATATGTACTCATCTCAACTTATACACATTTACAATAGAGAGTTCTATTAAAACCAAGGCTAGAACTACAACAATTACAAACATATGAATTCATGCTAGAAGGTAACCGACTAACGGTTGGAATCAAGATATATGAGCATGAGAAAGAGATACTTGTTACCGAGATATAATTGATAGGATGTAGAGGATATGAATTCATTCATCATCCTATAGCTTGCCTCCAATTTTCATTAATGCACCACTTCTTCAAGATTTGAGAGACAAGCATCCAATATATCACTACTAGGAAAACGGCTATAGGTAATCAGCACATCCGTGGCTCACATGGTTGAAGTGCCCCACGGCTAAAACAGGCGTGGCTCACCTGTGGGCAGTGCCCTACTAATAACTAGAACATCCGTGGCGCACATGACCATAGTGCGCCACAGATGTGTGTGGGCCAGGGCCCTGTTGGCCACACGCCAAACTTCTGTAGCGCACTACAGCCATGTGCGCCACGGTTGTTAGGGTCATCCGTGGCGCACGTGAGCATGGTGCGCTACAACTGTGCGCATGCCCACCTCTGCTCTGAAACGGCCACAAACTTCTGTGGCGCACTCCGCCTAGTGCGCCACAGGGACTAGGAGCATCTGTGGCGCACTCCCCCTAGTGCGCCACAGATGTTTGTACTCCCTGTGGCGCACAGGGGCCGTGTGCGCCACGGATGTGTCGATTTTTTTAGGGCAGCACTTTATGTGCACATATGTGTGACCACATCCACCACCCCACACTTCACTTTCCCCTTCTTCTTCCTCCTTAGATCTAGTCGGGATCTTCTCCTTCCCACCTCAATTTCTCCACACATTCACCATTTTTAGCATGTAAAACTTGCTTTGGATGTTACATAAGTAATAGAGGAGGTCTCCGGTCTCTCATCTATCCGTCTCCGGTCGACGCGCGCACCTCTCCTTTCCATCTTTCTCGCGATCGGTCTCTCATCTCGGTAAGTTGTCCATGTAAGGATGTGTTCATGTGTATATGGATGATGCATGTGCTCATATGTATGTAGATGATCGATGCTCATGATGTGTGTATGTGTGGAGAGGATCGATGGTCATATGTGTGTGTATATGGAGAGTATCGATGATGCTCATGCATGTGTGTATGGAGAGGATAATGATATGTTCATGTGTGTATGGATCGGTCTCTCTCTCTCTCTTGTGTTTGTATGTGAACAAGTTGCCATTTGTTTTGCCAAAATGTTGATTCATTTCCATTTTGGCAAGACTTTGGCATTTCGCAAAGGTCCTAATTTTAGGATAGGTCATGCCGAAATTTTCTATCGACCATTGCATGCATGCATTCATTATGTGGTTCTAATAGACTTCAAAATTGTACCGTGTACATCGTGCAGGCAAAAATGGTCCGCATAATGAGCGAAGGCATTGTGGCTAGATTTTTGAAATGTGCGACGGCCGACATGATACGAAATAACAAGACAGATATAAGATGTCCGTGCAGAAGATGCAAACTCAACTGGGTGATCGACCCAGATTCCGGGAATCTGCAGGCGCACCTGCTCCGCCATGGTTTCATGGATGGATACACTCGTTGGATAAGCGATGGCGTAGATGATGGAGACGGTGATCATCATCACGGCGAGAACGGGCGAGATGATGAAGAGGCTCCTGGAGATGGTGAAGGTACGGAAGCAGACCGGGATGATGATGATCTAGATGCCGGAGGAGCAGACGACGATGGAACAACGTCAGGCTGGGTGCGGGACCCTTATGTGCAAGAGCTGCTTCTCAAGCAGACGAGTAACGCCAGGGCTGCCGCTAGAGAGAAAGCCAAGCTTGCGCAACTTGAGAAAGACGCGGTTACTCCATTGTATGAAGGATGCAGGCCCGATGATACCCGGTTGAATGTAACGCTCAAGGCTATGGAGATGAAGGCAAAGCACAATAATTGAGCGACGCAAGCTTCGACGATATGATGGCATTCTGGCACGATCGTCTCCCGGAGGGGAACACATGTCCAACTAGTATCGAGGATGCCAAGAAAATCGTCTGTCCTCTCGATCTACCGCACGTTAGATATCACGTATGCATCAACGATTGCATCATTTATCGGGGCGAGGACGCGGAGAAAACCACATGTCCGGTGTGCGGCGTGAGTCGATACAAGAAAGGGAAGAAAGCACCTCGAAAAGTGGTATGGTACTTTCCTATCACCCCTCGTCTGCAGCGCTATTTCGCGGACCCTAAGGAAGCGAAGCTCATGCGATGGCATGCGGAAAGGAAGAAGCCAGGAGATGATGATGACCCCGAAAAGGATGAGCTGCTGACGCACCCTTCAGATGCTAGCCAGTGGAAAGCATTGGACCTCGAATTCCCAGAATTCGGTGGAGATTCGAGGAACATCAGGCTTGGTGCGAGCACCGATGGACTCAATCCGTTCGGTAGCCAGAGCAGCACGCACAGCACTTGGCCTGTGTTTGTATGGATGTACAACCTCCCTCCATGGTTGTGCATGAAGAAGAAGTACATACAAATGAGTATGCTAATTCAAGGGCCGAAACAACCTGGTACCGACATCAATCTGTATCTCGGGCTGTTGAAAGAGGAGCTAGCCACGTTATGGGAATCTGGAGCCAATACTTACGACGCCGTCGCACAAGATTATTTCACTATGAGAGCCGCGTTGGTCACTACGGTGCAAGACTATCCAGGTTGCGGGTATATCTCGGGGCAGGTTATCCAAGGATTCCACGCATGCGTTAGGTGCATGGATAACACAAGCTATCTCCAACTAGAGAAAGATCCAGGGTCATCGAAAACCGTGTTCATGGCGCACCGGAGGTGGCTCGGCAAGAATGATCCATGGAGAAAACGTGGAGACCTGTTCGATGGCAAATCAGAGACCCGAGGAATCCCAGAGCGTAGGAGCAGCGAAGAAGTGGAAGAGTTGCTGAAAAACTGGAAAGATTGTCCTAAGCCTGGAAAGAAGCGAAAGAGGCAGCAACAAGACAAGCCGCTGATGAAGGTATGGAAAACAAGGTCTGTTTTCTGGGAGTTGCCATACTGGAAGTTTCTCCGCACGCCTCATAGCCTCGACATCATGCATATCACGAAAAATGTGTGCGAGAGTCTGGTCGCCACCATAATCAACATGCCAGATAGGACGAAAGATGGTCCGAAAGCAAGGCACGACCTGATATGCTTGGGTATCCGGAAGGAGCTTCACGGAGGACGCACTACTCCTGATGATCAGGAAGATGACGATGATCATGAGTCGGAGACGACACAAGGTCGTCGGAAGGGTAAAAAGTTCAAGAAGAACGAATATTACTGCCCTCCTTCTTGCTTCACTCTAAGCCAGGATGAGATCAAACAGTTTTTCAAGTGCCTTCTAGGAGTCAAATTTCCTTACGGCTACGCGGGCAAGATAAGCAGATACCTAGACGAGGCGAAGCAGAGGTTCAGTGGCATGAAGTCTCATGACTGTGCCGTGCTAATGACGCAGGTACTTCCGGTCGCACTAAGAGGGATAATGGACGAGCACGTCCGTGAAACGTTATTTGGCCTATGCAAGTTTTTCGACGTCATCTCTAGGAAGTCGATTGGCTTGAATCAGCTCGGAAGGCTACAGGAGGAGATCGTGGTGATACTATGTGAGCTTGAGGTCTACTTCCCACCCGCATTCTTCGACATTATGGTGCATCTGCTGGTCCATGTCGTGGAGGACATCGTACAACTCGGGCCGATGTTTCTCCGCAGCATGATGGCGTTCGAAAGGATGAACGGACACATCAAAGGATACGTTCGCAACAGGTCCCGTCCAGATGGAAGCATAGCCAAGGGCTTTCTGGCCGAAGAGTGCATCTCTTTCTGCACGAATTATCTAGACATCGAGAACCCTGTCGGTCTTCCCGTCAACAGACACCTTGGCAAGCTCGACGGATCTGGTCACCGAGAGGGTCGTCGCATACTGCATGCAGACTTCGATTTTCGACGCGCAGACTTTGATCGAGCAAACCTCGTCGCGCTACAGCATTTAGAACTGGTCGATCCTTGGGTACAGAAGCACAAAAGGTTAATCGAGAAGAAGTACAGTGACCGGGGCATACAGAGGACGCAGGGAGAAATAATCAAAGAGCACAACTCAGATTTCACGCGTTGGTTTAGGCAGACGCTCCTTGATAATCCCCCGCGCTCGCATTCTTCTGACACGGAAAAGATCATATTCACCTTGTCGCAGGGACCGATGCAAAACCTGGTGACCTATCAAGCGTATGATATCAACGGCTACACATTCTACACGGAGGAAAAGGACAACAAGTGTGATTATCAGAACTCAGGCGTAACGTCGGAATTCTACACCGATGACAACGTGAAGGAAAGATTCTACGGAAGAATCGAGGAGATCTGGGAGCTCGACTACTGTGGAGAAAAGGTGTCGATGTTCCGTGTCAGATGGGCAAAGAACGTCGAAAGAGAAGACCGGTATTTCACAACCATGGTTATACCCGAAGCAGCCAAATCCAAGGCCGCCGGTGCAAACGTGGCCGCGAAAAATGAACCGTGGGTACTGGCTACCAAAGTGGACCAATGTTTTTTCATTACCGACCCGACAAAGCCTAGCCGTGTTGTCGTGAGGAGAGGAAAAAGGAACATCATCGGAATGGATGGAGTCGCCAATGAGCAAGACTTCGACCAGTACGGCGATCCAAAGATTGAAGATGACGACGACTACGATGCAGCAACATACATCACAAGAAGAAAAAGGACAACCCTACCCAAAAAAGGTAGCCCGTTCGAAAGAAGAAACATTAAAGTGCCGGGGCTAAATTATTCAACCGCGACAAAGAAGGGAAAAAAGATTGTAAAACGCTAGCTCAAAAAATATTGTAAACGCGTGGTCGAAAAAGATTGTAAAGTGCGGGTGGTCGAGTAGGGCCGTGCCCGATTCATATTATTATGGACAAATTATTATAAAATTTAGTTATAATTTAAATCATATTATTTGTACCACTTTTATGACATATATTATCACTTTTGGGAATTTTTGGAACATTTAAAAGTATTTATAAAATAAAAACAAAACAAATATGACATATATTACCACTTTTGGGAATTTTTGGAACATTTAAAAGTATTTTTAAAATAAAAACAAAAATAGGGGGCACCAGGATTCGAACCTGGGTGCTCTGAAGTTTAGAATAGAGCAGTGGGCAGAACCAGTGGGATAGGATAGTGATTCTGTTAGATAGTGGGACGCTCCTTTCTTATACAATTGCTGGGGGAGATAGGCGTAGCGCACTCTGGCATAGTGCGCTACGGATATCTGTAGCGCACTATGCCAGAGTGCGCTACGCGTATCTGTGCCTTATCCACTTTCACGCAGGCACACGTCGGCCTCATCCCCATTCTCAACCGCGCCCACCGCCGCCGTTGTCGATCCCGATCCCGAGCCCCCGCCGCCGCTCTCTCCATCCACCGTCTCGCCAGCCGCTATCGCTCGAGGAGGAGGCCGTGGAGCAGGAGGAGGCCGTGGAGCAGGAGCAGGAGGAGGCCCGCCGCCGCTCGAGGAGGAGGCCCGCCGCCATCGTCGTCCGCCGCCTGCCCGCCGCCACGCCAGGAGGAGGCCGCCGCTCGAGGAGGAGGCCGTGGAGCAGGAGGAGGCCATGGAGCAGGAGCAGGAGGAGGCCCGCCGCCTCTCGAGGAGGAGGCCGTGCGCCAACCATCGTCGTCCGCCCCGCCGCCATCGTCGTACTCATCTCAGAGGTGAGTGTCGCCCCTCCCCTCTCTCCCTCTCTCCCCTCTCTCTGCTCAGATTAGAGGTTAGGGTTCATATTAGAGGTTAGGGTTCAGAGAAGGCCATTAAAGGTTAGGGTTCAGATTAGAGATTAGAGGTTAGGGTTCAGTGAAGTTCAGAACTTGCTGTTTTGCACAATTTAGTGTAGCTTGGTTAGGGTTCAGATTAGAGAAGGCCATTAGAGGTTAGGATGCAATCGATGCTTGGTTGATAGCAAATTTAGTGTAGCTTGGTTGATAGCAAATTTAGTGCATATATCAGAAGTTCACAACCATTACTCTGCACTGCACTTCAACTAAGACCATTTCTCTGCACTGCAACTGAAAGCAAGAAATCAATAGCCTGTAGAAATCAATAGTTGTCTTCCTAAAGTAAATAAATCAAGTCCATTTGTTTGCACTCCTTAGGGTTCAGATTAGAGAAGGCCAGCTAACATCTCCTAAACAAACACCTGATCCATATAATCTGATAAATTCAGAGAGGGGAAGGAAGAGAAGGATAAGCACGTGCTTATCCTTCTAGATGTTCAAGTTCAATTCTTTTGTTGAATTTGGAGTGTGCACATCAGCAGAGTCATTTAATCATGATCTAGATGTTCCCTCTCTCCCTCTCTCTCCCTCTCTTCCTCTCTCCCTCTCTCTCAACTGCTCTTTAGATTTCTGAAATTCTGAACATTTGGTTCAGTATATGATTGGCAAGGCTCTGTTACTGTAATTGGTCAATATACCAAGGTGTGCAGCTTCAGGTTAGGTTTATTCTGTGTAATTGGTTAGTTTATTCCTTTTTGTTACTGGAGCTAGTTGACAATGACATATATCCTACAAGCACAACTAAAATCCAGAAAACAGCCAGCAAGTACATGGAAACTAGTCAAGAAATTGCATGGAACACTAGAGTAGTTCTGTTGTTCTGTTGTTCTGTTGTCTGAAATAAAGTACAGGTTTGAAATAAATCCAGAAAACAGTCAGCAAGTACAGGTTTCAGCAAGTTCTGTTGTTGAAAAGTGAATATGCACTAGAGTAGTGGTGCTACTTCTCTGAAATAAAGGTCAAGTTAACTAATTTTTTTTCTACTGAACAACAGTTCCCTTTTTTTATTGCTATATACTATTGTGCAAAGCTGCTGTCCATGCATATATATGCTTCTTGGGGTTACATCTGAGTGGCTGGAGCTAAGGATCACCTGGACCATGCTCCAGAAACTCCTCTCTCTGGGTCGGAACAGTTTTGTCTTTGCATTTTTACACTGTTTATGCTTGCTGAAACCTGAAACTGCTAAGTCCAAACCTGAAACTGCTAAGTCCAAACCTAAAACCTGAAACTGCTAAGTCCAAACCTGAAACCTGGCCATTTATGCTTGATGTACTGTTTGTGTGTTGGCCATTTATTCTAGTTGCTCCATTTTTTCCTGAAACAGATTTATTGTGTGCTGGTTGTGCAGTTATGCTGGCTATACTGGGCCATTTATGTTGGTTGTGCTGGCTATGATGGCCATTTATTGTGTGCTAGCTATGCTGGCCATATATATGCAGGTTCTTGTATGAAACGAGTCCCGATTTTTGCCGGAATGTTGATTAACTTCCGTTTTGGCAGAAATCGGGCACTCCTAGTTTAAGAAAATTAGCAAAGGTCATGCCGGATTTTTCCGTGCATTTAACCAATTATTTGTTTTTATTAGTGCAAAGATGTGTGATAACGACGAGGCTGGATGTTCTAAGCGCATCAGCGCTGAAGGAGAACTCAGACCTCCGAATAAACAATTGACATTCTGGGAGGCGGCCCAGCGTCTAGAAGACGATGAAGAATACCATCCTTCGGAGAGCGAGGATGATGAGATGGAAGACGCGGAGGAAGAAGCCGAAGGAACGGCGGACGATGAAACCACTGATGGCGGCGAGGGCACAGGGAGTGGTAGCAACCCTCCTAAGAAGAAGAAGCTAAAGGACCGGCGCCCGAACACGGTCGGCACGGTCAGGGAGGAAATTACCGAAGTGAGCCCATCAGGGGTTCCTTTGGAGCCCGCCCTTGTCGTCAAAGGGTACGGTGGGCAAGTGGCGGCGATCACCCGGACAACCATCTCGATCAACACCGAGAATCTCCGGCATAAAGATAATGGCCACTTGCGCACACTCCTCTTCGAGAAGCTGCACGCCAGATACAAGTTCCCCGCTAAGTATCAGAACACAAATTATCATGGGAATGAAGTAAACAAATCAGCCCTCACAAAGATGAGCACCGCCCTGGCCAGCTGGAGAGCCCGGATAAAGAAGAAGATCTATAAAGAAGGCAAAAGTCTCGAGGAGATCCAGAAGATTGACCCGCAGATCACCGAAGATCAGTTCCGGGAGTTCAAGGAGAGGTGTGAATCCGAAAGAGCCCTGGCCAATAGTAATCGGGGAAAGGTGCTGCAGGCGATGAATATAGGTCATCACATCTCGGATCTGGTGGATACAGAACCGCGGAGGCCAAATGGAATAAGGAGGACGAAGAGTATAGATCCAAGGGGATAGAAAACCCCTTTGCTAAATTCGAACCCGGGCAGGTTCGAAACTTCATCAGGGCCCGTTACCATGTGGACCCAAAAACAAACAACTCACCGCGGATCCTGCGGTGAAGGAATTCGAGGAAATTGTGGTAAGTATAATCTAATTACCGGTGATCAACACGATTGCAATCTAATCGATGATCTAAATGATTCACTGTTACTTCTTCTGCAGGAGGAGGAAATTGTTGCTAGTCATGGATCCCAGGGTTCCTCATCCCAGGGGTCGACGGCGGCCACCCGGTGGGATAACCCTTTTAACAGGGCGATGAACCGGGCCAAGAAAATAGAGCCGGTTACGAAGAAGCCGTCGTCGGCTGGCCGTCTGGCCGACCTCGGGGGTAAGAATTGGGTGGATCATTTTGGTCCACCGCCGAGGACGCATGTGGCGCCGTCGGGAAGGAGCGAGGAGGAAAACAGAGAGGTTCAAGAACTTAAGGCACAAGTGGCGCGGATCCCGCAGATCGTCCAAGACAACCTGGCAATCACCCTTACGTCCTTCCTGCCTACCTTGGTGGAGTCAATAGCGAACTGGAGTGCGGGTGGTCGAGTAGGGCCGTGCCCGATTCCAAGCATGGTCAGCAGCCACTCGAACAACGCGGCGCCGACGAATCAGGCGAACTACGTGTTCGTGACTCCGCCCGCTAGCACCGCGGCGCCGCAAGTGTTGGTGACTCCCCCTGCCATCACCGCGGCGCCGGAGTACATGTTGGTGCCCCCCTGCCATCGTCGCGGCGGCACCGGAGCTCCAAGCACCCGTCGGTAGGGAGAATACACCGGCGGCCAGCACCGCGCCATCAAGCAGCCCTTCCGTCTCTTGCACGCCCGTCGCCGTATGCGGTGCGTCGACATTAGCCGATCTCGACGCCATCACGGTAAACAAATTGCTTTAATTACCGCCTTTCATGCCATCTATATATTACTCTTGTGGCGTCTCGCTCTGACGACGCCGTACATGTTTTCCGCAGACGGATGTTCCTTGCACTCTCTTATGCTACGTGAACAACGAGCTGAGGGATGTTGCCAGGGTACCATCGTTCAACCCTTGCAGCGCACGTTCCACTCAAAGCCGATGCCAGATAGCGTGCACAGGGTTAAAATTAGTCGGGTGCTAAGGGGCTGCGACGACCTGGAACCTCCCATTCAACCCCCAGGAGCGGATGAAGAAGAGTCGTCTGTCCTCAGAAGTTGCTTCGGCTTGTTCATGCTATGGCCAAAGAGCATGATCCGTTTGGGGACGGCGGGGGCCATCACACCACAGACAACAGCACCGCCTGTCGTGCCAGCGACAAGCGGTGGCAAGGCCCCCTTACCGCCCTCGCCGTCACCTCCACGCGGTGGGTCGGATGATCATGTTGATGATATGCACATGGCGCAGGATCCGGCGGCCGAGGACTTCGAAGACTGGAATGATCACTTCTTCAGCACTCAGTTTGGCAACGAAGAAGACCTAGCTGGTGGCCCCACAGAGAAAGCCACTATCACCAAGCGTCTGTTTGGTTCTCAGGAGACGCCTCCAGCTTGCGCCTTTACAGAGCCAGCTGATACAACCAACCGGCCCTTTATTCTAAGCCCTGACACACTACATAGGGCGGCCGGTGCTCAGATTGCGGTGCCTGCCCGCTCTCCAAAAGGAAAAAAGGGCAGGAAAAGAAAATCTAGCAGCTCGAGCCAGCCGGTGGCGTCAACAACTGCGAATCCGATCAGGTTTCGGGACGGGCCACCAAGACCCGAGGGTATTATGTGGAGGATTCATGTGGCGGGTGAGCCCATGCTACCTAAGAATTTGCGGAAGCTCGCCAGTTCGGAACTGCAGAGTGTGCATGACGGCGTGCTGACGATAGAGAGACGCCTTCTATCGGAGAAAGATCCCTCGCACCGGTATTCGTGGTTAAGGTGCCACCAGGCTTGGGCTTCGTCGACACTGCCCCCGCGGATCTGTTCTTCCTGCGGTTCGAGGACATCTTCAATATGTTCCACCTATATCCGCTGCACTATACCATGGTCCGTCTCTTTTCTCTCAGCCTGGCCACGCAGATCATTAGAGAGAACACACTGGGCATCGCTATAGTGGACCCCTACTACATGCGTGACGGCTGCTTGGGTTCCCCCGCCGAACGACGTATCGTGGCCTCGTACCTAAAAAGAATCCTCGTGGCGAACAAGACAAAGGAATACATTCTCGTGCCTTACTTTCCCGAGTAAGTCGTTATTCAGTCGCCACCGTCGATTGGCTTTATTAGATCATCATCATTCTTTTTTCAACACATTCCATTTGAATTTTTTGCGCAGAGATGAACACTGCACGCTCATCTCCTTATCGCCGAAGCATTCCCACGCCACGTATTTCGACTCGGGGAGTCTAGAAAAGAAGAAAACTACGACAAGATCAAGGAAGTTCTGGATGATGCTCTCACTGGCTTTGCCTCGACGGAAGGCACCAGCTTCGTGCGTAAGAAGGTCAAGTTCGGCAGGCACGTCTTCAACCACGTAACAGAGTTCCCCTGCGTGAAGCAGCCGGAAAACAGTAAGAAGGAAGCCTACTACGCACTCCATCACATGAGGGCGTTCTACTTGACCAGCAGAATTCTACGCTGCCAGATCATCTCAAACAGTGGGCCGAAGCAAAGGCCAAGATCAATGATTCGGATATTAGACAAGAGATGTATCGCATCTAGCAGCAGTTTGGGACAATCATCTTTCGTGATGTCATGACTTCGGGGGGGATCTTCTACGGAGGAAATATCCGAATAACCGTGACATAGAAGATCGCCTAGAGATGCAGGGTGACTATAGGAAGTTCATGACGAGGCAGGGCGTCCTCCCGTTCCCTAAGCCGAGCCAGAAGGCTTGATGTTGTTGGCCTAGTTGTAGTTGCAACTATAGATGACTTTGTGTGTGTGTGGACGACAAGTGTACTTATCTTATTAGGTTTATGAATCACCGCTTACTTATTTTGGTTTTTTTGCTTACTCTTTGGTTTTTTTGCTTACTCTTTGGTTTTTTTGCTTACTCTTTGGTTCTCGGACGACAAGTGTGAGTTATTTTTGTCTTTTCGAGAATATGCCGATGATTGAAATGTCGTGGCACAATATATATGTGAATGTGCTATGACGGGATTATCAGCCTTGTGATATGCACAAGTCCAGGAATTGTGCATCCTACTGGCTGACAGTCCCGTCATAAGCAATTCCTGTGTCCAACGACCTAGCTAGTTATATATGAGGCATGCTTTTCGAGTTTTTTTTTCTTTTTCGAGAATATGCCGATGATTGAAATGTCGTGGCACAATATATATGTGAATGTGCTATGACGGGATTGTCAGCCTTGTGATATGCACAAGTCCAGGAATTGTGCATCCTACTTGGCTGACAGTCCCGTCATAAGCAATTCCTGTGTCCAACGACCTAGCTAGTTATATAATGAGGCATGCTTTTCGAGTTATTTTTGTCTTTTTCGAGAATATGCCGATGATTGAAATGTCGTGGCACAATATATATGTAATGTGCTATGACGGGATTGTTAGCCTTGTGATATGCACAACTCAAGGAATTGTGCATCCTACTTGGCTAGCAGTCCATCATAAGCAATTCCTGTGTCCAACGACCTAGCTAGTTATATATGAGGCATGCTTTTCGAGTTATTTTTGTCTTTTTCGAGAATATGCCGATGATTGAAATGTCGTGGCACAATATATATGTGAATGTGCTATGACGGGATTGTTAGCCTTTGATATGCACAAGTCCAGGATTGTGCATCCTACTTGGCTAACAGTCCCGTCATAAGCAATTCCTGTGTCAACGACCTAGCTAGTTATATATGAGGCATGCTTTTCGAGTTATTTTTGTCTTTTTCGAGAATATGCCGATGATTGAATGTCGTGGCACAATATATATTGAATGTGCTATGACGGGATTGTTAGCCTTGTGATATGCCAAGTTCCAGGAATTGTGCATCCTACTTGGCTAACAGTCCGTCATAAGCAATTCTTGTGTCCACGACCTAGCTAGTTATATATGAGGCATGCTTTTTGAGTTTGCTCTTTTTGATTTAAGAGTACTTTCTATAAGTGTATCTTCATATGCGACTTTAATTATACATGTTTTTTCAATCACCGGTTAGTTATTATTGTCAACTTGTAGATGACGTGGTACGTCGTGTACAAGGGACGGGTTCCCGGAGTCTACGATGATTGGGAAGACTGCCGGAGACAGGTGCACCGTTTCAGCGGAATAGCTACAAAGGGTACAACACTATGGCGGAGGCGGAAGATAGATCACGCGCTATCTAGCGGGAGTTAGGACAAGGAACCGATGAAGACCTACACCTTCGTCGCGGCGGTGATCATGCTTATCTTCTTTGGTTATTTTATCCCGCGTTTGTGTGTTACTAGCTAGTTTAGATGGTCTAGGCGAGCTTCCGAGCTCTACTTGTTCGATCGACACATGTATTCGATGTCACCAACTACTACTTTGTAACATGATCAAACAATGTAACTTGGACTATGTATTATGTATTGAACTTATCTATGTATTTGTTTCAATCTTGTTTTTCATATCGAGTATTTATATATATAAATTGTATATTCTTATCGTGTGTGTATATCTGCTGTAATATTGTATAATCTGTATTGCATATAATCTGGCTTGGAAATTAAAAAAAACAAAAAAT